>OW121744.1:77397463-78871630 GCA_933228675.1 Stomorhina lunata
ACAGTCACGTACGGCACAAGAGCAGCTCCATACTTAGCAACGAAATGTCTGGAGCAATTGGCCAAAGAAAATGAGATACATTATCCCCTTGCTTCTCAATTTCTCAAAGAAAATTTTTACGTAGATGATGGCTTGGGCGGCTCAGACAGCTTAGCAACAGCAATACATTTACAAAAACAACTCGTGGAGGTGATGAAGAAAGGAGGTTTTACTTTACGCAAATGGTGCGCAAATCATCCACAACTACTCCACAATATTCCACAAAGTGATCTGGAGGTGAACTTGGATTTTGAAAGCGTGGAAGCTGACACCATCAAGACACTAGGACTTGTTTGGCTGCCGAAGTCCGACAAACTGGGCATTAGAGTCAATCCTAGAGACATCAAACGGATAACTAAACGAACCGTAACCTCAGACCTTGCAAGGATATTCGACCCATTGGGAATTCTTTCTCCCATTATAGTAACGGCTAAAATGTTTATTCAGGAATTGTGGGAGTTAAAGTTAGACTGGGATCAATCCTTGCCTGAATCACTACACACTAAATGGATCACATTTCGTACAGGTTTGAATGTATTGAAAACGCTTCAAATATCCAGACACATTTTCAAAGGAAGAGTTCCAGAATCCCAACAGCTACACATTTTTACAGACGCATCCGAAAAGGCTTATGGAGCAGCGGCTTATATTCGATCAGTATTCAAAGATGGCACCATTATGGTACACTTACTTTGTGCCAAATCTCGCATAGCTCCACTTAAACGACAAACAATACCACGACTGGAACTATGTGCAGCTACACTTGGAGCCAAACTAGCCACAAGAATCAAGTCTGATCTAGGATTTACAAGTCCAGTATGGTTTTGGACTGACTCAGAAATTGTACTCTCATGGATAAACTCATCATCAGCATCATTTAACACATTTGTGGCAAATCGAATTTCCGCAATCCAAGAAGAAACTCAGGCAGAACAATGGCGTCACGTAAGCTCTAAATGCAATCCAGCAGATATATTATCTCGCGGAATGGCTCCAACAGCTCTCAAGGAATGTACTCTTTGGTTCTATGGCCCAATGTTTCTCCATGGCGTAGAAAATGTTTGGCCACCCAATTTCAATAAAAGCTCCAAGATTTCGACAAATCTAGAAAGAAAGAAAAAGCCAATCGAATCACGAGCAATGACAACAACTGAACCTGATTTTGTTTATAGAATCAACCACAAAAATTCATTCCATCGTTTGCAGAGGGTTATTGGATATGTTCTGCGCTTTATTGCCCACACAAGAAATCAGAAACAGATGCGGCAACCATCAAAATTATTAACAACAATTGAAATCAACCAAGCACTGATTCCTATTATTTCACAAATGCAACTCTCCGAGTTCAAGGAAGAAATAAAGCAGCTAAAAGAACACAAAACATTACCTGGAACAAGCACCATCAAGAATTTAACACCCTTTTTGGACGTAAATGGACTAATTAGGGTTGGCGGCCGGCTCGATGCCTCTTCATTATCATATGATTCAAAACATCAACTCCTCATTCCGTACAATGATCCCATTTCCAAATTGATATTCCAAATGGTTCACGAAGACCACAAACATTGTGGGGCGCTTACGTTGCTAGGAGTTGTTCGACAGCGCTTCTGGCCAATAAAAGGAAAAATTATGGCAAGAGCTACAGTTCATCAATGCACGACATGCAGCAGAGCCAAGCCAGAGCTATTTCACCAAATAATGGGAAACCTACCATCAACACGTATCACACCAGCCCGAGCATTTATAAATACTGGAGTCGATTACTGCGGCCCAATTACTGTACATTACAAACTCAGGGGAAAACGACCGCACAAGGCCTATATTGCAGTATTTTGTTGCTTTGCCACAAAGGCAGTGCACTTGGAGCTGGTGAGCGATCTCACAACTGATGCATTTATAGGTGCACTCAAACGTTTCGTATCCCGGCGTGGACATTGCCAAAATTTATATTGCGATAATGCTACAAACTTCGTAGGAGCGAAAAACAAATTGCCCGAACTTTCTACAGTAATACATTCACCAGATGCAGAAGAAGCTATAACAAATGCCTGTAACAAAAAGGGTATTCAATTTCACTTCATTCCTCCAAGAGCTCCTCACTTTGGTGGCCTCTGGGAGGCAGCTGTTAAATCAGCAAAATATTTTTTGGTAAGGACGATGGGGAATGCATCTTTAACTTATGAAGAACTCGAAACCATAGTCGTGGAAATTGAAGCAATGTTGAATTCCAGACCCATTTCACCTATGTCAAATGACGCGAACGACGTAGGCGCACTGACCCCTGGACATTTTCTGATTGGCGAACCACTAACAGCTCAAATTGACGCCCAAGCGAAGCCTGCAAACCTTAAATTGGAAACGCGTTGGAAATTAGTTTCTCAGCTTAAGCATGAATTTTGGAAAAGATGGTCTCGAGATTATTTAAATGAATTACAATGCCGCAACAAATGGCGAGAACAATCTAAAAACCTCAAACCAGGTGCAATCGTCATTTTAAAAGAAGACAACGTTCCAGTTATGAAATGGCCTTTGGGGCGCGTAATAAAAACATATACAGGACTCGACGGTATTGTACGAGTGGCAGATGTCCAGACATCCACAGGTATCTTTAAACGAGCAATTCAGTATCTAGCTCCACTTCCTAAGCTCAGTGACGAACCCGGAGAAGACGAACAACAACCAAATCCAGAAATTACAGAATTCGAGGCTAATTGCAACGTACTAGCAGAAAAACAATCACCCCAGTCAACATCGAATAATATGCCACTCGCCAAAAAACGGCGGACCTTATCAGGTTCAATCATGACTACATTAATCACAATATTGCTTTTAATTCCATTCGTATCTACAAATAAAATTGAAATAACACAATTTGAACCTAACATCGGCTTATACTTTGAAGGTATTGGAAACACACGAATATCACGGTCAGACTGGAACATTATCTCCTACTATAATTTGAATCCTTATTGGCAGGAAATGACTACCCTCATGAGCGAAACAACAGTATTGCGCCGCGTATGCAATCTTCTAATTCAAAAGTCAACTTGTTCAAGCGTTCTCCAGGCAATGGATTTAAACATAGCAGATTTAAAGGACAGAAATCTTCTGCTAAAGAGGAGAGTTAAACGTGGTGCTATCAATGTTGTTGGTAACGTTGCTAATTCACTGTTTGGGATCCTAGATTCGGAGTACGCGGAACAAATGTCACACACCATCAACGCAGTAAACGAAAATGAAAACCATCTTAAACAACTTCTAATGAATCAAACCTCAATAATAGACGCAACTTTAAATGTACTTAAACAAAATGAAGAAATTCTAAAACAAAAGTTCAACAGCGTAGATGATCAATTAACAGAAATTGCATCCAGATTACACGAAACCGAAAAGGAACAGTATCAAGCTAAGCTGTTTCGTATCTTCATGTTACGATCCGTTCAACTTTCCTTAACATCAGCAAGATTACACCGAATTCAATCAGAAATTATAGCAGCATTAACGGATGCACACCATGGAAAAATCAGCCCAATACTTTTATCACCATCACAACTTCAAACGGAGCTAGTGAAAGTAAGGAATCATCTTCCAACATCCTTAGAAATTCCAGTAAGCGATGACAATACTCTACAACTGTACAAACTTATGAATGTTAAAGGAGGTGTTACAAAAGACCACGTCATTTTCCATATATCTATTCCGTTATCTGATCCGGAAACGTTCGAACTCCTCAAACCACACCCAATTCCTGTCCTAATAAATAACTCAATGCTTGCCATAAGACCATGCGACGACTTTCTCGCCATAAATGCTCACAGAGATCAATATTTTACCTTGACAGAAAGGCAATGGACCACATGTGCAACAATAAAAAGGGATGAATTTCTTTGTCAACACAAGCAATCAAAATACAACGCAAAGGCTGATAAATGCCTATGCGAGCTTTCACTTCTTAACCATGATATTCAAAAGAGTTGCAACATTATTTCTGCTGCTGACAGCATATTTCTTACACAGTTGGAGTCCAGTAATCAATGGCTATTTACAATGCAGCAGCCTTCGCGAATAAGTGCAGTATGCGGGCAAGAAAAATCTCAGCTAACCCTAAAAGGATCTGGCCTCCTAAAAATAACGTCAGATTGCACACTTAAATTCAACTCTATGATCATCAAAGGTCATCAGATCGTCCCAACATCTCTTCAAACATCCTACATAGCAATGAGTAATCTTAGTGACATTATTTATCCTGGTGAAGTCCAGTTTGAGAAGGTCCAGAATAACGTGTATGCTGACCAAATTAAAAATATCTCCGAGATACAGATCGCATTACATGAAAGGATATTTGATGAGCTTCCATCACAAATCAAACACATACAATATCACCACGGAACCGTTGCTTATATCGCCCTCGCCCTCGCAATCATAATCAGCATGATAGTTACTTGGAAAAAGGCACGTTGTAAAGGGCTTAATCCAAATCAACAAACACCACAGCCGGCGGTACGTCAACATATTTCAACCCAAGAATTTGCAGTATCAGTCACTTAACTCTAACATAAATATAGTAATGTAAACATACATAAATAAAGGTAATTTAAGGTTGTTTTGATTTGTAATCTGTTGAGCATGACTCAACGGCGGGGTGTATGTTCAAACACTCACATTAAATTTCTGTCTTATGTATGTCTGTGCGTTTGCATAAATCTACATACATACATATGACTTCACGAAATTAGTGCAACAACCTTAAATTGCAAGTTTCAGCTATTTTTTAATTTTTAATTAAAAACCTTCAACTTCGACTTAAATTACAATTTTTGTTTGTCAGTTTTATGAAATATTACACTTTAAATTTTGATGAATTTTAATTTAATATTTTTATGTTATTATTGCAAATCAGCAATAAAATAGTATTTAAGAATTTAGTTTATGTAAATAAAATGAGAATCAATAAATCAATCAAAGAAAGCGGTTGTTTTTACTTGTTTTTCCAATCATATAATAACCAAGTTTCAAGTGCTTGCGTTATTAGCCACCAACCAAGTTTAAGTGCTTGTGTTGGATAAATCACTTTTCTTGGAGCATCTCCTTGAAAAATCAAAACCCACAAAATAACAAAGCGCCTTCTTGGTATATTACCTAGAAGCCATCAACGGAGGTTAAGCAAACTAGCTTAACCTAATTCAGCTATACTGAATTGAACACTATAAAAAACACTTTTTTATACAAAAAACATCTATATTTATTAAATATTATTATATAATTACAAAGGAGTAAAGTAATTTTCAAGAGTTTTTTGCTTTGTACAAGCATTTTTTGCTTTTGTACCGCTAAATCGCGGAATTTATGCAAAACTAAAATATTTTCGTAATTGTTTTTGTTGTTTTCTGCCCAGTCAATAGCTTTTTTAAAAATCTGCACGGCCTGCGCTGCTGTAATGTCTGGTTTGGCTACTGCTACTTCCTCGATGTCAGTGTTAGTCTCAGAAATGGCATCGGAAACGCCTTCAGCAGAAATTGGAAATGAACTTTCAGCATTGTTCCATTCTATAATGTCATCAATGGTAAAAACTTCATGCGAATAATAAATTTAATACATATACGTTTAGTTCTTCCAGATGTTGTTGCCGAAGTGACCTGTGCAATATGTTTAACGGTATATTTTCTTAGTCGTCGTCACTATCTTCTTCTATCTGCACAGAATCAAACAAAAAACTTGACCAGCATTTTTTATAATGTTCGGTTCCAACTCATGCCAAGTTAGCATTAGAATACAAATGAAGTCTTTGAGTGTTAATTGTTTAAAAAACTCGTTTAAATTGTCCTTTTTAATGGCCCGTTGAAGAAGATGTTTTCTATAATTGAGTTTGTTCAATTATGTATAAGAAAAACAAAAGTTCACTCTATTGAGTTGGGTACTGTTCACTCTATAAAGTAACTAATGGAAAAAATCGGGAGTTCGTAGTATCAAGTAGTTCATATTACCAAGTGTTCACTCTATTGCGATTGCACTGTACATAGAAAACTATTTTTTGGTGCGCTTAATGGGCTGGAGAAGTCAATGTTACTGTCAACGCTGAATGGTATAGGAACATTAGGTTCCCACAGGACGGAACCACATGTCAACTTTTAATGAAAAATACTTTTACATAAAGACTTAATTAATTGCTTAGCAAGATCGTGTGATTCAACCCATTGGATTATTTTCTTTGGGGTTATGTTAATTCACTTGTCTTCGTCGATAAACCACAAACAATTGAACACCTGAAAATCAACATTGGAAGTGTTATGGAGTAAAGAGTTATGGCCGCAAATGCTGCGAAAAGTTGTTGAAAATTAAAGTTTTACTTTTAAATCTCATTTTTTAAAATCAAAATTAACCTTCTTGGTAGAGGATATCGATATAGTAAACATCAGTGCCATCGATTTTTATGAAAATCTACTAAAATCGTGTCGATATTTTTTAGCATTAATCAAATCTTTAAATTACTTTGTATAACTAAATATATACACTAATATCTTTAGTAAATATTTAATTAAAAATTCATCTAACCGGAACCGTTTATAATGAAATAAAATGAATTGCCCAGTTAGCAAATGATTATACATATTTATAAATCGTAAACTTGAAACTCAATTATACGGTTTAAATAGTTTAAATGGTGTGTTTACTTGTCCGACTATGTAAAGTAGCGAATAATGATAACAAAAATGCCACTAACTCAAACTAAAGTATGACCACACGAGAGTACATATTTGTATTAACGAGAGCAACTACGGCAACGACGACTATGACGACGAAGACAACTGCCACGAATGTTGCCTAAAACAAACAACATCCAATAAATGTTGCACTCAATCTTAAAACTCATAAAACTTTAACAAACAACAACGACAACGAAAAAAACCCACAGGCATTTAAATGGACTACGAACAACTACTCCATCCAGGCCACTTCGTCCAATCCACTTAGTAAATAACAGAACGAGTCAACAAAATAAAAACTCAAATCCAACTAACAGTTCACCACTTATGTCCACAACATTTCAATTTTAAATTTATTAATCATCAATTTAAATTTGCATACCACTCAGCAACTTTATTCTTATTTTTTTTTTTGTAGTTGCTGCAGTTTAGTTTTCCACACTTAACATTTATGGAAATTACGCGATATATAGTTACATGCACATATCGCGTAATTTCCAAATTTAGGGTTTTCCATTTCTCGGGAAACTTTATAGATTCAGTTATTACAATATTTTGTATATTTATAGTAATTATAACCATAACCACGGTAGCAGAGAATTCAATCATAATTGTTTTGTAAAATTTTAACTTTCGGATCAAAATGTTTAAACAGTCAGTCTTGAATTTATGCAGAATTTAGGAAGAATTCATAATTTTAATTCTTTTGGACTAATTTTAAGAAGAACATGCTAAGAGAGTATGTACAGTGAGCCCTCGATTTAGGTAACATTAGAAAGATTAAGGTAATTAAAATCTTTATTATATTTTTTTCGATTTTTTTTTCTAAAATTTGAGATTTGACCGAAAATACGCAATACTTTACAGGGTTGTTATAGAAACCAATGTTATTGGAATAGGTTTTCCCCAAAACTAAAAGCTATAAAAACAGAATTTAAATCAGGTTGAATCAACTACAAATTTAAGAGGACACGTTATCCGTACTTATTCGAAAAAGGGTCAAGTAGGGGGTAAAAAAGGAATGGTACTTTTTTAACTCAGGTATATCTATCTTTTGAGCCAACGAACGTGAAAAAAATATCAAAAAGTGGAGCTTTATCTTCAAAATAATAAGCGATAGCAAAAAATTAGCTGTATTTTTGGAGAAAGGACCCACTGAGGGGAAAAAAGCGTAGAAAAGGGATAATTGAGTAGATCTACACCTTCGAAATTAATTGTGATAGGATCAGAAATTAATAACGTTTGAATCAGCTATAAAAATAAGAGGACAATAATATTTGTTAGATACTATTTTAAAGATGGTTGAAATTGAAAACTGATGGTACTTTTTTATATAAGTACTTATATGGAGAAATTTCTTTAAAGAATAACATTTTACGCCAAAAACTAGATTTGCTCGAAATGCAAAAAAATTGTCTCTTGAAAATTTCACCTCTATCGGATTAGGGAAAAGTGTGTCCATGGCCCGCCCAAAATTTGCAAAATATTTAATTTTTTGCTTTGATTGTCAATAACTTCGATAATACTTTAGAATAAAGAAATTTCAGAGTAACACATAATTTACAATTTAAAACACTTTCTTTAACGGGGTAAAAGGTCAAGCTTTATTTTTATTTTTAAATGTTCATAGCAACATTACGGAATATTAAAAATATATAATCGAATTTTAATTTATATGCAAAAAAGTATTAATATTCGGTATTTTTTTATTAAAAAAAATATTTAAACCCTAAACGGGGAAGGGTACCCATAACCAGCCCAAAATTTTAAAAATTCCAGACTGACCAAAAACGTTCATTATTACTTTTATTAAAATTGAACTTAGATTTAACAAGCATATACTCAAATTATGACCAAAAAATTAAATTTTCGCGAAATTCTTTAATTTCAACTAGTAGGTACGGCGAAACGGTTTAAGATATTGACACCATTTTTTCTGAGTTTTATTTTATTATTTGTTTGTTTATGGAACTGGGACGATAATTAAAAATTTGAAATATTTGTTGAACAAAGTCTTCAAAAAAATCAAAAAATTATTTTTGAAACCGACTTGAAAAAAAGTATAATTTACTTATATGAAAAAAAAACTAAATAAATTTGAAAATATTTTGACAAAACTCAACCATCAAATTTGGTATTTTGCAAATTTTGGGCAGGTCAAGGGCACGCTTTCCCTTTATCCGATTAATCTCAAACTTTCAAGGGACTATTTTTTTTAGCATTTCGAACAAATTCGTTTACAAATTCCAACTTTAAAAAACAGCTGGCACAACAAACCGTATCTTTTGAACTTACAAACAAGATTTATACCTTAACTTAAAAATGGGAAAAGAGTAAAAATTGAAATTAAGCTTCTTTCGCCCTAAAGCAAGACCTCGATACCACAAAAAACAAAAAAAATTTCGGGCACGTACATTTTCCTAGCTAATACAATTTTTATGGTTCTTCAAAATTTAGCATTACTTCAGATTTTATGACCTAGAGTTCGTTTTATTCAAGATTTTGTTCAAAACATATATATTTTTTTATGACTATAACTTTTGATACGGTTATCGGAGTTTAGTGAAACAGGCTAATATTTAAGCGTATGTCCTGTAGTTTCATATTCATGACATATTTGAAAGTGGTATTTTAGTTGACAATTAGCTCTTATACAATCTTCATTTCCGGAAACGCTTTAATTACCACAAGTTTAATTGCTATAAAATGGAAAGACATTTTAAGACAATACACTCTATTTTTTTGAAATTTTAAGCCCAAATATTTAGCATAGCTCTAGCATAATTCCACGGAAAATAAAGTTATGCTGGAAATCATTGATGAGGAAACAACCAGTTAATTCGAAGAACGCGAAAATTTTCTATTTATATCGATTCTTACAAAATTTGACATAATTATTATCCTTTAAAAGATACTGGCAATATTTCTCTAGAAGAGATGATCTGTAGCTTCCTCATGTCTAAAAATGAATGTTTTATAGGATGAACTATAGGAACTTGTTCCTTAAACTCGACGAACAAAACAAAATTTACAGTTCATGTGAAAATATGCTAAAGCTACTTTATTTTTACATAATTTCTATGTAATGAGTAAGAAAACTCCCAAAATTTATAATAGAAACCCCCTAAAATGCACAAATAGTATATACACTCACCTACTTACATATGTATTACTAGATCAAATACGGAAAATAAAAACATACTCGTACAATATATCTTGACGTTGTAAATATCTATTCAATGTAATAAGTACAAGTATCTACTAACTACTAGTAGCAAGTGAACAAATTTAAATTTGTTACTCTCGGTTTGGTTTTGTCCATCATAACCACGTAGAAGTCAAATAAATAGAAAAACACGACCACTGGTCATTGTCTAAATGACAGTTAATATTGGCCACCAAAACTACATGTTGGCATTTTTATACACAAAAAATTACCACAGAATTTGTTAAAGAAAAACCAAAAAAAAAAAAATAGAAAAAGAAAAAGAACACTGACAAGAAGTTACAATAAAAATAGGAAATGGACGGGTGTAATTCTGCGATTGTATACGATTTCATTAAATTAAAATTTATTGCTACAATTTTAATGTCACCTGTAGCGAAAAAACATGTCAAGACCAACACAGAATATTTAGAATTAATAAAGCTTTAATTGGAGTTAAACTTAAGAATATTCTTAATCTGAATTTTAATAAAGTGAAAATATATAGATTTAACTTGCCAAATGATACAAAAATTAAAAAAAAAACAACAATGTTTTATAGTCGATCAAGACCAACCATATGATATGTGATTCCAACGAAATTTGAAACAGTGATTCCTATTTCTATGAACAATATTTCTTCTAAATTTCATAAAAATTAGCAAATTCTGTACCATAGAAGGGCACTTTGCAGTACTAGTAATTTTTTCATATATATTTTCTTTAATGGAACTACACTTCAGTTTTCATTACCAGTATATTTTTACTGATTACTGAATCAGTAATCAGTAAAATTAACTGAATACAGGAAAAAAAACTTAAGTAATTAGTAAATTTTACTGATAACTGAATACTGAAAGCAATCAGTATCTTTTACTGATTGGTGAAAAGCAGTATCAGGAGAATAATTATAAAACTTTAATTTTCGTATGCAATGGACCCTAATACAATGTCTAGTCTTCGTTTTTAATGGCTTATTTAATTTTCCATTTGTAATTTATTAAGGTATGTAAGTACCATAGATGGGCCCTTTAAAGTTTTTTTTTTTTTAATTTGTGGTGCAAATCTCTAGATACTGCAATCTCATCATTAAACAGTAAAATTTACTGAATTTATTTTCATTATTCAGTAAAATTCACTGATTACTAAAATTATTTTCAATTATCAGTAAAATTTACCAAATACTGATTTTCTTAGTAATCAGTAAAATTTACTGCACCAAATTTCACTAATTATCTTAAAAATTGTGATCTGTACATTCATTACAAGTTTACATGGACATACAGCTATCCGGATGGTCATCATTAAATAGACTCTTAGGGTCCGTCAGCACAAACTGGTTATATGCTTTTTTTCAAATACACATTTTTTTTAAGTAAAAATTTCAAATATCGGAAATTGAAGCCGTAAGAAGGTGATTTCTTGCAAGTAGACTGTATAGCCTTCAAAAAAGATCATTAAAAAAAAAAAGAATATAGGATTGCCCACATTTCATATATAAAAAATCAATTTTTAAATAATCTCTTTTTTAAATGGCAACTTCGTAAATAAAGGGAATATCATGGTGGTTTCTTTCATGTTGACTGCTAGGTTTTCATACAAATTCCTCTTAAAAACTTAGAAAAATCCGCCAACATAGACGTCCACTTTTCTTATCTAAAAAACACAAAATGTAATAAACCACTAACTTTTTAACTGATAATTGTGAAAAAGAGGATTTCTGATGATTTCTTTAAGGAAACTCCTAACCTCACATAGAAGATCCTGTGGTAAAAAGTGGTTGTAACAAAGTAGGCTGAAAAATGCACATATTACATTAAGTTAAATAATTTATTTAAACTCCTTGTATAATTTGTTATCATATATTGGTGCTTTCGTTATACCCGGCATCAAAAAGAATGGGGTATTTATATATATATATATATATATATGTATATATATATATATATATATATATATATATATAAACCCTTATGAAATTCTAAGACGATTAAGCGATATCCGTCTGTAGTCAGTTGAAATTAGGCGAAATCGTTTACATTTAACCATATCTTCCGTATAACCTCGCATAGGCCAATTCAATTTAGCACAGAAAAGTTATACATGAAATTTCAACGAATTCGGTTCACTTACGAAAATAGCCTAAATTCTACCTAAATACACTTAAATGCTAATAAATGATAAACTATACTAGCTATGGCCACTAAATTTAGTACAAGCTCTTATGTCTGGTATAATAAAAAATGTTTAAAATATGTAAAAAAAATGAAGTTACTAAAAAAATTCTGGTAAATAGGGCGGCAAGATAATGCAGATCAAATTCGAAATATATAATACTAGTACTTCAGAGTAGAAGATCCAATTTATGCGTAACCTCTTTTAGCTCCGTTTGCTTAGATATGGCCTTTCAAAATTCTAATTTTTATGATTTTCACTAGTTATTTAATTATCTCAAATTCATTTCAATTTTCGAAGAAATCACAGAAATTCGCAAAAACACACAAAATTATTTACTAATAACAATATTTAAAAAGTGGATACATTAGGAACTCCTAACAAATATATGGACCTGCCGTATAACTATCAACATGTTTATCCTAACTACATAAATATAAAGCGCAACGAAAAGCTTATTAATGTAAAGTAAATACTAAGGAAAACACTAAGGAAACCACAACCGAATTTAGTCCAAATATTTCACCAACAATCGAATTTGGTCCACATATTGAATTAGCTGCACCCCCGCAGATATATGAGATATGTTTCTAAATTCAACATAATTTGATGGTCGAATATAACACTCTTACACTTCGAGTACTTAATAGTAGAAGATCCAATTTTCCTCTTTTAGCCCTTTTTTATATGATATGGCCTTGGAACATTTAGATTATTAGTGTTTTCACTAGTTATTTAATTATCTCAAATTCACTTTAATTATCGAAAAAATCAAACCATTGAAATTTGCAAAAACGGTAAGTATTAATTACTAATAATCTGGTAAGTGATGGAAATCGATCGGTTTTAGATTTATTTTTCAGATAATTTTCCCTATTTCCACAAAAAATATAAACCAAAATGAAAGATAAGAAGATATCACTCAAAAGGATTTAAGGATAAATTTTATTTTTTTTTAGGAAATAACCGAAAATTTCTCAAAAATTAATCAGAAATATATCAGAAATCTATTGTTTTGAAAACGAAAAATGTCCATCACATACCGGAATAATATTTAAAATGTGCTTACAAATTTAAAACAAAAACTTTTACTTCAACATTATAGAAAAAAAAGTATTAATTTTGGTTATACGATAGTCAAAATTAAAATTAAATTTAATGCTTTAGAGTGTTGGCTATAACATATCATCAAAATTTTATTAAATTTATAACATTAAGAAAAATCATTTTGGTCTCTTTTTACCACCGTGCAATATTACGATTGAGGCTGTTGACCATACAGACAACTTCATATTACTTTCGGTCCGTTCTTGCTATCAATTAATAAGGTCCTTCCAAAAAAGCTTTTCGTGCTTTAGTCCACACAATAACAGTTCGGTTATCTAATCAATAACATATATGCACTATAAATAGTACGCAATTAAAAGTTGAGGCGAAAATTATATATCGTGGTGTGGGAGTTTATGTGCTCTATCCGCCATTTTACACATTTTGAGTTAATGATACCGCCAAATATATGGTGTAAAAATCTCAAAATTCGATCGTATCGATCGTAAATTTAAAAAAAAAATTAAGTTAAAACCATAAGACTGATTTTCTCAAAATGCATTTTTTGGAGTATAGAGCACATAAACTCCCGCATGACGATATCTGTGGCAATAAATATTAATGGCTTAAGTCGATATTTCGTATTTTGAGATATTAAGGTTTTGTCAGGAAGGGCTAAGGGTTTTGTATAAGGGTTTTGTCTGAGTGATAGATCTTGAAGAAGAATTACTTAAGTTGACTTATGTTAAGCCATTATCATTTATTGCCACAGATATATTTAGCTGTTTTTCACTCGGGCAACGTTTTTATCGAACAAGTGATAGTTGCCTGAAAATGCTATGTTTGGAAACAGGATCTTTTGCAAAATACTACTTAGATACTCTAAGCGACTTAACTTACTACACCTCCAAAAGCAAAACTTTGAATTTATTTCATAGTACTTTATATAAAGTATTTTAAAACTGATATAAAAAATTAAATTATTAAAAATATATATTATATATTTGGTCGTTAATGGGTTCATCCAGTAAATGAATTTAAATGGCATCAATAGATCAGTTTTATAATGTACAATATGTATTATCATACAAATATTTTTCATAGTTTTTTATTACTTACCTCTTGGTGAACGTAAGCTTAAATCTACTGGTTCTACTTGAACGGGAGGGCCCTCTGCCTATAAATAACAAAAAATAAATATATAATGAATTACAGTCTAAAATATTTTTAAATTATTTCTTATTTCTACGATAGTTTAAAAAACACATGTAAAGTTGTTCATAAAGAAGATTAATTCGATTTATGGAAATATTTTTTTAAACGTATTTCTTCATTAGTCAAAGTAGTTAAAAAACATTTAAAATTGTTCATATAAAAATATATAAATCAATTTTTGGTACGAATAAAAGTGAACACAAAATTGCTTTATTTAGATTCTATCTATCCAAGTTAACTAGAAAAATATTGCAAATTTATGTTTTTTTTGTTTTTTTTTAAATCGATTTTTATTACGAATTACAAGTGATCACATATTGCCTTCATTAAAGCGGGTATAGCTAATTCAAGTATTCTGAATAAAATGAAGCTAACCGCTTATTTAGGTTGGGTCTAACTTTCGAGACGTAGCATTTTTTTGCCATCACTGAGGAACATTTTCATAAAGCATTGATCGAACAAAAACTTAACTTTTATTTTTTTTGTCGTTTAACACGTTTTAAAAATAAAGCATTCAATTTCTTCCCTTGTTACTGGATCTATACATCGAAAAAAGTGCTTACTGTTCAAATTTCAGTTATTTTATTTTAACCATTTGGTCTGATTAACCAGTCAGTCGGTGATTTATTAATATTTTATTTTGTATCCATATATGTACATTAGGATGCACCTTATTTTACGGAAGTTCGAAATTGAAATGTTCTACGTAACATAAAAACAAGCTGTGCAAATTTTTTTCAAAATTGTCGAGATGTAAATATTATTCAAAAAGAAAGTTTATTTGGATTTGATCTCGATCTGTTAAATTTATTTATTAATGTAACAGACAATTTATTGATAAAAGTTCAGTTGATAATCTGAGCTTTTACTTATGGTTTACAAACATAATTCGTAATGATTATGTTTGTAAAATAAGTAATAATGTAATATGTAATAAGTAATAATCCCTAAAAGTAGGGATACTTCTCCTGAAGAGATGGCCTAACCAACCATAGACACTCGTAGAGGAATTGGTTATCCCACAAACATTTTTTGGCTTTTATCAATAAATTGTCTGTTACATTAAAAAATAAATGTAGCAGATCGAGATCAAATGCAAATAAACATTCTTTTTGAGTAATAATAAATATTTTTACTCAGACTATATAGAATATAGAGGGCATTGTTTTTTTAGTATTGGAAAAGTTTAACCATTTCTTCACCGGGGTCAAATGTCAGAATTTGGAGATTTAGTTTTCTACAAGAAAATGACGAAATATTAAGAATTTATTACCAAATTTTGTTCAAAATGCAAAAATATTAAGTTTTATTAACATTAAATCTTTTTATAAAAATATTTATTAACCCTAAACATACATGGGGACTTAAATGACAAAACATTGTTTTTTTCTTATGACCTTTGAATTATATTTCGTGCTTTAAGCTCATTTTATGGCCATTTTGCTCTTCATGACTGTTTAGGTTATATATATATATTTTTTTTTAATAAATCTTAATAAAAATTTATATATTTTTGCATTTTGAACAAAATTTGGTAATAAATTCTTAATATACCGTCATTTTCCTACTGAAAATGAAAAACTCCATATACTGACCTTTTATCCAGGGAAAGAAAGGGTTAAACTTTTTTATTAAAAAAACATTGTCGTGTATATTATATATACATATATAGTATAGCTACGTTATGAGGTAAAAATTAATTTTATTTGAAAATTAATTTTTATTTCAAGTGGGTCCGGCCGGGGATCGAATTTGGGACCTCTGATATACTAGGCGAATGAATAACCTGCTATACTACGGTGGTTCACATTAGATACATATATTATATATAGTTTATTACAAAAAATTCACATTTTCGCAAAATTCTACGATTATAAATCAGAGGAACAGCGAAGCGGTTAAAGATGTCGACCTATATTTTTGTATTTAATTCTTCCATTTGTTTGTTTTATGATACCGGAAAGAAAATTTATTATTTGTAATATTTGTTGAACAAAATTTTCAAAAAATTAAAAAATGATTTTGGAAACCGTCCTTAGCAAAAATTATAGTTTTTTAATATGAAAAAACTAAGTAAATTAGGTAGTATTTTAAAAAGCTCAACTTTTAAGTACTTGCATATCATGGAATTGTAAATCATGTCTTACTTTGAAATTTATTTGTCCTTAAGTAAATTTTTGGCTGCATATCGTCGGCCTATATCTAAAATGGCTTATCTGCAGATTTTAGAAATTGAGATTTTGATACCATACGCTTTCGTATGACGCGCTTTTTTTTTTTTTTTTTTTAATTTTGAATTATTTTATTTATTTTGTCCGATCAACACGCCACCTGTCGGACTTATTTATTTATTTATTTATTTATTCATAGTTTTACCCTCGCAACAAGATTTGAATCTTATAATTTACAGCAGGGTTTTTACAATGTTATACATTAATTGAACAGATTTTGAAATAATTAATACATATATTTTAATGTTTTAAAATTAAAAAAAAAATGACGCGCTTTACCTATAGTGTGAATTTTTTATTAAAATGTTAATTTATTCGCGACATATTCACTTTTTTTGTTTGGCTTATCTACTATCTATCTACTTATAAACTATTATTTTTCGAAGACAAAATGGTTTATCTACATTTTTTTTACTAAATAGTCATAGAAGTTGTAAACCTAAAATCTGTAAAAAGGTAAGATTATTAAAACTTTTTTTTTTACTTTTCTGGTAAAAGGTAAGATTATTAAAACTTTTTTTTTACTTTTCTGGTGAGTGGTAATACGCTGAATTCAAATGTGTTTTCAAAATTCTTCTATCTATATTATCCTTAGGCGTGTCATCAAGGACACGAATTTTCGGGGATTAATTGCAATAACTCCAAAAATAACTTTTTTTAATAACTCTAAGAAAGCTCCGTTAGTTCTCTATTATACTCCCATTTTTTTCCCATGTAAAAAAGTTTAACACTTTGTGGGCAATTTTGAAAAAAAATTTGCACAGCATTTTTTTGTTTTACATAAAACATTTCTAGGAAAAGTTACGTTTTAATTTCGCACTTTCGTAAAATAAGGCGCACTCTAATTTACATATCACACTACTTAACCAAATTTCAAGAAAGTCATGACTAAATAAATCTGACCACTAATCCGTATATAAAATTGTTCGCTAAATCCAAATATGAAGTCAGAATGGTCTTTATATAGAATATATTGTTTTGTAAAATGTAGTCAAGAAATGACTGAGTTATAAAGAACCAAAGCTTAAAAAGTGACTTTTAGTGATTTTTATACCCTTCACCACCATAGGTGGAAAGGGTATTATAAGTTTGTGCTGATGTTTGTAACGCATAGAAATATTTGTCTTAGACCCACCTTTTAGTATACCAATAGACTAAGAATCACTTTCTGAGTCGATTTAGCGATGTCCGTCCGTCTGGCTGGCTGGACCCCCATGTAAACCTTGTAATCAAACTATAGGTCGCAATTCTAAAGATAATTTGATGAAATTTGGCACAGATAATTTTTTTTTGATAATGGGCCCATGGCTATTGAAATTGGTCAAAATCGGTCCATTATTTATGGTACCTCCCATAGGTTCCACTTCCCGGAATTGCTATATTGGCCACAAATATCAATATTTTTTTATGAAATTTAAAACAAATACTGCTTATGTAAACATAAATCACTGTACCAAATTTCGTTCAAATCGGTCCACATTTGACCATAGCTCCCATACAAACTCTTCTTTAAAAACGCACTAAATGAGACAAAAAATCACTAAAACGCTCGTAAATCTAAAGATAATGAAAATTTTGAGCTTATTTTTTGCATAAATAATTTTTGTAACAACTGTAATCAATTTGCCAAATTTCGAGATAATCGGCCCAGATTTGACCCTAGCTCTCATATAAGTCCAAATGACGGAAACAGGTTGAATATATAAGTTTTGAGAAAATGTTTGTATGATGGCAAAATTTAGCAAATATTTGTCTTTATACAGGAAAAATAACATATTTGACCTTAGTGGTGAAGGGTATCGTATGGTCGGCTTCACCGACTATAGCGCTTTCTTACTTGTTTTCTTTATGTTTTAGTCTTTTCAACTTAATTCCTTAAAAACCAGCAATAATAATTTTTCAAGTTGTATCACTTGGCAATTTGGTCTATTTTGCAAACATGACCATGTTGCAGAAGAACAATTGAATTATGCTACTTTTTAAATTTTATAAAATCAAGAAACCAAGACCAAGTAAATATCGGTTTATCCATTTTGCGGTTTCAAAAGTGTACGCATTACACTACCCTGCAGTACCATCGGAGAGCACAACCTGCGGTTCAAAAAATTGAAATTAAAAAAAATATACACATAATTTGCAACACAACACTTACATTGGAAAAACCTGGAATATATTGCACCCTACATTACACGTTAGTACCCTACACCAGCAAGGTCAGTGAGTTGAATTATTTGTGATATTATTGTAAAATTGATTTTACAAATTTTAATAAAAATACACAATATTTAATAAAATTATTATTATACAACCACCCAAACCCCATTTTACCCCATATTTATATAATTTTACCCAATAACCCTATTACTACATTTACCTAAAAAATGTCTGACTTAAAATCTTTGGCCGCCGATTTGATGCGATATATTCAACTGGACTTAGGTGCCTTTGAGGAAGATTATCGTACTTCACCCGTAAATACCCAATCTTTACCCGCACTGAAATTTAAAAAACAGGAATTATTTGAAATATGGTCAAATATTGAAGACAAGTTTAGGCAGATCAGAGAAACCCCCGATATAAATAACAAAGAAACGGCAGAAAGTATTAAATTTGAAAGACTGGTCAATGTCGTAAAGACTGCTAAACAGTTCTATAGAACTTGTACGATTTCAGTTGACGAAGGAATAGAAAAACTTACCCAAGAAAAAATCCAGTCCAATTTACCCAAACATGAAGATACCCAACCCAACAATTCTGCTGCCTTTACCTTACCCCCTGTTGACATACCCGTGTTCAGTGGAGATTTTCAATATTGGACCTCTTTTAGAGACTTGTTTAAAGCCGTTTATGGAAACAATACCCGTTTGAGCGGAGTTGAAAAACTGTTTTACCTTAAACAGAAAACCAGCGGCGAAGCCAAAGAAATTGTCGAAAATGTACCCTTAACTAATGATGGCTTTCTTATTGCTTGGGCTCATTTGGTGTCTCAATATGACAACAAAAGAATGCAGATAAATGCTCAAATTAAAACCCTTTTCAATTTACCCCTTGTAAGCACAGTATGTAGTGTTGCCATAAGAAAACTTCAAAGAAAGATTAAATGTTGTATTGCAAGTTTAAATTCCTTAGAGATTGATACGGATAGCTGGAATCCTATCTTTGTTTATCTCTGTTTAGCAAAATTACCCAAGGAAACCCGAAGAGAATTTGAAAGAACCCTACCAGATTGTGCGGAGATGCCTTCATGGACGCAATTAGATTTGTTTTTAACAAATACATTCAAAGAATTAATATCTGCGGATGATATTGTACATTTTACTGCTAACAATAACCCAAAACCGAAGCATTTCGAAAATAATAAACCGAAATTTAACACACGAGGCCACGTATTCCACAATATAAATCATAAAGCTAATGAATCTACACAGGAACACGTAGAAACCCAAGAATACCCTACTCAAAATAATAATAATGGTTCTATTTGCAAACTCTGCAGAAACTCTCACGCTCTTAGAGAGTGTCCATCGTTTTCTTCCTTTGGAATAGACGAAAGGATAGAGTTTGTAAATAAAAATGCCATTTGCTATAATTGCTTGGCAGTTGGGCATGTTATTGAAGAATGTCATAGCACATTTACTTGCCGATATTGTGGAGGCCTACATAATACCTTACTGCATACAACTGTTAACCC
Source organism: Stomorhina lunata (assembly GCA_933228675.1). Lineage (NCBI taxonomy): Eukaryota > Metazoa > Arthropoda > Insecta > Diptera > Rhiniidae > Stomorhina > Stomorhina lunata. The sequence goes on from OW121744.1 coordinate 77,417,771, forward strand.
AAACCCACATACTGTACAATCTTTCTCAACTCAAACCCAAACAAGCAAAACCAATTTTGCTGAAAAAATGAAGTTATTAGGAACGGCTAATGTAAATATTGAATCAAATGGAAAACTTTACCCAGCCAGAGCGCTAATTGACCCGGCATCCGATTCATCATTTATTTCAGACAGTTTGAAAAGATATTTACGCTTACCCACAAAACCCATGGCAGCCAAAATCTCAGGCTTAAATAATGCTGATTCTGGTCATTCCAGTCATGTATGTGACATAACGCTGCACACGAATACCCAAAATAAATGTAAAATAAAAATGAATGCGATGGTTGTTCAAACACTTACAAAAAATTTACCCACCCAAAAACCACCTACCCATAAATTGCACACGAAAATAAAAGATTTGGGAGATATTGAGCTAGCCGATCAAACATTTTATGAAAGTCGACCTATAGATTTGATTATAGGAAGCGATGTATACCCCCAGATATTAAAAAACGGTGTTAAAAATGTTTTCCAAAACAAATTAATAGCTCAAGAGACTGTGTTTGGATGGATTTTAACTGGACCACTACAGTAAAAACACTACACATACAACCGTGTTCCTTGTTTCATTTCTACTTAGATTAAATAAAACCCATTGAAGAAGATCCCTCTTTTGAAGGAAATTAAGCGACAACTTACCGTCGCCTACCCTATGAAGAAGTTCCTTTTCTTGAAGGAAATTAAACGACAACTGACCGTCGTCTACCCAATGGCCGTTATAAGCCTAAAGTTTTATTTTATGAAACATACCCTCTTCTTCATTTAATAATTTAATACCCACTTCTTTTAACAATACCCAATGATGCGATTTACATGCACGAATTTCACCCAAAAATACCCAATAATTATTATGAATTATTTTACGGCGGGGACGTTCTGTCGTCATTTACGACAGAATTTTCTTAGCTGATATATCACATAAAGTTTATAAAATATTATAAACTCATATGCATACATACATATATACCCAAATTTTATACAAAAAATAATCGGATCACTAACATTCCCTAAAAAGTGTACAAAAGCTTTAAATAATTTTACAGTTACAGTGATTCGGTAGTAATGTATAAACTTATCTTTTAATTAAATTCATTTGTCTTTTGTTTTCACAGAAAAAGTAAATCCATCAACAATAGACCCAGGAGATGATTAGGCTAATAATCTATCCGCCAACCCTTTGGAAGCAGAAATCACTCATTTGTGAATCAAATGGCTTTACTAATTCAAAATACCCTTCTTATGAACTAACCCCATAACAAACACTTAAAAATAATTGCTTTCTTTGTCCACAGGTTCCAGGCCCGGGAGGATGTTCACTTCAGTGAACAATGAGAAAGTCCCAACGCTGAACTCGAAACAACCTACGAAAAAAGTTTAAAGCAAGTGTCAACAAAAAATAAGGTCATATCATCGTCGGTAGAATAAGATCGTATACAGATACGTCTAATTCCCGAAAACCCCAGCAAGTGTTGTGATCTTTAATAAATATAAGTAAATAATTAAAATAAAATACCTAAATACTAATTAAAACTTAAATCTAAAATAAAACCCTAAAATTAGTTAAAACTTATTTTCTAATAAAAACTTAAATCCATAATTGTATAAAAGTAAATTTGCTTATAAACTATTGCACGTAAATTATTGCACAGAATTATAAAAAACACCCTATACCTGAAGTTGCCTAAATAAAAAATCAATATTATAACGATTCTTAAAATACCAAATAAAATTGTGTTTTATTTAAAATCATTATAACCCGTATTTTCAAAATGGATAACCCTTTATTCAAAGCGTTAGTAACAATATACGTATTAAAAATTAGCTTACAACTGTAGAATAGAATAGTGGGTTAATTCACAAATATGCGTCTTGTTGCACGCAGTATATTTATATTAAAATACACTAACATATGCATGCCCTATGAAATAAAATAATTAAATATTTGGATATCTTATGTTAAATAAAATTGACTTAAGCGTAATTTTAAAAATTCAATTTCTTTTCAAAAAGTTTGGAAACTTAACTTAAAATCAGAAAAAACAAGTAAGAAAGTGCTATATTCGGTCAAGCCCGACCATACGATACTCTTCACCACTAAGGTCAAAGGTGTTATTTTTCCTGCATAAAGACAAATATTTGCTAAATTTTGCCATCATACAAACATTTTCTCAAAACTTATATATTTTTGCTGCTTCCGACATTTGGACTTATATGAGAGCTAGGCTCAAATGTGGACCGATTATCTCGAAATTTGGCAAATTGATTACAGTTGTTACAAAAATTATGTAAAAAAAATTCCCATTTTCTTCAGATTTATGAGCGTTTCAGTGATTTTTGTCACATTTAGTGCGTTTTTAAAGAAAAGTTTGTATGGGAGCTATGGTCAAGTGTGGACCGATTTTAACGAAATTTGGTACAGTGATTTTAGTTTACTTAAGCAGTATTCAGTTTAAATTTCATGAAAAAATATTGATATTTGTGGCCAATATATCAATTCCGGGAAGTGGGACCTATGGGAGGTACCATAAATAATGGACCGATTTTGACGTATTTCAATAGCCATGGTCCCATTATCCAAGAAATGATATGTGCCAAATTTCATCAAATTATCTTTAGAATTGCGACCTGTAGTTTGATTACAAGGTTTACATGGGGGTCCAGCCAGTCAGCCAGACGGACGGACGGACATCGCTAAATCGACTCAGAAAGAGATTCTAAGCCTATTGGTATACTAAAAGGTGGGTCTAAGACAAATATTTCCATGCGTTACATACATCAGCACAAACTTATAATACCCTTTCCACTTATGGTGGTGAAGGGTATAAATATCACTAACATTTTCGAAATTTGTTACTCTGCCATTTCTTGACAACATTTTACAAACAATCCACATATGAATTTAGCAAACAATTTTACATATAATTTAGGTGTATGATTATTTAGTCAATATAATTTTCATCTTGGGTAAGAAAATTCTATATTTTTTGTGAGACTTTTGGGTGAAAACATTATTAAACCTTTATTTATCCAATAAACTAAGTTTTACAAAATGGTTTAGCTTTTTGTAAAAAAAGTGTAAACAAACCTAGTGTTACTCTAAATTATGATTGTGAAGTATAACTTGTAATATATAGTTCAATCTGTATGTGTTAATGGATGGGTATCATTGATAACACCCATAAATACAATCACTCGAAACGAACTCAATGAACCATTTAAATCGCACAATTGACTACTGCAACTTTGGCTTCCAACAACTTATTTGAGCATACCAATTCTAATTTCAAAATAGTTATTTTGTTTTTTTTTTTTAATAGTTTATATGATGTAGGGTATTAACATAAAAATAATCATAATAATAAATAATAAAATTATCTCTAACATTGTCTTCGCATTCGAAATGCTCAACATGATTGTAGCACACAGCATGTGCTCTGATCGATACAATAAATTTAAAACTCATGAGGGTTTAACGTGCCACTGTGTCTGTATTTTCAAATATTCAATACGAAATTTACCTACTTCCCTTTGTCCGTCAATGTTCCCTGGGTAATTCCTTAATGGCAATCACCAACCAAAACTCTTTTGACAATAACCAGGTCTTTTTGAATGTACGAGTAGCAACATGAATGTTAATATTTACAGTGGTAATATCTGATTGGACCTACACTTACAGAAAATATTGCATTTCTTGCGAAAACATTTATTTATAGTATAACATGTTAGTTTTGTAAATAAAGAAAAATGAATATTTGGAAAGTTTAAATTTGTGTATTTGTGTGAACCGCCGTGGTATAGCAGGTTAGTCATCCGTCTAGCATACAGAGGTCCCAAGTTCGATCCCCGATCAGACCCACTTGAAAAAAAAAATATATTTTCTATAAAGTGGCGGTTCACCTCATAACTCAGCCACTGGTTATTGAGTATTAGGCTATGTAAAACTTCTCTAACTAATGCATTTGCCGTTCGGAGTCGGCGTTAAAACGTAGGTCCCTTTCAATGAGTAAAAATAGAATCGGATGCATCTCATTGTCTGAGAGAAGTACCCCTTGTTCCAATTGGAATGTTGTCGGGGAATCATATATATATATATAAATCAAAATTAGAGTAGAGGTCATTTTGATTTATTTTCAGTGTATCGTTAAGGTGGGTGTTTATTGCAGTATAATTTGTGGCCACCATTCTTTTAATCGTCGTACGGTGTGTTTTCAACATTAAACATATCTATACAATAAACATACAGCAGCTATGAACACGTCGTCGTAGATAGACTCACTGGACGACAGTATGTAAATTATTTTGCACATTAAGTTCTCATTGCATAAATATGCTCACATTTCGTATAAGATCGGGTTTTATTAATTATGTACTAAAAATATGAATTCTTACGAATAGTTGCAATTGATTCTGTTTATTCCGTTCATACGGACACTTACGCCAAACCATTAAGTGCATCATTTAATAAACAATGTGGAACTATAAAACTACTATGTATGTATCGTAAAAAAAATATGCACATATATTTGTTTAAAACCGTCACAGCTCAAGAGGGAAAACAAGCGTTTTAGGGCCTCTAAAAGATAAGGCTATATGCAGACGTTCGAACCAAAACTAAACAATTCCATTATAAATAATTTTGAGTAAAATCAGAAAAACATTTTAATTTAAATAATAAATACTTAAAGATATACTTAAGACTACAGCTTAGCTTGTATTTATATGTATTAACTCTTTAATTTAATTAATTGAGCTTTTAGGTCATATATAAATAATTCGCGTTTCTAATATATGAAATGAGTTCGAAAAAGATTTCAGTAACTAATTTCTGTTTTTATAGCTGATATCTTGAAAACTAAATCCTGAAACATATGATATACATTAGACTTTCCCACGAATGTATGTTTTTTTTTTAATTCAGAAACGCATACCCTCCATTTTCTTCCGTCGGGTAATGTCTAAGCGTGCCGACTTGATGCCTAAGTTTACTCGTATAATTGAACCCATCTTTAACCCTAGATGGTTACTCTTCATTTTTGTACATTTAGGTTACTCTTCGTCGAATCGACGAACAATTTTTTTAAATGATCCTAGCAGAAACAATTTAAAAGTAAAAATAAAACAAAAATATTTTTAGTTTAGCATTTTATTCAAAACATAAAAAAATAAATAGAAAATAACTTAAAATGTTTATTTTCTTTCTTAAAATTCGATGAAAACTGGAACTCTTTTTTTTTTTGTTTTTAAAATTAAGGATATATTTTAGACCACAAGAACTTAAAATATAAAAACAAAAATTACTTTTTTTATATACTGTCTTTAAAAATATTCAGTCAAGTATTACTAAAGAAAATAATATTTGATTATTAGCCTTTTTTATGCATGAGACACAGAGTTCAACTTTGTACTTTTCTTATATATGTTGCAAGCAGTTTTGGTCATTCTGCGCTTGCTGTACGGACAGAGGTAAAAAATTTTACGCTTTTTTGGTTTTATATTAACATTTTTAAAAGCTTTTTGCGGATTTGCCATTATATTTAGATTTTTTTCTTTAATTAAAGTCTATAAACTATATGTATCGAGTCTGCTGTTCAAACGGGGAGTCACAAAGAATTTGAGCAGATTTTTCAGGTACTGCCATTTGCTTTTTGGCTTTTGTTCTTTTAGGAATATTTTGTAGGTATAAATAACGTTGCCGTTGACAAAAGTAATATTTAAAATTTTGAAATTCGGAAAAAATTACACTAAAGTTACTACTCGTCGCAGCGACGACTACAAACCTGCAAAAATCAACTTTAAAAAATGTGTGGCCAGCGAAGAGTAACCATTCAGGTATAAGATAATTTTATGAAATTTGAGAAGACTCATAGGACGATCCCTATACTTTTTGGGCAAAATCGGATCACTATTTCGGGTACCTCCTATGGGGAGCCTTACAAATTAAAAATCTTCGAATCGGTGGGTCTTTAATATATCTACAAAGAATAAAATTTAAAAATGTTGAGGTCGATATTTTTGACTTTGAAGTAAATAAGTTTCAGCATAAATTGTCCATATATTAAGCAAAAACATTCATTAAAAGTTTTATTAAAATTTAATACAAGTACAATCCTCAAATTATTAAAAAAAAATACATTATTGCGAAATTCGGTGAAACTGTTAAAGATATCGACCTAAACTTTGATTTTTATGATTTGATTTTATTTTTTCAAGTCTTAGAATGGCAAATCATGTCTAACGTCATAATTTTTCTTTTTTAAGTAAAAACTTTTTTGTATATCCTTAGGCATGTCGTTAAGGACACGAAATAATAAGACTTAAAATGAGCCTATTTTAGTAAAAAAAAAAAAATTATATTCTTAGTTGACTTTCGTACCCGACCAATTATAAGCCAACCTGAACAAGTTTGGCACGGAATGTTACATTAAAAGCAGGTACTGTAACGGTTAATACAGTTAATTTTAATTTAAAGTTATTTTATGCCTTTTATTACTTCAGGTAAAAATAATAGTTATTTTTGCTTTATATTTCATCGCTCAAACTATACCGGGTATTTTTGAATTTTATTTTTTTGCTCAATTCATACCGAGTCTGTTTGATTTATATTATACCTCTCAAAGTATACCGGGTTTTTGATTTATATTTTATTGCTCAATTCATGCCGGGTATTTCTAATTTATATTATATTGCTCAATTATAACGGGTATTTCTGATTTATATTATATCGCTCAAATTATACCGGGTATTTTTGATTTATATTTTATCACTCAATTCATAAATTTTCCATTAAAATGGGAAAACTAAAAAATTTCCCATCAAAAAGGAAAATGTTTAAAATTTCCCATAAAAAATGACAAATTTTTAACATTTCTCGTAAAAATGGCAATTTTGAAAATTTTTAAACCTTGAAAATTTCCCGTCAAATTTTACGACTTTTATTTAAAAAAATAAAATTCCTTCGCTAAAAAATCAATTTTAAAAGATATCGCTCAAAAATTGTTTAAAAAAAATTAAATCACAAAATAAATAGCAGCCATTGCTTGATATAATATTCAATCAAAATAACAGTCACATATTGAGCGATATAATATAAATCAAACTACCAGGTATGAATTGAGTGATAAAATATAAATCAAAATAAACGGTATAATTTGAGCAATATAATATACAGGTATGTGATGGAAATCGATCGTTTTGAAATCGATCGATTTCAGATATATTTTTGAGATAATTTTTGGCTATTTCCCCCCAAAAAATAGAAATTTGGGATTAAATCGTTTTGACTGATATATCTTTCATTTGGTTTGAATTTTTTGGGGAAATAACGGAAATTTATCTCAAAAATATATCTGAAATCGATCGATTTGAAAACGAACGTTTTCCATCACATACCTTATAATTCAGAAATACCCGGTATGAATTGAGCAATAAAATATAAAGCAAAAAATTTCCCATTTTTATGGGAAATTTTGAAAATTTCCAAATTTACCAATTTTATGGGAAATTTTCAAAATTTTACCTCTTTGATGGGAAATTTTTTAATTTTCCCATTTTTCTGGAAAATTTTCAAAATTTCCGACTTACATCTAAAAAAAAAAATTAAATTTAAAAGATATCGCTCAAAAATTGCTTAAAAAATTTAATCCCAAAATAAAAAGCAGTCATTAAATCAAAATAACCGTCACATATTGAGCGATATAATATAAATCAAAAATAAATGGTATAATTTGATCGATACAATATAAATCAGAAATACCCGGTATGAATTGAGCGATTAAATATAAAGCAAATAACTGTTATTTCTGCCTGAAATAATAAAATGCTCAAAATAACTTTTATTTCTAATCAAAAAAATAAAAATCGAAAAATTAAAAGGCTTACGATAAAATTAAAATTTGGGGCAAACGAATCAAAACTGTGTTATCGAATTTCAGAACAGATAAATTTTAATGCTTGCTTTTTTGATTTAAAAATTCAAAAATACCCGTTATTTTCAGTCCCTGATTAAAAGGCCTTATAAGAGAATGCCATGATTATTTCACTGAAACTTTGGGAAACTCTTTTTGTATTTGTGTATCGAAGATTGACCACATAGTGCGCCATTGCAATGGTATTTACGATGGCGATCAGCATTGGTGTTAAATTGATAAATAGCATTGAAACGGTTTATTAATAAAATAAATTGTTTATTCATTATTGAAAATATATAAAAGAGTTATCAATGAACAATAATTTTTAATATTTAGTAATAAATAATCATTTGTATAGATATTATATGCTAGTTTTTAAAATGGATCAACAAAACCGCTTACCGTTTAGGTGATCTATTAAGATCGGTCTTTTGTAATTTTTAATAAGCCAATAGCAAATAGAAATTAATGTGGAAATTTTTCTAAAGAACTGCTAGGATTCAACGCACGGAAGTCAAACACTAGTTGCTTAATTCAAGTGGTAACGCTAGCAATATCAAAATCTATTTGATTTTAGAACTTAAATGTTCAACTGTGCATTATTTTGTGCCCTTTCACACACATCAGGTTTACTTGAACAGGTTTCCTTAAAATTATTTTACGGGTACTCGTTATAGTATTTTTATACTAGTCTATTAAAGTTTTAAGCAACAATTTTGGTTCTTAAATTGTCTGTTAAACATACGAGATGGGGTTGCCATAATAGTATTTTTAATGTGTTTCAAATATTTCATAGAAAATAATTTTATCAGTTATTTGATAAAAAATAAAAACAAAAAAAATTATTAAAATTTAAATTTTTGGAAAAATAAATAAGAACTTATAATGACAGAGGTAAGATATAAGTGAAAACTATTTTTTATGTAAATTTATGTTCCATTCCAAATGAAGCGCAAGCATGATAAGCCTATACGAAATCATACGAAAAAATAATTTAAGCATTAAGTTTACGAGGTGCGTTCGTTTAACATTATTTCTAAACAGAAAAAATTGAAGAATTGCTAAAGTTAGTAGTTTAAACGAGTAGGGTAGAAGGGGGAGTATTTGCCACTTTTTTAAGTGCTCTAGGTTTCTTACAGGGAGAGTTATCACAATTTTTTTGTTCTTCATATGTACCTATATATGTTAGCTTTAAACTGTGTTGGTTCAGATTGCCTACGGCTTTTCTTTATGTATTCAATTTGAAAAATAGCAAATTAACTAAAAGTGGCCAATGTGCCCCATCCATGGGGCACATTTGCCAATAAGTTGGGTACAAAAAAGAAGTAAAAATATTGTTGTAATAAAGTAAATTTTTTATTTCTATAAAGCATTAATATACAAAACAAACAAACCGAAAAATTAATTCAAGTTCATTTCACATGGATAAATTAAACAAAACAGTAAAAAATCAGAGATCAATATTTAAACTATTGGGCCTTTGTTAACATTGTACTGTGACATATCAACATTAAAAAAAATGTTAAGATGAAAGATGGATTGGACCTTGCGACCAAAATACGATATCCTTTTTAGGGATATTACGAATGTCGGGCTCAAAAAAGTGTCGACGAGTTGCTTTGTTATATGTGTGTGGCAAATGTGCCCTAGGTAGAGTCCTTAGATGTAAAGAACAATTTTTCACATAAGAAATAGATTTATTGATAAAAACTTAAAATATTTGTTCTCAATACTATATTGTTTATTAAACTAATGAATAATTTCTTAGGATAACAAAAAACTAAGGAAAATATTACAAAAATACTTGTAGCAAAATATTTTTTTCAGGATCTGCTAAAACAGTAAATCACGTCTGATGTTTTAAATATGAAACAGCAGTCCAAATTTGAGATATAGAATATCAATGATAAACAAATATAAAATCGATTACAGCATCAAAAAAGATAAGTTAGTTTTCAAGAAAATTAGTGGTGGCAAATGCGCCCCTATGGCAAATGGTCCCCCTCCTACCCTACCCTTATTGTTTCATCAGTATTCACATACATACATATCGTCACCTAAAATGCACAAGTGCGTAACTACACTTCTAGTTTTTTTTACAGGAGAAGCAAAAAACTTTATAACTTTTAAGGTCCAAGGAACATTAAATCCAAATTTTGGAATTGGGTCAACAAGCCATAAACAAAGAGAACTCTTAAAACTAAAATGGTAAAAAAGTTCTTGAGCAATTGCGAAAAAAACAAAAGGGTTTAACTACAAGTTGAGTATTTTTTGAAACCAAAAAGGCTAAAATACAAATTTTGAGCAAAAATTTAAACCTTTCAAAATGCATAAAGTTTTATGTCAATAATACAGAGACTTAAAAATAGTAACAGTTTATTTTAAAAACATAATTTAATGTAAAAAAATATAATTTTTAAATACTTTAAAGTCAGATATTCAGAAGTTTTTTTTAAAGTTATTTCAGAAATAACTTTTAAACGGTTAAAGATACTTAAATAAAATTTCCTATAGTTAGAACAGAGGAGTTTGGAAAGCTAACTTAAAGCCTTTCAGAAAGCTTAGTCTCCGATAATCATTTTTTTATGATAAGCAAAAAAACATCATAACTTTTAAACTAAATGAAATATTAATTCCAAATTTTGACATGCAACAGCAAAGACATTCCTGAAAACTTAAATGACAAAAAACGAGAAATTTTTAAGTAATTGCTAAACTAAAAGCTAAATATTTTCTGAAACCAAAAGGGCTTAACTATTTACAATACAAATTTTAAGCAATATTTTAAACCTTTGGTTTTTAGTAAATAAAATTGCTGTTTTTGACCGTATGCATACAAAATTTTGTAGGTAGATGTGTTTTGGGCTGCTGTGTCATAATCAACCAAAAAATTAATTGTAATTTTTGTGTTGTTACGCCTTTTGCATTTCAGGTGACGATATGTATGTATAACTGGTGGGTTACTTTGTATTTCGATTCGAAAGACATTATTTTCGAAACAGTTTTATTTTCGAATCGAGATAGGCAGAACACCCCTGTTCTAATTTCTTGATAATTTTTATAAGGTTTTCCTAAACTTGATGGTACGGTTTAATTATTTGTACCACTTCTATTGTAAATAAATGAGGAATTTCCACATTAAATTGAGAAATTTCCATTTGAAATTGAGAATTTGCATTTGAAAATGAGAAAATTCCAATTGGAATTAAAATTTTTTATTTAAAATGAGAAATAAAAAGTAAATTGGCCAGTAGACAGAACAACACACTACAGAGAACATTCGTTCTTTAGCCGTACAGTTCGTATGTGGAATTTACTTCCCGCAGAAGTTTTTCAAATGTCCACAAACACTACTCCACCTATTCCCCCTCCCATAACCTATTTTGTTAGTTCCAACACAATGCATTGCATAAGTAGAGGTTATCCCCTGAGTGCTGGTCCTACAAAAAATTCAAATGAAAATACCTCAATAACAAATGAAAATTTCTCATTTTCATTTATACTTTTCTCATTTTCAAATGGAAAACTCAATTTCAAATGAAAATTTCTCAATAACAAAGTGAAATTTCTCATTTTCAATTATACTTTTCTCAATTTCATATGAAAAACTCATTTTCAAATGAAAATTTCTCATTTTTATTTAAAATTTTCTCAATTGCTAAAGAAAAGTTCTCAATTTCAAATCAAAATTTCTCATTTCCTCAATTCTCATTTTCAATTTTTCCATTTTCAAATTCTCAATTTCAATTGGAATTTTCTCATTTTCAATTGTAATTTTCTCATTTACAATTGAAAATGGTGTAGTGCATATTTCTACAAATGAACCAATATAATATCAAGCCGGTTCGTTAAACTGAAAAGTTTGTTATATGCTGTACTTTGCAAATTTTTGGCGGGCCATGGGCACGCTTTTCTCCAATATGATTGACCTTAAAATTTTTTAAGAAATTATTTGCTTTTCGAACAAATCTGGGGGTTGCCGGAAACGTATTTCTTCAACAAATATACGCTATTGGCACTCTAATTAATATATGTATTTTAAAATTTGAACACTACATTTTTAGAGCAATATATTCTTCAAGAAATAAAAATTAAAATATAATGGTTATTTTTTCGCAATAATTTGGTAGTGCCAACACTGATTGATACCTTTCAAATGGAAGGACTTGGAATATTCACACAACTAAAGGAGGCTTAACATTATGACTTTTTTAATGATGAAAGAAAGAAAGGTTGTTTTTGTGTGTGTTTTTTTTTCATATTAAAGATGTTCTTATATCCGATAACTACTGTATTTCCATGTTTGTTCGTTCGTTCATTCAAGAAAAAAGTTAAATTTATACAAACATTCATAATTATATGAATGAATGTGTGCGAATAATATGTATTTTTGCGTAAAATTACTTTAGACTTTTATGTAAAACCAGGGTTTAATATTTAGTTTTTAGTTTTTTTCCCTAATTATCATATTCGAAGTAAATATGAAACATATTCATATTTTTATTTTAAACAAAGATAAAATATGACACCTCTCACCTTTTCATTTAAATAAAAACTGAAACCAAAAACTATTTCCAAAATTTCATATATAAATTTACTATTTGCTTCACATATTTTCGTGGTGTGCTAAAATGATTTTAGCTTTTAGGAACTATTTTATACGACAGTAAAAAGTAAGAATATGAATTTTTCATTTTAGCATTTAGTTTTATATTCGTTATGAAAACGGAAATGTTTCTCGCAGTAAAATATATTCTCATGACTATTTTGAAAATATGAAAAATAAAATGTTGACTAAAATGAACTAAAAAGGTCGACTGCCACTGACTAGAGACAAAAACTATCAAGAAATGTAAAACAAAAAATCAAAAAACCTTCACAAATATTTCATTAAATATAATTGGCACAAGTAAAATTAATTATTTAAAAGTGATCTTGAGGGGGTGGGAGGGTGGTAGGAAGAATATTATTAATAAGTTAAATTTGTTTTAAACTGACTCGACTTTACCAGGAGAACAGAAAAACAACAGCATAAGTTTCAATAACATATTTTTTCTTCTTTATGTTGTTGTTTTTGTATACAATTTTTTGCCTCGTTTGTTTTTTAAGTTTTATTTTGTTGTTTTTCTATGCAGTAATTCGCTAGTAAGTTTTTTTAAGATCAAAAAATTAACCTTGCAGTTTGAAGGCATAAATTGTCACTAGAACTAAAAAAGCAACTAGGTTTGCCAAATTTTCAGCGTGTTCATTTGTAAAACTATGGTCAATATTAGATTTTTTAAAACTTTACTTGTAGAGAGTAACAAAATAAAGATTCTGTAATATATGTCTTTTGTCATTTAAAACAAAATCAGAGACCACTTCTAGTTTTAAAGGCAACATTTCCTTGTAAAACTGTTGGGTAATCTTTACAGCATTATAAAGTTCTGAAAATACGAAAAATATACTTGCTAGTTTTTCTGTTTTTCTATTAGAATTAATTTAGATTTAGGAAGCGCAGACCAATCTTTTTCATCCATTTTATAGAAAAACAACAAAAAAACTTAAAGAAAACAAAAAACATTTATTATACAAAAACAACAACATAAGAGAAAATTTTAAAAAATTCTGTTATTTCTTTCTGGATGAGTATGGACTTGCTGAATCTAAATTGATGTAATAGAAAAACAGAAAAACTAGCAAGCAACTGTTAAGTATATTTTTTCGCATTTTTAGAACTTTGTAATGCTGTAAAGATTGCCCAACAGTTTTACAAGGAAACGTTGCCTTTAAAACTAGAAGTGGTCTCTGATTTTGTTTTAAACGACAAAAGCATATATTACAGAATCTTTATTTTGTTACTCTCTACAAGTAAAGTTTTAAAAAATCTAATATTGACCATAGTTTTACAAATGAACACGCTGAAAATTTGGCAAACCTAGTTGCTTTTTTAGTTCTAGTGATAATTTATGCCTTCAAACTGCAAGGTTAATTTTTGATCTTAAAAAAACTTACCAGCGAATTACTGCATAGAAAAACAACAAAAAAAACTTAAAAAACAAACGAGGCAAAAAATTGTATACAAAAACAACAACATAAAGAAGAAAAAATATGTTATTGAAACTTATGCTCTTGTTTTTCTGTTCTGGTAAAGTCGAGTCAGTTTAAAACAAATTTAACTTATTAATATTCTTCCTACCACCCTCCCCACCCCCTCAAGATCACTTTTAAATAATTAATTTTACTTGGGACGTACCAATGTGGCTTTAGACCAGGTAAATCAACCACTGACCAGATCTTTACTCTACGTCAGATCCTGGAGAAGACCCAAGAGAAACAAATTGACACGTATCATCTCTTTGTTGAATACAAAGCAGCTTTTGACAGCCCGATACGGAAGAAGGTGTTTGAAGCAATGTCTGAGTTCGGCATCCCCACGAAGCTAATAAAGTTATGCAGGATGACACTAACTAATACAATATCATCTGTTAAGATAGGTAAGAACCTATCAGAGTCTTTCATAACTAAACGGGGTTTCAGACAAGGTGATAGTCTATCATGTGATCTCTTCAATATTGTGCTAGAGAAAATCTTACGTGATGCAGCAGTTAATACAAGTGGTACAATCTTCAATAGAAAACATATGCTACTCGCGTATGCCGATGACATTGATATTATGGGGCGCACTTTACGCGAGGTAACTGCCGCCTTTTCCAATATCGAGAAGGAATCAAACAAAATGGGTTTAGCTGTAAATGAATCAAAAACAAAACTGATGGTTTCTTCAGGCAGACAGACCACTAGAATTGGATCACATGTGCCCGTAGAAAACTATAGTTTCGAAGTTGTAAAAGAATTTGTATACCTTGGTACCGCTGTGAACATCAACAACGATATAAGCTTTGAAATTAAACGTAGAATAATACTTGCCAATAGATGCTATTTTGGCCTTAGCAAACAGCTAAGAAATAAAGTGCTCTCCGTAAGAACTAAAATTACGCTCTATAAAACGCTTATACTACCCGTGTTACTGTATGGTGCAGAATCATGGGTACTTGCACAGGCAGATGAAGCTATCCTTGGAGTGTTTGAGAGGAAAATCCTACGAAAAATATTTGGACCAGTCTGCGTCAACAATGAGTATCGACATCGAATGAATCATGAGCTGTATGAGTTATACGCTGACATAGACATAGTAAAACGCATTAAGCAACAACGGCTGCGCTGGCCAGGACATGTTGTGCGAATGGATGAAAATACTCCGGCAAGAAAAGTGTTTGATAATGATCCTGAGGGAACTCGTAGAAGAGTGCGCCCAAAACTTCGATGGAAAGACCAAGTAGAAGAAAATCTTTCAAAACTTGGCATAAGAAATTGGAGAATATGCGCACAAGATAGAAGCGCATGGAATTCTAAAATATGCTCGGCCTTTGACCTAAACAGGTTGTTACAATAGGCCATTTAAGTAAGTAGTAAGTAATTTTACTTGTGCCAATTATATTTAATGAAATATTTGTGAAGGTTTTTTGATTCTTTGTTTTATATTTCTTGATAGTTTTTGTCTCTAGTCGACCTTTTTAGTTCATTTTAGTCAACATTTTATTTTTCATATTTTCAAAATAGTCATGAGAATATATTTTACTGCGAGAAACATTTTCGTTTTCATAACTAAGAATATAAAACTAAATGCTAAAATGAAAAAATGAATATTCTTTCTTTTTACTGTCGTATAAGATAGTTCCTAAAAGCTAAAATCATTTTAGCACTCCACGAAAATATGTGAAGCAAATAGTAATTTATATATGAAATTTTGGAAATAGTTTTTCGTTCTAGTTTTTATAAAAGCAAAAGGTGGTTTTGTTTCATATTGTTGGCACAATTTTATATGAAATATGAAATAACCGACTATTTGAAAACTGCTATAGCAGTTTATTTAAACCCTGTGTAAAACTGTGTGAAATTAATATCAAGTTGTGGAAGGCAATTTGCTTTAAAGGCGTATTTACATGATTGAGGCATGTGCCGCCTGGGAAGAAAGAGTATGAATGAACCAACGAATTAAAACATACCATTTGAATGTAAAACATTATCGCATGTATTAATCGAAAATCGTTTTTTCCCAGCAGTTCCAAATTGGTATACAGTCCTCAAAAAAAGAAAAAAAAAATGCAATATGTAGAAGCTGCATGTGCTTGATCCGGCCAAACGAAAGCTGAATCTACAAAATCCTTTCTATCTCAAATGACTTACATATGTTTAAATTATTGGCCATTTCACTAGTTTTGGAGATAGTCCATCATTTTAATTCTGCTGCTAATATTTTTATATTATGTGTGTACGTTTGTATGTACATATATGAATGCGTAAATGTTAAGATTTAATTGCCGTCCTGTGAACGTGCAATTCACATGCAACTGTGCAATTACCCCGTTTACAGCTAGTAATCGATCTTGATTGCAGCGTTCGTTTTACAAATATACGAAAACTAGAATATATTTATGTATGTTAAATTAATATTTTTATGAATAGCATTAATTATTGTACTACAAGCTTTTTGTCAGTCATTACAAAATTATAAAAATCAATTGTAGACTTTCGTACCAAAACGTAACGTTTTTGTGCAGTATGGGAAAAAATTTAAAATTTTATTTTTGAAGTGCATTCTTCAAATCGGTTGAGAAATGACAATAATATATCGTTTTAAGTAATTTATGAGTCTGAGGTGCCCTAGTTAGGGGACGGATTTTACCGTCCCAGTAAATTCACTTCAGCTATATGTACGAAAAATTGTTTTAAAACGGTTTAGAAAATGCGGACTTATTTCCATTATATTTTTCTACCATCCCTCTGTACATCGTCTTATGTCTTCAAGCTATAACTATTCAAATAAATAGGTTTTATCCTTTTTTTTTAAACAATTTATAGTAAAAAAAATATAAAATATATATATATGTATGTATATAATATAGGAAAATGAAAGAAATCTTAATTTCAGTCTATATATCTGTGGCTTGGTGCTAAAAGGGACAATGTCAATTTTCAGATGTTTTGAGTTAGTCATTGCATTAGGTTCTTCTTTTTACTCTCTTTTATTTTGTTCCAACAGCCAATCTTTAGCTCCTCGCAGAACAGCTTCATAAAAAATTTAAAGGCCCAATGTTGACTTTTATTACATACATTTTTTTATTTTGAAATAAAATCTAAATGATAAAAGGGATAATGTCAACAATTTTTTTTGTCAATATTTCCTTGTAAAAGGGCCAATGTCACAGAAAAAAATATAAAATGTAAAAATTAGTTAGTGCTAAAAGGGCCAATGTCATATTTTTTTCTTAATTTTAATCTTTTTCAAAGAATTGATGTCCTATATTAGATCATAATACATATCTAACCCGAATTTTATGAGCGAAACTTGAAAATTAGCTGAGCTGTAAGTAAAACAAAATCTTATAAACCCTTAATTTCTAATCTTCCCAAAACTAGTTTTTATGGCATTGCCCTTTTAGCACCAAGCCACAGATATCGTCAGTGAGAATGCAAAAATGGATATTAATAAAAAAATCTATATCAAGTTTTTTTTATTAATTATTATTTACATGTTTGTGCAAAATTTTATGCATTTGCGTCAAAAAATAACGGTTTTTACCTAAAATTCAAATACACAAAAAGCTTTTCTATTTAAAACATACCGATTTTATGACGTTTTTTGCTTCTCCTGTAAACTTACAAAAAATAATGATAGCCATTTTCATTTATTCTGACGATGTATAACTCTAGATTACAATGGTCTCGTGCTTATAAAAATGATTGTTTTTAAATCTGTTTAATCAACAAAATAATAAAAGTAGTCCTGGAATGTTGTAAATTAAGATATCAACAACTTAACAAAATTCAGAAAGATCTGACAAATATTTGAAAGACCCTTGCACTGGGATTACCGTTCCATAGTAAGAGGCATGTCATTCTGGCATGAATCATATCAAAGCAAACACATGTTTTTTTTTTAATATTTGACGTTTCTCAACCATATTAAATATTGGTGGAATATAGACCAGCCATTTCTTAATGGTACATTAACATTGATTTGTCAGAAGACTTTGGAATGCGAAAGAGTTTCTAGAATTTAGTAATTACCTGAAAGCAATAAAGACAATATCAATGATATTTTTGCGAGCATCGTACAGTACTTCAACGATTAGCTGCAAACAAATTAACTTTATGTTAACTTTGGGCGGAAAATTCACTGCTGGGTATTCAAAATCGTTTAAAAATGTCAGCTTGCTATTTAAATTGTTCAAATGTCAAATGTTTAAATAAGTGGGTGTTTTAACCAAGATAAGTTGCAATAATATTAGATAGAAAATTTTATTTAATTTAAAGATGCTAAAATTTGTTTATTTAAACAACTGTAACATACAGGTAAGTGCATCAAGTCATTTCAAAACATATTTTTTACATAATATCGGGTGATTACTTAAGAGTGTTCGGATTTGATTAAAAAAAGCATACAGTGTAGAGAAATGTATAAAATATTTATTTGATTCTATAGAACAATTCTATAGAAACAATTCAAATATTAAAAGTTTCTTAGGTTTTGCGCAATGAATTTTTGAGTATTTTTTGTTGTTGTACTAAAAGAACCGTTAGGCGAGAGATAATTACAATTATTTTTTTTGTAATTTTGTATGACACAGTAACTAATAAAACTGCATTAAAGCATTGAATTGAAACATGTCCATTTAAATATAATTTGACTAGAAGCTAAAATCAAGCAGCGTTTCTTAGGTTTTGCCCAATACTGTATAATTCCCCGACAACATTCCAACTGGAATAAGTACTTCCCTCGGCAATGAGCTGCATCCGATTCTATATTTTTAGACTCATTTAAAGAGACCTACGTTTTAACTCTGGCTCCAAACGGAATATGCATAACTTAGAGAAGTTTTACATGGCCTAATACTCAATAACCAGTGGCTGGATGAGTTATAAGGTGAACCGTCGCTTTTTTTGAAAATTTATTTTTTTCAAGTGGGTCTGGCAGGGGATTGAACTTGGTATGCTAGGCGGATGACTAACCTGCTATACCACGGTGGTTCACTTCCTCATAAATTACAGCACAAAATAACCTGGATATCGCCGAACGGCGCTACTATGAATTGACCGCTTTTCGATAAATTCTAAGTCGCGATCATCTTTTATTTGTATATAAAATTCGATTAAAGGATACGGCTCTGAGTTCTGATACGGCAAAAGCAGATCGAAAAATTGATGTGGGATGTGTCACTATAACGTACAATGAGGTTGTCCAACAAATACTAGCATATAAATACTATAAAAAGAAAATTTGGCTAACAAGAGCAACATCGGACTTGGCAGAACAACGTAAAATAAAAAAATATATAATTTTAAATAAAAACTGATATGCTGAAGTCTTCCGCACAACATATCGCTATCTATGCAATAAAATAAACAAACGAGACAAGCTGAATCATCTGCAAGTAAAGGGGACATGAAGACCTTGCATAATATATTAACATTACATTAACAGTCCCATTTTGAGCAGTAGTAGTACACTTCTCTCAACTCCGGATGAACAATTAATACGCTGGATAGAACACTTCAAGTAAACATTAAACAATCTTATTGGATTTACACCATTGAAGGAAGTGCATAATGAAACGAACCATGACAGTATATTCAATGGAATTTCTGAAAAATCTCCAATGAAAAAACGGGCAATGACAACATCTCAGCGGAGATTCTTTTACGTGATGTTAAAGGATCGGCGAGACTGTGGCACCTATTTCTGCGTAAAATGTGGGAAGAAGGAGCTCCTTGCAACATCCCGAAATTAAGGTATACTAGTCAAAATACCAAAAAAGGGTGACTGCAATAACTACAGAGGTATACCACTTTTTTCAATACCGGGAAAAGTACTAAGTCAAGTAATTTTAAACAGAATATCCGAGGCAGTTTCCTCTACACTTTACGAAAACCAGTTTGGGTTCAAAAAGAAAAATAATTTTTGAACCCAAACTTATTTTTTGACCTAATCAACACAGTAAGAGTAGCACTAAAGCTATGTAATGAATTCCGCACCGCCATTTACCTAGCTTTTATCGCCTTTAGGCCATCGACACTGTCAATAGGAGCTATCTATGGAAAATTTTAGAAAATCGTAATATGACAACGAAAATTCTGAACTTAATTCAGGCAATGTACGTGCATTTTAAATGTCGAGTCCTATACAAAGTTAAATTTTCACATACGTTTGAGGTTACTGGAGTAAAGTAAGGATGTATCTTGTCACCTATGCTTTTTATCCTCGTCATCGACAACGTAATGCTCATGGCTCTGTATGATAGATATGGTATCCAATGGTCACCCTTTAAATAACTCGAGGACTTGGAATATGTTGATAACGTATGTCTTCTAAGCCTAAGCTTAGGTCGCCTTCAAGAAAATATTAACGCTATCACAGTGGTATAGCAGGTTAGTCCTCCGCCTAGCACACCAGAGGTCCCAAGTTCAATTCTCGGCCAGACTCGCTTGAAAAAAATAAATTTTCAAAAAAGCGGCGGTTCACCTCATAACTCAGCTAGCCACTGGTTATTAAGTATTAGGCTATGTAAAACTTCTCTAACTTATGCATTTGCCGTTCGGAACCGGAGTTGAAAAGTACGTCCCTTTCAATAAGTCTAAAAATAGAATTGGATGCAGCTCATTGTCTGAGAGAAGTACCATTAGTTCCAATTGGAATGTTGTTGTGGAAATTATTGTATTATTATAATCACTGTTGAATCTCGGGCAGCTGGACTGGAAATTAATATTTCCAAGACAAGAATTATGCATGGAGGCTACGGCGCAAGACCGTCGACATACATCAATGTTGAATACGAGGTTATTGGATGTGCAATTACCTTTAATTATCTGGGATGTTTGGTATCTACAAAAGGTGGCAACGGCGAGTATATAGAATCGCTGGTTAATAAGGCAAAATTTGCATTCGGCATTCTCCGAGCTATTTGTAAATCTCGGCAAATATCAACAACTAAGTTACGAAAAAACAACTCGAATATCAAGTCTATTCTGTATTATGGCTACGATACTTGGAAACGCAAAAATAAAATCGATAAGCGCCTACAAACCTTTGCAAACAAATGCTTACGGAAAATCTTTAATATATGGTGGCCGAATCGCATACAAAATGAAGATCTACTAAACGCGACAAACCAAACCCTGCTCCTATAGAAGTATAACAATGGAAATGGCGGTGGATAGGCCACACACTTCAAAGGCCGAATACCAACTTCGTCGTGTTGGTGCACCTGCTAGAACGTGAAACTATTAATGGAATGACGTTTGCATAACATCTCCCCTAGAGCTAGATATAAAAGGATGGTTAAGGTCCTATGCTCCACTGGGAGTCAATTAATAGAAGAAGAAATGCAGATTTTTTTTATAAATCTTGAAGAAAATAGATTAATGAGTCGATATTATTCAAAATCTGGTACCGAAAATAAAAAAATGTACCTGTGAAATATGAACTCGAGAAATTAATCCAAAAAAGTGATTGCAAAAATTTACATTGAAATATCTTTCAAGTAGTGTGAAAGACCACACACTACTTGGATCAGATACATCAAATAGGAATTAAAACCCTAAACTTTAATTTATAAAATTTCCACATACATTAAATGTAGGTAAATGTGTACAGGGCTAAAGACTGATGGTTGTCAAGTCTTGAAATACAACGAACTGTAAGAAACGGTACCTGATGAACCATGAGTCTAAAACAGTAAAAGGAACTAATAAATGTAGGTTTTTAATGAAACACTATTAAATTTATTTAGTTATAAATTATAAATATTTTATTTAATTATTAATTAATGATTTACGGCTTAAGTGCTACGGATTAAAAATAACTTTCTTTGTCGGTGGTCAAAACTCAACTCTTCTCTATGCAATCGTCTTCTGTAATCTAAGTCACAACTCGTTAGAATCTGTAACGATCTTCAGTTACAAGGTTGCAAACACCAACAGAGTTGCATTTGTGTACATAGTTGATCGTTCAATAAGTATTACCACTTCTAGTGGTTCTAATGTTACCGTCGGTTCCCACATAAATATGCTAATTTCCGATTGTACTAGTGGCCTCAGAGAAAATTTAAAAAACTACGTAGTGTGTTTTCGCTAATTCAACTGTGTTTCATAACAAATTATTGAATTATGTTAGTAGAGTTTTAAAAAATCTAGAGCATAAAAGTATTTTTAAGTTCATAACAGCTGTATTGAGTCGTGTTAGGTGTCAGCAGAATTTATTAAAATATAACAAGAGTATTGTTTGACCTTGGGTGGCCTAAAATCGAAATTGATCTTTGCCTTATATTATAACATATGAATTATTAAAGGCTTTCTGTATTAATCTTGAATGGAAAAAAATTGATTTATAAATTTGTCATAATATTATTCTTCGAATAAGAAAAACTGTTTGACTCTTCTAAAAAAATGTAAAAAAGTGTAATGTTACAAATATAAAGTTATATTTTTACCTTAAAAATCGAAAGCTCAATTTGCATTTTTTACGACGAACTTAAATGAATAAAAACAATAGTAGAATAAGAAAAAGACTATAAAGCGGAAGGGAAACAATACCCCAACCATATATTCTTAAATTCACAATTTGGGAACAATAAAAATAACTTACATCCACACACATTATTCTGTGTATCTTAAAGAAGTGATACTATCAAAAAATACGGACCTTCATATAAGTATATATTTTTTTTAAATTGACTGTTAGACAAACTTGTTTTAATATTAAACCAAATTTGTACGTAAATTGTTCGATTACGGATCTCAACTCAAACACCTCAATATCACAGTTAATAGAAAAAATAATCCTCAATAATTGTTGACATTAAGTGTAATTACTAGTGACAAGAGATACACATTTATTACAGTTGCATGTCGCATGCTACGACATCAATTGAATGATTGCATTAATTTTGTATTTGCACGACAAATGTTCAAAAAAGGTATTGGTAACTATTTAATGTCATTTTCTTTGAATTTAAAATTGAATTTGTAACTGATTCAATACATGAAAATATTTAATTAAGTATGTATGAGCTGCGTTCCTTTACTGCACTAACACATAAACACTTGAAAAACCCAATATTTTTCCATACTATTAAACATTCGTTAAAATAATCCTTAAAAATATATTGTATCTTGTTAAAACTTTTGTTTACAATTGCCTTAATATTTTAGAATTCATTTATGAATAAAAAGATTAACAAACATTGATTCTAGTTTTTAGAGAAAACAAATTTACTTTAAGAAAAGAAAATTTCAAACTAAGATATACTTAATAATTTTAGTACTTATAAAAACAAAATTGTTCAATTTCGCTAAAACACAATCGGTCTTATGCTAAAAAAAATCTTAAATATTGCTTAAAGAACACGTTAGTTACCAAATACTTTAAGGCTAACACGGCATTTACACATGCAAGTGCAAGTGAAAAAAAGCTCAATACATTTATATTTTTTTACTAACACAATCACACTTCTGCAAGTTGTAGGCTCACTTGCAAGCGATTTTGATTGCCAGTGATTTTTTTACTTGCATGTCAGAAGAATACGTATACACAACTTGTAACAAGTCACCTACGTGTGTAAACGTACTGTAACAAACGATTGTTAAAAAATAGTATCCAAAAACAGTTCTTTAACTAATGAATACGTCAAGTCAATTTTACATGTCAATACTGGCAACATCGTCATTCTCTCTTGTCTCTTTATAGTTAAATATACAAAATAACGAATTAATTATTCATTGTTTCCTCCGGGTAT
This sequence comes from Stomorhina lunata, assembly GCA_933228675.1. Taxonomy (NCBI): domain Eukaryota; kingdom Metazoa; phylum Arthropoda; class Insecta; order Diptera; family Rhiniidae; genus Stomorhina; species Stomorhina lunata. The sequence continues at coordinate 77,441,556 of OW121744.1, forward strand.
TCGAATTTCTAAATAATGTTTTGTATTGCTATGTCTACATGATGGTCAGATCTTACAATATTGTAAGAAAATTTGTAAGAAAATTTCTTACAATCGTGTAAACTTACAATTTTTTGCTGACAACATTGTCAGCTAAAGCATTGTCAGCACATTGTCACACAACCACCTTACAATGAAATTGTCAGATATCTTACAATCGTGTAAACACTCTATTTAAAATTGCCAGAACATTTTAAAAAATTGTCAGCTTCGTTTTTATTGTCAGCTGCATGAAATTCCACCATCTTACAATGCAATCATTGTCAGACAATTTTAACTTCTTGGTTTTAATTGAAAACATACGGTTTTTAGGATTTATATCATAAAAAATAAATAAATAAAAATAACATAATAAAATTATATTGAACATACATTTTTGTTGGGAACATGGTGTTATTATACATCAATCTAAAGAAGTTTTTCGAACAAATTATTATAAAAAGATGAATTAAAAAAGCAAATAAGCAAATAACACTTTTAGTAAAAAACTTAAAAAGCCAACATTTTTGTTTTATCTGAGTCAACATTAATAGATTTTGGATTAGAAAATTTTTTTATAAATATATTTGCGATGGTATAAAACTTGTTAAGCAAAAAATTATGGATCAAAATTGAAATTTCCTGAAACAATACGTCTATGTCATTAATAAAGTTCAATAGACACTTATTTAAGATATATTTCGGTGTGCTGAAATCAAGTTTGATGAGCTCCTAGATGGCACACCGACATAATTTGATTTGATTTTGATTTCATTTATTTCCAAATAATTGTATTTACATGTTTTTAAGACTAAATTTAAGGATATTATAAATTTTCTTACATACTAATGTATTTTTTAAGAACTAACAATTTAATTTATACATATATACATATTTTTAATTTTACTTTTAAATTTATATTGTTTTATACAGACATTTCTTTAATAATTTTACCCCAAAAAAGGAAAAAAAGGGAACTCTTAGAATTTTAAAATACTTATATAATAATAACTTATAACTAAATTAAAATATTTACAAAAGATGAGAATAGGGAAGAAAAATATACAAAAGAGAGTGATAGGATAGAGTGAAATGAAATTTACAATAGAAGAAATTAAATATATACACATTTTACCTATTGGGCTATGTTGTATACCGTGCTCTCGATGTTGAGCGTATTAATTCGCCGATGATAAAACATAAGATCTGCACCCTGAAAGAGAAGACCAGCTTCCCTTAGCGTTAAAAGGTCTACCGGGGACATATACCTTGATTGATGGATGGAGTCAACACTGACAGGTTGTTCAAAACATTCCCTGACTAGGCTATTCTCAAGAGAACGTGCCTTTTCAAGAAACGCCATGCCCGACCTGATCATGTAACCATCTATACGGTCAAAATTGATCCCTCCATAAATGGATCTGCAAGTTGGCTTACGGTATATTCCGTCAGGTCCTTGTCTGCATCGAAGACACAGACAAGCCACCAAAATTTTCCTCTCCCATACCCTAAGCCTCTCCATCTGGGCAGAAGAAATTCTAAACCAAACCGGAAAGGCATAGGACATGAGAGGACGGATAATTTGTCTGTAGAGTAACAGACCCACTTTTTTATCTAGGCACCCTTGTCGACCAAGGATGCTTCGATAAGAAGCGAATGTTCGCTTTGTGCGCTCCAATACAAGGTCTATATGGCGGTAATACTCGAAATTTTCGTGAAAAATTACGCCTAAATATTTGATTCTATCCGAAACAGTAAGAAGCTCACTACCAATCGTTAGAGAGGGAATGAACCCCCTACTGTTTGGATACAAATATTTTCGCCTGCCTTTAATAATAATGGCAGTCGATTTCTGAATATTTATTCGTAACTTCCACTTCCCGAAGTATTCCGCCAACTTTGCCAAATATGTGTTAACGTTTTGGTTCACACTTCTTGCCCGTGCACCTGATGATGCAATGAGAATATCGTCCGCATAAGTCAGAAGAAGGTCACCCTCTGGAGGCTTAGGGATATCACTCACAAAAATATTGTAAAGGACAGGACCAAGAAGGGAACCCTGAGGTACCCCCGCTGTTACCAATTTTTCATTCGAGCGGCAATCACCCACCCTCACAATGAACTTTCTTTCAAGCAAAAAGTTTAACACAATCCGGCAAAGATGTCTATCAAATCCAAGATTCATCATCTTGAATATGATTCCATTCTGCCAGACTGTGTCAAAAGCTTTGGCAATGTCTAAGCTAACTGCTATAGTAGGGTACCTCTTATTGAGGCCCCTAGCTACATAGTCACCAAAGAAAATCAGAGCATGTGAAGTTGAGTGACCACGCCTGAATCCAAATTGGGAGTCAGCGAGGACATTCGCCTCCTCAATCCTGTCATTTATTCGACCTAGGATAAAAGATTCCAAAAGCTTTCCAAAGGGTGACAGCAAAGATATGGGCCTATAATTGCTTAATTGCTTTGGGTCAGTTCTTGGCTTTGAAATTGGTACTACCAAGGCTTTTTTCCAATTCCTTGGAAAGTAGCCAATATTGATGCAGTGGTTAAATAAGACTGCCAGAAAAAGCCAGGTCGGACTTCGAGTTCGTTTCAGAACGATGTCTGGAATTTCATCAATCCCACAAGATCTCTTGTTCGGCCTTCTTTTAATGGCAGCCCCAACTAATTCCGCCCGTACAAAGCCAAGACTGCTTCCATTAGCACCATCAGCTAATATTGACTGACCAAATGTTGCAATTGGTTCATCATGCAATTCATTAACTCTGTCCCTAACAGTCTCAGAAAAGGAGTCTGTGTCAGTTTCTTGTCCACTTTGATGTACCTCCGAGAAGTAGTCGGCTAACAAATTAGCTTTTCCACTTTCATCAGACACCAAAGTGTTCCCTGTGTCCAGTAAGTCATGTACAGTCGACCGTTTATTTTGTCCTGTCGCTGCCCTAATTGTCTTAAATGTCTTGTCATTGAGTTTTATATTTCCAAGGAATTGACACCAGTGTTCACGTTCAAAATTGGCAATTGCGCCTTGAATAATTTTATCAAGGTTCTTTATATCAGCTTTAAGCGTCAGACATCTCCCAGGGTCTCCACACCTTTGGACTATTCGACGTAATCTTTTCTTTTCTGCAATAAATTGCAGAATATTGTCTGGGAGCTTTAACAGACCTTTTCGTCCAACAGGCACCTTTGGTACGGAGATGTCTATCGCTTTTTGAAAAGCTCGAGATAAGGAATCAACGCAATTGTCAATTTCTTGTTCGCTCACATTCTCATTCAGTGGAAGCATAAAACCCTCAAGTTCCCTATTCAAAGTTGAGTTAAAAAGTCCCCTGTTCATTTTGTCATAATTTAGCCTAGTCGGTTTTATCCGACCTATACAGTCCGCAATGCCAAAAACTATTTCAATCGCTTTATGGTCCGACTCATAATCTATGGTTTTGAGTCCCTCCTCAGTAGCCCATGGAACCATATCAGAGGAAGTCAACACGACATCAATATATGAGGAGGACACACTGGTAATTCTTGTTGGCCCGTCCGTAGGGTGAATTACCAAGCTGGGGTTGTTAAAAAGTACGTCATAAAGACGCCGACCATTAGTACATGTAACAGTGTCTCTCCAATATGAATGCCTAGCGTTCAAATCTCCCGCCACCACTAGATTACCTCCATTCGCTAGATCTAAAAGCGATGCAAAATCAGCTTCTGACATTGTACCTACAGGTCTACGGTACAATGACACAAATGTCAGTGTACCGTCATTTAGTCTGCGGATTTTGACAGCAGTATTCTCAATAGAGCCAGTATTAATAATGATTCTCTCACTATTAATACTGTCTCTAACAAAAATAGCTGTCCCGCCTCGTCCGTTTTGTCTATTCTGTCTATAAATAATGTAACCGTCAATGTCCAGCTTATGTCGAGGACTAAGTCCATGTTCGGCCATAAGCAGTACGTCAGGTCTATGTTGGTCTAAAAACAGTTTTAAGTAATGTCTCTTATGTCTGGAAACAATGGAATTTGCATTGATGAATATACATTTGATTTGTCTAGCCATGATGTTGTAATGCAATTGTTAAGCCAAGCAATGCCTGAGCTTTTTCTTCGTCCGACTTAATTGTACGATACTCTTGTACAAATTTCCCCATTTTTCCCAAGCAACTCAGGAAACCACCACCAAAAAGACGCTTGCAATCATTTTCGATCGTACCAAATGCTGCCATAGCATTCTTTAAATTAATGTCACCATTTGGTGAATGCGTTGGTGTTATTTTAGGTTTTGGAATATTTGATGCCAAAGCCGAGGCATAAGAAAAACCAGGCTTGATGCTGGCATTTGTGACATTATTATTCACATTTTGTGCATTTATCATGCTAACATTTCGTGGCCTTACTTGGCCGACCGAAGACGCCTTTTTAGTTCCAATATTTTGGAGAATTTGTACCCTACGGGGGCATTGCCTGAAGCTAGCTGTGTGCCCTACGACGCCACAATTTACGCACTTAACAGGTACACCAATTTGTTTGACAGTCCGTCCCGAAATGGGATCAGTTGTCAAGGTTTCCTTATTATTATGATCTTTATTAGGAATCTGACAGTTGCCAGGACCATGGGATTCACCACACTTCACGCACCGATACTGCATATTGCAGTTGGCAGAAGTGTGTCCAAAACGTTGGCAATTAAAACATTGTACTATTGCGGAACGTTTGAATTTACGCAAAATTACTCTACAGCGGAGAATATACCGTACTGTGTAGAGTGTTGTTATATCAGTATCTCTTGATACTTGCAAGAGCCATTTATCTTTGTTTAGATTGACTAAACGAATTACTTGCATTTTAATGTTAAGTCCATTAAAATGCTCTTTAACATCATCAATGGTGTATGAACTAGATAGACCCTCTATTACTAGTGAATATGGACGCTGCCCTTTAGGCGTATAAGTATAAAAATTTACTTTTTTGTCAACAAACAATTTTTTTACTTTTTCAAAATCTTCCAGGGTGCAGACCCCAACGTTTGTAGCGTTCTGGCTCATTATTTTTAAATTAAAATTTGTGTGCCCTAATGTTTTTTCAATAAGGATTGATGTTTCCTTAATATTTATGTTATAAGATGTAATAATAGGTATATGTTTTGATTTTAATACTACCTTACTTTCTTGAGTACCACTGCAACCAGGAACACCATCACTTGTTTTATTTTGGGAAACCCTCTCTTGGCGGCTTGATTTTTTAATATTTCCATCCTGACTAAGCCCTTGCACGTTATCTTGAAGTATCTCATTACTCATCTCCTCATCAAAATACTCAACGCTTTCATTGTCGTCATCTTGTCGCTTTTCAAATTTGGCTAGAAGTATCTCCAATTTCCCTCGTAAATCGGCATTTTCCTTTTCTAAGTATTCAACTTTACCATCAGCGAAATCAAGTCGTTTAAGCAAAGACTCATTCTGGTTGGCTAGCTCCTTAAATTGTTGCTTTAAGTCAACACTTCCATCCCTGGATACATTTTTCTTCCTCTTCTTTAATGCAGATTTTTCCTCGTCACCATCCATGATGGCTAGTGAGTAAATTATGCTTCACTTTTGTTGGTTTATTAGATTTGTTTGCCTTCTCACTTTTATGATGCAATCAAAACAAATGTTCACAGCACTGATGAATTTTCGCTGACTACTATTTTGTCAGCGCTTCTCAAAATTGTGTGGTACTAAAAATTTTGTTTGGTGACTACTATAAGTCACTCGCTTCTCAATTTTTTAATTAAGTAACAGTTTTTGGTTCTTTTTTTTTTGGGTTAAATTTTTGTTTCAAATGCTTTTTTTAAAGCAGTATATTCTAAGTGTCTTTTTCACTATAATTTTATATATTATTTTGGCTTTTGCCGGCCATTTAATTTGTCTTATCACTTGTAAATTATTGTTTTCCGCTTAAGCCTTTACCACCTTTGCCACGGCCAGTCATTTTTAAGCACTTTTTATTTTTTCACTTATTCACAAACACTTCACAAATGATTCACAAGAACTGATCCACACCGACATAACTTATATGTATAGGTATTATATGTTATTAGTGTTCTACGAAGTACACTATTAAATTTCAACACGTAGTTCTACTAACAATTGAGATATAGCCAAAATTCGAAATTCGATGCCGAATTAAAATTTTGTATTTTCTTTAAATTGTTTTTTTTTTAATTTGTATAAATTCCTCAATTTACGGATAGTATACGGTATTATCAGATATGAGAAAATCATCCTAAGCAAAACGATATTATATATCATCAAAATAGGTACAATCTGAGATATCGCCAAATCTCGATGTCTCAAATTCGATGTCTCACAAATTACCGAATTTAAAATATTTTTTTGTAAAAAAACTGTATTTAAAAAAAAATAGTTTTTTGAACTGAGATATTGCGAAAGCATAATATAACGATGTCCTCAAATAGGCAAATTTAAAAAAACCGTATTTATTTTGTCCGAATTATATATCAGATTTTAGGAAATTTTCCAACGCAGCACGCTATTAAATTTCATCAAAATCGGTTTATAAACACTAGAGATGTCGCCAAAATTCAAAATTTTTAAAAAAAGATTTTAAAATTCGAAGTTTAGTATTTTGACGATATCTTTGACAAGCCGGACATGTCAAATTCGACTCTCTGAGTCGATTTAGACCCCGACTCCTGAGTCGATCGGTATTATTTTTATTTGTTCTAAGACGAATAATGAAAAAATTACTAAGTGAATGGCAAACTTATAATACCCTTTTACCTATTGGTTATAATAGTAAAAAAATCGGTGCAGTGTGGTACAAAAATTAATAAATTTTAATGTTAGGAAAACTGTAAAAATAGGATTTGTATTTGTTATATAGTATGATTCCTCAAATTTGTTGGAATTATATATAGTTTTAAGTGATTTATGAGTCTGAGGTGCCCCACTTTGGGAGCCGGTTGCGCCGCCATAGTAAAAGCAAGGTTTCTCATGTTTAAACATTTCTGCCAAAATTATTTTGAAATCGGCTTATAGGTTTAAAAGTTGCAGACTTATTTCCAAAATTTTTTCCACAATCCCACTGTGAGACGCTTTTTCTCCACTTCACATTCATCTCCACTGCTTTCAAAAACATACACTGTTAAAATTTTGGCAATTGTCTGATTTTTCCATTTTGATTAATATTTTATAATAAACAAATATAAATTTCAAGTCAAAAACTCAAAAATAAACAATATTTTTCATGTGCTTTGTGACTGACAATAGATCTGGCAATTTTTTGTGTACACATATCTGATAATCGTGTGAACTGCCAATTTATTGTAAGCTGAGATTGTCAGCTTAATTAATTGTCAGACAATTTCTGACAATGAAATTGACAGCTTTTCTTACAATTTTCTTACAACCGTGTAAACACACAATTTGCCTTTTGCTGACAATTATTTATTGTCATTTTATTGGCAGCACATTGCCAGATGTGACAATATTGTAAGATCTGACCATCGTCTGTACGTAGCTTATGTTTTTAATATAAAATAACATTTTTCTTCTTTTCTTACTGTAAAATTATGTTTATGTTATATAAAAGCATTAACTAAACACATTTATAATACAGTCAAATAATAAATAGACAAATTTTGACTAAGGGTTTAAACCGATTATTTAAAAATCGAGTACTTTTAACTCATGTTGAATATATACATCACTATAATGTTTTTTGTAAACTTCATTGACCGATGTCTGTTTTTTGTTGAAAACACGAATTTTTTGTTAAAAATTAGAATTTGTATTATCAATTTCTTTGAAAAGTTTGGTTTTAGTATGAAATATGTAAAATAGAGTATGAAATATCATGGAAATTATATTTCATAAATTCCCCACCCCCGAAACCTTTTATACGATAAAAAATAGCAAATTATAAAAAATATGATAACTCAATTTAGCAAAAATATTATTTTTTATTAGATAAGTCTGAAAACTTAAATATTTTCTTTAAAAGTTTTCACAAAATATTATTTGTCAAAACAGTAAAATATTTAACGTAGCTTTAAATTATGTAGACAGCTACTTTAAATTATTTGATGTTAACAAACCGATGTTAAGCTAACAATCGTTTTAGGATAATACTTTAAGGAATTTTGCTAAACTTTAGTTTACCAATCGTTGTTAAATTTTTTTGCATAAGACCGAATATATTTGAGGTCGCTATCATATATATATGTATACTCTGGTAAATTTTACTTGTAATAATTATTGATTAAAATCTTTGGACTAAATTCGGTTGCAGTAGCTTAATAGTTCGACATTTAAAAGTATTTAAATGGTTTTCCTAGGATTTACTTTGAATAAAGTTTGGTCTCATAACCGGGTATAGTTACATTACGCTAATAGTTAGCCCAAACACGTTGATAGTAATATGGCAGGTCAATATATTATACAGTTAGCTCATAAAGTGAGTGCTCACTTTATCTTTTTTTATTTGAGTAAATTTTTTAAAAGTTAGTAATTTTATTTTTGTTTAATTTAACGTCAATTCTTACATTTCATAGTGTTTTCAGTTAAATTATGCTTATTTGAATTAAATTTCTTTTCCTAATTAAAACTTCGACAGCAAAAACATAAAAAGTACAAATTTTAAACTTCAAAAAGTGAGTGCTCATCACTAAGAAATGTATTTAAAAAAAGTAACGGGACAATTTGTACACACAACCCGCTCAATTATGAAAGAAAAATGAAAGAAAATCTACTTTAGCTTATTTTGGCGAGCGCTGTTGAAAGTAAAGGTAGCTTTTGAAGAAGTTTTTAAATATGTCCCCAATACGAAAGGAAACAACTGAATCAGAGCGAAAAATTATAATAAATCTGCGAGAATCTGGTCATTTTCTTCGTAAAATTGGTGAAATGGTTAAAAGACCTTATTCGACAGTAAAAAAATTATTAACAAATATAATAAAACAAAATCCATTGCTAATGCACCAAGATGTGGACGACCTCATGTACTTTCCGATGCAGAAAAACGAGCTCTGGTCCGAGAACTCAAAAAGAAACCTTAATAAAAATTCTAACAAAAATGTTTGCCCAAATACTGTACGAAAAGTTCTACATGAAGCTGGTTATAATAGTCGTGTTGCCCGAAGAAAACCGTACATCAGCAAAGTTAACAAGATTAAACGACTTAAGTACGCCAAGGAGCATCAAAATAAGTCAATGGATTTCTGGAATAGAGTCGTTTTCACGGATGAAAGTAAATTTAACATTTATGGCAATGATGGAAGATGCAGAGTGTGGAGAAAGCCAAACGAACAACTTCAGGAGAAAAATTTATGTCCAACATTCAAACACGGGGGTGGATCAGTGCTTGTATGGGGATGTATGAGCGCGGCTGGTGTTGGAAACTTGCATATAGTGGAAGGGATTATGGACCACAAAAAATATATAGAGATTTTGAAAACCCACCTCCAACCCAGTGTTCAAAAAAATGGGAATAGCGGAAAATTTTATATTTACTCAAGACAATGATCCAAAACATACGGCACAAAACACTAAGCTGTGGCTATTGTACAACACCCCGAAATGGATGGAAACTCCCCCTCAATCTCCTGATATTAATCCGATTGAAAATCTGTGGGATCATCTGGAAAGAAAAATTAGAGAACGAAAAGTGACAAATAAGGATGAATTAATAACCGCTCCACAAGAAGAATGGTCAAAAATTCCCCGCGATGTAACTCGAAATTTGGTTAATTCGATTCCAAGAAGACTAGAGGCGATAATCAAGAACAAAGGATCTCACACAAAGTATTAAAATCAAAATTCCAGATGTTTATTTTGGAAAATATTATAAGTGAGCACTCACTTTTTGCAGTACAAAATTGAAGTAACTTTTAGTTTTATGTTTTATTTATTAGAATAAGGAAATATTTTTATTTATGTGATATATAGTTTTAAAGTGCACTAAAAGTGTAACTGAAATAAATTTTTAATTTTTTTATGTGTAACTTAATTTGTTTGAAAAGTGGTTTTGAAAATATAAGGTATGTATGAACACTCACTTTTTGAGCCAACTGTATATTAGGTATTGCTAATGCATCCACCGTAAATGCATAAAGTCTGACTTAATATTTATTGATAGCTATCTAATTTATATTCTGAATGTACCTCCAAATATAGTTTAATGATGATCGATTATCATAAAATTTTTTACATTGGCTGATATTAAAAGCTTACTTATGCAAAATTTGGTATCCATTGTGACATTTAGTGGTTTTCGGGAGTGCTTATAATATGAAAGCTATAGTCAAATATGGACCGACTCCTATAAAATTTGATATACTGACCAATAGTTGCATAAAACTTCCCTGTTCTAAATTAAGTTATGTATCTATTACAATTGGATTGATTTATCAGCATTAATGTGATTACCGGGGTGCACGATGGGCCGAAATGAATATTTAACAGGAATAAATTCATAAATTTGTAAATACCTAGCCGATATTTCTAAAATTTTCACCGTGTTTTACTGGCTATAAACTTTTCTGATATTTAAAGTGGGAGTAGCCCCGCCCATATAAACAAAATTATTTCATGGTATATCTGGCCCACTATTTATAATAGGATAATAAAATTTGCTGTGGGCATCTTAACATTTATGGTGTATAAGCACGCGAAAAATGGAGGCAATAGAAATAGTAGGCGTGGCACCTTCCATAAAAAAAAATTATCTATATATTTTCGAATTAGAAATACCAAAATTTGTTTATATGGTTTTACTACAAATAATTATATGTGATTTCACATAAACTGGTTACATATATCCTGGCTTTTTAAGCGTCTAGTATTATAAACATTTAATTTCAGTGATTCAATATATTAATTCTAGGTTAAATGCTTAAATTTAAACCATTTTCAAATAACTTCAAATAAGTAATTTCTGTCATTTTTCTGAAATGTAATGTAAATGGACCTTAGGTTGCGCGCTGACTCAAATTTTAATCATAAACATCACTAAATGGTCTAACTTATCTAGTGATTTGCATAGTATGCAATCGTCTGCAATTTTTTATGTTCCTCCATATATTTAAGATTTTCGTTAAAAAAATCTTCAACTTTTACACGATTTTTTTCTTATACAAAAAAACATTTACTAACAAAATCTATATTTTGTGCGGAAAACAACGATGTATGGCAATGTAAAATTAGCTTTCAATAAGTTGTCGAAATCCCCGAAAAATTGTTAGACTATGTGTTGACAAAAAAAAAAAAAAAAAAACGAAACGACAAATTTGTTACCTTTGGCGTTGCCGTACTTCTAAGATAACAACCGAAGTTATTAATTTTTTTGACATAATATACCACAATTACCGGTGATTATAACAGAGTGGTTCTATTAAACGATTTAAGAAAATTTATTTATTCTTCTTAACTTCTTCTAGCCGGCCCATAGTGTGGCGGTTTATATGGGAGCTCTAACTAAATGTGATTTTTAATACACAACTTTCTGAAGTAACTTTTGTAGAATTTTGTCCCTCTAGCTCTTATCGTTAAGGCGCTATCACGCATTCATTTAAATTTTGACGGATAGAAACCACCCATATTTTTGGTATTTTTGTATTTCCGTAAGTTTTTTATATGGGAGCTATGGTAACAAAATCTTGCACACTGGTTGGCATTGGCATAAAACTTCTTTGTTCTAAATTTAGTGGCCATAGCTATTACACTTTATCAATTATTGTCATTTAAGTGTATTTTAGGTCGAATTTAGGCCGTTTCCATAAGTGTTTTGTATGTGAACTAAGGCCGATTTCGATGAAATATGATGCCTGTGCTTTCGATGAAATATGCTGCCTAGTAAAAGTATGTATGAGATATTTTAGGCTGATCAACCTAAAACCTATAGAGATTCGATAGCTTTGTAGCGAACAACCGATATGGCATTATTTTGGTAGAGGAAATAAATTTATCAAACATGTAATAGTAGAGAGGAATGCAGAATATTAAGGAGCAAGCTTTATAATATTAAGGACCAAACCTAGACAAAACGGGCTCCAAACAAATGAGTTTATGCAACACAGTTCTTAAGGCTATACGAGTGTTTACTACGGATTACTGAGCAAGAAAACGAAAATCTGCATATCGGTAGCAGGAAGTTTGAAAGAACCCAGCAACTGTAGAGAACCTATAACACCCAGATACACAAAAAATTTCGGGAAACGACTTAGCGTGGGTTGTAGTCCTTATAAGGAACATGACAAATCGTGCAAACAATTTTCAGAAACACGTAAAAATTTAGGAGTTATTCGCAAAAAAAAACGATTTTAACAAGGTTCGTCATCTCATCGACCCGTAGCTCAGTCAGCTTGCATTCAATTTTATTTATTTTAACAGCAAATAAAATAAAAATATCATATCGTCGGCCTATATCTAAAATTATCTGCAAAATGCTGATTTTTCAGGAGAAGCAAAAAACTTTTTAATTGTCTTATTAGTGAGTTTTTAACAAAGTAATCTTTTACAATATGATTGGTAGACTCCTTCTCATTTCCTGAAATAAAAATTTTTAAATAAAAACAAATATTCACGATTTTACTGTAGAACAGCCGTTTTGTCTTAAAAAAATTGTATTTAAATTTTAAAATTTTGTTCGTAGTGGGTTTGTAGGAAAGTGGATTTGCATAACATAATTTAGGAAATTTAAGTATTTCCTATTAAACAATACTTACCTATTTTTTAGAATATAAGCCCTATAGAGCTAGTAAAAGCTTGATCTCTTGACTTTCTAAAACTGTTTAAAACTTTAATCGCTATTCAAATGTGAGAATTGGAGATACTAAAGTACTACGACCTACCCAAAAACAGTTCTTTGCTAATATCTCGAAATTTTGCACGTGTTTCGAAATCTTTGAGCTTTCGATGTTTTACAAAAGTTGTTAATTTTTAATACTTCAATTAATCAGAGTTATTTGATAAAACAAAGGTAGACTTACTGATTTCAATTGAAAAAATCGTGTAATTAACATAATGGATTATGTTACTCAACAGCTTCTTAGTAAATCATTTTATCCTCCTAGTAAAATCTCGTGATATTTAACATGTTTTTTTTATTTCAAAATACCAACATACATATAAGTTAAAGGGTGCAATATGTTAAAACCAATAAAATGTTTATAAAAACCTAAAAAGGATAATAAATGTTCAATTATGTGTCGTATTTCTTTTCTAACAATATTGGTATTGCCAATTATAAATAAGAAGATAATAGATAATAAAAAACTACATATTCGAAATCAATAATTCAAGAGCAACATTTTACAAATATTTTTCAAGCCGCACACATCTAATTATTTCCGGACATGTGCCACCGCCATAGTTGACATTGATATTTTTCTCCTTATTTAGTTAAAAAAAAATGTGGGTATTAGGGCGGTTCGATTATCGTAGGGGGCAAAACTGATTCTAAAACATTGATGAAAAAGCCTTTAATCTAAAAGAAATTTCGGTATTGCGAATATTCAAAATATGCCTAACATATCTTATATCATTAAATAGTTTCGCTAATTTGGTCAAGAATTGTTATATTTTAAAGTAAAAATAATTTGTATCTACATGGACGTCACTGTTACGAATAATACATAATTTCAAACAAATCAGGTTTTCTTGATCAGTTTTTCTTTGTATTTCATTTGAACCTGCATTTACGTTCGCACTCACAAATTTTCTTTATCAGTTTTCATACAAATTTTCAATATTTTCGTAAACTAATAGTACGGTCAGGTTTGTATCAATTTCAATTCTGTCAGCTTTTTCTCATTCAAACCCAAGACTTGATGAGCTAAACCAGACTGGCGTACAGTGGGGTGAATGGTACAGAAAGTGGCGATTAATTCATAAAAGTCGTAATTTTAAAATATTGTTATTTTTTAATGATAAATATTTATAAATACATAAAAGCCCAATATTTAAAAGAACAAATTTTGAAAAAACATAAATTCTTAACCTTTTATGGGCTTTTGTCTATTTTGGATAAAATGGTCTTATTTGACTATTTTTGCTATAACTTTGGAATAAAAAACGTTAATTAATAAATTAAATTGTAAATTAGAGCATATTTTTGTGTCTTTAGAAAAAATATATTTTTTTAAATAAATAAAATAAATATTTAATATTTGTTTACGTTTAGTTGTAACAAAAAATACGTTTTTTTTCAAAATTCATAACTCCAAAAATTTTATTAAAAAAAGTCACATTAGAAAATATAATTATTTGTTATTTATAAATATTTGTAAACACAAAACAAACATTTCAGAAAATAAACATTAAAAAATATAAAGCTTCTTTATTTTCTTTATTTAGTTATTTATAAAAACAATATTTACTACATATTCATCATACTTTTAAAGTTTCGCGGAAATGTAATTTTTTGGTCATAATTTGAGGAGGTGCTTGGTAAATTTCACTTATGTTCAAATTTAACAATATCTTAATGCATATTATTGTCCAGTATATAGAGAATGTATGCTGGATGTTTTTTTTCGAAATTACATTAACCCTTTCTTTCCCGGGCTCAAAAGTAAAAATTTGGATTTTTTAGGTTTTTATGAGAAAATTAGGGAAATTTAAGAATTTATTAGTGAATTTCGAAAAATCATATAAAAATAATTATTTGTATCATTAATTTCATAAAAATAATTATTTGATTATTGTTATATTACCATGAAAAATAAAAAATTAAAAATTTGAGCTTTGCCCCGGGAAAGAAAGGGTTAAAATTATCCAATTTGAAAAAAAGACTCACTATAAATTTTTTATATACTGAGCAATAATATTGAATAACAGTTTTATCAAAATTGAACAGAATTAAATTTAATAAGCACTTGTAAAATAAAGACCAAAACATTAAATTTTTCGCCGAAAATCGGCGAATTAAAATCGTTGGTTCGGCGAAACTGTTAAAGAATTGACCTCCGTTTTTCATTCATTTTATTTTCCTAGTTGTATATTTTTAATTACCGGTGAAATAATTTTTATATTCTTATATTTTCTAAGTAAAATTTTCGAAAATATAAAAAATGAGTTTTGAAACCGACCTGTCAACAACTAGAATTCATTCACAAAAACTTCCAAAACTCAAAAATCGTACTAACGCGCAACAAAATATTTTGGGATTTATTAGCTAAAATATTATATTTTAAGACCATATAATCATTTTTTCCTGCACTCATCCGCAAAGTTGTTAAAACTCAATGTATATATTAAAATTACCAAATTTTTAGAGCAATTTATTTTTTTATTTTTTAAATATTTCTAAAACATTTATTTAAATAAAAAATATCTTTTTAAATGCTCATATACCTGAAGTTAACGGTTCCATTAAAATACTTTTACTTATAAAAGTTTTAATAAAAACTATAATCACTTGAAATATCAAATTTTTTTCTGTTAATCAATTCGCGCAAAAATAACAAAAACTATTGAACTTTGAACACACACTGTAAATAAAACAAACTACCAAGAACTTTTATTTTTGCAGTTAGTGATGTAGAAATTTATCTACTTTCATATGGTACCAAATATGGTTGTGAAAGTTAAAGTTCATCTTTTGAATTAATCGCCATTATTGAAGGCTTTCGCCCCAAAGTGTGGCGTAAGTCTAGACTTCTCAAACTATATAACATTATGTAAGCTAGGAACATAAATATAGTCCATAAATCAGTCCACCTACTTCAGGAATATACAGGGTGGCTGATGAAAGCTACTGCTAATAAAAACCGTTAATTTTTTTCTGTGTAACCAACGTCTTCCATTTTTTATATGTAGATTAATCTTTAAATTTAACGAAGATGAAAGAAAAGAAATTATAAATTCGAATTTTTGTTAACAAGTGTTTTTATAATGAGAAATTATTAGCCATGTAAGAGAACTCAATTCCGTTCGTAGGTGGAATTAATTTCTTTGTTCGCTTTTAAAGAAGAAGTAAAAAAACATTTTTCCGGAACGAAAATGTTTTGTTTTTCTCTATTTATTCAATATTTAAAGAATTTCTTCAATTTATCAGAGTTATTTTATGAAACAAAGGTAGACTTGATGATTTCAGTTGTAAAATCGTGTTTTGCAATGTTTTAGGGCACTAGCGATTTTTCGGAATATATAGCACCTAAAAGCATTTTCATAGAAATTTAACGCCGGAACGGTTTAAATTCCGAACTGAATTTGTGACATGCTTGTATATACAGTCGAACTTCCGTAACTCGAACTTCCCTAACTCGAATTTTCTCTAGCTCGAACAAATTTGTTGGCAATAACGTCAAGAGAGTAAATTGCATATATTTCTTATTCCGTAACTCGAACTTCCATAACTCGAAGTTCTCCATTACTCGAACTAAATGTATACATATAAATTCTATAACTCGAAGTTTTCTACTTTTCCATTCGGAATTCTTATTTTTTATTCAGTTTTATTTGTTTGAGAAAGTGTCAGTTGAGTGCGTAAAGTCGGTCGCGTTTGATGTTAAATGCAAACAAAATAGTATTTGATTACACTGTGGGCCAAGGAATTTTTTCCTAAATGAGACCAACTGTAAGTGAAAGTAGTCTATTAGTAGAGCAAAACTCCCAAAGGATTTTGAAAAGTTAGCTGGAATTTTTAAGTTATAGCCCAATGAAGTTGGGCTATTTTTAGAAATGTTTTCATATATTTTCTATGTGGAATTAATCTGAAAACAAATTTAAAAATTATTTTTAAGTATTTTGGTCATATGATATTTAGATTTATTAGTTTTTATAAATTCCCTTTATTCAATTCTAAATTTTATCGCATTTTCTCGCAAAATTTTCAATAAACTGGTGAAATACTACAAAGAGTTAAATTTTCCTTAGAGGGGAAATATTTTGTAAATTAGTTCCTAAATCAGAAAGACCCGAAATTGTATATAGATCGATTTATCGAAACCGGAGCTAAGCATTGAAATAAATTTCGGTAAAAAATAGGACTTTTTTTTAAATTATCGAAATATTTATTTAAATTAGGAAATAAGTTTTATTTTACTGACAAAATATATCTCTCAATAAAAAATAAAACATTAAAATCGAATAAATAGTTTAGCAGTAATTTCCGGTTTTGAATTATACGAATTGACTAAAACCTACTATTATATCATATATTGACTCTTTTTTTCAAAAAAAATTATATAAAATTAGAAAATTATATAAAAAATTATAAGCTGGTCATAGCTTATAAATAAAATTTTGCATACAAATTTCCTACTATAAGGAATTAGGGGATAAGTAAGACTTTATTTTTAAAATTAAAAAATATTTCTTAACAGAAAAGTACTCTAAAACTTATATTTTTCACCCGTTCTTTTGTCTTCTGAATCGATTCGAATTTGAAGAACATTATTTTTAAATAGTAAAGAACTACATAAGACCCCTCCACAACCAATTTAACATACACTAAAAACTGAAATAGGAAAGGTTACTAGATTCGGCAAAAAGTTAAATATTCGATATAGTAAATTTTACCTAATTTCAGTATTAAATACGGAAGAACTGGAAATAAAGTATAAAACAAATTCACAAAAATTATAAAAAATAATTTATATAATTGTAATATGACTAAAATATACAGTTTTAACTTTTTAATTAATTCCCTTATTTATTTTATATGAAAATTATGTGGGAAATTTTACACCCAAATAGCCAAACTTTAAATAGCTATAACTTAAAAAATCGAGCTAACTTTTCAAAACCAATTTAGGGGTTTGGTCTACTAATTGCCTTCTATCATCTCCATTTGGTCTCATTCAGGAAAAAATCGATAACCCCTAATTTGGCACACAGTGTCATTACCATGATTATTAATGTAGCATTAAATCTCAATGTAATAAAAGGATGAAAAACTCAAAGTTTTCAAATATCGACAAGGCAGTATTCGATTGGTTTACATCAGAAGTCAAAACATTCCCATATCTGGAGCGGTATTAAAGGAGAAGACTACAGAGTTTGCAAGAAGTTTTGGCTATGATAATTTCTTGGCAAGCACAGGTTGTCCTGATAAATTGGAGCAGAGGTAATAAACAAAAGACTTAAGTTATAAAACGTTCAATCAATATGTTAGTATTTTTGGGCAGCCAACTGGATGTTTTCAATGCTGTTGAAAGAGAACTGTTTTTTTAATATTTGGCGGATAAAAATTTGACTTTTAAAAACCTGCAATGCCACTTTCAAAATATGTACAAATTAAACCAAAAGCTATTGAATTGGCCTTTTTCCCGCCGTTACTTGCAGTCCTAATTAGAATACTTATTCTTAAAACAATAAATTTATATTAGCAGACTAATGATACTACAACTGGTAAATACTATGAGCCTACTTATATACCTAATAACTATGTTAATAACTGTTTTTCTTTGGTTTAACAAAAATTTCTATATATCGAAGTCTATATGGGACAAAGGTGATTCGAGTTATAGAAGTTGGACTGTATAATAATTAAAACCGAAACATATTATACAGGCATGTCACAAATTTCTTTAGGAATTGAAACCAACAAGAATTCAATTCCACTTTGAAAATAGAAATTGGTTTCATTCCGAAAAAAATATTCGTTTTACTTTTGCTATGGAATCAATACACGGAAATCATTCTACTTCCAAACGGAATTGAGTTCTGTGACTTGTTTAAAGTTTAAGTTTCTGATTAAAAAATAAAACTAAAGCTATTTTTTAGTACTAAAGCTGAAATAATTGTTATAAAGTGATTTATATTTTAAAACTTATGTATAACAGGCGCGGACACTGCAAGGAAATGACATATAAAAGAGTTAAGCAGAATTCACCCATTTTGTTCGAACAAAATTTTTGTCCGGACAAAATTTTTTTATGTGTAGTTTGACATCTCTCTTTAAGAGAGGGAGAAAATATTTTGTCAAACTGCATATAAAAAAAATTTTGTACGGACAAAAATTTTGTTCGAACAAAATGGGTGAATTCAGCTTTAATACTTTTTTTTTATTTTTTAATTCTTAACTTTTCAAAAAGAAAGAGTATTCGCATTTAATCCCAAATCTGTTACATTTATTTATTTATTTAACAGACAAATTAATTGATAAAAAGCCAGAAAAATGTTTGCGGAGAAACCAAAATTCCTCGACGAGTTTCGATGGTTGGTTAGGCCATCTCCTCAGGAGGAATATCCCCAATTTTAGACAGATCGATAACCTCGAATTGTTAGTTATTTTACAAACAAAATCTTTACGAGTTATGTTTATAAGCCATAAAATAGAGCTCAGATTATCGACTGAACAAAACAAAAACATTTTTCAGTTTTCATCTTCCTTCACTTCCCACATTCTTGCTGCAGCCGAGGTAAGATGTTTCAAATAAACAGAAGTTTATTTTAAAAATAAGCTTTCTTTTTGAATAATATTTACATCCCGACAATTTTGTTATTTTTTAATATTTTTTACTTTTTAAATAAAAACAATTCTTTCAAAATAAAATTATCAGATTTGCAATAGTTTTGAATTTTCGCAAAATAGAAATCGACCTGCCCAAATGAATACTTGTAAGAATGTACTATGTTATGTCTGTTTTTTTCTGTTTGTTTGGACATTGTACAACTTTGCAGTTCAATTGTGCTTTTAAGTAACATCCATTCATATCGAAACATTTAAGCAGGAGTAGTTAGTTACGTTACATACAATAGAAGTAGATAAGTAAGTAGTCATAGAGTGGATGTACCTACTTTGTTTTAAATCGCAATCAATATCAATCCGTTTAGATAAATGAACGAAATAAAAACATGTTTTACAAGATCCATAATCAATTGGCTTTTAATATAGATGACGTTAAATGGATGAAGTAATATTTATGTCTGTACAGGAACAAACTCAACCACAGGTCGGTACAAATCGATACGTACATACATACATACGTACTATTTAGTGTATATTTATGTAGGAATAAGATCTGATGTTGGTTGTATCTATGAATAGTTTGGTTTGCTTTTTTTCTAAATTGGCCAGGAGATAAAAGAAAAATAAAAGAAATTCAGCATCAACAAAGTGATTTATATTAGCAATTTTATTGCGTTAATATATTGCAATTTCCACCAAGCGTGGCATGAATTCACACTAACTACCGATACACCAAAGTGGTGTAAAAGTCGGCACTAAAACCTCAAATTGTAGCAGTAACTAACAGATCACGCACCTCACAAAAAAATGGTTTTATTAATGTTGGTACGTAAGTTCTGTATTTTAACTATAACTGTTTAGATATGAAATAGATCAAACACACACTTTTACAAACACCAAAATACGAGGGTAGTTTGAAATGTCCATGTATTTTTTTACAAAACCCTTGAATTATTTTCATTAGAGGACTGAATGAATTATTTGTTGATTAAATGAAGGAAAATAAAAACTGCATGGTAGGTAACTTTTATACTGATTTTTGATTTTCTTGAATAAAAAAAATAACAAAAATCGACACTTTTTGATAGTGGGTTAGGCCATCATCACCAGAAGGAGTTTCCCTAATTTGGAAAGGGGATAGTAGAGAAGCGAAATGTGGTGAAAGGGAGAGATAAAGCTTTATATTATTCAACACTGTAATTGCACATCATTATTATTTCAAAATTTGAGCCAAATCGGAACACTTTTATAAAAAAAAGAGCTTGCGTTTTTCTGCGAATTTCATGCCCTTGACGACTTAGAAAGGCCCTAAAAATATGATATATTTAAAATCAATTTTTATGCGAATTTCCACGTTTTAATAATATCTATGATATTCTTGCGTTTTTATACCTTATGCATTCGTTGTAAATCACTAGAGTTCAAATTGCAAATTTAAAAAATTCGATTAACAAAATTTTTTAAAAACATAAAAAGTTCATATGCAAATTACATGACAAAAAAATTAGTTTTGCGTCATCAAGGATAATACTAATTTACACACAATTTTTTTTTTACTTACAGGTCTAGGATAAGTAAAAAAATTGCCTTTGTAAGTCTTCATGAAATTCGCGGAAAAAACGATATAACTCTAAATGTTTAAGCAAATTATAATGAATATATCTCAAAGAAAAGATTGTTAAGTCTATATTACAAATCAATGCTCACTTTTTTATTAAACTTAGCTCAAACAGCTTCAATCCGGCAAAACACGAAAATAGACCAGTTTTTCCCTTGAAAATGCATTTTTTAACTTTGGAGCGTTAACGTTGTCCGATTTGGCTCAAATTTTCAGGGTTAATGTTTCTCACCAAATGACACAACAATCATACCGGCACTCCTCGAAATTAAAAAAAAAATAATTTTTTCATACAAAAAAAAAACATACATATTGGCAAAAATCAAACAGTTTTTATCAGGGACAGGAAATAAGAGTTATTTTTCAATTTTTGAAGAAATAAATCATACATAAATGAACATCGTAGAAAACTTTTAATTACACCATCATGATTTTTAGGCGAAATGCATTCAACATATTGCATGATTTTTAAATTTTTGATTTTTATTTTAACAATCAAAAATAAGAGTTATTTTTGATTTTTATTTTTTTAAATGAAAAATAAAAGTTATTTTTGATTTTTATATTTTTAAATTAAAAATAAAAGTTATTTTTGATTTTTATATTTTTATATCAATAATAAAAATCAATTCAAAACTCTTTTTTATTTGTTGATGCCGTATATATTATAATATGCTGCTTCATTCAAATTTCTATATGAATATAATATATTATGTGACTTATCCATTATCAGCTATAAAAACATGAATGCATAGAAATAGCTTATAAGTTTTGGCTGCCATTCAAGTCAGTGTTAAAAGGTCATTTTCAGGTGTTCAATTTTACCATCATAATTGATTTTAAATGCTCCTCAAATAATTTATATCTCAAATCTCCCAATATTAATCTAAGTGCTGAAACTGACCTTTCTACACTGACTTGAATGGCAGCCAAAACTTATAAGCTATTTCTATGCATTCATGTTTTTATAGCTGATAATGGATAAGTCACATAATATATTATATTCATATAGAAATTTGAATGAAGCAGCATATTATAATATATACGGCATCAACAAATAAAAAAGAGTTTTGAATTGATTTTTATTATTGATATAAAAATATAAAAATCAAAAATAACTTTTATTTTTCATTTAAAAATATAAAAATCAAAAATAACTTTTATTTTTAATTTAAAAATATAAAAATCAAAAATAACTTTTATTTTTCATTTAAAAAAATAAAAATCAAAAATAACTCTTATTTTCTATCTAAAAATATAAAAATCAAAAATAACTCTTATTTCTTGATTTTTTTGATAAAAGTCATAACAGTTACGGTCCCTGGTTTTTATTCCTTTGAAACAGACTTTCAACTCGAATAATTTTTGTACCCTTAGGAGTTTGGAAAATATAATTACAGATCTTGAACTCGCAAAAACTTCTGTATACTGAACATATTATTTCTGTGGCGAAAGTTTGCGCTTCTAAGAGTATTTGGCATGCAAATTAAAAAAAAACGTTAAAAAATCGATTGAAGCATTCAAGTTTTTCTTCATATTTCGTCTTCTTCTGCATTCGTTTTAACATTTGGACAAAAGTTGTTGTTCTACGAAAGAGAGAACACACTTAGGGGATGAATCCACTTCCTTTTTAATTTTAATTTCGTTGCTCCTAATAATACTTAATAGCTGCACGCTTTCGCCACTTTTTAATTTTTTCGCATATTTATTGGCCGCCTCAAAGAATTCCAAAAAAATACATAACGATTTGTAGATCTTTCAATTTTGCATTGTTTGATATATATCTCGTTAATGTGATCCATATAGGAATAACATACGACAGGTGTAAATGACGAAAACTTGGGCGTAAATTTTTCAAAATACCGGTTTTTCGTGGAGCACACTCGCAAATATGAATGAAAATTTCCAAACTACCGCGTAAACCGAGTTTTTTGCCATTTAGCACCTAAAAGCAAAAGCACACTAAAAATTGTTTGCAAAAATTTTATGAAGGTTTTGAAAGTCTTTTTTGCACGACTTTCAAAATCTTCATATTGGTTTAAATGGTTTTAGATTCCAAACTGAGACAAAATCACATAAGACATGAAAGCGATGTCATTTATAACCGATTTACATCAAAAGTTTGTCAAAAATCTCTTTATTAACTAGGTTTTATCTAAAAACATTTCAATGAAGCACATCGCGAATTTAGCTCAAAATTGATTAAGAATGGTCTTAAAACTATTCTTAAAAATAGCTTTACCTTAGATCTGAAGCGCACCAAAATATTATAAGGACTAACGATTTAACGGACCAAATAAGAATTTTATATGTTAACAAGTAAGAGTGTTACATTCGGCTGTGCCGAATCTTGTATACACACCATCAAGTTGTACGAGAGTGTTGAGTGTTGGTATTGTTGGTAAAATATTTGGACTAAATTCGGTTGCAGTGTTATAGCTACTAAAGTTCAACATTTAAAAGTATCTAAGTGGTTTCCAAAGTATTTACCTTGGACAAAATGCCGAATATAGTTTTACATTAATAAGCTGTTTCGTTATGCCATAGCAACACGGCGGGTTTATATATTTTGTCAGGAGTTCCTAATGCATTTACCGTGTATAAAGTCTGGACCTAACATTGATTGATGCAATCTTAATATACTGAATGTACCTCCAAATCTTTTTGATTGTAGATATAAAAAGGAAATGTTATATATATATAAACTATGGCCAAATGTTGACCAATTGTCACAAAATTAAATATACTGTCTGGTATTAATATAGAGTTTATTTGTGCAAAATTTAGTGGCCATAGCTGATATAGTTTATAATTTAATAGCTTTAAACTGGCGTTTGTGGTTTACCTGGAGCGGTTTTTATTTGTGCAAAATCTAGTGGCCATAGCTGACATAGTTTATAATTAAATAGCTTTTAACTGGCGTTTGTGGCACATTAGTGGATACCAGGAGCGGTTTTTATATGAAAGCTATGGTCAACAATGGACCGATTCCTATAAAATTTGACATACTGACTGAAAGTTGCATAAAACTTCTCTGTTCTACATTTAATTGTCATAGATTTTACAATTTTATTTAATTTATCAGCATAAATGTGATTCCCGGGGCAGGGTTATATGGGAGCTCTAACTAAATGTGAACCGATTTTACCTATTTTCAGTACACAATTTCTATAACATATCGAACATACTTTTGCTAAATTTTGTCTCTCTAGCTCATGTAGTTAAGGAACTATCGCGCTTTTATTTGACGGATAGACGGACATAAATTTTTGTATTTTTGCGTTTCTGTAAGTTTTTTATATGGGAGCTATGGTCAAATAGTAATCGATTCTAACAAAATTTTGCACACTGGCTGGCATTCATATAAAACTTCCTTTTGTAAAATTTTGTTGCTGTAGCCCTTTTTGTTAAGGCCCTATCACGCTTTTATCTGACGGACAGACGGACATAAACACCCTTTTCTTTTTGTATTTTTGTGTTTCCGTAAGTTTTTTATATGGGAGCTATGGTGAAATGGTGACCGATTGTGACAAAATTGACATAAGACCTCCTCGTGCTAAATTTAGTGGTTATACCTGTTACAGTTTTAGATTTATTGGCATTTAAGTGTATTTTAGGTGAAATTTTGGCTGTTTCCGTAAGTTTTTTGTATGGGAGCTATGACTAAATGTCAACCGATTTTGATGAAATTGTATATGCTTCTATATACCAAATTTTATCATCATAGCTATTATAGTTTGTTATTTATAAGCAAATAAGCGATTAGCGTAGGCGAGGTTATACCGGAGCTATGGTCAAATGTTAACCGATTTTGCCAAATTTCAATACCAAAATTTTCTCAGAGATGAAGAAGTTTTTACTAAGTTTCAGTGAGCTAGTTCCTTTCTTTTAGGCTTTGTCGTGTCAATCGTTAGAATTTCATAAGGATTCAGAATATATATCGTTTTTGATTTTTGAGCCAATATTAACGAAATTGCAAACGGAATAACAATCTCAATATACCCCCCATTTTTTTATGGTTTTTAATTTTTTGGAAATTTTTGTTTTAACCGCCATAACTTATCCGCGCATCGCGTAAAATCTTTAACGCGAACGTATTTTACATTCACAAAGCTCTCTTAATAGGACCTCAAAAAAACTTTAGTGTGCGATCAAAACATTTTTTGAATATTTTTAATTCCGAAAATTAAAACTAGATGATTTTTGTCCATATATACAAATGCTATTTTTTAAATACATACTTTAAAGTTAAAGTTATTTTTTGAATTTATTTTACAAAATTTCATTTTAGAATTATATTGAAATATGCGTTTCTTAAAAGTTTTAATATACTCTCATTTACTCTGGGAACTCTGGTACCTACACCGAATTGTTTGGTAAATAATTGAAAAATTTAATTAATTAAATTTTAATAATGCATTAAAATAGTTTAGTTGAGGCCCTATGCTCCACTGGGAGTCAAGGATAACAGAAGAAGAAGTTTTTTTTCAGATTTTTTTTCTTTGTATTCAAACTTTATTATAGTGTTACCAGAGTAGTTCTGCCAAAAGTAGTTTTGATATTTGAAATCATTATAAAACTGCTTCCGTATATATCCATTTATCCGTTCATCCATCCTTTTGTATCGGAAGCCAATATCGCCAATAAATAGAATTAATGATTCTGGTAACTGCATTCCACTTTCTGATCATATTCGCACGTGTTATTTACAACAACTACAATAATACAACAACAACAACAAACTATTGTAACAAATTTTCTGATTAATTTACGATCAATTGCGGCAAATGAAATATTTAACAAGATTTGTGTGCAATTTGTCTAAACATCTCTTTTTTCTTCATCGGATTCCTCAGTCTAATGATCGTTATATTTTATTTGTTTGTCATTTGTGCGAGTATTAAAAGAAAATCTGTTTACATTAATGACATTCTTAAAGCAATTTTTTAGTAAATCTATTGCAAAAGCGATAAACTACACACTTTAATGGACATACCCAATTAAAATTATTATGCCGTCAATAACAATATGTGAATATATTGAAACTATATTCGTATTTAATAAAAATTAAGTCTTTATATAAATACTAGTTGGGCCCGCCTGCGTTTCTGAATAATAAGTTTTTAAATATATATATAAGTATTTAATTTTTTCTACAGAAGCTTTTTTTCATATATCTTCACCCACGCCCGAGTCTCGGTTATATATACCAAATTTTGGGAAGATTTTCTATAGAAAATTTTTTTTTATCAAAAATTTTTCTACAGAAATATATTTCTATTGAAAATTTTTCTATACAAAAATATTTTTATCGAAAATTTTTCTTTAGAAAAAAATTTTTATCGAAAATTATTCTAAACAAAAATTTAAAAAAAAATCCTTAATGAACTTTTAGCAAAAATATTTTTATAGAAATTTTTTTTCATAAACAATATTGCTATAGAATTTTTTTGATAAACAATATTCCTAATATTCCTTTTTTTATCAAAAATTATTCTGTAGAATATTTTTTTATCAAAAATTTTTTTGCAGAAAATTTTTTGATGGTCGTGGGTTCGAGTCGGGCTCAGGTTCATGTCATAAATTATTTTTTTTAATTTATGATTTTTAAATTAGATGAATAAATTTTAGGAATACTGAAAAAACTATGTGACACTTAGCAGTGTGGAATGCTGCATTTTCTGTCCCGCTACGGACTTCATCAGCACACTGTGTCACCAACTGTTAGATGCCAGTAGTTAAGATCATCTATTTAACTGAATTCTTAAGCGAAATTGAAAACGAGAATTATGTTAACACTCATTTCTATTTCACCTATGACCATATGATCGATTCAGTTAGACGAACTTATCCACCATAGTTTTTTCCTTTATGTTTTGTATCCCTATCCTTTATTAATCTACATTTACTTTGTACTTTAACCAACTGTCAGCTGGTAATGAAGACAAAGATTTTTGTTTTGACAAGTTTTGTTTTATTCTTTTACGTTAATGCAAATTTTGAATTTAGTATCAACTTGAAAGAGTTAATGAAAACATGTAAATCGCGGTGCCCATGCAATTTAATTGAAAGAAATTATTTTTAGTTGAACCAGAAATTTATGTTGATGGTCGTGGGTTCGAGTCGGGCTCAGGTTCATGTCATAAATTATTTTTTTAATTTATGATTTTTAAATTAGATGAATAAATTTTAGGAATACTGAAAAAACTATGTGACACTTAGCAGTGTGGAATGCTGCATTTTCTGTCCCGCTACGGACTTCATCAGCACACTGTGTCACCAACTGTTAGATGCCAGTAGTTAAGATCATCTATTTAACTGAATTCTTAAGCGAAATTGAAAACGAGAATTATGTTAACACTCATTTCTATTTCACCTATGACCATATGATCGATTCAGTTAGACGAACTTGTCCACCATAGTTTTTTCCTTTATGTTTTGTATCCCTATCCTTTATTAATCTACATTTACTTTGTACTTTAACCAACTGTCAGCTGGTAATGAAGACAAAGATTTTTGTTTTGACAAGTTTTGTTTTATTCTTTTACGTTAATGCAAATTTTGAATTTAGTATCAACTTGAAAGAGTTAATGAAAACATGTAAATCGCGGTGCCCATGCAATTTAATTGAAAGAAATTATTTTTAGTTGAACCAGAAATTTATGTTGATGGTCGTGGGTTCGAGTCGGGCTCAGGTTCATGTCATAAATTATTTTTTTAATTTATGATTTTTAAATTAGATGAATAAATTTTAGGAATACTGAAAAAACTATGTGACACTTAGCAGTGTGGAATGCTGCATTTTCTGTCCCGCTACGGACTTCATCAGCACACTGTGTCACCAACTGTTAGATGCCAGTAGTTAAGATCATCTATTTAACTGAATTCTTAAGCGAAATTGAAAACGAGAATTATGTTAAAGGAAAAAACTATGGTGGATAAGTTCGTCTAACTGAATCGATCATATGGTCATAGGTGAAATAGAAATGAGTGTTAACATAATTCTCGTTTTCAATTTCGCTTAAGAATTCAGTTAAATAGATGATCTTAACTACTGGCATCTAACAGTTGGTGACACAGTGTGCTGATGAAGTCCGTAGCGGGACAGAAAATGCAGCATTCCACACTGCTAAGTGTCACATAGTTTTTTCAGTATTCCTAAAATTTATTCATCTAATTTAAAAATCATAAATTAAAAAAATAATTTATGACATGAACCTGAGCCCGACTCGAACCCACGACCATCAACATAAATTTCTGGTTCAACTAAAAATAATTTCTTCCAGAAAATTTTTTTATCAAAAATTTTTTTGCAGAAAATTTTTTAATCAAAAATTTTTCTACAGAAAATTTTTTTATCAAACATTTTTCTATAGAAAATTGTTTTATATAAATTTTCATATAGATTTTTTTTTAATTTTTCTATAGAAAATTCTTTAAACAAAATTTTTTCTATTTATTTATTTTATTAAAAATTTTTTATCACAAATTTTCTATAGAAACTTTTTTTATCAAAAATTAAAAAAACACTTTTATTAAAAATTTCTATAGAAAACTTTTTTATCAAAAATTGTTTCTATTTTATCAAAAACTTTTCTAAACAAAGTTTTTTTATCAAACATTTTTTAATAAAAAATTATTTTATGATAAATTTTTTATCAAAAAATTTTCTATAGAAATTTTTTTTTATCAAAAATTTTTCTACAGAAAAATATTTCTATTGCAAATTTTTCTATACAAAAATATTTTTATTGAAAATATTTCTTTAGAAAAAAATTTTTATCGAAAATTTTTCTATACAAAAATTAAAAAAAAAAAATTATAATGAACTTTTATCAAAAATATTTCTATAGAAATTTTTTTGATAAACAATATTCCTACAGAAATTTTTTTATCAAAAATTATTCTGTAGAAAATTTGTTTATCAAAAATTTTTCTATAGAAAATTTTTTTATATAAATTTTTGTATAGATTTTTTTTAATTTTTTATTAAAAACTTTTTTTTCAAAAATTTTCTATAGAAATTTTTTTTTCTCAAAAATCAAAAAAAAAGTTTTCTACAAAAAAAATTGGGGTGCAATTTTCTTTTTCTAAAGCATTTTTTTTTAATTTCCATTTTTTTCATCTTTTTTAGTCTTTAAAATGAAAGTCGCCAAAATGTGCAACCTCTATCTTCCCAAATGCAACAACAAAATTTGCTTTAGAAAACAGAAATTACGAAGTAAAACATGATTCAACATTTTAAGATATAACAGAATTTACATATTTTTCTTTATAGCGGAAAATTGTGCATATTTTTAGGGTTGGTTTCAAAACTTTTTCAGTCTTAGAAAATTTTGTTTAGCAAGTATTCAAAATTTAAAATTTTTAAAAGTTAAATTAAAAAAGTTTAGACTGATTTCTAACACGGTTTCGGCGTATTGGGATAATAAAATTCAAAAAACTTCAGGTTGATATCTAATACGGTTTCGATGTATCTGCGATTTGAAATTATCGAATTTCGCGAAAAAGTAAATTGTTGGACATAATGTGTGTAGATGTATGGTAAATTTTACTTGAGTTTAATTTTAATATTATTGCTCAATCTATAGAAAAAGTACACTAAAACTTTTTTTGATATTTATTAAGGTATCGGGATCAAGGCCAAAATTTGGATTTTTCATGAATTTTGATTAAAGTTATAAAAAAATATTTTTTAGAACGGTTATATTGTTTTAGTAAAATATATATTAAACCCTTAGCAGACATGAAGGCTAAAATGACCCAACATCTTTTTGTCGAAAGTTAAAATTGTTGGTCATAATTTGAGAAAATACTTTTGTAATTTTTTTTTTTTGAATTTTCGTTTTTTAATTTGAAGGTTTAAATAAATAATTTTAATAAAACAATAACAATTTAGTTAAAATTCGCCACTAAATTCACAACATTCCTTGATTTTGCAATGAAAAATCTAAATTTTGACCTTTGACTCCGAAAAAAGAAGGGTTACGCTCACCTTATTAAAAAAAATTAATATGCATTTTTTATAGACTGAGGAATGATATACAGTATTATTTTTATTACAATTAAACGCTAAAATAAATAAAAATTTTATTATGTCAACAAATTTTCTTTTAATTAATTAAACTTCATTAAAATAATGTAACAAAATCATTGTTATGGACCATCAAAAATTTCTTTCGTAAATATAATTAAAATAATAATAAAATTTATATCACTCACCTCCTTTGCTGGCAGAGGGTCTGGCCCAAGTCCATTCTGAAAATAAAAATGTTTTGTATAAGTATGAATTGGTTTTTACTTAAAAACACATGATATAGTCGTAACCTAAAGCAAAAAATTCTACAAAACATTCTAAAAACAAAAATGTTTTAAAAATACAAAATTACCCCAAAATACGTATTTTACATTAAAATTTAAAACTAGTGGTGAAAACAGCGTCGGGGTTGTAACCCACTCTTGAAAAAAAAGAGAGTTACTATGATTAAGCTAAATTTAGAATGTTAAAAGAGGACGTCTGAAACTTCGATTTAAAGACCAAGTAGAGGAAATCTTTCAAAGCTTGGCCTATGCAACTGGGGAATATGCGCAGTTCGCACAAGATCGAAGTGCATGGATTTCTAAAATATGCTCGGCCCTTGACCTTAACAGGTTGTAAATATAGGCTATTAAAGTAAGTAAGATGGAAACAGATTGTCCACGTTATAAGGGAGATCAATTTAAATCTGTATGATTGTGATAGTTATGATTATGGTACCAATCATTGCTTTTTTAGATTTTATTGAATTATTTATTGTCTAAATAAATACACATGTACTAAGTCTATCGTTTTATTGGTTTTAGATGAAACGTTTTGACATTTAAGTAATGCAATGTAACATTGTCGGTTTTATGACTTTTTTGAGTCTATATTTTTATATTAGGTTGTTTTGAAAATTATTTCGTTTTTCTTTAAGGGAGAAAATAAAGGCACTTTTCTACATATTTTACAAATAAGGCACATTGCACAATTTGGTAAATAAGGCAGATGTTGTAGTGTTTTCCATTCAAAATGTAAAAGTTTTTGTCAGGTGATTTAACTTGTAAGAGATCTCGCATTATCTTGGTGGAACAGTTTGTGGCGTTTGAAATGCGAATCACAAATATCAACACGACATAACATATATATTTCATACTTAAACAATATTTTTACCTTTTATATATATATATACATATATATATATATAAATATTAGGGATGCCAAACGGGAATTCCCGTTCCCGAAAATCTCGGGAATTCCCGTTCCCGAAAATCTCGGGAATTCCGGGAATTGCAAAATCCCGAATCCCGGGATTTTTACTTTTTTGAGTTATCCACATTAATTTTAAATGAAATAATAATTATTCGAAAATCAGCGTTGTTTTTATCTAATAAATCAGCGTTGTTTTTATCTAATACAGCAACTTTGTAATTTTTAAACATAAAACGGTGAAAACAAGTGTAATTTCTTTGAAAATTTTTCGTCCTTTTTTATAATTGTATAAAACTATGAATTTTGAGGAGCATAAAACCAAAAATAGTGATACAAACTCTGTTTGGAATCATTTTTTCGTTGAATGTAAAGGTTCACCACATGCACAATGTAAATTATGCAAGAACGTTTCAAAGACCGGAGGTGGATCAACAAAAGGCCTTTTAAGTTACTTTAATAATGTAAGTTAAAATGAATATTTAATGTATATAATACAACAATGAGCTATATTTTCAGATCCATAAAATAATGCTAAAAAAAAATGAGCCCGAAGAACCACAGCAAAAACATGAATCCAAATGAGATTACGGATAATTTTCACGTGAGACCCGTAATTGAGAAAGTGAGGAAAATAGTAAAGATGTTTAGAAAATCTCCTACAAAAAATGATATCCTCCAGAAATATGTAAAAGAGGAAAAAGGAAAGGAATTAATGCTACTCCTAGATTGTAAAACAAGATGGAACACTTTATTTGAAATTTGTCAGCGATTTTTAGAGCTAGAGACTCCTCTGAAAAAGGCTTCGATCGACTTAAAATCAGAACAACTCTTGGATGAAGAATTTTCTTTGATTAAAAAAATTGTTGATGTATTAAGTCCTATTAAAATCACCCTCGAGGCACTATGTCGTAGGGAGATGACTTTGGTTAAAGTTGATGCTGCCCTGTGTTTCATGTTAAATGAAATACATAAAATTAATTGTGACTTGAGTAATGATCTGTATAAATCTATTCAAAAAAGAATTAAAGAGAGAAGAACAGTGTACTTAATACTCTTAAATTTTTTACAAAATCCTAACGTCAAATCCGATTTTGATTTGAATTAAAGCAAATAATATCAAATAACAACAAACAATAACACAAGAGAAGCGAACCAGATCTATATATTATCGGACGAGGAAATCGACGAGGAAACGGAGGATATTTCTATTGCCCAAAAATTACAAAACGCAATTGAAAAATGCAAAAGTCCTACAAAATTTCGAAACGACTGTAACAATGATTTCAATATACAACTTTCAAAAGAGAATGACATTTTTACTTCTACTGGGGCAAGAGGAAATTATTTACAATCCTGTTATAAATATTTACAAACAATATTACCCACAAGCGTAGAATGCGAAAGGTGTTTTTCTACGGCAGCATATGTTGGAAACAAAATTCGTTCAAGATTGGCAGATGAAACTTTAGATGCCATAGTTTTTTTGAGAAGCTACTTAAAATGATAAATTTGATATGTAAATTAATGCTTTTGGAATAAAAATAAAACTTGGAAACTTTTTATTTGAAGAATATACAAAACATAACAGATTTCAAAATTTTTTTAGAGATTGAAAATTCCCGAAATCGGGATTCCGGGAATTATTAAAAATTCCCGATTCCCGGGAATTAGAAAAACCTTTCCCGATTGGCATCCCTAATATATATATATATATATATATATATATATATATATATATATATATATATATATATATATATATATATATATATATATATATATATATATATATATATATATATATATATACCTGCTATACCACGGCGGTTCATCAACAACAACCCTTACTATATCCGATTTTAAAAGAAAATTACATTAAAACAAATCTATCGAAAAAAACGAAATTAATTTCCGGAAAAACAAATATGTACTAAAATTGAATCATTTACAACAATTTTGTAATTTTACTACGGCGAAAATTTAAATATCGTCATTTCTTCCGGATGATCAAACAGGATCGAAAAATTAAATGTTGGTAAAAATCATGTTTCATATCATATCTCAGCTGTTGTACTTGAGAAAATTCAGCCGGAAACTGGATAACTTTAAATTTTATTTTTTTAGCTACTTCAAAAGCCATTTTAATGTGTAATTTTATATGCTAAAAAATGTTATGTTATTTCTTGTAATAATTGGTAAGTGTTTAATTGAGTATTTAGTTTTTTATTAAGAAAATTTTAAGATATTTATAGGAAAACGCATGGTAAAAATAATAAAAACAACATATATAAAAATTGTACATTCGTGACCCAAACGTGCGCGACCCGAACTTGAGCCAATTAAACAAAAATCAATAGACTTTATTTTTCACTTTATTTTTCAATAATGGATAGAGCTCTACATTAATGCACTTTTAAAATAAATTAATCACTCTTGAATATCCCGTTCCATTTCGCAAATTTTTATGTTTTACTACTGTCAGCCAATGTTGACTTCTATTTTGCGTACGTTTGGAACCACATGTTTATAACTATCATAATGAAAACTTAAACTCGATAAAATTCATCTTTTACACTAAATATAAAGCAAACAAAATGCTATCGAATCACAAAAAAATACTAGACAAAGTTTTGTTCGTGCTCTTTTGATGTACAAAAAATATAAAAATATATTTTTTGTACATCAAAAGAGTACGAACGTTCAGGACCCCAGAAAATGCTCATATGTATGTACAATGTACATTAAAACGATTTGTCTTTCATACAAAAAAAAAGTTGTGTCAGTCACCCCCGGTGTTCGCGGCTCTGATGGGGTAATTTTCTCTCTTTGATAGTGTTTTACTACCACGTCAATTTATAGTCATAACATTTAAAAACTAGATTTTTACTAGATTCGATTAGGGTGGTTCATACCCACCGAATTTCAAAAATGTTAAGACTAGAAATTTATGATATCAATGAGAGAGGTGTAGCCCTTACAGAGCCATGAACACCGATGTATAAAGCGACAGAGTATTTGTAGGCGTGATAAAAAAGTTAAATTTTTTTTTTAGAATTAGTTTTACATTTTCTTTAATCCTAGGGGGTGACTGACTCAACTTTTTTTTTAACCACTCAAATGTACTTACATATGTATATTCTTTTATGTACTAATTTAACATCTTGATGTAATAAACCAATACTAGTAAAAATGTGTAGCTAAGAAAAGGATTTATGATACATGTACTCCTTATTACAAAGTAGTAATTGAATTTGTTAACAACAGCTCTACTTTTAGTATTTTTTTTTTATTATTGACTGCTATAAAATTGAATGAAACACATTGAATATTAAAAGAAGCCTGTTGAGCTTCTGCTAATAAAAGTTAATTGAAGTATTTCATTGCACAAATGCTATTTTTAATTGATCGTAATTTGAGTGGCCATCATAGTTTATTTTTTGATCACATGCAAAAACTATATATATATAAATATATATACATACAAAAACTTCTTAAGTCCACTTAAGAACAAATTTAAATTTTTACACATAAATGTATAAAGAAAATTCTTGCATTTACCAAATGCAATTATTTAAAAAGTTATGGCTAAATTTCTAAAAAAATTAGAAAGGATGGACAGGCAGATAGTTGTCTCCAAAACGTCTTAGAATTTGACAAGGATTTAGTATATATTTATAGTATGTATAATTTATACATTATTCTATGAATTGTATAATAAATTGTAAAGATTATAACACAATTTTTAGTACTATGCACAAAAGTTATTTTTGTCAAAAGTACAATTTTCGACTTAGGTTATTATTGCTTGTGATACCGCATTTATGAAATACACTGTATTTTAACAAGAATCAAAAAAATGTATTAAGAAATCATACAATTTGTAACATATTTAGAACCCATTAAAATACATAATGATGGACAAAGTTGGAATACATTAAGGCACTACTGTGCAGTAAAATATAGTCAAAATTAATTACTTTTAGACATACATATTCCACTCCCATTATCATGTATGTGGCCTGCTCTATGTAAGGCTAATTAATGAGGCTCTTTTACTAAAATCCTCAGATCCTCTGCTGGTGCCATTTTTAGTAATCCTTCAAAGGCACTTTTTACCATGCTTAACTGACATTCGGCCTCTGGAGATTGGTCTGCTTCACCAATAGGCCACTCCATTATTCTGTATAAACTTATCACCATACCTAACAAGATTGACAAGATTGCATTCCTCCATACACTAGTGCTCCTTAGTCCTATGGACATCTCTAGAACTCTAATCGATTTTATAGATTGGATCCTAGGGGTTTGAATCTAAATGGAAAAAAAAGTTTGGGTAGGAGATTATTCATTCCAGTATTATTGACGTACGAAGTCACAACAATGTACCAGGTAATATTAATACAGATAATCTAAATACCAAAGTCCGGAGCTCTACTCAGAAAAGAGTATATAGGTATACTCCTGTAAATTTGTTATTCAGCAATTTCTATATATATTTCTTTCTATAGGTCCGCACAGAAACATGTTATGTATCAACTTACTATTGCATTCTTAGTATTTCTATTGCGCCACAGACTACGCAATTATATATACAATTTTACAGTCAATAAGTCAATAAGTTTTTCTTCTCCTGTAAAGTAACAAATATCGAGTTAAGGTAGAAACACAAATTTCGTCCAGCACGACTAATTCGGCTTTAAAAATTCGTCTTGTTCATTAGTCCATTGAACACATTTGGGACGAATAATCGGTGATGACGCCATTTTTGTTGATTTTTTATTTGCACAAATTGCTCACACTATCGTACATATCGCGCACTTACAACATTTGCATTTTTTTTTTATTTTGTTCATTTATTATTTCTCAAGTATATTATATTTAATTAATTTTATTTAAAATAAATATTTTTTTGTTAACATTTTATAAGGTAACCATATTTAACAAGAAACATATATTTTTTTACAACAGAAATAGAAATGCAGCCACTCTAAGCCAGTTTAATCGTCGTTCGTCCGTATATGAAATAGAAATAAACCTATCGCACTGTTCGATACGCACGACGAATTTCGTCGTTAGCATCAAGATGGGAATACAATTGGGACGAATGACTAATTTCGTCCAGCACGACGAATTCGGCTTTAAAAATTCATCTTGTAAATTCGTCCATTGAACACATTTGAGACGAATAAACGCTGTTGACGCCATTTTTATTGATTCTTTATTTGCACAAATTACTTACACTTTCGGACATATTTTTTTATTTTATTCTTTTATTTTTTCTCAAGAGAATTGTATTTAAATAATTTTATTTGAAATAAATATTTTTTTCTTTACATTTGATAAGGTGACCATATTTTACAAGATATTTTATAACAGAAATAGAAATACAGCCACTCTAAACCAGTTCAGTCGTCGCTCGTCTGCGTATGAAATAGAAATAAACCTATCGTACTGTTCGATATGCACGACGAATTTCGTCTTACACTCATATAAACCCATATGTTCTATTTCTAACCACGAATATTCGTTTCGAAAAATTGGTCGTTCGTTCTAATTGTGTTTCATACTTTAGGCCTTTTTACATTAAGCCATCTTACACTTACACTTTTTTTAACCCCGAAAAGCTTTTTACATTCGTAAACTGAAAAATTATTTTTTTTTTAATTTATTTGAAATTGGTTTGAGATCGATCTTGTACGCATATTCTCCAATTTCGTAGGCAATGCATGAATAGATGGGGATCATTTTCGAACAGTTTTCTTGCTGGAGTTTTTTCATCCATTTGTACATTTCCTAGCTGTTAAATGATTTTTTCTGTGTCAATGTCAATAACTCATAAGTTTGGGTAGGAGATTATTCATTCCAGTATTATTGACGAAAAATTTCTTTTAAGCTCCCAGAACTCTACACAGAATAAATAACAGAGATATTCGTGTCTGTATTCATAGTCATTAAATCCTTATCTAACATATTTTCAATATGAGTTCTTTTTTGCGTACAAAGTCACAACAATGTACCAGGTAATATTAATACGGAAAATCTAAATACCAAAGTCCGGAGCTCTACTCAGAAAAGAGTATATAGGTATACTCCTGTAAATTTCTTGTTAAGCAATTTCTATATATATTTCTTTCTATAGGTCCGCACAGAAACATGTTATGTATCAACTTACTATTGCATTCTTAGTATTTCTTTTGCGCCACAGACTACGCAATTATATATACAATTTTACAGTTTTCAATAAGTTTTCCTTCTCCTGTAAAGTAACAAATATCGAGTTAAGGTAGAAACACAAATTTCGTCCAGCACGACAAATTCGGCTTTAAAAATTCGTCTTGTTCATTAGTCCATTGAACACATTTGGGACGAATAATCGGTGATGACGCCATTTTTGTTGATTTTTTATTTGCACAAATTGCTCACACTATCGTACATATCGCGCACTTACAACATTTGCATTTTTTTTATTTTGTTCATTTATTATTTCTCAAGTATATTATGTTTAATTAATTTTATTTAAAATAAATATTTAACAAGAAACATATATTTTTTTACAACAGAAATAGAAATGCAGCCACTCTAAGCCAGTTTAATCGTCGTTCGTCCGTATATGAAATAGAAATAAACCTATCGCACTGTTCGATACGCACGACGAATTTCGTCGTTAGCATCAAGATGGGAATACAATTGGGACGAATGACTAATTTCGTCCAGCACGACGAATTCGGCTTTAAAAATTCGTCTTGTAAATTCGTCCATTGAACACATTTGGGACGAATAAACGCTGTTGACGCCATTTTTATTGATTCTTTATTTGCACAAATTACTTACACTTTCGGACATATTATTTTTTATTTTATTGTTTTATTTTTTCTCAAGAGAATTGTATTTAAATAATTTTATTTGAATAAATATTTTTTTGTTTACATTTTGTTAACATTTTATAAGGTGACCATATTTTACAAAAACACATACAATTTCAAATATTTTATAACAGAAATAGAAATACAGCCACTCTAAACCAGTTCAGTCGTCGCTCGTCTGCGTGTGATATAGAAATAAACCTATCGTACTGTTCGATATGCACGACGAATTTCGTCGTTAGCATCAAGATGGGAATGCAATTGGGACGAATGACTAATTTCGTCCAGCACGACGAATTCGGCTTTAAAAATTCGTCTTGTAAATTCGTCCATTGAACACATTTGGGACGAATAAACGCTGTTGACGCCATTTTTATTGATTCTTTATTTGCACAAATTACTTACACTTTCGGACATATTTTTTTTTTATTTTATTGTTTTATTTTTTCTCAAGAGAATTGTATTTAAATAATTTTATTTGAATAAATATTTTTTTGTTTACATTTTGTTAACATTTTATAAGGTGACCATATTTTACAAAAACACATACAATTTCAAATATTTTATAACAGAAATAGAAATACAGCCACTCTAAACCAGTTCAGTCGTCGCTCGTCTGCGTATGATATAGAAATAAACCTATCGTACTGTTCGATATGCACGACGAATTTCGTCTTAAATACACTCATATAAACCCATATGTTCTATTTCTAACTACGAATATTCGTTTCGAAAAATTGGTCGTTCGTTCTAATTGTGTTTCATACTTTAGGCCTTTTTACATTAAGCCATCTTACACTAACACTTTTTTTAACCCCGAAAAGCTTTTTACATTCGTAAACTGAAAAATTATTATTTTTTTAATTTATTTGAAATTGGTTTGAGTTCGATCTTGTACGCATATTCTCCAATTTCGTAGGCAATGCATGGATAGATCGGGATCATTTTCGAACAGTTTTCTTGCTGGAGTTTTTTCATCCATTTGTACAACATTTCCTAGCTGTTAAATGATTTTTTCTGTGTCAATGTCAATAACTCATACAGCTAATCATGGACTGTATGAGTTATTCGGTGACGAAATTCGTTGTTGATGCTAATTCGATCATAGATTTTTCGTAGGATCTTCCTCTCAAAGACTCCAAGAACAGCTTCATATGCCCTGTTAACTTGGGAATATTTTTATTTATACACAACGCGTTTGTTTGAGTGTACTGTAGTTTGAAAAATATTTAAAACAGTGTTTTTTTCTACCTAGATTTGAATAGCGTTTTAATGCAGATACATAAATACTTTTATTTGCAGCGTGTTGAATTACTTTTTTCACTCATTAGTGAATGAAACATTGAACATTGAATAGTTAAAGAAATATTCCCGCTGTTAACAACAAATCATTGCAAATTAGTTTCTGTTCGATTTACTATTTTAATAATCATTTTATGTACTCGTATCGAGTAATTAGTGGCAAACTGATTTTATTCATGTGTCCGAGTTTATTAGTGCTCAAAAGGTAATGATTGAATACAGCATATGTAGGAATTCCTCGATTTACGATGTAATTTGTTCCAAAAAATTGTGGCGTAAATAGAAGTTTAAGTTGCCTTTTTAAGATTAAAATTATCTAATACCAACTTGAAATATGCCTTCTTAGCTCTCATATGTCCCAAAGAAGTCTTATTTATTTTTAGTCTCATAGAGAAGGTGTTTAGAAGAAACATTTAAAATCGTGAAAACTAATTTTTGAGAAACGAAAAAATTATATTGTTTATATATTTGTAATTATGGCCTATAGTTACAACCTGTTTAGGTCAAAGGCCGAGCATATTTTAGAATTCCATGCGTCTCTATCTTGTGTGCATATTTTGCAATTTCGTAGGCCAAGTTTTGAAAAATTTTCTTCTACTTGGTCATTCCAACGAAATTTTGGACGCCATCTTCTACGAGTTCTTTCAGGATCATTATGAAACACATTTTTTGCTAAAGTATTTTCATCCATTCGCACAAGATGTCCTAGCCACGCAGTCGCTGTTTGCTTAATACGGTTCACTTAGTCTATGTCTATTTTCCTCTCAAACACTACAAGGATAGCTTCATCTGACTGTGCAAGTGCCCATGACTCAACACCATACAATATCCGGGGTATAAACATTTTATAGAGCGTAATTTTAGCTTCTCGGAGAGGACTTTATTTCTGACTGCTTAGGCCAAAATAGCAAGTATGATTCTACGTTTGATTTCGAAGCTTATATCGTTGTTGATGTTCATAGCGGTACCAAGGAATACAAATTCATTTACAACCTCGAAGCTATAGTTCTCAGTGGATAAGTGTGATCCAATTCTGTCTGTGGAAACCATCAGTTTTGTTTTTGATTCATTGACAGCCATCCTCATTTTGTTTGATTCCTTCTCGATACTGGAAAAGGCAGTAGTTACCTCGAGCAAAGTGCGTCTCAGAATATCAATGTCATCAGCAAATGCTAGTAGCATTTGAAAAAGGTGCCCGGACATAACGCCCAAAAAAAAATTTGGGCCTTATGACCTCTCTTTAGGCGGTCAAAACGCCCAAACTCATTTTGGGTGTTGTGGCCGCCCCCAAAGCCCAGTGGGCTTTCTGGCCGTTTCTGATATGTGAAATAAAACGAGGAAAATTACAAAATAAATCATTCATTCAATAATTACAAAATAATTCAAAAATTCATTGAATAAATAATTAGGGAAAATTCACATATGTACATATACTCAAGTATACAAATTAAAAATTAAATGTCTTCGACGAATCCAACAATTTGTCGGCAAAATGGCATAGCGTAAGGGTTCGGTTTCTTCGTGTTTTTTTTTTAATTCCGTTGAAACATGGATGACAAATTTTAGCATGCTTGCAAGGCTTCATGAGAGTAGTTTTCTTATTTTTAAAACATATTTCACATAACACTCCATCTGGAATAGTGGATACGAGTATTGTTTCTGAGTCGCGCTATTTTTTTGGGCGTTATGTCCGTGGGGCGTTATGTCCGGGCACCATTGAAAAATGTACTCAACTGCTCCATCTCGCAAGGTGACAGTCTATGCATGAATCCCAATTTAGTTATGAATGACTCTGATAGGTTCTCAACTATTTTAACAGATGATGTTTTATTATTTAGTGTTATCCTGCAAAACTTTAGTAGCTTCGTAGGGGTGACAAACTCAAACATTGCTTCAAACACCTTCTTCAGTATCGAGCTGTCAAAAGCTGTTTATCTTGGGTCTTCTATAGGATTTGAGGAAGAGTAAAAATCTACGTCCCAATTATTTCGCTAAATCGGCACCAGCAGCTTTGTTATATTTTCAATTAAGGATAGTATAGTTACATATCGTGAGCCTATATTTAATACCGCCTATGAACCAATTTTATGTTTAAACACTTTTTATTGGGCAACTGTTTTTTTTATAAAAGAACATTATAAATACTTCAAATAATTTAATTGATTAAAATAATAAATTTGAAACCTTAACAGACATGGGTAAAAATGTTGGCAATCAAAATTTAGACCATTTTAGTCCCCATTTTTTTTTAAGGTTAAAATCAAGTTATTTTAATCAATAACATAATTCTGGTATTAGATTGTTTTTTTTTTAATTTTTGTTTAAATTCGCTAAAAAAAATTCCGTTGCAATGAAAATTTAAAAATCCTAATTTTGACCTCTGACCCGGGGTAAAAAGGGTTAAAGATTATCCAACTTCAGTATACATTTTCCATATACTGAATAATAATTTTCATTTATATCTCTATCAAAATTGAGCAGAAGAAAATTAAACAAGCTTTTATCCAAATAATGACTAAAAAATTACATTTTGGCAATAATAGCTGGTACTGAGAAATTGTTTATGAAATTGACCTCAATTTTTTTTAATTTTTCTTTGCAGTTTGTATATTTTAAAACACCGGTAAAACAATTTTTAAATGATAATATTTATTAAATAAAAATGTCAAAAAAAAAACTTCCCGATACAAGTGCGGGACAATTAAACATTTGATGCTGTTTTATAAAAAGGCGAAGCTAAAAAGTACTATAATGTAATATATTCCATTATCAAAGTTTTGCGGGATGTTTCAATTGTTTTCTTATCTTAATAACAAAAATGCTATCATTTCCTGAAAACCAGAAAAATAATTTTGTCATTTATATTTGTACAATGTCTGATTGTTTGCTTTCTAGACATCTGCTGTAAATTTAAATGGATGCATGTAGAGTAAGAACAACTTCTTGCAACCGGTAGTCATTAGCAAACGTTACATTTTTAAATCGCACGCAAAAGTGCAGGCGGACTGCGCAATACAAATTTAAAATTAAACTGTCTCCAATACAGGTGAACTCTTAATATTGTTTAAATAAGCTTGATCTCCATTTAAAAGGTAATCAACTTTCCTGAAAATTTAGTTTGTTTGTTCATGTGGTAAAAATTTTATTATTTTGGTATTTTCATATTATGTCCACAATATACGTGGGTAAGTCATATGATTAAAAGGCCTTTGTAGTGACTAACTACATGTCCTTTTGGAATAATGATCGAAACATGATAAAATCTGCAAGATATCAACTTAAGCTCTTAGCGTTTAACTACTGGTATTGCGAATTTTTATCCGGATCTCGATCTACTAACTACAGTCTGTAACCCGAAATGAAAAACTTCTAACCTTATGGAAACTGATCTGAGAATAAAGATCCAATGAGGTAAAAACTTTTGATCAGGCAAGGCGGCCGATTTGTAATTTTAACGATAAAATTATCGATATTCAACCCCGGAACTTCGGTTTTTGTAAATTACATCTCATCTTTGTGGATTTTAAAATAATATTTAATTCCATCCATAAAAAATATCAGGGACCGTTACAAAAATAATTGTTA
The DNA here is from genome assembly GCA_933228675.1 of Stomorhina lunata. NCBI lineage: Eukaryota > Metazoa > Arthropoda > Insecta > Diptera > Rhiniidae > Stomorhina > Stomorhina lunata. The sequence continues at coordinate 77,484,586 of OW121744.1, forward strand.
TATTCTGATTTTAATTTTTTTTTTTGTCAAAAATAAATATTTGTCAAATATAAAACGCAAAAATAACAAAATCAATACAGCTTTACAGATGATCAAATTAAAAAAAAAAATAAGTAAGAAAGTGTTATAGTCGGTCAAGCCCGACCATACGATACCTCTCACTACTAAGGTCAAAGGTGTTCTCTTTCCTGTATAAAGACAAATATTGGCTAAATTTTGTTTCCTTCATTTGGACTTATATAAGAGCTATGGTGAAATGTGGACCGATTATCTCGAAATTTGGGAAATTGATTACAGTTGATACAAAAATTATATATGCAAAAAATAAACTTAAAATTCTTATTATCATCTGATTTACGAGCGTTCTCATTTAGTGCGTTTTGACAAAAGAGTTTGTCTGGGAGCTATGATCAAATTTGGTACAGGATTTTAGTTTATATAAGTAGTATTTGTTTTAAATTTCATGAAAAAATATTGATATTTGTGGCCAATATATCAATTCCAGGAAGTGGGACCTATGGGAGGTACTATAAATAATGGACCGATTTTGACGAATTTCAATAGTCATGGTACCGCTATAAAAATAAAAATTATCTGTGCCAAATTTCATTAAATTATCTTTAGAATTGCGACCTGTACTTTGATTACAGATGGACGAATGGTTTGACATCGCTAAATCGACTCAAAAAATGATTCTAAGCCTATTGGTATACTAAAGGGTGGGCCTAAGACAAATATTTCTATGCGTTACATACATCAGCACAAACTTATGGTGGTAAAGGGTATAAAAAACGAAAATTTCCCATTAAAACGGTACATTTTAAAAATTTTCAATAAAAAAGGGAAATTTTGAAAATTTTAAATAAAAAAGGAAAATTTTGAAAATTTCCCATAAAAAAGGAAAATTTTGAAAATTTCCCATAAAAAAGGGAAATTTAGAAAAATTCCCATAAAAACAGAAATTTTAAAAATTCCCAAGAAATTGATTTTGTTTTTTTTTTGGCCTTTTTCGTCATATGTAACCATATGACCCTATTTGACATTTTTGAAATTTTCCATTTTACATGACGATGTATTATTTAAGATGTATTTGACAAAAAAAAAAATTGTAGAATACAAATTATTTTTGAAAAATAAAAATCAAAATTTTAAAAAGAATGTCATTTTCTGAAAATATTGTGGAAAACAATCAAAATGATGTTTTCGAATTAGCTCTCCGATATCTCCATATGATTGCTTTTTTATTTTAAAATTCAAGAATAATTATTATTTTCGGTCCCTGAAAAATATATCTGAAAAGTTTATGAATCTTAGAAAACAAAGTTATGATCAGGCAATACTTTATATTATTAAAGGACAACTTTCAGAGCTTTTTAAAGTGAAGAGTCGTGCTCGGCCGGGATATATTTTAAATATGAAAGATGCTTTTCATTGCATTGAATTTATATTTATCGTTTATAGAGAACGAGATTTCAAACAAAAAGGTGTATATTATAAACTGTAAATCTGAAATCATCAGTATGTATAAGATAATTGTTCGAGGTATTTTAAAACGGTTTTCACAATTTTATTTCCTAAATTGTTGGCTATAAGTCAGAAAATGATCAGTTTAATATCGAATGTACAATCGGTCAAAAACTATGAAAAGTCAAGGAGAAAAATAAGTAATTAAATTTTTTAAATGAAATAACTTACAACCCATAACAGTTATTATAGTAAAGTAATCGTGTTTTTTCATTCCAAAATATACAAAAATTAATCATAATCAAACATTATTGAAATAATTTCACGGTCCAAACGCCCAATTATTCACCCTGTTAAAAAAAGAGGCTAACCACACATTCAATATTCAGAAAACGTGGATCCTACCTAACAATTCTCTCATACATACCGATTGAATTAGACTTTCATTTGTTAACACTTTTTTTGTTTCAAACCACTGGATGCTGTAATAAGAGTGTGATCATTGGTTCTTGAAGAATAATTAAACTTTAGGAATAATTAAAATTTTTAAATTTTGCATTTTATTTGTGATTCACTTTATCTGATAACACATGAACGAATTCTAAAAAAAAAATAGTAGCAAAATAATTAAAAATTTGTTTATGTAGCTGAGATTTTAAGTTAATTTAATTAATATTAAAACAAACCTAAACTGTAAAAAAAAGAATTATGCACTTTTGATCCATGTAAATGTTCAATACCGAATTTCAAGAAATAAATGATTGTTAATATCATGCTTTATTGAAGCAACCACTCTAGTACTAAAGGAGTATCTTATAAATTTTATACTTGGGAAAATAGTAAACAGTTTAAACTTTGTTTGTAGTATACCGCAGGAAATTTCAAATAAATACCCACAACTTCTGCGACCGTAACAAGCGTCATTGCCATTAACATGGTCATCTGTAAATTTATGATATTTCATTCTATTTCTTATTTCTGTTTGATGCACCTGCGGCGGCTACACATTCAAATCCACCTAAAACAAGTAAGAAAGTATTTTAGTCGGTCAAGTCCTGCCATATGGTACCCTAAACAAGTTTATAGAGACATATACATATATAAATAAATCGAAATTAAATTAAATTAAATGAACAGCCAGTCAGACAGACGAAGAAAAATCATGAGTTCGACAGAGGAAATGTTTCTGACGATTGTTATACTTAAAGATGTGCGTTACAAACATCAGCATAAACCCATTATACCTTTTCTATCAATGGTAGTGTAAGATATAAAAACTAGCTACAAATGGAAACATATCCATTGCAAAAAATTCCATATAAAAGAAAATCAGCAATTGTTAGTAAAAACACATATTTTTAATGGTAATTAAGTGCATTAGAAATACAATAGTTTGTAAAAATACTTTGTTTTAATTTCATCAAACTTAATTTTCTTATACGCTCTTCCTTAAGGAAGAAGAACACATTTTAATTCTTACAGCAGGGCTTTGAGTAAATAGATCACTAAGTTAGTTCCTGCAGCAACTTTTCAATACTGAGGTAAAATGTGGACCAACTAAAGAAGGTACGAGTGAGTAAAATTTACATGCATTTTGTTTTTGTAAGAATAATAAAACGCATGTAAATTTTACTATTCGTCAGCTGCTTTCATTATAAAAACAGCATATTAGAGGTACATATATATAAGCCTAATTTTCCTATTCTAAAAGGAATTAGGTTTATATGTGGACAAAAATTTACTTTATCACTATTTAAGTTTACACTTATTACTATTTAAGTTTACACTTACTTATTTTTACACAGTTTTAAGAGTCTTGTATGGAAGGTATGGTCAAGTATGAGATGTTTCCAAAAAAATGGCACCCTAATTTTATGAGATATGAAGAATGTTGGTATTTGAAGAAATTCATTAAAATACTAGCATATTTGTGGCTCAAATCTCTCTATCTCCATTTCGCGAAGGTAGTTCTATGGGAGTTACCCGATATAATAAACAATATAAAAAATAATGCGTCAAAAAATATGTCTGTGCCAAATTTCATTAACTTATCTTTCAAATTAAGACTTGCTTACTTAAATGTCTTATATTTACAACCTGTTAAGGTCAAAGGCCGATCATATTTTAGAAATCCATGGGCACGATCTTGTGCGCATATTCTCAAATTACATAGGCCAAGCTTTCCTCTACGTGGTCTTTAAATCGAAGTTTCAGACGTCCTCTTTTAACATTAGGGGCGACCGTTTTTATTCTAAATTTGGCTTTTTCATAGTAATTGTTTTTTTTCCAGGAGTGGGTTACTTGCCCGAAGTCATAACCCATATTAGCTAACTACATCAACGGGTGTTAGTTAAGACCAATCCGAACCCTTACTTGGTATCCTACATCCCCTACATTAAATTAAGACCTGTACTTTAATCACATGCTAACATGGACTAATAAAGTGATTCTAAGTGGATTTGTATATCTAAAGGTGGGTAAAAGGGTAATGTTTCTATGAATATAAACTGGAACCAATATACGAAACTTGTCAAATGTTATTGTTAATTGCATCGCACAGTGGGATGGTTTAAAAATAGAATGGAAATAATTCTGTAACTTCTAAACCGTTGGGCGGATTTAAACAAAAATTTATGTGAATATAGCAGAGGTATTGGGGAGCTTAAGTTTTGAACCTGGAAAGATTGTACTGGCGCGGCACAATCGACCCACAAAGTAGGTCACCTCGGACTCATAAATCACTTAAAACGATATATAATTGACATTTCCCAACCGATTTGGAAAATCGATACTAAATAATGAATATACTGGTCAAGATCCACAAAAAAAATGCTACATGCTATCTCTAACGGTTTAAAAGATATTAGACTTCAAAAAATATATTTTCAATTTTTGTCCCGTACTGTGCCGATTTCTTACTAATATCTGATCTACACATAATACGATTTTCCTGATTTATAATTTTCTGAAAAAAAAGAACAAAATTTTAAATATTTTGCGAGCAAGGAGTATATTAAAAGCTTTACTTTGTCAAAAGTTATAAGTGCTTAAAGTTAATATTTAAAAAATTAACCATTTTTCCCCATTTCTTCGGGTAAAAAGTATTTTTAATGTTTTTTAGTTATTTAAAAAATTTCTTAAGGAACATATATGTATAGTTTTCTTCACAAAGTTAAAAATAAGTTAAAAAAATAACTTTTTGTTTATTCGGTATTTTTAAAATACGAGTATTAACTTTAAGCACTTATATCTTTTTACATAGTAAAACTTTTAAAACACTTCTTGCTCGCAAAATATTTAAAATTTTATTCTTTTTTAAAAAACTTTAAATCAGGAAAATCGGTTTATATATAGAAAATATCTTTTAAACCGTAAGAGATAGTGTAGGCATGTAGTAATGTTTTTTGTAGATCTTGATCTATCTATCTGGGAAATTACAGTTATATATTGTATAAAGTGATTTATGAGTCCGAGGTACTCTACTTTGGGCCGATTGTGTCGCTCCAGTACGATCTAGGCTTTGTTTTTTTAAATCCGCCCAACGGCTTAGAAGTTACAGAATTATTTTTAAACCATCCCACTGTGCAATTTTCTGGTTATGATCTCAATTACAGTTTCATTTGAAACAATCACCTGTGGTTGAAGTTGTTGTTGTCATAAAATATGTTATTGTGCAGCCCTTACTGGTCTAAACTAATCTAATTGGTATACTAAAGGCTACTTAAAGTTTGAAGACTATTACTTTTATGGTTATGTAGTTACTCAAACATTAGTATATTCTGATTATGGTAGATGTAGCTCGAAGTATAGATGTATTTATATCATTACCGGCAATGGATCTGATATTAGAGCTAGTGTCAAATTTGGACCCATTATCACGAAATTGTTAATTAATTACATAATGCTTACAAAAGACTTACCTATGCAAAGTTTAAAATAAAAAAACCTTTCACTTATCATTAGATTTATCAACTTTTTGTGATTTTCGAGGTATTAAAGGTCTATTCAGAGTAGGTCCCGTATGGGAGGTATCCCAAAAAATAATTCGATTGGATTTAAAAGCAATAAGGATCATTCTTGTATCAAGAAATGCCTATATACCCCGTTCCACCTATCGCGATGAAGGTTATAAATACTTAACGAGGTCTTAATTCATTAATTCGGGAATTACAAACGGCATGACAAGCTTAATGTACCAAGCATTATTTTAAAGGGTATAAAAGTGCACTTAGTGCGTAAAGTCATAACGCCACAATAATGAATAAATAATGTTCTTATAACAAATAAATCATTTTGCTCATCGTACATTTTTCTCATGGTACATTAACAAAAATTTGGTTACATCCCTAGTGAATATAATATATTTACATAACTCAAAAAAATAGCAAATAATTTATTTTTAAAAAAAAGCAAATAATATTTTAGAAAGTAAAAAATACATTCAACATTCACACTTTTAAATGATGTTAAAATATTTTTTATGTTATCCTTTCTAATGAGCCTTATGTTTTAAGCCAAATTTCATTAGAACAATGTTAACGAATATGCAGGTACAAAACATAAATATATAACACACTCGTACTTAAATCTTTTTACATATCGTATCAATAAAAATCTAAAAAACAGAGTCCATATGTGTCAAACTGTTACTACTACTGAGAGATTTATGCTGTACATTTGTAAAGCACAAAAATGACTTTTGCTTAAATCCAATAATTGTACACTTGAACGCATACATTGCGATTCAAACAAAAAAAAAGGAAAAATGCCGCAAACCAAATAAAACAGCACATAAATGTATGCAAGCGCATTGGAACACATACCCCCACTGTGAATGCCGCATGACTTCCCCATAACCAATTGTCTATTATAATAGTAAGTCCAAATCGAAGGTGTCAAGGTGTTGTACATAAATGTTTATACCCACATTTATGTGGATGTTTATAAAAATTTGAGACTGGAGATCTAATGCAAAAAAAAGCAGCAACAATAATAATGACGAACATCGATCACAAATCGTACAAATTCCCCTGAATACTTTAAACTTATTCATGTACATAAACGTGAACAGACTGAAAATTATTTTATAAAAATAAGTTAGGTCGCTTAAAAAAGTGATCCTACTGTTCGATAGGGCAGGGCAAGTCCTTAGAAGATGTTTTATCGACCTATCATTTGCTTAAATGTTAGTTTTCTTACGCAGTAAGAGCTTGCAAGTGTAATACTCATGGACTCCAGTTCGGCTGGAATCGGTAAGGTAGTCTCTAGTCTTGCTATCTCGTCTGCTCTGCAAATCTCTGGAATGTTCTTGTGGCCAGACCCCAATATGGGGTTAATGCGGCAACTTAGGGCTGATGTTGAATTCAGGAAGACAGAGTCCAGAGATTTAATGGCAGCTTTGTTGTCGGAGAATATATTAATACCAACTGTTGTGAGAACGTTGTATATTGTATCAGCCATTCTACCACTTCTCTAATGGGTAGAATTTCAACCTTGAAGACGCTACAATGAAGGTAGTCTTCGTGATATGTAGGCCTAGAGCTTTTTTTTAAATAAACCCCGAAACTCACTTGATTGTTTAGTTTGAACCGTTAGTGTAGAAGTCTAAATACTGCCTTTTACCAGAAGTTCTGCAGTTCAATGCATCTCTATCTGGTAAGAGGTATGGTACTTCTTAATGGGTACGGTTAATATATAACGAATCTGAAAGTTTATACTTATTTCCGATCTAATGAATCTTCAATTTGATAAATTAACAGATTTACAAAAACAACAACAATTATCAATAATTAATATAAAATAATTGAAATTTAGAAAGACCTTTTCAGATTACCTACTCTTTTATTTAAACTTATAGATCAAAAGATTATATCTAGGAAATAAAATTACGTACATATACAAAAAAGTTAGTAAGTTTGTAAAAAGATACTCAACACATTTTATGGCAGGAGACAGATGGGTAAAAATCTGGTGCAAGCACTAATTTGTTACAAAATTGAACTCACTTTCAAGGTGCTAACGATGTGCCATATTGTTTCTATTCCCCATTATGGTAAACAAGATCTACACACAATGGCCAGATTAGCATATGTATCTGCAAATGGAATAAATAGTTATGTACGAGAACAAACTTACAAATTCATTGGAACACCTTCAGAAAGAAACGGTTGCATGAGTAGAACAAGTCCATGAAGAAAAGTGCGTCATAAATCATAAAAAAAACTAATGAAAATATATTTAACAGGTACTTAATGTTTTAGTAAATGTATTTCGTGGATATTAGGGTGGATAAAAATTGAAGTCTTAACTAATATGTTATTTTGAAAATCCTTGTTTTGTATATTTTTTCAAAGCTCATAAATTTCATTTCTCCATTTCACAAATAAGTATTCTCTTGATTTTAAATTTCTTATTTTTACAAGTTTATCCTGCAAGCTGCAAGAACCGCCGTGGCAAAGCACGTTAGTCATCCGCCTAGCATACCGAGGTCCCAAGTTCGATCCCTGGCCAGACCGTCTTGAAAAAAAGTTTCAAAAAGCGGTTCACCTCATAACTCAGCTAGCCACTGGTTATTGAGTATTAGGCTATGTAAAACCTCCGAAAATGATTTTAGTTGGCTCTAGTTTTCGAGATAAATTTTTTTCGAAAAGGTGGTTTTACACGACTAGTATTAATATAATTGAAAAACGTCTTGCTTAATAATTAAATTTCGTCGACAGTATTATCTTTAGTTGTACTAACAATATTTTTTATTCTACTTAGAAATTACAGAGATATTGTACAATTTAAACTATAAGTTGTCTTTTTCAAAAATTTGTTGGTTTTTGACAAATCACAAAAAATATGTACAACAAATCTTCCATTCTATTACTCTTGTTGTATAGACTGAGCTACATTTTGTTGATATCGATTAAGATCTAATGTTTTAATTAAAAATTTGGTAAATATATGGAATATTTACTCCGCATTGCTAGTATAAATTAAACATAAAAAATATATGGACAAAAATCAAACAGTTTTAATTCCTGTCAAACCGACTTTCAACTCGAATAATTTGTGTACTCTTAAAAATTCGAAAAATCGAATTACAGATTTTGAACTCCCAATATTTAAGGTACACTGAACATAATATCTTAGTAGCGTAAATTTGCGCTTCTAAGCTTATTTGGCATCCAAATTTAAAAAAAAACGTAAAAAAATCGATTGAAGTATTTACGTTTTCTTTCATATTTCGTCTTCTTCTTCATTTGTTTTAACACTTGGACCTAAAACGCTTTTCTACGAAATATACACCACACTTGGGGGATAAATCCATTACCCTGTAAATTTTAATTTCGTCACTTCTAATACTAAATACATAATAGCTGACAAAATTTGAAGCTCGTTTTCGCCACTTTTTAATTTTTTTCTCATATTTTTCGGCCGCTCAATGAATTCCAAAAAAATGGATAAGGATTGGTAGATCATTCAGTTGAAAATTTCCAAACTACCGCGTAAACCGATTTTTTTTTTGGCATTTTACACCTAAAAGCAAAAGATTTTGAAAATCGTGCAAAAAAATGTATATTGCTTTTGAGACAAACTCACATAAGGCATGAAAGCGGTGACATTTATAACCGATTTGCATCAAAAGTTTATCAAACATCTCTTTATTAGCTGAAAACGCGAAGGTTTTATACAAAAAATTTCACAAAAACGATTATTGAGGTCGCAAATGCTTGAAAAGAGATTTCAATGGAGTTTCCACAGTTTTTGGTGGATTCTGTTCCGAACCACCACCAAATCGTTTTAAGTGCTAAAGGAGAATACATTTTTGATTAATTTAAATAGTTATTATTAATTTTTGTTGACCTTGAAGCTCCCAACTTTTTTAAATACGCTCTGTAGAAATATGTCAAAATACTTATGCCACATCCTGAAATTTCCTTTTTTAGTTTCAAATAAAAAAAAATTATACAAAACTTTTAAAATATAAAAGGTCTTTTGTTTTTTGACAAATTACAATATTTTTTACTATTTTCAATATTTTTAATTTATTTTTTTAAGTGCATAGGACCGGAAATAAAAAAAGAAGAAAATCAACTGGTATGTCAAAATAATTGGGCCGACTAGTGTAGTTTCAAATTATAATTTTGAAAAAACATCTATTTTTTATCAATCTTTGAATTTGCAAAAAGACCAGATATGATAGAGCAAAATGAAAATCATTTCTGAAATCGGCGCATTCTATAATATTTGATTTTGTGGAAATATCTCATTCAGCTGATAAAAATTTTCATTTTGTAGGCCTGAATAATTTCACAACTTTTGGTCGTACCATAATTTTCATTCGTTCTAAAAATTTAAAACAGTAATCAAAGTAAAATTGATTTGTTCAGGTATAAATATCACTCATGAACTGAGATCTAAATTTTAAGAAATAACTAAAAAATCCCAAACAATCAGGGGTGTCATAGAAACCAAGTCAGTTTTTAAATTTCTCGTTTTTGAAAACCAATACTGGTGATATTTGGTGTCATGAAACCAAGTTGGTTTTGTTATTATTAGTTTCAAATAAAACAAAATGTTCGAATCAATTGTTTATTATTTCATTTGAAATTTTTTTGAAACGTCAAAAATCAAATAAAAAAAATAAAATAAATATTATTAAAGAAAATTATTTGAAGAAAAACTTTCAGTTTTTTGCGATGTTTGTGGTACAGGTATAAGGTATAAGGAAAACGCTGCTATACCTATACCAAGAAACAAACCACAGTCAATCAAAGGACTATTGTCACTTACGTGCGATATTCATTTAATTGAAAACAAATATGTTCATATGCATTTGCTTAGCCAGTACCTCCACACAAAGAATATTCTAGCCTTACAATTTTCCCCATTTTTGGTATTTTTTATCTTTGTCGATACGGTTCATTGATTCCAAAGACAAAAGACAAAAAGTACCAAAACTTGTATTTATCTTATTACATGATAAAAAATGCTATGTAAACTTTTCACCCATCTCTTTTTATTTGAAAGTTAAAGCTAAAAAGTACCAAAAATTATTTGGTTTCTTTTTCTCCCCTTTTTTCGAAAAGTACTTACCACTTGTACTGTTATTTTTTATTATTTTTGTAACTGATCCAAACTCGATTTCAATTTTGGTTCTGTTGTTTTTTCCCTTTTTTATCCCCCACAGGGCCAAATTTTCAAAAATCTGTTCTTAGTGGATCTTTAAAGAAAAAGGCACCAGTTGGTCAGTAACGCCTTTGTTTTGAATTGGCAGACCAATTTTGAAATGAAATCTGTTAACTGTAAGTTGCTTGGTTTATTTCCAATACTAAACCAATAATATTATTTTCTGTGACACATTAAACCAATAGAAAATGTAGCTCGAATATTAATATTGGAATTCATGTGAATTCAATGAAATTGGTTTCTATGTCACCCCTGAATACTCGTAAATCATATGATTATTTTATTAAAATATATTTACGAGTATATAAAATACAAATTCAAATCATTTTCGTATGATTTTGCTTGTAGGGATATTAATGGACACTTGTTTTAGTTTTGTAGTAAATATTGGATAATTTCTTTTGTGCTGGGAGTAGCATTTAAATTAGTTTCCAAATGACTGTGTGTGGTTCTTGTAGAGACTCTTTAAAAATACTTAAGATAAGCAAGAAAAAAATAAAAAGGCAAGTACTAAAACTGAAAACGTAGTGTTTATAAATATTTTGTTGTTTTTTTTTTATTTAAATGTTACACCCACATGATGACGAAGATGAACAACCATTTAATAACTGGTAAAACAAATGTACAGGAAAGCGTAAACAAACATTAAATTGGTTTTAACTCCTCCGGCCCAGAGATAAAAAACATTCAAATGCCTACAACACTTTTAGGCAACTTCACTTTAAACGTCAAGTATTTATTTGTTTTGTTTTTAATAAATTGAATGTAATCCTAGTAATAGCACAAATCGGCGATTAAAACAAAAAGTAAATAAATTGGTCTGTTTCTTACGTTAACGCTTTGGTGCTACAAATTCCTGCTTCCAGATTCTGAATCTGCATTCATAAATACAAAAATAATTACAATGTCATTTAAGTACCACAAAAGTCAAATCCATCCAACCGCCCAGTAGTACGACCTGTGTAAAGGTATTGGAGTCTTGTATAAAAGGAATTAAAGAACACAGGAAAGATGTCCCAGAACATAAATCGGAAAAGCGTACCTTGTCAAAAAAGATAACAAAAGCAACTATCAAACGTTAAATGGGCTTCCGAAAAAAAGCGCGATAAGTAATCCCCACACGAAAAAAGGCCCAAAAAATAAATAAGTGCAAAAACAAGTTCATAGAAAGCAGCATCAACGTTTTTATACACTTCACCACCATAGGTGGAAAGGGTATTATAAGTTTGTGCTGATGTATGTAAAGCATAGAAATATTTGTCTTAGTATACCAATAGGCTTAGAATCACTTTCTGAGTCGATTTAGCGATCTCCGTTCGTCCGTCTGGCTGGCTGGCTGGACCTCCATGTAAACCATTTAATCAAAGTACAGGTCGCAATTCTAAAGATAATTTGATAAAATTTGGCACAGATCATTTTTTTGATAGTGGGACCATGGCTATTAAAATTCGTCGAAATCGGTCTATTATTTATGGTACCTCCCATAGGTCCCACTTCCCGGAATTGATATATTGGCCGCTAATATCAATATTTTTTCATACAATTTACAATAAACACTGATTATGTAAACCTAAATCACTGTACAACAATTCGTTGAAATCGGTCTACATTTGACCATAGCTCCCATGACACATACTGTGTCAAAACGCACTAAATGAGACAAAAATCACTAAAACTCTCGTAAATCTGACGATTTTGAGTTAATTTTTGTAATCAATTCGCCAAATTTCGAGATAATCGGTCCACATTTGGCCCTAGTTCTCATATAAGTCCAAATGATGGAAAGTTATGAGAAAATGTTTGTATGATAGGAAAATTTAGCAAATATTTGTCTTTATACAGGAAAAATAACACCTTTCCCTTAGTGGTGAAGGGTATCGTATGGTCGGGCTTGACCGACTATAGCACTTTCTTACTTGTTTTTTTTTGAGGACTTCTTTTTTCATATTTTTTTACTAATTTCATCTAAAAAATTGTTGGGACTTTTTTCATTTTCAAATACTCATGCATATTTAAAAATCATAAGTGGGTAACAACCTATCGCATCTCTTCATAACCAAAGATAATTCTGGCAAGGCAATGTTTTATTATAGATCATTTTAATATTGTCTTAAAGAAAAAAATGAAAATTGGTTTAGCTATTTATCAAATCAAACTTTTGTCGTTAATATTTTTAATATTTAATATTTTTAAGCGCATACTAAAAATTACACTACGTAATAGTTTTTTGACCAAACGAATCTGATGATCAATCTTGATGTAAAATGTCCGCTGAATCTGAATTTGAAGTCAGAATGATAAAAAGTAGAGATATTCCAAAAAAAACCGTTTTTTGTGTTTTAAAAAAAAAATGATGTCACTTAAATGTAGATATCTTTCAAAATATTTGTAGGATTACACTATAGCATAATTTAAGGGCGATGGTCTGGGGTCAAAAAGAATTCCTATGCCAAATGAAAGCACTAGACTTGTTTATTGAAACCCCAAAAGCGTTTAGCGATGGTAGGTGGAACTTTGGAGTTATCGCCTTTTGAAAGTTTCAATTTTTTGTGTAGGAGTCAAATCAAAAATTTTCTGTACTGAACCACATCATCTCCGATTTCATTGAAATTTTGTATATACATTCTTCTATCTCATACAATTTTTAAGGTTCTTCAAAATTTTAAATTTCGAGTTAGTTAAGATTTTACGGCGGTCCAAATTTCATATTTTTCAATATTTTTTATACGCCTATGACTTTTGATACGAATGTCAGATCTTAATGAAACTAGGCTCACATTTCAGCTTATGTCCTTTAGTCTTACATTCTTTTAAATTAAAAACAAGTAAGAAAGCGCTGTAGTCGGTCAAGCCGACCATACGATACCCTTCACCACTAAGGTCAAAGGTGTTATTTTTCCTGTATAAAGACAAATATTTGCTAAATTTTGTCCTCATACAAACATTTTCTCAAAACGTACATATTCAACCTGTTTCCGTCATTTGGACTTATATGAGAGCTAGGGTCAAATGTGGACCGATTATCTCGAAATTTGGCAAATTGATTACAGTTGTTACAAAAATTATGTATGCAAAAAATAAACTCAAAATTTTCATTATCTTTAGATTTACGAGCGTTTTAGTGATTTTTTGTCTCATTTAGTGCGTTTTTGAAGAAGAGTTTGTATGGGAGCTAAGGTCAACTGTGGACCAATTTCAACGAAATTTAGTACAGTGATTTAAGTTTACATAAGCAGTATCTGTTTTAAATTTCATGAAAAAATATTGATATTTGTGGCCAATATATAAGTAGCAATTCCGGGAAGTGGGACTTATGGGAGGTACCATAAATAATGGACCGATTTTGACCAATTTCAATAGCCATGGTCCCATTATCAAAAAAATTATCTGTGCCAAATTTCATCAAATTATCTTTAGAATTGCGACCTGTAGTTTGATTACAAGGCTTACATGGGGGTCCAGCCAGCCAGCCAGCCGGCCAGACGGACGGACATCGCTAAATCGACTCAGAAAGTGATTCTAAGTCTATTAGTATACTAAAAGGTGGGTCTAAGACGTTACAAACATCAGCACAAACTTATAATACCCTTTCCACCTATGGTGGTGAAGGGTATAATTACGCCATATATTGGATAACAAGGGAGATCAATTATGTCCTTGATTCAAGGATATCTCAAAAAACATATCTTGCATTTTCTTTATCCTTCTTTCAAATTTGGATAATAGTGTTGACATCAAAATAATGTAAAACTACTCATACTACATCAGTACAAATTTCTATATATAATTCTTTATGGATAGTTCTAAATTTTAAAGCAAAACAAAACTTGAAGAATTTAAGTTAAAAGAATTTCAACTATAATCCTTTGTAATTCAGCCATTTCTTAAATACATTTTACAACGAAAAATAATAAATTCGTAGATTACTTATTTTCCAAAATAATTTTATTAGAGTGATATAATCTTTTTTGAAAACGCAAAAAACTGTAATTTATACGTGATATAACATAAATTGCAGTTTTTTGCGTTTTCAAAAAATATTATATCACTCCAATAAAATTATTTTGGACTGTGCTATATCTCGAAAACTTTCACCACCATAGGTGGAAAGTGATTCATAAGTTTGAGCTGATGTATGTAACGCATAGATACTTATAGGCTAAGAATCACTTTCTGAGTCTGTCCGTCTGGCTAGACGGCTGGTTAGATCCCCATGTAAAACATGTAATCAAAGTACAGATCGCAGTTCTAAATATAATTTGATGAAATTTGGCACAGATCATTTTTTTCATAGTGGGACAATGGCTATTGAAATTCGTCAAAATCGGTTCATTATTTATGGTACCTAACACAGGTCCCACTTCACATGGCCACAAATATTAATATTTTTCATGAAATTTCAGACAAATACTGGTTATGTAAATAAAAATCACTGTACCAAATTTCGTTGAAATCAGTCCACATTTGACCATAGCTCCGATACAAACGCTTCTGTCAAAACGTACTAAATGAGACAAAAATCTCTTAAACGCTTATAAATCTGAAGATAATAAAAATTTTGAGTTTATTTTTTGCATACATAATTTTTGTAAAAACTGTAATCAATTTAACAAATTTCATGATAATCGGTCCACATTTGACCCTAGCTCTCATATAAGTCCAAATGATGTAAACAGTAGGGTGGTCGTAGGGTAGGGTCGTTTTTTGGCTTTTGTCTCTGATCGACTTTTAATAGTGAAATTATGTGGCCAAATTATGTCAATCGGAAGTGTGCAAAATACTTGTATTAGCCGAAAATTACTGTATAATAAAATCTTATATTCTTAAACGAGCAATAATTGTATGTATATATATATCTATATATATATAGAATGGCTATCTCGAAAACGGCTCTAACGATTTTGATAAAATTTTGACAGTGGGTACCCTTTTTGAACTTTTTTGCCTCTAAGAGGGTAAAAACGGGTAAAAAGGGGGAAAAATCGAAAACGATATATCTCCTAAGGTACTAGGTATAGAAACAAAATTAAAATTACGTTTTAAACAGCTATGAAAATAAGTGGACAGGTGTTTGGTACTTTTTTGAAACTATATCCGATAGGGGGTAAAAAAGGGTGAAAATTTTTTTTTTTGAACCTTTTTAACCAACTCTTATTTTTTAAACCAAAGAATATAGAAAGGAACTTTGTACTGCAGTCAATAGATGTGAAAGAAATATTTAACACGTATTTGGTACTTTTTTGATTTTGGCTCCAAAATTTGTAAAAAGGGGATAACATGATAACTTAACAATTTAAAAAAGTAATATGAATAAGAATTATGTTAACTGCGTTTTAATAAAATGTACCGAATTCAATTGGTACCAAAGAAGTACCAAATAAGCATATGGAACTTTTTGAAAGTAGTGGATAAAAAGGGGAAAAATGAGTAATGTTATAACTTTTAAACAAATGAATGTTTGTATGTATGTACTTTATAGAAAAGCAAACTGTGAATTTGATCATGTTATGCTCTTTAGCGAAGATGTTGCGGATAAGCCGGCGAAGGTTTTTAAGTTGGTAATACTTATTTCCGTTAGGTGGCGCCACTGAAAATTACTAAAAATTAATTAAATCGTAAACTGTGCATTTGATTATGTTATAATCATAGGCAAAGTTGTTACGCATAAGCAGACGAAGGTTTCTTAGTTGGTATGAACAACTTCAGGTGGCGCCACTGAAAACTACTCAAAATGAATTAAATCGTAAACTGTGCATTTGATCAAGCTATAATCTTTAGCAGAGTTGTTGCATAAGTCGACGGAGGTTTCTGTTGGTATGACCAATTTCCAAAATTTTTAAAATGAGTTAAACTGTAAACTATGCAAACTATGTGTTGATCGGACAAAATAAATAAAATAATTCAAAATTAACCAAATATTTGTACAATTTATTTCCTCTAAATTTATTTTACTACTTTATAAAATAAAATATATAAAAAATTTTAAAATTTTCCTAAAAATGCTTATCATAAAGCTCCGAGCAAGGCTCGGTCAACCAGGTACTATTAAATTAATCCAATAACATCACAATTAAATACTTGTACATAACCCGAAAAAGGAAAAGAATATAAACACATCAAATGCGTTTGAAATATTTGAAATGTAATATGTTGCAATCAGTTAACTCTTAGTGTTTCAGTTGTCATAAGTTACTCTTTCAGGTAGAGGTACATACAACAAACATATGCACATGTTGTGATTGTGTAGTTATTGAAAAAAAAAACAACAAAAAATAAAAGTGAAACACACTCACAAATCACTCTGTGCAACATAAAAGTGACAGAAAGTTTATCTTTTAGCTGACGTTACAAGACATAATTGTAAAGTGCATTACTTACATCTTATTCGGCGCCAAACTTTAATATTCGCACACCAGCTATAAAAATACCAAGTGTTAGTTAGTTAAACTCTTTAACTTTAACCATCGCATAAATATAAATACTCCTGGATCTTTCACAAAATTCTACATAGCAAAATAATATTAACAAGTAAAAAAACATACTCTCTAATACATAAATCTACATAATTGTAATATTTTAAGACTTTAAGATAAATAACAGTAAAAAGTTAGCGAGTGAGGGTAGAGAAATGAGCCAATGTTTGGCGTTGCAAACTAAGAAGTTTAAGCTAGTTTGAAGGAACAGGTAGCTCCATGTCTATTATAATTAGACAGCAAATAAATATGTATGTATGACAGCATTAATGAAGTATATTTTTGAAAACAACATATGCCGAACCACTTAATGATAACATTAAATTTTAATAAAATACATAATTTTTATATATTTAGCTTGTTCCAGCGTCTTAAAGAAACTACATAAAAAAGTTCCAAGTTACCCAATAATATTGGGTAACAAATTATATTTCCATGACTGACAACTAAAACAACTAAAAGTAAGGGGCTGTTCACATATTATTATTTTTGGTGTATTTAAGGCTTTGTACGGGAGGTATGATCAAATATGCACCTATTTTAACAAACTGATTTTTGCTACTATATGCAATATTCATGTTGACGTTTGTTCTAACAAAAACAAACTCGTGGATGTAATAGAAGGTGTTCGAAAATAAAAATTTTGCTCAAACTAAATAGGGGGACTAATATGATTTAGAGATCATCCTTTGAAAAAGCAGTTTTGTCTGACCTTCAATTTCAGAATTCGAAATTAGACCAAAAGTTGTATTTCCTGCCAGTCATCCAAGATCCAACGTCATTTAAGAAGTAATTGGTACGAGTAATTTTGAGTTGCCTAAACAAAGCATCAAGCGCGTCAGTATTGATACTGTTGGACATCTACCACAATACAAAAGCCTAGAAATTGGTAAAAAATACACTTCGTATTTTCCAAATCAAAGCAAGTGGATCTTCTTTGGAAAACGTTAGTGTAATGTAAGACCTATAGAATTTTTGCAATAAACGTCACGTTTCTTTAAACGCTATAGACTCATGGAATATTTGTATGAAATCTGACGTTTCGTTGAACTCTGCTCTTACATTTTAAGATTCATTAATGATAATGACCATTTTTGTTTATAATGACAAAAAGTCGTTATCTTTAAAAATTATCAAAATGGTACCATCATGATCTAAGGAGTACATTTTGTTTTCTCTGTTGGCACCAAATTTGAAAGGCTATTTGCCATCCCTGGCGTGCGGTAATTAACGATAGCATAATACAAGTTTGTTATGCCCTTCACCACCATAGAAATATTGGTCTTGGATTCACCTTTAGGTATACCATGGACTTCCATGCAAAGATTGTAGTAATCAAAGTACAAATCGCAATTCTAAAGATAATTTCATAAAATTTGGCACAAATGATTTTGGTAATAGGATTATTATTTAGGGTAGCTCATATAGGTCCACTCCCAGAACTGATATTTTGGCAGCATATATCAGTATATTTTCAATAAATTTAAAACGAATACTGCCCATATAAACAGAAATCACCAAATTTCGTTTATATGATGATAAAATTTAGCAAATATTTGTCTTCATGCACGAAAAAGAATAGGCTTATGACCTCAGAGATGAAAGGTAGGGCTTGACCGACTATAACACGTATTTACTTTTTTTAATTGCAATATCAGTTACAAGGATTGATGTAGTGACCATGCTTTAAATTACCGCCTGAAATAGCTACGGCAGATTAACAGGTTTGAAGCCTCTCTTTATACATACCTGTAAAGGTATTGTTAAAGTGTTTGTTCCGTTAACTCTTGTCCGCTTAAACGGGTTAATGTAAAATTATGTATTAATATTTATATGAAAGCTTAAATATATCTACTGTAGGTGATTGTTAAATGCACCTTCTATGTTATACAACTACCGTGTTGCATTAAGCAAAAATATAGCAACTGTTTATTAACTACGGCCAACTAGCTCCTAACTATAATATAATTAGCACTATTGGGTGATGTAGGGGATGTTGGATACCAAGCAACGGTTCTGATTGGCCTTAACTTGGTAAGCAATGACTTATCTTAATTATCCTTCATGTCAACTGTAGACACTCCTCGTGGTATCACCCGGGGAACTACGCTAATACCCGTTAATGTAGTGAGCCAACATGTGTCGCGAGTGCTCCCATAAGAACTCTAAAAATATGGGTTCGGACTTTGGGCTAGTAACCCACTCCTGTGCTCGAGTAACCACTTTATACATTTAATGTATCATGGCTACCTTAGTACAAAAATGGTAAAATTTTTAAATTCTATGGCAAGATTTTTTAAAAATTTTTTTTTTTTTAAATTGCAATTTTTTTTAGACGTTTCTTCAAATAATTAATGATAACTCATAAACTACTAGTCCGATATTATTAAAATAAAATCAGAAAAATTAAGATTTACACAGCCTTTAATTCGTCTATATATCGCGTTTCCATCGGATCAATAGTATCGGAGTTATAATAAAATCAATCGATTTTTATGGTCGATATCTCATTTTGTTGCTATTATATGTCGCTATGCGATAAAATAATAAATTTGGAAGTTTTTTGCCGTTTTCGATTTTTCATGATTTTTTTTAAACGAAAATTTTTGCCATTTTTACGTAAAAAATATATTTTTTTTCTTAAGTTTTTTATTATAACTCCGATACTATAGATCGATTGAAACGCGATATATAGACGAATTAAAGGCTATGTAAATCTTAATTTTTCTGATTTTATTTTAATAATATCGGACTAGTAGTTTTTGAGTTATCATAAATTATTTGAAGAAACGTCTAAAAAAATTGCAATTAAAAAAAAAAATTAAAAAAAAAAATCTTGCCATAGAATTGAAAAATTTTACCATTTTTGTACAAACCCAGCAAAACTTTGGTAACGGCAAGTACTCTGGTATCTGGTTACCTTGTAATGACTACAGCATACCCTCCGAATAACTAATAAGTTATTACATAAGTACTTATTTGTAATTAAAATGGTAAGTTGAACTGAATGGCCCGGGTTCAAATCCCACCAAGAGCAACAATTTTTTTTATTTTTTTTATTAAAAATGTATTTTTAAATGATTTTTGAATTTTAAAAACATAAATATTACCTTCTGTAAAAAAAATTTTGGAAAACTAACTCACGGTAATGAAAAAATACTATCATGAGTCAATTTTGATTATGTAGGCTACATACCTATTGGATACCAAGCAACGGTTCTGCTTAGTCTTAACTTGGTAAGCATAGACTTATCTTGGTTATCCTTTATTTCAACTGTGGACACTGACCTCCTAGTGACATCACCCAAAGAGCTACGTTACGTAGTGAGCTAACATGTACCGCGAGTTGTAAAATAAGAACGATAAAAAAGGAAAAATTTTCACAACTTGGCCTATAAAATTGAAGAATATTCGCACAAGATCGAAGAAAATAGGTTGTATCTATAGGCCATTTAAGTAAGTAAGAGCCAATATTATATAAAAACTTATACAAAAGGGAAGATTTAAATTGTTTAAGTTTTAAAATAATTAAAAAACACTTCTTTTTTGTTTATTAAATGCATTAAACATTTTCAAAAAATCGTATAGAAATATGTTTCCAAAAATTACAACAAAGCAAAAAAGCAGAGAAAAACTAAGTTATTGTCACATGATTTTGGATCTAAAAATAAAAATTGTTTATATTAATTATAAGCTGCTAAGTTTTCAACATATGAAGTAGCTCGGTGGAAGAGTCTCCGCCTAGCAGTCGGAGGGTCTGGGTTCGAGCCCCCATGGGGTCATAAGAAAAAATTTGTATTTCGTTTAAAAATATGTTTTTTAAATAAAACAACAACAAAAAAGTTGTTGTTGTTGTTGTTGTCTTCCAATTACTTACCCAAGTCATTACATTTCTGCAATTGGTAAGTACTTGCCTCCAATGACATCCGCATGTTAATGTAATGACTTAAACAGTGAATGAGTAAGTAGTTCGTGTTCAATAGTTTAACTGTTTAACTCATTATTTGGTAATGAAAAGTTTTGCTGGGAAGGTAGTCATGATACATCAAAATTGTATAGTGGTTTTAAGAGCACATGAAATTTTTTTTATTTTGTTGTGCTGTGTTATTTTAGCTTATTTCATCCCTTAATTTGATATTCATATAACATACCCAGTAAAACTTTTCATTACCAAATAATGAGTTAAACAGTTAAACTATTGAACACGAACTACTTACTCATTCGCTGTTTAAGTCATTACATTAACATGGGGATGTCATTGGAGGCAAGTACTTACCAATTGCAGAAAATTAATGACATGGGTAAGCAATTTGAAAGCAACAACAACAACAACAGCAATAACTTTTTTGTTGTTGTTTTATTAAAAACATATATTTTTAAACGAAATAAATTTTTTTTTTATGATCCCATGGGGGCTCGAACCCAGACCCTCCGACTGCTAGGCAGAGACTCTTCCACTGAGCTACTTCATATGTTGAAAACTTAGCAGCTTATAATTAATATAAACAATTTTTATTTTTAGATCCAAAATCATGTGAAAATAACTTTGTTTTTCCCTGCTTTTTTTGCTTTGTTGTAATTTTTGGAAAAATATTTTTATACGATTTTTTGTAATTATTTTAAAACTTTTTTAAATTATTTTAAAACTTAAACAATTTAAATCTTCTTTTTTGTATAAGTTTTTATATAAAATTGACTCTTACTTGCTTAAATGTTACAACCTGTTAAGGCCAAAGTACGAGCATGTTTTAGAATTCCATGGATTTCGATCTTGTGCGAATATTCTCCAATTTTATAGGCCAAGCTTTGAAAAATGTTCCTCTACTTGGTCTTTCTATCGAAGTTTCGGACATCCTATTCTAACATTAGGTAGTGGGACATTTCAATTCTAATTTTATCCTCTTCATTGTATTTTTTTTCAAGAGAGGGTTACTAGCCCGTAATCCTAACCCATTTTTATCGATTTTATGGGACAACTCTCGGAACATGTTAACTCACAATATTAATGGGTGTTAAACTATCTCCCCGGTTGATACCATGAGGAGGTGTGTGTCCACAGTTGAAATGAAGGATAACCCAGATAAGTTGGGCTTACCAAGTTAAGACCAATTAGAATCGTGTTTGGTATTCAACATCCCCTACATAATCAAAATTGACTCATGATGGTATTTTTTCATTAACGTGAGTTAGTTTTACAAATTTTTTTTACAGAAGATAACATTTTTCTTAAAATTCAAAAATCATTTAAAAAGACTCTTTTAATAAAAAAAAAACTAAAAAAAATTGTTGCCCTTGGTGGGATTTGAACCGGGGCCATTCAGTTTAAATTACCATCTTAATTACGAATAAGTACTTCTGTAATAACTTATTATTTATTCGGATGGTATGTTGTAGTCGTTACAAGGTAACCAGTTATCAGAGTACTTGCCATTACCAAAGTTTTGCTGGGTATGTTTTCCTTTTATAAAAAACCAATTTTTTTTTTAAGAAAATAAAAGTTAAAAAGAATTTATAGCATTCGTCTCATAACTGTTGACTAGTAAAGATCGTTTTATGTGATAGAGTCTTTTGTGTATTGTGGCCTGTGAAAGCGTGTGTGATTAAAACTGTAGTTTTTTAAATTGTTTAAAAGAAAGCAATTTGTATAAATTTTTTAATTGTGACAAAATAAAGAAAAAAGAGGCACGGAATAAGTGCCTTAATCATGGAGAGTTACGCTTTGGCGTCAGGAAATTTTGGTGTTGTGAATGCAGTGTTAAGAAAAACTACAAATAGAAAGAGAAAATTGGTAATCAATAATAAATCGAAGTTTGATGAATATTAAAAAAAAATAATAATAAATGTCAGATGAAAAATTATAAGGAAGATATTCTGGAAAAAAGTAAGTTGATGCATAACGGAATTTTTAACAGTATTTCTGGAAATGACGCTACCCATACTAACGTAAGTTCTAGTATGAGTAAAGAAACGCAAGGAGAGAGCTGTGAAGAGAGATTAGAGATGAATAATAGTGGTGAGAAAAATGAAAATGAACGAGCTCAAAAGAAGAGTAATCTAAAGGAAAATGACAAAGGCAGGGAAGGGGAGATATTATATTTTGCACAAGGGCATATCGGGGAGATAGCGGTATTGGTTGATACATCAAAAATAGATAAAGACGTGAAAAAAGTCAGGAATGGACTTTTTTGTTTGAAAAAATTTATGACCTAAAGCTGAAGGGAATTAAAAGCATAAAAGCTATTGGAGTTACTTTATATAAAGTTTTTTTCGAGTCTGTTGAGGACGCGAATAATTCATAATTTTCTCTCTAACAGAATCCTTAAAATGGGACATGATGAGGTTTTTGTGGAGGATGGTATCCCACAGGGCAGCTGTTTGTCACCTATTCTTTTCAATGTATATACAAATGTTCTTCATACCTTGGAAGATGATAATACTTTAATATACCAGTATGCAGACGACTTTTTAATTGTTTCATTCCATAAATTGTTTGAAGATGCTGAAAGCAACCTTAACAACAAAGCTAGAAAATTTGCAGAAATTTGTGAGACTCTAAATCTATCTTTTAATCCGGACAAAACTAATGTCATCTATATTGCTAAAAGTAGTAGTAAAATTATTGATTTGGAAGTCTATAATAAAAAAATACCACAAGTGGAAAGTTTGAAATTTCTGGCATGACCATCAACTCCTCTCTCACTGTTAGGGGACATTATAAAGAGTCTATTAACAAAGCTAGGAGCAGGAATAACATCATAAGTTGTCTCAATCCCATTAAAGGTGGCTTAAATCCCAAAGTCGCTTTAAACTTATACAAAAGCCTTGTAATATCAAAACTGGAATATGCTCGTACCACCACGGCTAACTCTCCTGAATGCGTAAACAGAAGTTTAATGACTGCTCAAAACATTTCTCTCAGAAGATGTCTCGGTGTACCCACAAATACGCAAGTTCATATTTTATATATATTGGCCAATGAACTACCACCCAAACAGAGAGCCATGTACTTGACGGTTAAAGAGATTATAAATGTAAAGTTTAATAACCATGACATGTACATGAAAATATGTAACAACAATATGGTCAAATCTAGTTACAGCAAAATATATTATGAGTTCAAAGAGATATTTGATAGTCTAGAATCAAATACAAGATTCGAAAAATCTACTAAAATAAAAGTTCGTACCAATCTATTACCTAATAAAAAGGCTGATGTTTCCAAGGAAGCTATCCAAATGTTATACAAACAGGAACTCCATGATTATAAATTAAATGATTTCACTATCTTTGTCACGGATGCATCCTTGTCGGCCAGCAGTACTGGCTGTGCAATTTTTAATGTCTCAAGAAATGAAAGATTTTTGTTCAAGATTGATTTTAAAGCTTCTAGCATGTTTGGTGAGATGTGGGCGATCAAAAAAGCTATTGAAGTGGCCATAGAAGATGATGTTGATAAATGTGTAATTTTCACGGACAGCCTTTTAGCATGTAATGCGCTTAAGGAAGAAGTATCGATGAACTACTGTGTTGCTGATATTAACAACATGTTAAACATTTCCAGTATTAGAAAATGCCATATAATTTGGACGCCTAGTCACTCAGGTATTAATTGCAATGAAGAAATCGATTTTTTGGCAAAGCAAGCTTGCGATGTTGGTGCTATACTGAATGTTAAATTGAATGTCAATGAAGCTTTAAATTATGCAAAGTGCAAATTTTAAATAAGTGGCAGACGGACTTTGAAAAAGTTTCTAGAGAAAAAGGTAAAGATTTTATCAATATATTTCCTACTATCCCTGTACAACCATGGTACAGAGGGTCTAGTATGAATACCAAAGACATTAAACTGGTTAACAGACTTATGGCAGGTCATACCTATGATAGGGTATACCTACATAGGATTGGGGCTGCTCAATCTGAAATCTGTAACTCATGTAATACAAAGGAAACAGCGGAACATTTACTATTTACTAAAATGTAAGAAGTTTAATCATATTCGGAGGCGGTACAACTATTTTGAAAGGTACAACACTCTTGTGGATCTTTTAAAAACAAAAGATATGAAAATTTATGAAAAGATAGCAAATTACTTTAAGGAAATTAATGTGGATGTATGAATACCCACATATTCGATTTTAAATTAATCTTGTATAGTAAGTACAAGATATTGTTTACAAACTCTAAAACTTTGATTTTACAAATTTTGATATTTAAATCTACAACAGTTCTACAAGTTTTTGATATTCACACTAACACGCTCGACATACACAATTTTACCCAATTTATGACTCTTTAATTGCGGTTAATCTCATCACACTTTTTACATTCATTCATCCACCATATTTTGATTGTTATATATTTTATTGATTTTATATAAATAAAAACTGGATGGTAACCCTGGCAAAAATGTATCTAACAGCTGCGCCAACATATAATTCATCAAGTCCAAAAAAAAAAAGAATTTATAGTCTAAAATTGAAGTACCTGCAATAATTAAAATAAAATTATTTATTTTTTCTAAAAGATTGGCCAGTATTTCGTAACTCGCTAACAAGTGCTTAGCTGTTCTTTAAGCAGTTACTTAAACGCGGGTGGTTTGCGAATTATACAAAATTCTATGCTAACTTATGATGTAAACACAATCACGACAGCAGGATACACGAACACCGACTACAAAAGTCGTTGGCCGCTTTCGTCGCCTTACTGCAAGGCTAATTATTTTTAAGACGGCAGCTACATTTAATATTTGGGAATTATTCTTTTTTATTTTTATATGAAAAATTCTTCTTTACAAAAAAATCTATATAGAAATATTTTCGAGAGAAAAAAATTTAAATGGAAAATTTTACAACAGAAAAAAGTTTTAAATATAAAATTTTTCTATAGAAAAATATATATAACGAAAATTTTTGGGCACAAACAATTTTAAATTCTGTTGTTTCTGTGAAACAATTTTTATAAAGCACAATCTTTTATTAAAATTTTTTTTCGTTCCCAAATTTTACTCCAATGTTTCGGAATTTCTGAAAACTTATATTCTTATACCCTTCACCAACATAGGTGGAAAGGGTATTATAAGTTTGTGCTGATGTTTGTAACACATACAAATATTTGTATTAGACCCACCTTTTAGTATACCAATAGGCTTAGAATCACTTTCTGAGTCGATTTAGCGATGTCCGTCCGTCTGGCTGGCTGGACCCCCATGTAAACCTTGTAATCAAATTACAGGTCGCAATTCTAAAGATAATTTGATGAAATTTAGCACAAATCATTTTTTTTTTTTTGATAATGGGACCATGGCTATTGAAATTCATCAAAATCGGTCCATTATTTATGGTACCTCCCATAGGTCCCACTTCCCGGAATTGATATATTAATAAAATCGGTCCACATTTCACCATAGCTCCCATACAAACTTTTATTTAAAAACGCACTAAATGATACAAAACTTACTAAAACGCTCATAAATCTAAAGATAATGAGAATTTTAAGTTTACTTTTTGCATACATATTTTTTGTAACAATGAATTTGCCAAATTTCGAGATAATCGGTCCACATTTCACCCTAGCTCTCATATAAGTCCAAATGACGGAAACAGCTTAAATATATAAGTTTTGAGAAAATGTTTGTATGATGGCAAAATTTAGCAAATATTTGTCTTTACACAGGAAAAATAACTCCTTTGACCTTAGTGGTGTAGGGTATCGTATGGTCGGGCTTGACCGACTATAGCACTTTCTTACTTGTTTTAATCTCTGATTTATTATACATGTAAAAAAACTGTTAAAACTTTAAAGTCAAGTTGATTTTCCATATTATCTACTATTTTTCAGGTCAAAAATGCCGATAAATCGGCAAATCTGGCAGGCCTGATTAGGCTTTCTAAAACTTCTCTAACTAATGCATTTGCCGTTCAGAGCCAGAGTTAAAAACGTTATTAACTTTCAATGAGTCCAAAAATAGAATCGGATGCAGCTCATTGTCTAAAAGATGTACCACTTGTTCAATTGGAATGTTGACGTGGAAATTATTATTGTCTCCAACAAAAACATAAATTAGTTTAATTTTGGCTACAGCTACAACGGTGGTCGGTAGTCGTGTGGCTGTGTCGACGCTAAAAAATTTATTCGCATTCGAATGCGTGTATTCCATTTTTGATAGGTTGTAGCCTGTAGCCGTGATGTAGCATTATGCTACATAACGCGGCTAGTGCATAATTTTTAAATTAAATTTATTAATTTTTCAATAAAGATAAAGTGTAAAGCCGCTTCAACAGATCTATAGAGAACAATGAGTCCAAAATTCTCTTCAAGTTTCCGAAAGGGATTGATCTTATATTCTTTGACGCGAATTTGTTTGAGTAGTCCCAAACAATTTTAACTTTTGTTCTTCTGTTAAAGCAATTTTTAAGCAAAACATTCTAATTAGGGTACGACGCTTACAACTAAACTTGGGATTAAAGCAACTTATTTTATATATCTTTGGCTCTAATGGGTAAAATTTGTAAAAGGCAAAAGATTGATACATACAGACATTTTCATCACAAAATAAAACCCAACCAAAAAAAAAATAATAATTTAAAATTTCATGATAGTTATTGTTTATAAGTACATTTCTGTTATACATAAATAAGTACTTGCTTGAATAGATAGTAAATAGTTAAATACGAGAGTATTTTTTGGTAAATGTATGTCACCATATGGTTTGTGTTTTCGTATAAAACTTTTTAAAACTTACCATGAAAACCATTAAATTGTAAAACAGCTTACAAAATAATGATTGCGGCCGCCTGTTGCCGATTTGAAACTGTGTTGCACCGATTTATTTTTGTATGATTTTTCTTTGATGAAGACAATTGAAGATTACTGCTTTTTATTTTTTGTTGTTTTGTATTAGCGGTGGCAGTTGTAGCTGCAGTTTGTTTGTTGTATTTGTTAAAGTGGCAATAATGCCAAACGTTTGTAGGTAATTCCTCAATGAGTGTTATCTGGCAAACTTTGAAAAACAAAAGTAACAGCATCAGAATTGCAATGAAAAAAGTCACAAAACTGATGTAAAGTTTGCAACAAAAAGCTTCCTTCAGCAGCACGAAGACAATAAAAGCAACTGCGACGACGACAACGACGATGACGATAATAAGAAATATATGTACTGTATGTAAGTATGTAAGTAAGTATACGTTGCTTTCAATGCAATGACAACTGTTGAACACTTTCCTTATAGTCGATATTGTGGTTTTTGTTATTTGTTAAAATAGTTTACGATTTTCTTTTAATTTCTTTAATACACAAAAAAATACTTTTATATTTTGTATTTATACGAGTAAATTGTGTGACGTTCATTTGATCGTTCAACAATCACTTATGTTGCACTAATGTTTGTCTGTTTGCAACATCAAAGAAACACTTTATTTACTCAATTCACAACAGTTGCAACTTTTGGCAAGTATTTCATTATAATTATTACTGAAATATATTCACATACTTATAAGTTAAAATATATAGGTATACATACATACTTATACTATAGTAAGTATCAGAGCTTTAAAAGAATAATTCTTTTTTAAAATGAATTTGTGATTGATGAAGAAAATATATTATAATGTTTTTGTATAAGTAAACATAAATAAAAAAATCAGTGACAATTCCCTTACTTTAAAATAAGTAAAATTCAAATATTTATTCAAAAATTTTTGGAATTAAACTTTTTTATGTCAAACACGTCCACATTTGCTGATGATACTGCCATTCTAAGTATTAATGAAAACCCAGTTGAAGCATCTAAGAATTTACAGAACCACATATTTCAAATAGAAAAATGGCTAAACCAATGGAAAATAAAAGCGAATGAACAAAAATGCATTCATATCACCTTTACATTGCGTAGAGACTCGTGCCCTCCAGTTAAAATTAATAACCAATCTATCCCCGTCATTTGGATCGACGGCTTACGTGGAAGAGTCACATAGATGCCAAATTGACCCAAATTAAACTAAAGTCAGCCCAACTTAACTAGCTAATTGGTAAAAACTCTAGACTTAGCCTAGATTGCAAAATTCTTCTATACAACTCTATTATTAAGCCAATATGGTGTTACGGAATTCAATTGTGGGGCACTGCCTCAGATTCAAATATTGAGAAAATACAAAGGCGGCAAAATAAACTTTTAAGAATAATTACTGACGCCCCGTGGTACGTTAAAAACACCAACTTACGCAAGGACCTTGAAATTCCGTTGGTTAAAACAGAAATAGCGAAGCGTGTTGTTAATTATGTCAATAAATTGGCATGTCACCCAAATCCACTAGCTCGAAATATACTAAATGGTCGCGGCCATATCCGGCTCCAAGCAATGATTCTTGTCATAACTTGGTAAACCCAGACTTAGTTTGGTTATCCTTCATCTCAACTGTGGACACTGACATCCTTGTGGTATCATTCGGGTAACTACGTTAACACCCGTTAATAGAGTTAGCTAACATGTGTCGCGAGTTGTTCCATAAGAACGATAAAAAATGGGTAAGGACGTCGGGCTAGTTACTCTCTCCTGAAAAAAAACAATTACTATAAAAAACTAAATTTTGGAATAAAAACGGTCACCCTAATGTTGAAAGAAGACGTCCAAAAGTTAATGGAAAGACCAAGTAAAGGAAAATTTTTCAAAGCTTGGCCTACGCAATTAGAGAATATGCGCACAAGATCGATTTCTAAAATATGCTAGGTCTTTGACCTTAACAGGTTGTAAATAAAGGCCATTTAAGTAAGTAAATAATTTCGCGTGTCATTTGAATAAAGAATTCTTTTAATATTAATCAGAAAGGCTAAGTATGATATAAAATTTTTTCATTATAAACGGGTAAAGAATTGTTAATTTTATAGTTTTTAAACAAAATAGGACGTGGAATAACTCTGGAAAAGAAAAAAATCTGGTTTTGAAATTTCAGGGTCGAAATTCGGTCCAAATAGCCAATAAGATTATTAGAGGAAAAACAATTGTGTACATTTATTTAAATAACGTAAAAAGTCATGGAAAAACATAAAAGGGCTTAAGAAAATGGCAACAACTCCAAAAGAAAGACGAAAAATTCTTCGAATTGCATCAAATTTTTCTAATGCCGTTATCAAAAAAAAGTGAAAAAAAGTCAGGGCCAAGCTAATTAT
This sequence comes from Stomorhina lunata, assembly GCA_933228675.1. Classification (NCBI taxonomy): domain Eukaryota; kingdom Metazoa; phylum Arthropoda; class Insecta; order Diptera; family Rhiniidae; genus Stomorhina; species Stomorhina lunata. Next base: position 77,514,864 of record OW121744.1, read on the forward strand.
TTAGACTTTTATTTATTTATTTAGACTTAACGTACCTTATTTATTTAGACTTAACGTACCAACACGACAAAGCTCCGATTTATTCCACAGAGCAGTAAAACAATGAATTAATCAACAACAAGTTCAACTCTTGGAATGGGCCCTACATCCACCAGACTTAATTGCTATAGAAAATGTCTGGGATTGACTTACAAGAAAAGTTTATTATTATTGGAGCGACGAATCAAAGTTTTGCAGATTTAGATCTCATGGAAAGAGATATGTATGGTATCTTCCGAACATGCAGCACAACCCAAAGTATACGTCAAAGACTGTAAAACATGGTGGAGGAAATGTGATGGTGTGGCTTGCATTCTCAGGGCATGGAGTTGGTCCAATACACAAAATTGACACACGTATGGATCAACACGTTTATAAAAATATTCTAGCCGATATCACTATACCATAAGCAGAGGCAAAGATACCACCTAGCTTTCGCTTCATGCATGAAAATGGCCCTAAACACACTTTACGTACTGTGAAGTGTTGCTTGGAGGAGAGTCAAATAGATGTTTTGAAATGGCCAGCTCAATCTCCAGATCACAATCCTATTGAGAATCTTTGGAATGATATAGAGAAGCATATAACAAGCGTAAAACCTAACAACTTAAATGATTTATGGACGGAAATCCAAAAAATATGGCACGCTATCCCAAATGAGCGATACCTGGCTCTTGTGAAGAGTGTGCCTAAAAGATGTGCGGCAGTTATACAAAATAAAGGATATCCTACAAAATATTAGGTTTTTTCAAGAAATTTTAATTAATAACTTGTTTTTAATAAATATTGTTTTTAATTTGTGCTAAAAATATGTCCAGTATTTTTTATGGGTTAGTTTTAAATAATTGCAAAAATAAATATAATTTTTAAAAAATATGTATATAAAAGGAATACGACTTCATCTTCGCATCACGTGTAATAAATTACAAAAAAAAGTAGTGAAAAAAATTGAATTAGGACTTAATATTTCCTATAAGAGATAACAGGTACCATTTGTGCTAAATACGTGACCACCACTGTATATGTATACACATATAAAAAGCCTATTTTAAAATTAGTTTAATTCCTTTGTTTCCTTTAATTCCTTTAATTCCTGTGAAAAATTACGTTGTAATATTTTTTTTTAGTTTTCTAACTCTGAAAAAAGGGTTTTTTTCTTGGGATAACTCCAGATTTTGAGGGTGTATTGGAAATTCTATAACCTACACTAGGTCTGTTTAAAAATGGGAAAAAGGGATTCTTTATGACTTATTTTTGTACCCTTCACCACCATAGGTGGAAAGGGTATTATAAGTCTGTGCTAATGTTTGTAACACATAGAAATATTTGTCTTAGACCCACTTTTGGTATACCAATAGGCTTAGAATCACTTTCTGAGTCGATTTAGCGATGTCAGTCCGTCTGGCTGGCTGGCTGGACCCCCATGTAAACCTTGTAATCAAACTACAGGTCGCAGTTCTAAAGATAATTTGATGAAATTTGGCATAGATTATTTTTTTGATAATGGGACAATGGTTATTGAAATTCCTCAAAATCGGTCCATTATTTATGGTACCTCCCATAGGTCACATTTCCCGGAATTGATATATTGGCAACAAATACCGAATATGTAAACTTAAATCACTGTGCTAAATTTCGTTAAAATCGGTTCACATTTGACCATAGCTCCCGTACAAACTCTTCTTTAAAAACGCACTTAATGAGACAAAAATCACTAAAACGCTTATAAATCTGAAAATTATGACAATTTTAACTCTATTTTTTGCACACATCATTTTTGTAAAACTGTAATCAATTTGCTAAATTTCATGATGATCGGTTCACATAACCCCCATGTAGGTCTAAATGACGAAAACAGCTTAAATTTATAAGCCTTAAGAAAATGTTCGTATTTTAACAAAATTTAGGAAATATTTGTTTCATAGATGAAAAAGTACAACTTTGACTTTAGTGGTGAAGGGTATCGTATTGTCGGGCTTGATCGACTATAGCACTTTTTTACTTGTTGGTATCTAGACACGTTCAGATTATATTGGTGTGTTCACAAAAGTTGTTAAGCTTTACTGTGGCCCAAATATAGTGTAGGAAAAATCAGGATTACCAAAGTGTTATGATCCAATAATTAAAAACAAAAAACAATTTCTTTAACTTTTTGAAAAAAAAGTCTAAGATATCATATGATTCTAGCAAGAAATGTGTATTCTCCATACTGTTATATATTATATATTTTTAAGTGGTGATTAGCTATTTGGTAAAAAATGATCACCTTTTTTATGCATCATGCTAATTAATATTGTGAAACTTTAGAGGCCCATTAAAATAAAACGGTCCTAAATTGGGCAAACTTAGCACAGGGTTTCACTACAATTTGATAGTATAGAATCTATACTATCATATCTCGTTATGCCTATCTATACTCTAGATTGTAGAATGGGACTCATATAGTCCCGACCTTGCACTTTTCAGAAGATGTTCATTTGTTGTGTTATATAATATAATATATAATTATATAATATATAATATAAATAAATGTGTGACTAAAAAATACCACATCATCTGTTGCGGTAGGTACTAGTATTAGTGATCCGACACGTTCCAAAAACTATAGGGATTATCTTTGCACCAAGAAAAACGTCAAGTTTAATTTAAATATATATAAAAATGTGACCTGTACTTTGATAACAAGCTTACATAGACACCCATCCAGCCGAACGGTCATCGCTAAATAGATTCAGAGAGTGATTCTATTCGTTTTGGCAAAAGTAAAATTGTGGCTTTAGATATTTGCAAGGCGTTCGAAAAGTGCACATGGTTCACTTTTATCAAAAATGATTACTTTTAGTGTCGATAACACCTTCTTTCAAATTATACAATAAAAGATTATAAGAGTTGTTATAGATGGGATATAATCTAAAAAGGTCAATATAAATTCAGGAGTACTCCCTTTTTCATTTTGCTCACTTTCTTGTATTTTGGCCTTCTATGTCAAACATCCGATCCTATCTCCTCTTTTGCAGATGATAGCAAAATTTGTCATTCGTATTTATTCAGTTGCAATGAATCAAAAACAAAACTGATGGTTTCTACAAGCAGACAGACCATTAGAATTGGACCACATGTGATGGTTGAGAACTATAGCTTCGAGGTTGTAAAATAATTTGTTTATGTTCGTACTGCTGTCAAGATAAATAACGACATAAGTTTCGAAATCAAAAGCAGAAACATACAAACAAACAAACAAACATTTCGGTAGTTAGCTTAGAAATAAAACCCTCTCTATAAGAACTAAGATTACACTCTACAAAACGCTTATACTACCACTGTTATTATATGGTGCTGAATCATGAGTACTTGCACAAGCATATGAAGCTAATCTTGGAATTTTTAAGAGAGAAGTTCTACGAAAAATTTATGGACCAACAAGTGTCAACAATTAATATTGGCACCGATTTAATCATGAGCTGTATGAGTTATATACTGACATTAAAATAGTAAAACGCACCAAACAGCAGCGGGTGCCTTGGCTGGTATGTGTTGTGCGAATGGATAAAAATACTCCAGCAAGAAAAGTTAAACTGATCTCGAGGGAAGTCGTAGAAGAGGACGACCAAAACTTCGATGGAAGGACCAAGTAGAAACAAATTATCAAAGCTTGGCCTTCGTAATTAGAAATTATGCGCACAAGATCGAAGCGCATGGAATTCTAAAATAGGCTCGGCCTTTGACCTAAATACGTTGTAGTATGGGCCATTTAAGTAAGTACGTATTTAATCAGTTGGAGACCTAGTCTCTTAAGCATTGAGGGTAACAGTCAGATTATTAATCATACCCTAAATTCGGATTTAATTTTTGAATGGGGTGACAAATATTGAGGAATCAGAAGCTCTTGATGTTCTGGGCATGAAAATATGGTGAAAAGCCCGTTGGACCCAACTTACTACTTATTTACTCAAAAACCTATATTTAAAACCTGATAAGGTTTAAGGCCAAGCATAATTTAAAACTCCGCGCGCTTCGATCTTATGCGCGTATTCTCCAAATTCGTAGGCCAAGCTTTGAAAGATTTTCTTCTACTTAGTCTTTCCATCGAAGTTTCGGACGTCCTCTTATAACATTAGGGAGACCGTTTTTATTCTAATTTGAGCTTTTTCATAGTAATTATTTTTTTGTGTTGGACCCAACATATCTTTAAAATGTCGATATTGCAAGGTATATGTACCAATGAAATCAGAGACCTGGTTCCCAAAACCCAGTCTTTTATACGTTGTAGAGTGGTCATTGGATCATACAAATCACAACAGAGAAAATTCATTCTTCAGCCGCTCCGCCATATTGTATGGGGCATTAGAATACACACGCACTCAATTTTAATATATCGCACTTGTTCAACAAGAGGGTATTAACTCAAAATTTTTAAATATTCACTTTTTAGAAGAAATTGATGTGTGTTGGAGGCGTATCTACCCATTGTAAAAATCTGACATCATTTTCACTATAATTTCGCAAAAAAACTACAGTTTTACCCCTCTTCTTTATATGAAAGTAGTAGTAAAATAAAATAGTTTTTTGACTCTATTGAAATTTTTAAAATTTTGAGTTAATACCCTCTTGTTGATCAAGTGCGATATGTATGTTAGTTATAAAATTTACATTTTGTTAAATATATAGGTACATACATATCTTATGTGAAGTAAAGTGATGTATCAAAACTCTTTTTATCAGTGTATTTATTTTAAAGCCTACAGCACGATAAATAGAAGGGGCATTTTGAGTTTGTGCTGATGTTTGTAAATGTCTTATTTATTGTTCTAAACTTTGGTTGGCTTTAGAATCTAAAGCCAACCAAGCCTAATTCAAGAATTTTTCTTTTAGTAATAATGAAAGTGTTCAAATTCGGTTCATAATTTTGGGTACCTCCCATAGCATTGACATCCCGTAATTGAAGATTTGGCCATTCACGGCCATACATTTTATTGATTTTCAAAATAACCTAATAAATTGGCAGTGTTAACATTAAATATACATTCACATTTGTAACAACTGAAAAAAATGTTGGCAATCATTTGTATAGGGTATCATAGAGTCGGACATGATCGACTATATCACTTTCTTGTGTTTATGTTTATACACATGTACAATATTTTAAAAGCCGCAAATTGTGTTTTTTGGTTATGATTTGTGTACGTTTGACTGTTTGTACAATAAAAAATGTGTGCAACAGCAAATGTGTAGAAATAATAAAAATTCATCAAAAATTGTGCAAGTACAAATCAAAAAAACTGAACTTTTGATCACAACACACGTGTGTGAATCTCTGTGTCTGTGAATATGCCGGTGCAAAACGGAGAAATGATACAAATGTATGAATATGTGGGATACGGTGGCGTTTACAATGCGTGACGTTCAACTAGGGCGGCAACACAACGGGGCAATAGATACATATACATATGTATGGGTGCACTGTATTAATACGTACATACATACACATTTACTTGTATGTAGAAACAATTCTTATTTTTATTTTTATTATTTGAATGGTTTATGTTGGTGTAGTTATTGTTTTTTCTTTCTTGATCAAGGCATATCGCGCAAGCGCGTCGTCTTTAAATTCATAAACAGAAAATTTATGAAGCATAAAACTTACGCGCTACTTGTTGTATGCAACACCAAAAATATACTAGATACACAGTGTGCAAACTTAACAATTTTCTTGCTACAAAACTTACAAACATTAGCTGTACATAAGGTGTTTTTCCTATTTTTAAGACTGAACAAATTTAAACCCCAAAAGTTTCATTAAAATAAGAACTGCTTCTGAAAGTTAAAGTAATGTAATTTGAAATTTTACATTAAATTTGTATGTTTACTAAAAATATTAACAACCCCCGAAACAAGTCTTTAACCCAATAAGGTCAAAAGTGTTTTTTTTTTCGTGCATAAAGACAAATATTTGTGGCCAAAATATCAATTCCGGGAAGTGGGACCTTCAATAGCCACTATCAAAAAAATTATCAGTGCCAAGTCTCATTAAATTATATTTAAATTGCGACCTGTACTTTGATTACAAGGTTTGCATGGGGGTCCAGCCAGGTGAACGGACGGACTAACATCGTTAAATTGACTCAGGATGTGATTATAAGTATTGGTATACTTAAGACCAATATTTTTATGCGTTACATACATCAGCACAAACTTATAATACCCTTTTCACCTAAGGTGGATAAATGGGGATATGTGAGCCCTTTTCACATTTTTTTAGGAATCATGCATCAACGTTGTTTTGTCAAAGCGGAACAAGTCAAGGTTTTTTAAACCTAATAATTTACGAACATTTAACATTTATACCTTTTACTTCCATAGGTGAGTCTTATAAGTTTGTGTCTGGTATATCAATCGAAAAAAAACATATAACATATATATATATATATATATATATATGAACAGGTCACAATTTTTTTTATTTTTAGTACCTCCCACAGATCTTTCTTCCCGGAATTGGGATTCTGGCCTCAATTTCAGTATATTTTTCTGAAATTTTAAAACGAATATTGTTTATACATATAAGCAGAAACCACTGTACAAAATTTAGTTGAAATCGGTTTATATATGGCCATAGCACCCATACAAATCCTTGTTTCAAATCTTAAAAATGATTGTAAATCTGAATATAATAACAAATTTGTAACTCACATAATTTTTGTATAAACTTTAATAAAAAAAATCGGTGACCCTAGCTCCCATATAGGGCCTAATGACTTAAATGCCTTAAGCATTGATTCGATGACAAAACTTAGCATACATACACATGCTTTTATGGAAGGAAAATAATAGACATTCAAACTCTGTGGTGAAGGGTTTCATATGGTCGGTCTTGACTTACTATGGCACTTTCTTCCTTTATTCTTATTTTCATTTTAATTAATTTTAGTTTTAGGTCCTCTTCGTAATAAATACATACATTCTAAAATTGTAATTGAAGATAATTTTAGAAAAATCGATTTAATCGTTCGATTAAATTTTTTGCATATTTTGACAAAAATTCAAGATGCATATTATCCGACGTAATAATTTTACAAATTTTAAATATTTTACTGCACATGAATCATTCATATCAATATTTTAATTAATCCAAAGAAAGGGTTACCCTAATATATTTTTGTCTTTTTTTTAGATAGATAATACTAAATATTTGTGCTACACTGTAAATTTACTGACTCATAGAAATGGAACATTTGTTTTATTTTGAATCTATTTTCTTCTCTAAACTACCCGCAAATAAAGTACTGGCGAGGCCAACCTCCGCACATCAATAATCTCACCATAAAAAGTTCAAAAATTCACAAAATCTGCGTTCTTAATCCATATCTGATTTTCAATTGTTTCTAATTGACACCACCCGCGGAAAAGCCAACACAATACATCCGGCAGATCGGGTTCAAACATACAAATGCGTGAGAGTGTAAAGCTGCGACAGTCGCAACACATCCATTTGCTGGTTGCAGTTTTTAAATTTCCCAGCGTAAAAATTTTATATTTCTTATTGCGTCGTCACTTTGTACTCTATGTGCTAGAGTAGGTGCCATGCCCAAAAAAAGTTGCAATTGAATGTTTGTAAGTAAAAAAAAAATGAAAAAAATAATACAATAATAAACAAACTGAGCACATCCGATAGCTCCAAGTTGCTCGTATAACGTGTGTTATTTATGGCAATTTAATTGGGCGACACCACCGCACTCGAGCATTTACAACTGTCAGCACACACCCTAGCGCGCAAAATCACTTGTTCTCTATTTCTGGCTTATCCGCAAACGAACGAACGGCCGTGTTCGTTGTGGTATTCAAGATGTGTCAGTTGTCAGAACAAACGACATTTGATGCCACAGTGACGGCGTGCAAGCATTCATCAACACAGGGTAACACCTTAGATGAGCTTTTACACTTCTAACTCATTTTATTCATTTGGGCTTGTGTTTGTTTGTTTATTAGTTTTTTCTTCTATTACTATTTGTTTTATTTTTTGCTTGTCGGCTGCTGTGGCGTGGGCAAATCTTCCTAGGAAGAGAACAATATGAAATTCGATTTGATTGCAGCTGAAGAAAAACCTCCGCTGATGATAATGATTAAAAATTCCGTCGTGCAACAATTTATTTTCCCGCACATGTTACAACTCAAGTGATAGTTGTTTTTATTATTATTATGTATTTTAGTTGTTGTGATTGTAACAAAAATTGTTGTAGTATTTTACTGCACGTTCATATTTACAAACGAATATTGTTGCACATCACTCTTTATTTTTTGTTTTGTTTCTTTGACAGATAATCACCAATTAATGTGAATGCACACACTCATTTCGTTCATTTTTTTATATTATTTTATTTCGTTTTTTTTCTTCTTTCTTTCTATTTATTGGTGTATGGAGCACTTTCAAACGAATTCACACAATTATACACGCAACACTTTTGCACCGAACAATCATATGTTTATTGCACTTTAGATGAAACGGGCGGACGCAGTAGTAAATACTCGTAGTAATAGTACGACTAACAACACTTTACACACAATCCTCTGTAATAAACAATAATTTCATTTCAGCTGATCTGATCGCATCGTATCGCATTTGCCGTGTACAAATCAATGTTATAATCGCTATTTGTTTATTATCTATCTACGCTGTGGCATGTACGGCACGGTCTCTTGGAGTTTGTAACATTTAAAAACATGCGTCTTGCATGCTTCGTTATTGTGTTATTGCAGCGTAAGCTCTTGAATGCAACAACATCTTCACGACCACTACCACGACTACAACCACCGTCATCATCTTATACAAAGCTAAACACTTAATGTCACTCACTGTTGGGCATGCGCACAACCGGCAAATCTTTTGTTTTCTTCTTGCGATAAAAAGAATAACAGAATTGATGGTCTCTGTATTTTGTAAACAAAAAAACTACAAAATTATTGTTATTCCAAATCAATGAATTAACTAAATAAAAACTTCGTTTTATAACAAAAACAACAACGAGTAGTATTTACATAAGATAGCGACCAAATTAATTCAACCGCTAACACGTTCTATCGCATCACGCGACTACTTGATACTGAACTCGTGCAAGTGTCGCAGAGATTCGTTTAGTCAGGCGCACACGCTGAAACTAAACAACGTTTTTAGATACTAAGTCTTGTATTGTACTTAGATTCGTTTAAGCTAGACTCCAATTTCCCACCATAAAATAGAAGAGTTGAGAGTAAAACTGAGAGAGCTTCAGTTTATTTGATTCTGTTAACGTTCTGTTAACTGGCATTTGCAACAGTATTGCCAGTATTTTGCTAGAAAAAGCCATTAACTTTATTTAATCCACAAAAAATACTGCCAACGGAATATGTATATTTGTATTTATTAGATTAGATATCTAGCTTCCCTTCAGTCCATAATTTACACAATTGTAATTATTTTTTGAAGAAATACAAGCTGTAAAGAAAGAAAAAGTAGAATGTAGGAAGGAAAGACAGTCGGAATAGATTCATAAGACATTTGTAGGTTTAATATTGAACCATTTCCTAGTACAGTTCTGCTGTGTTAATTTTGATGTCTACCCACAGACATTATCTTTTAATAAATTCTTAATAGCCTAGTCCACAATCCGTTGCAAATAGTCTAGCATCGTACCAATTGCAAATCGGTGTAGCAAATGAAAAAAATTGTATAGAAATAATATGGAAAAATGTTCATCTGTCGTACTGATTTGCAAATGCTACGATGCTAGACTATTTGCAACTAATTGTGAACGGGGCTAATATGTTATGTAAATGTAGATATTAGATTACAATAAATGACTAGCTCTGTCCACGTTTTGTCCAAGGGTATCAAACATTTGGTCTTGAACGCAATATACAATTTTACAGAAACAAATTTATTTGTATTTTATGAAGTGCAAGTATATACCCCGAAAATGAAAATAAGTCCTTGTCTTTTTAAAATTTTCCCCTGTCAATTCAAGATGTGTATTAACCTTGGGGTTTGACAATAAAATGGAAAAAGGTGTGCTTATAAAGCAGGATTGATAAATGTTGTGGGGAATCTGCTCCATCCATTTCTATGGTGAACCAGTGAATTCGATGTGTCCGCACAAGCACTGAAAATTTCAAAAGTTCTGACGTTGAGTTGAGGTCTCTACATCCGAAACAATTGAGTGGTTGTGGTTTTATCCGAACGGAGTTTGGAAATGGGAGAGATTGTAAACAACGCAGGCATCCCACATGGCTCGATGGTTTACATTTTAATTGATAACTTGGGTATTTTAAATCTTTCCGCAAGATTGCTGCGTTTGCTCACAATCACCACAACCGTTTGACAATTTCTCTTGAATGTTAAGAGAAAATGGCTAGGCGGAAGAAGGCTCCAATAATGAAATGATCTCCCAAAAATTGTCTATTTTTAAGACCTCGACAAATCGCTTTTTTCAGAAGGAATACAAAAATTGGAGAAATGTGGGACTAACTGCATAGAGCTAAAAGAAGACTATGTTGAAAAATAAATGAACTTTTTGTAGAAGAACTTAGGTTTTATCTAAAACAATATGGACTTTTTGATCTGTATATTACTTATGTACGAGTATATTCGGCTATAATCAGTTTGTGTTGTTACTTTTCTTCAAATTTTAACAAAACCAAATTTTTTTTTTGTTGACCACCTGATAGCACATTATAGTACAAATTTTAAAAAATGAAAGATCTTTCCTCACAGTTTTGATGTCAAAAGGTTTATATCAAATATTCATTAATACTAAAAGGAAGAGCTAAATTTCAAAAACTATAACATTTTCTTCCATTAATTGATATTTTAAATTATTTAGTGTATATATGATATTTAACCCATTATTGCCCGGTACCCGAAAAAGTTGAGCGATTTTAATGAAATTTTGTGTGTATTAGTTTAAAGGTCTAACTAAGATATATTTGAAGTTTAAAGAAAATGGAACGATTGGTTTTCGAGATTTGAGGTGGTAAGTTTACTTACCAATGCTCATTTATATTAACTTTTTATTTTTATAAAAAATTTAAAATTTAAATTTTTTAAAGAAATTTATTAAAACTTAAACGTATTTCATGTTTAAATAATATGTTAATTTTTAAAAAATATTTTTTTTTACTAAAAAATGAGCCCAGTTTTATAAAAATCTGACAACCGCATCAAAAGGAATTTAAAATGGGTATGTTTAAAAAATCTTGAAAAAAAAACTAAATTTGGACCGCCATAACATGTTGAATGTAAAGAAAATACGAGTTTTGAACACCAAAAAGGGCCAATGTTAACATTGGCCCTTTTAGCACTAACAATTTTAGAGTGACATTGGCCTTTAAATTTCTTATGAAGCTGTTCTGGGATGAGTTTAAGATTGGCTGTTGGAACAAAATAAAAGAGAGTAAAAAAGGAATGACTAACTCAAAACATCTGAAAACTGACATTGGCCCATTAGCACCAAGCCACAGATATTTTTGAGGTGTTGTCGTCATTTGGACTTATATAAGAGGTATTGTTAAATGTGGAAAATTTCGCATTATTAACGAACTGACATCGCTAAATCGACTAAGGTTGGGGGGATGCATTACATACATCAGCACAAACTTATAATACCCTTTTTACCTATGGTGGTGAAGGGTATAATTACCGCACAGAAAAGTTATAATATTTCAAGCAATTAATGAATTTAAATCAAATTGTTTTTTATGTGCAATAAAAGTACCATGGATTATTGGTTAGAAATATATAACTGTTAGCCAATTTCATTTTCATTTCTTATATATCGAGCCTTTAGATTAAAATGATCGCAAGCGACAGAAAACATGTTGATCGTAAGCGACAAAAAATCTTAATTAAACAAAAACGGAGAATGTTTTGGTGCATAGCATTTTTGTTCTTTATTAGTTTGCTACTTTTGACAAACTAAATAACTTTTTTCCAAATGGTTTTGAAGTTATGGTGCAAAGTATTACTTCAATAACTTTTAAGTTACTGGGGGGATATGCAGAAATCGACCAATGGGTAGTTGGAGTTTTAGACCAATTTTCAAAAACATGTCTTTATATATCACAGTGACCTCTACACTGGGTCAAAGTTGGGCCATTATATGTAAAACCTATTGGTCCGTACAACTTTCGTAAATATAAAGTTATCGAAAAGATTTTTACACATTCGAAAACTACTTAAGAAAGAAAGAAAAATATGTTTACGGCACTACGGTATATCCAACAGTTTAATGGAATGTCGCTTACGATTATTTAAATCTAAGGGCTCGATATTTTTTATACAAGTTAAAAAAATGTCCATTTTTGGATGTTTACGAAAGCGTTAGCCAAAGGCTCATGAATAACAATATTTACAAATTCTTCAATTTGTTTTCTTAAAACACTCGAAATTATGGTATAACTTAGGAAAATGTTGATTTTTTACATATTTTTAGCATTACAGCTGTTTAAAGAACTGGTAAGTAAAATTACCGGTTGGGCAATAATGGGTTAAGAATATCATAAAAAAAATATAAAATTCCTGTGATCATGTTGTGTAGTATTTTATTTATAGAATGAGTGATTTTTTCGAATTTGTAGGAAAGTAATACTGGTATTTAGTAAAAAATGGTGGAGCTTAAATAACTAATTTTGTACCTGTAGTACATTTTTAAATAATAAGAGTATAAAATACCAACAAACAGGTAACACTAATCGTGAATGTAATAATTGAAAATTAACAGTGATTTGGTGGCCGTTAACTTCTCACTGAATTCACCACTGGATAGCCCAACTTACCTCTGTTAGAAAAGTACTGTTATTGTTCGTGTTCGTTAAATTAACTGTAAATGTATGTCGTGTTAGTCGTGTACATCAAGTTGGTTGCGTGGTTTTACCGTTTGTTTTTAAGGTGGAGCTATGCCAGTATGAAACTGAATGTGTTGGCGTTCATTTTTTTATTTATTTATTTGTAAGCGCCAGTATTGCATATAAGTATGTACATAGTCTTATATATATACATATTTATGTGTTTATTATGTGTGTATATAAAAATGTAGTTGTACAAATGTATGTGTAATTTAAACGAGTATCGTTGAATATGATAATATTCTTATTTTTTCCATTTGTAAACAATCCGATGCTCATATATTTAGTCATCATTTTAATACGTTCGGTGATTATGGACTAACACTTACATATATACTATATAGGAGAATATATCTACAAATAATATCTGTATGTTTATACATAGGCATATCATATATACATATGTATGTATGTATATATGTGTATTAAAATTACTAATCAAACTTTGTAAAAAATTGACCTTACAATTTAATTGTTCATAATATGTTTAAAGCTTATAAGATAGCGTGAAGGTGGAGCAATAATAAAATGTTTTTAACTGGAAATTTGGTCAAAAAGTAAAATGGCGTTTTGCATTTTAAAATTTTAATGTCAATTGTGTTAATGTGACGATGAAGAAACGTGTTCTTACTTTTTCGCTTCTGTCAAAGCATTATAGAAGGAAATTTGTATGGAAAATTGGATTTTTATTTCGTTATCAAATTATTTGCAAATTTTCAACTCAGTCGAAGGACATTTTTTAAATTAATTTGTCATAAAAATTCTATGATTTCTTAGAAATTGGAATTAGTCCTTAACTTTACCAGATTTTATAAAAATTACCAAGATTCTTGACATACATATGCATGTATTTTTTTTTTTTCGATAAGAGCTACTAAATCTAAAATTTTTTCGTTCTCATTTACTTTTAAAAATACAAAAATTACAAAAAAAAAATTACTTTTTTATTTAAATTTCTGCTTATTTGGCCAATTCGATGCTCAGTTGTACGGAGTGACATAAAAATCAGTGAGACCAATTTCTCCACACGTCCGTTTAGCAAGACTAATATCAAAACTAGCTTCATCGACTCTATCATCTGCTCGACTAAAACCAGGCAAGAGTCATTTTTAACTTGAAGCTCTGATTGTAATGACTTAAGTTTCTCTGTTTCCAATTTAAAATTGAGTGAAAGTAGCTTTTATATCTATTGTTCTTTAAGGTCAGTTCAAAAATAATTTTCAGTAAATATATATCTTAAATTTATGAGTTAAACTTTAAATTAGTAAAAAAAATCAGTAGAATCAAATTTTCAATGATTAATTTCAAATCAAACAAAATGTTCGTATCAATTGGTTATAATTAAATTGATCATTTCTTGGAAACATCAAATAATGTTATTTATTTTTTTTTTGCTATACATTTTTTCTACAGAACAATTTTCCACTAAAGTTCAGTTTGTATTTAATAAGATTTGAAGTGTCCTGACCTTATTTTTCATTCCTTATGTTCAAAGACATAAATTTTTCAAAGTATATATTTTAAATTATTTGAAGTGTTCTATATTTTCCATCATCAACAACAAAATTCTATGACAAAATTTTACGTTTGTGGCAGTTTTGCTGTTTTCAATAAGATATTGTTATTTTTTCACTTTATCTTAGGGCAAAATTTTTAGATCTTATTAAGAGGTAAAAATCAGCTGAAGAGAGAGAAGCAATAAGTCTAATAGTTCACGAGATATACCTTAAGAATCATTACATGTGTTTTTGAAAATGATCCTAAGTTCTACCCCCAAAAATTCAAAAATGAATTTAGCTAATAACTCAAAATCCAGCAAGTTTTTTTGTTTTACCATCATAAACTTTCAGATTTTGGGGGTCCTAATTGGTTAAAGTTTTAAGTTGAAAAAGGTGCTAATGTGTTATTAAAAAATATAAAAGCAGCTTTTATATCCAAACATAATTCCTGAGTAAAAAACCCAATTGAATACACCAACAACAAGAAACTTGGTAATCAAAGTCAATCAAAGGACGATTGTCGCTAACAGGCGACGAATATTACATATGTATATGTAAGTATGTATGAATATTAAATTTCTATTTTTTTAGGTTGTCGGTACAGCTCATTGGTTCAAAAGATACAAAAAAGTACCAAAATTGCATTTACTTTTGTCATATTTTTAAAAGGACTAAATATTGGTTATTTGCTTTTGTTTTTATTTAAAAGTTTCACTTTTTCTCCCCGCATTTCTCACATTTTTAAAAAAGTACTTATCACTTGTGAATCGCCGTGGTATAGCTGGTAAGTAATCCGCCTCGCATACCAGAGGTCCCACTTGAAAAAAATAATTTTCAAAAAAAAAACCGTTCACCTCATAACTCAGCCAATGGTTATTGAGTATAAGGCAATCTAAAACATCTCTAACTAATGCATTTGCAGTGCCGGAATTAAAACGTAGGTCAATGAGTCTAAAAATAGAATCGAATGCAGCTCATTGTCTGAGAGAAGTACCTCTTGTTCCAATTGGAAGTTCGTGGGAATTATGAATGTACTAATCACTTGTACTGTTATTTTTTAATGAGATGTGTTAACTGCCAAAAAAAAAATCATTTAAATGTCTTTGATTTTTAAAAAGGGTG
Organism: Stomorhina lunata; assembly: GCA_933228675.1. NCBI lineage: Eukaryota > Metazoa > Arthropoda > Insecta > Diptera > Rhiniidae > Stomorhina > Stomorhina lunata. Next base: position 77,530,397 of record OW121744.1, read on the forward strand.
TAACAATATTGCACTTCATTGAACACTTAATATTTATATAAACTAATACAACTTCCCTCTATGTTTAAATATCTATTTTTTATGCTTATCAACCTAATGCAGAAAATTAAACTTATTGGTGACAGTCATGTATTCAATACATTTTCACGAAATATGCTATTAGGACAATTATGTTTTTCAATAACTAGGAGCAATACACTACTTGTAATAGTTTTCTCACTAGTTGTAATATAGAAATCCAAAATACACAAACTCCACCTCTTTCCCATTTTCAGTTAATTTAGTATTTCGAATAATGTAAATATAATATTTATAAGAGTTTTTATAATTTTCAGGGTATTTAGGAAACTTTTAAGAATGATTTTAATTTCAAGAAAACAGTACTATTTACAGGCCAGATGTAAGTTCCGAAGACAGAATATATAAATCGAATTCTTATTATAACATATTACGCAAAAGTTAATGCCGCAGCAAAAAGCTCAATTTTTGTTTAGCTGTATAATGCTTATAAAAAGCTTTTAAATTGTTTTGGCATTTTTTCTAATTTAACTCACTATTTTGGCATTTAAAGTACCAATAAGACCTTGATTTTTTCCCATCATTACATTCGTTCCTTCACTTAAAACACTTACAAATTTATCAAGATCTAAGCTATTAGGCCTAACATTTCTTCACATACCTAAATCTGAAGATGCTAATTGGACAAAAATGTTTAATTGTTAAACATCCTGACACATCGTGAGCTAAACACAAAATTTTATTAACACATAAAATTATTTTCAAAAAATATATTATAACGTTTATTTTTGGCGGATATCAATGAAATTCTTTATTTCTATAAAAGCACATTTGATGTCATTATGCACGAAACTCTTTTTCTTTTGCATGGCCACCACGGGCACGCTTAAAGAAGTCCATTCGCTAAACTCAGTTTTTAAGCATAAATTGACCGATACTGCTGCAATTTCGCGTTCAATATTCGTACGAAGTTCATTAATCGTCACTTGTTGGCATAGATCATAGACTTGACGTAGCACAACAGGAAATAGTCTTACGACGTCAATTCGCACGACCTATGCGGCCAATCGACTGGACCATTTCGTGAGATAACACGTTCTCCAAGCTTGGTTTTCAATAAATTGAATGTGAGATTCGATGTGTGGCTTGTGGTGCCGCACACTGATATTTCTTCATACATCGATAGAAGGAGTGACACTAAAACGATGAATTTTTGCACACTTTTTCAGTTTTATATAGATAAGAAAAATCAAAAACATTGCGAAATTCGTCGACGCCTTAGGGTACTTGCCTTGGGCCCCATTTTTTCACCTATTATTCTTCTCAATGTACAAGTCGCAATTCTAAACAGAATTTGGTGAAATTCAACACATGTCCGTTACTTAATTTAATTTAAAAAGAGGTCTACTCATTTTGGTTGAAATTCAACGACTTCTTGATGTACCTGCCTTGGACTCCCATTTTTTCACCAATTATTTTTTCAATGTAATTTGTAATTCTTAACAGAATTTAATGAAATTCAGCACAAGTCTATAGATAATTCAAAAAAAAAATAACTATTAGTTTAGGTTGGAATTAGACCACCCCTTTTGGTACCTGTCTTAGACCCTCATTTTTCATATATTTTTCTTTTTGATGTACAATCACAATTCTTAACGTCTAGTAGTTGATCTAAAATAGAGGTTTATTTATTTTGGTTGAAATCAGTTGACTCCTTGGTTGCCTGCCTTGGACTCCCATTTTTCACCGATTAAGTCGCAATTCTCATCAGAATTTGATAAAATTAGGCAAACATCTATTAATTGATCCAAGAAAGAGTTATAATAATGTTGGTTGAGATCCCTTGACTATTTGTGGTACTTGCCTTGGACCCTTATTATTGTTCTCAATATATAATCCGGAATTTTCAATAGAATTTCGGAAAACGTCTTTTATTCTATCCAACAAAGATCACACCAATTTTGGTTGAAATCCGCCCACTCCTTGTGGTATCTGCTTTGGACCCCCATTTTTTCACACATTTCTTCTCAATATACGTAGCAATTCTCAAACGAATAAGATGAAATTAGGCACACATCTATTTGTTGACTCCAAAAAGAGCCCTACTAATTTTGGTTGGAAGCCCTCGACTCCTACGGGACTTACACTTAAATTCAATTTGATTAAAAAGTTACGCCTAAACGACTGCAACACTTTTTGCTTAAATTATGCGTAAAAATTAACGTGACTTTTTTCAGAAAAATTTGAACTTTGTTCTACGGTCGCAAAATTTCGGTGAATTTTTTGCACTAAATCTAAAGCAGAGACTTTCACCTTTCACATGGTTATGGTCCGAGCACCGAGCAAAACTGAGCCAACTTAGTTTTTGTCCGAAGAAAAACGAAAACACTGAATTTTGTAGAGATTTTTTGATTCCCTGATATCTCCCTAACTATATACGAGATTAAGTTACTTTCTTCTGCAGACTAAAATTAAGGTTCTGTATCTTAGTTAAATCTACATTAAGATTAAAGCTGTGAAACTATATTCGATGCATGAGCTACTGAATTTGATGAAAAATTTCATTACTTTTCGTTTTAGAACATTATGGACATTTCAATACTATTTTTATAACACATAATATAACTTATTCTTGAAAACTATTATTGATCCTTAATATCTAGACTCTTCTCTATAGAACTGCATCATTAGATTTTTCAAAAGCGGTGGTCAAAAAATGGCTTTTTTGCAGCAGAAATACCATAGTGAGCCGTCATGTTGCAACCACATGTCCTCCAAGTCCATATCAGCCAATTGGAGCCAATCGGTAATAAAATTTAATAATTTCGACTTGTTGTTGGCTCGTATATCTTTCCACCATGAAATGGCAAACGTTACTAAAGAGAAATGTCAAAAGGGCAGCATGAAATATGACGTCATCTGCGGTCCCTGTACTTTTGTAGCGTCCCTATTGAAAAACTAAAAATAAACTTTGCTAAATCAAACTCATCCACAAGCCCAGTGCTAGTATTATTATTAACCCAGAGCTAAATTAACAATTTTTGTTTCCTCTTTTCTACCAAACTATGTTAAATTTTCATTTTACCTACATGTGCAAATAAGTCACATATGTAAGCTATTATAAATTTAGTAACTCATTTTGTTAATTTTAACACTGATTAGGCCACCTTTCTAATCAATAAAATACAATTTTCACAGCAAAGATTTCTTTTAAAGAAAAAATGCAAAAATCCCACGAATGTCAATTTAATATAAAACAATTGGTATCAGATGCTAACTATTCCAACTGTCAATTCTGCTATTTTGATATGCAAAGGAAAAAGCATTACGATCATCTACAAAGCAGCAACAGTATGATATATGTTACATATAATAATAGAAACGGTTTACACCAATTCAATAGTCCAATCAGTACAAGTTGAAAGTGTGTAAGAATGTTAAACCACAATCGTACATCCAAACGTAACCTAAATTTTTCAAATTGAACTCCTATGGAGGCAACAAGATGCCAACTCCAATAAGCAAAACCAAGCAAATGAAAACATTTGGTTAACTGAAGCGCTTCGATTCAATTGATTGATGATAATAAAGGATTCCTAACTCAACAACAATGCGGTGACCACATACAACATTTAAGACTTATTATAAAAAAAAAAATACTGAAAGAGAACAAAATATAAATTGTCATATTGATTACTACTAATTTCATCAAATCAGCTATTTATTAAAATTTTAAATATGTAAGTAAAAATATTTAATATATATTTTTAAAATTTCTTTATAGAGGAAAAAGGACGTTGCAAAGTCTTCATTTAAAACATATCGCCTATTCGCGGCAATAGGGTCATAACACAAATACCATGTTTCGAGTAAATAAGTAAGCAATGAGCATTTTGAATAAACACTCTTACAACATTTAATTTACCTTTTCTTATTATCAAATTTAAAGATATTTTTTTAAAATACTGAAAAACCTATCCTAATACAAGGACCCTCTTTTATTCCTATGCAAATTTTATCTAATTTGATATGCATTACAAGCTTTTTATGCTTACTCACTATCTCAAATGGCCTATATTTACAACCAGTTAGGGTCAAAGGCCGAGCATATTTTAGACCTCCATGAGCTTCGATCTTGTGCGCATATGCTCCAATTTTGTAGGACAAGCTTTGAAAAACTTTTCTCTACTTGGCCTCTTCACCGAAGTTTCTAATTTAAGCCTTTTCATAGTAACTGTTTTTCCAGAAGTGGGTTACTAGTTTTAACGTCCTAACCCATATTTTTATAGTTTTTATGGGAGAACTCGCGGCGAAGTCAGGAAGGATAACCAAGATAAGTCTGGGCTTATCAAGTAAAACCAATCAGAACCGTAGCTTGGTATCCAACATCACCCAAATCTGAGATTATGATTAGATTAAAGAGGGGATCCCACAAAATTGTAGGAGAGTTCACAAGATCATATGTTTGATCTTGAGTGATCCTCAGAAGTACATATATGCTTTTATTTCTATTGCGTTGAGCCTCCATTATTGTTTGCGTTAACTTCTTTGTGTTTACTTTCGCAGTTAGTCTTCAAGAGTCATCACAAAACATAATTAACTTTACTATTTTTATAGGATTAATTCTTCAAGGTTCTCAAAGAAATGGGAATCAATTTATATATAAATCGATTATGCGATAGTACAATACACTAACAGTGAAAGCTAAAAGTATCCACCACCTGTTTTTAGCTTATTTTTCGGAACCATTTATGTACCCCTCGATTTCATCCGTATTTCGATTCATGGTCTCCCAACTTTCTCTAGGTTATATTACTGAGACAATTTCTTGATCCTAATTCACATATGGTGTTTGTGTAGTCAGTTCTGGTATCTATTTACACTGGAACCTGTTTTTGTGCGGTGTTTTTTTGTGCGATCTAGATTTGTGCGATTTTTTTTATGCGTGGTATTTTTTTATGCGACTTCAAACAATCTTTGTTGTACGCAATTAGAAACCTTAATACTAGTCTGTCACATAACCCAAACTATTAATGCGAAATCACCACTAAGATTGTTCCAAATTTGAAAGCTTTTATCCATGCTCTTCAAATGATATCAGAGTTAGATAGACTGTACTATATTTGGTGAACAACATCACAAAAACCATTTGATAAACAATCCGTAATCAAATCGACAAATAAATGTTTAATAGGCGGAGATCATCACCGCGATAAGTGGAAGTCTTAGGAGCATTTTTCATCTTGACGAATTTTCATACGGAATTGCACCTACATCAATACTGTTGTATGATGTATGTAACGCATAGAAATATTTGTCGTAGACCCACCTTTTAGTATACCAATAGGCTTAGAATCACTTTCTGAGTCAATTTAGCGATGTCAGTCCGTCCGACTGGCTGGACGGCTGGCTGGACCACCGTGTAAACCTTGTAATCAAACTACAGGTCGCAATTCTAAAGATAATTTGATGAAATTTGGCATAGATCATCAAAATCGGTCCATTACTTATGGTACCTCCCATAGGTCCCACTTTCTGGAATTGATATATTGGCCACAAATATCAATATTGTATATATTGTTTGCATATTAAGCCTTAAATCTTAAATAATTCAATTTTTTAATAGTCATATTGTACAAAACATCTAAAATTACCTTGTTTTATTAATTTTAGATTTGAGTCAAAACATAAATATATTTGCTGCTGTTCTATATACCGATAAAAGCGAAAACCTTTGGTCTTTAATATAATATACACTTTGTGTAAATTAATTTATTGAGGAGAAAATATATCATATCTGAACTTTTATCATTTATTTTATCTTCTCATCAATAATCACTTTTACAAAAAATATATACCAAACTAAAGATTTTAGCCTCAGCTTTTCATCGATATATAAATAAACTTTTTAAGTAAAATTATCTCTTTAAGTTATTATATACGAATACAAACCTGAGACTTTGACCTTTAATATGATATATATTTTGTTCTAAGTGTAGGGCTGCCAGATACTTTTTTGTCACCATAGCCAAATGAATTTGCAATCATTAATACCACACAATGTTCTTCCATTCGCCTATATGCATTTTAATAAACGATATGTGTAATACAATGTATTATATACTCGTACATATATGTACATATGTTTTTATTGTAAGTATGTATTGTATACTTGCAACAACGAGTCGTCGTGAATTGACAGGTTGATCGTTCATCTATCTTTCGGTTTTACCGAGTGATTTCAATTTCAATGTGATCCTCACGATTTGTGTACTTTTTATTTAAACCGCTCATTTCTGCACTTAATTTATATTTTTGCCTATTAGGGTGGGTCCATAAAACATTTTGTTAAACTTCAAGGATTTGAATTCTAGTGGATTTGAAGATACAATTTTTTGCTTTTGCCATATAATGCACTACAATAAATAATTTGGTATATACGGTTTTATAACATATTGAAAATTATTTGTTTTATTCTTTCAATATGTACTTAATCAGTTTTGTACGTGATTAAATAAAAAAGTATCGAATTCAACTAATTCTTAACATCCTAAATATGAGGAAAGTTTGTGCTATCGGAGCTGTGGTCAAATATTAACTAGAAGAAAAAAAATTTAATTATGTAAACTTTATAATGCATAAAAAGTCTTTAAAGTTTGTGTACCGGAAAAGTACTAAAAAATTAAAATTTTTCCAAAAAAAAAGTTTCTATATTTTCGAAAAAAAAAAAAATCAAAACACTTTATTTTTTTCTAATGGATTAGGCTTCAGGAATACGTAAAAACTATATTTTTAAGAATTTTGGACATACACCCTACAACCAGCGGTGGTACTAAATCAGCAATTTATATACAAAATCTATGCTTTTGGTGTCTGTAAAAAATTTAATATTGATTAAAAAACTTTTTTTAATAATTGGATTGTCCCAAAGAAAGTCAACATATGTTTTTTAAATTTAAAAATGAACTTTAATCATTTATATAATTTCCATTTTGTTGGATGACCTGTCGTCATCTTTCCGGAAACATTATTATATCACGCTAATAAAACTTTTGTGCTTTATCTACAAAAAACTGAACTAAGTGCGATTTTATAGCCTCGCCACTAACAAAAGTTTTACCATTTACAAAGTTTTGCAAAGACCGAAACAAATGAAAGTCTGACGGAGCAAGGTCAGCTCTATATGGTGGATACATCAAAAGTTCCCAGCCAAGCTCTCTCTGTTTCTGGCGACAAAATATATGTGCGGTCTAGCGTTGTCGTGGTAGAATATTACACCTTTAGGACTGACCAATTCTGGCCGCTTATAATTGATGGCTGCATTCAATTTGTCCAGTTGTTCACAGTAGACAACCGAATTAATAGTTTGGTTCCTTGGAAGCAGCTTAAAATATGCGACACCCTTCGAATCCCACCAAACTGACAACATAATCTTCTTTTGGTGAATATTAACCTTTAATTTGATTTAATGCGCTTCATCATGCTTGGAGCATTATCATTTTCGATGGACGTTATTGTAAAAAATCCATTTTTCATCTCGCGTTATGATTTGCTTCAAAAACGGATTATGTTCATTGCGTTTCAGATGCATATCACAAGCGTTCAACGGTTTGTTAAATGGCTTATCTTTTAGTGAAAAATTTCCAGAACGGAATTTGAAAAACCAACTTAGACAATTTTTTTAAGGCTTTATCACTATACAAATCACGCAACTTTTTAGCAACCTGTGCTGCCTTTTTCCTTTAAGGAAATAATAAAGTAAAAAATGTCGAAATGTCCATATTAAAATTGATGCCCTAACAAAATTAGGGGCACTTTTTTCTAATGCAAAGTGACAGCTTATAACTGACAAAAAAAAAAAAAAAATACAATTAAAAAGTCACAACATTTTCAAAATTTGTGCAAAAATTAAATAGGACCCGGCTATAAATAAAGTCACAAGGTTCATTAAAAAAACTCAATTTTTTAAAAGCGTATTAAAACATGTTAATTTAAATTTCTAATATATTTTAGCCCATTCTCACGAGGCGACATGTCCCCTGAAAATGTTGCACGAAACAAGAGCTTGTTGGTCAGGGGAAGAGTGTTGCCTGTGGGGGTAGCAAAGACCCACGAAACGAGTTTTCATGGGACAAATTGACGTTTCTTTTTCATCTCTTTCGTAATCATGTTATTGATATACGAACAGTGCTACCAGTCTTACAAAATTTCTACCACAAACAATTATGGGGATGGTAATAATGTGTAATGAAATAATACAATAAGAAAATTACTAAAACAGTAAACAAAAAACAAAACAATAAAAAAAAACGAAAATAAAACATAAAACAAAAGAATCAGAATTAAAAAAATATTTTGTGAACATTTCAGTTGTTTTTCAAAATTTGTTCTAGTTCAAAAATTTTTTAAGTTTTCAATTTATTGTCAAATTATTGTTGTAATTCTGAATTGACGAATTGTTGTTTTAAATTTTGGCATTAAAAAACTTATTATCCAACAACAAAATCAATGTGAATGAGCTATACAAATATTTGCATCCATTCATAAATAATTAAAAAAATACGAAGAGTCTAAAGATAGCTCTTTTATCAAAAAACAAGAATATCCTGTGTTGATTTCGCTCTAACCTTCATGGTTTAAGTCATTCCTTTTTAATTTTTTTATTTGGGATATTATTTGGCTCAATAAGATCCAAAATTTCTTCAAAATATTCATCATTATTTAAATCTGACATCTTTACTTATTTTATTATCTCTTCAGTAATTGAATTCAATTTGGAGCGTAAGCAAGTAAAAAACAATAGCCCAGGGTTACCTATTTTTTAAATGTCATACAATATTTTTTTTCTATCATATGGTTAATTCTACATCATTAAATTAAAATAATATTCTATAAAAAAATTACAATTAAAAATTAATTATATATTATTCATTAGCGAATTCTGAAAAAAAAATGTATCCCCACTTTAGCAATCACATCCGAGTGTCGGTGAAAAATATATTCATGTGGCACTACTGCAATAGACAATTAAACGTCAAAATGTCCCCTCATTGTTTCAACAAAAAAAGTATAATGTAAACGCATCTTGAAACACGAAGGGACACCAAAAGAAAACGTCAAAATGTTTCAGGGGACATGTCGCATCGTGAAAATTGGCTATTTGTCTATATTGTGTTCGTAATACCTTGTTTAGTTTTAGAGACTTTTTATTTTTCTGTATCCAAATGTATTCATTAAAATTTCAGAATAAACTACGAAATTCATATTTCTGAATACTGTGTTCAAAAATTATCGTAATACCTTTTTTAGTTTTAGAGATTTTTGCAAAAAATTACAAAGTAGTATTAAAAAATTATGTAAATTTATTTATTATATAAAAGTATATAAAATTCCCTTTCCATTGATGTATAACCTTATCTTATTTTGTTGAAAATTCAACCGAAAAATGTTCGTGTATAATTTTATAAAATTCTACATGACAGAGTAGTTAAATACGAATATGTAAAATTTTATTTTGTTTGAATGTTATTTGATTTTTATGCATATCTTACAATATACTTCTACCAAAATCAGAGTTTAGAAAAGTACATACATACATCGTATAAAAATCTCGTACAGAAATGAAAACGAGCACAGTACGGCTGAATGTTAAGTAAATGTTTAAAAATAAGTACATGAATGATATTAATACGTACATTTATGTACGAACATTTTGCAGTTGCAATTGGAAATATTTAATATTTACATGCCTCTTTATAAATAAAAAATTTTAGTAAATACGATTTTTCACAAAACATCAATGAATTTAATTTGGTTCACTAACTAACCATGATGCAAAAATGTTCGACACAATCGACCGCCATCTAATTCATTGTGAATACAAATTCCACATGAAATTTCGTTGTTGTTTTTAATTTTCATACATATTGTTAAACCTATCAAAAATTATGGAATAAACTTTTGAACAGAATTTTTATTCACAATAGGAGCTACCATAAATATGTTTACGCAAAGTAAAATTTAATCTTGAAAAGTATAATTGTACTATTTAACTGCGTATTTTGAATTCAAAGAAATTTTTTACGTACCCCATTACGTTACCCATACTTACAAAAATCATGTGATTAAAAAGCATTATTGAAAATTTTATATGTCCTTAATTTTTGATTTGAGAAATAATAAAATCAGTAAGAAAAGTTTAATTTAAGGAAGAAAAACACGGCGAGGCATCTTGTTCAAAGGATATCTATAATATCTATACGCAAGCAGCCATTTTTGAAAACCTCAAATTAGCTCTAATTTTATTTATTTAATTTAACTAAAAGATATGTATGTATATTACATAGCAATTTTATTTAAGACTACCACCAAAATATTATTATTTATTTAAATTTTAACACAATATTACAACGATGGGCAAATGCGGCTCTTTGTTACGTAAATTGCGACTCATTGAAAGTTTTATTTTTTTGATTTTTTCCACTAAATTCTAGTCTTAAGGCTGGAGTTAAAGATATAAATTTACTGAAAATTATTCTTAAACTGATCTTAAAAATTATAAAAAACAGGAAATCGGAAAATAGGGCTTGTCAAGAACAATGGATATAATAACTCATCCACTCAATTTAAAATTGTAAGAAACTTATCTCATTAAAATCAGAGATTTAAGGCAAAAATGACTCTTACCTACCTTTAGTATAGCAATGTTTTGATATTGCTTGGACTAAGCGGATATATGGAGAAATTGATCTCACTGATTTCTATGTGACTCCGTAAAACTAAGCGTCGAATTGGTCAAATTGGCAAAACAATTATTAAAAATTGTGTAGCTCTCGGAGAGTTTACTGATTCAGGATATTCCATAATTAACCATCTTTGCATCTTCAGAAGTGAATGAGAAGAAAAAAGTGATAGACTTGGTAGCTCTTATCAAAACAACTTGCGGTATCGATGTCAAAACATCGTTCTGTGAAGTCATGAACAGATAAACTTGTAAGTGTTGCTAACCCCCATCATAATGATGGGGGGAGATCAAGGTCTTATTGAACTTTTTAACAATGATCCTAATATTTCAAATTTATTATCATTTTACTGCATAAATATCCGCTAGAATCAAAGAACAAATTACTTGGAGTCTGTAGAAGCTTACACTATCCTATCGGAATGTAATAACGGAATTAAAACCGTTTGGAATGCATGATTTGCCTTTTAATGTTCCTTACTGATATTATAGCAATTCCTAAACAATACATTTGACTTTGATTCAGACCGATCATATACTCTCTTTACTTGATTATAATTTGTAATTATTATAAACATTCCTTCAAAAGGCTCTTTTTTTAGTCGGTAACATCCTTTTTGGGTATTAGTCTTTACTACTGTGGCTCTTTAAAATATATGCCATTAAAAATATATGTCTTATTGACCTCATGCGTGCCCACCCCTGCAATAATTTTTAATTTTAAACAAAATATTTATCGCTCTAAGTAATAAATTCTATCCCAATAAATCAACCCAAAAAAATTCATCAAACCAAATTCTAAAAATAAAAGACAGACAAACAAAATACCATGAAAATGCATCTTGAAGTAATTAAATTTAAAAGGTTTACATTTTTTTTTGTTTTTGTCATATCTTCCAAAATATTAATTTTGTCTTTCACTCCCTCACCACAAATAATAGAAACAATACCAATAATTGTTGTTGCTATTATTTATTTAATTGTAATTAAATACTCTTTATTTTTGTCTTTGTCTACCACTATCTCCCCACAAAAATTCTCTTTAATTTGCATCACCCTCTCATCAAAAATAATAAAAACAAAAAAAAACATGTTTGCATACAATTTCTTTTGTTTGATTCTTAATGATGAATTTCCTATGCATGTGAGTTTTCTTTAATGTGTTAGTAAGATTTTTAAATCATGAACCGATTCTTCAAAACTAAACCGATTTTAATATAGTATAGATTCGTCTGATACACGGAAAAATACCTTTCAAATGTTATAACATTTTCCAGAATAGACTATATAATTTAAGAGTAAAAGGGGATAATAAATGGGTGCTTGCGTATTAATATTATAGATGTACTTTTTTCACATACAAATATTTACATAAAATTCAGCTACACGAAAATTTTCACCTCGTTCATGAACAGGGTTATCCATTTTGCAGTTTCAAAAGTGAACGTAAATAAAACACATATAAAATATTTTGTTCATGATATTTCTTATTGATTTTTTTGAGGTAATTTTCGACCACTTTTTGACATATATTTTTTAGGTACTTCAGCCATAACTTGACGAAGGTTAGCTTTTAAGTGCTAAAGAGTTAAAGGTTTATCTGCATAAGCACGGTCTTTCACGTAGTCCCACAAAAAAAGCCTAATGGTGTCAAATCGCATGATCTTGATGTCCAGTTGATATTGCTACGACGAAAAATTACGCGGCCAGAAAATGTCTCTTGCAATAAAGCCATATTCGCTCGAGTTGTGTGGCACCGTCTTGTTGAAACCACATCTTCTACAAGTAGTATTCTTCAATAGCAGGCAATAAAAATCGGTTATCATATTACCATAACGCTCTGAATTCACGGAATCGACACATTCGGGTCTTTGGCAACCCTTTCATTTACAGCAGCGATATTTTCAGCGGAACGAGCGAATTGATGAAGCACACCTTACAATATTTGTAACCGCTTCAGTCTTCAAATTTCTTTACAATTTTGCCAATTGCTTGCGTAGTTGGGCGATTATGTAAACCATAATATGCTCTTTAAGCACGATATGTGGCTGTTGCAGAATCACCACTTTTGTAGTATGTTTTGATAATTTGTTTGCGTTGTGTGATACTTAAGCAATCCATTTTCGTCAATGTCAGACTTTAAACTGAAAAGAAAAAAATTGGTTTAACAACTGATAGATGTCGAATTCCAGTCCTATACTTTTGAAACCCCGAAATAGATAACCCGATACTTTTCTTGTCGAACACAAACATCAACATAATGTTTATTAGACTCGAACCTTTCGATTGTACATGTTCTTTGTTGTTTCATACATACACGAACTTAAAATATTAATACACTCGATCCTATGTGTTTGAAGTGTATTCTAATCGAAAAAAAAACAAAGTACATGTATGACTGTGTATGAAACCGACAAAAGTTTCGAGACACACATAAATGTTATGGAAATAAAAATACGTGTTGATTGCTTTTGAACAGTACAATGTATGTTTGATGTGTGTATTTTCTGAACCTTGACCAAAATAAGATAAGGTAGACATGTTATACATCAATAGAAAGGAAATTTTATATGTGTAACTTATTACACGCTTCGCAAATATGGTGGAGTAGAGTATAAATACACGAGTTCTATAGTGAAAAATGCTACTGCTACAAAAAATGTACAAGGGAATGGGATAACATATTATTAAACTAATATATAGGAAATATGTATTTATCGATTTTTTATAGTTCTTTGTTATTTTGCGATTAATACAAAATCGTAGGTGTCATAAATCGTACAACATTATTGATCTAACATTATTTTTCAATTTCATGATCGTAAAATATTTTAAATATATTTGTTTAAAAGTTATACACCTAATGTAATGCCAGATATAGTTTATCCTAAGAATACAAGTTAAACATTAAGAAACAAAACAGATGCTTGTAAGTTCATCGTAATTTTGATGTGAAACGCACTCTAGTAGTCTTTCCAAATTGGTTGGGCATTTGGTCTAGTATAGTAGATCCAAGATTGTTCACTTTTATTTTTGGTTGCTCAGACGTTTCAGAAGAGATGACTTGTTCGAAAGCCAGTTGTTGTTGTTGTCAGTTAGAGTTTGTTGGTTGGTGGCTTGATCTGTTGAATGGTTATTCTTCCGTAAATCATTGTTCACATTTTGACTTTAGTGTGAAACTTTTGCATGCGGGAGCTGTGGGAGTCTGATTGTTGGAGTGATCAAATAAAATGATCTATTTTTGTATATGTTTTTGTTGTTATTATTTTTTGCAATATTTTTACCGCAAGTGTGTATGTTGTGTTATATTTCCCGCTGCAGTAGTTGTTGGGATTGCAATGCTCTTATGTTTGTAGTAAGTATGTAAAAGTTGTTGCTGCTGCTGTTTTTGTTTTTTTGTAATTTAGATTAGCAACATTTGTGAGAGAAGAGCGTGATCTACTTTTCCACACGTTAGGAGCCTTCCAGCGCCATCCAGTGTCCAAACTAACAAAAACGACATCAACAACAAAAAAACATCCATTTTTGGTAACTGCTTAAATCGTGATGTATCGCAACAAACAAATTCAAATTTTTCGCTCTTGTTTAGACACATGTGAACGTACATATGTATATATGTATGTGTTATAAATATTTTTCATTTTATATTTGTCTACAAGTATGAATCTAATGTACAAACATACTTACATACACATGTACATGTTTGCATCAATGTACTCTTACGAGTACATATAAAAAATAATTTTAATTTTAATTGAAGCCGTTACAACGAATGTTAACTGCAGCAGCAGCAGCAGCAACAACATCAGGAGTAGTACATATTCGTAAGTTGTTACATTTGGATGTGTATGAATACTTGTACCATTGTCCACAATCACAGATGGATGATGTTTTCGCCGTTTGTTGGTTCACTCGTTTATGCGGTTCATGCTCGTATGAGGGAATATGTTTTAAGCTTTTTTCACTTTTTACTTGATTTTTTTTGTCGTTTTTTCCTTAGACAGTCAGCACGTTGAGTTAGTTTGACTCTTGTTGTACTAAAAACCAAAAATGAAGAGTAGTTGCACCAAAAAGTCTACTAAAAGTCTAGCAGTTCCCACGGCCATATTTGGTGGATTGTAATGAAGTCGTTTGTTGTAAGCTTGTTAAAGATTGATTTAATTCAAGAGTGGGTTGTAACGTCGTTAACTTAAATGTCTTTTATCTGTTCGCAGCCACTGTCATGGTATGCTCCGATGTAAACAAAATTTAAATAAATTATTTGGTCTAAATTCGAAGTGCCTTTCTCGATTAAAGAATGAGTGAAGGATAATGTCCTTTAGCCATCCAAATCTATCTACACATTAACAATTTGATACTTCCTTAAAAATTTTTATGATTTGTTTCGGATAACTCTATATTTGATTTCAAATATTATATAATACAAGAGAATTTAATCGGTTACTTTGTTAAATAAATAAAATACGCTTCAAAAAATATCTAAATTTTAGTAAAATTAACTACAGAATTTAGCTATGATTTGAAGAAATAATTAAATAAATGTACTCGTATGAAGTTAATAAAACTACGATTACAATATTTTCAAACAAATTATAGTAGTGGCGTAATGTTAACACATCTTCTCCATACTCAGTGGTTAACTTCTTTCTACAAAGCATGGATGTGCAAATTTTCCGTAGTTCTTTGAAATTTTTTCAATTTTGATCAATTTGAATAGTGATTATCCCACTATTGCGACATGTACTTTGATAAGAAGCTTAACAAGAATAGGCAGCATAGAAAGTGATTCTGAGCCGATCAGTTTATTTGAATGTGTCAGACCAACATACTTGACAGCTAGCTACATACATTTTTACTTGCGGGGTAATTTTTAGACAAAAGAATATTATTTTCAAACGTTCTAAAGTTTTAGCTATTCCACCATGAGGTGAATGGATGTGTGATCGTAGATAGAATCCATAGGGCGATTCCTCTCCAGCCTGATCATACCGAATCTTCTTATAAACCAGTCCGTATTTAACCTTAAAATCTGGTAAAATTTTTTATTTTTATTAATATGCGATCTAAGATCTAAATATTCGTTACTTTCAAAGTCGGTTGTTTCAAAACCCAACAAATCATTCATATAAAGATAAAAATCAATGTTTGTTAATCTGGTAAGCATATCTACATTTTCTGAACCTTTCCGATGCTGTATTTCAAAGGAGTTGCAGTGACTATCTCGCTAAACTTTCTGTCAAATCTTTTAGAGACGTAAGGATGGTGAATGGCATTGTTTCGATGCATTTCATGCAATAGGGGGTTCATCATTCTCATTACTTATTTATTATAAAACCGCACCAATGCCATTATCAAATGCATCGCATTGTATAAAAAAACTTTTTGAGAATTGAGTGTCATAAAACAGAAGCTGACGCTTTTAAGATTTATTTAAAGTGTCTGTTAACGGAGCTGATATTACGGATTTTAAAAATTGCCGGTACTATCCAGCAGTACCTTAAAAAACTTCTTACTTCTCTAATGGCTTTCGGTATTTTGATATCCGTTATATTTAACCTTTTTGGGATCCGCTTTTAATATATTTACCTCCTCTTACAATGAAAGCCAAATACTTCAATTGTTAAAAAAAAAATGTTTATCAAAATCTCTAGAAATTATCAGTAAATCGTCTAGATAAACAAGTAAGAGTGGTATATTCGGCTTTGCCGAATCTTGGATACCCTTCACCAATGGTGTTCCAAAAGTACTTAATGTAATTCCAAGCAAAATTTGGTTATACTAGTATTATATGCAAAGAGTCTTTAAAATTAAGAGTCGGAAAAAGAAAAGCTTTTCGGTGGCGTCATCATCTAGAATAGTTATGCACCCAAAGGTTAGGTTGGGCAGGTGGCTGATGTCTAGGGAAGCTTCACTTGAGTTTTTAAGTGGTCCCTTTGTGAAAGATAATGATTACTAGACTACAAGTAGAGAATGCATATTTAAACCAGCCAGTAGCTTCGAAATAAAATAGACACATATTTTACGAACACTTAATAAAGTTCGATAGACCAGATAAACCATGCAGAAAAGATGCTTCAAAATGTAGATGCCCTTAGATTTGCAATAGCACATCGATTTGATGAAGTTTAAGTATTCTGGCATGCAACCCAAAAACACAGTGCCCAGTGAGGGTTGTGCACTTTAATTCGTACGAATTATCCAACTAGTAAAAGTTCTTGATTAGTTATGTAAAACTCTGAAGTTAGCGGACTGATTTAGGTCAAAGCTTTAACAATGATAAGCCTTAAAATTATAGGGTATACACTCTTAGTTTTAGATACATACGTGAAATATATAGCTTTTGAATGGATGGATATCAGCTTTGTCGGAAAAGTTATTAAAGATTTACTTATTTATCTGAAGTTAGTGAATTAATTAAAATGAACACTTCATCAATAATATTTGGGATGTATTGTTCTTTCGATCTGTCCGATGGATGTTTGGAAAGTTTTGCTCTAGTTCCTTGTGCAATTTTAATGTGATATAATTTATCAGCATTATATCGATTCCCGGTCGGGGTTATATGGGAGATTTCACTAAATGTGAATAGAGCTCGCCCATTTTCAATATCGAACTTTTCAAGAGATCAGAAATACTTTTGTCAAATGTTGTCCCTCTAGAAAGTTTAAGTATAGCCCTGAATATCAATATTGTACAACGTCTTTATACTAAATGTAATCATCGTATCTTAGGCGAAGTTATACGGGATCAATTTTCAAACGTGGACGGATTTCTCCCAATTGCAATTAAAAAATTTAAATTTCCGTTTATATGTGAGATACTTACATACATATGTAGGTTTTGAACGGATTTCATGTAGTTAGCTGCATTTTTGTACTTCCTAGGAAGATTACCTATAATTTGATATATAACACATTCTCAAATGTTTTCGTAATGTTAAAAAGTCAGACACAAAATTAAGATTAATGCAGAGTGTCTGTCTGCTTAAATCAGATTTGTGGAGCTCCTGGATTTTACACAAAATTTTAGAATATTGGGCCACCCTGAATTTTATCATTGTCGATCAAAACACCATCGCTTAAACACTAAATTATATCTACCACAAATTACCGAATGCATCAGGATTTAGGTAATCTCCTGCGAAGGACGCTATAAAAATTCATCAAAATAAACACCTGAGATATCGACAAAACAGCAACTCCAAAAACTTGACTACAACAGAAAAAATGACAGACAGGTAGACGGACGGACAAAAAAACAGACGGACGGACAAACAAACAGACGGACGGACAGACAGACAAACAGACGGACGGACGGAGGTGGCGAAATCGATTCTCCTGCCGATTCTAAGTTGATCGGTACAGTTTGAATGGTATTCGTAATCAGATTTGTGGAGTATAGATTTTAGAAAATCCTCACACAAAGAACGATGTCAAATTTCATCACAATCGGTCCATAAACACCTGAGATATAGCTGAAACAATACTTACGAAATGTAAACAAAATTTCTTAGACACGTACTTTGGGCAATTTGCTGTACATCAAATGTAGTGTTATTGCGATATCTCAATTGTTTATGGACCGCTTTTGATAAAATTTAATAACGTGCTTGGCGGCGGAATTTCCTAAAATCTGATATAAAATTTATGTAGGTCCGTGCTAAAGGAGGATGGTTTTTCCTATTTCTGCATTCCATTTTTTCAACAAACATTCTCTAATGCGAACTTTGGGCAATTTGCGATACATCAAATTCAGTGTTTTGGCGATATCTCAGTTGTTTATGGACCGATTTTGATAAAATTTTACAGAGTGCTTTGGGAAACTATTTCCTACAATCTGATATATAATATATTATCACATAAACACCAGGAGTATCTTGTTTCTCTTATTATTTAAAAGTGTGTTTCAATCAAAAATTTTAAAATTTTCGTCTAATTTTTGGTATTTTTTCGATATTTTCGGTGTTTATAAACCGATTTTAATGAAATTTAATAGCGTTCATTGCGGGAGAATTTCCTAAAATCTGGTATATAATTTATGCAGGTCCATCCTCCAGGGGCTTCAGAAACTTGATTTCAACAGACAGACGGACAGACAGACAGACGGACGGACATCGCTTAATCGATTCTCCTCCCGATTCTGAGTCGATCGGTATAAATTTTATGGGGTCAAACAGAATCACAAACTTATAACGGAATCACAAACTTATAATACCCTTTCACCTATTGGTGAAGGGTATAATAAAAATATTGTCTTTTAGATTTTGTGGAATAACCCTATTCGTAAGTCGCCATAGCCATTAGGCTGCATTACAAAGCCTAAATGGCTTAATACGGAACTGTAACAACGGTCTGCCAGCCGTAAACTGGTTTAAACTCAATCAGACAGAAAGCATATTTTAAGTATACGCTACTGACAAAATCTATTCTTTTCTTTTTTTTACTGTAGTAGTCCTATTACTTAAGGAGATATTGGATAGTACTCGTATCTATCTTAAACCGATTTCGCGCCATCTACTAATTCGATACTATCTATTTTCATATTCGTTCTACCTAAACCTTTCGCTTCAAATGTGTCAAACTATTCTATACTATTATCTAATCTTGTCTTTAGCTCTTGGCATAATTTATGAGGCCCTATCTTATAATCTACTTTATTCGCAAAATCTTCTATTACTTTTTCTAAAGCTTTTTCCTCTACTCCTACAATATCTGTTACTAAACTAAACAATTTTCAAAAATCTATTTCTACAATATATGTATGTATATAAACTTTGTTCCAAATCCGGACAAAAATACAAAAGAATATTATTCTAACAAACTTTATACCTAATATATACGTTTATTTTACCCAATATTCTATGTTTTTGACCACTTGCAGTCCTAACATTTGAGAAAATCGGTGTTATTTTTAACCCTAACTTTTATATAAATTCTCCACAATGATGGATGCAACACTTTCTAACAACTATCTAACTGTTTCCTTCTATCTCAACTTCTATAAAAAAAACCCTACTATTTACTATATAACCTATTCTAGTTATAGATTCTAATAAATTCTTCAATTTTATTGTTTTCAGGACTTATTTAGATGAATGTAGTTCCCCGTCACTATACCCTTCGATAAATTTTTTCCGCATTCCGGACAATTTGGCGAAATGACATTTGGTTTTCCGAAACTGTAGCAAAATACAGCTCTCACAAAAACCGTGCCCTAATGTTTTTTTCCAACATACAAGTGGTGGTCTGGGCTGAAAGAACTTCAACATCCTCATACTGCACCTCATTATTGGAGTTTTCTAAAACGACTTCGTTGACTCTCATTTGACATGATTTTGGCATATTTTTCTTAACTTCTTTAACAGGAAAGTTCTTTTTTGCTTCCACACACTTAATACACCCCTGTTCTACCGACACAGATTTTGGGTACATTATTCTGGCAACACATTATCTAAGGTTTCTTTTTAATATTTCTATTATGTCATATTCCAGTATGGGTTAAATGAAAACGTT
Source organism: Stomorhina lunata (assembly GCA_933228675.1). Lineage (NCBI taxonomy): Eukaryota > Metazoa > Arthropoda > Insecta > Diptera > Rhiniidae > Stomorhina > Stomorhina lunata. Next base: position 77,550,668 of record OW121744.1, read on the forward strand.
AAAAGATTGGTTTGGAAGCTGTTTCCTCTTAACCAAATCTCTCATAATTTCGTAGTTTTACGTATTAGTTCTATACTAGTTATAGAGTTATCATCGTAAAATTTTCATTGTTCAATGCTATCGAATTTAAAGCCAATATTTCGCTAGACAAATCACTATTAAGTGAAAATCTATTAAAACTTCATCTTAACTGATGTCACAAACGTCAAAAACTATTTGTTCACGCGGATACTATTTTTATTCAAAATTTCTATTTATTTCAGATGCCGAATGAATTGTCCCAAATTGCATAATATTATTATTTAAAGGGTCTAGCTATGTTTTTGTATTTGTATTTATTAAGTGCTTTTCTAATTCAACAAAATGCAACATTTTATATTTTACAGAATTAGAATCAGGTACGTTATAATTACATGATTTAATAAATTATTTTAACATAAAAACATAGAAAAAAAATATTTTCAAAATATAAGAACAAAAAAAAAATAAAATAAAAGTTGAAAAGTATACAAACATAAAAGTATTTAATGCAAAATAGTCAATAGATTGAAGACGATTTCAATTTATATCTTTGTAATATTAAAAAATTAGTGTTTTAAATTTGATTGCGTTGCTAGTAAACTGAAGATTTGCAGGAAGTTGGTTCCAAAGGTGAATCGTGTAAATGAAAAATTGATGGTAGGAAGCAGAATCACGATACTTAAATGTCCTGATTGAATTATTTCTTGGCGATGACGTAGAAGTGAGCTTTTTGTAAAGATGGCCGGGTTCTTTTGTTGTAAATACTTTATGTAAAAATATTAGATTCCTTACTTTAAGATAATCATCAAGGCATAAACCAAAAATTTGCTTTGAAAACGTAGATACTCTCTCATATCTTGAGAGCCCAAAAACATATCGAGCAATGTTGTTAAATGTTGTATTAATTTTCCTCTTATCTTTAGCATTACAACTCGCAAAAATTTCAGAAGAATAAAGAAGTGTGGGAATAACATAAGCCTTAGCTAACAGCATTCTGATTTTCGGAGGTGTAAAACTATGGCTGGACCATAAGCTTCTGAGCATGCCATATGCTCTGCCACAACATTGATTAATGTGATCGGTCCAATTCAGTGAACTATTGAATACAACTCCTAGGTTTTTTGCTGTTTTTACAATTTCAATTTTGCAATCACCGAGATAAATGTTTGGTTCACTTGAGAGTATGGCGGATTTTTTGGTTATTATTAAGCATTTAGATTTCTTGGGATTGAGCCTTAAGCCATTAGCTGAGGCCCAAGAAAACACTCTTTCAAGATCTATATTAAGCTCTCTAACCCTATTATGTATATGATTCTTAGGGCAGCTTAGATAAAGTTGCACATCATCTGCATACATTCGAATCTGTGAGTGTTGTAGTTGACTTGGTAAATCATTGGCATATAACGAGTACAGGAGTGGACCGAGTATTGAGCCTTGAGGAACACCTCTAGTTAAGGGCAAGGGATTTGATGTAACTCCTTCATATTCAACCGACTAAAATCTAGCAGTAAGATATGTTTTAATTAATTTTGACGCTGTTGATGAGAAGTGGTACATATTTGTAAATTTCATAATTAGCGTATTATGTTCGACCGTGTCGAACGCTTTTGAGTGGTCTAACAAAACCAGAAAAGTAATCTTGTTATCATCCAGGTTACTTCGAATGTTTTCAATCACTTCTGTTAACGCTGTCACGCAACTATGTTGAGGTCTGAAACCAGACTGTAGATCAGTAAGAAGCTTATTTTCACATATATATTTTGTTAATTGCTTGTGTAGTAGTCGTTCAAAAACCTTGGAGAAGTAGGGGAGGATTGATATGGGTCGATATTCTTTATCTGTTTTAGGTATTGGTATTATTTTGGCAAACTTCCATTCCATTTTGAAACAAAGCATTTGATCTGTATCGTTTCCATCTAAAAAACAAATTATCTCGTCGTTCGATAAGCGATTTTATTTCAGAAGTAAACCAAGGTGTAACTCCACATTTTACATTTTTAGCTTTAAGAGGAACATGTTTGAAATATGGGGAGAATAATATTATTAAGTAGCTTAACTTGATTATTTGGACCTAGTGTATAATATATATCATCCCAATTTGCATTATTAATGTCAGTTTCAAGAGATGTTACATTTATATTATTGTAGTCTCGATAAAACACTTGTTTTTGTCGCTGTTTGATATTATATTTATATGACATAAATATCAGGTCATGTTTAGAAAAAGCGGGTGCTGCAAGCTGATCATATAACAGTACATTGCTGGTATCCGTAACAAAGAAAAGATCAAGCAAGGTAGATCGTAATGCGTAGGGGTACTATTATTGACTGTAGACAAGTCTAAGGAAGACATAGCAGAACAAAGGTTAGATCCGGATTGTGTAAGTAAATCTCCATTAAAATCTCCAGATAGTATTATATTTGAATACTCTACTGTAAATAGTTCTAGACCATTTATCAATGAATCTAATTTTATATTTTTATTAGGTCTGTAAATACATCCTAATAGTAACTTCTCTTCTTTTGAGTTCAGTTCCACAAAGATATACTCGAGATCATTCGCTTCTTGAAATTTAGAGATGAGCTTACACGACAAGTTGTTTTTTATATAAATTGCAACTCCTCCAGCATTACTATTACGGTCACATCGCAAACATCTATAGCCTCGCAGCTCAACAAGTTTATCACTATGCGCATCGGTGAACCAGGTTTCTGATACCAGAATCTTCGAAAAGATAGTGAAATTCATCAATTTTTCGGTATAAGCTTTGTGCGTTTATATGGCAAATGTTGAAAGCGTTAAAGCGTTTTGCAAATATACAAACCATGTTAAAATTCCCATCTCTGGAACCAAGTTCATCAATTAATGTGTTTATTACTTATTAAAACCGTAGCAACGCAATAAATTATTAAATCACCAAATAGCTGTAAAAAATAGTGCATAATATTAAGTATTAGTTTAAAATTGCAAGTGTTAAGCAAGTGTGTTATATAAATTATTAAAATTTCAATGTTTAAAATATAATATGTTGGATTACGTGTTACGAAAAGTGTTGCTAGGCTCCAGGACATCTTAACGAAAAAGCTGACTTAGTTCTTCCAAAAACTCAATCAAAATTGGGTCGTCACTGTTGAAGTTCTTGATGTAGACAAGTCCTCTGAGAGTATATACAGAGCGGATTTTATTGTCTTTTTTCAATTGTAGTGCAACCTTAAATATTCTATGGTTATGTGGCGTGAGGTTTTCATTTATATATATAGGCTGATCACTTTGAATTCCTGCATGGTTGAGAGTAAGTGTTGTTTTATTCACACGTCTAAACTTTGCTATTGTTTTCAGAATAAAATTTTTATCATACGGTGATTGTAGTTTAGCAACTAATTATGACTTCATCATTAGGTACGTATGGTTTATTATTTCTATATATCTTTTGTAATCTATATATATTTCCTATCTTCGTAGTAGGAATGTTTATGTTTTGGCATATAGCATCAAAGGTAGTTACTAAGTTCTCATTTTCCATTTTTGGTACCCCCGAGATCCTGAGACTACTTGCTACAACGGAATTATCGTGCGAAAGTATATTTCTCTTAAGATCCAGTATCTCAGGATTCTCTCTAATTTTTTTTTATATAGTTATTTTTTTTTTTTTTTTGTATTTAAATTTTTGCTATTTCTTGTATCAATGAAGATTTCTACGACAATAATTTTAGAATTTTAAGTTTTCTTTGAACTGAATTCACTGCATTTTTATACCCTTCACCACCATAGGTGGAAAGGGTATTATAAGTTTGTGCTGATGTATGTAACGCATAGAAATATTTGTCTTAGACCCACCTTTTAGTATACCAATAGGCTTAGAATTACTTTCTAAGTCGATTTAGCGATGTCAGTCCGTCCTTCCATCTGGCTGGCTGGACCTCCATGTAAACCTTGTAGTCAAAAAACAGGTCGCAATTCTAAAGATAATTTCATGAAATTTGGCACAGATAATTTTGTTAGTAGTGGACCCATGGCTATTAAAATCACTGTACCAAACATCCTTGAAATCGGTCCACATTTGACCATAGCTCTCAAAAAAACGCTCTCAAATCTGAAGATAATGAGAATTTCAAGTTTATTTTTTGCAAACATAATTTTTGAAGCAACTTGCTAAATTTCGAGATAATCAGTCCACATTTGACCCTAACTCTCATATAAGTCCAAATGACGGAAACAACTTAAATATATAAGTTTTTAGAAAATGTTTATACAGAAAATAGAACACCTTCGACCTTAGTGGTGAAGGGTATCGTATGGTTGGGCTTGACCGACTATATCACTTTATTACTTGTTTGGTGAATTTGCGTTTGCTTCTCATTCAAAGTAAATATTTTTTTCTAAATCGAATCCATTTATCTATATATATATATATATATATATATATATATATATATATATATATATATATATATATATATACATATATATATATATATATATATTATATTATTATAATCTACCTTGGTTACTATAGTTCAACATTTAAAAGTATCTAAGTGGTTTCCCAAGTATTTACCTTGGACAAAATGCTGTTCAATAACCGAATATAGTTTTACATTAATAAGCTGTTCGTCCTAATGCATCTACCGTGTATAAAGTCTGGACCTAACATTGATTGATAGCTATCTAATTTCGTAGATGCAAAGATGAATGTACCTCCAAATCTTTTTGATTGTAGATATAAAAAGGGGATGTTATATATATAAGAACTATAGCCAAATGTTGACCGATTGTTTTATATACTGGCTGGTGTTAATACAAGGTTTATTTGAGCAAAATTTAGTGGCCATAGCTGACATAGTTTATAATTTAATAGCTTTTAACTGGCGTGGTTACCGGGAGCGGTTTTTATATGAAAGCTATGGTCAAAAATGGACCGATTCCTATAAAATTTGACATACTGACTGAAAGTTGCATAAAACTTCTCTGTTCTGAATTTAGTAGTCATAAATTTTACAATTTTATTCAATTTATCAGCATAAATGTGATTCCCGGGGCAGGGTTATATGGGACCTCTAACTAAATATGAACCGATTTCCCATTTTCAGCACACAATGTCTTTAACATATTGAAAATACTTTTGCTAAATTTTGACTATCTAGCTCTTGTAGTTAAGGAACTATCGCGCTTTTCTCTGACGGAAAGACGGACATAAACCGTATTTTCTTTTTGTATTTTTGTGTTTCCGTAAGTTTTTATATGGGAGCTATGGTCAAATGGTGACCGATTGTGACAAAATTTTGCACACTTGTTAGCATTGACATAAGACCTCCTCGTGCTAAATTTAGTGGTTATAGTTTTAGATTTATTGACATTTAAGTGTATTTTAGGTAAAATTTTTGCTGTTTCCCTAAGTTTTTTGTATGGGAGCTATGACTAAATGTCAACCGATTTTGATGAAATTTGATATGCTGCCTAGGTCTTATGTAAAACTTCTATATCATTATAGCTATTATAGTTTGTTATTTATTAGCAAATAAGCAATTAGCATAGGCGAGGTTATACGGGAGCTATGGTCAAATGTTAACCGATTTTGCCGAATTTCAATACCAACATTTTCTCAGAAGAATATTTTTACTAAGTTTCAGTGAGCTAGCTCTTTTCTTTTAGGCTTTATTGTGATTTCAACAGACAGACAGACGGACATCGCTAAATCGTCTTAGAATTTCATAAGGATTCAGATTTGTGAGCCAATATTAAGGAAATTACAAACGGAATGACAATCTTTTTGATGGTGGGTATAACAAAAAAAAAATACTAAGAGAAGGTTTATTGGCGATTGAGTAATGGTAACTTTTGGATGGCGTTTGGGATGTGGATAATTGGATGGACAGGCAAAGGATATTAAATGGAGATGGTGCTATAACGGGAGTTGGCTGCAGATTGAGTTTCCGTACTGCTAAGGCTTCTCCCGCAATGATTCAGAATGATTTTTATGAAGGACCCGGGCAACAGGTCGAATTTTGCCCCCTCCCGAAAGCGTTCTCCACCCTATCCCCACTCAATTCTTTTTCGGGGGCAGTTGCGTAGGATTACCATAGCCGTCAGTTTAACAAAGTTGTAAAAGGGGCACACGCAACAGAAAATTGGACAACATTTAGAGGTTGCACATTCTCAAAACTTATGTTCTGGGGATTGGAAAAGCCTAACTTTAAATATGAAATAAAACAAAAACAGTCTGAAATTTTGTCAAATTGTTAAGCATGATCAATTCGTTATATTTGAATGAATAAAAATACCTTTTAATTCTGGGCGTAAAAACAGAATTAAAAAATAACGGTTATTTTTACTCAAAAAAATAAAAGTAAAATAATAACATTTATTTTTGCTCGTAAAAATAAAAGTCAATGAACTATAAATCCATAATTAAGTATTTTCGATTTTTGATTACTTATTGTTTTTGATAACTTAACAATAATTAATCAAAAACAAGATGAAAAAAATATGTAACTGTTATTTTTGCTCGAAAAAAATAAAGGTTAAAACATAATTCTTATTTTCCGACTTTTACGATAAAAGTTATAGAGTAAGAGTGTCATATTCTCCTGTGTCAAGTCTAACGGGTGTTAACGAAGTTAGCCGTGTGATACCACTAGGAGGTCAGTGCCCACAGTTGAGATAACGGATAATTCGGTTGCCGTAACTATTATAGTTCAAAATGTATAAGCATTTAAATGGTTTTCGTGGTATTTACAAAATTTTTGGTAAACAGACTATTGTGTGGTATATTGTATTAATATATATCGGGTGTTTTTTATTGAGGTATAGAACTTTAAGTTGGCATCACTTTTTTAACTGGCGGCCATTTTGTCAGCTGTCAAGTGATTAATATTTAGTTTGGTTTGCCATTTCATCATGAACAGGTTGGCAAAAGAACAACGCTTGCAAATCGTGCTAATTTATTTCGAAAATAATGGTTCAGTTCGCGAAGTTTACCGCAAGCTCCGTCTATTTTATGGTCGACATAATCGTCCATCAGAGCAATTAATTCGGTTAACCATGGATCGTTTTCGCACTACGTTTACTCTATGTGATAATACGCATCCGCAGCGACGTCGAACAGTGCGCACCGAAGAAACAATTGCCGCTGTAGAGCAAAGTGTTGAAGAGGACCCGAATGAATCGATTCGCCACCGTGCACAGCAATTGGAGCTTTGTCCATCAACTTTATGGAAGATTTTGCGCAAAGATCTTGGCTTGCGACCTTACAAGATCCAGCTTGTGCAAGAATTAAAGCCGCGAGACCATGCAATGCGTCGTGATTTTGGTGTATGGGCCGAAAATGAGATTGATCTCGATGCTGATTTTCATCGCAAAATTTTGTTCAGTGATGAGGCTCATTTTTGGTTGAATGGCTACGTCAACAAGCAAAATTTCCGCATTTGGAGTGAAGAGAATCCACATGAGACCCTTGAGACGCCATTACATCCACAAAAACTGACTGTTTGGTGTGCTCTATGGGCTGGTGGAGTCATTGGGCCATACTTCTTCCGAAATAATGCTGGAGAGTCAGTTACCATAAATGGAGACCGGTATAGAGCCATGATAACCGACTATTTTGTTCCCCAATTGGATGGCATGAATGTGGATGAGTTGTGGTTCCAACAAGACGGCGCTACATGCCACACAGCGTACGTCACAATTGATTTATTGAAGGAAACATTCGATGAGCGCATAATTTCGCGGAACGGACCTGTCAATTGGCCACCAAGATCGTGCGATTTGACACCACTGGATTATTTTCTTTGGGGATATGTGAAGTCGCTCGTCTTCGCCAACAAACCAGAAACGTTAGGGGACTTGGAAGCCAACATTCGTGGCGTTATTGCCAACATACGGCCCCATATGCTCGAAAAAGTAGTTGAAAATTGGACCTGTAGAATTGGCTTTATTCGAGCCAGCCGCGGCGGCCACATGCCCGAAATCATATTTAAACATTAATGGCATAAAATTATCCTTCCAATAAAGCCAAATTGATGGAAATTAAAACGATTTTCTTGTGTTTTATTTCAATTCGAAGTTCTATACCTCTAAAAAAAACACCCATTATCTACTTTGGAGTAAATTTGGTCTCACATTTATAAGTATTTAAATACTTTTCGTTGTATTTATTCGCTTGATTCGGATTGTATGAGAGTTTTGGTCAAAGTGAACCAAATTTCGCAAAATTTGGTTTACTGCCTGGTAATTACATACTTACAAATCATTTGTAATTAACTTACTTTTCGGAGCTATTTTATTTATTTTATTCTTTCATCAAGATACAGTTAGGCCAAACACGTCGGTAGTTAATCGTCTGAATACACAAGTATATATGGTTTGGATCTAAGCAACCAAAATCTGTTCCTTAAGTTATTTGGGGCGTTGGATCCGAATCAGCACACCGTTTTTTTAATGTTGGTTCTAGTTTTCGAGATATTAAATAAACACTTTTTTTAATTTCTTTACAATTAATCTCCATTTTTTCTCATTAAAAAGTTTTTTTGGGATCTGTTTCACGCATTAAGTCCAACAGTTGTAGCTCATCATGCTCTCGTCTCCAAATCCTTGGGATCGTTTTTCGATTTCTGTCAAATCTTGATTAAGACGCTCTCCTTGCTCGTAGCTTGTATCATCCAAGTTTTCAGAAAAAACTTAAGTTCCCCTATACTTCTGCTATATGCACCTATTAATTTAAAATCGGCCCAACGGTTTAGAAGTTGAGGACCACTGTGCTATATCTGGTAGTAATTTGTTTTCTTATGTATTTTTTTTTGCTTGATCTTTTATTTGTTTTATGAAAACATTAATGTAGATTAGAGTGTCCCGAAAAAATAAAAGTTATTTTTTCGAAACGCGTACCACCTTTGATTTTAATGATGTTAAAACTACAGTAATGGACCTTGAAATTTTCTCCAGAAAATCTGAGTCCTTGGCGATATTCCTGAGAATATGCCGCAAAAAATTTATTAGAAAACAATTAAATTAAGAGATCATTTACCATTTCGAGACTTGTAAGTAATAAATACGTAGACTAATTTTGTTAAATTATATTTACTTGAATTTACCTAAATTGTATGAGATTAACAATTTCTCTCCCGGGGTCAAAAGCCAAAATTTAGAGTTTTAGTTTTTCATGACAAAATTACGAAAATTTAAGAATTCATAAAAAGTTTAAGTCCAAGTTTAAGAAAATATTTAAACTTTAAAAAACTAAATTTTGACAAAAAAATATATTTTGGGCCATTTTGGTCCACATGTCTGTTCAAGGTTAAAATCAAGTTTTTTTATAAATACCCTAATCCTGATATTAATAGTTACTTTTAAACATTTTGTCGAGATTCGTTACGAAATTAATACATTTCTATGATTTTACCATGAAAATTTTAAATTTTGACATTTGACTCGGGTAAGAAAGGGTTAAAATTATCCGTTTTTTAAAACAAAACTCAGTAAACATTCTTCATATACAGAGCAATTATTGTATATTCACAAATAGCTTTAACCAAATTGAGTCGAAGTAAAATTTAAGAAGCATTTGTCCAAAAAATTACCAAAAAATATACTTTGGTGCAAATCGGCGAATTCAAATCGAATCTAGAAGCAGTTTATGTATCTCAAAAACATATCTTAAATCGTTCGACTTGAAAACGATCGATTTAAAAACGACCGATTTCCATCACATACCAAAATATAGAAAGAAGTATTTAGGTACTATTTTCTAATATAAGAAATATGTTTGTTCCCGTACTTCAACAACACAACACAAACTTATTCAAACGTGTTCCCGTACAAATTTTTCAATACAAATTGTTGTTTTTTGAGTAATTTCTGACATCTTCGGACTGTTTTGTGTAGTTTCGTTAGAGTACGGGAACAAACATAATAATTACATTTCAAAAAAATAATGTTAAAGAATTCACTGCTAAGTTTTAATAAATAAATACATTTGTTTGATCCAAGTGCAAAGTTAACAAAATGGAAGCAAGTAATTCAGTTAAAAACGACCTAAACCACAGAAAACGTTTGTCATTTCAGAGTAAAACAGCAAAACTTTTTTTATGACCCGACAGACTAGACAGCTTTGAGGCATTCATCATATAACCCGGCCCTTATCCAAAAGTAACCCCAATATATAAACAAATGTTCCATTTAACATTACGATAATCTAAAGGAGAAAATTATGATCCATTTTAGATAAATAAAATAGGGTTATTTCAACAGGGTTGTTTCAATCCAAACGTTATTTAATTTTAAAAGGTTTTAGGCGGTATCATTATTAATAATAAAAACAAAAATCGGTTTGAATTTAAATCTTACATAGTGACACACTTTGTCACCCGCGGTGTCAAAATTTAAATTCATACACTCACAATATGTTAAATTATGTAAGAAATTCATATTTGAAAAAAAAAAAAAATACAACTGAAAATGCCGCAATGTCTGTAAGTCTACGCATTTCTTCTACTGCTTTACTTGTTGATTTTTGTAGAAAATCTGCCGCACTTAAACGATGTCGGCGTGGCAAAGGCATTAATCATCTTAGTTGACAGACGAACTGCCTGCAATATCATAAGAAGGGGAAGTTTCCCCAAATTTAAAAAAACATTATGTGATGTTATATTATTTTTTAATTTATATTTATTAACAAGTTATTAGCATAACTAAAATACTTTATTTACAATAACATATGTTACAAAATTTCAGTCCATTATTGAAGGGATACAATCCCTTTTTTTAAAGTTACCAAAACATAAAGTACCCTGCAGAAATTATTGGGGCTACATAAACCGATTTAGATAAAAAGTAGTAACATATAAACAAAAGATATTTTCGAATGTTCACAACTAACTTTTGTATGTGTATTTAAATACGTGATAGGTACGTTGACCAAACGTCCTTTTTTTTTAACAATGTCCTTTGAAAAAATAATTGTAATTTTTTTAATTAAATTTAATTAAACTGTCCTTTTTTAAGTGAATTGTCCTCTTTTTCGTTAAACTTCAAAACAGTATGTTTTATTTTTCAAAAACATATAAATCACATAACGATACAATATGAACTAAAAAAATTAACAGGATATTATAGAAAAAAAAAAACAGTTTTTTGACCCTAAGGTGAAATAACCTTATTATGGTATAGCTTGACCGGCAATAAAACTTTCATACTTGTTTTATCGAATAACTGTGCGATGAAACTCATTTCTGGTTGAATAGTAATGAAAGAAACTGCTATGAATTGCGATAAAATACCCAAATTTAGATTCGAGTTCGGTCAATTGACCACCTATATCGTGAGATTAAAAGCCTTCAGACTATTTTTGCAAGGTTATGTAAAGGTTTTATGAAAAAGACTGCAAAGGTTGACGCACTAAAATTCAATATGAAATATACCGACCGATATGTTGAAGAATTTGTGCCAAATTTATTGTATATACAGTGAAAGCTACACTGGCGGACAGCTCTCATAGGCGGACATCTCCGCTAGACAGACGATTTTCCAAGTCCTAAAAATTAGGTAGTATTTTTAGAACAAATTCATCTCCAAATAAATAGTAAAAAAGGCAAAGTTAACCTTTTTTTTGTATTTCGGTTTATCCCTCTTTTATTCTATGCGCAAGTAGTGATTTATGCGAAGATATTGCATTTTTCTTTGTTAAGTGTGTATTTTTTAACTAAATCAGATTATGTAACATTGTGCGGTGATTGATTCCCCGGTTTATTGTTTCATGTAATTTATGTTTATAGACAAAATCTAAATTTATTCCTATTTTTATTCTGATTTATGTGATAACTGATAAATCGGCGTAAGAAGGTTGGGTTCAGAAATGCGTAAAAGCATTGCCTAACAGAACACTATGTCTAAAGTAAGCAAATGTACATATGGTAAATTGTCTTAAAAGAGGCTCACAATTCTATTTTGCGTTAAAATGTTGGGAGAGAAAGAAAAACTACTGGTTACAGAAGTATTTTAACGAACTATCCATTGAGCTGACATCACCCCTAGGCGAATAAAAACGGCTAGACGGCCGGTGTCCGCATATGGGAGCTATCACTGTATTAGAATTATCAAGTAAATTAACTAAATATAAAAAAAAGTAGTCCTTTATTTCTTGTTTAAAAATATGGTCACCATAATGATAGGCGATATAAAACGCTTATGAATAGCATAATTGTATAAGAATATGTATCTATTTGATTTTCATTTGGATTTGTCCCTTTTATGGTAAACTTTATACACGCGCATGGGGAAGTCTTAATTTCTGCAGGGTAGGATAACACTTTCTGCTTTTATATGTAAGCAGGTATATTTATATGTGTATACAAACAAATTAACACAATACATTAGGATGATATCAATTGCAATGAGTCGAAAATATATGACAAATTTCTATATTGTTAGTATGATAACTTGTTATCGGTTTAATTTTTTTTTTTTATGTTTACCCTTAATCACCATATGAATGATGTTTGTAACGCATGGAAATATTGGTCTGACACCCTTTAACCCTTCTGCACTCCATGGGTCTAGTTGATTTAAAGTGTTTCCTTCCAACTCCGCATTTCAAAACACGATTAACACACATTTAATATCGTTTGGGTCGACTTTATCATTTACCATTTATTGATAATTTGTTTATCAATAAAATCGCATTTTTGTTTGTTAAAAATTTTTTAATTCTTAAACTGTAGGATTTGAAAGTGATTCCAAGTCTATTGGCATACTTAAAGGTGGGTCAAATACCAATATTTCTATGCGTTACATACATCAGCACAAACTTATATATAACTTACTTTCCACCTATGGTGGTGAAGGGTATAAACAAAGGTTTACATATGAAACATGAAACTACAGGATCGTTGTAGAATATGCATCTAAAACTGCAAATATTCTCATTTTCCATATACAAATTTGCTCAAAAACTTTGCACGGGCTCGTATCCTAAAAATAAATAAATTTAATTTTGTACACTTTCGACTGACATAATTTGGCCATATAATTTCACTATTAGAAGTCGATCAGAGACAAAGTCAAAAAACGACACAACCTAATGTACTTATATACAAAATTTCACAGAATTCGGAAATCACAACAACTAATAGAATCAAAATACCTTACCAGACAATACATATACAAAAATGCATTAACTCTTGATTTTGATATAAACTTTCACAGTGTGAAAGGTGGGCATCTGTTGGAGGATTTATTCATTCCAAAAAGATGTGACGTTATTAAATACTTTCTACACTATCAAGATCCGATGTATCCTAACTTACATCTGTCATGACAGAACACTGTCTGATTGGAAGGGAGTTAGCCTGAAGGCGACAAGTGGCTTTTAAAGAAGCTGTGGTGATAAAGAGGAGTCCATAAAACATCTCCTCTACACTGGACATTTATATCTTAAGAGACCTATGTGATGTGGCTAATGTAAATATTAGCCGACTTAAGAGACCTTAAGAGACCTATGTGATCTGGCTAATGTAAATATTAGCCGACTTAAGAGATTTTTAAAGTATTCCCGATGATATGTGGATGCCGGTGATATGTTTTTTGTTTTGGCTTCCGTTTTAACACAATTAGCAAATTCACTATGTCTACTAAAGTGCTAAATCTTAAAGTGCTATTTAGGGTCAAATAGCACTACTGTGAACACCTGTCGTATATTAACCATTGTATATTTTGATAGACGTCATACTACTACACAGAAAAAGAAAAACAACAAGAACTTACCACATTGTCAGATTCCATTTCCAAATTTGTATTATGTATTTGATTTCGATTTTTTTGTTAAAAAAAATTCGTAATTGTTTTTGTTTTAATTTTGGTGCGAAATTATCTGTCAACAGAAAAAATTTGATAAGATCAATCATGCCAATTTTTTCAAACAAAAAACGCTGAAATATGAGCGTGGCATCACTGAATTAAATAGCACGGTGAGTAAACATAGGTTTCAAAGTGATATTGTCATATAATATTTTTTAATGGGAAATACCAACAAAATTTTTTCGACAGTCATAAATATTTATGACAATAGGACAATAGCACACAATAGCAGAGACTGTGAATTGGCTAAATGTACTAAGTGAGTCTTATTACTAAAATGATTACCTAACCTAAACAAAAAAATACCAAACAAATAAATTTCCTGTATTAAATATGAAATTTTGTTTACATTTTAATGTTAGATCATATTGATATCATAGGAAGGTACGTATCCAAAGCATACAAATGGGTATACCGATAGAGTCTAAAACATTTGCTGAGTCGATTTAACTATACCCGTCCGGTTGGCTAGCTGGGCTGCTGTCTTGGTTCAAGGAAAACTAAAGTTATTTTTGGTTTAAATCGGATAATTTTTAGGGTACTTTCATAGAACTGGCCGTCCTTAATAATTATTTTGTCCTTTGAATAAAGTTTAGGAAAAATATTGTTCATCATATTCAAATTCAAAAATAATCTGAATAATCATTATTGACAATTTCGAGTAAAATGATTAAAAAAAAAATTGGAGTACTTATTTTAGAGCTATCCTAATGTTAATAAATACTTATGTAGAAATGTATGTACATTCGAACTAACCTACCTTCATTCATGCAAAATAGTTGTTAAAAAAATTGAATATATTTTCTTTTAATGCCGAATTGATGTTTATACGAAAGCAATGAGCTCAGCTCAACTAAAGAAAGATATTTATGCAAAATTTGAACTTCAAATCTGAAAGATGTGAGGAGGTTAAAAGCACCACAAAACTACAACAAACTAAAGGGGCAACCTCAATAATAGCAGCGACACACATATATAGTTGATAATGATTGAAAAAGAAATACATACATATATTCAATACCGTCTATTAACCATTTTTATTAGGAAACTATTTTTTAAGATACATCACTTTTAATAAAAATCAGAGAGAAGTCTTTCTTAAAACTTTGGCTTAAATATATTGTAGAAGAAATATTGACTTATATTTCAATATTTTGGATATTAAATAGTTTTTTTGTTCCACCTCAAAAATATTCAATTTGGTTCATAGTCGCTATTGAATATAGGCTCTCTAGGTGCAAGTGTCTAAATACATATTTATGATGTAAGAGAGTCATAATATACATACATTTATTTAACTCTGGGTTAAGCATAAAGAAATGTTTTTGAATAAAAAATATTATGATTTCATTCACAATAATGGAAAATTTACAAATAAAAATTGTTTTTAATAACATTCAAAGCTAGAGCTGAGGTGCAAGTGCAACAGTGACTTACGGTAAAGATCAAAATATTTAGACTTGTCATATCACACATATTTTTATACCCTTCACCATCATAGGTGGAAAGGGTATTATAAGCTTGTGCTGATTTATGTAACGCATAGAAATATTTGTCATAGACCCACCTTTTAGTATACCAATAGGCTTAGAATCACTTTCTGACTCGATTTAACGATGTCAGTCCGTCCGTCTGGTTGGACTCCCATGTTTATTTTATTTATTTATTTATTTATTTGATGTCCTGTACAACAAAACTAAAAGTACTAAAAAGTAACTAAAAGTAAAATTAAACAAAAATAAAAAAGAAATGCAATAATATAATACAATTTTAAATTAAATTAGGAATTAAATAGTTACAAATTAAATGAAACGTACTCCAAATAATTTAGTTTCAAAAGGTGTAATATGGGAAGATCGCTTTAAGTTAAAAACATATCTCAAAACTGAATTGTATGTGGTACTAAGTTTTCCTGTGTTAGTGTAATCAGAGCTGGAAAATAATTGACAACCGTATAGTAAAATGTTTTAGCGAACTTGCGAATAGAAACCGGCGTTAGATGTTGGGTTTTTTAGCGTTTTAGGCGTTTTTTAGCGTTTTAGGTTAGTAGCGGAAGAACCAAAGTTGAAAAAGTTGCTTAATTTTAAATATAGCATTTTATGGTCAACCATATCGAATGCTTTCGAATGATCTAATAGTATTAAAAATGCAATATTACCCTCATCAATATAGCCACATATTTCCTCTGATACGTCGATAAGAGCAGTGATGCAGCTATGTTTGGGTCCAAAACCAGTAAGTAGCCTTTTAGCATTAAGGTATTCACTATTTGCTTGTTTAGTATCCTTTCGAGTACCTTAGATAGAAATGAAAGTATAGCTTTGGGCCTGTAATCGTTTTTATTTTTAGGTATTGGAACTATTTTGGCGTACTTCCAATTTTGAGGAAATGGACTTTTAGTTATGATTGTATTAAAAATATATGAAATATGTGGCAATAGAAAAGGAACAATGGCTTTAATAAATTTAGGACGAATCTCATCAGGACCAATTGCATTTGATTTAACTTCATAACAAGAAACTACAAAATCATTTTGGGTAATACATTTAAAAGAAAAAGAGTTTCCAAGAGTTTGTGGGTGCGAATAACTAAATGAGTAAAAATCGGGATTTACGTTTACATTTTGAATTCTCAAAAAAGTCTCATTTAACGAGTCTACATCGACGTTCGAGGAATTTAAATCATGTGGCTTTTTGATGCCAATATCAGGAATAATTTGCCACGTTTTCTTGGTACTCGCGGCAGAGGAAAATAAGTTTATGTAGAATGTTGTGAATGTTGTAAACCATGTAATCAAAGTTCAGGTCTCAATTCTAAAGATAATTTGATGAAATTTGGCATAGATCATTTTGACAGTGGTATTGCAATTCGTCAAAATCGGTCCATTATTTATGGTACCTCCCATAGGTCCCACTTCCCGGAATTGATATATTGGCCACAAATATCAATATTTTTTCATGAAATTTAAAACAAATACTGCTTATGTAAACTAAAATCACTGTACCAAATTTACAAAGTAAGAAAGCACTATAGTCGGTCTAGCCCGACCATACGATACCCTTCACCACTAAGGTCAAAGGTGTTATTTTTCCTGTATAAAGACAAATATTTGCTAAATTTTGCCATCATACAAACATTTTCTTAAAACTTATATATTTAAGCTTTAAAACTTATATATTTGGCAAATTGATTACAGTTATTACGAAAATTATGTACGCAAAAAATAAACTCAAAATGTTCATTATCTTTAGATTTACGAGCGTTTTAGTGATTTTTTGTCTCATTTAGTGCGTTTTGAGAAAAGAGTTTGTATGGGAGCTATGGTCAAATGTGGACCGATTCAAACGAAATTTGGTACAGTGATTTTAGTTTACATAAGCAGTATTTGTTTTAAGTTTCATGAAAAAATATTGATATTTGTGGCCAATATATCAATTCCGGGAAGTGGGACCTATGGGAGGTACCATAAATAATGGACCGATTTTGACCAATTTCAATAGCCATGGTCCCATTATCAAAAAAATGATCAGTGCCAAATTTCATTAAATTATCTTTAGAATTGCGACCTGTAGTTTGATTACAAGGTTTACATGGGGGTCCAGCCAGACGGACGGACTGACGGACATCGCTAAATCGACTCAGAAAGTGATTCTAAGCCTAAGTACGGGAACACAAAACAACAAAATTGAAGACCTCAATTGATTTAAGTTAAAAAATATTGAAACAAACGTTTTAAAACCGTTAAACACATTTTAGTTTTTATCGATTTGATTTTAAATAGCAATTTTTCAAATTTTTTGTTTGTTTTTAATTGATAAATATCTTTTTGAAAATGTTTAATAGGAAAAATTGTTCTGGTAAAAACATGTAAGTCATTGTAAAGAAAAAATTTTAAAATTTTCTCAAATTCGTTCGCAATTACATTTTTTCAAGTACAGGAACACTTATAGGGAATTTACACCACTCTAAAATCTAGTAAATTTGATTTCAAATCTCAATCAAAATCTAGATCGTTTACACTCAATTTTTTTATATTTGCTAGATTTTATTTCCATAACAGAATTAGTTTAATGATATAAAACGAAACCAAAATTTTTCAAGCTTTATTTATTTTCCTTCCCCATTTATTTTTTACATTTTTTATTCAAGTTTTATTCAATTTTTAATTCAAAATTTTATTTATTTATTAATTTTGTCGCACTTTTTTATTTTGTTTTGATTTAAATGTCATTTTAATTTACACGGCGTGGTATTATTTAGTACTTTTAGAAGAAAAACATGGCTGCGTCATTAAGTACTACTAGATTTTAAGTAGATTTTGCCAAAATCTACTTCATAACTAGATTTTTTTTGTATGGGAAATCTAGTCAAAATCAACTAGATTTTGAACAAAATGTCTTAAATACTAGATTTCGAGGCAATGTAAATGCCTTATTTATTGTAATTTCTGATTAAAACTTGTGCAATATTGTACAGTATTGGTAGTTCTGGAACACAGCTATTGTGTCTACAGTTTATGTGACATTGTAAACCAGCGTTACCGTTATGCGACTAAAGTCGAAATTTGCGACTTTTTAGGTGGCCTGCGACGCAACCTGCGACTTTTCTTCAATGAACCTTTTTTGCCACTTTTTCGAATTTTGTGCGACTTTTAACACCTTTTTAGAAAATTATTTAAAATTTTTATTTTTAGCCCATATTCAATATCTCAACTAAAATTCCCAAAAATTATTGTAACTTAAGTATAAATGCCATCACTTTGGTCTCAGTTTGCTATCTAAAACCATTAAAAGCAATATTTAATATTTCAAAATCTTCATACAATTTTAGCAAAAAATGATTTTTTGGTGCGCTTTTGCTTTTAGGTGTTAAATGGCAAAAACTATTTGTCGTATGTTATATCAACATGCAGCACATAAAAGAGATATATATCAAACGATGCACAACTGAAAGATCTACCAATCCTTATGCATTTTTTAGGAATTCATTGAGGGGACCGAAAAATATGAGAAAAAAAATTAAAAGTGGCGAAAACGTGATTAAATTTTGGCAGCCATTAAGTAGTATTTGAATGACGAAATTAAAACTTAGAGGGCAATGAATTCATCCCCCAAGTATGGGGTCTTTTTCATAAAATAACGACTGGGTCCAAATGAAACGAAAAAAGAAGACGAAATATGAAAAAAACGTAAATGCCTTATTTGATTTTTTTACGTTTTTTGAAATTTGCATGCCAATTACGCTAAGAAGTAAAAACTTGCGCTACTAAGATTTTGCGTTCAATATACCTGTAGACTTAGGAGTTCAAATCTGTAATTCGATTTTCCGAACACCTAAGAGTACAAAAGTTATTCGAGTTGAAAGTCGGTTATATAGGAATTAAAACTGTTTGATTTTTGCCTATATATAATATCTTTTCAAGTATGAATTGTTTTATAATCTTTTGTTCATTGTTTAAAAAAAATGTTATAAAAAAGTGTGCGACTTTTTTTTATTGAAAGAGACTTTTTGTGCGACTTTTTTTTGGAAAAAGCGACTTTTTCTGCGACTTTTTCAAATTTGTCAGCGGTAACGCTATTGTAAACACAATTTCAATACATTTTTTATTGTCTCTCAATAGGTAGATCATTTTTTCTCTCTGGCATTACTGTTATTTGACATTTCTTTATTGATTAAAAATAAGTAAATGAAATTACAGAAAAAGTATTAAAAAACAAACAATTCGGTACAAAAAAAGAATTTTGGAATGTAATTTCCAAAAAGTGTAAGAAATTTTAAATGAAAAAAGTGAACAAATTTTATGTGAAAAAGTGTGGAAGATTTTGCGGAAAATTTTTCTCCTCCCAATGCGATTTTTGGTGGTAAATTAAAAAAGTGGTTTCTTGAAACAGGTCCTTCGAGGAAAAGTTAAGAAAAACTTTTATTTATATTGAAGGGGGAAGGAAGGTCTGGAAGTGCTACTTTCGACAGAAACGCTGTTTGAGAAAAGAGAAAAAGGCAGTAAATAGATATGTCTCTCCTGAAAGCTATTGCTACTGAAGCATATTTTTGAAAAATATGACGAGATTGGATTTAAACATTGACGGATTTCCACTTTTTAAAAGTTCAAAAGTCCAATTGTGGCCAATTCTTTGCGGAATTGTCAACATGAAGGAACCGGTGCAGCCTCTTGTTGTAAATGTCTCTTCTGGAAGCTATTACCATATAGGGATAGAAACCCAGTTACAGAAACTGGAGCCAATTTTTGACAAATATGACGAGATTATATTGGATTTAAACGTTGACGGATTTCCACTCTTTAAAAGTTCAAAAGTAAAATTGTGGCCAATTCTTTACAGAATTGTCAACATAAGGGAACCGGTGCAGCCTCTTGTTGTAAAAGTGTATTTGGGCAACTCCAAACCAAATTGTTTAAAGGATTATATGAAAAATTTAACAGAGGAATTTCATTTATTAAAAAGTAATTTTGTTTTGAATGGATATACATTTGCTATAAAGTTTCGTTGCCTTCTATGCGATACATCAGCAAAAGATTTTGTTTGTGGCGTTCCCGGACATACTTCTGCAAATGGTCGCACGAAGTGCACTCAATTTGCAAAAAAAAAGTCGGCGATGTGCTGACGTATAGTAATACAACTGTCAAACTTATTTTGGACACCGACTTTTCATTGTGAAGATACTCAAGCCATCATACGCTGAAGTTTTAAGAAGAGAAAATACCTCTCGACGAAATGGGTTTCAATATGGTATCGTACAGTCCATTGAACTTATCGAGGGTTTATATTCAAATAGTGCAATCTACAAATTCACATTTTTACAGAAGAGCGAAAAAATTGTTTTTGTCATTAACTATAAGAGTAGTAAATATACTTTGTTTTACAATACCATACAAATTAGGGCTATGATTTTATACAAATTAAGTTTTTAATTAACTCCTTATATTTACGTTTCTTTTTTCGAGTTAAAATTGTATCGTTTCAAATACTAAAGCAAGTAGATAGCATTATTTTAACAACAAAAAAAAAAATAAAACATAATATTATCAAAATAACACGAGTTTTAATTAAAATAATAAGTTTTTTGAATAAAACAAGATTTATTATAATTATATTAATAGAATTAAAGGTATTATATTTCTCATATGATCCGACAATGTTCATAATGTTCGGATCCGACATGTTCATAATTTGATGCATTTAGCATCCTGCGCAGAAGGGTATAGTCTTCTTATTTCGTTTTCGGCATTCGATAAAACCTCGAGAAAACCTTCATTAATCCTTCTGCAGATTGTACAAAGGGAAAAGTATTTCGAGGCGAAGAATGCCAACATAATCTATCCCCATAAGGATTGGGATACCTTTAAAGGTACATCCATCAATACCCAATGTGATGTACTACACTGCCCGTCAAAACTATAACCGCACTACAATATCCGTTTTTGCATTACGTTAAAAGAAAATTCCATGAAAGGGTTTACGATATATTATAGTAATATAACTGTAGTTTTATTCTAACAAAAAATTTGTCAGTTACTCTTTGAATTGGCAAATTCACAACGATTAATGCATTTCATTTGCATAACTATAACCGCATCGCATTTAAATTAAATAAGAAATTAAAACTGCACCAAAATTTTAAATTTCTCGTATGCAAGTTACGTATTATTTTAATTAAAATAAAATGCCAAGGGGAACATATCTTACAAATGTCGAAAAAGGAACCATTTTAAACTTTTTAGAAAATGGGCTAAATTTTCGAGAGATCGGTAGAAAACTAAATCGTTCGGACCTAGTGGCAAGAAATTTTGCCAAAAACTAAAGTCAGCATGACAAAAATAAAACCGGAGGTGCAAAATGAAAGTTATTCGAAAAAGATCGGCTCAAAATTGTAAAAGCCACAAGCAATTCTATGAAAAGCCTTTCGCGAATTTCTGCCGAATTTGGCGTAAAATTGTCAAATTCCACAATAATTACAATACTAAATGAGTCTGGAACATAACCAGATAATCGTTAATGACTGTCCCAAGATGCAGTACAAGGAAGCCCATATGGAATTCGCAAAGTAAGTCTTGCAAACAACAGATAAGAAAACTATTTTTTTTATGTATTAAAATTCTTCTCTTCTTCTCTTTTAGGCGATTTTTTCAGATGAGAAAAAATTAAATCTTGGCGGTCCTGATGGTTAAGGTTAATATTGGAGGGATCTGCTAAAGGAACCACGATATTTCTCAAAACGAAATTTCGGTCGCGGTTCCTTAATAGTATATAGAGCTTTTTGCAGCGATGCATTGCCTGATTTGGCCTTTCCAAGCACTCTAATGAATTCCGGAGAATACATAAGCATTCTTAATAAAAAAAACTGTTGCCTTTCTTGGAAGCCCAGGCTGAAAAACTTTAATTTTTAGCGAGGAAACACAAGAGTCGTCGGAATATTGAATGGCTTAAATTAAAAAACATTAAAATTATTGAGCGGCCTGCCTGTTCTTCGGATCAAAACCAATTAGAAAATTTTTGGGGAATATTGGGCCGCCGTGTTTATGCCCAAAATAGATAATACAAAATAGTTTTCGAACTAAAAGAAGCAATCATCGATGAATGGCGAGCAATTACTGAAGATATGAGGACCAAACTTATCCAAAGTATGCCAGATCGAATTTTTGAGCTTATTCAGAATAAAGGAGGCCCCACCAATTATTAAAAATATTTGTTAGTTTAATTGATAATTTAAGTAGCGAATTTTGTTAATTTTTTTAAAGTGCGGTTATAGTTATGAAACAGCTGTTTGTAAATAAATAATTATTACAAAATATTTTCTCTTATACTAAAATATTTAATTCCTTTTATTGCCAAAAGCTGAAATATTTACATTAATAGGGGTGCGGTTATAGTTGTGATGGGCAGTGTATAGTAACTGGTTACCTTGTAATGACTACAACATACCCTCCGAATTACTAATAAGTTATTACAGTAAGTAGTTATTTGGGTGACACGAAATAACACCCACGGAAATAACGGGGTCAAAATTTCTCAAAAAAAATCAAGGGGGTTACCGCGTAACTCGATTCGAAAAAAATTATTTTCGAAACACAATGCTTTAAGCATACAAATTCGAACAGTTTTATTTTCGAACCGAGTTACGCGGTAACCCCCAAAAGTTGCAATTAGGTATTTCGATTTTTTTGTTAGGTATGAGTAATTTTTGTGCCAAAGGATTTTTGAAAATATTTAAAATTCTGGGACCACAGGGCACTAAATTTTGAGATAACTTAATTTTTAAAATTTAATATCTCTGAGACATTTTAATCAATTTTGCTCAAATTTACAGGGCTTTTAAATAATTTGTGTGTGTTTTAAACTAAATTAAGTCCAAAAATTTATTTTCAAAATTTGACCAAAAAAAAAGTCAAAAAATTTTTGATGGAGACTTTAAAATTGACGGAGATATTCCATTTTTAAGCCTGCGACGCACGTCATATTAATGTAACTCATACTCGTCTTTTGTCACGAGTTATAATAAATTATGTAAAGCGAAAGCTTTCTTCAAATCACTATTCAACGAAAACCAAAAATATCTTCATGAGACCGTCACGCTGCGCCAGGGATGCTGTGCGTCGCAGGCTTAAAAATGGAATATCTCCGTCAATTTTAAAGTCTCCATCAATTTTTTCGTGACAAGACAAGGAATCATAAAATTATTATTAGAAAAAAATCGTAGGGGTGCTTATGAGTGAAAAAATGAAATAAAAAATATTTTGACTTTTTTTTTGGTCAAATTTTGAAAATAAATTTTTGGACTTCATTTAGTTTAAAACACACACAAATTATCTAAAAGTCCTGTAAACTTGAGCAAAATTGATTAAAACGCCTCAGAGATATTAAATTTTAAAAATTAAGTTATCTCAAAATTTAGTGCCTTGTGGTTCCCAGAATTTTGAAAATTTTTGAAAAATCCTTTGGCACAAAAATTACTCATACCTAACACTAAACTTTTTGCAAGTTTCAAAGAAATCGAAATACCTAATTGCAACTTTGATTTTTTGAGAAATTTTGACCCAACGTCCAATTTTAAAAATAAAATTGGCCCCAGTAAAAAAAAAATAAGATGAAATAAGACCCAAGGAAAAAAATATTAAAAGGCGCCCAATTTTTTTTTGCAATAAACCCTAATTTAAAAAATAATTTTGAATATTTGGTTTTTATTTCGTAAGTTAAGCTTAATATAATACCACCCAAAAAAATAAAAATAAACCCAAAATTTTTAAATTTTCTTTAATTCAATTTATTTACATCCGTATATTAAAGAAAAACACATTGTTTTTATCAACAACTTGTTGACAAACTGGACAGTTTATTTTGTCTTCTTCTTTGGAATAGCTTGTGCTTGTAGCTTCATTACGCAGCTATCACATGTTTTCATATGCTTGCATTGTAAAAGAAGAATGTTGGGCTCCTCTAAAAGGCAAATTTCGCAAGATTTTGTCTCCAAGTTTCGAGTTTCCTGAACAGGTTCAGTTCCAGCTTCATCCCCGTATTCCTCCTCTTCTAAAAAAGCTATATCATCAAAAACATCTTCTTCTGATTCTAGTCCACATACAAGTTAGTTTGATGGATATACCATCCCATTGAGGAATGTTGAAGCTGTTATCATTCCTTTTATAGTTCATCCAGCGTTTTATCTATTTGTACTGCTTTCTCAACTTCACTTTCCTCCGGTTGGGTTTCCCAAACCACTTCCAACGAGCTGCTCAAACTTCCTACTTTTTGCAAATTTTTCACCTTGTAAAATTTGAACAAATTTGAAAAAATTAGAGTTTTTTGGAATCATTTTTCCAAGAATGCCATTATATGATTATAATGCCGCTGTTGTCTTAGGCGATGATTCGGAGACCGAAAATTGTTCTGGACAAATCGGAAATATTAAAATTAATTAAAGACAATTCCTTATGGCTTTGAAGTAAAATATTACCTTTGTTGTCCAAAAATTTTCAAAATAATAAAAAATAGTAAAAAATTAAATTGATGATCAAACTCTTCGGTATCCTTTTTTATCAAATCAAACGAATTCAATATAAAATTTGGCGGCAGTAGTGGCAACGATAAAACTTTGTGGTATTGTATTGAAGTTTTTTATTTTGCCTAATAAATTTTGCCAATTTTTTGTTTTTGACTGTTATATGCCTACGAACTGCCTGACAATATTTAATGGAACCAACAACCGAATAGTGCGGAGTGACGAAATACTGTCCTAATTGCCCTTCGTAGGCCAGTTTCAAAATCGGATATAAAAATTGCTCTATTTAAATTTATTATATCAGAATTTATAAGTTTGAAGCAAATACTTATGAATGGGAATAACTCAAAATTATACACATATTAAAAAATTGTATTTAATATTAAAAAATTAGTTAAATAAGGTTTGAATTAAACAAATCGAAAAAATATGTAAATGGAAGAAGCAGCAGCGCCGCAGGGAAAAAACAATTTGTAACAAAAATCGCGACGATTCTAAGGTTGTAATCGATTGGTTACAATCTGATGAAACCTGTGTTTTGAAGAGGCCTGCTCAGTCACAAGATCTCAATCCCATAGAAAATCTAAAGAAAATTGTAGATCTCAAAATATGTGACCAAAACTACACCAGAAGGGAGGAATGTAGTTTTAAGAGATTGGTAAAAAATTCCTATAGAAATCACAGATATTTACTTTAATATGTGCAATGCTCAGATAAAAATAAAGGATACTCTAAAAAAGATAAAATTTCTTAAAGTTACAAAAGAAATTTTCTCTAGCTGAAATAAAGTTTCCATTATTTTTTCAACAGTGCATAAATTAATGAGTTAAAAAATCTTTAAAATTTAAAATATATGAAAATATGAGAAATTAGTGTAATAAAACCAAATTTTTGAAAAAGTTTATAAAAAGTGTCCTATACTAACGTCGGTTTAATATGCAAACCTGTCAACTCGCATTCAGTAAATTTTATAGGAGGGACTAAAGCTTATGTTATTTCAAAATTATATTTTAAGAAGCATGAACGTTTTTATTTGGCACCAAGATTTTTTATACCCAATTAGAGTTTTGACGATATCTCAGGTGTTTATGGACTGATTGTGACAGCTTGCTTTGCGGGATGATTTCCTCAAATCTGTTATGAAATTGATATCAGTACACCCTCCAGGAACTTAACAAATATGATCGTAGATACCATTAAAATGCAATATAACGATCTACTCAGAAACGGCAGGAGATTCGATTTAGCGATGTCCGTCTGTTAATATCAATTTTTTTTGGAGCACTTGTTTTGGCGATATATTAACGGTCTTATGCTAAAAAATTTAACAACGATTGGTAAACTAAAGTTAAGCAAAATTTCTTAAAGTATTATCCTAAAACGATTATTAGCTTAACAAACCGATGTTAATCTTTTGTTAACATCAAATAATTTAAAGTAGCTGTCTACATAATTTAAAACTACGTTAAATATTTTATTGTTTTGATAAATAATATTTTCTGAAAACTTTTAAAGAAAATATTTAAGTTTTCAGACTTATCTAATAAAAAATAATATTTTTGCTAAATTTAGTTATCATATTTTTTCTAATTTGCTATTTTTTATCATATAAAAGGTTTCGGGGGTGGGGAATTTATGAAATATAATTTCCATGATATTTCATACTCTATTTTACATATTTCATACTCACCAAACTTTTCAAAAAAATTGATAATACATATTCTAATTTTTAACAAAAAATTCGTGTTTTCAACAAAAAACAGATATCGGTCAATGAAATTTACAAAAAACATTATAGTGATGTATATATATTCAACATGAGTTAAAAGTACTCGATTTTTAAATAATCGGTTTAAACCCTTAGTAAAAATTTGTCTATTTACTGTATTATAAATGTGTTTAGTTTATGCTTTTATATAACATAAACATAATTTTACAGTAAGAAAAGAAGAAAAATGTTATTTTATATTAAAAACATACAAAACATTATTTAGAAATTCGACTACCCGGAGGAAACTATGAATAATTAATTCGTTGTTTTGTGTATTTAATTATAGAGAGACGAGAGAGAATGACGATGTTGCCAGCATAAACATGTAAAATTGACTTGACGTATTCATTAGTTAAAGAACTGTTTTTGGATACTATTTTTTAACAATCGTTTGTTAGCCTTAAAGTATTTGGTAACTAACGTGTTCTTTAAGCAATATTTAAGATTTTTTTTAACATAAGACCGTAAATGTTTATGAACCGATTTCTATGAAATTTAATAGAATTCGGGCGGGTTGCCTAAAATCTGATAAATAATTTATGTAGGCCTGTATTCCAGGAGCATATTTTTATTTCTTTGTAGAGCAACATTTCTAAAATATGTATAATTTAAGGTGATTTTATCGATATTAATGAAATTCAATAACGTGCTAAGTAGGAGGATTTCATAAAACTTGATATAAAATTCATGTCTGTACACCTCCCTGGAATATCACAAATCTGATTTCGGGCATATGTCTTAAATTTGTATCTGACTTTTGATTATATTTAAGCATTATATATCTAATTATAGGTCATATTTTCAGGAAATACATAAAATATAGCTAAGCATTTAAAACTTACGTAAGCGCCATATCCCAAATTAAATTTTTTGGGGATTCAGTTGAAAAATAACCTTTGCTATCACTCTACGATCTCAAATTGACAACTTTGTTTAAAAAATAAAAATCTGACATTTCAATTAAAAATAGCTGTATTCCAGAACTCCCAATACTGTACTTTTAATGAAATATTTGTATATTATTTTGAAGATATAATTAATATTTCAATAGTTTTAAACAAAATATAAAATCTGGCTTATGAACCACAGTTTTTGAAAATTTCCTATAAAAAATTAACTATGATAAGATTTCTAAAATGTACCACTACCTTAATTTACTATTTTTATAGGAAAATTTCCGAAAATTTACTATTTTTATAGGAAATTTTTAAAAAATTTACCATTTTTATAGGAAATTTTTCAAAAATTTATTATTTTTATAGGAAAATATTCAAAAATTTACGTTTTACTCAAAATTTTTTTTAACTTACTTTTTATATAGGAAATTTTTAAAATAAATTACTATTTTTATAGGGTTTTTTTAATTTACATTTTTATAGAAAATTTTTCAAAAATTTACTTTTTATATAGGAAATTTTTAAAAGAAATTGCTATTTTTATAGGGATTTTTTTAATCTACTATTTTTATAGGAAATTTAAAAAAATACTATTTTAAAGGAAATTTTTTAAAAATTTACTTTGTTTATAGGAGATTTTTTAAAAAAATTACAAAATTTATAGGAAATTAAAAAAATACTATTTTTATAGAAAGTTTTTCAAAAATTTACTATTTTTAAAGGAAAATTTCCGAAAATTTACTATTTTTATAGAAAAAATTTCAAGAATTTAGTATATTTATAGAAAATTTTTCAAAAAATTAGTACTTTAATAGGAAATTATTCAAAAATTTTACTATTTTTATCGGATAATTTTTAAAAATTTTTTATTTTTATAGCATCATTTTTCAAAATGTACTAAAAATTAGTAGGAAAATTATTATTTGTAATTTCTAAAATTAATAGTAACATGCTAGAAACTTCACTATTCAAATTTCCAAACTGCAAGGTACGTTTAGTTGAACGATCTAAAAAAAGTATTATATTTTTGAAACTAAAAAAAGCAACTCAGTTTATTTTCATTTCTTAATAAAAAAAAAGTTGAAAAATGAAAAAAAAATAACAAATTATATTTCAGTTAATAAAATATGACCAAAATATTTAAAAAAAAATATAAGAATCTTGTTTTTGGAAAATTTCTGCTGTTGAAGCAATTGATTTTGTGTAATTTAAAGGTAAATAAAATGTATTTGTTTTGATTTTTCATTCTTCAATATGGCGGTAGTTACACACAACCTATATGTGTGAGTTGTCATATGGAACAGCTGATTCTTTCCTATCTATTTATAATCTATGGTACAAGTTTTAATCAGAAATTACAATTAAGTGTTCCCGTACTGAAAAATAATTTAATTGAGAACGAATTTTTGAAAATTATAAAATTTTCTCCTTACAATAACTTACATGTTTTCGCCAGAACAATTTTTCCTGGCAAACATTTTAAAATTGTCAAAAAAAAAAACATATTTATCAATTAAAAACAAAAAAACAAACTTGAAAAATTGTTATTAAAAATTAATTACAGAAAAAATAAAATGTTTTTAACGGTTTTAAAAACATTTGGTTGAATATTTTCAAATTAAATCAATTGTGGACTTAAATTTTGGTGTTTTGTGTTCCCGTACTTCTGTGTAAGTTTTGTTGTTTTTGAGAGTAGCTCCTAAATTACTCTCATTTACAGGAACTCGCCCAGAAGTCAGTGTCGCCACTTCAGGTGTAATTACACATATCACGTGTAATTTTTATTTTCATGTGTAGCCGATGTGTAATTGGCTGCATGTGTTATTCATGTGTAATTTCAATTTTTGTCATTTTTGAGTATTAACAGTTTTCGAAACTTGCATTTTAAAAAATAAATTTATGTGCGTCCCATTCGAAATCTAAATAGTGCATATAATGCAAACTTTTTATTCTAACTACATAGAAATTTATGTTTTAAAATCCCAGTGCTTATGGGAAATCAACCAATTCAGATAAAAATATATATCGTCGGTCTATACCTAAAATGGCTTATCTGCAAAATACTGATTTTTCAGGAGAAGCAAAAAACTCTTAAATTCTCTTATTAGTGAGTTTTTAACAAAGTGATCTTTTACAATAAGATTGGTAGACTCCTTCTCATTTCCTGACATAAAATTTATTAAATAAAAACCAATATTCGCGATTTTACGGTAGATCAGCCGTTTTATCTTCGAAAATTTTTATATTGAAGATAAATTTAAAATGTGAAGATAAACCATTTTCTTCATAGTGAATTTATACGAAAATGGATTGCATAACATAATTTAAGAAATTTATGTAATTCCGATTACACAATACTCCCTCATGATTTGGGATACTTTTATGTATTTAAATTGTAATACGTCGTATATTACATTTTATTGGTAATAATTTCTTTTTTGAAAAAGTGAATTTTTCAAAATGCACTTTCTTTTATAAAAGTTGAAAGATTTTATAATTTTTCGTCTTTCCTACTTGAAGGAAGATATCTTCTTATTGTTAAGAGTTATAGAATGTAGTTTTGGAAGTTTATGCGTAGTGAATAGCTTTTTAAACATCACTAAAAACACTGCATTTTTTCGCATTTTTTGTTGAACAGTGTGAAGATAGAAAAATTTTGAAAGCACATTTGAATTTATCGTATTACCACTCATCAGAAAGGTAAAAAAAGTTTTAATAATTTTACCTTTTTACAGATTTTTAGTTTACAACTTCTGTGACTATTTAGTGAAAACAATGTAGATAAACCATTTTGTCTTCGAAAAAAAAATTGTTTATGTAGTTAAGAAAAACAAAAAAGTGAATTAGTCGCGAATAAATTAACATTTTGATAAAAAATTCACACTATAGGTAAAGCGCGTCATACGGAATCGTATGGTATAAAAATCTCAATTTCTAAAATCTGCAGATAAGCCATTTTATAGGCCGACGATATGTTTATTAAAGAATATGATATATTGGTATTGCTGCTCATGAATCTTTGATCACAATCTCTAATTCGGGAAAAAATTATATTTCATGACTTTCGAGAATTTTATATTCGTTAAATTAAAACAATATTTAATTTAAGTGACGATATTTATTCAAATGCGGATATTGTTGATTACAAAATTGCCCAAACTTTTCAATCATAATATGTGACCTTTTCCGAGAAAAGGAACCTAGTGTGTCAAAAACGGGTTTAGAGTTAGCAGTGGATTCTGGTACCTAAAAGGGTTTAGAATAAGTTGAAATGAGTTAGATTTCTAATAAAAATTTATTTGCCATAAAAACGAACTTGGGAAAATCGATAAAAATGAAAATAACATTAAAATTTAATTTTTTTAGTTTTTCTCAAAACTTTATTTTCATATATTAGGTCCCTTTTCTCGGAGAAGGTGACATATATGTTTAACAAAAAGATTTTCATTCTTCAATGTCGATTTGTAAACTCTTGACATGCACCTTTCGATTTTGAAACTTTTGGGCTTTGGAGCCAGAAGATTATTAGATAAAAGTTTTTGATTTAAATAATTCCTTGGAGATAGATAGTTTCCTACTTTGCAGAAATTTATTAATGGTGGATCAATTTTCGAACCTACACAAAAAATGTTACACAAGAAGTGGAAGATTTTCAATATAGTCGTTAAGTATTTAATTTTTTGAAATCGATTTGAAACAGTATACATTAATTGTTTTCTTTTCAAGCGTTATGAAATAAAAAAAAATAAACATTAATTTAAAAAACTACAAATCATTTTTTTTTTAATTTTTAACAAAAAAAAATTAATTAAATTACATTCAAAACATGTTATTTTGCCAAAAAAAATCATGTGTAATTCCTAATTTCATGTGTAATTTTAGCATGATACATGCGTAATTTAACATTTGGTTGGTGGCAACACTGGCAGAAAGTAAAAAAACAGACCTAATGTAATTTCTTTATAAAAGTTGTTGGAAATATTAAAGTCTCACGCACAATATTTTTTGTTCTAGAGATAGAAAAATATATGAAAAAATTCAAGTCAATCAGAGCATTTTTGTTGGGCTATAGTATCTCAAAGTTAGTAACTTTGAAACCACGTAAGCGCCTCACAAAATGACGTTTTCTTTAACAAATTATGAAAAATAACAATGAAAAAGGTATGATAAAAATGGCGTTTCCATTGAGCATTTTAGATAAACAAAGTTAGATTAACTAAAAAGTGTTAAATTTTTGCTATTTGATAATACAAATGATCTTTGACATGGAGATTTTAATATTTAGTGCTACTGAACCTAATTAGTTGTACGTAGCTGTATTTATCTTATCCCACTGTGAAATATTGAAATATTTTTTAATCTTTAAAAAAATCTACAAAGGCGACATCTGCCGGAAAATTTCATGTATTATTAAGTAGTTCATCCAACAACCAATCAGAAAATTTCGTAAAAAACTTATTCTTTTAATCTGTTACAAAAAATAGTACTAAGTACTATTTTCTCTCGTACAGCGACATCTAGTAAAAATAATTCAAATCATTTTTAGCAACCATACTTGTGGAAACAACACAACTTTTGGCATATGTTTTTTAACGTGATAATTCATATATATTAGTGAAGACATTAACCTAATTAATAAGGACTAATTGTGATTTAGGTTTTACATTGTTACAATAAAACTATAAAACATTTTGAGAAGTGCATATTCATCTATGCATTTCCCAAAATGGGAAATGCATATTCATTCAAATTAAATAAAAAAAATCCATTAAGATGTTGCACCTGTATGCCAGAAAGTAAGCCATTGAGGTGGAAGTGTTATGTTCTATGGATATATTAATGTAGTGGAGTAGGGAACATGGTCCCTGTTGACGGTTCCATAAGCCATCATCAATATTTAAGAGTATTGAATGAATATGCATTTCCCTCCGGCGATAAATTGATCGGAGAAGCATTAATTTTCCAACAGGATAACGCTCCATGTCGTAAGAGAAAAACGGGACACAAAATTTGTAACAGAGCCTAGTGTTCAAAACTCTGGATTGGCTTCCACAAAGTCCAGTTTTTTATGTAATCGATAAATTTGTAGTAATACAGAAAACAAAACAGAACTGCAGATTTAAAAAGAACAAACGATAAAACAGTTATTGAGGTCGCAAATGCTTGGAAAGAGACTTCAGTTTCTACATTTTTTGGCGGATTCTGTTCCGAACCATCACCAAAAAGTTTTAAATGCTATAGGAGGATACATTTTTTGATTAATTGAAATAATTATTCTTAATTTTTGTTGATCTTGAAGTTCCCATTTTTTAAATACGCTCTCTAAAAGCATGTCAAAATAATTATGCCACATCCTCAAATTTCCTTTTTTAGTTTCAATTAAAAAAAAATATATACAAAACATTTAAAATGTTAAAGGTCTTTTGTTTTCTAATAAATTACAATATTTTTTACCATTTTCAATATTTTTAATTTATTTTTTATTTGCGTAGGGCCGGAAATAAAAAAAGAAGAAAAACAACTGGTATGTCAAAATAATTATGCCGAGTAGTGTATTTGCGACTTTTTTAATATATTTATAAAATTCTCTCTAAACCAAATACAATTAAACCTCGATTAACCGAGCCTTTGTGTATGTGTGTCAGCGGAATTTCTTTACCTATAACTACACCATTTTCAATTGTAAATGAGAAATTTGCATTTGAAAATGAGTTTTTCATTTGAAATTGGGAGAAGTATAATTGAATATGAGAAATTTCCATTTGTAATTGAGAAATTTTTATTTTAAATTGAATTTTCCATTTGAAAACGATAAAAGTAAAATTGAAAATGATAAGTTTTGATTTGTAATTGAGAAATTTGTAATTGTAAATGAGAAATTTCTATTTGTAAATGAGCAGTTTTCAGTTGAAATTTAGAAAAACCCAATTACAAATAGAAATTTCTCATTTTCAATTACACATTCCTCAATTTCAAATGGAATTTTCTCAATTACAAATGAAAATTTCTCATTTTCAAATGGAAAACTCAATTTCAAATAAAATTTTCATAATTACAAATGGAAATTTCTCATTTTCAATTAAACATTTCTCATTTTCAAATGGAAAACTCAATTTGTAATGAAAATTTCTCAATTACAAATGAAAATTAATCATTTTTAATTATACTTTTCTCAATTACAAATGAAAAATTCCCATTTACAATTTAAAATATGTCATTTTCAAATGAAATTTCTCTATTTCAATTGGAATTTTCTCAAATTTAAATGAAAATTCTCAATTTCAATTGGAACTTTCTCATTTTCAAATAAAAATTCTCAATTTCAATTGGAATTTTCTCATTTTCAAATGCAAATTCTCAATTTCAAATGAAAATTACAATTGAAAATGGTGTAGTTATAGGCAAAAGGGGGAATAAATAGCGTTAATTTTGCAAAAACTTAAAAATTATAAAATTTTTCCGATATAAACTTGATTTGTCAGCTTTAGGACCTGGGCTACACGTGTTAGCGTTGTCCAATTTGGCTAAAATTTTGTAGGTGAAAGTTCCCCACCAAATCTCACAATAATCCTACCGGCACTCCTTGAAATTCTAAAATCTATTTTTTTCACAATTTTGAAAAACCCTGTATACGTATATCAAGCAAAAAACTAATGTAGGGTTTATATAACTCAAGCGCCTGACGATTGAGTGAAATTTACATGTGTTTTGTTATTGTAACAAAAACAAAATACATGTAAATTTCACTCAATCGTCAGACGCTTGAGTTATATGAACCCCACATAAAATTTTGTGAAAATTACCGAATTCACTAAATTGTGAATAAATTAAAAAAAAACAATCGATTTTTATGGTCGATATCACATTTTGTTGCTATTATATGTCGCTATGCGATAAAATAATAAATCTGGAAGTTTTTTGCCGTTTTCGATTTTTCATGATTTTTTTAAAACGAAAATTTTTGCCATTTTTACGTAAAAAATATATTTTTTTCTTTAGTTTTTTATTATAACTCCGATACTATTGATTCGATTGAAACGCGATACATAGACGAATTAAAGGCTATGTTAATCTTAATTTTTCTGATTTTATTTTTATAATATCGGACTAGTAGTTTTTGAGTTATCATTAATTATTTGAAGAAACGTCTAAAAAAAATTGAAATTTAAAAAAAAATTAAAAAAAAAAATCTTGCCATAGAATTTAAAAATTTTACCATTTTTGTACTAAGGTAGCCATGACACATC
The DNA here is from genome assembly GCA_933228675.1 of Stomorhina lunata. Taxonomy (NCBI): domain Eukaryota; kingdom Metazoa; phylum Arthropoda; class Insecta; order Diptera; family Rhiniidae; genus Stomorhina; species Stomorhina lunata. The sequence continues at coordinate 77,585,462 of OW121744.1, forward strand.
AAATGTATATAGTGGTTACTCGAGCACATTTTTGCTGTTGCCCTGTGTAATTAATTATTAATTACTCTGCGCTAGTTGACCCTAGTAATAAAAGGATGAATGACATCCGATTTCAGCCAAATTTCTAATTATTATTTCAGTTCTTCTTATAAAAACTGCTAATATATAACAACTATTTATTCAATTGGTTTTTTATTATTTTGGTGAAAATTTGGGTTTTTGTCGAAATCCTTTGCTGGTACGGCTAAGCTGTTAGAGACATCGATCTAATTTTTCCTTTTTGTTCTTACTAACACTCCGGAACTGTTTTTATTTTTTTAGAATTCGAAATTATTAACAAAAAAAAAAAAAAAGTTTGAAAACGGTATGAAAAAAAATGTTTTGTCCTATTCAAAGGTGACAACGTTAGCAATTGTAACAAAAATGGATATTTAAATATATTGAGGTCTCAAAAAAGTTAAAAAAGTATAACTTATTTAAATTTTTAACAATAATATTTTGTTATTGCACATGCTCAGGAAAATCTTCAAGGATGTATAATATTTTGAAAAACCATCAATAATTACGAAAGTTTTCAACCTATTTTATGGTAATATATCTCGTTGGAAAGCCCATTTGGTTTTCGGTACAATGCTGTTAAACACTTTTTTGAACATTTGAAGACACCCCTTATTTTTCATATATAACTGGCATGTCCAAACTTTGGCGTCAAGTTGGCTTGATTTCCCGATATCCGATCTGAAGAAAACTTTCTTTCTGTAAAATGACTTTCAATTTTTTTGGACACTCTACCCTAGAATTAAATAAAAATGTGCACAGTGGTGCAAATGAGGTTTGTTTGGTATTAACTCTGCAGTTTCTGAACTACTGAACGGATTTCTACGAACATCACACAAGAGGAGTAAGAACATCAGTAGAAGAGAAGTAAGGCTTTTATAACGATATTTAAGGACGCATCTATCTGTAGCACAGTGGGATCTACAGTGGAGCAAAGTTGCCCACCTCGGCTATGTAAAACTTTCCTGTGTGTATAACATTCGCAAATTTAGCCCGATCTAAAAGATTTTTATATTTTCTTCTTAAAAAAAATATGAAAAATAGCTTACTGTACTACATTATCTCTTATAGTTTAAGAGTTAATAGACTCCAAACATTTTTTTGGCATGACTTCTAGCCTATTTTGGTTTATAAATCATTTGGGGTATCACGGAAATTTTTTTTAAAATACTACGAGACTGCTGATAAATTTCTAAATGAACAAATTATCGAAAGTTTATAACACAAAAAAATTCTTCAAAGTTTGTGTACCAAAAAATGCTTGAAAAATTAATTTTTTCAAAAAAAAGTAGCTTTATTTTTTCTATATTTATGAAAATTTTTTCAAAGGACTAAATTTTTGTTAACATTTTCTAAAAGATAAGGCTTTAGGTATGCATGTAAATTATATTTTGAATAATTTTGGACATGCATCCTACAAGCAGCTGTGGCCGAAATTTTTTGGAAAAAACTTTAGTTTTTTGTGTCTGCAAAAAAAATTGATTATGGATTTCAAAACTTTTTATACCCTTCACCAATAGGTGATAGCATGAAATAATAATAACAAGGAAGTTTCATTCTCTCTCTTCAAAATTATTTTGAAGTATATTAGGTTTTTGAAGTTTGATATTTGAAAACAAATGAAAGAAAAACGTTGCCACAATAAGAAAAGGGGTACGTAATACATTGGGATTTATTATCAAAAATGTGTAATTTTGAAATAAATCATATAATGAAGATATTCAATATTAAAGAAATATAGTTAAAACAAATTGTATGATAATTTATCAAACTTTTAAGCAAATATTCATACGTTTTTTTTGGGCATAAAGACATATATACTTACACAAATTTTGTCATCATACCATTTCAGAAAAGTTGGATTGTCGACAAAAATATGGTAACACAAACTTTCACTATCCTAACAAACGTCAGAAAGTTATCATCGCGACAAAAAGAGAGAATGGAACAACCTTTTCATGATAACATGAAATAATAATAGAAGGAAATTTCATTCTCTCTCTTTAAAATTATTTTATAAAAACAATTCAAAGAAAAACATTGCCACATTAGGAAAAGGGGTACGTAATACATTGGGATTAATTAGTAAAAATGTGTAATTTTGAGTTAAGCATATAAAAAAGAAATTCATTATTAAAGAAATATAGTTGAAACAAATTGTATAATTATTTATTAAACATTTTTAGTAAATATTCATAAGTTATTTATACATAAAGACATATATTCTTACATCAATTTTGTCATCATACAATATTAGAAAAGTGGGATTGTCGGAAAAAATATGGTAGCACAAACTTTCACTACCCTAACAAACGTCAGAAGGTTATCATGGCGACAAAAGGAGAAAATGAAGTTTGTAATTTTTTGATTAATGATCGTAGATAAAAAAGTTAAAATATTACCTATGGTAACAGAAATCAGTATACCTTATTTTGTAGGAATTGGCTCATATTTGACAATACATACTTTTAAAACCCTATGAAAGCACAAAAACATGAATTTTCACTTTTATTTTCTTATGTGGACAAAACGAAAAAACAGATTTTTTAAAGAAATGACCGATATCAATAAAATTTATAGAAAGAATTATGGATAACCAAGAATCTTCTTATAAAATTATCAATAATTTAAATTTGTCTATAAGAATTTAACAATATTATTTTAAAGAAGATTGTCGACAACAAAATTTGTATTTTGTATTCAATCATTTATTTTGAGCTTATGACCATTAATTGTTTCTAATTTTTAATTAGGAAATTTTAAAACTGAAGCATTGTATTCCGCAAAATATCTTATTAAGCTATACTGACCATTTTTCGTTTCATCGCGGAAACTGGACCAAAGCGGTACACGTACAACTATTTATAAGTAGTTAAAAACACGAATCTAAGTTTGAAGTCAATAGTTAAAAATATTTTCATCCATGAACTGATATATTATATTGATTAGAAATTCGTGTGACCATATAAATTAAACACGACATTCGACGCATAAGTTGGCTGTTGGGTGTTGATTCAATTTTGACTTAACTCAATATAAAAGAAAATGCAAATATTCTGCGGAATACAAGTTTTCATTAGGAAATAGAGGTATGACGTAAATTAGAATTGGCGCTTTAGTTTGACTTTGTTGATTATTTCTTTTATTTTAAGAAGTTTTTGTTTTAAATCTTGGATTTTTCAAATTTTGAATGCTTATATTTTCTAAGTTTCAGAATTTAAAGCCTGTAATCAAGTTTCAATATTATAATTTAAACAAATTTTAAGTTGTAATATTTGAATTCCTCATATTTTGTAGTTAAAAAATTTTTAGTCTGCTATTGGTAGTTTCAATTTCAAAATTTCTCATATTTTTTTAGTTTCATAAATTTTAAGTTTTCATGTTTTTTTAGTAAAATATTTTGAAATGAAAAATTCTTGCTACAAAAAAATATTACTATCAGAAAATATTTTTTGTTAGCAATTTTTATAGCAAATCTAAAAAAATAGCTTTTCCAATGAATTTTAAATTTATGAAATATGGATTTAGTTTCAATATTTATAGTTTTTTATTGCCGAAAATTATTTGAATTGAAATATTTTTTTAGTTTTCATTTCAAATTATGAAATATTCAACAATTTTTATACAAAACTCGTAGTAAATTTAAACCCTGAAAATTTCATTAATGGAACAAAAATATATTTGTTAAAACAATCTATATTTTCTATAATTGTCTTTTCGAATACAAATTATTTTTTTTTTTCAATAACAAAATTTAAAAAATTTCTTCAATTTAACAAAATTATTTAGTTAAAAAAATGTATATTTTTATTAACGAAATTGTAATAAATTTGGTTTTGTTAAATTTTAACTAAAATAATTTTTGTGGATTTAAAAAAAAATTTGTTCTGCAGAAAATTAGTAAGAGTGCTATGTTCGGCTATGCCGAACCTTAAATACCCTTCACCAATGGTGTTACAAAAGTAAAGTACAGAGTGGAAAGAGTTTTTGGTCAATTACAAGTATGTATGTTTCAGAAGACTGATTTAGGTGAATCCTACAAAAATACTAATATATGTATATTGATTTTCTAATCTGAAAAAATTTCAAATCTCGATAATTAACACGCCTTTTAAATGTATGTATGTCCTCATACATTTAATTTTTAGGCGATATATGAATAATACTTTAATGGGTGAATAACGTTGTTTTATATTGGGTCTACATTTTGGAGGTAGATTGAAATACAAACAATTTCAGAAACTACACAACATTGTAACATTTTCGCATATAAATGCATATATCTTTAAAATTAGAGGACCGATTAAATGGTTGTTTTAATAAGAATATTTAGCGGACCTATTTAGATTAGGGTTTTGGCAACAACACTTACGTACGATATGAATAAAGGCCATCATAATGTTCAAAAGTCACTTATTTAAGACATATTTCAGTATGCTGAAATCAAGTTTGATGAGCTTCTAGATGGCATACCGACATAACTTATATATATAGGTATTAGAAGTACGAAGTACACCATTAAATTACAACATATAGTTCTACTTACAAACTAAGATATAGCCAAAACTCAAAAATCGATGCTAAATTACATTTTTTTTTAATTTTTTATAAACACCAGAGATATCGCCAAATTCGATGAGAATTGTATATTTTTTTTTAATAACTGTATTTTTCAAAATAACTATGTTTTTTCAAAAAACTATGTTTTTTTTTAAAAAAGTTTTTTGAACTGTTTATCAAATTTTAGGAAATCATTCAACGCAAATCACTATTGAATTTTATCAAAATTGATAGAGCAATAACTGAGATATCGCCAAAGCAAAATATATCGATGTACGCAAATTGGCATATTTTAGAAAATATTTTTTAAGAAACAATATTTAAAAAAAAATCGAATTATATATCAGATTTTAGAAAATACTTCATTGAAGCATGCTATTAAATTTCATCAAAATCGGCCTATAAACACCAGAGATGTCGCCAAATTTCAAAACTCGATGAGAACTTAAAAAAAATTTGTTTAAAAAACTGTATTTTTCATAAAAAAATTTTAATTTCGTCAAAAAAATGTTTTTTTTTAAGTTTTTTGAACTATACAAATTTTAGGAAATCGTTCAACGCAGCACGCTATTGAATTTCATCAAAATCGGTGTATCAATAACCAAAATATTAGCAAAGGAAATAATATCGATATACGCAGAGATATCGCCAAAATTCAAAATTCGATGAGAATTTAAAAATTTTTAAAAAAAAAATAGTATCTTTAAAAAAATTTTTTAAAATTCGTCATCGAAGGTTAATATGGTACACCCACCAGGAGCTCCACAAACTTGATTTTAATAGACAGACGGACATGGCTAAATCGACTCTCCTGGCGATTCTGAATCGATCGGTATAATTTTTATAGGGTCTGAGACGAATAATGAAAAAATTACAAACTGAATGACAGACTTATAATACCCTTTCACCTATTGGCGAAGGGTATAAAAAATGTCTATTGATTAAACGATTTTTTTTTTTCGTTAAGGACCTACGAATATTTTTGTTTTTTTTTTTTTTTATTTAGGACCAGCACTCAGGGGATGACCCCTACTTATGCTATGCATTGTGTTGGAACTAGGAAAATAGGTTGTGGGAAGGAGGAAAGAGGGAGTAGTGTTTGTGGACATTAGATTTGAATTTTCCTATATTGCAACTGTCAGGAAAAACTTCTGCGGGAAGTGAGTTCCACATACGTACTGTACGGCTAAAGAACGAATTTTCTCTATAGTGTGTTGTTCGGTCCACTGGACAATCAACCACAAATGCATGTGATCTAACGGATTGACGTGTGCTGCGTAAGAATCTTCGGGTTTCGGGAACGAGGTCCCTGATATCGTTAGAACACATTCCAAAGTAGTACCGATAGAACAGTGTTATACAACCCACATTGCGGCGGTGCTCCAGTGAGTCAATAGAGTTGGATACCCTACTGTCACCGATAAGCACTTTCGCCCTCCCCTGTACGCGGTCGAGAAGCTCCAAAATAGACTTTGAAGCACCGGCCCATACATGAGAGTTGTATTCCATTTTTGGTCGGATATAGGTGGTGTAAATTTTAAGGAGATCAGTTGGAGTGAAGTATCTATTACACCGTTTTAGAAAACCTAGGCACTTGAATGCTTCTTTCGACACTTGAAAGATGTGCTTAGTCCAACGGACATCACATTGAATTATCATGCCCAGAACATCAAGAGCATCTGATTTCTGAATATTTACACCATCCATGGATACAGATGAAGTAACATGATCTGCCGTGCGTTTATGCGTAAGCATACAACACTGGGTCTTGCGTGCATTAAAGTCGACTCTATTTATACGTCCCCATTTGGAAACGGTTTCGAGATCGCGATTTAATGATTCATTCATGTTTTGTCTCATAGCCACAATCTGCGGAAGATCCGGTCTATGATTAAATGAATACGAATGGCAAATGTTACTATCATCTGCAAAAGAATAGATAGGATTGGAAGTTTGACATAGAAGGTCGTTAATGAATATAAGAAATAGAGTATGAGAAAGAACAGAGCCTTGCGGTACCCCTGAATTGATCTTGAACTCGTTTGATGAGACCCCATCTACAACAACTCTTATAGTACGATCCCTGAGAAAGCTCGATATAAATCGAGAGAAGGTATTACCGACACCAAAAGCAACAAGTTTTGCTGTTTTATACATTTTACCTCTAGTTTCATGTGTTGTAGTTCGTAGCATTCTGGTGCAAGAACCACTATAACACAGTGTTATTTAACTCAAGTGGTTACCAACTCGTACAACAAAATTTTACTTAATCGGTTCACATTTTACAATAGTTGCTCCCTCGGGTATATGTCATAACAATAATAATCTTACATGTTTTAAATATTTGAATTTAAATTCAATTTCATTTCATCGCTACGCGTCGAGGAACTAGTTGTCCCTGCACAAATTTTTTGTCTTTTATCAATAAATTGTTAATAAATAAATGTAATAGACTGGGATTAAGTGCGAATAATTTTTCTTATAAAAATGTTTTCCTAATAAAAAATTAGCAATTCCTTCATCAAGGCTTAATTAACTAATGATGAAAATAATTTTTAATTTTACTATTGTAAAATAAATATGTAAACATATGTGCATTTATGTAAGACTACAATTTAACAAAATCTTTCAACTTTTGATTGGAAAACAGAAAAAAATTTAAGATTTGTCATTGTGGCAATTCCCTGCCAACCAGAAATACCCATAGAAAACCACCAAAATTCTCCACAATGTTTACGTGTGTATTCCCAGTCAAGCGGGAAAATACTTTTCTCAAACCCACACGAAATAAAAAATTTACTAAAGGCATAGGGCAGGTAGCCACAAATTACAAACTATCCGCTAACGATCGCATCGAAGAAATTTTAAAATGTCCAATGGGAAACCCACAATATCTCGCCCGTTTTAAAAACACACAATTATTTTATTGCAACATTTTGAGTTTTCTCTTTGTGAGTATTTGTGAGAGTTTTTGCGATCCTGTTTATATTTTTGTATCTATGTATTTGTGTTTGTCTCAGCACAATATCAGTTGAATTCGCACTCATTTAATCGATCAGCATTTGAAATGTACACAATTGATTGGTTGGTTATTCCGGAGGAAGTTGTGTTTATTGCACTCATACATACATATATTTTACACTTACTGAGGCACACACATATACAAAAAGATACAGAGAAGATGAGATGAGCATCACAATGTAATTTCTTCTTTAAGTATAATCATAAATGCTTTTGGGATTTTTAGTGTAATAATTGCATCCGGAAATTTGACTTTTGAGCCATGCAAATGCGTTGTTTTTATTTTTCTAATGCAATAAGATAATCATAATCTCGTTCGATTAACAATGTAAATGGATTAAAAAGTTACGAGATCAATTTTCAGTAATGTAATACAAATGACCAATATACAATAATTGCTTATCTAAGTAATTTAACGATCAGTTTAATTCCTTTGACTTTATATGACCTTGTATATTTAGAATTACTAAACTAAGAACAAATGATACCTACATATACGAAAACGTTTTTGGGATAAACAAAATATGAACATTATGGTTATAACTTATTGCAAGTTTTTGCGAATATTTAATTCTTCATCGCATATCCGACCATGATATTAAGAAATGGTTTATTACTTTTTCGCGATCGTTAAAAAAGTTTCTGCACCAAACGCGATTAAGTTTTAAATTTTAATTTTTCTTCTTGATATACAAAATTAAAATTCAATAACAAAATTTTAAGTATTTTCTAATAATTTCATAAAAAAATATAATAAACTACATATTAATGTAAAACAAGTAAGAAAGTGCTATAGTCGGTCAAGTCCGACCATACGATACCCTTCACAACTAAGGTCAAAAGTGTTATTTTTTCTGTATAAAGACAAATATTTGCTAAATTTTGCCATCATACAAACATTTTCTCAAAACTTTTATATTTAAGGTGCTTCCGACATTTGGACTTATATGAGAGCTAGGGTCAAATGTGGACCGATTATCTCGAAATTTGGCAAATTGATTACAGTTACTACAAAAATTATTTTTTTAAAACTTAAAGTTCCCATTATCTTCAGATTTACGAGCTTTTTAGTGATTTTTGTCTCATTTAGTGCGTTTTCAAAGAAAAGTTTGTATGGGAGCTATGGTCAAATGTGGACCGATTTTAACGAAATTTAGTACAGTGTTGAAATAAGCAGTATTTGATTTTAAGCAGTATTTGATTTAAATTTCATGAAAAAATATTGATATTTGTGGCCAATATATCAATTCCGGGAAGTGGGACCTATGGGAGATACCATAAATAATGGACTGATTTTGACGATTTTTAATAGCCATGGTCCCATTATCAAACAAATGATCTGTGCCAAATTTCATCAAATTATCTTTAGAATTGCGACCTGTAGTTTGATAACAAGGTTTACATGGGGGTCCAGCCAGACGGACGGACGGACGGACATCGCTAAATCGACTCAGAAAGGTGGGTCTAAGATAAATATTTCCATGCGTTACATACATCAGCACAAACTTATAATACCCTTTCCACCTATGGTGGTGAAGGGTATAAATACAAAATTAACATAATAATATAAATAGTAGAGAATTTAACTGGATGCAGATGTTGCCTGGCGTCTCCAGCTACCAGGAAGGAACTGTATCCAATTTCTACTCTAACCCACTCGTTGTACATCCTAGAAACCTGAGCAACATAGCTTAGCACACGATGTTTTTTAAGCATGGAAAAAAACAACATTTCAGAATATACTACTCCAAGGGGTAACTATGCGAGAAATCCCCTTGCTACGGCAGCTGGCACAAGTATCTCGGAGGTGTATAATCTATGGAAGAACTTTCTGAAGAATGAATCCAATTCTATATATATATATATATATATATATATATATATATAATTCTCCGGCAACATTCCAATTGGAACAAGGGGTACTTCTCTCAGACAATGAGCTGCATCCGATTATATTTTTAGACTCATTGAATCCAATTCTATCCGAAGATATTGGACTATAAAAACAATTATAGGCATGAAGGAAAGTTTAAAGCTTGCGACATGGACCGTTCTCACGTTATACGAAACTGGTAAATTAGAACAGCTAAGGCGTGAAATGTTGCGTTATAAAATTGATTTGCTGGTGGTGGAAAAAGCAAGATGGACAGGGCAAGTGTTTCTTTACTTCGGTCGCTCGGAGCGCGATGAATATAGTAGGGATGTGGGCTTTCTGATAACTAAAAGAATAAGCTGCAAGTAACGGCGAAATATAATATATCAAGAGAGTTGTGTGTCAATCCCACTTACACCAACAGTCCCATCTTGAGTAATGGTAGTACACTTTTCTCAACTCCGGATGAACAATTAATACGATGGATGGGACACTTAAAGTCAACATTAAACAATCCTAAGGGATTAACACCACTGACGGAAGTACATAATGAAACCAACAATGAAAGTATATTCAATAGAATTTCATACAATCCACCAACAATACAAGAAGTGAAGAACGCCATTAAAGGAACCCAAGAAGAAGCTCTGTCTACCTCCTGGAGGTACACAAGTAATAACACCAAAAAATGTCAATTTACAAATGAACTGGTGCACTTGGTACATATAAGTGAATTCGTCGTAGATACGATTTTGAAAAACGCCGTAAAACTTTTTTAAGATATGGCAATATGTCTGTACAAAAATCATAAAAAATATAAATGACAACAAATGTTCAATTCTTTTACTATTGATATACAGGGTTGTCCATTTTGCAGTTTCTTTTTATATTATATTATAAAGCTTAAACGTTGGCATTATGTGTAAAACACTACATCATTTAAATGACCACCACGCGAATGTAGCAAGCATTGATACTTTTCGGCTACTTTTTTACACATATTCGGCGGTATTTCAACCATAACTTGACGAGTGTTGGATTTTAAGTACTCAAGAGTTAAAGGTTTATCTGCATAAACACGGTAGCTCCACAAAAAAAGTCTAATGGTGTCAAATCGCATGATCTTGGTGGCCAGTTGATATCGCCACGACGAGAAATTACGAGGCCAGGAAATGTCTCTTACAATAAAGCCATCGTTAGAGTTGTGTGGCATGTGGCACCGTCTTGTTGAAACAACATATTCTCCTAGTTGTATTCTTCAATAGTAGGAAAAACCATAACTTTCCGAACTCACGGAATCGACACATTCAGGTCTTCGGCAACACTTTTTCTAAATAATAGCAGCGATACTTTCAGCGGAACAAACGAAACGATGATGCACAGGCCTTACAATATTTGTAACCGCTTCAGTCTCTTCAAATTTCTTTCTTTGTAGTATGTTTTGGTAATTTTTATGCATTGTGTGATACTTAAGCAATCCGTTTTCGTCAGTGTCAGACTTTCAACTGAAAAGAAAAAAAAATTGGTTTAACAACTTAGTTTGACAGATGTCGAATTCCAGTCCTATACTTTTGAAACCACAAAATAGATAACCCTTTAGATTTTAAAGTAAAGTATTTCTGCAATTTCGAAAAGTATTTAATTTTTTTTTTATAAAAATGTGGCTATTCCTTGTAATATTCTTGAATCAATTTTTTATTTAATGAATTTCTACCATATTAGTGCTCAGTACACTAGTATTTGGGATTCATTTCCAATAAATATAACGTTAATAATTTAGATACTTTTTCAAAAGATTCCAAGATATTTCGCCTATGTTTGTCATTTTTAATATATGAGTTGTATGGGAGGGGTCACGCCCACTTGAGAAAAAAATTTAGCCACCACCGGCCACACCATACTACACTGTCAATATTTCAGAAAAATGGGTCTGCTAGTTTCGGAGATGCTTTCCAACAAACAACAGACAAACAGACACGGACATTTTTTTATAGATATAGATTAGGAAATCTTTTAATATTAAATTATATCTAACAAGACAAGATATGGGGCCTGCCCCATCTTGCTTCGGTAATAGAGCTCATGGCATAAAAGTTAACACAAACGTAATTGTATTTGGTGACTTAAAAACAAACAGCCATTTTTTTTTTCAAAATTCACAAAAACTTTCATAAATATTGTATTCAGAAATACAGTTTTTGTATACTACATAATCGATATCCGTAATTTCTTGAGAATTGGTTGATATTTGACAACATATTAGACTTACAACCGGAAATGACCTCAATTAACATAAACCTCGACCAAATGTTTGTATGGTAATAAAATTGAACACGGTTACTTCTGAAATAATTAAAAAAAAACTTATTTTTTACAGTAATTCTTTTTCGAATCTTTATACTTCGACCATATTTGGATCCATGGTACATACATATCGACGCAAGAATTAAAGAACGCTGTAACTGACAAAACATAAAATGTTCACCAGAGGCAAAAAACCTGTATAAAAATATAATTCATATCTCAAAAACGATTCAACTTAGGAACATGATTTTAAAAATGTATTTTTATTTTATCTCGATTTTTATATTGGCTGTAAAAATTTCATCTCAAAAACGTAGACGGCTTAAATTTTTTTTCAACATAGAAATATGGGTATTTTTTTCTAAAAAAGTTATACAAAAAAACTATTTTCGATTTTTTGTCAGTTACAGCGTTCTTTAATTCTTGCATCGATATTTATGTATGTTAGTATGTATTGTAATTAAGTAAATTGTTTTTTAAGTAAAACCCCGTTCAAATACTTGTAAAATATTGAACTGATTTCCTGTGTAATAGAGTTGTATATTTATCGACGAAAAACTAAAAAAATAATAATTAAAAAAAAATATTCGCCAATTGAATCCGTGGGAACGTTTGGAAATTCCAATATTCCTTTTAATTGCCGCAAAATTACCCCTTAAGTAATTGGAAAAAATATGTATCCGACAGTATCGAAGTTCGACGATGAACTACCTAAGTTAAATAAATTCAATATCGCCATCATACAAGATTTAATTCTCTCATTTCTGAATGTATGTTTGAAATAAAATTAAATTTTTGCTTGATTTTTGGTAGTGTTTGTGTGTGATCATTGAGAACTAAATAAAGTTCTTCTCACTTCTCAAGATCGTGTGATTGGATGTGTGTGTGTAAGCAGGTATGACGTCATGGTAAGGGTGTCCCTCATACACTCTCAAAAATATTCACAAGTTGACTCTCTCATACTAATTCTGTACATGCCTACACGATCATTGTAGAATGAGATAGCATCATTTGTGCACCGTAGACGAATCGCAGCATTTGTTTTCGTCCCACTTTGAGTGGTGTGTTAAGGATTTCAACATCAGTTGAGTTTCAATCTTTCATACGATCGGATATCATTATTTATTGCGTACTTGTAATATTGAATATACACAAATTTAGCAAATTTACATACTTACATATAAAACTACACTTTATGTAAATTCTAACTCTTATAGAAATATTTATCGTGTTTAAAATAACAAATTTTTAAATAAAATAGGATTTTCAAAAAGTATTTGTTTTAAATAATATTTGTAATAATGTCGGTTCGACCCGCATCACCCAAAGTCTTACTCGATATTAGTTACAAACCTTTACCAAATATAATGGATTTACAACATAATGTCATCAAATTAATTCAGGTGGATCAACAGTCATATATGCATTCAATCCATGGTATGGATCCCCATAATATGTATGGTCAGACACATTCTCAACAATACCATCACCAGAATCAACAAATGCCACATCTGAATATGAATGGACGCCAAGACATGCCAAATGGCGGGGACTACTTATGCTACGGAGTAAATGAACAGGATGAAAATGATTATAATATTCCTAGTAGTGAAATACTAAGTACCAGCAGCAACAGTGCCAGTTCCACACCGAATAGTCACAACTTGGCATCCCCATCATCAATGTCTGCCCCTACAACAGCAAAAGAATTAAACAATAACAACTTTAATGATTTGGATTCGCAACAGTATCAAATTAATGAGAATGGCAAACGTGGTCGTGATTTTGATTGTGGATCCAATGACATGATGCAGGACAATAAGAAAATACACATACCGTCGCTACACGCTAGTCAAAATAGTATGACTCACTTCGTCCAACATCAAGATCAAAAGTTTTTTGTGGAATATTTGCCTACAACTGTAAATGAAGTGAATTCCTCTAATAATGCTCCATCTAACACCAATGAACAAAATTGTGTATCCTCACCTCAATTTGAATTTGCCGATGAAGACATGTGTGAGAACAGCGAGGAGGACAACTTCAAATACAACTTTCATCAGCAACAGCATCAACAAAATACCGCTACACCCTCTTTAGTTTTACACCATAACAATGGAGCCCTACATTCCAATAATATAGCAGGTGGCTTCGATCAAATGGAACATGCGGGCTCCTTAAACGGTAGCACTTATTCAAGTTCCGATCGGGATGAAATGGAATATACTCGCCAATCTGCTGCCTCATCCAATAGTTATTTGTTTCCTAACGAAGATGAGCTGAGTGCCGGAGGTGCTGATAGCAATGAACATTCCAAAGAGTTCCGCAAACCCCGTCGGCGAACAAAACGCAAATCCAGTAAAACTGAAGAAGTAGAAGATTTTCACAGCCAACGCATTATGGCTAATGTGCGAGAACGCCAAAGAACCCAAAGCTTAAACGATGCCTTCAAAGCGCTGCAACAAATAATTCCAACCCTACCAAGTGATAAACTAAGCAAAATCCAAACACTAAAGTTAGCAACCAGGTAAGTTATCAAAAAGTCTCTTTAAATTTCTAATATGATTCCAACTAGGAAATTCCTTAGGTTGGGAAATTTAAATTTTTTCGGGGCATTTCCGTTCTATTTGACGGGTTTTCTCACGTAACATCAATAAAAACCCACAAAAGTACATTTTTTAAGCGCTTACCTGGGCGTAATATTTATTTAATATGCGTCGTGGGTCTTTCTAAATCAGACTGGAATTTCGGAATCATTGACGTATATTTTAAACTCAATCCCGCTACCTGTTTAAATTTGGAAGATTACTAACCATTATTATTTTTTAATCTTTTCAGATACATTGACTTCCTGTGTCGCGTGCTATCGACGAGCGAAATTGGTTTACTTAAAGCTCTCGATACGAACGGAGCGCAAGGCAACGGCTTTGCAATGGGTGCTGCTTCCATTCTCAATGATGCTGAAGCCGACTTAAAAAGTCTAAGGCGAGCTGCCGGTGCCCCCGTTATTCCACCAGAAAAACTTAGTTATCTCTTTGGTGTTTGGCGAATGGAGGGCGATGCCCAAAACAGTAAATCGTAGAAATCTAAACTCCGCCAATGATTCACGTCAGTCAACCGTCTCAAAAAGAAAGAAGTACTTCCACAAATTGTAATGCATCTCTGTGTGTCGCAAAATGCAACACTTGTTATACTTTCCATTTAGTATTAAAAACTCTAATTTAAGTTCCCCCCATTCATGCATTTTAGGTCCTTATTATTATTATAAATAGAAATATGTATCAATGAATTAATTTAATATTTAAATTTAAGTATTTTTATATAAAAATGTGAATGGAAATTATGCTCCCATAATGTATGTAAATGTAGGTACTATGTGTTATTTTTTTAATTTTTATTTTTTATCGATGCACTTTTTGTGTGCCACAAGGAATTGTTCGAACTGTAAACGAATAAAAGAAAACTAAATTAAAAATAAATCAAAAGAATCAATTATTAAGACTAAGATGCTTTTATTTGGCTTGAGTTTTTTTCGCCATTTTAAAAGAAGTAAAATCATCAAACGGAGTAAAGCGGAATCTGAAGAATATAAAAAGAAAACAAACTGTAGAGTGAAATCATCGCACAGACAAAGGAATCTGGGATCCGCCCGTTAAACAAATTCACATGAAATAATAAATATTTCTCTTCTTCAAAATTATAAACATGTACACATGTCCATATGTGTGTGCTTACATACATACATAAGTATGTACGTAAATATGTACATACATTTATTACTTTCTATGTATAATGTTCACATCAAAATTTTACTTACGTACTATTTCCTTATGAAAAAGTCGATTTTTTTTTGTTAAATTGGCCGCAAAAAGCAAATAAAAGACAAAATCGAATTGGAGACACTGGTAGTACAAAGAGATATACTAAAATTATATTGGTTCACAACTAACTTGGGGGATCTAAAGAATTCAAAAGCCGCATAAACGATGATATACAAACATATGGTTGAATTGCTATCAGACAGACGGATACAAACATACATACAAGTAAACATACTAACACATAATAATTATTTTCCGCGCGACACTTCCATTCCGTATCGTCATATATTTCAGATACTACCATGTATTCATATACCGCATCCTACAGACAGACAAAGTGACATATATTGGTAATGTAATACCAAATATTTTTTCTTACGATGCCTCACTTAAAAGTTACTTAAGAATAATAAGGCATTTTAAGATGTAGGATTTTTATAACATATAGCCCCTTATTAAAATCATTATAAATTAATCGAGTAACATTTTTAAATGTCGCTTCTCTATAATTGGTGGTTCTAAATGGTTATTAATATAAAGCTTGTTATCTATGTAAAGTACTGAAATTCTAATTAGAAGAAGCATTGAAAAGTTTCTCCATCGAATCGAATCTGGTGAGGGAAAGTTGACTTTAGGTTTTTATACAGCCTTACACGATTTTCAGTGTCTCAGGTTATGTTTGAAAATTCTGTCAAAACTGTTTGTAACTGGATTCTAGCTAGTGTTCACTATAACGCCGAACACATATACTGGGCCTCTAATACTAAAATAGGATTGAATTTCATATCCACTGGGCCCTATACTCCACTAGGAGTTAAGGATAACAGAAGAAGGCCAAGCACTTACTGGCACTCAGATACTAAAAGAATACCGGATCTATATTAAACGTCAAAAATATTACAAGACTGAACACTTAAGTAACGAATTTAGCCAAATCTTCCACTATTGAAATGTTGCTTGAGGAACGGTATAATTCAGATATCTCAGAAATCAATATACATATATTAAGAATTTGCAGTTATTAATGTTTAAAAACCTACCGAATGTTTTCCTAACTTTGTTTACCGTATTGCTCAATAATTGTTTTCAAGAAAAGGTTGAAATATTCGTAATGATCTAAAACGAAAAACGATGAAATTTTTCATCAAGCTCAGTAGCTTTTGCATAGAATATAGTTTAACAGTAGTTTTATATAGTTTTTTTTTTTTGGTCGAAAACTAACCACGTAAAAGGCGAAATTTGGCGATCATAGCACAAAGTTTAAAATTTTCTTAAAAAAGTCAGTGTAAGTCGAAGACAGGTCGTCGGATTTCAATCAAAATTAGTAAAGCTTTTTTTAGGTCAACTAATAGACGTGTGCTGAATTTCTTATATATTGAGAAGAAAAATAAGTGGAAAAATGGGGGTCCAAAGCTGGTACCCCAAGGAATACGGATTTCAAGCAAAATTATTTGGGCTGTTTTTTTGGGTCAACTTTGTGTGCCAAATTTCATAATCTTTTTTTAAGAATTCCAGCTTATACATTGAGTAGAAAAATAAGTGAAAAAATGGGGATCCAAGTCAGGTACCCCAAAGAGTCAAGGGATCTCAACCAAAATTAGTATGACTCTTTTTTGGACCAATTAATAGAAGTGTTCCGAATTTTTCATAAATATTTTGTATATATTTTGTGTGTTAATAAAGTAATACTTTTTGGCAAAAAAATCCACTTGAAGCCAAGACATATCTTCAAAAAGACCACATTGAAGTTGATCGAGTGTGCTGAGACTTTAATATATTGTGCCCTTAGATTAAAATGATCGCAAGCGACGAGAAAAATATTTATCGTAAGCGACAAAAAATCTTAATTAAACAAAAACGGTTACATAACAGTTTTGTTCTTTGTTAGTTTGCTACTTTCGACAAGCAAATAATTTTTTTCCAAATGGTTTAAAAGTTATGGTGCAAAGTATTGTATGAGATGTTTTTTTAGTTTAATTTCAATAATTTTTAAGCTACTTGGCGAATTGTGGCGCAATATGCAGAAATCGGCCATTGGGTAGTTAGAGTTTTAGACCAATTTTTAAAAACATGTCTATTTTTAGCACAGTGGCCTCTACACTGAGCCAAAGTTGAGCACCATTGTATATAAAACCTATTGGTCTGTATAACTTTCGAAAATATAAACCTATCAAAAAGATTTTTACACATTCGAAAACTACTTGAGAAAGAAAAAAAATATGGTTGCAGTACAACGCAATAGTTCTAATAGTTCGCTTACGATTATTTAAATCTAAAGACTCGATATACAAGAAATATATCGTGTTATATCGTGAATGAATATTTGGGTATGCGAAAGATCTAGTAGACATCGCGTGAGCTGAAAAACGACAAAAAAAAGAGAAAATAATTCTGAGCAATGTTTGAATATTTTCTATCTTAATAAAACCTCTATAATTTTGCACGGATTCGAATCCATAGTCTGCAGAGTGCACTCAAAAGAGTAAAATAAATTCATGTGGTATAATATTTATTGGTAATCTTGAAATGGTTTGCTGCTTACAACTCCTCATCAATTGACCTTCTCCTTCAAGTGCTGTTGAACGCTATATATGACATATTGATTTTGCAAGACCTAATAACAATATTTTAAAAATTTTAAAATAAATTTTCATTATGCCCTCGTTATTATGACACATGGTCTTAGTAAGTCAATGAGAAGACAATTTTCTTAGTTTTTTTTTTGCCCCCAGTACGGTATAGGACCATCAAATAAAATGCTAACATCATTTGCGAGAATAGAGTCATAATTTGAAAAATCCCGTTTAGAGCTAAATCAAATATTTAAATGTTTTTTTTACTATTTTGTAAATAAATTTTAATCAGTTTTATTTATTTTTTTAAGAAATACTTTTTTATAAGAAATCAAATACAAAATGTCGAATTTTATTTCCTGTATACATAGTTAGAATTGTATTAATGAAAGACTAGATGAAGAAATAATTGTTGGTAATACTCTCAAATACTATAATTTTGAAGTATGACTTTATTCTATCGAATGAGCGATATGTTAATATGTATATGCAAATACAACTTTGTGTGTCTTTACATCCGGTGATTTATGACGATTTGTTTTGAAATTGAAAAAATAAAGAATTCTTTCCACAAAATTTACACTTAACATCGTTAGAATATGTTCTGCAGGAAATACATATTCTAAACTTTAAGTTCTAAGAATGCAAATATATGTACATCCTTCCAACAATTCTGTTCAAAAGTAGAGTTCTATATTTTAATACTTCAGTAAACGTAAAAAAGTTTATACTGACCTAACAATTTCTTTTGATGTAAAACAAACACACAAACAATTCAATTTAAAGGCGTGCGTCTAATAATTGGGAAACACTTTTAAAGTGAAAAGCTTTTTCTAAATTTCAGCTAATAATAATAATTATTTAGTTAATGTAATCGAAATAAGAACAGAATTTTCATTGCTAACTTTTTGTACCTTTCATCAATTGGTTGAGTATTATAACTTTGTCATTTAGTATATAATTTTTTCATTATTCGCCACTGAACATTAAATTTATACTCAGAATTGTCGGACTACCTACAGATATATAGAGATATCGCCAAAACACAAAAATTAAGATACAAAATTTTGAATTGAAGACTTGCATAGATTGACAAAACAATCACTTACTCGCACAAATATTATTGCGAAAGGTATAATAAAAATTGATTCTAAATTGTACTTTTACTATAAGGTATATGATGAAAATCGATCATTTTTAAATCAATCGATTTCAGATATATGTATTTTTGAAATCATTTTCGCCCTAATTTGGGACCTAATCCTATTGACTGTTATATAGATTTCATTTGGTTGGGAAAATAAACGAAAATTATCTCAAGAATATATCTGAAATCGATCTATTTAAAAACGTTCAATTTCCATCACATGCCTCTATACTCATAATAAGTTATTAACCATGAATTAAATCATACATATAGAAGGAACAACTCCTACCAAACATTATTGATTAGGGACTGTTGAAGGCACGATAGGGCCCAAACTAGGGCCCTAAAACTTGGCAAAAATATTCTTCATTTCTTGGAAAAATTTGGAATTGAAATTGGGCGAAATAGGTTTACATTTGACCATAGCTTCCGTATAACCTCGCCTAGGATAATCACTAATTTGCTAATAAATGACAAGCTATAAGGCAGCATATAAAATTTCGAAATTTAACCTAAAATACACTTAAATGCCAATAAGTGATGAACTATAATAGCTATAGCAACTAAATTTCCGATTTTGGACACTGTCAATACCAGCCAGTGTCCAAAATCGGACACCACTTGACCATGGCTTAAAAACCTACGGAAACACAAAAATACGAAAAAGATAGGGGCTTGTGTGCGTCAAATGAAAGCACGATAGCGCTTTAACGAAGCTAGAGGCACAAAATTTTACAAACGTTTTTTCGATATCTTCAAAAAAATGTATATTGAAAATTGGCGAAATCGGTTTATACTTAATTAGTTCTCATATAAAGTTCTCATGTAAAGCTCGAAAATATATGCACAGATATATGCACATACGAAAAATTATCCTATGATAGTTTTGGGTTTATTGGAATGTACAGATCATTTACCAAACAAAAGCAGAAAGAGGGAGTTAATAAAGAAATAAAACATGCAACAAATATAATGCGAAGTATTGATTTTGTAATTATTTAATAGGGTCGTTTCCAGTACCAAAAATACTTCTGAGTCCATATCCGAATAGCGTGTAGTGTACAAGCATTAAGAATAATGCTTGTTTAAGTTAATTTAAATATTTGTCCTAAGGAATTTATTGAAATTTAACATAATTACATTAATTGATTCTGTATCAAGTTATATCCATACATCTTTGAATAGATGTAGGAATGCACAACAAAATGTTTCTTTCTATTCACTTACATATATATCATTTTAAATAAATTCAGAAAATATTTTTTGAAGATGAAGACTCATAGATATTTCATTAATTTGTGTAGAAATTATGTTAAATTTAAAATTGTTGCTTTTTTCTGTTGTCATTGACTGCCAGTGGAGCATAGTATTGTGTCAATTGACCATCTCCACATTCTATCAGGTGAACCAATACGACGCCCTATTTCCTGTGGATTCCAACAAAGCGCTTGTCGAGTAATGTTGGTATTTTGCCATCGAAGTTTGTGGTCTATCCATCGCCATTTCCTCTATAAAAGCAGGGATTTGGTCTGTCGCTTTAAGTTGATCTTCATTTCTTATGCGATTCGGCCACCAAATATTAAGGATTTTCAGTAAGACTTTGCTTGGAAAGGTTTGCAGGCGCTTATCGATGTCAATTGTGCGTTTCCAAGTTTCGCAGCTCTTATATAGGATGGACTTGACATTCGAGTTTGTCGAGATTTGCAAATAACTCGGATAATGCAACATTTGTTTTTAAAAACATATCAAACTGGATATCAAATTTCAATAAACTTTTTGCATCAAAGTTACTTTGAACATCCCTAAAGTATACTTCACAATATTTGCTTAAAAGTCTGAGTTTTCGAACGATATCGAATGCGGTATCAAGATACTCGTCGGCGCTACCTTTTGTAGTTATCAAACTTCCAAGAAAATTAAAGGTCCCTACACATCCAATAACCTTGTTATCCATGATCTTCAGGCATAATCTTTGTCTTGGAAATATTGTTGTCCTGACCAGCTGCCTAAGATTTAACAGTGATAGCGTTAAATCTTGATAGTGACCTGAGCTTTGGCTTAGAAGACATACGTGATCAGCGTATTCCAAGTCCTCGAGCTGTTTAAAAGGTGTCCACTGGATATCGCGTCTACCATTCAGTGCCGTGCGCATTATATTGTATGACAAGGATAAAAAGTATAGGTGACTTCGAAGGGATTTGACCATTTACCCTTGCATAGGACTTGACATTTAAAAGTTAAGAATTTTCGTTGGCATGTTACAATTTTCTTTAATTCTCCATAGATAACTTTTATTGACACTGTTAAAAGTCTTCATAAAGTCAATAAACGCTAGGTAAACGGGGATGCGGAATTCGTTATATTGCTCTAGTACTATTGTTAATGTGTTGATTAGATCAAAGCAAGAACGGTTCTCTTTAAACCCCAACTGATTTTCGTGAGGTGTATAGAAAAATGCATTACATTTAGTATTTTGCTCGGTTTTGGTATAACACTTCATACCCCAGTAATTATTGGGGTTTTTAAAGTCACCCTTTTTTGGTATTTTGACTAGTATACTTTCATTCCTGGAGGTTGGCAGTTTCTTTTTTCCATATTTTACGTACAAATGGGTACCACACTCTCGCTAACCCTTTAGCATCATCTGCTGAGATATTGCTTTAATCCGGGGCCTTGTTGCGTTCTTTCCTCCTGTATTGTTGGTGGATTGTCCAAAATGCCAATAAATAGACTATCATTGTTGGTTTCATTACACATTTGTGTGTATTAATCCGATTGTATTGTTAAATATTGACTTGAAGTGTTCCATCCATTATATTAATTATTTATTCCGAGTTGAAAGAAGAGTACCACTTCGTATTTTTTTACTCTTTTACTCTTATACTGTTGGAATGGCTCCAAGATAACTCATTCTTATATTAGCCCAGACCTAGAACCCCACACGGGTCGTTTAAAGCATCTTCAACTTGGTTGTTTAGGTTGCCAGGATGTACCACGAGGAGTTTAGAGTAGGAATTGGAAATAGTTCTTATCACATAAGATGTTTATGTGAAACTTTGATTTATCTATTACAGGACTTTCAAAAGAAAATATAAAAAATTTAAATATTTCCTCCCCCTCCACTTTTCAAAACACGATTTACACACCTTTAATATCCCTTGGGTCAATATGATCCGAGAAGTTATGTTGCAAGATTAATCCCACTTTACCACTTTTTGTTTCCTATTGTATACAAATTATCAATAACATCGCTTTCATTGAAAATTTCTTTATTCAAAATTTTATTAGTCTCAAACTATGGGTGCGATTTGGCGAATAAAAGCTATCTTCTTTAGTTTACTACGGTGTACAAAAGTCTACCAGAGGAACCTATCACCTTGGGTGGCACTAAAGTTACTTTCGCGGATACTGCCAAATTGAAGTTGTACTAGACAAGAAGCTGAATTTCAGAAAAATGAAGTTCGGTCCACATTTGATCTTTCATATCATTTCATTAATTAAGTAAATTAAGTGACCTCAATTGTAAAGGGTTCAAATTGGGTTAGGAATAGGGTGTTTACTCGAGTTGTATTTGCACGATTAATCGGAAAAATAAAATCGATTAATCCCTCGAGTAAAATAAAATGGCTAATTTCAAATAAAGATTTATTTAAGTAATTTTCTGCAAGTAATCGAGTTACTCAAATAAAATTATTTCAATAATTTTGTAAGTACTTTTTTAAATAAAATGACTTAAATTTGTCTCAGCGTATTTCTAAACTGTTAAATTTGTAAAAAAAGGTTGGCCAAATGGGGAGCTAAGATACTACTTGCTGTATGTTTTGTTAGTTTAGTATACATTTTTCTTTGCTTTTTTTGTTTATGAGTTAAGAAAAAGTTTTCGTGTTAAGTATAAATTGTTGTTATTCCCCTGCTGCAATTTGCTGCTACTAATGATATATTCCATTTTATGCAATCAATAATCAAGGGTTCAAATGAAGACCACTTAAATCAATTATCTACCCTTCTATGGTCCATCTTAGGCAATAATTGATGGTTCTACTATATTTAATTTAAAGCAATAATCGAGGGTTTTAATATAATTAATTTTCCATTTAGAAAAAAATCGTGGATTTTAATATTGTAAATTCTAAGCAATAATCGAGACTTGTAAATTACAACTTGTAATATAGTTCATTGTGTGTCCATTGTATGTATATAGTCCATACTATATATAAAGTCAATGAAATTTCCGATATAAATAGCCTAGTCTACCATAGACCTGTTGTGGTATCCAATGTATTCGTAATTTCTACTATTGTTTATTTAAAGGTCCTAATGTAATCGTAACTCCCGTTATAGATTAGTTGAAGGTACCATTGCAATCGTAAAACCTACTATAGTCCAGTTGAAGTCTCCAATGTATTTGTAGATACTACTATAGTTTAGTTAAAGATCCCTATGTAATCGTAGATTCTACTATAGTAACAGTACGTCTTACTATAGTTCAGTTAAAGGACGCAATGTAATCGTAGATCCTACTTTAGTCCGGTTGAAGATCTCATTGTAAACATAGGTAAAAGGTAGTCCTAGAACCTACTAATCTATTAGATCAAACTTATGATTTATGAAGTCGAAAGATTCCTTCTTATATATAGAATAGGGGGACAATTTTTTGTATGAAGGAAAATGATTTTTCGAATTTTATAACTTTTTCTACGGAATATTGTGACACTAGGTCTAAAAGTTTAGATCTGAAAATTTGAGCCGAATCGGACAAAGTTTAGGAGCCCATTTGTATGGGCAAAAATGGGTTATTTTTTGTTTTTGCGAAATTTAGACCAAAAATAAATAATTTTTACAAGAAAAAATAATAGAATATTAAAGAAAACTAAGACAGCTTTATTTCAAATCGTGAAAGACGAAAATCCATAAGGTAGTTTAAAAGTTATTGCAGTTTTCCCCAGAAAATTCATGTGCTAAAAAATGCGCCTAAGGATATGCACCAAATATTGTATGTTGTAAATAAAGAAATTCCAAACTTAGACATGATTTATCATTTAATGGCTTGTTTCTAGCAAATAGTTGAGTTTTGTTTAAATATAATCAAATTTATTTAGTTTTTTTCATGATGGAAAATGGTACATTTTTCTCATGTCGATTTCAAAAATCATTTTTTAATTTTTAGAAAATTTTATTCAACAAATATTACAAATTGAGAATTTGCTCTCCAGTGTATTAGACAGACAAATGGAAGAATAAACTTTAAACTTTTTTGTTAAAATATATATATATATATATATATACATATAGAAAGCTTACAGAAAAATCTTACTGAGTAATTTTAAGATGATTTTTCTAGTATTTAAAAAACCCCATTTTCAAGTTATTTTTTTTCATTACTTAAACAATTAAAAGTCAAGTAAAATGAAGACCCTAGTTAGGAATGACTTATAATATTTTTTACTTGTTTTTATGTAACTTGTCCTGCTAAAGGGGTTTTATTAAGCAAATACTTCTATTTCTATGTGAATATCTCAGTATATGTACTTATTTACATTAGATTGTGACAATCAAGACTTATAATGCGAAATTGTTATTACAATAGTATTCTTGGAATACTTATGAAAGGAATATCATTATTCAATTCAGAAGAATATACGTTGTTATATAGAAATTATATACATATAAGTAAATAATTAGATATAAAAATAAATTAGTTAAAGCCACGAGCATTAGAGGAAAACCTTAAACATTTTTAATATATAAAAAAGACAATGTAATTTCAATCATGGGAACTCCTACAACATAAGTTATTTTGAAGAATTTACACGGTGTTTGAAAGAAAAGCGTCTCCTATTACTTGTAGATATGTATTAACATACTCGCACATACATAAAAACATACAATAGATGCTACGGTTTAAAAATTTTGTGTTATTTTAATTATACTTAAATAAACTCAATGTGGTTACGGATTCGATTCCAATAGAAAGTAAATAATTTATGCCTAAATTTTATTTTATTCGGGTTCATTATTTTGTCGTGTCAATGTATTTGAAGTCATTTCTTTGACACGCCTCATGATGGATTTCTAGGGATTTCCACTTCATTTTGGTTTCAAATTTCTACATTGAACACTAACTAGTACGAGTACATAAGCGCAGGCACTTTTATTCTCATACATGCATATATATATATACTAATACTCATACAAATATGGGTAGTAACTTCATTGAAGTGTCGGAAAATTTAAAAATGAAAGATGAGTTTATTTTCCATTTTAGTGCTTGTATTCGTCTTTAATCTAAAAATAGATAATACATACAATTTTGTTTAAGTCACTTTATTAGAAAAGAAGAAATTTTATTTTAAAGAAACCCCTTGAGAGATTTAACACCCTTTTTTAGTTTAATTACTCAAATGTTGGAAAATGCTCCTAATGCGAAGTCCTTGAAGGGATAATTTCTTAACGAATCTATAAAAATATTCCAATAGGCTTTTTCTATTAATTTAATCCCCGAAAATCTCTTACAGTTCAAGAGTTTATGTTTCTTTCATTTTACTATGACTGAAGGAATTTAGGTGCTATCGTTTTGTTTTGCCAGTAAGAAATACACAGATACTTATTTGTGACCTCTCTACATTCTGCAAATTAAAATTTGTATTCACATGTGTTGTTTTTTAAATTCACAAATTGAAGAAGAAATTCATAAGGCGCCTAAGGTTCTCTTTTAACCATAAAACATTTAAAAATCTCAAGCTGAATTGTGTTTTTCCCGTGATTTTCCTTGTCCAACACATGTTGACCAAAAGAAGTAAATAGAATCAATTCCATTAAGAGGGATATTTTAACAAAGGGAATGTTTCTTAACTAACTAAACGTTTTTAGAGTATTAACTCGTGCTATAAGATCTTTTAAGAAATTATAAAATCTACATAAAATAAACAGTCATAGGAATTTTGCGATTGACCATAAGTTTTCACAGTTCTTTATTTTCTAATTGACTTTTGAGCATGTGCTTCAAAATAAAATGGAGAAAAGAAACAAAACATAAATTATTTTCTTTGTCCAAATCACGTTTATTTAAAAATATATTTTTCTCTAGCTGTGTAGGAACGGTATTTCAAAATAAGTAGGTAGTTATACTGATTTTTAAATTTACATGTATGACCTTATTTTGAAAGAGGCGTAAGTCCATTTTTTATGTATCGACACAAATTGTTTTTCGTTTTTGTATTTAAATGCATTCAAAATTCAACAACTTGGTATAACTAACTTTTTAATCCAAAAATGAAAATGGGTTCAAATATTTGGAATTGCATGTTTTAAAATTTTAGCTTTTAAGATTTACTTAAATAAACTAAAAACAATTTTGGGGTTTTTGGGGCACCTATTATGAGTTTTATTCGACCTTCGATAGTGTTCGAAATTGCTTATCGAAAGTATTTGCAATTGGTGTTATGACTTTCATTCGTTGGCAATAGTATCACATATTGTGAATATCCCCTATTTGAATTAATCACAATAGTATATTGCAATGTTACTTTAAGTTGTAAACTAAATTGAAGTACATTTTTTAAAAATATATATAAATATAAAGTAAAGAAAGTGCTTAAGTATATCGTCGGCCTGTATCCAAAATGGCTTATCTACTGATTTTATAAATTGAGATTTTGATATCTCAGTTGTAAACTAAAAATCTGTAAAAAGGTAAAATTGTTAAAACTTTTTTTACTTTTCTGATGAGTGATAATACACTAAATTTAAATGTGTTTTCAAAATTCTTCTATCTTCACACAGTTCAACGGAAAATAGAGTGTTTTTAGCAGGGACCAAACTGTTATTTTTATACCCACCATCAAAAAGAATGGGGGGTATATTGAGATTGTCATTCCGTTTGTAATTTCCTTAATATTGGTTCAAAAATCAAAAACGATATATATTCTGAATCCTTATGAAATTCTAAGACGATTGAGCTATGTCCGTCTGTCTGTCCGTCTGTCTGTCCGTCTGTCTGTCCGTCTGTCTGTCTGTCTGTCTGTCTGTTGAAATCACGATAACGTCTAAACGAAAAGAGCTAGCTAACTGAAACTTAGCAAAAACATTCTTTATCTATGAGAAAATTGGGCAAAATCGGTTAGCATTTGGCCATAGCTCCCGTATAACCTCGTCTAGGCTAATCGCTTATTTGCTAATAAATGACAAATTATGACAGTTATGATGACAAAATTTGGTATCTAGAAGTTTTAGATAAGCACTAGGCAGCATATAAAATTTCATCGAAATCGGTTTACATTTAGCCATAGCTCCCATACAAAAAACTTACGAAAACAGGCTAAATTTCACCCAAAATACACTTAAATGCCAATAAATCTAAATAACAGATATAACCACTAAATTTGGCACAATGCCAGCCAGTGTGCAAAATTTTGTTACAATCGGTCACCATTTGACCATAGCTCCCATATAAAAAACTTATGGAAACACAAAAATACATAAAGAAAAGGTTGTTTATGTCCGCCTGTCCGTCAGATAAAAGCACGATAGAGGGCTAGAGGGACAAAATTTTACAAAAGTATTTCGGATATCTTGAAAAAGATGTGTGTTGAAAATGGACAAAATCGGTTCAAATTTAGTTAGAGCTCCCATATAACCCCGCCCCGGGAAACACATTAATGCTGATAAATTGAATACAATTGTAATAGCTATGACGATTAAATTTAAAATAGGGAAGTTTTATGCAATTTTTGATCAGTTTATCAAATCTTATAGGAATCAGTCCATATTTGACTTTAGCTTTCATGTGAAAAACACTCACGGAAACCAAAAATTTTAGCAAAGGCCAGTTAAAAGCTATTAAATTAGAAACTATGATAGCTATGGTCACTAAATTTTGCAAGAATAAGCTCTCTATATATACCAGCCAGTGTGTAAAATTTTGTTATAATCGGTCAACATTTGGCTATAATTCTTATATATATAACATCCCCTTTTTATATCTACAATCAAAAAGATTTGGAGGTACATTCATTATATTAAGATTGCACCTATGAAATTATATAGGCATCAATCAATGTTCAGCCCAGACTTTATATATGATGAATGCATTAGGAACTCATAACGAAATATATGGACCTGTCGTATTACTATTAACGTGTTTAGCCTAACTACATATTAATCACAACGAAAAGTATTTAACAACTTATTAATGTAAGACTATACCTGGTTATGAGACCGAATTTTGATCAAAGTAAAGAGTGCTATAATAAATTTGTAGTTGGATTTTCTTAAATAAAAATCAAACCTTTTAATATAAAAACTCTACAAAATACGCAAATATAATGACATATACAAAATCATTTAGCATTAAAATGTTTACTTAAATAGTGCTCGGGTTTTGCAAAATTATCGACTTTTTTCGGAAACCCTCCCATTAAAGATTTTACAGTTGCTTCTGATACCTTTTTGGAGCATGTGTTCCACCTGAGCTTAAAATCGGACATGTTCTTGGAAATCTTTCCTGTGTTCTTCAATTCCTTTTTTACCAAAGCCCAATACCTTTCCACAGGCCGAAGTTCTGGACATTTAGGTGGATTTGCCTCTCGTGGTACAAAAATGACATTATTCTTTGAGTACCACTCAAGTGCCTTTTTCCATAATGGCATGATGCCAAATCGGGCCAAAAAAATGTAGTCACTCTGTGCTCTCTTAAAAAGGGTAACAACCGTTTTTGTAGGCACTCCTTTATATACATTTCTGTGTTTATTGTGCCAGATGCCACAAATACTTTACTTCTTTTGCCACAACTGCAAATAGCTTGCCACACGAGAAACTTCTTAGGGAGTTTTGTTTGTTTTTTTGTGCGAAACTCTTGCCGAACATTGCCCCGTTTATCAGCAACATAAAAATCTTGACCAGGAAGTTGAGAAAAGTCTGCCAGTACGTATGTTTCATCATCAATCACACAACAGGTGTATTTTTTTATAAAATCAGACTTCATTTTTTTCGCTCGTTTTTTTGCTTCTAAGTTCTTTATAGCATTGCGATCTGGAACCTTTTGGACTTTGTATGTCTTCAGTCCAGCATAAGCTTTGACTCTATGTGCAAAATTCATAGAACATTTCACCGTACGAGCTGCTTTTCTTAAAGAAGTGTTAGGCGCTCTTCGAAAGAGTCGCTCGACTTCTTTTGCCTTACCAATATCTGTAGGACCTTTTTTCCTCCCTGATCCAGGTTTTCTTTCAATGCTCAGGTTTTCCTTATACCGTCTGATGGCATTAGAAACCGTTCGAGGGTCAACTTTCAAATTTTCAGCTATTTTTTTAAAAGTCCATGACGGATTTTTTTGAAAAGTTTTAATTATATTTTCACGAACTTTTTTTTCGCAGTCCATTTTGATTGAAATAACTATTGAAAATGAATAATTTCTAAAATAATAGTATCTGACATATCTATAGAAACTAACTTGATCAAAAAATAAATTATTTCTTGCACTATGGATAAATTTTTTCTAAAATAGTAAATGCATATTTTTTTTAGAACACTCTTTAAATACTGGGGAAACCACTAAAATATTTTTGAATGTTGAACTACGGAAACCTAATTTAGTCCAAAGGTTTTACCAACAATACCAAATAGCTTAGCGATTTTTCCAGTTTTGGTGCAGATTTTGAATTAGCTGCACCCTTGTAGATACATGAGATATGTTTCTAAATTTAACACAACTTGATGGTGGGTATATAAGATTCGGCACAGCCGAATATAACACTCTTACTTGTTGAATTTTGGATTAAAAAAAACAACCTCAAGAAAATGTCGGAGAATAAAACGAAGTATATCATTTTAATAGTCTTAGATCAATTTTTTATAAAATGCGATGCTTTATAAAATTCTGATTTTTATTTTTTAGAAAAAAAAACAGTTATTTTTTAAATTTTATTTTTTTGACCAAAAATAATAGTTATTTTTTGCTTTTACTATTTCAAGCATGAATGAAAGTTATTGTTTGACTTTTATTTTTTCGAGCACAAATAAAAGTTACTTTTGACTTTTATTTTTTTGGGCAGAAATAAAAGTTATTTTTATGCTTTCAACCGCAATTAATTTTTAAATTTATTAAGTATTAAATAAAATAAAAACCAAAAACAAATAGTATTCAGAACTATTTTTTTTAATAAGACGCCAAAATTAAAGCAACTTTTCGATATATTAAAATAATGTTATTTTTGTTCAAATAATCTATGGAGTAACCTTTATTTTTGATGACTGCTTCGCATCTTCGATGCATGGAGTCTATAATACGCTCAATTTGTGCCATGTATCCTTCAAAAAAATTCGGTTTACGCGGTAGTTTGAAAATTTTACATACATATTTGCGAGTTTGCTCCAAGAAAAAACTGGTATTTTGAAAAATTTACGTTCAAGTTGTCGTCATTTACATCTAACGTATGATATATATTATATGGAGCATATTAATGAGATATATATCAAATGATGCAAAACTAAAAGATATTCCAATCCATATCCTTGAGGCGTCCGAAAAATATGCGAAAAAAAATTAAAAAGTGGTGAAAATGTGCTTCAAATTTTAGCAATTTAAATATACTGAAGCTGAATTTCAACAAGCAAAGCAAAGGAAAAACTGTGGCTCCCAAGAGTGAATTACAGCATTTGTACTATAATTTAGCTCCACTGTAATTTCTTCTTGGGGATTCCCCTCCAATAGTGACGTACGGTTTTCTAATTACTGTTTTGTAATCACAACTCCTACTCCTTACTAAAATTTACAAAAATAGTTGTTTATATGTATTTAATACTTTGGGAAAAAAACAAAAAAACTTACATTTTAATTAGAATAAAAATATGTAAGAAGAGAAAGTCCCAAATTTCGATTAAAGTCCAAGTAGAGAAAGTTTTTCAAAGCTTTAGCTACGAAATTGAAGAATATACTCACAAGATATGATCGGCCTTTGACCTTTGACAGTTTTTAAATAAAGGCCACTTGGGTAAAGTAAGTAAGTTTAATCTTGTAGTCATACTGTAGTCAACTCATTATTTGAGGTTTTGTACACTGAACACATTTTTTTTTCGATAAGAAATCATCAATTTGAATAATAAAATTCAAGTGATATTCGTTTCTAAGTCGATTCGCGGTTAAATTATTAACTAAATTGAACATGTTATACAGTAACGCAACACGAAAGCAGCTTTACAATCAAAAATATTGTTGCAAAAAAATCAATCGATATTAGTATTAAATTTGGTTATCTCCCTAATATTGAACTAAATATTAAAATCGTTAAAATTGTAGGCGTCATAATTCATACAATATTCGTTGTTACACTTACATACATACATATTTTATTACCAGAAAAATGTTATTTCAACGATGCGCAATATTCAATATTTTGCACATTAATTTTTATACAACAAATACTTTTTTAGTTGGGGCTGTTTTACATCAAAACCTTTGATTTTTATGTTATTAATGCGCTTGAGTAACAATAAAAACATGAAACTCGTAATATATTATTTTTAAAAGCTCTTATTTAATACAAACATGTAAAGAAAATTTATTATAGGGGTACCAAATGAAAATAAGGTTAATCGATTTGGCGATCCTGTATTTTTTTTTCAGACCCTTCGCATGGCAATTTTATAGTTTAACCTCCTAATTCATAAAATTAAAAAAAATAAAATTATAAAATTATCAATGTCTTATAGTAGGAATTGGAAAATTTAAATTATAAGCTTCTCATGGTTATAATTTTCGTTTATGAATTAGGGGATTATATTTTTCTTAAGTACTTACTTAATTAAATGGCATATATTTACAACATATTAAGGTCAAAGGCCGAGCTTATTTTAGAATTCCATGCGCTTCGATCTTGTGGGCTTGTTCTCTAATTTCGTAAGCTACGTTTTGAAAGATTTTCCTCTCCTTGGTAGAGTATTTTCATCCAATGCAGCTGCTGCTGTTTGATGCGTTTAAATATGTCAATGTCAGCGTATAACTCATACTGCTAATGGTTCATTCGATGTCGATATTTATTGCTGATGCATCTTCATCCAAATATTTTCCGTAGAATCTTTCTCTCAAAAACTCCAAGAATAGCTTCATCGGTACCATATAGTAACACAGATAGTATAAAGCGTTTTTTTCAGTTCTTAAAGAGAGAGCTTTATTTCTTTATTTCTGCCTGCGAGTTGCATATGTTTTCCTTCAAGTTTTTTTTAGTGAATTTAATGGTCAAAGGCCGGACATATTTTAGAAATCCATGCGCTTCGATCTTGTGCGCATATTCTCCAATTTCGTAGGCCAAGCTTTGAAAGAATTTTCATCGAAATTTCTGACGTCCTCTTCTAACATTTTTAGTCTCATTTTAGCTTTTTCATAGTAATTGTTTTTCAGCAGTGAGTTAATAGCACGACACACTATGGTATTTCTGCTGCAAAAAAGCCATTTTTGACCACCGCTTTTCAAAAATGTAATGATGTAATTCTATAGAGAAGAGTCTAGATATTAAGGATCAATAATTGTTTTCAAGAAAAAGTTATATTATGTGTTATAGGCTTAATTTTCTAAAACGAAAAGTGATGAAATTTTTCATTAAACTAAGTAGCTCATGCATCGACTATGGCTTCACAACTATAATCCTTGCTCGGTGCTCCCACCATAACTATGAGAAAGCTGAAAGTCCCTTTTTTAGATTGAGCGAAAAAAATTCACATAAGTTTTCCGGTCGTAGAAAGTTCAAAATTTTCTGAAAAAAAAAACACATAAATTGTTACGCATAATTTAAGCAAAAAGTGTTGCAATCGTTTAGGAGTAACTTTTTAATCAAATTGAATTTAAGTGTAAGTCCCGTAGGAGTCGACGGATTTCAACCAGGGGCCAAATTACCGCATCGAAAACTCAGGCTTTAAAGCAAATATTGTGAAGAATACTTTAGGTAAGTTCAAAGTTACTTCGATGCAAAAAGTTTATTGAAATTTGGTATCCATTTTGATTCGTTTTTAAAAACATACAGAGCCCAATAGATGTGTGCCGAATTTCAAATTCTGTTGAGAATTGCGGCTTTTATCGAGAAGAAAAATAAGTGAAAAATGGAGCTCCAAAGCGGGTACCCCAAGGAGTAGACGGATTGCAACCAAAATAGAAATAAATTCAAATAAATTCTGATGAGAATTGCCGCTTATACATTGAAAAAGAAATCGTGAAATATGGCTGTCAAAGTCAGGAGTCAACTGTTTTCAACCAACAAAAAATAATAGAGCTCTTTTTTTAATTAATTAATAAACGTATGTTTAATTTAATAAAATTCTGTTGGAAATTGCGACTTGTACATTGAAAACAATTGGTAGGAAAATAAGGTTTCAAGGTAGGTACCCCAAGGAGTCGATGAATTTCAACCAAAATTTATAGAGCTCTTTTTTAATTAATTAATAGAAGCGTCTTGAATTTTACCAAATTCTGCTTAGAATTGCGACTTGTACATTGAGAAGAAAAATAGGTAGGAGACGATGGATTTCAAAATTTTTTTGAATTTATTCGTATCTATATAAGACTAAACAAGTATGCAACATTTTATTATTGTAGGGTCTATTTTTTGCACTTTGATGTATGCAGAATTACCACTGTGCGACATCCTAACCCAAATTCTTTATCGTTCTTATGGGTGAACTACACCATTTTCAATTGTAAATGAGAAATTTCCACATTGAATTGAAAGATTTTCATTTGAAATTGAGAATTTGCATTTGAAAATGAGAAAATTCCAATTGAAATTGAGAATTTTTATTTAAAAATGAGAAAGTTTCAATTGAAATTGAGAATTTTCATTTGAATTTGAGAAAATTCCAATTAAAATTGAGAAATTTCATTTGAAAATGTGAAATCTTAAATTGAAAATGGGAATTTTCCATTTGTAAATGAGAATTTTTCATTTGTAATTGAGAAAAGTATAATTGAAAATGAGAAAATTTCATTTGTAATTGAGAAATTTTTATTTCAAATTCAGTTTTCCATTTAAAAATGAGAAATGTTTAATTGAAAATGAGAAATTTCCATTTGTAAGTACGAAATTTTTATTTGAAATTGAGTTTTCCATTTGGAAATGAGAAATTTTCATTTGTAATTGAGAAAAATCCATTTAAAATTCAGAAATGTGTAATTGAAAATGAGAAGTTTCCATTTGTAATTGAGAAATTTTCATTGTGGTTTTCTAAATATCAAATGAAAATATCTCAATTACAAATAGAAATTTCTCATTACAATTACAAATTTCTCAATTTCAAATGGAAATTTCTCAATTACAAATCAAAAATTCTCATTTTCAAACTTAAAACTCAATTTGAAATAAAAATTTCTCAATTACAAACGGAAATTTCTCATTTTTAATTACACATTTCTCAATTTCAAATGACAAACTCATTTTCAAATGCAAATTTCTCAATTATAAGAAAAAATTTCTCATTTCTATTTGAAATTTTCTCAATTACAAATAAAAAATTATCAATTTCAAATAAAAATTTCTCAATTATAAATGTAAATTTCTCAATTTCAATTATAATTTTCTCAAATTCAAATGGAAATTCTCAATTTCAATTCGAATTTTCTCATTTTCAAATGAAAATTTTCAATTTCAATTGGAATTTTCTCATTTTCAAATATAAATTCTCATTTTCAATTTGAATTTTCCAATTTACAATTGAAAATGGTGTAGCAACACATGTTAGCTCATTAAATTAACTGATGTTAACGTCAGTAGTTCAGTATCCATAGTTGAGATGAAGGATAACCAAGATAAGTCTGGGCTTGCCAAGTTAAGACCAATTAGAACTGTTACTTGGTATCCAAGCAACTATAATTAAACAATTAAGTAGTAAAAAAAATTCATATAAAAATTAAAATACTTCGGCTGGAAATTTGAGCCGCCATAAGCTGGTCATTTCGGCGGCGGATGAATTAAAAAAAAAGAAAAAACATTCGGTGGCGGCTTCGAGCCAGTCGACTTCGCCCTCTGACTCTGAAAGCCTATTTATTTTTTCCTTGGACGGGTTGATCTTCTTCATATGCGTCATATTTTAATAAACAGATAAATAAAATCACGCACTATATTCTCGATCATAAGTACGAACATCAGTATATTTACAAACATAAATATTATCTTTTTTCATAAAAATTAAAACAAAAATACAGAAAAAGGAACCATAAAAACAAAGAAATTTTTTAATAAAAAAAATAACAACTGGCACTGAATTTTTTCGTTACTTAAAAACTACACAAAGAAGCCAATATAAACAAAAATTTAACATCAAAATCGGGGAAAAAATAATAAAAAACCACCCAGAACCATTTAGTTTTATAAAAATAAAAACGTTTTTATTTGTTTATTTATTTTTTAGGAACCAAAAACAACAAGAACAAAAGAAATTTCTTTTAGAAAAATTTGGAGAATTTTACTTCTTACAATTAAAATATAACTTTGGCAATGGGTTAAAAGAATGAGGCAAAACTTTATTCTAATTTACTCAGTTTTTTATATTTTAGAAGAACTTTTGAAATTGTAAGAATAGCTATAATATTGTTATTTAGCCTTTTTCCTAATTTAAAAATAAGATAAAACCGAAAAACTCTTATTAACCCACATGTGCTCAACTTTTCGTTTACTAACAACTTGTTCCTGTTTTTTAATATTATATGACTTAATGACGTAAAATAGAGGTTTTTCTTAGGCACAATAATTAAAATGATACCATAGCATTCCAAGGTATCCAAAAGTGCACGGAACACCTCTGTTTACAATAAAAATTTTTGTTTATACACACAACATTTACCCTTTTCAAAATGGGGCGCTGATCACACATGATCATAATCATAAATTTTGAAGTTCTAAAAAACTTATCAAAATCCCAAAAATTTTATATTTTGAATTTTATCTTTTAAAAAAGTACTTTTCCAATTGTACAGAATACTTTGGAGTTTAAATAAAGGACTACTTGCATTAAATGTTTCTGTACAATCTCTTTAAAAAACGATTTTTGGGCAAATTGTTAAAAAACATAAAATAAAATAAATTAGGTAGCCAATTAACGAAGGCTACCAAAAGGCAGTCTGATATAACCACAAATTAATCTTAATTCTCTATAAAAAATTAGAATGCCAAAAGTGTACATGGGAAAATTTTATTGAAGGTATACATTTCGGGCTAACCCCCAGATTTATTCGAAATGCTAAAAAAATAATCGTTTGAAAATTTAAGGCCAATCGAATTGGGCCCATGGCCCGCCATGAAACGATAATTTATAATTTGTAAAATTTTTTGAACAAAATTTTCAGAAAATTAAAAAATAATTTTTGAAACCAACCTGAGAAAAAAGTAAAATTTTCTAACATTTAAAAGGCTAAGTAAATTTGATAATATTTGGACGAAACTCCGCTCTTTGGTGCTTACAGGCCATAGAATTGTAAATCATATCTTACTTTGGAATTTTTTTATTCTAAATAATTAATTAAATTATTTACAATCAAAGTAAAAAATCAGTTATTTTGCAGATTTGGGCGGACCATGGGCACACTTGTCCTGATCCGATTGACCTCCAATTTTCAAGGAATTATTTTTTTAGCATCTCAAATAAATATGGGGGTTAGCAGCATACAAATTCCAACGTCGAAAAATAACTAGCACTCTATTATACATGTTAAGGTCAAAGGCCGAGAATGCTTTAGAATTCCATGCGCATATTCTCCAATTTCGTAAGCCAAACTTTAAAAGATTTTCCTCTACTTGGCGTTTCTATCGAAGTTTCGGACGCACAGTGCTACCATCCCATACACCCAATGGACAAAAATCGAAGCAGTTGTTTTAGATAAATTAAATTTGGTGTGTGACTTACTATGGATTCAACATGATCATGTTCGAAATTTTAACGAAATTGGTCGAAGGACACGCCTACATATTTTTTAATATTGAAAAATAAATATAATTCACGAAACTCACAATATTTCCGATATGAGTTACTTTAGACAAATAAAATTTAGTGCATAATTTAATACAAATTTGGTTAAATTATTTGCAAAATTTCGTCAATATTGGCCTAAATTGTCTAAAATCAGGAAGAATCAACAAAAATCACAAAACGAAGAATATATTTGAAAGCGGTTGTCTTATATAAATTAAATTTGGTGTGTAACGTGATGCCGAATGGATATGATTGTCCGCAAGATCTTAACAAAGGACACGTCTACCGCCCACATATTCATTAATATTAAAAAATTATAAGAACTCACAAAATTTAAATAATAATTGTGACCGCCATGATATATCAGGGGCTAAATTACCGCATTCGATATCGATCGAAAACTCAGACTTTTAAGCAAATATTGTGAAGTATACTTTAGGGATGTTCAAAGTTACTTCGATGTAAAAAGTTTATTGAAATCTAGTATCCAATTTGATTAATTTTTAAAAACATATATATAGTTCAATTAAATCTCTTTTACTATTGTTCATGTTTTGGCAAATAACTTAAAAAAAATATAGTAAACTTTGCATCTTATAAATAATTTTGATTATCCTTAAAGTATGCTATACAAATGTTTTGAAATAATGTAAGATTTCTATCGATATCGAATGAGGTAATTTTGCCCCAGGTTTGTCATCCGCCAGAGGTCCCAAGTTAAAAAATAAATGTTCAAAAAAAAGCGGTTCACCTCAAAACTCAGCTAGCCACAAGTTATTGAGTATTAGGCTATGTAAAACTTCTCCAATTAATGCATTTGCCGTTCGGAGCCTTATTCCAATTGAAATGTTGTCGGGGATTTATATATGTATATATATGTATACATATGTATATATATGTATATATATGTATATATATATATATATATATATATATATATATATATATATATATATATATATATATAGTTGTTATAAATGTATGTTGTATATAAATAAAATTTTGTGTATATCTTGATGCAATTTTCTTAAAACTTTGCTCACAAATAAACCTGTGACCTACTTATAAACAATTCAATATTCAGGAGTCGACAAAAATCACAAAACTCAAAATAAGTCTTGGGGTAGTTGTCCTAAATGTGACAAATTTAATTTAAATTATAACAAATAACTACATAACATTTATTGCATAAGATTGACTTACATCTTACATTTATATTTATTTCACAACGTTTTTAATAACATTTAATAAAAAAATAGTTGGTATCTACACATGTTTTTTTTCCTATAATGATTCGATACCCATTAATATAATAGTTTTATTTAAATAATTTTTTATCCTTCTGTGTATTTATTATTGTAGCTAAAATGATCATTAAGACTGTTTTAATATCAAATAAATTACCTGCAAAATGTATCATTTTTGATACCATTTAAATCCATATATCTTGTAAAGGAGGACGGAAGTGGTTGAGATTTTTTTGTATCTATTAGATAACAGTCCAGAGTGACATAAAATCGAAGAAAAAAAATGATATTAGTATTTTTTAATTTTCCATTAAAATTTGACAAAGTTATAAAAAAAGAACCAAAAACGTCAAAATTCTATTCTACAAAACATTACTGAATTAATTTTAAATCTAAATTTTTGTATTTTTCTTATGTAACAAAAATATCAAAAATCTTTGAAATCTTCAAAAAAAAAAAAATGGATTTTTTACGACCTTTTTTGTGAAGCCGCAAAAAAATGTTTATTCTCAACTTTGACGCCACCTGGCGGCAACAAAAAAGGGCGACCAATATTTAGGTTAAAAATGCTATGGGAGGCAAAGTTTGATATGCGTGTTTAGTATCATTGGATCGGGAAAGACCAGGAGATGAACACCAAGTAAAAATCTTTTTTAAGTGAGTTAATCGTAAAACAAAAAATATTACTTTTCTACTTTTTTAAGGAAAATAACTTCAATATTTGATATTTTGTAGAAATGACATGGATAAAGATATCACAATGAAATTTTGTAGTTATGTAGACCAATAAGATCTAAAAGTGATAGACTAAAAAAAATTCCCAATTCGGAAAAAGGGGTTTAAAAAAATGATTTTCTTTTACAAATATGGCAAAACTGGCTCTATTTTCAGCGCGTTTTAAAAAAAAAACTTTTTTAATCAATAATAGATATGTCAAAAAATATAAACATCGGTGCTTTGCCTTTTGAGAAATTTTTGTTTAAACTAAATTTTTTTTTTACAAATTTGAATTTTTTGGAGAGAGCATGTGCAAGGACCAAAAGTCCAATAAGCAAGAAATTTGTTTTATACGCATTCTCAATATGTTTTCTTTTAAAAACTTAAAAAATATTTTATGTTTCTTAAGAAAATATTTTTTTATTAGTAAAAAAATATAGCTATCTTTTAGGGAAAAACTCCAAAAAAAAGCGAAGTGTTTTTTTAAGTTTCAACTTTGAATATTTTTAACTTTAAACGAAAGAAGATATCTATGACCGACTTGCACAAAAATTATTCAGAATTTTATTACAAATTTAACGAATATACTTAAAAAATTTTTGGTCTTCAGATGCGTCCACCAGATCAAAAAAAGCTTAGAAATGTAGATAAAAAATCAACCCAAAAATTCCTTTTTACCCAAATATCTCGAAATCCAAAGGAGATAACCTACACATGTAAGCGTATTTTTTGTAGATCTTCTCAAGGACAACTTAAGTTTAAAATTTCTTTTCAATCCATCTATAAATGGATTTTTGGCGAATTTTTAAAAAAGTCGAACACCCGAGGTGACCATGAGGGGTCTCCCCTCATGGACCAGTACTTTTGAAAACCAACTCGAATACTCCTTGACTACCACCATGCCAAATTTCATTCAAATAAATACATTCATTCAAAAGTTACAGAATTATTTCAAAAAAAAGCGTCCGTAAACAACTGTGCGTCCGTTTGTATTCTAATTTTAGCTTTTTCATAGTAATTGTTTTTCCAGTAGTGGGTTATTAGCCGGACGTCCTAACCCATATTTTTTATAGTTCTTATGGGAAAACTCGCGGCACATGTTACCTCACTAAATTAACGGGTGTAAACGTGGTTGCCGGGATCCACGTTAACACCCGCAAAGAGGTCAATGTCCACAGTTCATATAAAGAATTATCAAGATAAGTCTGGGCTTACCAGGTTAAGACCAATCAGAACCTTTGCTTGATATCTAACATCCCCTACATCACACTACATATGTATACTATTAGTATAAGAATAACAGCTAATGTTGTGTAAAATATTGACCAATTACGATATAATTTGTAACGCTACACAGTGTTTTGAAACAATTTTTTTTTTGAATTATGGGTTTATCAATGCACAATGGGTCAAAAACTAAAAATAGTCGAAGAAAAATTATTTTTTTTTATTTTTAAAATGAAATAACTTAATATTGGACAATAATTTAAAGAGCTACATGGTCCAAAAGCTTTTTTACTTCTGAGGTGGTATACTGTAACGCCCTATGATTCACTAATATCATTGGTGAACCGCCGTGGTATAAAAGGTTAGTTATCTGCCTAGCATACCAGAGATTCCGTTTGCCGGAGCTAAAATGTAGGTCCCTTTCAATGAGTCTTAAAATAAATCAGATGCAGCTCATTGTCTGGGAGAAGTACCCCTTGTTCCAATTGGAATGTTGTGTGGGAATTATAAATATATATCATATGGCAAAATTTTATACAATGGCTATCATTCTATTATAGTTTAACATTTATTACCATTGAAATATATGTTGTGGTAAAGAGTGCTCTAAATAAAATTTGTAGTTGGATTTTCTTAAATAAATCAAACCTTTTAATATAAAAACTCTACAAAATACGCAAATATAATGACATATTATACAAAATCATTTAGCATTAAAATGTTTACTTAGTACTCGGGTTTTGCAAAATTATCGACTTTTTTCGGAAACCCTCCCATTAAAGATTTTACAGTTGCTTCTGATACCTTTTTGGAGCATATGTTCGGACATGTTCTTGGAAATCTTTCCTGTGTTCTTCAATTCCTTTTTTACCAGAGCCCAATACCTTTCCACAGACCGAAGTTCTGGACAGTTAGATGGATTTGCCTCTCGTGGTACAAAAATGACATTATTCTTTGAGTACCACTCAAGTGCCTTTTTTCCATAATGGCATGATGCCAAAT
The DNA here is from genome assembly GCA_933228675.1 of Stomorhina lunata. Classification (NCBI taxonomy): domain Eukaryota; kingdom Metazoa; phylum Arthropoda; class Insecta; order Diptera; family Rhiniidae; genus Stomorhina; species Stomorhina lunata. Next base: position 77,626,957 of record OW121744.1, read on the forward strand.
CGGGCCAAAAAAATGTAGTCACTCTGTGCGCTCTTAAAGAGGGTAACAACCGTTTTTGTAGGCACTCGTTTATATAAATTTCTGTGTTTATTGTGCCAGATGCCACAAATACTTTACTTCTTTTGCCACAACTGCAAATAGCTTAGGAAATTTTGTTTGTTTTTTTGTGCGAAACTTTTGCCGAACATTGCCCCGTTTATCAGCAACATAAAAATCTTGACCAGGAAGTTGAGAAAAGTCTGCCAGTACGTATGTTTCATCATCCATCACACAACAGGTGTATTTTTTTTTATAAAATCAGACTTTCATTTTTTCGCTCGTTTTTTTGCTTCTAAGTTCTTTATAGCATTGCGATCTGGAACCTTTTGGACTTTGTATGCCTTCAGTCCAGCATAAGCTTTGACTCTATGTGCAAATTTCGTAGAACATTTTACCGTACGAGCTGCTTTTCTTAAAGAAGTGTTAGGCGCTCTTCGAAAGAGTCGCTCGACTTCTTTTGCCTTACCAATATTTGTAGGACCTTTTTTTCTCCCTAATCCAGGTTTTCTTTCAATGATCAGGTTTTCCTTATACCGTCTGATGGCATTAGAAACCGTTCGAGGGTAAACTTTCAAATTTTTAGTTATTTTTTTAAAAGTCCATGACGGATTTTTTTGAAAAGTTTTAATTATATTTTCACGAACTTTTTTTTCGCAGTCCATTTTGATTGTAATAACTATTGGAAATTAATAATTTCTAAAATAATAGTATCTGACATATCTATAGAAACTAACTTGATCAAAAAATAAATTATTTCTTGCACTATGGATAAATTTTGTCTAAAATAGTAAATGCATATTTTTTTTAGAACACTCTTTATTTAGATGGTCTCTGGTTATATAAAATATATGGTTAAAAGTGGACCAATTCCCGCAATGTTTTATATGCTAAATTATAGTTGAATAAAACTCAGCTACATTAAATTGTATAAAACTTCTCTGTTGTAATTTTTATTTTCATAGCTGTTACAATTCAATACATAAAAGCATAAAAGGGATTTCCGGAGTACTGGAGACCTACATTAATACACTTTTAAAATAAATTAATCAATCACTCTTGAATATTCCGTTCCATTTCTCAGATTTCTATGTTTCACTATTGTCACCTAAAGTTGACTTCTATTTTTCTTATGTTCGGAACCACATATTTATAACTATTGTTATGAAAACTAAAACCCAATGAAATTCATCTTTTATACTAAACATAGAGCTACCAAAATGCTACCGAATCGCAAAATTTTGTTTTCTATATTTTTTGTAGATCAAAAGAATACGAACGTGCGTTCGGGACCCCAGGAAATGCCCATATATAAAACAATATCAAACTCAAGAGTTCATGGAGCACAAAAGATAAACCGTCTTAAATATTTCGAAAGATAATGTTTGTTATGATTTTAAGGAAATCGCTTTTACCGGAAAATACAAAAATTACTGTGCTGGACAAAGGGACTCTAGTACAGGAGTAAAAGATTATTGTAGCAATAGAGAGCAGTGACGGAATTGTGAACACACTTACTCTTTCATTTGTTGTTGTTAATTTGTTGAAACGGCGGATTTTATTTGGTATTTTATAGGTTTTTTTCCTGAATTATTTATTTATTTTGTGTATAAAAATATATATTTTTTTTGAAATAACAATAATTTAAATGACTTTTGGACATATTTTAACCAAGAGCAATGCAAAGGTGTACTTTTTCCAGAAAGTAAAAAGGCTATTTTAATTTATTTTGTTTTTGTACTTTAGTCTTTAATTACACAAATTACTTTGGATTATGAATACCTTTAATATACAAATAACTTTATATTTTTATTTAAATTTAATAATTGGAAATTTATTTTGTAGAAAAAAGAAACTTGATTGACAAATTGAATAAATATTTTCATCTCTAGCAGTTTCTGTTTAAAGGCCACTTAAATCATAGGTGAAAAATATAAATATTATTTGTTTTATTAAGAAATATTTATTGCAAAAAATAATTATTGTTTAGCTTGAGGTCTTAATTAGTTTTCTTTTGTTTATTATATATATTTATTTAATAAATCATCAGTACAAGTTATTTATTGAATAACATCATCAGTGGCAATAAACTACTTAGACTCTTCTTTTGTCTAGATTTTCTTAATGTTAAAATTGTACTCACAAATTTTGTTTATTATTTATTATTGGTATATCTTATTTAATTTAACGTTTTCATATATCGAACAATAATTTAGCAAGTTTTTCTTAAGTCTTTTAAAATTTCAAGTACATTTATATCATTTCCGACTGAGGTTCTAATATGGGAGCTAGGGTCAACTGTGAATCGATTGTTACCAAATTTCGGTTATAGGCTTATTTTTATTATCTTTATATTTATAAGCTTTTTTGTGCTTTTCTGTATATGAGGTTTTGGCCAAATTTAGGCTTTCCTACAAAATCATGTACTCAGTGCACATGATTTTTGATTACTATAAGCAATATTTATTCTGAATATTATTAAAATACAATTAAATTTTTCACTGTTAAGGGCCAAAAGCTATATTCCAGAAAAGCATCCTATGGGAGGTACCCGAAAAGGTAATATGATTTTGCTTAAAAAGTATAGGGATTATCGTTGGAGAAAAATAAGGGTCCGTGCTAAATTTTATTAAATTACACAGGTCTACAAAATGAAAAAAAATTTTGTCGGCTGTATAAGATATTTTCACTGAATTACATATATATTTCAGAATGCGCCCGTCCGGCTGGCTGGGTGGATATCCATTAGAGTGGTTCGAACAAAAGTTGAATCAGTCATCCCCTATGTAAAAATATTTCTAATTTTGTTTTTTTATTTTTTTACTGCTCCTACAAATACAACCCTTTTAGTATCTTGTTAACTGTGTTGCCATTTTATATACCGGTGTTCGCGGCTCTGTAAGGGCTACATTTCTCTCTTTGATAGTTTTTTACTACCACGTCAATTTAAAGTCATAACTTTTAAAAACTAGATTTGAACTGGATTCGATTAGGGTGGGTACGAGTTGAATTTTAAAAAATTATGAAAATTAATTTTAAAAAATGTTTAAAATAGTTAAACGTTAACTTTAATCCTGACACAAGTGTTTTTTGTATGGAAGGCAAACCGCTCTAATATCAAAATATGAGTCTGTGAAATTTGGCACAGACTCATATTTTGATTAAAGGATGATCCCTATACCGTTTGGTCAAAATCGAAGTTTTGTTTCGGGTACCTCAAATATGAATGCCTTCCCGGAATAGAGTTTTGGTCCTTTGCAGCCACAAATTTACATACAACCAAAACACATTCTCAAAGGTCTTGTAAATACACAGAAAAGCACAAAAAATTATAAATCTATTTTTCATTTTGTTACTAAAACATTGCACAGATAAATGTTTATATATTTAAAAACGAAATTTGGTAACAATCGATCCACAGTTGACCCCAGCTCCCATACAAGGTCCTTAGCCGGAAATTACATAAATCTACTAAATTCAAAAAACAACACACACGATTATATGTATTAGAGTGCCAGTTGTTTTTCAAAGTTGGAATTTGTATGCGGCCAACCCCCAGATTTGATCGAAATGCTAGTAAAATTTTGAATTTAGATTAAAATTCGTTAATATATTTTTAATATTTCCCAATTTTGTTTGTTTTCAAATGATATAACTATAGCCTCTTTAGTTCGCTTCATCATTTAGCCGACGTATGAGATGATGAACAAAACTAAAATAAAACATCATTACATCGATACTAAAGCTTCAGTTGATGCACTTGACCAACTTGTTGCTAATTACACATGTAAGCGCGAGACTAAACGATGGACAGATGTAAGATGTATAGCGTATAGCTCCTATATTATATGGACTTAAATGAATCCAGATTTTTAATAAAAACTTCAGAAGCAGGCTTTATGTAAATAGTAGAACTTGCAGATCAATGAGCTAACAAATGAGCATATTTTGCGAAGAGCATTTTCAAGGAGTTTGATATAGTGTAGCACGGAGCACTTGTATTAAAACTTATTGCCTCGGTTTTTATCAAGCTTTCTCAGAGATCGCTCTATAAGAGTTGTTATAGATGGGTTCACTTCAAACGAATTCAAGATTAATTCAGGGGTACCGCAAGCTCTGTTCTTTCTCCTAATCTATTTTTTATCTTTATAACTGACCTTCTACGTCAAACCTCAAATCCTATCTACTCTTTTGCAGATGATAGTATATTCGATAGTTTTAATCGTCCATGGCTGTCGAAAAAGAGTCAAATATGATAAAAAAAAATAATAAAAATGGGGCACCATACATAGGGTTCCCGGTCAGCATTTTTGTTATTTTCTGATCATATTTGACTCTTTTTCCACTGCCGTGGACGACTTAAACAATCTAATATGCCATCATTTTTAGATTCGAAAAAAATGAGCCTTCGGAAGAAAATGGTACGCTAGCCGCGACTCCCTTGAGAGAATCTTTAATGAACACCTTTCTGCACCGTTTATGAGTCTTTTACGAGGCGTGCTAACCCACTCAGCCACAGCACAGACTATCCATGAGCGTTAAATAGTATTTCAAAAACAAGTAAGAAAGTGCTATAGTCGGTCAAGCACGACCATACGATACCCTTCACCACTAAGATCAAAGGTGTTATTTTGTATAAAGACAAATATTTGCTTAATTTTGTCATAATACAAACATATTCTCAAAACTTATACATTTAAGCTGTTTTCGTCATTTGAACTTATATGAGAGCTAGGGTCAAATGTGGACCGATTACCTCGAAATTTGGTACAGTGATTTAGGCTTACATAAGCAGTATTTGTTTAAAATTTCATGAAAAATATTGATTTTTGTGGGCAATATATCAATTCCGGGAAGTGGGACCTACAGAATGTACCATAAATGATATACCGATTTTGACAAATTTCAAATTATCTTTAGAATTGCGACCTGTAGTTTGATTACAAGGTTTATGTTGAATTGTATTATTTGATATTCAACTTAAACACTTTGGAAATTTATACTTTATAAATTTACACTTTAAATATTTGAATCGATATATCCATTGAGAAATATGTTTTTAGAAATAGAAAATTTTCAATTCGAACTTCACTTCCATTTAATATTTTGTACAATAAACATCATTTATAAAACCGATCGAGTTATTAATTCAACAGGTTATGGGCCCAGTGAGCGTAACCATTGTAAATCAAGAATTTTAATTAATTATAAAAATAAATTGTGATTTAAAAACAACCGCGAAATGTCTTCACTAAATGGACGAATTCCATTACTAAATGGAAATAATTATGGAACCTGGAAACCACAAATGGAAGCAATACTCCATAAAGCCAGATTGTTGCAGTTTGTGTTAGGTAAATTAAGAAGACCGGAAGTTTGTGAAAGATATCAAAATCCGTCGGAAGAGGAAAGACGTGTATATCAAAAAACATTGGATGATCAACATGCCTTCGATGATTTGGAAATGGATGCTCGATCGGAGATTATAATTGCAATTGAACCAAATATTGTAAGAATGGTAAAAAATTTCCAAAAAGCATCTGAAATATGGAAGTACCTTGAAGAAACATATGATCGTAAATCAACTAGGCGCAAAGCCGAAAATTTCCGTAAGTTGCTTAGTTTAAAAATGCAATTTAATGAAACAATATCAGATTATTTAATAAATTTTGATGTGTGTGTTTCATGTTTATCCGAAATGGATGTAATACTGGATGAAAGTTTACTAGTTGTCATTCTACTTGATGGACTATGTGATCAATACAAAGAAGTGCGTGCTGCTTTTGATACATCAAATGAATTTCCCTCATTGAATGTCACAAGATCAAGATTACTAGAAATTGGAGATAAATCTGAAGATAAAGCAAATGAGCAAAGTGCGTTAAAGGTAAACAAGTGGAAACCAAAACAATTTAAATATAATAAAGGAAAAGAACCAGGTATGTCCGAAAATGCGTTTCCTTACAAATGTCATAAATGTGGTCGAAAGGGACATAAAGCTAAAGACTGTAGAGTCAGAATGGAACATAATCAGGTTGCAAAGGAAATAGGTATCGTAGTAGACAGTGCTCAAAGTTGCAATAAAGTAAAAAATTGTGCCAGAAATTATAACGACTTAGATATTTGGTGTATTGACAGTGGGGCAACCTCCCATATGTCATTCGATGAATCGTTGTTTGAAAAGATAGATTACGATTATAAAGGAAAAGTAAAGTTAGCAGATAATAAAGAGCTTGATGTAAAAGGAATAGGTACAGTTGAACTATGCTTTAGTCAAAACAGTTGCAAATCCTATTTTAAATTATATAATACGTTATATATACCGGAACTAAAAAGTAATCTAGTTTCAACTACAAAATTGACAGATGATGGTTTTCAAGTACTAATGAAAGGTCATATTGCACAAATTTTGAGGAAAGAATTTATATATGTGGAAGCTAAAAAGGAAAATAATCTGTATTTAATAAAATCTGAACGAAAGTTTGGTAATTCTTGTAAGAATATTGAAGAATCAACCATAAATTTGGAGTTATGGCACAAAAGATTAGGACATCTCAATACATTTGATTTACTGTTTTTAAAACAAAAAGAAATGGTACATGGTTTACCGAAATTAAATAGAACCCCAAAGACAGATTGTCCAATTTGTATTAAAGCGAAACAAACGAGAGAACCGTTTCCTAAAAATAATAAGAAATCTACAACAGAATTACTAGAATTAATTCACACCGATTTGTGTGGACCAATGAAGGTAGAATCTGCCAGAAAGAAGTTGTATTTTGCTACTTTTATAGATGACTACTCACGAAAAGTTTGGGTTTACTTCATTCGAAATAAAAGCGAGTATTTAGATGTTTTCATAGAATTCAAACGCATGGTAGAAAAAGAAAAAGACAGAAAAATAAAATGTATAAGAAGTGATAATGCACCAGAACTTGTTGGAAAAGAATTTTCAAAATATTTGACTGATACCGGTATTAAACGTCAGTTAACCGTAGAATATACTCCTCAGCAAAACGGAATTGCTGAAAGAATGAACAGGACTCTTGTAGAAATGGTTAGATGTTTTATGATTGAAGGGAATTTACCAGAATTTTTATGGGCAGAATTAATTTGTACTGCAGCCTACATTAGAAATCGTTGCCCAACTAACCTAAATAAAGAGAAGACTCCTGAAGAATTATGGAGTGGCAAAGTTCCAACTATACGTCATTTTCGCAAAATAGGTTGTAAAGCATTTGCTTTAAATAACAAACCCAGCAAATCTAAATTCGAACCTCGTAGTTATGAATGCATCTTAATTGGTTATGACGCAAAGTCCAAAGCATATACTTTATGGAAAAAGGGTACTACAACAATATTGAAAAGTAGAGACGTTAAATTTCTTGAAAACGAAATTTGTGACAAAGAGTCTCGGAACCAGGAATCTGAAAAGCAGTTCTACGAATTTAACGATGATGCTACTAAAAAAGCGAATAACTATCAAGAAAACGAAGAAAGTAAGGAAGAAAATGATGTGTTTTTTGACAGTTCGGAACAATTTGAAGATCAAGATCAAGAAGAATTGCCGGAACAACGCCAGGAAGAAAATGAATCTATTAAACGACGTTTAAGATCATGGAAAAGGGGAAAGGAAAATGCGAATTCTGTAACTAATGAAAATGTAAGTGATCCAAAAACTTTTCAGGAAGCATTAAACTCCCAAGATTCTAAAGGATGGATGTCTGCAATGAAAAACGAATATGATTCATTAATCAGAAATGAAACGTGGGATTTAATAGACTTACCTGATAACCGAAAGCCTATTAATTGTAAATGGGTATTCAAAACCAAGTTCAAAACTGATGGAACAATTGATAAGCAAAAAGCAAGACTGGTGGCAAAAGGATACTCTCAACAATATGGCATTGATTATATGGATACCTTTGCACCTGTTGTTCGACAAAGCTCTATACGTCTTGTGTATGCACTTGCGGTTCAGAATAACTTAAAACTTCGGCAACTAGATGTTTCAACAGCATTTTTAAACGGTAACTTAGAAGAGCAAATATATATGAATCAACCGGAAGGATTTGTACAATCAGAAAATAAAGTTTGCAGATTAAAGAAGGCTATATATGGATTGAAGCAAGCAGCTCGTCAATGGTTTAAAAGAATTGACAATGTATTTAAAAAATTTGGTTTGACTCAATCTAAGCATGATCAATGCATTTACTTTAAAATTGATGATATAACTTTAATTGTAACTCTATATGTTGACGACATTTTAATAGCTTCGAATAGTGATGCTGAAGTTGAAAAATTAATTAATACATTAGAAATGAATTTTGAAATTAAAGATTTAGGAATACCTAAACATTGTATTGGATTGGACATAGAAATTGAAAAGGGAAAATTATCACTATCACAACCGGGATACACAGATAATTTGATACGTAAATATGGTCAGGAAAATTCGAAACCATCCAAAATTCCAATGCAACCAAAAATTACATTAGAAAAGAACCCGAAGATTCCAGGAGAGGCAGAAAGTGTTGATAAGACTAAATATCAAGAAATTATTGGTTCTCTTTTACACTTGTCAGTGTTCAGTCGTCCTGACATTGCTTGTAGTGTAAATATGCTGTCACAATTTTGTCAGGATCCTCGTAGGCAACATTGGAACACAGCTATACAAATAATTAAATACTTAAATACGACAAAGAATTATAAGTTAACGTATTGTAAAGATAGTAAATCATTAATTGGTTACGTAGACGCAAATTGGGCCACTGACATTAATGACAGAAAATCTCAAACTGGCTTTTGTTTTTCTATCGCAGGTGGAGCAATTTCTTGGGAATCTAGAAAGCAACGAGTTGTTGCTACCTCCAGTGCTGAATCGGAATATATTGCTCTCTCAGAAGCAGCTAAAGAAGCGTACTATTTGAGATATTTACTGTGTGAGTTGGGATATCTAAATGGTGATGCAATAACAATTTATAGCGATTCTCAAAGTGCTCAGCAGATGGCAAAATTTGGATGCCATCATTCAAGAACTAAACACATTGATTATAAATATCATTTTATACGCCAAGCTATTGAAGAAAATAAAATCGATGTACAATACAAACCTACTAGCGAAATGGTGGCAGATGTTTTGACGAAGCCGTTACCACATATCAAGCACAACTTTTGTATTTCCTCCATGGGTATTCAAGAAACTATTTAAGTTGAGGAGGCGTGTTGAATTGTATTATTTGATATTCAACTTAAACACTTTGGAAATTTATACTTTATAAATTTACACTTTAAATATTTGAATCGATATATCCATTGAGAAATATGTTTTTAGAAATAGAAAATTTTCAATTCGAACTTCACTTCCATTTAATATTTTGTACAATAAACATCATTTATAAAACCGATCGAGTTATTAATTCAACAGTTTACATGGGGGTCCAGCCAGCCAGACGGACGGACGGACATCGCTAAATCGTTTTTTTCTTATGTAAACTAAAATCACTGTACCAAATTTCGAGAAAATCGATCGCCATTTGACCCTAGCTCTCATATAAGTCCAAATGACGGAAACAGCTTAAATATATAAGTTTTGACAAAATGTGTGTATGGTGGCCAAATTTAGCAAATATTTGTATTTATACACGAAAAAGAACACCTTTCACAGTAGTGGTAAAGGGTATCGTATGGTCGGGCTTGGCCGACTATAGCACTTTCTTACTTGTTTTTAATAATTATTTATTCTGAAAGCAAAATATTGTTAAAAAGTTTAGCATGATCGATTGTTTCGCGAATATATAATGTTAGGCACACAAACTTAATTTTGTGTTAGTTTACATAAAATTAAGTTTGTGTGTATAACATTACATATTCGCGTAACAATCGATCATGCTAAACTTTTTAACAATATCAACAATAATATTAATTGAAAACTTTTAAATACATACATATATTACATTAAACGTCAGAAACATAAAAATCAATATTTATTTCCGTCAACATTTTTGTTAATATTTCTCATAATTAAAATATATTTTACACACATTAAAAAACATGCACATGTTCATTCCTTTTAATAAAAAGAATTAGAATATTATTTAAAATTTTACCAAAAAGTAAAAATAAAACAAAAACTAATTTGAATAAAACTTGTTGATTGTTTTCTTTATAAAATTTTTTATCTATTAACTCTTTTGCCCCTCAAAAAATTAAAAAAAAAAAATGAATGAAAAATCAACAAAACAAAAAAGATGTGGAAATGTTAAGATGAAAATGGAGATGGGTTTTAGGGAACGCTAAGAGCACATCTGTTGCAACTTGCTACAGACACACACAAATCCATCGGGATTATAATTTGACAGCCAGAACAAAATCGTCTAAATAATAACACGAACATTTTACGAGTATGAATTGTGGAAAATATTGAGTGAATCATTGTTGGGATTGGTAGATTTTAAAATTGTGTCAGCTCGATGTAAATTATGTACCAAATTGTAGCAAATCGTACCAAAATTTTACTTTTATATAATTGTAATAGGTCTTCGATTTTTTTTTTTATAAATTTTGTTAGATGTCTCTAAAAGTCATATTCACTTTTCTCTGCTCATGTTCGTGTGTGGTAGAAATTACATTTTTAAACGCAGTTTTGAAACAAAAATTTATAACGAATATCCCATATAAGAATTTCCGAAATTTTAATGTATCTGTATTTAAAAAAAGTGTTCTTTGACTGATCCAGATATCTAGAGTTTAGTTAGGAACGGATTTTTATAAATTAAGCCGTTTAGGGTTAAAAGTGTGTAAATATTGTAATATGTTACCCCCTTAACCAATAAATATAGTAATGAAATACAGATTATAACTGGATCTTTACCAAAATTAACTTACAGGATAATTATTTGGTAATTTTTTGAAAATCGGTCTTTAAAAACCTAAAAAACTGTTTAAAAAATCGGTGTTGTATTAAAATCAATGCATCCTTTACAAAAATTTCTATAAGACCAAAATTTATATTGGAGTTGATACACAATAAAAACAAGAAAAGCTATAGTCTATCAAGTCCGTCTATATGATACCCTTTACTACTAAGGTTAAATTTGGACCAACAATTTAACAAGTATTCCTTAAGTCTTAGAGAAATATGTACATATACTAGTATGTGCTATATTTTTTAAAAATTTTGTGATTTTAGTAGATTTTTGTCATTTCCGCCTCAGGACCTGATATGGGAACTAGGATCAATTGTGGATCGATTGTAACAAAATTTTGTTTTTATAACAAAAGTTTTTATAACAAAATTCAATTTATAACAAAATTTAATTTAAGCGTTTTCGTGCTTTCCTATCTATGTATTTAAAAGATTTTTGAGAATGTATTTTGTATGGGAGGTATGGTCAAATATGAACCGATTCCTAAAAAATTAGGTACACTGATTTCGGCTACCATATATTTATGCTGAATATTATTAAAATATAATTAAATTTGTGGGTGTAATGGGCCAGAAACTCTATTCCGGGAAGGCATCCTTATGTGAGGTACCTAAAATAGTAAGCCGATTTTACCCAAAAAGTATAGGGATCGTCCTTAGAATATGAGTCTGTGTCAAATTTCATCAAATTATCTTTGATGTTAAACATCATTAAATCAACCCAGGGAGTGATTCTGAGTAGATCGGTGTACTAAAAGGTTGGACCAATATTTCTATGCGTTACAAATATCAGCAAACACCCAATATACCCTTTCCACCTATGGCGGTGAAGGGTACAAAAACTTTGAATGTCTGACCTGTTCGTTTTCAATATTTAAAAATTTAAGAGATAAAATAGGTTTCATCAAGTGGAAATTGTTTTACATGTGAAATTGTAACTTGAAAAATCACAAAAATTATCACAAAATAAAATCAAAAACAATATTTTTTTGCAAACAAATATCATTTTAACACAAATAGAAAATATACTATATAATATAGTTATAATTTTGTTTTCGAATTTCGATTTTTTTTACTTAGTTCAAGAAAATAAACAATTATCTAGTTACGCGTATATTTAACCACCTCCAATTTCTTATAACGCTATATCTCGAAAACTAGAGCTAGCCTCAAAAACGGTTAGCACCATAGAATTAAGCGTACTCTATTTATCTTTAACCACGAGATCTCCCTTGTCGGTAAAAAAAAAAGTTGTCAAAATCGAGCACAGTGTTATCATTAATATAAACTATAACTACGGATTTGATCTTTTTTATCTAATTATATCTAGAGGTCTGAAAACACAAAGCTACATACAAAAAAACAAATGGCTTTAGCCATTTTGTTCGAATAAACCTCTTTTGCAATAGAGAAAATCAAGTTTATTTATTGATAAATTGTACCAAAAGGGAAATTTAGGTACCAATGTTCCACTCAATTTCCCATTGTACAAATTTACAACATATACCAACAGTGGTGAGGATATTACAAAGACTTTTCCATCCTTGCCCTTAGTGCAACACATTAAATTGTGTTTTTCTAATACTGATGATTGATATTCGAAATTCCAAAGATGGTGGTTTTCATTGTTTGCCAAAGGGGTGGGCACGGAATACACGAGTACACTGCATAGCCCAACAAAAATAGATCAGATCATAATAGTGTACCAAAATCAGATAAGACATTGAATTGCACCACATCAAAATACTTACTCATAGTTATCATCGTGATCGCTAGTTTTGTGGAAGAATATATGGGAGATACGCACATAAATTCCAAATGAAATCCCCACTGTATGGGAAGGTATTAACAAATAGCTAAAGTGTAAATGACATGAGAATTTAAATGGAGCTTAATATAAAATGAACAAATTAAAATTTTCACACGATGTTTATATTATTTCAAGACGATTCATTAAATCCATTTACTTCTCAGTAAATGGATTTAGTTTTATGGAGAAAACACTTGACGTTTTTTGGAAGAAAATTGTAAATTTTTATCTTCGGTATTAATTAGAGTTCTACGTCATGTGTAAATTTATTCGTATATTGAACGCTGTATAGATAAAAACTATCCCCACAGACATTTTTCCAATTACTCAGAATGTTAATTTTTAACTTAACGTTTTATGAAAATCTATAGTCGGCAAAGCCGACAATTTGATACCTTTATTAATATAGGCTAAAATTTGTTTGTTTTTTATTTTTAAAGACATACGTTTGTAGCACTGCTAAAATCCTCATAGGCGTTTTTCTGATTTTGACATTTAAGTCAAAATGTGCCGATTAAAACAAAATTTGCTTTACTAATTTCGGCTTTTATTAATAAATATAAAAATTCCAAACTGAAAAAAAATCTGGTCATTATATTTCTGACCATTATATTTCTAAAAAATATAAAAAAAATAAGGTATATATCTAATCATTGATACACATTGAAACCTGCGAAGGTTAATACTTTCACTGTTTCAAATGGCATCAAGTGGTTCAAGCAAAGAAATCCTGAATCAGTCAAAAAAAGAAGTAACAATGTTTTTTTTGCAAAGTCGCCAAAAATTTCAAAAATTCATAAAAACATTTCATAATCTAGTTATGCAGTTATTATTAATATACACTAATAGAAAACGATCCTACTAGCATTTGAAAGCTTGTTTTATAAAAACATCACCTAACTAAATCTTCCTCGAGTACTTTTGACGATTAAACAATGTTTACAAAAATAAAAGTGTCGTGGCAACAATGTTCGAGATTATATTTCTTTGTTTTCTCGAACCATGTATTTTGTTGCTATAAATTGAATTTTGATTTTGTTTCTTGCCTATTTTGTTTTAGTCTTATCTTTTACTAAGCGTCACCAACCGACTCTCTTAACATTGAAATTCCAACAGAATGATTGTTATACTTAATTTCACGAGTTCAATTAATGATCGCGGTATTTACGAAAATTACAAAAATTCTTCGGCTTCTGGTGGAATCGGCTACCTACGCCTGGCTATAACTTTAATTAACGTGTTATGAATCTGAGATCAATAAATGCATTCATTTTTATATTTATTATTTTTTTAAATAAAATGTTTTTTTATTTTTATGATTAGAAATACGATCAAAAGGTTTCGAAAATTATTAGAAATACGACTAAAAAATGACCTGAAAAAGACTCACAAATCATTAAAAATGTAAATAAGTCGAAACTGATCAGAAAAGCGGGCAAAAAGGACTTCTCAATATATCTTTATATAATTCCTATAGGTTATCCCATTAACGACATCCAAAATTAAAACAAGTAAGAAAGTGCTATAGTCGGTCAAGCCCGACCATACGATACCCTTCACCAATAAGGTCAAAGGTGTTCTTTTTACTAATTAAAGACAAATATTTGCTAAATTTTGCCATCATACAAACATTTTCTCAAAACTTACACATTTAAGCTGTTTCCGTCATTTGGACTTATATGAGAGCTAGGGTCAAATGTAGACCGATGATCTCGAAATTTGGTGAATTGATTACAGTTATTACAAAATTATGTATGCAAAAAATAAACTTAAAATTCTCATTATCTTAGGATTTACGATCCTTTTAGTCCCATTTAGTGCGTTTTGAGAAAAGAGTTTGTATGGGAGCTATGGTCAAATGTAGACCGAAATTTAGTATAGTGATTTAGGCTTACATAAGCCGTATATGATTTCAATTTCGTGAAAAATATTGATTTTTGTGGCCAATATATCAATCCCGGGAAGTGGGACCTATGGGAGGTACCATAAATAATGTACCGATTTCGACGAATTTCAATAGCCATGGTCCCATTATCAAACAAATGATTTGTGCCAAATTTCATCAAATTATCTTTAGAATTGCGACCTGTAGTTTGATTACAAGGTTCACATGGGGGTCCAGCCAGCCAGTCGGACGGACGGATATCGCTAAATCGACTCAGAAAGTGATTCTAAGCTTATTGGTATACTAAAAGATGGGTCTAAGACAAATATTTCTATGCGTTACATACATCAGCACAAACTTATAATACCCTTTCCACCTATGGTGGTGAAGGGTATAAATATACTTAAACGCGAAAATGCTAAATAGTTATTTATGTGTATTAACTCTAATTCTTTACTATTGAATCCAACTTTAAGATAATTTTCTTTCCGAATTTAATTTTTGTATTTAATTCAACCTATTCCATTTTTTAAATAACGGCATATCTCGAAAACTAGAGCCAACAAAAAAAACGGTTAGTACAATTGGATTCAGCGTACTCTATTTATTTTTACCAATTAGGTGTCCTGTTTGTCGCAAAAAAGTGTAGAAATCGAATACAGTGTAATTTTGTGCATAGAGCCAAAATAATTGAATTGTTCTCAAAAAATAATAAAGTTTTTGTACCACAAGAGTTGAATCTATCTTACTGCTCACAACTTTGGAGGAGTTCTAAAACATGCTCAAAAATTGATAACTGAAGCAACCATAAATCATTAATAGAAAGATTTCCGAATAAAGCCGATGAAATTTTAAATACTAAATAATAAATCAACATTTCGTTGTTAAATGAACTTGTATTAAAAAAGGATAATTTATGGCCTAATTAAAGTGAACCGCCGTTGTATAGCAGGCTAGTTATCCGCCTAGCATACCAGAGGTCCCAAGTTCGATCTCTGACAAGACCAACTTGAAAAAAATAAATTTACAAAAAAAGGTTCACCTCATAACTCAGCTAGCCACTGGTTATTGAGTATTAGGCTATGTAAAACTTCTCTAACTTATGCATTTAGGTCCCTTTCAATGAGTCTAAAAATAAAATGAGAGAAGTATCCCTTGTTCCAATTGGAATGTCGTGGGAATTATGTTTGAATGTATGTAGGCTCATATTTCAGCGCATGTCCCAAGGTAGATTATAGTGAAGGTAATTTCACTTCAGGTTACTAACAGTACGTTTACACACGTAGGTGACTTGTTACAAGTTGTGTATACGTATTCTTCTGACATGCAAGTAAAAAAATCACTGGCAATCAAAATCGCTTGCCAGTGAGCCTACAACTTGCAGAAGTGTGATTGTGTTAGTAAAAAAATATAAATGTATTGAGCTTGCACTTGCATGTGTAAATGCCGTGTAAATTTAATTTCACTTTCTGACAATTTTAAGGGTTCTGACATTTCAATAGAAATAAAGCTACAATATTATGTTAAGTTTTCCCTTTTTTCTGTCGATGCGCCGACAATATGAGTTATGTGTAAAAAATGAAATATATTTTATCCAACAGTTTTAATATATTTTACTAGTTCCTAGAGAAATAAAGTAGGATACTATATAATTACTATACAGATTAAATACAATTTGGATTTACTATGTAGATGTTCTAGGTATTAAGGAAAAAAATACATAGCCGATATTGTAGTCGCAGGGACCATTTGAAGTTTCATAAATTCATTTAAAAATTTTGAAAATTGAAATATAATTTTATACAAAAAAATATAATTTTATAAATATTGAAAACAGCGTAGAAATTATGGGTGTAAGTGCATTATCATTAGGTGTTATTGGTGTAGGTTCTTGCAATACTAATTTCGGCTTTTATTCATATATATAAAAATTCCAAACTGAAAAAAAATTCGAAGGTTAATACTTTAATGCATTAAACACATAGACAACAGCAGGCTACACGAACACCGACTACAAAAGTTGTTGGCTGCAATCGTTGCCTCGTAGTCAGCTACTTAATTATTTTAGGGACGGCAGCTGCATTTAAGACGGCAGCTACATTTCGAAACACCTGTTTATGAGTGGTGCCAATATCGCGTTTATAAGATGGACAAAATAACAATTTAAATTTTGATAAAAACGACATAAATTCATTTTATTAATTAACCTCCGAAATCAACGGTTTTCCTGTACCTGATAGTATGTCTATATCAAAAAAATTTATAGAAAGATTTTGGTGTGATCTATAATAGTTTAGGAGTTATGGGCTTTTTAAATTTCAAGAATAATACGGTATAACTTTAGAAGTTTATATCCGATATTGGTATCAAACAAAAGCTACTGAAAATATCTTTTATATTCTTATATATTCTATATAATATTCTTTATAATGGATAAAGAGCTAATATACTATAAACTTATTTCTGCAACCGACTTTTTTTTATAAAAATTCGTATATCTTAAAACAATATAGATATAAGTATGCTCTTTTATATAATGAATTTTATAAAGGACATACTTTGCTTTTATATAACATGAACTACGTAGCTCTAGCACACGTAGCGTGTGAGTTAGACAGTTTTAAAAATAACTTTTTAAAATTTTACTTCTATTGAGTTAGAGTTATATAAATATAAATTTTTTCATAATATTTTATTAGATATTATTATATACATTAAATATATAAATATTTTATAAGTATGTAAATTGTTTACATAAATTCTCCCCATTGTATTTGTGGTAAATAAATTCAAGTGGTTTAAATCGCTCATTTATTTCAATATTATATGGTATTGACAGCACTAAATCTTTTATTGTCGCCAACAAAAATAGAAAATAGTTTAATTTTGGCTACAGCTACAACGGTGGTCGGTAGTCGTGTAGCAGTGTCGACTCTAAAAAATTTATTTCTATTTGAATGCATGTATTCTAATTTTGACAGGTTGTAGCCCGAAGCCTGCTGTTGTCTATGTGGTTAATGCATCACTCATGGCAAACAAATTTTAAGTATAATCGTTCTCTCTTACAAAAAAAATTGTTGACGTAAATGCGAAATATCTGAAATTTGTTTTTTGTAAACACTTATAAAAGTCGTTGCCACATGTGAGAAATGTGAATATTATTATCAGGAAATTTTGAACGTATAATGTGTAATGTGTTGTAAACATTTTGTTAAAACTTATTTAATAAAGTTTAGCGGATCCTGCTCAAGAAAAAATAAGACTTGAGACAAATCAATTTTGTCTTAATATATTTAAAGTATTTTTGTGTACATATTTTTTTATAATTTATGTTACTGTTTCTTCAGCTTCTTTTTGGGATTAAAAATATTATTTTCACCAAAATTTTATTTAAAAAACGTATCTTCACATATGTTCTTATTGAAAAAATTTGGTGAAATCTTTTATAGTATAAGAATTAGGGGCTTTTTAAATTTCAAGAATTATACGGCATAATTTTAGAAGTTTATATCCGATATTAACTGGAATATCAAATAAAAGCTACTGAAAGTATCATTCAAACGATATATTATACATTCTTGGGATTTATAAAGATTAAGAGCACATATACTAAAAACTTATTATTACAACCGACTTTTGTTTATATGCACATATCTTGAAATAATATAGATATAAGTATGCTCTTTTATATAATGAATTTTCTACAGAACATACTGGACTTATATATAACCTAAACTACTTAGCTCCAGCATATGTAGCGTGTTAGTTATGACAGCTTTAAATTTTACTTCCATTGAGTTAGAGTTATTTAAATATACATTTTTATATTATATATAAAATTTATATATTTATTTTGTCTACATCTACAACGGTAGTCGGTAGTCGTGTGGCTGTGTCGATGCTTAAAAAATGATTCCTATTTGAATGCATGTGTTCTAATTTTAACAAGTTGTAGCCCGTAGCCTGCAGTCGTGATTGTGTTTATAGCATAACAGCAAACACAAACTGGGATTTTCAAAAGTAGTATGGTAGCATAATTTGAGAAAAGAAAATAATAATTCGATCAAACGTCAGAAAGTTAATATGGCTGACAAAAGAGAGAACGACCATACCTTACTAATTTCTTTTATCATGCTATAATCCATAATTAAGAGAAGGTCAAAGAAAATAGAATGTATGCCTTTTGAGATATCCTCGATTGAAGGGCAAAATTGACCTCACTTGTTTTCCAATAAAAAAAATTGTATGAGCTAAGAGTATATACAAAATTTCTTCAAAATCGGAGATGGTGAAGTTTCAAATTTGTATTTTTCGTTCCAAAAATTTTAATTTCACCCGTTTATGAAGCAAATTTATGATCTTTGACAAATAATACAAATATAAAAAATTAATAAAAAATAAGTTTGAATTGTATCTGTTGAGTTTTATGTGTTAAAAAATAATTTATCAATTATCCAAATTTAGACCGGTCGGAACAGTGTGATGTTAGTCTTGATTTATAAAACTATAAATATATAAATATAATAAATATTATAATACAACACTTAATTCCTACTATTACAAAGAGTAAAGCAGTTACAAAATTGTTTAACCGTTAATAGTTTTCCGGTAGGTTTAACAAATTTAACACTTTCTGAACCGATCTAATGTATGTATATCACTTAACACTTACTGTCACATTTTCAATAAGTATTAAAAATACATATTTATTTAGAATAAAATTTCAAAAAACATGAATAAAAAATTCTCTGGCAGACACAAGTGGTGCTCTTCCGTAATTACATACATACGAGTACAAACATATTCTCTATTGAGAATATACAGTAGCACAAAAAAATTTTAAACAAAAAATCGAAAATAAAAATAAAACAAATGACACTTTATTCAAGAGTCCATGTTTATTTATGTAAATGCTATAAGAATTTGGATGTGTAAGTATTTGAGTACTTAAAATCGATGATTATGAAGCGATTATGAAGACAATTCCTTTTTCTTTTTATTGGAGATAAACATCATGTTTAGTGCGGTTTAATATACAGATCTTTTATGAATGATGACACATTTAATTATGTTGACTGTGTTACTTTGGTACCCTCTTAAAAATGCATTCACATATGTAATAGTACTAACATATAAATTACAAATTATTTATACAAAAAGACTTTTTTCCTACTGTTTTCAAATTATTGGAAAAATTGGCGAAAATTTCATGCGAAATGACTAAAAAAATAGTAAAAAAGAACATACCTATGATCTTGTCAAAATTTAATTTTCATTTGGTGACCCAAAGAAGATTTTCACAGTTCGATATCTTTCTAAATAGAAGCATCGCAACATCGCAGATTTTAATCTGCGAGATAGCAGAGTATGTGTCTTTAGACTAAGGATTTTTTTAATCTATGAATGTTTTTGAAATAATATACCGATTAGATTTCAATAGCATGAAATTAATTGGAACCGGTATTAAAAATCTTTTAAGTTTATAGAAATAAATAAACTAAACCACTTGAAATATTTGGACAATGTTATCTATGATCATGATTTTAAATGTTAAAATTAAATCTATAGTATTCTTGTTGTATCC
Organism: Stomorhina lunata; assembly: GCA_933228675.1. NCBI lineage: Eukaryota > Metazoa > Arthropoda > Insecta > Diptera > Rhiniidae > Stomorhina > Stomorhina lunata. Next base: position 77,647,199 of record OW121744.1, read on the forward strand.
ATATTTGCTTTACATTACACCCAGAGAAAAGTCACATTTTAAAATTGAAGAGAATCGTTGTTGAATTAAAAATTTAGCAACTTATTGGTTTTCCACGTTAATCCAACATTGAGCTGCTTCAAAAGTATGTAAAATCACATTAAATGAACGATAAACACTGTTGAAATTAGTATTTTTCTCTAAAACATAAATATTTTTGTTAAATTGAAGACGTTCAACATTGAATTAAGAACAAACTTTTTTGGTTTCTTAAACAATTTCGTATTTACAATGACAGTTGTAAATCAAAAACGTTCCAACTTTGGTTTTAAAAATGCTAAAACATGATTTCAAAGGGAAATGTTTTTAAATCTACAAAGTATAATTTTGATTCAATGTGGATACACCTTTGAACTGATAATGTGCGTGGTTAAACATATCTTCATGGTGAAGCAACATTAAATTAACGTTCATCTATGCTTATATCAATAACGCATTGTTGTTTTAAGATTGTTAATCTTCCATTTAAATACGTGATACTTTAATTCATAGTTGCATCACCTTATAATAACGTTGCACTTTTTGGAATCAAGATGGTAACACTGTTATATAAAATTAAAGTAAATAAAAATTGTAAGCTGCAGTCAGATCGGTAAAAAATTTCGTGATTTAAAATTTGTATATTTTTGTGAAAAAAGTGAACCAAAAAATAACTGAATGGACAATTTAGAAATTCTAGAGGATATAATAGTTGGTGGTGATGAAATCACAATAAATGCAGTACAATTTCCAGATTCAATTGGCCAAATAATTTATGCTGAAGAAAATGAGGCCCCTTGCTCAGTCGTTGAAGACTTGGAAAAATTAAAATCTTTGCTTAATGATTTTAATCTAATGCAGCTATTGCCGATATTACAGGGTAAGTTTTAACGTTTGGATATATCTTTAAAACATCTATGGTTATTACGTTTTTACTTCATATAGCTGCTAATGTGACATACAGATGTTTGCAATATATTCAAAAAGACGATCTTGTAGATGCAATTCCGCATTTGGGACTTAGAATAGAATTCAGAGAGAAATTATTTTTGTGGCGTAAAAAGGAAGTAAGAATTTTAAAGTTTCCATATGACCATAAGAGTATATTTTTAATTATTTATTTTATTTGCAGTTTGGAATTGACGATGAGACCATTTCAAATTCCAATAAAGTCCAAGACTGGCTAAACAGAGACCACCAAAATGTACCATCTTCGTCTTCTTCAAATTCATCTATAAAACGTGTTCTAAATAAGGTAATTATTTCCGTTTTATTTTTAACTTAGTATATAATATTTATATGACTTTTAAGGATTTGACAGATATATTAAGCCGTACATCCAAAGGCCAATCATGCTTGGAAATATATAAACAATCACAAACGTTTTCAGATAATAACCGTGATGACATTATAAGTATTATTATAGAAGAAATTGTTTGTAACAAAATATCTCTTAAGCCTAGTGACTTTATAGGCATTGTCAACGATATATGCCAGACTTTCCCCAGCGAAGCAGTAGCAAAGGTAACGTAATTAATTTTGAATAATAAACAAATATAACAATTTCTCTATATTTAAAAGGAATATTATTTTATTGGACGCCAAGGGAAAAAAATCCTAGTGGCAAGTTATATTCTAAATACGTTAATGCTCGATGTAAACGTTTAAAAAAGGCAGAACAACCTGCTACAAAAATAAATAATGACGAAAATAATTATCAAGGTGTAGAAATAGATGAATCCATTGCTTTAGCTTTAAAAACGTCTCTTAATAGAGATAGCTCCAATTGACAAGAAGTATGCGAAAAATGGAATAAAACTTTTTACATTAGGCAAAGAGACTTAAAACGTGTGAGCAATATCGACTTTTTAAAGGATTGGTCTAAATATTCAGACTCTAGAGCTCCAGATCTTGTAAGTGTATTTGAAAAGAATTGATAACATTTTTTAACAGCTTTTTTTATTAGATTAAAATAGATTTCAATTTGTTGTACCCAGATAAAGAATTCATGTTATATACAAAGTGGGAAAGCTTTAAAGAGAAAATCAAAATATACTTCAGTGATAACATTCACAATCATTTCTGCAAACAGCTGCTTTCTGTTGCTCAATCTACTGAAAGCAAAGGTAATTATATATTGCACAAAAAATCTAAGAAATGTGCGTAACTTATGTAACTCTTTCATAACTTTAAAAATATGCGAATTGTGTGAACTTGTTCATATTAATGAAATGAAAATACAAATAAATTTATAACAGAAACTTTTGTTTTCAGACACCCAAGACTACATAATAGCAATACTACTTGCTAGTATTTTGCAGTCATCCACACGTTTTAAAAATGAAGAAGGAAAGCTGAAGAAGAAAATAACAATCATCGATGCACAGGAAAGTTTTGTTCTTCGGCTTATATCCATCAATAACTACGAAGCTGAAATTGCAGAACGAATAAGCAAGTATTATTCTATTGGTATAACAATTCAACCATTTATAATTGTTGAGGGACCTTCCGATAGCACAATTAAGTCATTTTACGTCTATTTTGACAAAACGTTGTTTAAGTTTTCTTCATTTATTGAAAGTTTGGACATATGCTTCAAAATTTTTCACGTATTTTCTCTTAAGTACCCTCAAGCATGTGAAGCATCTTGGGTATTTATACAAAAAAATTTTTTTGAGATATCAACAGTTCATGATATTAAATCTTCAAAAATTACATCTATTTTAACATTTCTAAGTAGCCTTTTAGATCAACAATAAAAAAGAGTTTTGTCAACATTTTCAATCATATGAAATAATTAAAGAAATTAATGAAATTAATGTATTTAATATAGATTATTTTAATAGCTTTCCGATACATTCCTATACTGTAAATAACGGAAAGACTTATATTCGACCAAAAATGTAATTATAAAATAATATAAAATAAATTTAATGATTTACTTTTAATAAAATATTTTATAAATAAAATTACTCTGTATTTTTAATTAAAAACATCAAAGTAAGTATAAGCTTTGAAAGCAAATATGAGCAGAATGAACCACTGTACCACTGCAGTAGCATTATTAATTCAACGTTGAACGTGTGCGGCTTAAATACGTCCACCATTAAAATATAGATGCGCTTTGTTGATTCGTACATTTTTAACTTTGATTTTAAAATTTTTATATTTGGAAACAATGTAGAATATTTTTTGATTAAAAGTAGCTGATGTTCAAATTAAAAATGCCAAACTTTGATTTGAGAATGGCCATTATTAAAACAATAACGAGCAACTTTAAGTTATAATTGCTGCAACTTTGATTTGGGATCTAAGTTGTTTTTAAAGTGGACGTTGTTACATTTACAATTTTCCACCTTGGCTGACTTTCGTTGCGTTTTTTTATTGATTTAAGGTGGTTTTTGTTGATTTCATGTGGTTTTTTCTCTGGGTGTAAGTAACTGAGGTTCAAATACTCAAAATTTCTAACTGGTCTGTGTGCGAAGTACAATGTTTTTGATTTTTACCATAAGTTCCGGAGTTGAATATATACATACATAGTATTTTTCAAGGCCTTTCTCTATTATTGACGATAAAACTTCATTTTTAGAGTGTTAACCAAAATTGATTTTCATTTGTATGGTAACTGAGACGCTCTAATGTACGAGTACACAATTTCAAATGGGAAACGGAATCTGTTTTGAATTAGTTACGCTATAAAACCGTACATGCACACATGTTTATGTACATACATATGTACTTATAAGTGCATATACGTAAATATAAGATCGGTTTTTATTTGAGCTTTTTGATTTCTTTTAAAAACAAAAAAGGAACTAAACTATTTTTCTAACAAGGTAATAAAACCTAAAATCAATATATTTTCTGTGATATTACTTAATTCTTCAGGACACTATGCGCTGCACACATAATTTTTGTATAAACTGCATTCAAGTTGTTAAATTTAAATTTAAATTTTGGGAAATTTAGGCCCAATTACGGAAATGATTGTAATATATGACTTGACGAAATTTAAAAAATATTTATCTTTATGCCATCAAAAAAAGACATTTGACCTCAGAGGTAAAGAGTATCATATGGTCGGGCTTGACTAAAGCTCTTTTTCACGTGTTTTTTTTAATCGAATCCGAAAGCTTTAAAAAAAATCACCAATTAAATTACGAAACAGTGTCTTAAAGTTCAGTTCCGAAAATTTGAGCCAAATAAAACTACGTTTTCTGGAATCGCTTCGGGTTTAAAGCATTAGAAAACATTTGTATGGAAAAAATTCGTTTTCTTCTTGTTTAAGCAAAATTTTAATCAATAATTAATCAATCAATCAATAAGAAAAAATACAATCGAGAACTAACAAGGTTGTAAAAATGGAGTAGTTTTTGAGTTATTGTAATTTTACGCCGAAAATTCGTAAGTATGTGCAGCAAGTAAGAGAGTTATATTCGGCTATGCCGAATCTTATATACCCACCATCAAATTATGTTAAATTTTTCTTAATGTGGACCAAATTCGAAAAAATTTTGCTACGCTAGCTAAAACCTTATTTTTGTTATTTTTGTGTTTCCGTAAGTTCTTTATATGGGAGCTATGGTCAAATGGTGACGGACTGCAACAAAATTTTACAAACTGGTTGGCATTGACCTAAAAGCTGTGATAGTTTATCATATAGTTAGGCATTTAACCCTTAATAACCTGATTTTTTGTTATCTAAAAAAAAAATATATTTTATAAAACGTGAAATTCTAAGCATTGGACGCAGGCACTCGATGAAATTGAATATGAAAGTCGAGGTTTTACGCGGACACACTACCGTACAGGCCTATTCCACGGTGCTCTCAACACCGGGTGGTAAAATACGTCCACCAGCGCCCGGATATACATCCGTACCAAATTGAAACCATGCTTTTTGGACAAGGTTTCCCCTTTGGTGGAATTGAATATGCTGCCTAGTGCTTATATAAAACTTCTCTATACTAAATTGTATCATCACATCTTTTATAATTTGACATTTATTAGCATGTGAACCGCCGTGGTATAGCAGGTTAGTCATCCGCCTAGCATACCAGAGGCCCAAGTTCGATCCCTGGCCAGACCACTTGAAAAAATAAATTTTCAAAAAAGCCGGCGGTTCACCTCATAACTCAGCTAGCCACTGGTTATTGAGTATTAGGCTATGAAAAACTTCTCTAACTAATGCATTTGCCGTTCGGAGCCGGCGTTAAAACGTAGGTCCCTTTCAATGAGTCTAAAAATAGAATCGGATGCAGCTCATTGTCTGAGAGAAGTACCCCTTGTTCCAATTGGAATGTTGTCGGGGAATTATCTACCTATCTAACCAATTTCAATACCAAAATTTTCCAAGAAATAAAGAATATTTTTGCCAAATTTCAGTGACCTAGTTCGTTTAGGCCCTATCGTATCTACAAAAGACAGACGGACATCGCTTAATCGCCTTAGAATTTCATAAGGATTCAAAATACACATATATCCCTTTTGGTTTTGAACCAATATTAAAAGTTACAAAGGGAATGACAATCTCAATATACCCCCATTCTTTTTAATGGTGGGTATAAAAGGGGGTAAAGTGGCGGCCACTATAGGGTTTGTATTGGTATACAGTACCACTTTAAAATGTTATAAAAAGAATGATTTGCGTTTGTAGATTCATAATTCATATCATTAATAACTTTATTTAAAACTAAAATGTTTATTGGGTTGTAAATGGTATTTTTATACGTTAGACAAAACGTTTCTCGATTCGGTAAATGAATCTAGTGCAAGAACTCGCATGATGACAATTTTTACAAATGTATGTCCGTACTTGCAACATCATTGTCATCAAAGACATAAAAAATGTTGCAATTTTATGCAGGAGTATACTCACTCATATACATATTTCAGTTTTTAGCGCTAAAAAGCAAAACTATAAATATTTTCACAGCCGGAAAATCATTTTAGAATTTATTGTACAGTAGTTATGGAATATAGGAACATTACGAATTACAACATGAAAATAATATAGTCAGTCAAACCCGTCTGTTTGATACCCTTCACTTTTAAAGTCTAATATAGACTAATTGTCTCAAAGTTTACATATTTTTTTGAATCAAGAACAATTCAGCACCAATTTCGTAACTTTCTCAATTACAAATAAAAATTTTCATTGACTCGAAAACTGTTTATTTTCTTGAACCGTTTATTTTCTTTCAGAAACAATAATTATTTTTTGGAAATAAATTTTTTAATTTGCAAAAACAAATATTTTTTTTTGAAAAATCACGGATTAAAAAAAAATTATTATTCCTAAAATATAATTTTGTTGCCGAATTTCGGTTTGTTTACTTAGTTGAAGTAAATAAACAGTTTTCAAGTTACGCGAATTTTTTTGTGCAACCTCCTCGATTTCTAATAACGCTATATCTCGAAAACTAAAGCTAAAAAAAGGTTAGCACCATTGAATTCAGCGTACTCTATTTATATTTACCCAGTAGGTCTCCCTTTTGTCTGTAAAAAAAAGTTGTCAAAATCGAGTAGAGTATTTGGTTTAGCTCAGGGGATTTCAATTTCATGTGCGTTATATTGTAGTCAATGTGATGATTGGATATACACCAAAATACTTAACGTGAGAACTCTCGGGGATGGTCACATTGTTAATCTTGATTGCAGGGCAGTAACGTAACGTTTATTCTAAGAAGAGATATTAGAATAAACGTTACGTGAACGCACTTTCTATCTGTTCAAGGTCATGAATATGATCTTGGATCGGAATTAATACTAATAAATGCTGTATCATCTACGAATGTAGATTTTCATGTAAGAGCATTGGTTGGCATATCTGCTGTAAAGAAAACATATAGCAAATGACCGAGTACGCAATATTATTAACAGTTTGTACTAGGTGGGACCAAATTCATAATTTTGCTTATAAGTCCTTCGTGCCATACTTTATAGAATGTTTGCGAAATATCGATGAACTAGGCGGAACAGTATTGCCTATTTTCAAAGGCTTTTGTGATCATTGTTGTTATTTTGTGTACTTGTTCAACTGTACCATGAAGTTGGCGAAAACCGAATTGATGGTCGGAAATATTAACCGTCTAATTAACGAATAAGCTTAAAATACAAATTAGTAGCTTTTTAAACAATTCGAGAAAATTGAAAGTAAAATACACCAATACCTCATTGCGTCGGGGTTACGTTTCAAAAAAACACGACGCAAAGTGAATAAAGATTTTCTATAACCCAAAACAACGCAACTTCGAAAATCTTACGACACAGAGCGAAAATTAGTACTAATTAGTACTAGGAACGACGAAACTACGAAGAAGACGCAAAGCGAGGTATTGGTGTATAAATTTCTCGATTAAAGTAGAATGGAATTTCTTTAATTTTTAATTTTTTTTTTTTTCATTTCAATGATAACTTTCTCATTTCTAATATTGAAGTTCTGATATCTTAAAAATAAAATTCTCAATTTCAATTCGAATTTTTCTCATTTTCAAATGCAAATTCTGAATTTTAATTCTATTTATCACATTTACAATTAAAAATGTTCTAGTTAGTTAAATATCGCACTAAAAACTTTTAAAAAATTTCATTTGGAATTGAAAACATTCCGTTAACCGGAAGGGTTAACGTAAATTTTTACTTTAAAACTTATAGCTTTCATCAAATAACCAATTTTCTCTGAATTTATAAAACAATATAAATATGTATTATATTTTTTTATACCCTTCAATAGGTGAAAGGGTATTATAAGTTTGTCATTCAGTTTGTAATTTTTTCATTATTCGTCTTAGACCCCATAAAAATTATATCGATCGACTCAGAATCGCCAGGATTTAGCCATGTCAGTCTGTTGAAATCAAGTGGAGCTCCTGGTGGGTGTACCCAGACGAATTATACACCAGATTTTAGGAAATTTCCCTACGCAGCACGCTATTTAATTTCATTAAAATCGGTCCATAAATGCTAAAATACTAAACTTCGATGACGAATTTTATTTTTTTTTTAATAGAGTTTTTAAAAAAAAAATAATTCCAGATTTTAGGAAATTTCCCTACGCAGCACGCTATTTAATTTAATTAAAATCGGCCCATAAACGCTAAAATACTAAACTTCGATGACGAATTTTAATTTTTTTTTAATAGAGTTAAAAAAAAAATTTAATTCTCATCGAATTTTGAATTTGGTGATATCTCTGGTGTTTATAGACCGATTTTTATAAAATTTAATAGCATGTTGCATTGGAGTATTTTCTAAAATCTGATATATAATTCAAAAAATGTTTTTAAAAAAATACTGTTTTTTAAGAAAAATTTTAAAATTTGTCTATTTGCGTACATCGATAACTTTTGCTTTGGCGATATCTCAGTTATTAATCTAGCGATTTTAATGAAATTCAATGGTGTGCTGCATTGAATGATTTCCTAAAATTTAATATACAGTTAGGGTTGCCAGACACAAATCCTGAAAAAGCTAGACATAAGGGGAAAAAAGCTTGACAACCCAAAAATTAGCTGGACATTAAAAATAAAAATCTTGCTTTAATAATTTGCTTCGATGAATCTTTCAATTTTTAATAAACCGAATACAGTAATTGACCGCAGCGATATCGAGAGAAAATGAAATCGTCCGAGATGCTGCAGCTAATACATCTGAAACAATTTTCAACAGGAAACACATTCAACTTGCGTTTGTCGATGACATTGATATCATGGGACGGACGCACATTTCGCGATTCGACTGCCGCCTTTTCAAGTATCGAGAAGGATTGTAGTAAAATGGGTCTAGTTGTCAATGAATCAAAACAAAACTTAAGAATTGAACCACATGTGATCATTGAGAACTAGAGATTATAAAACAATTTGTTTATCTTGGTACCGCCGTCAACATAATTCACGACATAAGTTTCAACTTCAAACATAGAATCATACTTTCCAACAATGGGAAAATTTGATAGAGGGTTATTTTATTACAAAACGAACTTGATCAGGCAATCAATTAATCAACGCATAAATCATTTAAGTAAAACAGAAAAAAAATTCAATTTTCCAAAATATTTTTTTTTTAATATTTAATTTTTGACCTTTCAGCTGGACAAATTTAATTTTAGCTTGACAATCCAGTCGAATCCAGCCTGACTGGCAACCCTATATACAGTTCAAAAAACTTAAAAAAAACACAATATTTTGACGAAATTATTTTTTTTTTTTTGTTGAAAAATACAGTTTTTAAAAAAGAAATTAATTCTCATCGAATTTTGAATTTTGACGATATCTCTGTGTTTATAAACCGATTTTGGTAACATTTAATAACATGTTGCGTTGGAGTATTTTCTAAAATCTGATATATAATTCAATTTTTTTTTTAAATACTGTAAAAAAAAAATTAAATATGTCAATTTGCGTACATCGATATCTTTTGCTTTGGCGATATCTCGCTTATGTATCCACCGATTTTGATGTAATTTTATAAGGTGTGCTGTGCTGAATGTTTTCCTAAAATTTGATGTACAGTTCAAAAAACTTTTTTTTAAAAAACACAGTTTTTGACGAAATTAATTTTTTTTATGAAAAATACAGTTTTTCAAACAATTTTTTTTAAATTCTCATCAAGTTTTGAATTTTGGCGATATCTCTCGTGTTTATAGACCGATTTTGATGAAATCTAATAGCATGCTGCAATGGTGTATTTTTTAGAATATGATATATAATTCGAGATTTTTTTTTTTAATATTGTTTTTTGAAAAAATGTTTCTAAAATATGCCAATTTGCGTACATCGACATATTTTGCTTTGGCGATATTTCAGTTTCTGATCTACCGATTTTGATGAAATTCATTAGTGTGTTGCGTTGAATGATTTCTTAAAATTTGATATACAGCTCAAACTTTAAAAAAAAAAAAACATAATTTTTTTAAAAAACATAGTTATTTTGAAAAATACAGTTATTAAAAAAAATTAATTCTCATCGAATTTTGAATATTGGCGATATTCCTGGTGTTTATAAAAAATAAAAAAATTGTTATTTATCATCGAATTTCCAGTTTTGCTATATCTCAGTTGTAAGTAGAACTATATGTTGCAATTTAATAGTGTACTTCGTACAACACTATTAGCATCTAATACCTATACATATACGTTATGTCGGTATGAAATTTAGAAGCTCATCAGACTTGATTTCAGCATACCGGAGTCTTAAATAAGTGACTTTTGCACATTATGATGGCCTTTATTCATATCTTACCTAAGTGTTATTGCCAAAAGACTAATCTAAATAGGTAATTTTAAAGATATATGCATTTAAATACGACCTCTCTCAAGGTGCGAAATGTTACAATGTTGTGTAATTTCTGAAATTGTTTGTATTTCAATCCAAAATGTAGACCCAATATATAACAAGGTTATTCACCAATAAAAGTATTATTCATATATCGCCTAAAAATTAAATGTATGAGGACATACATACATTTAAAAGGAGTGTTAATTATCGAGATTTTAAACTTTTTCAGATTAGAAAATCAATATATGCACATTTATTAGTATTTTCGTAGGATTCACCTAAATCAGTCTTCAGAAACATACACACTTGTAATTGACCGAAAACTCTTTCCACTCCGCACTTTACTTTTGTAACATCATTGGTGAAGGGCTCTTACTTGTTGGTATATGGATTCTACCTTTCATTACCTTTTGTTTTCCGGGAAAAAGCACAATATTTGATCTGTGGAGATCGTACAAAATCGGTTACAAGCTCTGAAGCGATCAAAATACATATTTTGAAGGTGTCTCAAAAGGAGAATATTCCGAAAAAGAAAAAAAAGATTTTCATTTCAAAATATTTGTTATTTTCTGCTCCCGACACTTAAATAGTACCCCTCGTATTAAACAATTCTTACATTTATTGCCAATTCCTATTTGTTACCGATTTATAAAAATTAACTTGTTAGCAATGACAATATATTTATATTCTTTGGAACATAAGCTTTCTGCTCATATCTTACTCTTAAATGAATAAAAAGCATGAGAGGCAATAAATATTTTGATGGATCCACCTGCGTGCATTTTTATTTGAAGTAAAATTTTAATAAAGTAAAATAAAAACAAAAATGAATGTCGTGTATTAAGAAATTGTTTTGATAAGATAAGAACTAAATGTGGTGGATATACGGAAAATAATATTGTGGTGTAAGATAAGACTCCGATACGATATTGGTTTATTTTTTCGTTTAGTTAAAAGTTGACACAGTTCTATTTTTATAGTGGGAGCGTTAAGGTAAACTTGTGAACCAAAAGTAACAAAGAAAAATAAAGATTTAAATAATAAATATAATATAATAGTGGATTTTGTGATTTAATAAAAAGTTTGTTTTATTTTTGAGCTAAAAATTACATCTATAGTACAATTATAGCTAATTTGTGATTTTTGTGAACTAATAAAGAAAGTTAAAATCAGATAAGATCAGCTATTGGAATTACTGATAACATATACTTTTCCAATTTTATATCGTTCAATGAGTCATTATCTATTTTTTGTAATCAATTAAAGCTCTGCTATATTTGACATTAACTCACATAAAAATATCTAAATTCCAATAACTAAATTAAAAAAATTTCACAATTTACAATCAGCAGGAAGGTAACCATCTAAAAAGTCTGGAAGAAAAAAAACTAAGTGATTTCAAAAATGGCACGAAGTTCAGTCAAAATTGCACTGAGTGTACTTCTTTTGATTGGAAACATTGGATTTTTGTATGCAGTGGACAGTTCAACTCAAAAGCCGGTACCCATACAAAATACAAATTCAACTAATGCAACAGCACCAACTCAAGCTCCTGCCGCCAAACTAAAGGTATTTTTATTTAAAAGGATTCGAATTAATTATTGTAAAAAATTTCATTGATAAAACAAAAAAAGTTCGATTTTTTAAACTTCACAAAAAAACTCATCAAACATATTATTAATACGTTGTAAAATCAAAGTATACATTTGTACATATCGTCACCTGAAATGCAAGAGGGCGTAACTAACACAAAAATTGCAATAATTTTTTTGATTGATTATGATACAGCATCTCAAAGTACATCTAGATACAAAACTTTTTATGCGTATTGTCAAAAACAGCTAAAAAACCAAAGATTTAAAATGTTGCTTTGTATTGTAGTTAAGCCCTTTTGGTTTCAGAAAATATTCAGCTTGTAGCTAAGCCCTTTTGTTTTTTTAGCAATTACTAAAAAACAAATAATTTTTTGCGATTTAAGTTTTCAGCTATATCTTTGCTGTTACATTGTTGACCAAATTTCAAAATTTGGAATTAATGTTTCATTTAGTTTTAAAGTTATGATGTTTTTTTTTGTTTATCATATACAAAATTTTTACCCGAGACATAGATTTTTGAAAAACTATAAGTTAGCTTTCTGACCGTACATTGACCTGTTTGTCTACAGATCAACTCTAAAGCTCCTTTGTTCCAATATATGATTTCATTAAAGTACCTTTAACCGTTTAAAAGTTACAGGGTTATTTCTGAAATAATTCTTTAAAAAACCTCTGTATCCTTTTTTAAATTATTTAAAACGTATCTTTTTATATAAAATTATGCTTCAAAAATAAATTGTTACTATTTTTAAGACCCGTCTCTATATGTTATTTTTGATAAAACTTCATGCATTCAGCTTATTTTTAAAATAAACTTGTTTATTTTAAAACATCTAACATCTAATTCTAAAAATTGCATGCAGAAACAATTGTTAACTTTAAGTACATATATCTACAAATATTTGCTTTAAATTATAGTACCTGGGTAACCGAGCCTTGCTCGGAATTTTATAATAAACATTTCGAAGCAAGTTTTAAAGGTTTCATATATTTTTTTTATGAAGTACTAACAAACTAAAATAAATTTAGAAAAAAGACATTACACAAATATCAAATTAATTTTTAATCATTTCATTCATTTTGTCCAATCAACACATCAGATCAAATGCATAGTTTACAGTTCAATTCATGTTGAATAGTTTTGAAAATTGATCATACCAACTTAGAAATCTCCGTCGACTCATATGCACGAACATTGCTAAAGATCATAGCCTGATCAATTCAATTTGAGTTATTTTCAGTTACGCCACCTGACGGAAATTAGTCCTACCAACTAAGAAGCCTTCGTCAGCACATGCGTAACAACTTTTCAGTGGCGCTACCTGTCGGAAATTAGTCATACCATCTTAAAAACCTTCGTCGGCTCATTCGCAACAACTTTGCTAAAAACCATAACATGATCAAATACATAGTTTACTATTCTATAAAGGTCATACAAACATTCATTTGCTTAAAAGTTATAACATTACCAATTTTTCCCCTTTTTATCCTAATTTCAAAAAAGTTCCATATGCATATTTAGTACTTGATACCATTTGGATCCGGTATATTTTATAAAAACGCAGTCAACATATTGATCAATGGTTCATATTACTTCATGAGGTGTTAAATTATCATTTTATTTCATTTTTTACCCATTTTGGACCCCAAAATCAAAAAAGTACCAAATACGTGTTCAATATTTTTTTGCATTCATTGATTGCATTACAAAGTTTATTTCTGTCCGATTACCTATGCCGCCAACCTATTTTTGTCGATAGTATCGCTATCGGAAAAAAACAATCGATAGCACACTAAAAATAAAACTATCGATATTATCGATAGTACCATCGATAGTTTTGCAGCTCTACCATCGAAACGCGCCGAGGAATTTGGTTTCTCCGCAAACATTTTTTGGCTTTTTATCAATAAATTGGTCTGTTACATTAATAAATAAATGTAACAGATTTGGGATCAAATGCGAATACTCTTCTTTTTGAGGTTTAAATTTTTGCTCAAAATTTGTATGGTAGTTAAGCCCTTTTTGTTTCAATCCCTTTTTTGTAGTTTAAAAGTTATAACGTTTTTTGATTTCCCTGTAAAAAAACTAGAAGTGTACGTACGCCCCTTTGCATTTCAGGTGACGATATGTATTTATTACATAAAATGCAATACAACATACCCCGTAAAACTTTTCATTACCAAATAATGAGTTAAATAGTTAAACTATTGAACACGAAATACTTACTCATTCGCTGTTTAAGTCATTACATTAACATGGGGATGTTATTGGAGGCAAGTACTTACCAATTGCAGAAAAGTAATGACTTGGGTAAGCAATTTGAAAGCAACAACTTTTTTGTTGTTGTTTTATTAAAAACATATATTTTTAAACGAAACACAAAATTTTTTTTTATGATCCCATGGGGGGTCGAACCCAGACCCTCCGACTGCTAGGCAGAGACTCTTCCACTGAACTACTTCATATGTTGAAAACTTAGCAGCTTATAATTAATATAAACAATTTTTATTTTTAGATCCAAAATCATGTGAAAATAACTTTGTTTTTCCCTGCTTTTTTTTTGCTTTGTTGTAATTTTTGGAAAAATATTTTTATACGATTTTTTGTAATTATTTTAAAACTTTTTTAAAATTATTTTAAAACTTAAACAATTTAAATCTTCTTTTTTGTATAAGTTTTTACATAAGATTGACTCTTACTTACTTAAATGTTACAACCTGTTAAGGTCAAAGTCCGAGCATATTTTAGAATTTCATGGATTTCGATCTTGTGCGAATATTCTCCAATTTTATAGGCCAAGCTTTGAAAAATGTTCCTCTACTTGGTCTTTCTATCGAAGTTTCGGACATCCTCCTCTAATATTAGGTAGTGGGACATTTCAATTCTAATTTTATCCTCTTCATTGTATTTTTTTTCAAGACTCATGATGGTATTTTTTCATTAACGTGAGTTAGTTTTACAATTTTTTTTTACAGAAAATAATATTTAAGTTCTTAAAATTCAAAAATCATTTAAAAAGACTCTTTTAATAAAAAAAAAACTAAAACAAATTGTTGCCCTTGGTGTGATTTGAACCGGGGCCATTCCGTTTAAATTACCATCTTAATTACAAATAAGTACTTCTGTAATAACTTATCATTTATTCGGATGGTATGTTGTAGTCGTTACAAGGTAACCAGTTATCAGAGTACTTGACATTACCAAAGTATTGCTGGGTATATTCATATCATTCTGAAAGTATAAAATATGGGTTTCCCAGTCCTGCCAGAATTATTTCGTGAAAAGTCGGCATATTTTTTCATTTTGATTTTCGAAAATATTTAAAAATATATGATAAATATAGCTAAATACAAATTAAAAATGTTTAATTTTTCCAGCTTAAAAGAGCATGTTAAAATGGACAAAATTCTGCGCTGTAAAGCGGGGATTCTTATAAGCGAATCCTCGGATAAAAGTGCAATTGACTCTTTTAAAAAGCTCGGATAAAAGCGCAAAATGCTCTTAAAAAACACATGCTGAGTCACACCATGTCCTATTTCAATGAAATTCTCCGTTCTTAAAAATTTGAAATTTCGCTTTGGTTCGGATTTCATGGCGGTCTAAAGTTATTTTTTTTTTTCAAAACACACCCATTTTATATAGCTAACAAAAACATGGGTAAAAAAACTCATGTTATTTCAGTATAAATCTTGAAATTTAAAATTTTTGTTAATGCCTCGTTTTAAATTTTAAAGTAAAAAATGTGCAAAATTTCTAACAATTATTGAACAAAATAATTAAAAATCTGAACCAATTTTAAAGAAGTTTAAATTGAAAGATCTAGAAGAATGCGTATGCCAAATTTAACTTAAATCGGACACGTTTCAAATTTTTCTTTCAAAAAATTTTGATCCCAAAAATCGATACTAACTAAGAACCAAATGGAATATTTTTAAGGAAAGACGCAACTATTATAAAATACAGTTTACAAATGAAAAGAAATTTTACAAAAATTGGCTCATAGATGATATTGAATATAGGCTCTCGCTCTAAGCAATATTCCGGAATTTTAAAAAGATTTTTCTATTCAACGCTTTTAAGCGAATAATATTGCTTATAAATATTAAAGTTAGCCATTAAAAGATTGCCCTTTTAAATGGGCAACGCTTATAAGCAGGGCGCTCTTAAGCGAAAATTATGTCATATAAAATAGAAAAGAATTTAAGTTGCCAGCAGTTTCTGCGTTTTACAGCGGGGAACTCTTTTAAGCGCTTTAGAGCGTGGACTACTATATAAGGGTTTATTTATTTTGGGTTTGTTTATTTATTTGAATATGAGTTCAATTATATATGGGCAAAAATTAAACAGTTTTAATTCCTTTGAAACCGACTTTCAACTCGAATAATTTTTGTATTCTTAGGAATTAGGAATATCTTATTACAGATTTTGAACTCCCAAGACTTCAGGTATACTGAACACAACATCTTAGTACCGCAAGTTTGCGCTTCTAAGCGCATTCACTTTTTTCATACTTCGTCTTCTTCTTCATTTGTTTCAACATTTGGACCCATTTACTTTTAAATCTTGCAATCAAGTTTAGTCCAAAGATTTTACAAACAATAATAACTAGCGTAGCAATTTGTGAGATATGTTTCTAAATTTAACACATTTTGGTGGTGGGTATAAGTAAGATTCGGCACAGCCGAATATAACACTATTACTTGTTATACCCTTCATACCACCATTGCAATGGTGCTTGAAAGGGTATTACAAGATTGTGCTGATGCATGTAACGCATAGAAATATTTGTCACCTTTTAGTATACCAATTGGCTTAGAATTACTTTCTGAGTCGATTTAGCGATGTTAGTCCGTCCGTCTGGACGGCTGGCTGGCTGGACCCCCATGTGAACCATGTAATCAAAGTACAGTTCGCAATTCTAAAGATAATTTGATGAAATTTGGCACAGATCATTTTTTTGATAGTGGGACCTTGTCAAAATCGGTCCAATATTTATGGTACCTCCCATAGGTCCCACTTCCCGGAACTGATATATTGGGCACAAATATCAATATTTTTTCATGAAATTCAAAATATATACTGCTTATATAAACTAAAATCACTGTACCAAATTTCTTTGAAATCGGTTCACATTTGACCATACAAACTCTTCTGCCAAAAAGCACCAAATGAGACCAAAAGTACTAAAACGCTCGTAAATCTGAAGATAATGAGAATTTTGAGTTTATTTTTTACATCCGTAATTTTTGTAAAAACTGCAATCAATTTGGCAGAATTCGAGATAATCGGTCCACATTTGACCCTAGCTCTCATATAAGCCTAAATTAAGGAAACAGCTTAAATATATAAGTTTTGAGAAAATGTTTGTATGATGGCAAAATTTAGCTAATATTTGTCTTTATACACGAAAAAGAACACCTATGAACTTAGTGGTGAAGGGTATCGTATGGTCGGGCTTGACCGATTATAGCACTTTGTTACTTGTTTTTTTAATAAAATTTTACGAGTTAGGCCTCTTTTATATTAAGCCATCGATATATAATAGGGGTGGGCACGCATGAGATTGATAAGGGTCATTTTCTGATAACAATTTTTTTAAAGAGCCACTTTAGTGGATACTTGGATATGGTTATTGAAAACACTTCATATTAGTTAAACAAATTTTTATGTGTTATTACAAAGAAAGATTAAGAAGTCGTGGTAACACAAATTTTTTGTGTAATCAATGGCTTGGGCGTAATTTACATCGCAGTTATGAAAATTCATCGATTAGTTCTGATTTTCTTACGAAAAAACATGAATATATCCAAATAAAGCGAACAAGTTTAAGGTCAAAAATAAACAAAATCATTTACAATTTTGGGGTTCCACCCAATTTCTTCTCATACCTTTATGTTCCACAAAGCCAAAAATTAGCTTTTCTCTTATAAAACTTGACACTGACATTTTTTTGAAATATTTCTTTTTATATTGGCCATTATTTTGTTTAACTTAAATACATCTTATTTCCCGGAATTGAAATTTTTTCCACAAATTTTGGTATATTTTGATGAAATTTAGAGAATTATTGCTCATGTAGACAAAAATTCAATTTTGTTGATATTTGTTTATATTTGACCAGGGCCCTATTTCACTAAACTACAATTCTACAAGTTTACAAGTTACAATTACAAGTCTAATTCTTACAAGTGTTGTTCAATTGTGTTTCATTAAAATTTTCACAACAAATGTAGCTGCTGGACTTGTAAACTACAATTTCTACAATTACAATTTCTACAACAATAATACAATGAATTATTTTGATAAATAAATATATGGAGTCAATTATAAAATGTTGAACTCATACTGAACCATATACATATGTATCTAAGATTTTCACAAAATTTTCAAAATTTAGATTTTATGGCAGTTCAAAGTTCCTTTTTTATAGATTTTTTTTTCGAAACATACCCACTTTATATGCCTATAACTTTTGATACGGTTATCAGAATTTTATAAGACTATGCTCATATTTTAGCATATGTCCTGCAGTTTTATGTTCTTTTAATTAAAAAATTGAATCGTGTATTCATATTCAAAATTTGTTTCAGAAAAAGTTTTTTGTTTCCGATCCACCATGGGCCAATTTTTTTGTTTTTCATATTTTGTTGTCTACACTATCATCCACATTTGAGAGAATGATAAAGAAAAAGATATTCTTGAGTAAAGGGCATCATTGATCTCCATTGTTCTGTATACATGATTATATTTTCATACCCTTCACCAGTAAAGGTGGAAAGGGTATTATAAGTTTGGGCTGATGTATGTAACGCATAGAAATATTGGTCTTAGATAACCTTTTAGTATACCAATAGACTTAGTATACCAATAGACTTAGAATTATCTGGCTAAACCCCCTTGTAAACTTTGTAATCTATGTACAGATCGCAATTCTCAAGATAATTTCATTAAATTTGGCGCAGACAGTTCTGTTGGTAGTGTGACCATGGCTATTGAAATTCGTCAAAGTACACTAAATTCTTCAAGGTGCACTATGTAATGGACTACATAATTAAAAACAAACAAAATAAATAAATGGAAAATAATATTGATTTGATTTTGTGTTAATTTTTAACTAATTTTTATTTAAAAAATAGTTAAAACCCTAAAATGAATTCAATTTATTATTCACTTGTAACTTGTAATTTTTTTTGAGAGTCTTCGTCGACCCTATGCTTTTTTTCTACAATTCTACAAGTGTACAAGTACAAATTTAGATTAGTGAAACAAAACGACTTGTAGAAGTATGACTTGTAAACTTGTGAATTGTAAAAATCACTTGTAACTACAAACTTGTAATTGTATTTAATGAAACACAATTATTTACAAGTTTACAATTTTACAGACAAAAACACTTGTAATTGTAAACTTGTAGCTTAGTGAAATAGGGCCCAGGCGTCGATATTCATGAAAACTCTCTAAAATCTAAAGATAATAACAATTGTATGTTTATTTGTTGCACACATAATTTTTATTCAAACTACAATCAAATTGCTAAATGACAAAATGGGCTAAATGCAATAATTGGGTAATTTTACATTATTTAAAAAAAATATCATTCATTCATGGATTTTCAGGATTTTTTTTTTTTTTGCATCTTGTGTTATTTATTGTATCTTCATTTACTATGAACTAATAATAAGTTATCAAATCTTAAAATCTAAACTGCTTAATTATGGAAGTCCATTTGTTACTTAATAATACTTTGCGTGAGTAGGACTTTTTACATTAGTAAAATCCATGTTGCTTAGCTGCTGTACATGTCGCTAGTATCCCTCCTTCTGAGTCGGATATGGCCGCGACCGTTTAGAATATTTCTCAGGAAATAAGGCTTAAATATTCTGAGTTTTATGAAATAGTTGAATTTTGTTGACAAGTGTTATTCGTTAAACTATTAATAATAATGCTAGTTCTTTAATATCATCTATTTTAAAGAAATGCCAAACATTCACAGACCCAGTTGATGAAGCTAAGCCCTCTGAGTTACTCAGTGTGATAAACAATATTAGTGGTAAACAATATTTTTATATAACGAACATTATTATGGATTACAAGATTTTAGATGAACATATTATTTATTATATTTGCAAACGCTGATCCTCTCTAATAAGTCTAATTCCCTAACTTAGCTATCAACAAGTATAATTTCAGAAATTGGAAATTCATTCTAGTAAAATATGTAAGTTTTTAACTTTTTATGACTCCTTTTTATGAGAAAAAAACTGCTACAAAATATTAAAAAGAAATAAGGAGAAAAATCAAACGAATCAATGTGCCGCAGTTTAAGAACCAAAAAGCCGCATTTGCTCACCGTTGATATATAAGTTGCAAACTAATAGTTGTCCCTGCTTTATCATTTTAAGTATTCTTGAAAAACACTGCATTGCCCATAATAAACATATTGAAACATTAATTTCATCCTAAAAGTATGTGAAATAATTTATGTTATTTAATAAATATATTTATTTTCTTTTTAGCCAAAAGTAATAATTAAAGACAGTGACTTGTGTAAAAAATGTTCATGTGACATTCAATATTTACAAATCGATTGCAGCAATAAATCAATGACCATCTTGTTCTCAGATAAGGAATGGGAGACACTACTAAATGGCGATATTTTATTCGAGATTATGAAACTAAATCACAATAATATTTCCTATATACCAGCATTACCAACATATCCTCTTAAATCATTATATTTAAGTTTTAATCAAATCAACAATATTAGCCTTGGCGCCTTTAAAAATCTAACTGAACTTAAGGTATTGGACTTGTCGAATAATAAATTAACTTCAAAGGCCCTTCAGCCTCATGTGTTTAAAGGGGTATATTCGTCTGATAAATATGAGCCCTTAAAAAACTTAAAAAATCTGGACTTATCATATAATGAATTACATACCCTAAACAGTGACTTGTTTGAGCATTTGCCTGACTTGGAAACACTAATTTTATGCAAAAATACTTTCCATGTTATCGATGCAAGTACCACAATTGCTATAGCTAGTTTGAATTCTTTAAAAGTAAGTAAAATAAATTAATTAAATAAGTATGTAAATAAAAAATTTTTGCTCTTTGTAGACATTGGATTTATCCTATATGGAACTAAGTGAATTACCCGATACTTTGTTCCACGGTCCCAATGAACTGCAAACATTGATCTTATCGGGCAATTTGTTTCATACTTTACCTGCAGCATTGACCTTAGCAAAGCACTTGAAGAAATTAGTATTAGACGAAAACCCATTGACAGATTTCGTTAATAAAAAGTGAGTATTTTACAAAAAATAAATTTTGTATTTAATAAAATCTATGTATTTGCTTTTCATTTCAGTGTTTTTAAATCTTTGGGTGAACTGGAATATTTAAGTATTTCATATTTGCCAGATGTAACAAGAATTGGTCCCTGGGCTTTAGGCGATTTGCAGAGTAAGTTTTAGAATTATTTATTTTAAACTGTTAGACAAAGTTACTATTATCTCTTTATTTTATAGATTTGACTACTTTAGTCGCTGCCAATAATATCCATTTGTCACAAATACATGAATTGGCTTTTACTAAAAATACAACAAACCCCGACATCTTTAGTTATCCCCCATTGAAAAAGGTTTATTTTTAATTTTGCAAAAATATCAAATAAAAATTTAAATAAATATTTTTTTTAGCTATATTTACACAACAATAACCTGACAACTATTGAGCGTAAATGGGTGGTTCGGTGGGAACTAATCAATGAACTCGATTTACGTTTTAATCCCTGGACCTGTGACTGCACCAACAGTTGGTTCATTCATTCGTTGATGAAACAAATAAATAACACCACACCTATACTTACACACGATGTCAAGTGTGCCACTCCTACGGCTTGGAAGAACAAGCCTCTAATGGAGTTGAATGCAAACAAAAAGGAACTTATATGTGAAAACGCTAGTAAACCCGAAAACGACAGTTTAATATTAGTCGGTATTTTAGTAGGGGTCTTAATTGGTATCCCATTGACTTTAGGTGGTTTGGTTATTTACCGTAAGGGTTGCTTTGGTTTACTAAATCGCCGAAACCATGGAACAGACCGTTCCCTTTATAATAGAGCAAGTTTTGCGGATGATTTCCATATATAAAACATTTTAATGGAAGATATACTATAAATATTTTGTATGACAAAAATGTATTATAGAAAAACTTAAATAGTAAAGAGATTTTTTTTGTTACAAATTAAAAAAGTTTGTTATTATTAATACAGGGTGGCTGATGAATATCATACAAATCGGCGCACTATCCTGTTTCATAGCATAGAGTACCGCATAGAGTGCGATCATATGTTTTACTACGCACAAAAAAATAGAAAAAAAATGTATAATGACATTTTTTATATGAAGATGACGTCTTTTAAATGTACTTTTGACGTCTCTTAAATGTACTTGACAGTTTCGTCCTCAGTCTAGTTCTGGTTTATGTTTCATAGCCCCATTTTTTGTTAAATCTAAAGATCAGTCTAAAAAATAAAAATTATACAGGTTGGCTACACACAAAAAAGTTATTACTTTTTTTGGTATCAGCTTTCATCAGCCACCCTGTATATAAATAATACAACGCAACTTAAGTTTTGGCTTTGTTTAAATATTGGGTGTACAAGTTAATATGTAATTTCGATTTGGACAACATAAGGCATAACAATCACATAAAGTTTGTGTCAATAATAACGATAGTTATTTTAGAGGGTAAACATTATTTTCAATCGCAATAACGAATTTTTTGCCTAAGAGATGTTTTTCGCCGACGCACAGTGGGATGGTTTAAAAAGAGAATGGAAATAATTCTGTAACTTCTAAACCGTTAAGCCAGAAGTGTTGGAGAGCTTAAGTTTTGAACCTGGAAAGCCTACATTGTACTGGGGCGGCAAAATCGGCACCCAAAGTAGGGCACCTCAGACTCATAAATCACTTAAAACGATATATAATTGTCATTTCCAAATCGATTTGAAAAATCATACTATATAACAAATATATAGGTTAAGATCTACAAAAAATATGCTTCTCTTACGGTTTAAAAGATATTCGACTTCAAAAAATAATATTTAAATTTTTGTCCCATACTGTGCAGATTTTTTACTAATGTTTTCTTCTCAGGTCGGTTTCAAAAATCATTCTTTAATTTTTTGAAATTTTTGTTTAACAAATATTACAAATTTTCCCCCTAACTCATAATCGAAAAAAAAATACTATAACAAGCTTATAATTCAAATTTTCCATACAAAATTCGTACAATAAGCCTTTGATAATTTTAAAATTGGTTTATAAATTAGGGAGTTAGAATTTACTCACCAGTGTATTAAAACAGACAAAAGGAAAAATACAATTTAGGTCGATATCTTAAACAGTTTCGCCGTACCTGAGATTTAAAATTGAAGAATTTCAGGAAAATGAAAATGTTTGTGCCAAATTTGAGTAGATGCTCGGAAAATTTTACTTGTATTCAATTTTAACAAAAAAAATAAAAAAATAATTAATATTGTTGCTTGGTTTATGGAAAACCTATGCTTAAAAATTTTTTAATATTGGACAAGATTAACCCTTTCTCCACCGGGTCAAATGTCAAAATTTGGATTTCCTTAAAATTTTTATAGCGAAACTACGAAATATTAAGTAATAATTAGCGAATTTTAATAAAAAAAAGCAGGAAAATAATTGTTTTTGGCAATATTAAGTGGTTTTTCATTATTTTTTGTACCTCCCAGAGGTCTGGTTTCCCGGAATTGAGCTTTTTTAGTATATTTTCATAAAAATGAAATAGAATACTGCTTATGTTAATATAAATGACTGTCCAAGTTTCGTTGATATCGGTCTATATTTGACCATGTATGGGAGCAAACTCTTCTTCGTAAATCTGAAAATAATGACAATTTTTTAATACCGAATTTCGAGATAATCGGTCCACATTTGACCCAAACTCCCATATAAGGGCTAATGCAAGAATAATAAACGACATTTGACCTCAGTGGTGAAAGGTATCACATGGCGAGCTTGACCGACTATATCACTTCCTTACTCGTTTTCAAAAAAATAAAAACAAGTCATATATTTCTGGCAGCATTTTACCACCGTACAGTGTTGCTGCAAACACTCACTATAAGTTGTCAAATTTTGTTTCTCTGTGTTATTTGTTTTATATTAACACTAACATGTTACTAACTAAATTCTAAAATGTATATTTTTTAAATAAAATAACTTGTAATCTGCGTAAGTTTCTAGAATACCAAAACAACATGTTGACAGTCCCTATAACATGACAATTAATTTTAAATTTAACGAAAACTTAAAGAAAAAAGCTCTCGGTATAAAGCACTTTAAAGCCCGCCAGCAATATAAATAGTTGCTTCCAATTAAAAACACAACGATATTGCTGATCAGCAACTGCTGCTTGTTTTCTTTAAAAATTGTTACCGATTTAAAGCTTAAAACAAACAACACAAACAAAAAATTTGTTGGCAAGACACACTTAACTCACTCTAGTTCAGACAAGACCGGATTCGATGTTTGCTTTTCATTCGTTCAGAGACTGTGATACATACCAGACCTACAATCAGACGTCACGCAAATATTTTTTTTTACTTAAAAAACAAAAAGTTTCCGAATACAATAAAATAGAAATAAATTTATGCGAAATTGTTGTTGGTATACGGGTTGTGTTATTATGACTAGGGGATTCCTTACACTGAGTCCCTTATTATTTTTCTAATTGGGCTTCAACAAATAGTAGATCTCGTCATATTTGACCATTGCCCTGAGTTTTATGGCGTTTTCAATTTTATAATTTATTGCTGAAAAACAAATATATTAATACTTTGTAAATTTTAAAATATAATTAGTCAAATGCGTAACTAAATTTTCGGTTCCCATGAAATTATCAGTGATCGCACCTTTTGAGTGATGAAAGTGAAATTTGTATAAGTGTAAAATGTTGAAAATAAACATAAAATAAAAGTTAATTACAAACTGATTGTGCGGTTAACGTGTGTTGCAATAAAAAAAAAAAAACAAAAGTACCGGTTGCCATTAACTTTCAATTATTTGAAAACTCAAAAAAAAAGTAACAACGAAAAGTAATTGAACTTTAAAAATAAAATAAAAACCGCTTAAAGAAAAGCTATCACTTTCCATCTGAGTTGGATGCTGTAATTTTGTTCACACACTTCGAAGCCAAAAATTAACATCGAAATAAAGAGAAATCTTAAAAAAAAAAGTCAAGCAGTAGCAGCGACTGTTGCATTTTTTAAACAATCAAAACTAAAATATTGTAGTATAAAAAAACAATATATTAAACTTTATCAAAATGTCTTCAAGCGATGCATCCACAGATGCAGTCGAGGCCGTGGTAAGTTTTTCTCTGGTTAATTAAACAAAGTTACGGACAGACATAAAGAAAACCAACAAATCCGATTTGATATGTTACACGATAACAAAATATTTAAACCAAATTCATAACAAACTGACTATGAAATTTGCAATTTCTTGGATGATTTCTTTCACATTTAGTATCTCGTATCCACCCGTCGTCTTTTACTTCGTAATGAACTTTATTTTTTTTTTTTTTAGTTTAATTCAAGGCTTTACAGATTTTCTTTTAAAGCTTTTTTACTTTCAATTGGTGTTGTTGCACTATATTTTTTCTTTTTGTGGAAAAATTGTAACTGACGACTTTATTGTTAAACTATGTTTTGAGAAAGTAAAGTTCAAACTCAATCAATTATAACTATGTAGTAAGGAAGTTTTTAAGCCCCAATATTTGATACCTTTTAACAATAAAGTCAAATATGGACCAATTTCCAAAATTTTTAGAAATATTGGAGATATGGCATTCCTTGTTCGGAATTCTAAGATTGCCGGTCGTTCTGGTATGAAGATCCAACAGTGGTGTTTTTTGATTATAATTAATTTGCTACAGGGATAGCCAATGTGATACAATTGTACTCTTTTTGTATATTTTAAACCTGATTAACACCGTGGTATTACCGCGTCCTTCTGGGTACAATTTGCCAATCTTAGGTTTCAGTGTATCGGGGCAGACTAAACTAAAGTTTTAATTTTTGTTTTATTATTGAGTTTTTGGAAGACTAAAAACACGAAAATATACTTTTTTATTGCTGATGTTTGTAACACTTGAGACTAACTTGTAGTATTCCGATTGACTCAGGATCACTCTGTGAGTTAATTTAAGTTCAGATGGCAATATTAAAGATATTTCAATTGAAATTGGGTTGAATCGGTAAATTATAGAAGGCTGGCAACCCGGAATTGAAATGTGGGTTCACGACGGCTACAAGAATTTTCAGTTTCAATAAATTTAAGCCAGAAACAGTTTTTTAATTAGTTCGTATATGGTCTATGACCCATTTAAGACCTTCTTTAAAAAATCACTTTAACGTTCTGTTACAAGCGAAGCATAACCCAGACTCTTATATTAGAATTGCCTAAATTAACTCAAATACACATTAGTAAATCTTGTATAAAATTTTCGTAAAAGACCTTTTAGATTTGTTGACTATCGTTTTTCGAATCTTAGTGGTTTGGGTTATCACAGAATCGGCCGATTCCGACTCTACACCATTTTCAATTGGAAATATTCAATTGAAATTGAGAATATTCAATTGAAATTGAGAAATTTTCAATTGAAATTGAGAATTTTCAATTGAAAATGAGAAATTTTCAATTGAAATTGAGAATTTTTATTTCAAATTGAGAAATTTTCAATTGAAATTGAGAATTTTCAATTAAAAATGAGAAATTTTCAATTAAAATTGAGAAAACCCTATTTGGAAATGAGAAACATTCAGTTAAAATTGAGAAATTTTCAATTGAAATTGGGAATTTTTCAATTGAAATTGAGAAAAGCTCAATTGAAAATGAGAAATTTTCAATTGAAATTGAGAATTTTTAAATTTAAATTGAGAATTTTTCAATTGAAATTGAGAAAAGCACAATTGAAAATGAGGTTGAATTTTTTAATTGAAATTGAGAAGTTTTCAATTGATAATGAGAATTTTTCAATTGAAAATGAGAAATTTTCAATTGAAATTGAGAAATTTTCAATTGAAATTGAGAAATTTTAAATTTAAATTGAGAATTTTTCAATTTAAATTGAGAACACCCCAAGTGGAATTTCAACCTCATTTTCAATTTAGGTTTTCTCAATTTCAATTCTACCATTTTCAATTGTAATTGAGAAATTTTCAAATTGAATTGAGAAATTTTCAATTGAAATTGAGAATTTTTAATTGAAATTGAGAAATATTCAATTGAAATTGAGTATTTTCAATTGAAATTGAGAAATTTTCAATTGAAATTGAGACTTTTCAATTGAAATTGAGAAATATTCAATTGAAATTGAGAATTTTCAGTTGAAAATGAGAAATTTTCAATTTAAATTGAGAAATTTTCAATTGAAATTAAGAATTTTTCAATTAAAAATGAGAATTTGCAAATTGAAATTGAGAAAATCCTAATTGGAAATGAGAAATTTTCAATTGAAATTGAGAATTTGTAAATTTAAATTGAGAATTTTTCAATTGAAATTGAGAAAAGCCCAATTGAAAATGAGGTTGGTTTTTTTAATTGAAATTGAGAAAATATCAATTGGAATTGAAAAATTTTCAAATGAAAATGAGAAATTTTCAATTGAAAATGAGAAATTTTCAATTTAAAATGAGAAATTTTCAATTGAAATTGAGAATTTTAGAATTGAAATTGAGACAACCTATATTGAAAATGAGGTTGAAATTCCACTTGGGGGGTTCTCAATTTCAATTGAAAAATTCTCAATTTCAATTGAAAATGGTGTAAAATTCTCAATTTCAATTGAAAATTTCTCATTTTAAATTAAAAATTTCTCATTTTCAATTGAAAATTTCTCATTTTCATTTGAAAATTTCTCAATTCCAATTGAAAATTTCTCAATTTTAATAAAAAAAAACCAACCTCATTTTCAATTGTGTTTTTCTCAATTTCAATTGAAAAATTCTCATTCAAATTTACAAATTCTGAATTTCAATTGAAAATTTCTCATTTCCAGTTGGAATTTTCTCAATTTCAATTTACAAATTCTCATTTTCAATTGAAAAATTCTCAATTTCAATTGAAAATTTCTCAATTTAAATTGAAAATTTCTCATTTTCAACTGAAATTCTCATTTTCAACTGAAGTTCTCAATTTCAATTGAATATTTCTCAATTTCAATTGAAAAGTCTCAATTTCAATTGAAAATTTCTCAATTTCAATTGAAAATTCTCAATTTCAATTGAATATTTCTCAATTTCAATTGAAAATTCTCAATTTCAATTGAAAATTTCTCAATTCAATTTGAAAATTTCTCTATTGCAATTGAAAATGGTGTAGTACTTTCTTACTTGTTTTATATAGAAAACTATATAATTTAAATACGAAAGTTGATATGAGACTATTTTCATTTACTCAATTTTAACATTTTGTATCTCAATTGGAAGAAAAAAAGGACATATAATATAGGATTTTAATAAATTTTTTACCTAATATTTCTTAACAGAAGATTTATTATAGACCTTTAAAAGTCCAAAAGTTTACTAACTGTTAGACGTTTTAAAAATTCGGACCATGTTCTAATTAACCATATACATATGAAATTTTTGATACCAGTTTAATATTTAAATAAATGATACCGTAATTGTCTATAAAGGACATGGCTAAATGGACTCAGAAATTGATTCTGAGGTGAATGATATATGAGTCGACTATAAGTATAATTCTTTCGTTAATACCAAAAATTCTCAAATTTTTTCCCATACAAAAATGTGTATACTTCTTCCTCTACCTACAACTATAAACCCTATACCACCATAGCACGGTAGTAAAATACGACCTAGAATCAAAAACTTGGTTATTTCGTAATATTTTTGAGTGAAATTAACTGAGCTGACAAACTATAGCCCTTTCTTTATATTCTATAAAGGATAGGGGTGTATAAGATACATTCATTAAATGTGTTTTTTTTTGTTATGTTTTTTGTCTAATTTTGATATATAATTTGAAAACTTTGGATAACTACTCATCCAGATAGATATATGTTTACATTTCTGAAAAAAATGTTTGTATAAAAAATGTTTGTATTAAGTATTAAATTAATAACATAACAAAAAGTTCATTATATCAGTAAAATGTTGAAGATTTATGTTATTTCTTTTATTATGTTATTTCTTCATTTTTGGTTTGTCCATTGCAATGTGGCCGCCACCTGTGCTAATGTAATGCTTACAGAATTTCCTTTAAAAAAGCATTTTTCGAATAAAACAAACTTGACTTAAAAAAAGTATAGAAAAAAAGTAGGCTGAAATTGTAACGTCACGCCCATTTTTCCGTAACACAGTTTAATCTTAACACGTTTAATCTTTTTTGAACTCTATACAATTATTTGGCTATAACCTAAGTACCACGGCTTTTTACTACCGTGCATAGGTTGGATAGGTATAATAAATTTGTGGTGATGTATGTAACGCAAAGAAATATTGATTTGAGACTCATCTTTTAGTATAAAAATCTACTCAGAATCACTTCCCTAGTTCATCTGTCCGTCTGCCTGGATGACCACGTAAATATGTTAACAAAGAACTGGGTGCAGTTTTTTTTTAATAATTTGAAGAAATTTTGTACAAACAATTATTTTTATAGTGCGATTATTGCTATTGAAATCTGTTCAATAACTTTGGCTTCCCGGAATAAAGATTTTTACCACAAATTTCAGTATATTTGCTATCATATAAAACATAGTGTGAAAAGTAACTAAAATGCGACGAAAATCATCATTTTGTTGTAAAATAAAATCAAATTGTTAAATTTCGACATAATTCGTTCATATATGATCCCAGCTCCTGACTTAAATAAATGTACATTCGGGTGACAGGAAAAATATTTTTTTTTTTTGATTTCAAATGTTTTTCAACAAAATATTATGACACTAGGTCTAAAAGCTTAGTTCTGAAAATTTGAGCCAAATCGGACAACCTTTTATGGGCGCGCATCGGGTCCAAAGTTTAAGAGTATGGAGTAGTTTTGGAGTTATTCCATTTTTTCCCTGAAAATTGATGTCCTTGAAAGCTCGCCTAGGGATATGCACCAAAAATTGTATGTTGTAAAAAAAGAAATTTAAAAATTACACATAATCTATCATTAAATGACGCGTTAGTATTGAATAGTTCAGATTTGCCTAAATATATTCGAATTTACTTGGTTTTTCCATGTTGGGAAATGGTACATTTTTCCCATTTTCCACCATACACATGGACTCTAAAACTTTGGACCCTATGCGGAACGTTGTCCGATTTGGCTCAAATTTTTTTACCGAAACTAAACTTTTAGACCTATTGTTACAATATTCCGTTGAAAAAGTTATAAAATTCGAAAAAACATTCTCTTTCATACAAAAAATTGTCACCCTAATGTACATATGTATATAAAACTTCAGAAAATTTTTGAATGACGGTAAAATTTAGTAAACATATGTAGTAAATAAATGTATGTATGTAATTAAATATATGTTTTTATGTATTAAATAACTTTTTTATTTTGTTTACTATTGAAACTTCGTATACCTTATTTTTTGGAGAACATTTCAGGAGGGAGTTAGGATACTATTTATTTCCTTTTTTTAATTTGTTCATATTAAGTTTATAATTATCAGACTGGAATGGAGTTCGACACCTTGTAGAGACAAAGTAAATAAGTGAAGGTCGTCTCTACCAATATTAAAGTTTTTTTCACCAGATATATAAGAGCAGCAATGAAAGACAAGTTCAATGGCATGTGTTTTGGTTAGGCCATAAGAATGTTGTTAAATTAAAAAAAAACTGCTTTTACTTTTGATATCAAATTAAATTTGAAATTAAGGTTATTCTCAAATCAAGCCCTTAGATGATTCAAAAACTTTGGTTTCTCAATTTGGTATCAAACATTGTATTTTCAATCTTTTTAAACCAGAAAATAAATTAATAGAGTAATATTACATTAATATCTAAATATTTTAGATTATTATCTTAGTTTACTTAAATTCTTTTTTCGTAACCTCTTACAATAATACTTATTTAAAAAATATAATATGTATTTTAAAAGTTTTCAAATAATTTTAACATTTTGACGCTTTATATTCAAAAAGTGCTATCTACATTTTCGACCAAAATGGTTTTTCATAAAAATTTCTCATTTTCAACTGAAAATTCTCAATTTAAATTGAAAATTTCTCAATTTCAATTGAAAATATCTAAATTTCAATTGAAAATTTCACAATTTCAATTGAAAATTTCTCAATTTCAATTGAAAATTTCTCATTTTCAATTGAAAATTCTCAATTTCAATTAAAAATTTCAATCTCATTTTCAATTGTGCTTTTCTTAATTTCTATTGAAAAATTCTCAATTTAAATTTAAAAATTCTCAATTCCAATTGAAAATTTCTCTATTTCAATTGGGCTTTTCTCAATTTCAATTCAAAAATTCTCAATTTCAATTGAAAATTTCTCAATTGAAAGTTTCTCATTTTCAATTAGGGTTTTCTCAATTTTAATTGAAAATTTCTCATTTTTAATTGAAAATTCTCAATTTCAATTGAAAATTTCCAAATTTCAAATTTCAAATAAAAATTTTCAATTTTAATTGAAAATTTCTCATTTTCAATTGAAAATTCTCAATTTCAATTGAAAATTTCTCAATTTCAATTGAATATTCTCAATTTGAATTGAATATTTCTCAATTTCGTAATATATTGATAAAAGCCTCAATTTTCACTATATTTTATTTTTTTGTTGTTAAAATAATGCTATCTACTTGCTTTAGTATTTGTTGTTAAAATAATGCTATCTATTTGCTTAAGTATTTGAAACGATAAAACTTTAACTAGTAAAAAGTGATATCTACAATAGAAGCGCAAATATAAGGAGTTAATAAAAAAACTTAATTTGTACAAAATCTTAGCCCCAATTTGTATGGTATTGTGAAACAAAGCTTATTTACTACTCCTATAGTTAATGACAAAAACAGTTTTTTCGCTAAAAAATGTGAATTTGTAGATAGCACTTTTTGAATATAAACCCTCGAATTGATCTTTGAAAAAAATCATCATCCTAAATTTTAAAATAACCTTCGTGCTAATTTGGTCTTTACATCTACCTGCCTAACTAATATTGTCTTAAAGCTCATTCACATTGAGCTTGAAAACTATTTAAAGTATTTTTCGCCTTAAAACAATATTGAAAACTTAAATTTTCAGATACAAAACGAAAACTACTTCTGTATGAGTTTTCAACGAAAACTTGTTTAAAACCTATTAAAACTATTAAAACTCTATATAAGAAAAATGGGAAAATATCAAAAATAAATGTCAGTTTTAAATTAAATATAAAAAAACAATAATTTTAATTTTAAAAATTTCTGAAAAAAACCATAAAAAAGTTATTATTTTATTGTTTTTTAATTAAATCTAATAAGTCGAAAGCATTTGGTGTTCGGTTTAAAATTAATCGCGATCAATAAATAAATTTCGTACGAAAACTTATGAAACGTCAAATTTTCATAATGTGAGTGTTAACGTTTTTGATGGTGTTTTTACTTCCGAAAACACCTAAAAACTTAAATATAGTGTGACTGGGCTCTTATTTAATTTACTGAAAACTCTTCGATTTTCGATAAAATACACTTTTAATTTTTATTTAATTATATCAAAATTTGCAAATTTGTTGAAATTACAGTGAGAAGCATAAGTCAAGGTACCTTGGCACAGTTAAATGATTTCTTAATTTTTTTTAAATATAAGTAAGGAAATTTGTTTTAGATGTTTTTATTTTGTTAAAATACTTTAGTACTATAACCTGAACAAAAGTTACTTATGTATATACATAATAAAACAAACGAAATATATGAAAAAGTTTCTGGCAACTCTATGTTTTTGCACAGCAAAAGTCTTGGTATCCCGGAAAATACTTAACAATGAAGGATTGGCAGCTCTTTATTTTTTCTTTCTTCTTCTCAATATTTATAACGGCACTAGAGATTTAGAATCTTTAATTAGAACCAGTAGCCAACAAGTGTTTTATCAAGAAGTGTTTTGTAAAAATGTCGCGAAGAGAACTCTCAATTGAGGAACGAAATATTATAATTAATAGCCACAAAATGGGAAAATCTTATTCAGAAATTGCGGTGATAATAGGTAGAAGTAAATCAACAATACAAAAGGTAATAAATCGATTTAAAAATGAAAAACGTATTGAAAATAAGCAAAGATCGGGACGCCCACGAAAATTAAGTGCACGAGAGGAAAGAAAAATAGTATCTATGATAAATAATGATCCTTTTATAAGTGCTTCAAAAATAGCTACGGAGTTGAAGGAGTCTGTAAATAAAACTATTTCCGCAGATACAGTGCGCAGGTCGATTAAAAGAGCCGGTTACAATGCTCGAACAGCGCGCAAGAAGCCCTTCATCAATAAAGTAAACAGGAAAAAGAGAATAGATTTCGCAAATAATTATAAAACCAAAACAAGTGAGTTTTGGGATAAAGTGATATTTTCTGACGAGTCAAAATATAACATTTTTGTCTCGGATGGATGGGCATTAGTATGGAGAAAGAAAAATGAAGAGAGAAAATGAATGAACATGGGGGTGGTAGTATCATGGTATGGGGGTGTATGTCAGCAGCTGGTGTGGGGAATTTAGTATTTATAGAGAAAACCATGAATAAAACTGTTTATCTAAATATTCTCAAAAATAATCTCAACCAGAGTGCGGAAAAATTAAAAATTAGGAACGATTACTATTCCCAACAGGACAATGATGCTCAATACACCTCCACAGAGTCCTGATATGAACCCGATAGAGAATTTGTGGGATCAATTAATTGTAATGTATTAGCCAAATATGTAAATTTAATTACCATTTTCTTTTTAAGGGGTACCTAGACTTTTGCGGCGTTAATATATGGACTTCTCAGGAATTTTAACGTATTTTTTGTATTTTTTCTGAATAAATTAATATTTATTTTACTTCTTAAATATACCATTGGTTAAACCATTTATAAAATACATCATGCATTTTCCTATAATTTTATTACTAAAATGAAACAAATTGTTTAGGTCACATAGGGTACCTTGACTTATGCTTCACACTGTATATAAAACTATAAAAGACCAATAAAGTACTTAGGCTGATATTTTCTAAATACTCTTATAATTACCTTAACGAATATAAAAACAATTTCAATATTATACATTCATGAAAATGGTTTATAGTCACGATCGCATTCTAAAAAACCCTTAATTCTATTTTTAATAATTTGAGATTCGAATTGGAGATAATAGATTTTTTTAATGTAATTACAAATAAATTGCAAACAAAACAAATGTTTTAAATTAGATTTTATTCTGCTGATGAGTTGTATGTTTTTTTCGACTTTGTTCGCGTGTTTTTATAATTGAAAAAAACATCGACAGTGGGTAAGACAATAAAATAATTGGTAATTATTGACATTAAACTGACTTAGGTGCTAATACTATTAAAAATTCTCTCAAAGAAATAACTCAATTATAAATAATTTTCTATGTAAAATTTATGAGAATATAAAATTTCTACACATAAGAGTAAAGAAATGTCAAAACAAATAAAATGGTACAAATGGGCATTTCCATAGCAATATTCGTATATTAGAATCGAAATTGTTTATATTCAATTTGCAACTAAGAATTAATTTTCAAGACCCTCTGTCACAAACTGAAATGCATTTTATTTAAAGAGACCCTTATCGTGTGACCTTTCTGAAATTGAGATTTTTGCCACATATTTAAGTTTTTTTTCAATTTAAAGTCGGGCTTGGCCTTATAGTCGTTTTTACTTGTTTTAGTTAATATAATTATAATAAAATTATTTATGTAATCAGAAGGTGTCAGATCTGACCGTAGAGTGACTGTATTTCTTTTTTACTGTAAATATTAAATATTGTATGAGTTCTTGTTAAATATGGTCACCTTATAAAACGTAAACAATTTTTCAGAGACCGGATATTAATACTTTTAAAACAATATTTTCATGTTTAAATCCATAAAAAAACAATCATTGAAGTTTAAAAAAAATTTTAAAAATCCCTCATGATTTTTATTTGTTCAAAAATTTTGTTTCTTATTCAATTCGATGAAAATAAAATATAAAAAAATCGTTTGGGGTATTTATCCGTACAGTTCAAAATAATTTTCATCTTTTTTCATCCGATGAAAATAAATTTTGATAGAAAAAAAATCAATTTTATTTGTGTATTTGTCCGGGCATAAAGCATCTTTAGGACGTTTAAAAAGCAATAAATTCAATTATTGTTGCAAATTTTATATTGAAATAGGTTTGAGCAACAAATGGTCGTTGTCCAAATGCGTTTAAAACGTTTAAAAGTTAATTTTTTTAGAAATAGCGACGCGAATCAAAGAAACCACCAATAGTTCCCATTAGAACTATCGGGTGTTTTTTATTGAGGTATAGAACTTTAAGTTGGCATCACTTTTTAACTGGCGGCCATTTTGTCAGCTGTCAAGTGATTAATATTTAGTTTGGTTTGCCATTTCATCATGAACAGGTTGACAAAAGAACAACGCTTGCAAATCGTGCAAATTTATTTCGAAAATAATGGTTCAGTTCGCGAAGTTTACCGCAAGCTCCGTCCATTTTATGGTCGGCATAATCGTCCATCAGAGCAATTAATTCGGTTAACCATGGATCGTTTTCGCACTACGTTTACTCTATGTGATAATACGCATCCGTAGCGACGTCGAACAGTGCGCACCGAAGAAACAATTGCCGCTGTAGAGCAAAGTGTTGAAGAGGACCCGAATGAATCGATTCGCCACCGTGCACAGCAATTGGAGCTTTGTCCATCAACTTTATGGAAGATTTTGCTCAAAGATCTTGGCTTGCGACCTTACAAGATCCAGCTTGTACAAGAATTAAAGCCGCGAGACCATGCAATGCGTCGTGATTTTGGTGTATGGGCCGAAAATGATAGATTGATCTCGATGCTGATTTTCATCGCAAAATTTTGTTCAGTAATGAGGCTCATTTTTTGTTGAATGGCTACGTCAACAAGCAAAATTGCCGCATTTGGAGTGAAGAGAATCCACATGAGACCCTTGAGACGCCATTACATCCACAAAAACTGACTGTTTGGTGTGCTCTATGGGCTGGTGGAGTCATTGGGCCATACTTCTGACACCACTGGATTATTTTCTTTGGGGATATGTGAAGTCGCTCGTCTACGCTAACAAACCAGAAACGTTAGGGGACTTTTAAGCCAACATTCGTGGCGTTATTGCCAACATTCATGGCGTTATTGCCAACATACGGCCCCATATACTCGAAAAAGTAGTGGATAATTGGACCTGTAGAATTGGCTTTATTCGAGCCAGCCTCGGCGGCCACATGCCCGAAATCATATTTAAACATTAATGGCATAAAATTATCCTTCCAATAAAGCCAAATTGATGGACATTATAACGATTTTCTTGTGTTTTATTTCAATTCGAAGTTCTATACCTCTAAAAAAAACACCCATTTAACTTCGATGTCCTAAAACATTGCAATAAATTGAAAACATATTCATACATTCATTGTGAAAGATTTTGAAATTTCATAAACATTTTATTTTTTCAAAGTCAAAACAGAAGTTCAAAAATAAAACAATCAATAAAATATTTTTCTGTTCGGATATTTATCGTTATAGATATTTAAAATTTTCATCATGAGGGATATTTATATATCAAATATAAATCCCTCTTTTTTATTTATCGATCGAAATGAAAATAAATTTTCATCGGCAAAGATATTTATACTTGATGGATTTAAAGAATAAAACGATCTCCGGTCTCTGCATTTTTTTTTTTATTTTAAATACAATTAAATACATTAATGTTGGGAAAGAATCTAAGAATAAGATAAAAAATACAAACGGCGAAAAAGCGCGATTGGGTGATTAATTTGTGCAAATAAAAAATCAATAAAAATGGCGTCATCAACGTTTATTCGTCCCTAATGTGTTCAATGGACGAATTTACAAGACGAATTTTTAAGGCCGAATTTGTCGTGATGGACGAAATAAGTCATTCGTCCCAATTGTGTTTATACCTTTATTCCAAACATAATTTTTGAAATTTGTTATAATTTTATTACGGAAGCTTGTTGTGTAGTTATATACGACAACATAACCACACATAATATTTAACGACATAAAATAAAAACAATTTAAAGTTATTATTAATAATAATAAAAAAGTTTTTATTAATAAGACAAACATTTTTTATATGCGGATAAGGCAAATCAGAGCGTTCATTTTAAATGGGTATTATGACCTGTTACAAAAATTTTTCCGTATTTTTTTTTTTCTTTTTTTTTCATTTATACAATAAAGGAAAACAATTACTACTTAATTTTTCCTTCATCTTAGGATTCAATTAAAATGTCTATCTCTAGCCTAACAAGAAATCCTGTTATATCCAAACGAAATATTATGGCCGTTCGCTAGAGAATGAGACGCGCATCGACCAATATATAGTGTTTCTACAATTTGATTTTCGAAGTTTATAAAATGTTTGATGAGAAAACTGCTATATTCACTCATAG
The DNA here is from genome assembly GCA_933228675.1 of Stomorhina lunata. Taxonomy (NCBI): domain Eukaryota; kingdom Metazoa; phylum Arthropoda; class Insecta; order Diptera; family Rhiniidae; genus Stomorhina; species Stomorhina lunata. Next base: position 77,684,787 of record OW121744.1, read on the forward strand.
AAATATTTTTGTAAGAAAAGCTGCTAAATCCATTACATTAATATTTTATTGTGAATTACTTTTTGTGGCAATATAGACAACACTCTAATTAATTATCATGTATGTAATTTTTTAAATCATGGAAAAATAACCATGTACGGACACCATTAAATAATGAAATACCAAAAAAAGACCCAATAACATTACTTGCAAACCGTTCGAAATTTTCATTCACTTTTTATAGCTCTTGTAACAAAGAACAAAAATTGTGAACATATAAAATCAAAAAACTTCATTATAAAGACTAAAAAATACCCTATTCAGGTCCATTGGCAGCAAACCGTTCAAAATTCAGATAAACACAACAGAAATGTACCCAAGATTTTATTAAACAACTTTCTAAAAGATACGAACATCCTATGAATGATTCTTAACACCGAGACCCAAAGATTTCTTGCAAACCGTTAAGGTACAAGGCCAATACACGCGGCATGCGGCTGCGGGCGGTCGTAGTGTTGCCAGTACATAAAATGTGCGTTTTTTACAAAAAATATTTATATAAAAATATATTTAAGTAAGATATAATTAAATCTGGCAGCACTGAAAAAATCTGCCGCGCGGAAAGTAGAACAAAGTTCTACTTTTTTCCATTGCCGCTTCAAATTTGACAAATAAAAAAACAGCTGATTTCCGCCCGCAGCCGCTTGCCGCCTGCATTGGCCTTCTTTAGGAATTTTGATTCACTTTTTGTAGCTCTTGTCACAAAGAATTAATATTTCGAACATATAAAATCAAAAAAACTCTTTATTGAAGATCAAAATCGAAAAAAAAATATATAAAAAAAAGATTTATTTACCTTAACTTTTGAGTTTTATTCTCCAATTTGTTTTAACACGATTTATAAATTTTTAATGTTTGTTGAACAACATCTTCAAATAATTAAAAAATGATTTTTGAAACCGACCTGAGAAAAATGTACCATTTTTCAACATAAAACAAGTAAGAAAAGCTATAGTCGGTCAAGCCCGACTATATAATACCCTTCACTACTAAGGTCAAATATGGACCAACAATTAAACAAGTTTTCGTTAAGTCTTATAGACATACAAATACTACGTGCTATTTTTTTTAAATTTCGAGATTTATATCTTTTCCGGCTGCGGGCCTGATATGGGAGCTAGGGTCCATTGTGGACCGATTGTTACCAAATTTTGGTTATTGGTTCATAATATATAAATATGAACTTCATATTTATAAAATATTTATCTATGCAACGTTTAAGTAATCAAATGCATTTTCTTGAAAGTTATTAACGTTTTTGTGCTTTTATGTGTATTTAAAAATGTGTCTTGTATGGGAGGTATGGTCAGTGTTCCAATTAGGAACACTGATTAAGGTTATGATAAGCAATATTTTTAAAATACAATTAAGTTTGTGGCTGTAAAGGACCAAAATCTCCATTCCGGGTAGGCATCCCTATGGGAGGTACCCGAAATAGTAACTAAGTAACAACTCAAGGAGTGATTCTAAGTCGATTGGTATACTAAAAGGTTGGTCTCAGACCAATATTTCTATGCGTTACAAACATCAACACAAACCCAATATACCCCTTCCGCTTTTGTGGTGAAGGGTATAAAAACCCAGTAAATTCAATCATATTTAAAAAAAATAAGCTATTTAGTATTAACAAGCCCTTAAATAATAAACTAGAAAAATAGGTTATGGGAAGGGGTATAGATGGAGTAGTGTTTGTGGACATTTGATTTGAATTTTCCTGCAAGTGGAAGGAAAAACTTCTTTAAGCTTCTTCCACATACGAATAGTACGACTAAGGAACAAATTTTCTCTGTGTTGTTCGGTCTACTGGCCAATCGACTACGAAGGGATAAGCTCGAAGGGATGATTCGAGTTTCAACAACAATTTCCCTGATTTCGTTAGAGCACATACCAAAGTAAAGGTTTTTTTCAATAAGAGCGCTACTAAAGTTTTTTTTTCAGATAAAACAAAAACGGTTTTGGATATCAATGAAATTCTTTATTCCTGTAAAAGCATGTCATTATGTATGGAACTCGATTTCTTTTGTATGGACACCACAGGCACGCTTGCAGAAGTCCAGACGCTGAACCCAATTTTCGAAAGTTTTCAAGCATAAATTGGCCGATACTGCTACAATTCCACATTTGATGTTCGTACGAAATTCATCAATCGTCGCTGGCTTGTTGGCATAGACCATAGACTTGACGTAGCTCCACAGGAAATAGTTTAACGCCGTCAAATCGCACGACCGAGGCGGCCAATCGACTGGATCATTTTGTAAGATGACACGTTCTCCAAACTTGGTTTCCAATAAATTAAGTGTGAGGTTCGCTGTGTGGCTTGTGGTGCCGTCCTGTTGGAAGCACATGTCCTCTAAGTCCATATCATCTATTCATAGTAACGTGCCGGTCTTTATCATCAGGATGCAATGATGAGTCATTGAGTACGTGTAGATTGCTGTCTCCTAACGTTGAGGCCACTGACTCTGAACTTCGGTAGTAAATTTTGATAATTTCGACTCGTTGTTGGCTCGTATATCTTTTCATCATGAAATAGAAAATCTTATTGAAGAGAAACGTCAAAAGAGGTGCAAGAAATATGGCGTCGTCTATTGTCCCATTCGCTGTACTTTTGTAGCGTCCCTGTTGAAAACCCCGATAGTAACGATAGAATAGTAAGTCACAACCCACACTACGATGGTGTTCAAGTGAATCAATAGAGTTGGATACACTACTGCCACCGAAAAACACCTTCGCCCACTCCTGTACTCGGTCGAGAAGCTCCAAAATAGATTTTGAAGCCTTTGATTATATGAGAGTTGTATTTCATTTTCGGTCGGATACAGGTAGTGTAAATAGTTCGAAGATCAGCTTTAGTGAAGTATCTCTTACAACATTTAAGAAAACCGAAGCGCTTAAATGCTTCTCATACTGAATTTTCATGCCTAGAACATCAAGAACGTCTGATTCATGAATATTTACACCATTCATGAAATCAGATGATTGTGAACCGCAGTGGTACAGCAGGTTAGTTATCCGGTCCCAAGTTCAATCCTCGGCCAGAGGCGGAATTAAAAAGTAGGGCCCCTTCAATGAGTCTAAAAATAGAATCGGATGCAGCTCATTATCTGAGAGAAGTACCACTTGTTCCAATTGGAATGTTGTTATTATATATTATGGAATCAGATGAAGTAACAAGATCTGCCGTGCTCTTATGCGTAAGCATACAGTATAGAGTTTTTCGAGCATTAAAATTAACTTTATTCGCGCTGCCCCATTTAGATATTGTATCCAAATCTCGGTTAAATGATTCATTCATGCTTTGTCTCATTGTACCATAGTAAAATATTTTGGCTTTCACCTCTCGCGAACTTGACCATTTTGAAAAAGGATATATTGGTATCATAAGAAATGCTTTTTTAAAGCGCGTAAACTGACAAAAAAATGCAAAAACAAACCCTTTTTCAAAATGGTCCAGCTCACGAGAGGCTTTTTTTAAAAGTGGGTTACTAGCCTGATGTCCTTAGCCATATTTTTTTTATAGTTCTTATGGGAGAACTCGCGCCACAAGGATGTTAACGTAGTTTCCCAGGTGAGATCACGAGGAGGTTAGTGTCCACAGTTGAGATGAAGGATAACCAAGATAAGTCTAGGCCAATCAGAACCGTTGCTTGGTATCCAACATCCACTACATCACCCTTATTGGAATTCTGGGGTTGTGTTTTTTGTCGTTTAGTTTTTAAACATTCATTTTTGAAGCTACAAATTTTAGTAAAAAGTGATAATAGGTACTTATATATTAAATCTGAGCTGAAATTAACTATTGTAATAAATAAGTTAATGACCTAGTTAGAACAATTTAAATAGTGACGGCATTATACAGACAGTTATAATTATATGAATATATAAATAGTTAATTTTAATTCATTCTTCGTGGAAATTTTTAATAATTTATTCATTAGATATTGAACACTTTTTGCTTACAAAAATGTTATAATTATTGTAGTTTTAAACTTGTAACCCGCTGTTCAAGTATTATTAAGTTAAACTGGACAACAAACATACATAGGGTAGGAGGGGAACCATTTGCCATAGGGACGCATTTGCCACCACTAATTTTCTTGAAAACTAACTTATCTTTTTTGATGCTGTAATCAATTTTATATTCGTTTATCATTGATATTCTATATCTCAAATTTTGACTGCTGTAGCTTTCATATTTAAAACATCAGGCGTGATTTATTGTTTCAGCAGATCCTGAAAAAATATTTTGCTACAAGAATTTTTGTAATATTTTCTTTAGTTTTCTTCAGAGACCGGATTTTAATACTTTTAAAACAATATTTTCATGTTTTAATCCATAAAAAAACAATCATTGAAGTTTAAAAAAATATTAAAAATCCCTCATGATTTTTATTTGTTCAAATTTTTTTTCTTTTTTCAATCCGATGAAAATAATATATAAAAAAATCGTTTGAGATATTTATCAGTACAGTTCAAAATTATTTTCTTCTTTTTTCATCCGATGAAAATAAATTTTGATAGAAAAAATTCAAATTTTATTTCTATATTTGTCCGGGTATAAAACATCTTTAGGACGTTTAAATAGCAATAAATTCAATTATTGTTGCAAATTTTATATTTAAATGGGTTCGGGCAACAAATGGTCGTTGTCTAAGTGCGTTTAAAACGTTTAAAAGTTGTTTTTTTTTTGGAAATAGCGACGCGAATCAAAGAAACCACCAATAGTTCACATTAGAACTATTATCTTTAACTTCGATGTCCTAAAAAATTGCAATAAATTGTAAACATTCATACATTCATTGTTGAAAATTTTAAAATTTCATAAACATTTTATTTTTTCAAAGTCAAAACAGAAGTTCAAAAATAAAACAATCAATGAAATATTTTTCTGTTCGGATATTTATCGTTATAGATATTTAAAATTTTCATCATGAGGGATATTTATATTTCAAATATAAATCCATCTTTTTTTATTTTTCGATCGAAATGAAAATAAATTTTCATCGACAATGATATTTATACTTTTGGTGGATTTAAAAAATAAAACGATCTCCGGTCTCTGTTTTTTTTTTTTGTTATCCTAAGAAATTGTTCATTAGTTTAATAAACTAATAAATAAAATAGTATTGAGAACAAATATTTTAAGTTTTTATCAATAAATCTATTTGTTATGTGAAAATAGTTCTTTACATCTAACGACTCTACCTGTGGCGCATTTGCCATACACATATAACAAAGCAACTCGTCGACATTTTTTTGACCCCGACATTTGTAATATCCCTAAAAAGGATATCGTATTTTGGTTGCAAGGCCCAATCCATCTTCCATCTTAACATGTTTTTTTTTTTCAATGTTGATATGTCACTGTACAATGTTAACAGAGGCCCAATAGTCTAAATTTTGATTTATTGTATTGCCATATCGATTAACAACATATGTACGGCAACATTTTTTGCAAATGTCAAATGTGCTGTTCAAATGACATATTTTTTGTGGAAGAAGAAAGTGCGCGAATTTTATTTTTGCAAATTAAATTGCAATTTTTTTGTTAATAAATAATAAATTTTTGGAATCGCTGAAATCTTCATCTGCACTAGAATAATCCATTTTTATCGGCTTCCAAAAATAGAAATTTCTGTTTGTTTACTTATTTTTAACAGCTGTTTTTATTATACATTTGCGTTTTGACAGTTCTCACTAATGATTAAACCACCAACATCGATCGTTTAAACTAAAGAACAAAATAAGATAATCGACCACTCAAAAACAAAATTTGGCGAAGAACTTTAATTTAATCTTTGATCTCAAATTCAAAAAGCCGCCCTACGTAAATTAGAATTTGAAAAAGAAACTGTAATCAATTTGCCAATTTTCAAGAAAATCGGCCCACATTTGACCCTAGCTCTCATATAAGTCCAAATGACGGAAACAGTTTAAATATGTAAGTTTTGAGAAAATGTTTGTATGATGGCAAAATTTAGCAAACGCTTTTCTTTATACAGGAAAAAGAACACCTTTGATATAATTGGTGAAGGATATCGTATGGTCGGACTTGACTTGTTTTTTATTAAATTATATTTTGTCCATGTAAGCATTATAAATGTTCATACTTTTTTGAATCTGGTGTTTCCATTATTTCCATTATTTTTTTTAATTTCAATGTGATGATGGCTCCTCAAAATAGCTAGAAAAGTTCTTTCAATTAAAGACAAAATCTTTAATCCATGATTACAATATTTCTATTGTAATCATGGATAAAGAGAGTTCCGAATGAAATTTGTAGTTGCTTTAAGTTAAATAAAGCTCAAACCGTGCAATACAATCCATTGACATATCGTTCAAATCTATTTAACATTAAAATGTGGATTTATTATTCGGTTTTTATAAAATTGTCTACTTTTTTCGAAAGTCCTTCCATTCAATATGTTACAGTTGCTTCTACCACCTTTTTTGAGCAGTATGTCCACCACTAATAATCGGACATCGGACATAATAATCGGATATGTTCTGGAACACCTTTTCTGTGTTCTTCAATTATTTGGAGAATATCACTCAAGTGACTTTTTGATGATGCCACAACTGCAAATAGCTTGCCACACGAAATTTTTTTTTTCATGGTCGGGAAGTTGGGAAAAGTCTGTCATTTTATTTTTTCGCTCGTTTTTTGCTTTTAAGTTGTTTACCGAAATGCTTTTTGTGTCTTCAGCTCAGCAAAATCTTTGGCTCTGTGGACAAAACTTGGCAAAAGATGCTTTCAGTATTCTGTAAAAATTCTTCAGTTATATCGTACCCAAAATCAACTAATTAAAGAACTATTGAAAGCAAAGAGTACTGTAAAAGAATATTTTAAATAAATGCATTTATGGTTCTTATAAAAATATATAGTAAATATTAATCTGTATTTATATAATTTTAGATTTACCTAAAAATTAATAAATTACTTATGTAACTTTTAATATACCCTCTATTAACCGTGTATTTCGATTATCCGTGCCAGCCCCGGTCACGTCCGAGCCGGATAATCGAGGTTATGCTGTAGTTTCGGAACGAAATTTTTATTCTGAAACATTTTTACTCTTTTGAGAGATTGTTCTGAAGTGATTCACCCACTTTGAACAATTGTTCTGGAAAAACGAGGCTACCATATGGAATATTTTTGAAAACGATTCGTGCTAGTTTAACAATTAGGCAGCACAGTATCAAATAATTGCAATTTGCTTGTTTTTTTTGGCATCATATTCATATTTTAGAATAGAGGTTGCTATTGTTAACCAAACACCTTGTCTTAGGTGATTGCTTTTTGTAATTTTGTTGCCCATGTCATACAAGAACTCTCTACCCGGCTTCTTCATTTCCGAAATGAGATTCAGTGCGACCGTTTCATCAAAATCCATTGGAATATTTTTTAATTTTATTTGTTAAATTATTTATTAATAATTTTAATTTGCTTTTTTAATTGTCTACTTTTTCTATTTTCCAGAGACCGGATTTTAATACTTTTAAAACAATATTTTCATGTTTTAATCCATAAAAACACAATCATTGAAGTTTAAAAAAATATTAAAAATCCCTCATGATTTTTATTTGTTCAAAAATTTTGTTCCTTTTTTCAATCCGATGAAAATAAAATATAAAAAAATCGTTTGGGATATTTATCAGTACAGTTCAAAATTATTTTCATCTTTTTTCATCCGATGAAAATAAATTCAAATTTTATTTCTGAATTTGTCCGTGTATAAAACATCTTTAGGACGTTTAAATAGCAATAAATTCAATTATTGTTGCAAATTTTATATTGAAATGTGTTTGGGCAACAAATAGTCGTTGTCTAAGTGCGTTTAAAACGTTAAAAAGTTATTTTGTTTTTGGAAATAGCGACGCGAATCAAAGAAACCACCAATAGTTCCCATTAGAACTATTATCTTCAACTTCGATGTCCTAAAAAATTGCAATAAATTGTAAACATTCATACATTCATTGTTGAAAATTTTAAAATTTCATAAACATTTTATTTTTTCAAAGTCAAAACAGAAGTTCAAAAATAAAACAATCAATAAAATATTTTTCTGTTCGGATATTTATCGTTATAGATATTTAAAATTTTCATCATGAGGGATATTTATATTTCAAATATAAATCCATCTTGTTTTATTTTTCGATCGAAATGAAAATAAATTTTCATCGGCAATGATATTTATACTTGATGGATTTAAAAAATAAAACGATCTCCGGTCTCTGCTATTTTCTTTACAATAACCGTTAATCAATTGTTGTAATTTGTTTGCTTTCTGTTTTGCTTTGTAATTTATTATAAATACATACTATGTAGATTTAATATGATGTGGCAGCTCAGTTCAACTTTGCATAAGAAATTTAAGAAGCTGGCAGCACAGTTCAAATGTTTCAGAACATAAATTAAAATTAAACCATGATTTAATAATTCTGAAGGTTGTTCCATTCTCTCTTTTTGTCGCCATGATAACTTTCTGACGTTTGTTAGGATAGTAAAAGTTTGTGCTACTATATTTTTGCCGACAATCCCACTTTTCTAATATTTTATGATGACAAAATTTATGTAAATTTATGCATAAAAAACTTACGAATATTTACGAAAAAGCTTCAATAAATAATCATACAATTTGTTCCAACTATATTTCTTTAATATTGAATGTCTTCATTATATTCTTAACTTCAAAATTACACATTTTTGATAACTAATCCCAATGTATTACGTACCCCTTTTCTTAATGTGGCAACATTTTTCTTTCGATTGTTTTCAAATATCAAACTTCAAAATAATTTTGAATAGAGAGAATGAAACTTCCTTGTTATTATTATTTCATGAATTAAACCAATTCTGGTTCCAAAACATAAACCAGAACTAGACTGTGGACGAAACTGTCAAGTACATTTAAGAGATGTCAAAAGTACATTTAAAAGACGTCATCTTCATATAAGAAATGTCATTATACATTTTTTTGCTATTTTTTTTGTGCTTAGTAGAACAAATGATCGCACTCTATGCGGTACTCTATCTTCCGAAACATGTTAACTCTCTTTAGCTCTCTCTCTCACAAAGATAAACGTCAAACTACAATAAAAAAAATGTTTCAGAACAAAAATTTCGTTCCGAAACAGTGGATAAATTCAGCTTAAGTCCCGTTTTACTAATCAGTAGGTCGTTTCTGTAACTCAAAGTGATAAGTTTTCACAGCGAAAAGTATGAAACAAAAAATTCCACCGTTTCTCGACCTGGAAGAAAAAAGTGTTTCTGTAACACAAAGTGAGTACTAGCAACACTGATTACGTTTTAATGGAAATTTCCAATACATCTGTCAAAAAGTAAACAGCTGGTAGAAAAAGTAAAAATTTATCATCAAAAAAATTAAAAAATTAATTTAAAATAAGAAAAAATAGATATATATATAGACATATATATTTATATATTATTTTAAATGTTTAGTGTGGTGTTGCACAGTGGTTTACGGACGCTTTTTTTTGGAAATAATTCTTTAACTTTTGAACGACTGGAGATATTTGAATGAAATTTGACATGGTGATAGTCAAGGAGTATTCGAGTTGGTTTTTAAAAGCACTGGTCCATGAGGGGTCGGGAGAGTGATTGATGGACCTTCAAAGTTGGTCACCTCGGGTGTTCGACTTTTTTAAAAATTCGCCAAAAATCCATTTATGTATGGATTGAAAAGAAATTTTAAACTTAAGTTGTCCTTGAGAAGATCTACAAAAAATACGCTTAAATGTGTAGGTTATCTCCTTTGGATTTCGAGATATTTGGGTAAAAAGGAATTTTTAGGTTGATTTTTTACCTCTTTTTTTAAGCTTTTTTTGATCTGGTGGACGCATCTGAGGACCAAAAATTTTTTAAGAATATTCTTTAAATTTGTAATAAAATTCTGAATAATTTTTGTGCAAGTTAGTTATAGAAATCTTCTTTTGTTTAAAAGTTAAAAATATTCAAAGTTGAAACTTACAAAAAATTTCGCTTTTTTTTTAGTTTTTCCCCAAAAGATAGCTATATTTTTTCACTAATAAAAAAATATTTTCTTAAGAAACATAAAAAGATTTTTAAAGTTTTTAAAAGAAAACATAATGAGAATGCGTATAAAACAAATTTCTTGCTAATTGGACTTTTGGTCCTCGCACATGTCCTCTCCAAAAAATGGCAATTTGTAAAAAAAAAAATTAGTTTAAACAAAAATTTCTCAAAAGGCAAAGCACCGATTTGAAAAAAATTATAATGTTCATATTTTCCAATATATCTGTTATTGATTAGAAAAGTTTTTTCTGAAACGCGCTGCAAATAGAGACAGTGTTGCCATATTTGTAAAAAAACTCATTTTTTGAAACACCTTTTTCCCCAGTTGGGAATTGGGGAATTTTTAAGTTAAAATTGGGAATTTTTTTTAGTCTATTACTTTTACATCTTATTGGTCTACATTACTACAAAATTTCATTGTAATATCTTTATCCATGTCATTTCCACAGAATATCAAAGATTAAAAATATTTTCCTTAAAAAAGCAGAAAAACAATTTTTTTTTTGTTTTACGATACAAAGTGTAAAAAAAGTAACGCACTTAAAAAAAACTTTTACTTAGTGCTAATCTCCTAGTCTTTCCCGATCTAATGATACTAAACATGTATATAAAGCATTAATACCGAGTCTTAAAAAACTCTGAAAACTTTGGCCCCCGTAGCATTTTTACACTGTTTATTTAAATATAAGTGATGAATTTGTGCATATAAAATTAATAATCATACTCAAATATTTCACTATAAGATGACAATGATCCTTCGATAACAAACAAATATTTTTTCATTTTTTTAAAGAAAATATCATGAGGATTTATGAAATATCAAAATGTAAATAATTTGTACTTATATTAAAAGGTGAAATACATTTTATTGAAGTATTTGTAGTTAAAGTTTAAACTTACAGTTTTTATTACATATTTATATAAAAGTAGTTATTTACTTAATTTTTATTTTCAGTAAAATAATCAGTACAATCTATTATATCAAGAACCTCTTCCAGGTGTTCGTTTTCAGAAGTTTTTGTATAACTGCTCCACCATTTCTTTCTTATCGTTGATAGAGCAGGATCAGAAGACAACAAGAGATAATTTATTAGATCCTGATTTTGCGATTGGATATACTTGAAATCTGAATTCCGCGCTTCCTGGACCTCTTCTGTCAGTTCACCAAGTGGGAGAAGATTTGATTCAATTATTTCACGACCATGTTGAAGGACTTTATGAACTGTTGGTGTAATTTCTTTCCAGTGATACAAATGTCGTATACGAGTTAACGCGTTGAGGGCATAGCAATGAAATTTTTCAGCATTTATTTGATATTTGCTATTTATTGCCGATAATATTACGTAACATTTACGAAGAACTTCCTCATCAATTCCAGTAATCTTTGAAGTTGTTTCATAATTTTCAAAGAATCGCCTGGCCGTATTACCATCGTTTGTACTGCCATATCCTACAAGTGGTTTGTCTATGTTTAGACCCGTCATAGTTTTGAATTCTTCCTGAATCCTTTTTTTTTCACTGGATCTCATTTCAATCAGTTCCTTATTATTTCTCACGGATTTTAGCTGATTATCAGGTATATTCCAATATTTCAGATCATATGCTATATGTAGCATAAATTCTAAAAATCGGATACGTGCATGTAGGGGCGATATACCAAATTCCAGAACCTCTTGATTAATTGCAGTACTAGCTGATGCATCTTCTGAAGTTTGTAGAAATTCCGATTTCTTCTTTCCGCATAATGAGCATTTCCAAGTTGAATGGGTTTCCGTTATAGCGTTGCTTACTTTTCCATCTATCATTGTCAATTGAAGCTCAAAATTTACATTAATCAAATATCCATGTATGTCTATGCAGACTGGACTCAAATTGTCTATTGAATATTTGATATCATCAACCCAATTTTTTGTGCTTGCTGCATTTTCTTTTAAATATTCGAATCTGATCGGTCTGCAAAATGCCTTTGATCCTGGAGATGTGTTAACCCACACATATTCAGTGGATGGTTCAGAACGATTCTTTCTTAATCTTAGTGGTACTAGGGATGCCATAAAAACGCTTCTGTAGTCATTTGTGTTCTGATGAGATGTTGATTGTTTGTATTCCGGTAATCCAGATAAACCGTCACATCCCCATTTACATATTAAAGTTAAGTCCTTGTTGTCAAGTTTCTTGGCTTCTTCTTCAGACAATGTAGTAGATATCAGCCTTGATGCCGTATTTTCCAATAATTTTGATAAATCCACAGATGCACTTTCGTCTCCTATCACGTTTGTTGGTATTAAGTTTTTTTTGGTTTTTAATAACGCATTATATCCTGGTAAAATTGAGTGTCCTTTGTCTCGTAATGCCTTACAGAGTTTAATATATTTATTTTTACTCAATTTCAACTCGAGCATAAGAGCAAGTGCTTCTTCCTCCGAAAATTCTGATTGAGAAGAAGGAGTTGGTATACTCTTAATAATTCGCTTAAGACGTTTAGGAGAAGCCTCTGGGAGAATATCTGCTATTTGTTTAGCTTCAGCTGGTTGATTATTTCGTTTGAGCACTTCCTTAAAGGAATCTTTGATTTCAGTATCCGAATGAGTAGAAAGAACTTCGGATAATCGCATCTTTTTAGATCTTTCTCCGACATCATCATAGTTTTTTAGAGGGGCTCCAGCACCAGAAGTTTTAAGCTCAATTGAGTCCTTCAGCCAGTCTTTAAATTTAGATTCAAATCTTTTTAAACAGTAATTAACCGACTTAATTTTAAGTTCAAATAACTTTACAAATTTTACGACTTTGTCTTCCTCACTATTGTGAATCATGGAGTTAGTTTGACTTTTAGCATATCGCATGATTATTTTAATTTTTTCTGCTCTCGAACTGCTTGGTTGTTCAAAAAGAATATCGCACAACACTTTAAATTCCAATGTTATAGCCATGATGTTTTAACTGTTAATAGCAGTTACATTTAAAACTTTCTTTTTTATATTAAAAAAAAACATTTTTTATATATACCTGTATCCAAAGAATAATAAAAAAATCAATGAATTAATGTATTTTTTACCTCTAAAAATAGGTGCATATATAACTCAACCAATATGTGCGTCTCGTAAAACCTACCTGTATGGAGGTGAGTAACCATATCCTTTCTGACCATTATGAAAAACCCAAGTTGTAACAATTTTTACCTATTGCATTAACTTTCACATTAAAAAACATTTTATAACCTTAACATAATTTTGCAATTTTTTCAAATACACCAATTTTAAATACCGGAAAAATGCCTTTAAATCTTATTTTAAATAAATTGTCACACTGTTACTATAAAAGTACTCTTCTAATTAAACTTTTGCTACAAATTATGGATATATTACCTTTACACTGTTATCAAAATCGGTGCCTTACTCGTACTTACTTATTTAGAATCTTTTACTAAAATTTTATTTTTTAGCTTGGAACAAAAGGCAAAATCGAATAAAATTTTTTTAAGTCATTCTTATAATGTTTTCTTTAAAAAAATAAAAAACTATTTATATCTTTTTGAAGAAAATATTTGTTTATTAGCGAAGGATCATTGTCATCTTAAAAATAGTGAAATATTTGAGTATGATAATTAACTTTATATGCACAAATTCATCACTTATATTTAAATAAACAGTGTAAAAATGCTACGGGGGCCAAAGTTTTCAGAGTTTTTTAAGACTCGGTATTAATGCTTTATATACATGTTTAGTATCATTAGATCGGGAAAGACTAGGAGATTAGCACTAAGTAAAAGTTTTTTTTAAGTGCGTTACTTTTTTTACACTTTGTATCGTAAAACAAAAAAAAAATTGTTTTTCTGCTTTTTTAAGGAAAATATTTTTAATCTTTGATATTCTGTGGAAATGACATGGATAAAGATATTACAATGAAATTTTGTAGTAATGTAGACCAATAAGATGTAAAAGCAATAGACTAAAAAAAATTCCCAATTTTAACTTAAAAATTCCCCAATTCCCAACTGGGGAAAAAGGTGTTTCAAAAAATGAGTTTTTTTTACAAATATGGCAACACTGTCTCTATTTGCAGCGCGTTTCAGAAAAAACTTTTCTAATCAATAACAGATATATTGGAAAATATGAACATTATAATTTTTTTCAAATCGGTGCTTTGCCTTTTGAGAAATTTTTGTTTAAACTAATTTTTTTTTTTACAAATTGCCATTTTTTGGAGAGGACATGTGCGAGGACCAAAAGTCCAATTAGCAAGAAATTTGTTTTATACGCATTCTCATTATGTTTTCTTTTAAAAACTTTAAAAATCTTTTTATGTTTCTTAAGAAAATATTTTTTTATTAGTGAAAAAATATAGCTATCTTTTGGGGAAAAACTAAAAAAAAAAGCGAAATTTTTTGTAAGTTTCAACTTTGAATATTTTTAACTTTTAAACAAAAGAAGATTTCTATAACTAACTTGCACAAAAATTATTCAGAATTTTATTACAAATTTAAAGAATATTCTTAAAAAATTTTTGGTCCTCAGATGCGTCCACCAGATCAAAAAAAGCTTAAAAAAAGAGGTAAAAAATCAACCTAAAAATTCCTTTTTACCCAAATATCTCGAAATCCAAAGGAGATAACCTACACATTTAAGCATATTTTTTGTAGATCTTCTCAAGGACAACTTAAGTTTAAAATTTCTTTTCAATCCATACATAAATGGATTTTTGGCGAATTTTTAAAAAAATCGAACACCCGAGGTGACCAACTTTGAAGGTCCATCAATCACTCTCCCGACCCCTCATGGACCAGTGCTTTTAAAAACCAACTCGAATACTCCTTGACTACCACCATGTCAAATTTCATTCAAATATCTCCAGTCGTTCAAAAGTTACAGAATTATTTCCAAAAAAAAGCGTCCGTAAACCACTGTGTGTTGTTAGTTGCCGAACAAAACGATCGCCGAAATATTTTTGATATTCTTTAAATTTTCTGAAATTAATTAAAATGGAAAATATTTGAATAAATAAAATGAAGCGATTGATTACATTTTATTTAATTATATGTTTTAATTATGTATTTGTTTTTACTTTTTAGTTCAAATGTTTCTTTTTCGACGCCTTTAATATGTGCGAATTGTTTTGACAGATAAAATGAAAAACTTTTCGCATCATTCGCTTACAGAAACAGTTTTACTCGCACATTTCCAATAAATTTGACATAAGTTGCTGAATGACAGATAGTTCTCACAAAAATAAATTACAGAAACACCTGGGTGAAAAAAATGACTTTTTGTTTCAATTCAACTAGTTTCTTTTTCATTTTCATTGTTCCACTCGAATAAGTTATCGATGCGAGAGTTACAGAAACTAGGCACAGGTTTACTTGATCAGTTTTTCCTAATAGTTCTTTTGAACCTGCATTTACGTTTACACATGAACATTTTCTTCATCAGTTTTCATTTTATTTGCCCTGAACTTCATACAAATTTTCAAAATTTTCGTAAACTTGATAGTACGGACAGGTTTGCTCAATTTTAATTCTGTCAGTTTTTTCTCATACAAATTCAAGACTTGATAAGCCAAACCCGACTAATGTAAAAGTACACTAAAGAACTATTGTTTTTTTCATCACTAGTCAAATAAAGTTTCTACTTTCGAAAGTTCATAATGCATTTTTATGGAATTATATTTGGTGAAAACAATTTGGGAATTGCCAAAATGTCTCAAAGGGGCCGCGAAGCAAGAGCTCGTTAAAACCAGGTTAGGAACCTTAACCTTGTATACATCGACACAGCAATAACATACCATAAAAAATTTAATTTTTAGTCTCCTAGTGCTCTTCATTTCAATCATTACATACTCGTATCGTATCAGTAGATAAAATTATTTATTTTATTTTTTTTGTATTTTTCTGAATGATTTCTTTCACAAGCTTTTATTAAGATTTGTTTTAAATTTTGTTCGTTAGTTTGTTAATTTATTTTTGAAACCTGTTCTTTTCAGTCTCTGTTAAATAACAAAACTTTAAAAAATTTTGTTTATGAACTCGCTTTTTTATAAACATTCATATGTAAGTATATATTCATCTATAGATGTCAAGTTCAAAAGAGGTTTTTGTCGACTTTGTGGTTTTGTGCTATTTTTCCACGAAATAAAATATGAGTTTTAGTATCTGAACTTCATACTGACAGATTTTACTTTTAATTAACGAATTTATTTTCTTCGAACAAAATAATCTGACTTGCTACAAAACAGCTTGAGATATTTTTTCTACATTAGTTTAGGCCTACAAAGTTTAGAGCCTAAACTCATCCCTCCCGTTGCAACTATTTACTATGTGAAAAATGTTCTGTATTTTTAAATTAAAAAAAAAAAACAAGTAAGGAAGTGCCTTCACCACTAAGGTCAAAGATGTTCTTTTTCCTGTATAAAGACAAATATTTGCTAAATATTGCTTTTATACAAACATTTTCTCAAGCTGTTTCCGTCATTTGGACTTATATGAGAGCTAGGGTCAAATGTGGACCGATTATCTCGAAATTTGGCAAACAGTTTTTACAAAAATTATGTATGCAAAAAATAAACTCAAAATTCGCATTATCTTCAGATTTATGAGCATTTTTAGAGATTTTTGTCCATTTTGTGCGTTTTGACAGAAGAGTTTGTATGGGAGCTATGGTCAAATGTAGACCAATTTGGTACAGTAATTTTGGTTTACATTAGCAGTATACATATGTTTTAAATTTCATGAAAAAATATTGATTCTTGTGGCCAATATATCAATTCCGGGAAGTGGGACCTATGGGAGGTACCATAAATAATAGACCTATTTTGACGAACATCAATAGCCATGTGCTAAATTTCAACAAATTATCTTTAGAATTGCGACCTGTAGTTTGATTAAGTTGTTTACATGGGGGTCCAGCCTGCCAGACAGACGGATGGACTGACATCGCTAAATCGTTGGCTATGAGACCCATTGTGTAACCGCATAAGCTAGTATAATTTAAGAGATCTGATGATGTGTAATTCAGGAATATAGAATCAAGGTTTTTACAGTCGTACAACAGGATGGATTCAAATAGTCATATTTTTGTAGATTTCAAAAGCTTTTTGATTTTCATACCCGGTACATTGATGCGAGTGTTGTAAGAGATAATTTGGCTTATTTCTTCCATTTCTGCACCCAACGAATTCAGTGGACTGTGAAGTCAATGGTGTAACCTCAGAAGCTAGCAAAATTTGAGAGATCTGTGGCAATCTGGGGCTGATGCAAAATCAGGAAAACAGAATCAAGGTTTCACAGCCGTACAACAAGGAGGACTTTACACATCGCAATGTTAAAATAGTTCGTTAATTCTATATGATAACATCAATAGCCATGTGCTAAATTTCAACAAATTGTCTTTAGAATTGCGACCTGTAGTTTGATTAAGTTGTTTACATGGGGGTCCAGCCTTACAGACAGACGGATGGACTGACATCGCTAAATCGTTGGCTATGAGACCCATTGTGTAACCGCATAAGCTAGTATAATTTAAGAGATCTGATGATGTGTAATTCAGGAATATAGAATCAAGGTTTTTACAGTCGTACAACAGGATGGATTCAAATAGTCATATTTTTGTAGATTTCAAAAGCTTTTTGATTTTCATACCCGGTACATTGATGCGAGTGTTGTAAGAGATAATTTGGCTTATTTCTTCCATTTCTGCACCCAACGAATTCAGTGAACTGTGAGGTCAATGGTGTAACCTCAGAAGCTAGCAAAATTTGAGAGATCTGTGGCAATCTGGGGCTGATGCAAAATCAGGAAAACAGAATCAAGGTTTCACAGCCGTACAACAAGGAGGACTTTACACATCGCAATGTTAAAATAGTTCGTTAATTCTATATGATAAATAGTTAGCTTTAAGTTAATTTAAAATTAACTAAATGTACGACAGGGTCTTTATGCACTTTAATTTTACATTTGACAGAAAAAAATGTATAAAGTGCAACATCTTTTTATTTATTATATTGTCTTTGTTATAACAGTAATACAAAAACTCGGTGAAGCATAAAATAAAAATTCTAAGTAGTAATTTACACTGGTCAACAGCCAAAACTACACGTTAGTAAAACAATTTCTTATGTGTTTCTATCGGGTACCTCCGATAGAAAATTCAAATTTCAGCATATTTTTCTGAAATTTTAAGAAATATTGCTTTTCAAAAATAATTTTCTTTAAATCATTTCGACGGGTTTTATTAACAGAAAGCCATAAAGAACAAAACAGAGTATAGGGGTGATGAAATGTAACGCAAAAAGTTGTATTTTGTAAAATAGTGTAATTAGACTTTTTGTTATTTGGTATTTTAAGTTAAATAATAGTTCCACTTGAATTCGCTTGCAACATTTTGTGTTAAATAAAAAATTATGTGCATTATGTGAAAATATTGTAAACATTTATTTTTTACACTGGTCAACACCAAAAATTACAAGCAAACTAAAGCCTACAGTTTAGCGTCGAGATTGATGGTGTACCAATTCCTAAAGTGAACCACCCGAAAATCTTGGAAGTCACACTCGAAAGCTTTTTTACTTCGTCAGCACAACAACTGTCGCGCATAAATTTCGATGCCGGCTAGGTCTTAAAGAACTAGCCGGCAGTACTTGGGGAATGGACAAAGAAACCTTGTTGCTTACCTATAAAGCCCATAAAGCGGTCAGTGGTAAATGATGCTGCTTTGGTGAGGTCAGTGTCGCTAAATGATACTCAGTGGAGAAATATCCAATGCTCCCAAAATTCAACCCTAAGAACTATAACAGGCTGCCTACAAATTACCTCATCACATCATCTTCATAAGAATACAATGATTCCTTCAATAAAGGAACAAAACATTTTGCTATGTTAACAGTTCCTTTTGGGATGTCATTGGGCAAATAATCCAGACTTTAACATCACACAGTTAGCATCTACCCCGAGGCACGTCAGGAAATATCTTCGCGTTTATGAGGAAAACATAAGAAGATAGGTTATCGCATTAATGTTGTATTAGGTCGCCCATAGTAGAAGAAGAAAAGAACTTGCCGCGGAAAACCAGAATTGTTCTGGCTTAACGGAGATCGGGATGGAACAACAGATTAAAAATCGTTGGTCAAGAGTAGACCCTAATGTATGCCCAACTTGTGGTCAGGGTCACATTTTCAACTGTACGCCAACCCTACTTCACTTAGTTCTGAGGAATTTTGGACCTTGATCTTCTAAACTGTGAAAGATTTACCAATTCTGATTTATTGTTTTTTTTTTTAATTAAAAAGTGGCGAAAACGTATTTCAAAATTTGCCAGCCATAATGTAGTATTAGAAGTGATGAAATCAAAATTTAGAGGGCATTGGATTCATCTCCCAAGTGTGGTGTCTATTTCGTAGAACAACGACTTGGGTACAAATATTAAAACGAATGGAGAAGAAGAAATATGAAAAAAAACGTGAATGCTTCAATCGATTTTTTTACGTTTTTAAAATTTGTATGCCAGATTTTGTGTTCAATATAACTGAGATCTTGGAAGTTCAAATCTGTAATTAGATTTTCCAAACTTCTAAGTGTACAAAAATTATTCGAGTTGAAAGTCGGTTTCAAAGGAATTTACAAAAAGTTTAACACATAGTCGTCATTATCTTCATTTTCGTGATTTTCATTGGTATATTAAATTCTTAAATTTAAATCCTCTTGCTATGAATTTTTCGATTAAGAATTGAAATATATTTGTTTCCAAGTCATTCTAAATTCTCTATCTAATTGAATTGTTTTTTTTTTATTTATTTAAAAGATTAATTAGCACGAAAATAAAAACTGCAGCAAATAAACCCATTGAAAAAAATATGATCTAGGGATAAAAAATAAAAATTGAATTAGCATCCGAATAAAAAAATGAATTGCAGACCTTTTTGCACAAAGTTAGATTATTATTAATCTCCGGTTCTGTAGTTAAAGTTGTTTTCTTCATTAGTTAAACTATTTGGTTTTCTTCGATTATTCTGATTTAAAGCAATTTAAATACAAATATTTTTTTGTGTATTATTTAATATGAAACATAATTATCAGAATTTCTGTTTTGACACAAAATTTGATATACAAAATTAATAGAATATTTAAAAAATTACAACGGAACACTTCTGCGAATGTTGATAAATTAGCAAATAAAAGAGCTTCTTTGAATTACTAAAAACTAATATTACATTAAAGTATGTTGAGGTCTCTCATTATAAGTTTTTACTTAAAAAGTGAATAAATTTACAAGTATCTAATATAAAATAGAGCTTTTATATGCTTCAGTTTTTGCAGATAACCAATCACCCAATTCAATTAAGTAAAATGACAAAATTAATATACATCCAATTAAAGTTGCCACAATTAAACATTCTGAAATCTATAATAATTATTTAGAATGAACTGAAAATTTGGTAAATAACATAAATATTATCTTACAGCTTTTACAATCTCTATAAAATTTACACAATTCGTTGAGTTTCCTTCTATATCCACTGTATTCATCGTATCCGTGTTAACTTTGTAGCTGAAAGTGACCTACGTCGGTTTTTTTTAACTTACAAAAAATTTATAAATATTGTTATGATTATTTAGGGTATTCACAAGGTCTCTTATCTTAATATATTCATAAGCATGGTACAACTAAACCAGGTAAAATCACTACACACCTAGTTCCATGACTTAAATACTAAAGGTTATTCCATTCTCTCTTTTCGTCGCCATGATAACTTTCTGACGTCTGTTAGGATAGTCAAAAGTTGTGCTACCTTATTTTTGAAGAAAATCCCAAAAACAGAGGCCCAATACTTTAAATTTTGATCTCTGAATTTTTTACTGTTTTGTTTAATTTGTCCATGTGAAATGAACTTGAATTAATTTTTTGGTTTGTTTGTTTTGTATATTAAAGCTTTATAAAAATAAAAACTTACTTTATTACAATAATTTTTTTACTTCTTTTTTGTGTCAAACCGAACGAAAAATCTTCTTAAGATGTCGGTTGTAGGGGATTGCAAGTGGGGTAGTAGGGGGACCATTTGCCATAGGGGCGCATTTGCCACCACTAATTTTCTTGAAAACTAACTCGTTTGTAATCAAACTTATTGGCAAATGTGCCCCATGGATGGGGCACATTGGCCACTTTTAGTTAATTTGCTATTTTTCAAATTCGATACATAAAGAAAAGCCGTAGGCAATCTGAACCAACACAGTTTAAAGCTAACATATATAGGTACCTGTGAAGAATAAAAAAATTGTGATAACTCTCACGGTAAGAAACCTAGAGCACTTTAAGAAAAAAGTGGCAAATGCTTCCCCTTCTACCCTACATATATTTAAACGGTTGAAATACACTGTCAAGCTTCTCTACTATATCTTGTATTGGTATACGACAACTTAATCTATCTTGAAATTCATTGAAGTATTTATATATGTAGCTATTAATAATATGTAGCTATTTGGGCTCGTTGCCCGTGATTTTTTCGTTTTAGACTCAAATATGCATATCTTTACCAAAATTTTAAATAAATGTCACATAATTTGTTTTAATTTTAAATCACAAGTCTTAATTATTTACATACGATTCTGTTTAATTTAAAAATTACACAGTTTTATTAATTATTCCCAACATATAATTTTCCCCTTTTCTAAAGGCGGCAACGATTTATTTCAATTGTTTTCAAATATTAAACTTCAAAAAACCTAATATACTTCAAAATAATTTTGAAGAGAGAGAGTGAAACTTCCTTGTATTATTATTTCATGCCTAGTTCTCAATTTCTAGTCCTTGTTAAGTAAAATAAAAATATATCGTCGGCCAATGATGGCTTATCTGCAAAATACTGATTTTTCAGAAGAAGCAAAAAACTCTTTAATTCTCTTATTAGTGAGTTTTTAACAAAGTGATCTTTTACAATATGATTGGTAGACTCCTTCTCAATTCCTGAAATATTAAAACAAAATATTAAATAAAACTGAATATTCTCGATTTTACGGTAGATCAGCCGTTTTGTCTTAGAAAATTTTTATATAAATGTGTAGATAAACCATTTTGTTTGCAGTGGACTTGTATAACATAATTTAACAAATTTAAGCAATTCCTACTAAACAATACTTCCTCACAATTTGGGATAGGCCGCCGATATATACTTTTTTTGCATTTTCATAGCTTGTCAAACAAAAATATGTATGCACAAAAATCAAACAATTTTAATTTGAAACCGAATTTCAACTGGAATAATTTTTGTACTCTTAGGAGTTCTGAAAATCTAATTACAGATTTGAACTCTCAATACTTTAAGGTATATTGAACACAAAATCTTATTAGCGTAAGCTTGCATTTCTTAGCGTAATTGGCATGCAAATTTAAAAACGTTAAAAAATCGATTGAAGCATTTAAGTTTTATTTTCATATTTCGTCTTCTTTTTCATTCCTTTTAGCATTTAGGTCCAAGTTGTTGTTTTTCGAAAAATACACCACACTAGGGGGGTGAATCCACTGCCCTCTTAATTTGAATGGCTACTAAATGGCTGACAAAAATTGAATCAAATTTTCGCCACTTTCAATTTTCAGTTTCGCGTCGTTTGATATATATCTCATTCATGTGCTCCATACGACAACATACGACATGTGTAAATGACGAAAACTTGAACGTAAATTTTTCAAAATACCGATTTTTCGTGGAGTACACTAGCAAATATGTAATCTATATTCAATCATTTCTGCCGTTAATGTAACTGTTTACTACAAAAAGTCTCAAAAAAAAATGCAAATAAGTACAAGCATTACAACAAAAACAATACATAAAAAATATGCCCAATATTAAAGATGTCAAATAAATATTTGCACAATGAGTAAAAGTAATACCAAATGTTCTTATTTGTAGTTATATATAGGATTTTAAATCGTTTAATGAGTGTTATACAATAAAAAAAATTATAAGAAGTATTTGACAATGTTTTTTGATTATACGTGGATTATTTTCGTACATTTTTATTGAAATGCAAATAAAGCCTAAATTATAGTGCCAGGAGGTCAATACCAAAATACTGGTTTCTGATGGACTAATATGCGTTACAAACAGTGTGGCCATATCCAAAAATAGCTAGAAAATGCTAAATAAAATCCTAAACTGCTAGAAAATAATGCTAAAATTTTAATTGTATTATTTTTTGTTACTTTGGTTAATATATCATTATAAATGATTTATTTTTCAGAATTCTTCCCTATAAACGTTTATTCCACATTATAATTGAAATAAACTGATTTAAAAGTAACAGAATATTTATTTAATAAATACATATATATATATATATATATATATATATATATATATATATATATATATATATATATATATATATATATATATATATATATATATATGTATGTATATATATATATATATATATATATATATATATGTATGTATATATATATATATATATATATATATATATATATATATATATATATTGGTGTTCAGCCAGCCGTCTAGACGGACATACATCTTTAAATCGACTCAGGAAGTGATTCTAAGACTTTTGTATCTAACACTAATATTTCTATGCGTTACATACATCTGCACCGTACTGTTAAAACTGTGTAAAAATAACAATGCAGTTGTAGCAAGTTAAATTTGTTTCTAATACATAAACAATGTCATGCCATTTCCGTTCAGTTTAGTGCCGGAGTTACATATTTAAATGTGTAATCAACAAAAAATTGTGGTAGATTTTGCAACAAAAAAATAATGCTAAAAAATGCTAAAAATATTATTGAAAAATTCTATAAAAAATGCTAACTGCAAAATGGAAAATTTGCAGCTAAATTAAAAATAAAAATGCTAAATCTAGCCGCAAAAATGCCAAAATGGCCACACTGGTTACAAACTTTACTTTTACCTAATATATGTTATCTTTATAAAATTAACTCATTAATACTCGTATAAACAGTAATTATCAGCATTCATAAAATAAGTTATTAAAATGATCTGTTATTAATCGACCCTTCAAAAATAATTATATTTTGACATACTAATACCAATAGCCTAAGTCGATGACTAACCCGGTTGATAAAGTAAACCTTGCACTTGCCGGTTAGCAAGCTGATTTCTTCGACATTAGTCGGTTCATTAACCAACTTTTCAACACTTAAAAAATTTGCCAAATAATGTGTGTGAAAATTGCTAATGTAGCGCCAATTCCAAAAGCGGTGAGAGGCTCAAAAATTACAGTAATTCCTTTGTCGCATTCCAAACAATCTAGTCAAATATATAATAAATGGGGTCTTATAATCTGCTTAACTAGCAGATGTATGGATTTCGTATGGGACGCTCTATAAGGACGTATAAGTCCTCCTTTCGAAAACATATTTAGTGCCGTTCTATTTACCGTTTTGGCGAAGGTAAAGGTTTGTTTCAAACCACTTTTCTTTTGGTGTCGGTAATAACTTTTCTCGGTTTATATCTAGCTTCCTTACAAATCACACTATAAGAGTTGTTATAGAAAGCATTTTAGCCAACTAGGGGTACGGCAAGTCTCCTTTCTTTCTCTACTCTTTTTTCAATGACCTTCCATGTCATTAATATTAAAAATAAATACAATGAAGCAAAACATGAACGAGACTCTAATTCATGCCTAACTACTTGCATTTTATGAATTGGGTCGTACAAATACGGTCGATTTGAAAAAACTTAACGACTATGTTCGTTGAACCAAATACATTTTTAAAAAAGCATTTAAAACGCTACTATAAGTACAATGGTATGTGCTCAAACAAAATTTTGTATCATATTTAACCCGTATACTCCTTTGTAGAAGTATAGTGGATTGAAAATTTCTCATTTTCAATTAAAAATTTTTCATTTTCAATTAAAAATTCCTCAATTTCAAATCAAAAAGTCAACCACATTTTCAATTGGGCTTTTCATAATTTCAATTGAAAAATTCTCAATTTAAATTGAAAAATTCTCAATTTAAATTGAAAAATTCTCAATTTCAATTGAAAAATTTCTCATTTCCAATTGGGTTTTTTTTTCAATATCAATTCAAAAATTCTCAATTTCAATTGAATGTTTCTCAAAATTTCTCATTTTTTATTGAAAATTTCTCATTTTTAATTGAAAATTCTCAATTTCAATTGAAAATTTCTCAATTTCAATTTAATATTATCAATTTCTTGATTGATGCACTTTTAAGCCGTTAATAAAAACTATTATTTTATATAAAAACTTTTATGATTTAAATTAGAGTTCGTTAAACTTAAACTACTAAAAATGAAGGCTAACCAGGTATCAATATTTAAAAAAAAAATCAGCAAAATGTTATTATTTATGTATGTACATTAGTACAGACATAAAAAAATTAAATAAAGCGGCTCAAAAAAGCTTAATCTTGTCACCCCCTTAAAATAAATTTTGTTCCAGTTTAAGTTACCATTTCGAAAATATTTGCCCTATTACCTGGAAAAAAGCTGTAATAACGGGAAGGTTATTATTAAATCTTTGTTAAATAAATAATTTTATCTAACAAAGATGTAAGACTATAATTACTTCCAAGTAATTATAGTCGTTGGGGTTTTGAAAGAGAAAACAAATTAAAGAGAAATTATTAGAATTTTCTCTAGGATTTATTAAATGGATTTTTTTTAAACTCACCTTGGGATTTCTTTTATGATACAAAAGAAGTTAATTTTAATTTAAATTCAATGATGTAGTTTTATTCACATTTACAAATGTATTTATGTATATACTAGACGGTAAGTATATAACAGAGCCAAAGTGATAGAGCCAAAGAGATAGAGCCAAAGTGATAGAGCCAAGGTGATAGAGCCAAAGAGATGGTTGGAAGAGCAACTTATGGGAACAAGTGCCAGATGATAAGTGAAGTAAGTTTCCTTAATTTGGCTTACAAGAACCTTCGGTTTCTTGTAAGCCAATTGAGTGAAACTTTGACACTTGTCATTTGTAACGAGTGCTTTTAAGTTTTGTAATAGATTTGCTATAAACTTTGACGTTTTAAAGCAAATCTATTACTACTTTGAAAGTAGGAAAATTAAATTACATTTTTAGAGGTGAATTCATTATCTCTACTATAAATTTTACAATTCAGTTTAATTAAAATAAAGGAAAGAAAAATACAATTCATTTTATATATACAAATTAATAAATAAATAATAATAAGTCCAAGTTTGGACATGCCGCCGGCCTTGCCTTTAGGCAACAGTTGGCCTGTTTTCTGTGCTGCAGAGTACAGATGCCAATGACTGGATAGCAGCGGCGATGATGCGGGTGTCGGGTTGAGTTGGTTGAGGCTGTTGTAGTGGTTGAGGCTGTTGTAGTACTTGAGGCTGTTGTAGTACTTGAGGTTGTGGTGAAGCATTTGGAGCCGTTGATAGGTGATGACGACGCTGCTTCTGATGACGTTGGCCTTGACGATGATGATGAGATGGTTGATGCGGACGAGCCAGTCTAGTGCGGATTACACTTTGCTGATTATGTGACAGATGCAGCAGAGTGTGATGATAATGTCGACACTTACGACATGTGTCCGGTGACGTGCACGACCGCATGCTGTGACTACGTGCCAAGCAATTCATGCAGTAGCCTAGCCTGCCGACAATTTCCCTTCGCTTGTGGGGTGTCATTCTAAGGAATTTGCGGCAAAATCTCAGTGCATGGAAACTGTCACATATGACACATTTATACACCTCCAAATTTCTTGGAGTGTGCTCGTCATTGATATTACGGCTTCGGCTACTGCTAGTTGCCACTCTTGTCACGGCTGGTCTCGTTGCTGTCAGTCTTCGATTGGATCTGCTAAAGAAATTCGAAAACCATTATAAGTTTGAGATTTAAGAAAGTTTGAGAGATGTTAAATGAGTGTTATAGTGTTATGAGATTAATTTGAGTGAGAATTAGTAAGTGTGTTAGCTGAGTTAAAAGAGTTAATTGATATGTGATGATTATAATTTAGAAGTTTGTTCAGAATTTTCATTTTCTAAAAAGGGGAGATAACATAGTTTAGATATAGGTCTTGTGATAATTCCTGACTGTGTCCGAACGTCAGCGACACGAACATGACTATCTGATCCTGAGTAGGTTTTTTCGATTCGACCTAATCGCCATTCGTAAGGGGCTTGGAGATCATCCATAACTACAACCAGATCTCCGTTTTTGAGATTTGGAAGAGCATCTTTCCATTTATATCGCTTCTGTAATGACTGGAGATAATCATTTTTCCATCGTGTAGAGAACTGGTGATGAATCGCCTTTAACTTTTCCCATATATTTATTAGGGACATGTTTTCACCCGATTGCTCTGGAAAAGCTGTTAAAGGGGCACCTCTTAGAAAATGGCCAGGTGTCAACGCAGCAATTTCAGCAGGATCTTCAGATAGTGCTGAGATGGGTCGAGAATTGAGAACACTTTCTATTCTAATTAAAATAGTTGAAAATTCTTCGAAATTGAACTTTTGGTTACCTGCAACTCGCTTAAAATGAAATTTAAAACTTTTTACGGCAGCCTCCCATAGGCCGCCCATATGTGGAGCATAAGGAGGAATAAATTTCCACTCGAAACCATGTGAAATATACTTTTGGGCAATATCTTGTGCTGAATTTTTTATGAATAAGGCAAATTCTTTTTCAAGTACTCTACTTGCTCCGAGAAAATTCCTACCATTATCAGTAACCACCTTTTGGGGGAGCCCCCGCCTCCCAACGAAACGAGCAAATGCCGCCTGAAAAGCTGCTGAGGAAAGATCCGAACAGCCTTCTAAGTGTATCGATTTGGTGCTAAAACAAACAAAGACGCTGACATACCCTTTTACAGTTGACGCTGTTCGTAAGGAAGATAATTTGAGATCAAACGGACCTGCAAAATCTATACCAGTAACTTGGAAGGGGAGAGAAAAGTTACATCTATCTGGGGGAAGTGGAGCCATTATTTGAGTGCAGTTCTGTTGTTTATATATTATGCAAGGCTTACAGTGTCGAATTATACCTTTTATTTTTGGTTTCAGCCTTGAGACGTAAAATTCTGATTGCACCATTCTGCACATCAGTCGACTTTCTGCATGGAGAAGAAAATTATGCAAATGTTCAAGATACAAATGGCAAATTTTTGAGTTACCTGGAAGTATTATTGGATGACGCTCATTATATGGAAGAGATGAAAGTGATAATCTTCCATTTACTCTAAGTAATGAGTTTGTGTCAATAAATGGGTTTAAAGTTTTAAGACTACTTTTATTGTGCACAGGTTGATTATTTGCAAGACATTGATATTCTTCTGAATAAAACGATTTTTGAGCAAGCAAAATAAGTCGAGATTTAACAAATTTGATTTCTTGTTGAGTTAAATTACTTTCAGTACAAGAGTTAGAATTTTGTAAACAGTTATTAAAAAATCTGAAAATGTAACTTAGAACTCTTAAAGCTTTGTTGTATGACGAAAATCTTTCAAGAATATCATTGTCTGCAATCTTTGCATGTAATACTTGAGTCTCAACAGTTTTTTCGCTAATTTTTAAAGGATTTCTTTTCGGCCATTCTGATAAAGATTTCGTAATCCACGCTGGTCCATGCCACCACAAAGAGCTATTTGCGAGATCTTGGGGCCTACAACCGCGTGTACCGAGATCAGCTGGATTATCATGGGTAGGAACATGATGCCATGTTGCATCTGGTACTAATTGGTGAATTTGAGCAATACGATTTGCTACGTAAGTTTCCCATGTTGACGGTGGTTTTGATAACCATCCTAGCACTATTGAGGCATCAGTCCATAAATGTATTTCAACGTTTACGAAGTTTAACGAAGTTATAACATATTTTACAAGATTTGCCAATAGAACTGCACCATTGAGTTCTAAGCGCGGTAAGCAGACAGTCTGAATTGGGGCAACTTTAGATTTCGCAACTAGTAAATTTGAAAAAGTATTTTTTGATTTAGTTTCACAACGAATATAAACCGTAGCGCAATATGCAGCTTTGGATGCATCCGCAAAGCCGTGTATTTGTATAGAGTCTAAAGGTGTATATTGTAACCAACGCGGAATTGAAATTTTTTCTAATTCTGTGAGATCAGCTACAAGACAATTCCACTTTTGCAATGATTCAAGAGACACATCTTCATCCCATTCTAAACCTTCTAACCACAATTGTTGCATGAGAATTTTTGCTCTGATAACTATGGGGGCCAGCCAACCAGCAGGATCGAAGAGTTTAGCAACTGATGAGAGAATTTGTCGTTTTGTAATTTTCGATGATTGATCAATTGGAGAAAAACTATATGTGAAATTATCTGTTAATGCGTTCCACTTAATGCCAAGAGTTTTAGTCGAACTTGCTTCATGGAATCTAAGAAAATCTAAATCATATAAATCATCTTTGGGTATATGAGAGAGCAATTTGGGGTCATTAGCTGTTATCTTTTTAAGAGGTAATCCAGCAGATTTGAGTGTATTTATGAGCTGAGTCTGAGTTGAAACTGTTTCTTCTATTGAGAAACCACCGGAAAGAATATCATCGACGTATGTTTCATTACGCAAAATGAAAGCTGCCTTGGGATATTTAGATTCTGAGTCAGTAGCAAGCTGAAGCAGTGTACGAATTGCGAGATAGGGCGATACATTTTTTGAATATCGCCACTAAATACGTACTTGTATTTTCTCCAATTAAGAATTATTGTTACCAAATCATTTTGGAGAATTGGGCCAGTGTAAAGCACATCATTGAGAGAGAATTGAGATTTTGTTTTTCTGGATGCATTGAATACAACTCGTACCTTTGTAGTTTTGTGTTCGGGCCGAACAACTGCATGATGTGGTAAGTAAAAAGAGCCATATTTTCCATTCAATATAATTTCATGAGATAAAGTTTCTTCCATGTGATCGAGAGTCACATATTCATTTAACACTGCCTTGTATTGAGACTGAAGTTCGGGATCTTTAGCAAGAGTTTTTTCCATTCTGGCATATTGAGCTAAAGCAATAAAACGGGATGAGCCAAGAAAAAATTTTTCGGGAAATTCTTTTTTAAATGGCAATCTTACTTCGTATCTGCCGTCTTCTTGTCGAGTAGTTGTTTGAGTATAGAAGCTCTCACATAGTTCGTCTTCAGCTGAGATAGGACGCGTTGAAGGAACTTCTTCTTGCTCCCAAAACTTTTTAAGAACAGTGTTAAGTTCTGAAACATCGGAAGGGAGAACCGACGTTGTAAAAGATTGAACAGCTTGGGTTTTTATGGGACCACTAAGTACCCATCCAAATACCGTATTATAAGCAGATGCACGACCACAAATGTTTTTCTTGATTCCTTCGACGTTAATGAAATGCTCATAATCATTTCCAAGAATAAGATCAATTTGAGATGATTTGTTGAATGTTGGATCAGCAAGATCGAGTTCTTCTAATTCTGTAGACTTAGGGATTGAAAACGTACAAGCGGGAATATGTTTTGTCACTCTGGGCAACACAATAGCTTTAATTGGAATTCTAAGATTATGTCTTTTGGCATATAGAACAAAGTTACATTCTTTAGTCGCCGATTGCTTTTGACCGCCAATACCGATAATTTCAAAATGAGACTTTTGGTAAGGCAATTGAAGTCGATTTCTTATTTTTTCTGTTAAAAATGTTCGTTGAGAACCCGGATCAATTAGAGCACGAATTGTGAAAAATTGACCTTTATATTCTATCTGCATCAAGGCAGTACGCAATAAAATATTCTCGTTACTCGTGGAGATATTAGATTGAACTTGAGTGGAACAACTTGGAGTTATGTTTTCTGATTCATTTTGTACAATTTGAGTTACATTAGTGGAAGAATTTTGAATATTTTTGCTTTGAGCATTTTCTTGTTGACTATTTTCTTGATTTTGAGAAGTTTGTTGTCTTCTTGCCATATGCAGCAACGAGTGATGATTTTTTTTGCAATGTATACAAGTATGCTTACTTTTGCAATTTGCTTTGAGATGAGATAATGACAAACAATTATTGCAAAACTTGTTTTTAAAGACGTAGTCAATTCTTTGCTGAACTGTAAAGGCTCTGAATTTCGGACAATTTCTGAGGCCATGAGCTTCGGAACATATTTTGCAATTTGAGTAAAAATTTTCTTGCGAAGTGTAAGTTTGAACATTAGAAGATTGTCTTTTAGTGATGTTAAATCCATCTTTTGAGACTTTTATACTTGCAAGTCTTTCTACTGCTTCGTATCTGTCCACAAGAAATTGCGACATTTCAGTCCACTTCGGAAGTTCACGAGGAGATGTGAGAGATTGTTCCCAAAGAGATAAGGTAACATCTGGCAATTTTGTTGATATCAATCGAATAAGTATTGGATCCCAACTTTCTACTTGAACATTCAAAGTTTTAAGAGTTGCCAAACAATCATTTACAGAAGATTGAATTCTTCTAATAGATTCGCTATCTTCGCTGGTTGCGGAAGGTATATCAAATAGAATTTTAATTTGATTGTCAACAAGGACACGTTTATTCTCATATCGAGTTTTGAGAGCAGCCCATGCCAGCTCGAAGTTTTCATTAGAAAGAGTATATCTTTTTACTATGGCTCCAGCCTCACCTCTCGTTTTATTACGAAGGTGATATAATTTAGTTACTGGAGTAAGTTTTGAATGATTTATATACACGGCAGTGAACATGTCACGAAATGACGGCCATTGTTCATAACTGCCGCTGAAAATTTCTGTGTCGCATGGAGGTAATTTAATACAGTTGCTATTATTATCAAAGCCTGTATTCTGAGCAAAAGATTGTGGAGGAAGGGAATGACGAGGCATCTCAAAAGAGGAACTTGTGGAGGCTAGACGAATTTCCTTCAATAAATCTAACATTTTTGAAGTACATAGATAATACGCTTCAGCACATTCATTGAACTTTTTACTCGCTTCTTCTTTCAATTTTTTAGTAACCACGTCGGTATGTGCCAACATAACATCTTCATATGAAGCTTCCGTCCTAGACCATCTCGAATCCAAATCTTTCATTTTAACTTCAAGAACTGACTCTGCGTGCTCGTTTGAAGGAGTTTTTTGGAATATTTTAGAAAACAGGATCAAATGATCACAATCAAAAGTAAAACGTTCATATGGCGCTGGGGAAGCCATTTTTCAAATTGAAATAACAAATTTAAAGTAAAAAATGGGCAAGAGAATGCAAACAGATGAGATAATGAGAAAATGGTAGTGATCGAGTGTTAATTTCAAAGATATTAAGAAAATGTCAACTTAAAATGAGAATTGAGACAATTTTTACTGAGATTTAAAAGTTTACTAACAAGAATTGAGATAATTTGAACTAAAAATTAGAAATTGGGTTTGGAGTTGCAATTTGAGAATTTGAAAATTTGTCAAAGATTTTAAAATTTCAAAAAATATTAGAGAAAAATTAATTTTGGGAAAATATTAAAAAATATTCAACTATATTTTTAGAAAAAATTCAAAAAATATTCAACGAGATTAGAGAAATACAACGAGATTGAGAAATTTGTGTCGAGATTCAAGAAATATTTAAAAATTCATGAAAATTTACTTTAATAGTGAGAATCGATAAATTTTCAAATGATATTGATAATTCCAATGAAATCTTGGGATCTTACTAGAGAAAATCTTAATACAGTTTGGGAAATTATCAACAAATTATTTTCAAAGTTATACAAAAAAAATTTTAATTACCGAGAAAACTAAGCAATGTACGTAAAAATATTGCTTAAATGCGCACTTAAAAAAACGATTTTTAAAAAACGAGATTAAAAATAGTGATATGCCAATGTATGATTAAAAATTTTATAAAAAATTATACTTTTTCAGATAAAAAAAATTTTTAAATTTTTTCAATTAATTTTTTGTTTAATTTTTACAACCGTGCATTTATTTTGCTTAGAGAAATTTATTTCAATTTTATAAGTTTTTATTTTAATTGTAATTGCAAGTTAAAATTTTCATACAATGGCAACACTTTTTCACATAGAAAATTCTGAAAAAAATGTTATGTATTTTGTTAGTATTAAAAAATGAGATATGGGTTTAAGATTCAAACATTTTTTTTTGTTTTAATTTACTGTTTAATTATATTAATTTTTCTTTGTGGACTGTATGAGTTTCAATTGAAAAGAGAGCAAATTCAAATCGATATGTTTTAAACAAAAATTTAAAAATATTTTAAAATTTTTAAAAATTTTATTAAGTTTTTTTTTTTGATTTATTATGAGTAACTCTCCCAAAAATTCTAAATTTTGTTTGAGTTTTTATAATTTTTAAAATTTCTTTTAAAAATTATTTTATTAGCGCAAAAATTTTTTTTTTGTATTGGGATACCCTTATTATTTCTTTAAAATAACGTTTGTGTATTGGGACACCCTTATTATTTCTTTAGGACAACGTTTCTTCTTTTGTTTTTTGTTCTTTGCTTTGTGTTTTGCAAATTCGGGTTTGTATGTAAATTTGTGTGTAAATTTGTGTGTAAATATGTGTGTATAAATACCTTGGATGATGAGACGAAAAAGCATACAACAAACCAGTGATTATCTTCTCTTTATTATTTTCTTTTTAAATTTGAGAAATTCCAACGGGATTCTAATATGTTATATATATGTATGTATGTATGTATATAAATGTAGAGATGTTCATAATTTTAGCACAAAAGTGATGGGCAAATTTATAGCGGTTTTATTTTTTTTTGCAAATTTTTTTTAAAAAATTTTTTTTTATTTATTTATTCTTTTATTTATTCTTTACAAATGGCGTGCCTTATATATGTAAAATATTTTTTACTTTTTATTTATTTTAATATAGCGATTTTTATTTTTGGTGTACTTTATTTTATTTATTTTATTTTATTTTTTTTTATGAGATAAGCGAGACTTTTGAAACAAATTTGAATTAAAAATGGCAGAAAAACTTTTGTTATTGTGAGAGAAAAAATTTAAATGGCACAAATTATTGTGTGAGAAAAAATTTAATGGCGCTTATTTATTTGAAAAAATTTTTGTTGTTTTTTTTTTTATTTGTAAAACAACGGGCACTTTCACAATTTATGAAATTTTTAAAAATTTTTCACTTTATAAAATTATTTTCCACTTTCAAAAACACAACACCAAAAAATTTTTAAATTTTTCCAGAATTTTTTATTTAGCTTTTTGAGATAAATTATTCATAAAATTATGAACAATATGGCTGCGCTTTTATTAGCCGAATTTTTAAATAAAAATTATAAACTGATTTTCAATATGGCGTTATATATTTCAAAATTTATTTTTTATTTAATATGGCCTTTATGTATTTTGAAATTTTTTCACTTATTTTTTTCCTTTTTATATATTCAATATGGCCTTTATGTATTTTGAAAATTTTTCTCTTATTTATTTGCTTTTTATGTAT
Source organism: Stomorhina lunata (assembly GCA_933228675.1). NCBI lineage: Eukaryota > Metazoa > Arthropoda > Insecta > Diptera > Rhiniidae > Stomorhina > Stomorhina lunata. The sequence continues at coordinate 77,719,292 of OW121744.1, forward strand.
TCAATATGGCCTTTATGTATTTTGAAAATTTTTCTCTTATTTATTTGCTTTTTATATATTCAATTTTCCGCTATTTTTTATGTAAAAAATTTTATGTAAATAAATTTTTTATATATTTTATTTTTATCCGTTATGTGTTTGCAAAAATTTTTAACTAATTTTTTTTTTTCTATTTTATTTACACATTACGGCTTTTATGTATTTCAAATTTCCGCTATTTTTTATGTAAAAAAAAATTTTATGTAAAAATATTATATTAAACAATTTTTCACTGCCGTCGCCATTTTAAAAATTTTTTTTAATTTTTTTTTTTTTTTATTACTTTTGATATTTTTTTTTAACACGGCACGAATATTATGTATTTATATATATATAACTTTTTTTTTCTTCAGGACCGGCCTATTTTTTTCATTTATATATTTTTTTTCCAGGACCGGCCTACACTTTTTTTTATAAGGGTTTTTTGGGTTTTTTTTTGTTTTCTTTATTCACTCCACACACACTATACATACATATATATTTAATTTTTATATTTTATTTATTTGTTTGTGAGCTTTTTGTTATTTATCACTTCTTTTTATTTTTTGTGTATGACTTTGTTTTTTTTTTTTTTTAATGTTGTATATTTTTTCACGATTTCTTTTTTATATGTACTTACATGTTTTTTCTTATGGGATGATCGTTAATTACTGAGGTCTAAGGGTTTTTAATTCTTCTTCATTTACCTCATTATTATTTCGTGGTGAATATCAGATTTTGAGAGAGAGAGATTTTTATGCTGTCTTCTTTATTTGATTTTGCTGCTTTTTCACTCTTTGAGACAGAGTTAAGAGTAGGCGCTTTTTCTTCTGAGAAGGACCATGTAATAACGGGAAGGTTATTATTAAATCTTTGTTAAATAAATAATTTTATCTAACAAAGATGTAAGACTATAATTACTTCCAAGTAATTATAGTCGTTGGGGTTTTGAAAGAGAAAACAAATTAAAGAGAAATTATTAGAATTTTCTCTAGGATTTATTAAATGGATTTTTTTTAAACTCACCTTGGGATTTCTTTTATGATACAAAAGAAGTTAATTTTAATTTAAATTCAATGATGTAGTTTTATTCACATTTACAAATGTATTTATGTATATACTAGACGGTAAGTATATAACAGAGCCAAAGTGATAGAGCCAAAGAGATAGAGCCAAAGTGATAGAGCCAAGGTGATAGAGCCAAAGAGATGGTTGGAAGAGCAACTTATGGGAACAAGTGCCAGATGATAAGTGAAGTAAGTTTCCTTAATTTGGCTTACAAGAACCTTCGGTTTCTTGTAAGCCAATTGAGTGAAACTTTGACACTTGTCATTTGTAACGAGTGCTTTTAAGTTTTGTAATAGATTTGCTATAAACTTTGACGTTTTAAAGCAAATCTATTACTACTTTGAAAGTAGGAAAATTAAATTACATTTTTAGAGGTGAATTCATTATCTCTACTATAAATTTTACAATTCAGTTTAATTAAAATAAAGGAAAGAAAAATACAATTCATTTTATATATACAAATTAATAAATAAATAATAATAAGTCCAAGTTTGGACAAAAGCAATTTAACATTTTTGAAAGTAGAATAAAAGTCAATTGATTCCGGAAATTTTTTTGATTTACTGTAGAAATTGTAAAATTTTGGACTTTTCTCAAGGACTAGTTAGAAATTTTAAGTTTATATTTATTCGAGTCAATAGTTCTCCCGTTAATTTTTATACACATCATCAAAAAAAAACAAAATTGAAGTATATTCTGAATCCTTATGAAATTCTAAGACGATTGAGCGATGTCCGTCTGTCTGTTGTCGGCACGATAAAACCTTAACGAAAGGATATAGGTCATTGAAATTTGGCATAAATACTCTTTATTTCTTGGAAAATTTTGGTATTGATATCGGGCAAAATCGTTTCGCATTTCACCATAGCTCCCGTATAACTTCGTCTAGGCTAATTGCTTATTTGCTAATAAATGACAAATTATAATAGCTATGATAATAAAATTTTGTACATAGAAATTTTACGTAAGTACTAGGCAGCATATAAAATTTCATCTGAATTGGTTCACATTTAACCATAGCATCCATACAAAAAACTTACGGAAATAGCCTAAATTTCTCCTAAAATACACTTAAAAGCCAATAAATAATAAAATATAATAGCTTTGGCCACTAAATTTAGAATAAGGAAGTCTTATCTAAATGCCAACAAGTGTGCAAAATTTTGTCACAATCGGTCATCATTTAACCATAGCTCCCATATAAAGAACTTACGAAAACACAAAAATACAAAAAGAAAAGGTGGTTTATGTCCGTCTGTCCGTAAGATAAAAGCGCGATAGCGCCTTAACAAAAAGAGCTAGAGGAACAAAATTTTACAAAAATATTTTTGATATCTTGAAAAAATGTGCATTGAAAATGGACGAAATCGGTTCACATTTAGTAAAAGCTCCCATATAACCCCGATCCGGGAAACACATTAATGCTAATAAATTGAATACAATTGTAATAGCTATGACGACTAAATTTAGAATAGAGAAGTTTTATGCAACTATTGGTCAGTATATCAAATTTTATAGGAATCGGTCCATATTTGACTATAGCTCTCATATAAAAAAAAACTCCCGGAAACCAAAAAAAATTTAGCTAAGACCAGTTAAAAGCTATTAAATTAGAATTAATGACAGCTATTTGCAAGTTTGAGGCCCTATGCTCCACTGGGAGTCAAGGATAACAGAAGAAGAAATTTGCAAGAATAGCTATATATAAATACCAGCCAGTATGTAACATTTTGTTACAATCGGTCAACATTTGGCTATAATTCTTATATATATAACATCCCCTTTTTATATTATTCATATATTTACAATCAAAAAGATTCTGAGGTACAAGCAGTCTATTATGATTGCACCAATGTCCAGACTTTATACACGGAAGATGCATAAGAACTCCTAACAAAATTTATACCTGCCATATTTATCGTGTTTATCCTAACTAAATATAAAGCTAAACGAAAAGCATTTAACAACTTATTAATGTTAAACCATACCAGGTTACGATACCGAATTTTGTTCAAAGTAAATACTAGGGAAACCACTTACATACTATTAAGTGTTGAACTATAAAGCTCCTGCAACCGAATTTAGTCCAAATATTTTACTAACAATGCCAACTAGCGTAACAACATTTTTCGAATTTGGTAAACATTTTGAATTAGCTGCTCCCTCACAGATATATGAGAGATATTTCAAAATTTAACACAACTTGATGGTGGGTATATAAGATTCGACACAGCCGAATATAACACTCTTACTTGTTTTTTTTTGTTTACAATTACTATTCGACAAGTTTTAAATGATTATATATTATTGTAGGAAACCATTCTAGCAAAACTTTTCATTACCAAATTAATAATGAGGTCATCGACTTAAATATGGAAAATATTCTACCCTTTTTTGATTTGTGCTTATATTTGTAACACATAGAATATTAGTCTGAAACCTACATTTTAGTATACCGATCGACTTCGAATCACTCCCTGAGTATATTTAACGATGTCCGGCTGGTTGGCTTCCTGTCTACATAGTTGTTCATGTAAGCTTATAAAAATATTACCCCTTAATTCATAAATAAAAAGTAGTGTTATGACAAACTTATTTCAAATTTTCCATACGAATTTCCTACTATAAAGCTTGATAATTTTGAGAAAAACTTGTAAAGTTGTAGGTCCTTAGTAGTGAAGGGTATAAAATAGTCGGGCTTGACCGACTGTAGCATTTGCTTACTTGTTCTTGTTTACTAATTTCATTTACTGGGGTGAACCTTGTAACAAGATTTCGCAATCTTTTGCTTACCATGAGCCCGCAACCAAACTCATGCTTACTATCATAACAGCTGTAATACAGGTCGCCGTTTGCTGTTTTGGCGACGCCGTGGCCAATCCATCTTATTTCCTGGACAGCAGTCATATTACATTTATATTTATAGAGAACATCCATTAACTGGATCAGAGCACCTCCTCTGTAAAGGGTTCGGATGTTCCAGGTGCTGATCGTTAAATCATGGTCCTTTTTTCGTTTGCCATAGTCGTCAACATTAGGCGGCCGTTTTAATTCTTAAAACTTGCTTTTTCATAGTAGCTGATTTTTCCAGGAGTGGGTTACTAGCGCGACGTCCTAAACCCATGTTTTTATAATTATTATGGGAGAACACGCGGCACTTGTTAGCTCACTACTTTAATGGGTGTTAAGGTAGCTACCCAAGTGACACCACGAGGAGGTAAGTGACCACAGTTGAGATGAAGGATAGACCAAGATTAGGTTTACCAAGTTAAACCAGTCAGACCCGTTACTTGGAATGCAACATTTACACAAATAGGAACTTAAAATTGTGTAAGTAAACTATTAACTGAAACATTTTCAGGTTATGAAGCTCAGTGGAGGAATCTCTGCCTGGCAGAGAAGGTCAAAGTTAACAAATTTTTGAGATTTTTAACATCGATAAAAGTTAATTTTCATGAGGTGACAAAAAATAGTTTTGTATGGAGAGCTTACCGCATATATACATATGCATGTGTGTACAATTTTCGTGTCTGACATGACTAGTTAGAACAATAGTAAAAATTTTACTTACGTTTGTTTCAAGTCAGTTGCACACAAATTCATCTTTCATTCTTATTGAATTTAATTTTAAGATTAAATATAAGAAACATGACACAAATTCTTACATGCATTTATAACAATTAACTTTATTCGCAAAAATCAATACGAGGGTTGCATTTTATGTTTTAGATGCTGCCATCTGGAAACTAACAGTTCTATAGTAAAAAGTTAGTTTGTCATTTTTAATTCGATCGCCTTTTTTGTTGTTTACAGTATCTTAAAAACTTATGTTCAAAACAGGCATTTTGAACGCTTCAACCGATTCAAAAGTTTTGAAAAATGTTGAATGTTTCGAAAATGTTGGAAAAAATATGTACTTATTACTTGATCAAGTATCTATGGACAAACATTTTTTTCATACATCATATATGTTTGTATTCTGGAAAAGTAAATTTTTTGGATCATATCAAACAAAAAATAATATTATTAATAGTGGTCTAGTGGGTACTTGTGGGTTTGATTCTCATCAGAGACTCTGGTCTGATACACTACACCGGACATACGATCTTAGGCATTCCGCTCGGAAAAAATTAAGAAAATTAATTAACTGTGTATTATAAGTTATTCAAATTAATGAATACAGTACCGGGGTGCAGAGTACGGTATACCGTACCCTGTACTAGTGGTTCTTAGATCAAAACTTTATGGCCAAACTTCAAACAATTTTAAGAACTTATTTTTTGAGATGTGGGTGTAGGAATATTAAAATAAATCTATTTAATAAAATCAAATGTTTATTTAAATCTTTAAACTAAACGCTGTTTAAAAGTCACCACGGAAACTGTTGAAAATTTCCATAGACTGTGCTACCACGAAATTCAAAACTGCCTTATCATTCGGAGTTGTATTTAAAAATAGTGTCAGTGTTGCCGAAGATATTATATGTTTCTTAAATTTTTTATAAAAAAATTCTCATATGTATGTGTATGTATATACAAAAAAAATCCATTAAATTGATAATCTTTAAGTAACTCAAAGAATATCTTTAAAACTAATATAAGAGAAAACATTTGTAAAATGTAAAATACCATAAAAAATTTTGAAGAAAAATGCATTTAGTTGATAATATGTACATTTGAAAAAATACGTTTCCGGCTAACGCCCAGATTTGTTTGAAATGCTAAAAATAATCCCTTAAAAATTTGAGCTCAATCGGATGGGAGCAAAGTGCCCATGGCCCGCCCAAAATTTGCAAAATACCTGATTTTTTACTTTGATTGTAAATTACTAAATTAATACTTTAGAATAAAAAAATACCAAAGTAAGACATGATTTACAATTCTATGACCTGTTAGTACTCAATAGGTGAGCTTTGTCAAAATTTACTTAGTTTTTTTTCATATTAAAAAATTTCAATTTTTTCTTATGTTGGTTTCAAAAATAATTTTTTGATTTTTTGAAAATTTTGTTCAACAAATATTACAAACTAAAAATTATCGGTTTAGGTTCACAATAGAATCAAGGTAAAGAATATTTCTGTGTTTTTTATTGGATGGATATCTTGAACAGCTTCGCCGTACTTACGATTTGAAATCTAAGAAGCCTCGCGAAAATTTCACAAAAAAAAAAATAAGCAAATTTGATAATATTTTTACAATATTTAGCTATTGAATACTTACAGGCCATAGAATTGTAAATCATGTCTTACTTTGGATTGTTTTCATTCTAAAGTATTAATCAGGTATGCAAATTTTGGGCGGGTCATGGATATGCTTTTCCCCATCCGGCGGTTGGCCGCATCAAACTCCAACTTTGAAAAATAACTGACACGCACCCTGATGTACATACAAATTTTTCATTCGAAAACTATTTTAATTTTAAATCTTCTTATATAACTGTTAAATGATCTTTTGTAATTTTTTTTGCATATCGCACTTGTTCAACAAGAGGGTATTAACTCAAAATTTTTTAATGTTCACTTTTTTAAAGAAATTGATGTGTAGTGGTCTTATCTACCCACTATAAAAATCTGACATCATTCTCACTATAATTTCACCAAAAAACTACAGTTTTACCCCTCTTCCTTATATGAAAGTAGTAGTAAAATAAAATAGTTTTTTGACTCTACTGAAAATTTAAAAATTTTGAGTTAATACCCTCTTGTTGGTCAAGTGCGATATGTATTTTTTACTTTTTGCCATTTACATATTACGAGTACCAATGACGGTAATACCAAAACAAAAATTTAATTTAATTAAAAACTTTTTTCAAAAAATCTCTTCTTAATAAATTATGTAGTTGAAATACATACATATTTAAATAGAAAAAAAACTGATTCTAAAAAAGTAATTAACAAATCATTGTAGTTGGTCAAGTCCAACTATTTGATACTTTACACTACAACTGCTGATCAATTATTAATAAATTGTAGTAAACTTTGAGTATTTTTTCGAAATCAAATACATATTGACGAATTGTCTTGAAGATAAGAACTTTGATTTTTTACACAAATCTTATCAATACAACTTTAATCATAAAACTATAATTTTCTTCAACTTTAATTATAGTGATTTTCTCAGTGAATAGAGGTCTGGTCTGGGGGCCAATTCTGGTTCTATGAAACGATGAAATGAAAAGTTTTTTCATGTTTTCATAGAAGTAGCGATTCTAATTTAGTAAAAAAAATGAAAACAAACGTCAAATCATTATCATATGAAAAAATCACTGAAACGAAACGAGATTTTTTCATCGTTTCATAACAATTGGGATTCTTGTTTTGTGAAACAGTGCAACCAACTGTCAAAATTTTTTCATATGAAAAGAATTTTTTCACTGAAAAATTTTAAGTGAAAAATCAAAAATAAGACAAAATATTATTTAATTAACTTCTTGGAAGAAAATATTGATATTGCTAACGATTAGTATGAAATATAATTATTAAAAAACTGGTCACTAATCTATAAATGTATGACAGAAAAAAAAAATTCTAGACAAAAAGTGGAACTGACGACGGTACTAATGGTAATAATTTAGGTATATATATTTTTTTAAGAGAAGTAACACTCAGGCAAATACTGCCTATACAATTGTATAAAGAGTATATACGAATTGGGTTACCTTCTTTGGAAAGGGGATAGTAGAGAAGCAAAAGGTGGTGAAAAGAAGAGTAAGATATAGCTTTGTATTATTTAACGCTGTAAGTGCTATTGTATATAGTCAAGCCCTTTGTTTAAGCTTTTTTGTTTAATAGCCAATTTTATTTATTTTTCGTCGACGGCGTGTTATTGCTATAGGATTACCGCCGACGGAAGATGCTGTGGTAATTAAAAATTTTAATCGAAATTAATAATTACAAAAATTAAAATTGGTAATTAATAATTTTAATAAAAATTAATAATTACGCAAATTGATGTTGCCGAGACCAACATTATTTGTTTCCTGTTTTACGTTTGACATTTCCTTGGCAATTATCATAAAACAGTTGATAAAGTTTCATAGCAACGAATGGAATGAAACACTTTTTTCATAATACAAACGAGAATCAGAAAATAAGTCTTGGTGAAAAAGTATTATGAAAACTAGTTGTGAAAACTTAAATGAAAACTTTTTTTTCATTTCATCGTTTCATAGAACCAGAATTGACCCCCTGATTTCAGTTTTTAGCAGTGCTGCCACTTTATGTGTAATTACACATATCATGTCGAATTTTTATTTTCGTGTGTAGATGATGTGTAGCTTTCTGCATGTGTAACTCATGTGTAATTTAAATTTTTTGTCATTTTTGAGTGTTAGCTATCGTAATATTTTTTTTAACAGTTTTCAACATATGAATTTTAAAATGTTAATGTTTGTACGGCCCTTTCGAAATCGAAATATTTAATATAATGCAAACTTTTTAATGTAACTGCATTCATAAAAATGGATGTCTTAAAATTCCAATACTTATTGGAATGGAGAAAATATACTTTAAGATAGCAAAGAGTTTTATGTCGAGGCAAATCGTCAAATAAAAAAAAAAACATTTAATTTTAATGACGATATTTATTCAATTGTGGATATTGTGATCCCAAAATTCCAACTGCACTCTTAGATTTTGAAATGTTGGGCTTCACAGCAATTTCGAGCCAGAAGATTATTGGATAAAGGTTTCTGATTTAAAGAATAACTTGGAGAACAGATTGTTTCCTACTTTGCAAAAAGTTATTAACTATATTTTTATTTCGCCATATTTGAACGGTGCTGCCAGGGAAGTACTTTAACACTCGTTAATGTAATGAGCTATCATGTGCTCCTATAAGAACTATAAAGGGCTAGAAAAAACAATTACTATGAAACAGCTAAAATTATAACAAAAATGGCCTCCTTATGTTAGAAGAGAACGTCCGAAACTTTGATGAAAAGACCAAGTAAAGGAAAGTCTTTCAAGACTTGGCCTACGAAATTGGTAAATTTGCGCACAAGATCGAAACGCATAGAATTCTAAAATTTAATCGGCCTTTGACCTTAACAGGTTGTAAATATTGGCCAAGTATGTATGTATGTTATTTTGCCAAAAAAAAGCATGTGTAATTCCTTATTTCATGTGTAATTTTGGTATGATCCATGTGCAATTTAACATTTGGTTGGTGGCAACACTGGTTTTTAGTAACAACATTTCAACTGCTTATAATTACATTGTTTACAGATTTGAAGCAAATTTCCATTATGTGTAAGTGAGCAGTTGGCAAATTCATGCAAAACATAATTTTTGTGTTTGGGAAATTTGGGAAATACACAAAAAAATCACAAAAATCACATTTAACCCCAGCTCCCATATTAGACCCTCCTAAATGTTCTTAAATCTCGAAAATTTTAATAAAATAGCTCATATACATATGTCTCTAAGACTTAAGAAGAATCGTTTGCTTAAATTTGGTCTTAGTAGTGAAGGGTATCAAATAGTCAGACTTGACCGACTATAGCATTTTAATACTTTTTTTCTTGTATACTTTTTTTAGTAATAGTTAAAATAGATGTTTATGTTGTGTCTCTGAAAGTACACGTGGTTTTCATAAAAAATATTGTTACAATTTTAATAAAACATTTTTATCTTTCGTTATTAGTACTTTAATATTTTATATAACAATATTCTCCACTTTACTTCCTTATATAGAAATAATCACAAAAAACCTTTACCAGTAAAAGTATATTTTGCCCTAAGATGACACAGCAACCCAAAACACATCTAGCTACAACATTTTTTTTTATGCGTATAATCAAAAACAGCGATTTTATTCACTAAAAACCAAACGCTTAAAATGTTGCTAAAAATTTGTATTGTAGTTAAGCCCTTTTGGTTCAGAAAATATTCAGCTTGTAGATAAGCCCTTTTGTTTTTTCGCAATTACTTAAAAATAACTCATTTTTTTATACCCTTCACCAATAGGTGTAAGGGTATTATAAGATTGTCATTCATTTGTCATTAATCTAAGACGAATAATGAAAAAATTAGCTGCGTTTGAGTATTTTCTAAAATCTGACATATAATTGAAACATTTAAAAAAAATATTGTTTTTTTTTTAAATGTTTTCTAAAATTTGCCAATTATCTTTTTAGGAAATTTCCCTACGCAGCACGCTATTTAATTTCATTAAAATCGGTCCATAAACACCCGAGATATCGCTAAAATACTAAAATTCTATAACGAATTTTAACATTTTTTTTTCTTAAATACAGTTTAAAAAAAAAATTTAATTCTCATCGAATTTTGAATTTTGGCAATATCTCTGGTGTTTATAGACCAATTTTGATAAAATTTGATAGCATGTTGCGTTGGAGTATTTTCTAAAATCTGATATATAATTCAAAAATTTTTTTTTTTAAATACTGTTTTTTTTAATTTTTTTTTTTTAAATTTGTCAATTTGCGTACATCGATATAATTTGCTTTGGCGATATCTCGGTTATTGATCTACCGATTTTGATGAAATTCAATAATGTGCTGCCTTGAATGATTTCCTAAAATTTGATATAAGTTCAAAAAACTTAAAAAAAACACAGTTTCTTGACGAAATTAAATTTTTTTTGTGAAAAATACAGCTTTTCAATTTTTTTTTTTAATACTCGTCGAATTTTGAAATTTGATATCTTTGGTGTTTATAGACTGATTTCGATGAAATTTAATAGCATGCTGCGTTGGAGTATTTCCTTAAATCTGATATATAATTCAATTTTTTTTTTTAAATATTGTTTTTTTTTTTTAATTTTTTTCGAAAATTTGTCAATTTGTGTACATCGATATCTCTTGCTTTGGCGATATCTCGGTTATTGATCCGCCGATTTTGATTCAATTCAATAGTGTGCTGTGTTGAATAATTTCCTGCAGTTTGATATACAGTTCAAAAAACACAGTTTTTTGACGAAATTAATTTTTTTTTTTTTTTGAAAAATACAGTTTTTTAAAAAAACAAATTTTTGAATTCTCATCAATTTTGAATTTTGGCGATAGACCGATTTTGATGAAATTTAATAGCATGCTGCTATGCAGTATTTTCTAAAATCATATATAATTCGAAATGTTTTTTTAATATTGTTTTTAAAAAAAATTCTAAAATATGCCAATTTGCATACATCGATATCTTTTGCCTTGGCAATATCTCAGTTATTGATCTACCGACTTTGATGAAATTCAGTAGTGTGTTGCATTGAATGATTCCCTAAAATTTGATATACAGTTCAAAAAGGTTTTTTTTTTAAATTATTAAATTCGGTGATTTTCGGGACATCGAATTTAGAGTTTTGGCAATATCTCAGATTGTAATGTACCTATTTTCATCTGATTTATAATTCATGTCTGTATAATATCCCTTTAACAAAAATACTGTTTTTATACAAATTAAAAAAATAAAATTTAAAAGAAAATAAATGTAATTTAGCATCGAATTTCGAGTTCTGGCTATATCTCAGTTGTAAGTAGAACTATATGTTGCAATTTAATAGTGTACTTCGTAGAACACGAACACGAACTGTTAACACCTAATACCTATACATATAAGTAATGTCGGTATGCCATATAGAAGCTCATCAGACTTGATTTCAGCATACCGAAATATGTTTAAAATAAATGACTTTTGAACATTAAGATGGCCTTTATTCATATCTTAAGTAAGTGTTGTTGTCAAAAGTCTAATCTAAATAGGTCCGCTAAATATTCTCATTAAAGCAAGCAAATTAATCGGTCCTCTAACTTTAAAGATATATGCATTTAAATACGACCTCTCTTAAGGTGCGAAAAGTTACAATGTTGTGTAATTCGTGAAATTGTTTGTATTCCAATCTACCTCCAAAATATTTGTCTTAGTATACCAATAGGCTTAGAATCACTTTCTGAGTCGATTTAGCGATGTCAGTCCGTCCGTCTGGCTGGACGGCTGGCTGGCTAGACCCCCATGTCTTTTATTTATTTATTTATTTTATTATTTATTTCTTTGTTTATTGACTTTCTAATACAACAAGACAAATTATCTTATAAATTATATATTATAAATATTTGAAACAAACATTTTTATAATAATACACAAAAAAGGAAATAATAATAGTAATAATAATAAAAAACAAAAAAAAAATTAAACAATAAAGAATTCACAAAGTTATCAAAAAATTTAAATTTAGTACAAAAAATTAATTACAAAGATTAATTAAACTATAATATAACTAAATACTTAAATAGATAAGGGAATAAATTATAAAATTATATAAGGAGGAAATATTTTTTTTTAGTCATGTAAATAGTGGTTAAGTTGTTTCCTAAAACTTGTTGCACTGTTGGTGTTTTGAATCAAATTAGGAAGTTGATTCCAGAGTCGTATACTCAAAATAAAAAGTTGACCTTCAGATGCATGGCTTCTACGGCGTAATTGGATGATATATCTACATACCTTTTTGAGACCTTGCAAATTTTAGACGATTGAACAAATATTCGGGCTCTTTTGTTACAATAATTTTATGAATGAAGATAAGGCATCTCATTTTTAACAAATTATTGAAAGATAGATTCATAAAACTCCGCGAAAATTGAGTCATCCTGTCAAATTTTTTCAACCCATAAACATAGCGAACGATGTTGTTATATGTAGTATTTAATCTTCTTATATCCCGAGAAGAGCAACCAGCAAAAATTTCTGACCCATATAATAGTGTGGGAAGATGTGTTTTTGGCTAAAATAATTATAATTTTCAGTGGTGTAAATTGTTGAGTTGCCCATAGAGTGCGTAACTTTCCATATACCTTGCCACAAGCCTGGCTTATGTGATTACAATGTAAACGATGTAATCAAAGTACAGGTCACTTCTTCAATTCTTAAGATAATTTGATGAAATTTGGTACTGAGCATTTTTTTGATAGTGGGACGGCTATTGAGATTCGTCAAAATCGATCCGTTATTTATGGTACCTCCCATAGGTCCCACTCCCGGAATTGATATATTGGCCACAAAAATCAATATTTTTTCATGAAATTTAAAACAAATACTGCTTAAGTAATCTTAAATCACTGTACCAAGTTTCGTTGAAATCGGTCCAAAATCGACCATTCGACAATTCACTGAAACATTCGTAAATCCGAAAGTAATAAGAATTTTTAGTTTATTTTTTGCATAAGTAATTTTTGATAACTGTAATTTTTAATAACTGTAATCAATTTGCCAAATTTCGAGATAATTGGTCCACATTTGACCCTAGCTCTCATATAAGTCCAAATGACATATACAGCTTAAATGTATAAGTTTTGAGAAAATATTTTTATGATGGCAAAATTTAGCATATACATATTTGTCTTTATACAGGAAAAATAACAGCTTTGACCTGAGTGGTGAAGGGTATCGTATAGCACTTTCTTACTTTTTTACATTTAATTATGATTCGAAATAAACTGTTACTATCTATAAGATCCGCCTCTATGTGATAGACAAAAAACTTTATGCATTTTGAAAGGTTTAAATTTTTACTCAAAATTTATATGGTTTTTTTTTTGGTTTCAGAAAATATTCAACTTGTAGTTAAGCCCTTTTGATTTTTCGCAATTTCCTAAAAACTAAGCGTGTTTTACCATTTTAGTTTTTAGAGTTTTTTTTTTGCTGATGAATAGGAGCTTGTTGACACAATTCCAAAATTTGGATTTAATGTTCCTTGTAGTTTAAAAGTTATAACGTTTTTTGCTTCTCCTATAAAAAACAACTAGAAGTGTACTTACGACCTTTTGTATTTTAGGTGACGATATATTATCTGAGAAAATGAAATAAGTACAGGGGCCAAATTTTCGATCGAAAACTTAGACTTTTAAGCAAATATTATGAAGTATACTTTAGGGATGTTCAAAGTTACTTCGATGCAAAAAGTTTATTGAAATTTGGTATCCATTTTGATTCATATAGTTCAATTAAAATTCTTTTACTATTGGTCACCTTTTGGCAAATAACTACAAAAAAATAAAGTAAACTGCATCTTTTTAAATAATTTTGATTTTAAGGATAAAGTATGCTATACAAATGTTTTAAAAATATCTAAGATTTCGATCGATATTGAATGCGGTAATTTGGGCCCAGATTTTTTTTTAAATTGAGATTTTTTTCTTAATGCCTAAAAATCGCCAGTTTGGCAACACAGTCATATAAATAAGGGATGAAATAACTTTAACCCATATAAAATAAACTAAACAAATGGACAGTAAATAAACAGATAACAAATACACATTCGTTGTAAAAGAAAAATAAGAATTTGTGGAAATAAAAATTAAAAATCAAGAGCTTTGATTTGATATCAATAATGCAGTGTATTATTTAAAACTTTGAATAAATAAATTTGAAAACGAACAAATATCGGATGATTAAAATATCTATTAAGCTTTATGCGAACATATTGATTTTTAACAACGACATATATACAATACGTCACTACTGACGAATTTTGTAGAAACGTTTACGTGAGGAAAAGTATTTGCGAGATAAATAGTATTCTTAGACTTCTTGAAGTTAAACATTTCTAAAAGGAAAAAAAACTAAAACTAACCAAAGACTAAGAGAAAGAACAAACAAAAACTCAGCCTAAAATTATGCTAATAAGAAATTTTTTATTTCGCTCGAGCATTAACTACTATTTGCCAATGCGACGTTCGCCGCATTCCATTTTGTGACATCATTTAGCCGTACGTCGCTATCGCAAATTTCGAAGTCATTCGAACAACAACAATAACAGCAACTCCAATTACAATAACAACAATATTATATATGACGGAGCTCAAAATAATTTTTCAAATGCTAAAGAATACGAATATTTGTCACAAAATAAACATTTTTATTATTTCTCATCACAGCAACAGCAACAACATCACCACCAACTACAACAGTCTATCGACGATAGCGGTGTCGATAAAGGCCGTTCGTCGCACATCACTATCGACATTGATGTGAAACGAAATGGTAATGCCGATCACAATGACAGCTCAATTGCAACACTGACGAACGGAGCCACAAAGCAACACCACAATCAAAACAACCAACACCAATACAATAACGATCGCGTAAATAGCACAAACACAACAAATAGAAACGATCTCTCTGGCCACTCAACGGAGCCACAATCACAACGCTCATCAGTTCTTTGTCGAGTCGTGTTAGCGACGGTTGGTATTGGTCTTTTAGCCGCGATTGTTACGCTTATTTGGTACTACATGGGTTGGACATACGGTTTTCCCGCTCTCCTCATCGCTCTGCTGGTGATCTTGCTAACAAAACCAGGTTGGAGATGGTTTTATATTGCTGGTGCAACAGCTAAACGAGATTTGATGTGAGTACATTCACAAAAATATTTTAACTTAATCTTCAGTTATTGCCCAAGATTTCTTTCTATTTTTTTTCGGTTAAAATCCAAAGGTACTTTCGTCAATTAGTTTGCACAATTAGTGAATTTTTGACATTTAAATACCAGTGTTTCGAAAAAAATAAAATAACCGTTTCGAAAGGAAAGACACTAGACAATTTTAAAAATTAATATTCGTTTAAAACTTGTGGCTAAATTTTGTATTTAAATTATTTGAAATAACTTAGAAACTGGAATAATTATCAAGTTGCTAAATAAACAAACCCTCTATTAAGTCTACATTTAATATTTGCGTATGTGTGTATCTATGTATTTATTTTCTTATTTCAATGACAGCAACAATTCTTTTTGAAATGTATTTTCTACTTTAACTTCTTAAATTTAGTTGTAATTTTTGTGGTCAAAAATTTGGATAATTTTAAAAACACACATACAAAAATACATATAAATCTTCAAATATCAACAAAAAATTAAAAGTTGTTTATTCATTATCATCCAAGAGATCGTAAACAAAATATTTAAAGTTTAAAGATTTTATAATTAAACAAGAAACTATTATAATTAGTCAAGGCCTACCATATGATACCCTACACCATTATAGGCAAATATAGACTGATAATTGAAAACTAAAAATTTCTTTTCATATAAACATTTTCTCGAGATTTATGTATATTTAAATCATTTCCGGTTTTATGTGTTGTATGAGAGCTAAGGTCAAATGCAGACTGATTTTCTAGAAATTTTAGCGCATTATTAAATGTTTATTATCATTTGATTTACGAACGGTTTGGAGATTTTTGTCGTATTTTAGTAACACTTAATAGGTAGTAGCTTTTGCATTAACACTCTACATAATTTAAACGCTTAGTTAAAAGAAATATGAATCTTTTACCACCTTTCGTCTCTTTTCTGTCACGATGAACAGAAGGTAACCCAACTGATACAGTTTGTCAAGTAATTATTTGCATTCAAAAAAAAAAAAAATATTGAAAATGCTATTTAAATTTAGAAAATTAAACATCAAATCGTTTAAATTTGTTTCTTTTGTTTAACACATACCATTTGCCTTTATGGTGATGGAAATACGCTAATTCTATAGCGCCTTTCGAAATTAATTTTGCAGGGTTTTTTTAAATATAGGACAACTAATGCACACATTTTTTTTACAATACTTTTTATAAATTTAATTTCATTGGATAACACTCAGAAAACTCAGAAAACATCATAAAATAAAAATATAACGGTAAATAAGAACATTTGGTGTTATTTTTACGCATTGTGCAAACATTTATTTGACGCCTTTTTAATTGGGTATATTTCTTTTTGTATTGTTGTTGTTGCAATGCATGTATTTATTTCAATTTTTTTTACGACTTTTTGAAGTAAACAGTTACATTAACGATATGTGTTAAACAAAATAAACAAATTTAAACGATTTGATGTTTAATTTTCGAAATTTAAATTGCATTTTCACTATTTTTGTTTAATGCAAACAATTACTTGACAAACTGTATATGGTTTATTCTGATATTTAGGACTAATTTCTAGGTACTTAAATCCTTTCAAAAAAAATGTACTCAATAATAAAAGTTAACCAGAATTACTTAACATTTTTAAAACTGACATTCTGCTGTCTAATTTGGTAGAGTTATGACGTATGTATTTATATCAGTTAAATCACTCATAATTGTTTTTTAAGTTTGAACGTTGACATTATGTGTAAAACACTACATCACGCGAAATATTGCAAGCATTGATTCTTTTGAGGTAAACTTCGACCACTTTTTGACACATATTTGGCAGTATTTCAGCCATAACTTGACGAATATTGGTTTTTAAGTGCTTAAGAGTTAAAGGTTTATCTGCATAAACACGGCCTTTCACGTAACCCCACAAAAAAGTCTAATGGTGTCAAATCGCATGATCTTGGAAGCCAGTTGATATCGTCACGACGAGAAATTACGCGGCCAGGAAATGTCTCTTGCAATAAAGCCATATTCGCTCGGGTTGTGTAGCATGGGGCACAGTCTTCTTGAAACCATGTATTCTCCAAGTCATATTCTTCAATAGCAGGCAAAAACTCGATTATCATATGACCATAACGCTCCGAATTCACGGAATCGACATATTCGGGTCTTCGGCAACGCTTTCACTTACAGCAGCGATATTTTCATTAGGCCTTACAATATTTGTAACCGCTTCTGTCTCTTTAATTTTTTTTCACAATTTTGCCAATTGCTTGCGTTGTTGGACGATTATGTAACCATTATCTCCTCTTAAAGCACGATATGTGGCTGTTGCAGAATCACCATGTTTTGATCATTTTTTTGCGTTGTGTGATACTTAAGCGATCTATTTTTCAATGTCAGATTTTCAACTAAAAAGAAAATAAATAATGGTTTAACAGATGTCGAACACCAGTCCTATACTTTTGAAACTACGAAATGGATAACCCTTTAAAGGGTGGTTAAATTTTAAGGACCAATATTGATTTTAAATAAAACACAAATTACACAACCCCAGCGAAATTTTACTTTGTTGCCGTCATTAAAACCGTATATTTACTATGATTTCATCACGTCTGGTTTTCGAGACATTGAGCATTTCATGTTTTAAAAATCTAGTTTTTTATTGATTTGTGTGAAGTGGTGTTGGAACATCTTCAATACCCTGGAGTAAATGCCGTCAGAGAAACAATACTGTTTTGCTATTGACAATGTCTCCAGTACTACTTGCCTATTTTGCCCCATCCAATGTTATCTACTATTGACATTTAACATTAAGAGTTCCTACGAAATCCACCAGTAGACATTACCACTATTTACTTAGTATTGACTTTGTAGTTCTTTTGGTCCAAATGGAGACATTGGGATCAAATCGGGGCCTATTAATATACATATATATTGACACATTCGTTGACAATGTCACCAGATATATACTAGAATAGTTGTCTCTATATATTCACTATTTCAGTACTGAACTAAAATTGGGGACATTTGAATTGATGTTACACAAAGTGTTGACATTGAGACACATGATCCCAGTTTTACTACAGGGTATTTTTAAAGATTTAAAATGTTGGTATTCAGCATCAAACATAAAATTTATAATTTTTCAGTTTTGACAGCGTAGCTTCCAAAAAATTAACTCAATTAACTTTTTAGTTTGTTTAACGTTAATTTGACACTTTATTGGTTAAAATGGACTATTAATATTCTGAATCCGTTGACAAGTTCCGGAAATTTTAACAAAAGAATTCGAAATTTTTCATAGTAAGAAACATTACTTTTGTGGACTAACTTTTTTTAAATTGTCCTTATATAATTTCATATTTATTTTTTTAATATTTCTGGAAGTGGTCAACGGAGAGATTTTATTAAAACGTATAAAATTGCATTTTTTTTCATTATTTTTATTCAAGAATTCAATTTATATATTCACAGATTCAAATGTACCACATATTTTAATTTAAAACATACAACTTTCATTTATTTAAAATATTCTTTTATGTTAGTTTGCTTTATTGTTTTTAATTGTTCTTTAAATAAATTTTAAATATCTCATTTTCAATTTAAAATCCTCATTTTCAACTTAAAATTTCCACTTTAAATTTCCCAACTAAAACTTAAAATTTCTCATTTACAATTGAAAAAGGTATATGTTCACCCAGCTTTAAGCTAAACTTACCTGAAACTGGTGTTCCCTTAAATCTTTTTTGTCGAAACCATTCACTTAATGCCAAATCTACTTCCGGATTTTCAGAATTTTTGAGCGTATATCTATTTTTTAAGCCATCTATTGAATCACTTTTAGAACCATAAAGCAAAATTGCTTCTTTCTTTTTCACTCAATCGCGCACAATTTCCTTACCAACTCCATACTGTTCAGATAGTAACCTTACAGGTATGTTCTTATCGTAATCGTTAATCAAAGCAATTTTGTCTCTAATTAAAAGAACTTTTCTCGCTCTCTTTGGCAATTTGTTATTTGAAGGAGCCATCGTCCCAAAACAGGTGTTAACAGATCAAATTTCACTTACATAATGAATAAAAATAGAAGCACGTATGTAGTACAATTGTGTCCACACATTAAAAAGGGGAATCGCCGGATTCAAATTAACATAATAAAAAATCATATGAATGCTGCACGGATAATAGAGGTAAAGCACGGTTAATAGAGGTAAAAAACCAAAGCACGGATAATAGAGGTAAAGCACGGATAGTAGAGGTAAAAAATCAAAAAGATCTGCATGCCGGTTAATAGATGTAGCCGGTTAATAGAGGTTTAACTGTAACTAAAATATTTCAATACTATCGAAAAGATTTTTACACATCTGAAAACTAATTAAGAAAGGACGAAAAATATGCTTACTGTACTACTCTTTTAATTTGGATGAAATTCACAACCAATATTAGTCCTATTGGATAGTAGTTTAAAAACAAATTTTCAGCAAGATCGGTAGAACAGTTTTTGAGTAAGGTCAAAATTTTGTTTTTTTTTTTAATTTAATCTTAGAGATGGACCTTTTTGAAATTGTTTCTACACATGTTATGGGATATAGAGTAGAAGAAATACTAGAAATATTCCATTCTTAATACAGTAAATGCAGGGAGGCATTTGGAACTCACTGGTGTCAAAAAACGTATATGCTAAATAATTGTGATGATGTGACCTTTCCGAATTTGAGTAAGAAATTTGTTTGTATTATCAAATCTTAAATTACTAGCAATACATAATTCGCTGGGTAATAAGAATTAAAGTCCAGACTGTTCTGAATTTTAGTTTAATTAAGTGAATGTATTGTTAGGAACAACCAGGGGAATGACATTTGAACACTTTGGTAAGCAATTTTAATTCAACAGTTTTAAAACCCATTATGTAAAAGTTTGTAAAAAAATATTTAATGTTGTGTTTTTAGATCAAATATAGCATTTCTAACGATTATCATAAAATTTAGCTTGGAATTTGTGTTGTGGCATTGGTCTGTATTAATTCTATAAAATCTTTTCCTATTATTATCCTTTTTATCGTTTGGATTCGTTCGTGTCTTATGTCTGCTAAACATAATGAACACGACAAATAGGGTTTGAAATGTTGTACAACATTGTTGATAAAAGTCTCTCTGATTATGTATTTTGCTAACTTTGGCCATCTTCATGCTTTTGAAATGGTCATGGTAAATCTGATGACTTAATTATAACTTTGGAAAAATTAGGTACGTTTACATCAACTTTTTGCTTTCCAAAATATTGAAATTTGTTAAAATCGTACGAACATTACATTTTTTTGATCTGACCATAGGAATTATCGTTTAGTTTTTCTCAAGGTTCCCGTAGCTCTGTGGAAGTATTCCATGAAGCAATTATTAAAATAAACAGCATGCTCTTGAGGCGTTTTACTATGACGCAGTTTGAAAATCTTATCATTAGATTTCATAGCCAAATCGTTATACTGCTGGTCATCTTAAGTTGTGTACTATTTACATAAAGAGTGTTCTAAAAAAAATATGCATTTACTATTTTAGACAAAATTTATCCATAGTGCAAGAAATAATTTATTTTTTGATCAAGTTAGTTTCTATAGATATGTCAGATACTATTATTTTAGAAATTATTAATTTTCAATAGTTATTTCAATCAAAATGGACTGCGAAAAAAAAGTTCGTGAAAATATAATTAAAATTTTTCAAAAAATCTGTCATGGACTTTTAAAAAAATAGCTAAAAATTTGAAAGTTGACCCTCGAACGGTTTCTAATGCCATCAGACGGTATAAGGAAAACCTGAGCATTGAAAGAAAACCTGGATCAGGGAGGAAAAAAGGTCCTACAGATATTGGTAAGGCAAAAGAAGTCGAGCGACTCTTTCGAAGAGCGCCTAACACTTCTTTAAGAAAAGCAGCTCGTACGGTGAAATGTTCTACGAATTTTGCACATAGAGTCAAAGCTTATGCTGGATTGAAGACATAGAAAGTCCAAAAGGTTCCAGATCGCAATGCTATAAAGAACTTAGAAGCAAAAAAACGAGCGAAAAAATTGAAGTCTGATTTTATAAAAAATACACCTGTTGTATGATGGATGATGAAACATACGTACTGGCAGACTTTTCTCAACTTCCTGGTCAAGATTTCTATGTTGCTGATAAACGGGGCAATGTTCGGCAAGAGTTTCGCACAAAAAAAACAAACAAAATTCCCTAAGAAGTTTCTCGTGTGGGAAGCTATTTGCAGTTGTGGCGAAAGAAGTAAAGTATTTGTGGCATCTGGCACAATAAACACAGAAATATATATAAAGGAGTGCCTACAAAAACGGTTGTTACCCTTTTTAAGAGAGCAGAGAGTGACTACAAAAAAGGCACTTGAGTGGTACTCAAAGAATAATGTCATTTTTGTACCACGAGAGGCAAATCCACCTAACTGTCCAGAACTTCGGCCTGTGGGAAGGTATTGGGCTCTGGTAAAAAAGGAATTGAAGAACACAGGAAAGATTTCCAAGAACATGTCCGATTTTAAGCTCAGGTGGAACACATGCTCCAAAAAGGTATCAGAAGCAACTGTAAAATCTTTAATGGGGGGGTTTCCGAAAAAAGTCGATAATTTTGCAAAACCCGAGTACTAAGTAAACATTTTAATGCTAAATGATTTTGTATAATATGTCATTATATTTGCGTATTTTGTAGAGTTTTTATATTAAAAGGTTTGATTTTTATTTAAGAAAATTCAACTACAAATTTTATTTAGAGCACTCTATATATTGCAGTAGTCGGTAATGGGTTAATATAAA
Organism: Stomorhina lunata; assembly: GCA_933228675.1. Taxonomy (NCBI): domain Eukaryota; kingdom Metazoa; phylum Arthropoda; class Insecta; order Diptera; family Rhiniidae; genus Stomorhina; species Stomorhina lunata. Next base: position 77,741,551 of record OW121744.1, read on the forward strand.
CTTGTTTAGTAGCCTAAAAGAAGGTTTAAAACTTAATTGTAAATAAAATAATGAATTGGAATATTTTTTATTTTTCCTTATTTAAATATACAGGAACATTAAATTAACCGGTTATCTCAGAATCAAATAAATAAATTTAAAAACAAAAAAAAAAAAAATTTGACTAGACTAATAGAAGGTACGAAGTCCAATATATCTATGTGACAAACTTAAAAAACTATTTCTGATATTAAATCCATTAATATTTGTCTTTTTGTTTGAAAGGCAAAATGATTATACCAAATCATGTTCTGTATATTTTTGCTTAAAGTCTCATAAAACGACTATAAAAAACCAAAAATAAGACATATATCATAAAGATAACTGATCAAAGACAGGAACTATAAAACACAAACTTTCGGAAATACAATTTTATTATTTTATTATTTGGATGTTTTTAATAAAAAGAAATCAAAGTTTTCAGATTTTTACGGAGGAATTAAAGATAAACATACAGTGCTGGTAAAATAAATAACATAACTTAGAAATTGTTTGTTTTAGAAAATAAATTTTTCTATTATTTCTTGCGTTAATGGCGTAGAAAATAAATGTTACCAAATTTACAATAATTGCTATTTAATTTGTTTATTGTTATCTTCATTTGTACCGCCGTAGATATTTTGTTCACATTAGACGATTTGTAAACATACCGATCACAACAATATTTGGAGCTTTTATTTTGATTATTACAAGAATTATTTGTACAAATTTCATTCAAAAAGAGTAAAATTTTTAGATATTTGACATAAACATTTTTGTTTAATTCATATCTTTAGCCTTTTGCAATATTGATCTAAAAGCTGATCTTGCAAAATTACAAATTGGTAAAATCAAAACAAAATCAAAAATGACAAAAAAAAACTTTTTGTTTTGTATGTACAAAACTTTTTGATAAGACTATAAATTTAATTGGAATCAGGTAATAAAACACAAAAAGTTCAAAGTACAATCTTATAATGAGGTTAAAATAAACAAAATATTAATAGCTTCAAACACGAAACAAAGTTCTTAATTAAACTTAACGCTTCTTAAACATTTTTTTTTGGTTAAAAAACTTATAAATGGTAAATAGTAGTACAAACATACATATGTACGAATAGATTAAGACATACCAAATTTAATAAACATACTTACATTTAATATGGACATTAAGATATTAAAACATACATACATAATTCCCGCGACATTCCAATTGAAACAAGGGGTACTTCTCTCAGACAACAAGCTACGATTCTATTTTTAGACTCGTTAAAAGGGACCTACGTATTAACTCCGGCTCCGAACGGCAAATGCATTAGTTAGAGAAGTTTTACACAGCCTAATACTCAATAACCAGTGGCTAGCTGAGTTTTTTTTTTCAAGTGGGCCTGGCCGGGGATCGAACTTGAAACCTCCGGTATGCTAGACGGATGACTAACCAGCTATACCGTGGCGGTAAAAACAAGAACAACTATAGTCAAGCCTGATAATATGAAACCCTTCTACTAAGGTCAAATATGGACCAACAATTTAACAAGTTTTCCTTTGTCATATATATATTCAGACGATGTATTTTTTCAAAATTTCGAGCTTTTAGTAGATTTATGTCATTTCCGGCTGAGGTCCTAATGTGCGAGCTAAGCTCATTTGTCGACCTATTGTTACCAAATTTCGGTGATCGGTTAATATTTATAAAATATTTATCTGTGCAAAGTTTTAGTAGTAAAGAGCAATTATCTTTATATTTATAAGCGTTTTTGTGTTTTTTGGGTATTTAAAAGACTGAGAATGTATCTTGTATGGGAGGTATGGACAAATATGGACCGATTAAAACAAAATAAAGTACACTGATTAAGACTACCATAAGCAATATTAACGCTGAATATTATTAAAACACAATTAAATTTGTGTCTGTAATGGGCCAAAAACTCTATTCCGGGCAGGCATCCGTATGGGGGGCACTCGAAATAGTAATCCAAAAAGCAAAGGGATAATGCTTGAACCAAAATATCAACTCAGAGAGTCTTTATGAGTCGATTGGTATACTATAAGGTTGGTCTATGCGTTACAAACATCAGCACAAACCCAATATACCCTTTCCACCTATGGTGGTAATGGGTATAAATATACCCTTTCTACCTATGGTGGTGAAGGATATAAAAAACTTTGGTTTTTAGTGGAAACTCCCATATATATATATAAGTATATCCTTATAGCTCATTCACACTGAGCTCGATACCTTGCTAAAGCAGTCTAAAAACAATATGGGCAAATTCTGCGTGACGGACGATACATTTGTACGGAGTTTGTTTTACTTAAATGAATCCCATTGTCGTTTTACACGAGATATCTTTGCACAGATTCCGGAGAATTATAGCCCATACTTGTTTTGGGGGAAAAATTTATGAAAGTGCTGTGACGGACGCTACAAAAAATGGAAGTGACTTTTTTTTAACACGAGTTTCTGTAATTTTTATCAAATCGGTCATAGTAATAAAAAAAGTGTAAATATATTGAAGATAGTGGCAAATCAGAGAATTACAAAACAGCTTTCATTTTCAAAAGCATCAAATTTGCCCCACTGTGCGTTTTTTAATACCTAATATCTTAAATTTAATCAGTGGATGTAGACAGTATTATTTCTTAATGAATAAGACATATATATATACGTAAATTTTGTATTTAATGGATATTATTTTGGAAAAAATATATACTATGACGGACGCTACACACTTTTCTTTACATATTTTTCTGTAAAATGCTATATTAACATCCATATGTTTCTAGATTGTTCTATCGTATATCGGCCTATTTTTTATAACAATGGATTCTCAACTTATTTATTTGCGGGGTTTTCAAAAATTTTAAATTTTGTGCAAATTTGGGATACCCTTTATTAATTTAAAACTGCAAAAAATTATATAATAAAGTTATGAATTTTTAAAAAAGAATTTCGTTAGTAGTTTCTAAACAAATACATATTTAATATTTTTGTAATATTTTTAGTGATGTGCGAATATTTCTTATAGCCACTGTACATATATATAAATTCGTATTTTTTAACATTACAGGAGAAGGAAAACGTAAAAATAATAATAAAATTTATAAAATTTCAGATACAACAGAAATTTTAATAGAATTTTTAATAAAAAAAAGCAACACATTTAAAAAATTTTTTGTTTTATCTAAAATTTTACAGTTTTTATTTAGTTTTTTTCTTATCCTATAAAGAAACAAAAAATCGAGATAGGCCTTTTGTATATAAAGCCATCGATATATACATATGTATGTATGTAAGAATGCGTTTAATGATATATGTATGTATTAAGTATTTGTTTGTTAATTTGAATTATCGTTCGTATTTTTAGTTGGTTGTCGTTTATGCAAAGTATATATTTTTTGCCGATTTTGTCTTTTTGTATAATTTTTGATTAAAAAAATCGAAAAGTAAAAATTTACTGAGAGTGACGACACTGCACAATAGGGCTATTACAGAAAAATAATCCAGTTCAACTACACATTTAATATCCAGGCACATCAATTTTGTTTTAACAAAAGCAATATTTAAATAGTTAACCCTCGAAAGCCTGGGTTCAATAATCCAAGTCTAAGTATATGACTCCAAATAGTTAATATCTTCTTTTATTAAAAAAAAATCAGATTTTTTTTTGCACTGTTAAAAAATATTTGGGTACAACATTGCTACCAGTCTGTAGAGCATTGCTTCGGGAAGGAGATAATGGATTAATTCGAGACAACATCGATCATTCTCTTGGCAGTGCCAAATACTTCGTTTTCAATACGTCTTCCAACTTAAACAAAACTATTTATATATATATGTATGTACTTCATTGCAAAGCCTAATAAGTTTGTTTTAAAATTTAATCAGAAACTTTAAAGATACATATCCCATTGTGCACTGTTAAGTCTAGAAATAGTACTAGAAATAAATCTTATTTGAAATTCCAATATTGTCGTAAACGTAATAGAATTAAAATATATAGCTTATTTTCTGCAGTATTGCCATAGTTCAAAAAACTAGTTTGAATTTTTATTTTATTAAATATCATTAAATCAAAATTCATGTTCGCATAACTTATACTAGATTTAAATAACTGAAATGTTGTTGAATTTGTTTTTTTTTTATTTTGGATTATGACTATATTGCAGCAAAAAGGCGATATTTATTTGTTATTCTCATACCTACTATTTCGATTGGACGGACTATTTATGAATTTGGAATATTTGTATAGAACTTTTATATTGATAAGATTATGTACAGATATTTCTTTTAAAGAAAGAAAATCTTAACTGAATAAAACACAAATTAAAATTTTTAAATTTGACGTGATCACTTAAATTTAATATCATATAAAAAATAGACTAGTTAAATATATCTGAGGCAATACATTATAATGGCTTAAGTCGAAATTTCGTGTTTTGAGACATTAAGTATTTTGTCTAAAAGATATAGGGGTTTTGTATGAAAAAGTTAAAATCTAAATGCGTACAGTTTTATTAATAATGACACTTTATTCTTGAAATTTAGCTGAGTGATAGATCTTGATCTAGAGAATAAGAATATGTTATAAAATGAAAATGCACTTATGTCAACTTAAGCCATTATCATTTAATGCCACAGATATAATTAGGATTAGCTAGTCAAATATCGAACTTATTTAAACTTAGTTTTCGCTTAAAAGTTTAAATGAATAAATAAACAAGTATGTAATGCATAATGAATGACATATTATCAAGTTTATTGATCCGATCGCTAGCAACGTACGTAGTATATATTTGATTTAATGCAAAAAAAGTAGTCACTTTGTAAGTATGTACTTGTGTATGTTCATTTATGACACATTGGAGAGTTTTTAATTGAATAAGTATTTTAATAATTTTGTCTAAATAATAATTAACAAATCTTGACCTCGAAAATATTTTATTTATTCTGTAAAAATTTCCTAAAAAAAAATTATGTAAAATAAAAACACGGTCATGTCCGATCTTATGATATCCTTAACCAATGCATTGGTTAAGGTGGTAAAAAGCGGCCAAAAATGATTTTTCTTAATTTTACAATTTTGATTAAATTTTAATGGTAGTTTATAGCCAACTAGGGTTGCCAGTCAGGCTGGATTCGACTCAAGCTAAAATTAAATTTGTCCAGCTGAAAGTTGAACAATTGAAATTTTTTAAATAACTATTTGTATGAAACAGAACGCAATAACAATTTTTGCAATAATGTATTTTTATTCGTTTTTTCTTAAGTGATTTATACGTTGATTAATTGATTGCTTGATCAAGTTAATTTGTAAATGGCCTAAATCAAAAACCTGTTAATGCCAAAGGCCAAGCATATTTTAGAATTCCATGCGCTTTAATCATGTGCGCATATTCTCCAATTTGATTTATTATTCTACTTGGCGTTTCCATCGAATTTTCGGACGTCCTCTTTTATGAGTTTATTCGGTATCGATTTCCAATACTTTTGTTGCTGGAGTATTTTCATACATTCGCACAACATGCAGCCGGTGCTGTTTGATGCATTTTACTATGTCGATGTCGTATAACTCATACAGTCGATCTTTTTGACCAGTTTGCGTCAACAATGTATATCGACATTCCTCTGCATGTGCAAGTGCCCATGATTCAACACCATATAATAACACGGGTAGTATCAGCATTTTGTAGAGCGTAGTTTAAGTTCTTACAGAGGGAGCTTTAATTCAAAATCTGCCTGCCTGCCGTTTGATTTTATGTTGACGGCGTTACCAAGGTTAATAAATTCTTAATAGTTCTTAAAAAACAAGTAAGAAAGTGCTATAGTCGGTCAAGCCCGACCATACGATACCCTTCTCCACTAAGGTCAAAGGTGTTATTTTTTCTGTATAAAGATAAATATTTGCTAAATTTTGCCATCATACAAACATTTTCTCAAATTTTTATATTTAAGCTGCTTCCGACATTTGGACTTATATGAGAGCTAGGGTCAAATGTGAAAATTTGGCAAATTTATTACAGTTGTTACAAAAATTATCTACGTAAAAAATAAACTTAAAATTCCCATTATCTTCAGATTTACGAGCTTTTTAGTGATTTTTGTCTCATTTAGTGCGTTTTGAAACAAAAGTTTGTATGGGAGCTATGGTCAAATATGGACCGATTTTAACGAAATTTGGTACAGTGATTTTAGTTGACATAAGCAGTATTTGATTTAAATTTCATGAAAAAATATTGATATTTGTGGCCAATATATCAATTCCGGGAAGTGGGACCTATGGGAGGTACCATAAATAATTAACTGATTTTGACCAATTTCAATAGCCATATTTCCATTATCAAAAAATGATCTGTGCCAAATTTCATCAAATTATCTTCAGAATTGCGACCTGTAGTTTGATTACAAGGTTCACATGGGGGTCCAGCCAGCCAGACGGACATCGCTAAATCGACTCAGAAAGTGATTCTAAGCCTATTGGTATACTAAAAGGTGGATCTTAGACAAATATTTCTATGCGTTACAAACATCAGCACAAACTTATAATACCCTTTCCACCTATGATGGTGAAGGGTATAACAAAGATATGTGGTCTAATACTTGAGGATTGCCTGCTTGTAGAAATCAGCAGTTTTGTTTTGATTCATTGGCCCATTTTATTAGATTGCTTCTCGATACTTGAAAAGGCGTCAAATCGCGCGATGTGAGTCCCATGATATCAATGTCATTTTCAATTTTCTGTTGAAAATTGTTTCAGATCTCGGACGATTTCATTTTCTCTCAATATCGCTACGCTTAAATATGGTATTCGCAATTCGGTTTATCAAAAATTAAGTGATTCATCGAAGCAAATTATTTAAGCAAGTTTTTTGCTTTTAATGTCCATCTAATTTTTGGGTTGTCAAGCTTTTTTTCATTATGTCCAGTTTTTTCAGGATTTGTGTCTGGCAACCCTATAGCCAACACTCTAAAGCAGCCTTACTCAGCCTTTGCACTCAGGAGCCGAGTACTAATCGGCTTTTTAACATATATTCACAGACATAACACGAACTGTAATCAAATTCCAATAAGTGAGAAAGGAAAACAATAATATTTTACTTAGTCTCTTTGCTGCTTTCAAGGAAGGAGGTTGATGTCGCTCAGATTTCTTAAATACAACAACAAACACACATGAAATTATTCAGCCTGCATTGCCAATGCTAAAATTTCTGTGTATTCATATCATTGTTTTACTTTTAACGCATTTTTTGTTTTATTTACATATCATCGGTAACGCTGCATAAGGTTATTTTTACACTAACACATGTAAAACCACAAACACATAAGTATTTTAAGATGTTCTCCCGTTGAGTACCCCTGCTCTAAAGCATCCAATTTAACTTTATCTTTGACTATCGAATAACCGATTCGTTTTTTACACTAGCTCAAAGTTTATACTTTTTTGCCTACAATTTTAAAGTTTAAAAAATTGATTTTTATATACTTTTGAATAAAAGCTGATATAATTTTTCCACTAAAGTTTTTGTTCTAAATTTTTATGCACTTTATTATAATTATTGTTATTAGTAAATTATTTTGTGCAGTTTTTGCAAATTTATATGGTTTTTTTTTTTTTTTTTTGAATTTGAATTTGAATTTGAGATAGTTAAATAACTAGTGAAAATCATAAAAATTAAAATTTTGAAAGGCCATATCTAAGGAAAAGAAGCTAAAAGAGGTTACAAATAAATTGGATCTTCTACTCTTAAGTACGACATATATTTCAAATTTCAGCCGCACGCCTATTTACCAGAATTATTTTACTAACTTCATCTTTTCACATATTTTAAACATTTTTAATTACAATTTAGTAAGAAAAAGGCTAAAGCAATATTTATCAAATGCTTAGATTAAAATTTACTTTAATTGCCACCAAAGACCTAATTTAGGATAACAAATTATATAACAAGTAAGAAAAGCTATAGTCGGTCAAGCCCGACTATATTATACCATTCACTATTAAGGTCTAATATGGACCAACAATTTAAAAAGTCTTCCTTAAGCCTTAGAGACATACATATATACTATGTGATATTTTTAAAAAATTTCGAGATTTATGTATGTCATTTCCGGTCAAGGGCCTGACATGGAAGCTGAGGTCAATTGTGGATCGATTGTTACCAAATTTTGGTTAGTTTTATATTTACAAAATATTTATCTGTGCAAAATTTTAGTAAACAAATGCATTTATCTTTAGAGTTATGAACGTTTTTGTACTTTTATGTGCATATAAACATTGTTTGAGAATGTGTCTTGTATAGGAGGTATGGTCAAATATGGCCCGATTCCTACAAAATTAAGTGCACTGATTGAGGTTATCATAAGCAATATTTATGCTCAACATTATTAAAATACTACTAAATTTGTCGCTGTAAAGGACCAAAAACTCTATTCAGGAAAGGCATCCCTATGGGAGGTACCCGAAATAGTAATCTGATTTTGCCCAAAAATATAGGGATCGTCCTTGAACCAAAATAAGAGCCTATGCCAAATTTTAAAGTACTTTAAAGTTACGACCAACTCAGGGAGCGATTCTAAGTCGATGTATACTAAAAGGTGGGTCTCAGACCAATATTTCTATGCGTTACAAACATCAGCACAAACCCAATATACCCTTTCCACCTATGGTGGTGAAGGGTATTAAAATAAATCTTCTAATCAGATTTTTTCATAAATTCATTATACTAATACTCGTAAATATAATATAAATGTTCTGTAGGTCAGTAGAATCAAACTAAACATAATCGTAGGTATTTCTACCGACATAAGCGAGACAGACCAACTTGTGTGATTTGAATACCTAATTATGAATATAACCCTGAAAATGAAACTGCTGAAAGTGAATAAGACGAATGAAATGATGAAATACAAATCGAAAACAAAATTTTAATGAATCATTTTAACAAGGTAGAAAGAACTATTTGTACAATATTAATATTATTTAAAATCCTAAAGAATCTTATTAAAAAAAACGCTTTGTATAAATATGAGCACGTAGAACCTTTTAGTTGTTATTTAATAAATAAATGCAATGACATTTATGTTTGTTTTTCAATTTTATTATCATTTCATTTGCATTTCACTGCATTCAAAAATACTACCGGTATTCAATTACAAACTCATAAATAATTCTCCCGCATAAATATGAACTTAAGTACGTGTATGTACAATTATGTGTTAATTTAGTCTATGAATTAAATTCCATCCAAAAAATATATGACAAAGATCATTGACTGCACTACATTTTATATTTGGTATAAAAAAAAGTCACAAACTAATACAAAAGAAATCGAACAAAAAACTACACAAATTTACTCGTACGTGAATTCAAATCTACTTCCTAGTTTAAGTTAAGTTTTATACCTTGACTTTGAAAAACGTACGTAATTTTTATTTGATTTTTTACGTACTCAATCACTAACAAACATTTATAGTTAATGGTCATTGATATCGCAATCTAACACCGAATACAAACATAAGAGATCGAATTAGAAGCAGACAAACTAATGGACAGTGGAACACATCGAATGTAGTAGACATGAAAAAATTGTACTACATAAATTCCCAACGGTTTTAAGTATTTCGATTTGCCTCTGTGACATTTTATTATACTGAGCATTTTCTGTAAAAGTTTTTTATCTACCGAATTTGAAAAACTTTCGTCAGAAAGTTTGATATTTCTTATTTAGCTGTGATTTGAAATTGTGGAATTTGGTGAAAAGTACTCGGACATTTTTTTTATCACAGTTTCTCAATTCTTTGATAAATATTTGGTAGATATGTATACCAAGATTTCGGGTTTTCCCTAGAATCTTACTAATTATACTGCTTTGAAAAATATTACCACCAAATGTTGGCCGATTTTTTATCAGGAGAGTTTAAATTTTTTAAAAATGTTTGTATTTGACTTTTTTTAATAAAATTTGATATTTTGAAAAGGCTGATTCATTGATTGTGTAATATCATTAAAACGGGAAGTTCGATTTATTTAAAAATCACAGAATAGCCATAAAACTGTGAATATTATAAGCCTTGTTGTTTATCACGTCAATATAATAGTAACATTTTTTCACGTCACACAGTAAACGGTAAACAGTAAAACTGGAAAAAAGTCGTAGGAGTTATGGTAGCTTAATGAAATATTTTGCACATATGTATCTCTCTTGACCTAATATTTTCAAAAATGAATTAACATTTTTAGAAACCCTTTTGTTTTCCGGTGTGGGGACAATTAAATACCCAAAATTCCCCCATTTCAGTAATAATTATTTTTTTTTTGATTTGAATCTATCATTTCACATTCAAAATGATAAGCGTGATTGTTTTTTTATAAATTTATAACCAATCTCTTATTATTTAGGGTTGCCACAAACCTTTTTAGAATATAACATTTAGAATACATATAATATATTTTAAAAATTTTAGTATTTAGGTTTTTGAAAATACTCATAACCATTGGTATTCAAATAACATTGGTATTAATTACCGTGTAATGCATTGCCTTCTATTATCATACATTTCCAAATATTAAAAATATCAACTGATAATTTTGATAAAAAATATAAAATATGGATGATTTTTAAAACCTTTGTACATAGAATAAATAAATACCTAGAAAGTCAACGAAACGTCAAAGTACACCTGGGACCTGTCAATAGTACGGATCAGTAATAGTGTATTGGTAAGCCTAAAAAGAGCTTTTACTTTTCTTAATGAATACAAACAGTTGCAAAAAAAAGTATGATATGATGGGACGAAAATTTTCTTCAAGATTTTCTCCGTAATTTTAAGAAATTTTCTTGAGAAATCCATATTTTAAGGCATAGAATGAGTTTTACTTGATTTTAGGATAATTAAAATCTATAAACAATTTTTTATTCTAAATTTCATTATTTTTTTTAATACCAAAAATTGCAGCCCTACTTGTTCAATACAAATTAAGCAAAAACAAAAAAAAGAATGTCGAAAGAAAACAAAATAAAAAATTTTCAGTTTGTAAAAAATAAAAAGTGTTTCGACATCAAAATAATGTTAAAATATTTAAAAAAAATAACATTTTATGTGTGCAATTTAGAACAGTGCGTTTCATTCAAAATAACGCGTAATTTTTCAAACAAAATTTTGAGTACAAAAAGCTTTTCTGTTTGTCAAAAAAGCTTTCATTTCGTGTACGTGTGATTTAGTAGAATACTAAATTTTAGTGGATCAGCTGACGACCTTCTATATATTCTTCTATGCCTTTGTATTTCAAAAGTTGGCATAGAAAACACCCAAACTTGTTTACTCATATTTTAGTATGCCCCGTTTCACACGAATCAGGTTTACTTGATCAGTTTTTCTTTAAAGTTCTTTTGAACCTGCATTCACATTCATACATGAACATGTTCTTCATCAGTTTTCATTTTATTTTCCTTAAATATCATACAAATTTTCAAAATTTCCGCAAACTTTATAGTACAGTCAGATTTGCTCAATTTTTATTCTGTCAGTTTTTTCTCATACAAATTCAAGACTTGATAAGCCAAACCTGGCTAATGTAAAAGTAGACTATATATAACAGAAAATAAGATTATTGATTCATAAAAGTAGTTTTTTGATGTGCCTATATTTTCGGGTCCATCGAAGCTGACTATTTTTTTTTGAAAAGTAAATTTTTTGGCTAAAAACTTCACAATTTTTTTACAGTATTGTTATAAATATTTAAATTTCAGGATTTTTGTATTCTTTCTACTACATTTCCGAATAAAACAAATATAATTGCATGCATTTTAGTTGAAAAATTAATTTTTGATATTTATTTTTCTAAAAGCCATTTTTGGTTACTTAAAAACAATGAAAAAATTATCAAAATAGTTCGACTTTAAAACTGTGTAGTTCTTTATAGGTGCAACATGAACAACCAAACCACCTCCAGAATCGTAGGAGTCTCAGCTTTCATTCCATGTATATTTTATTGATAAAATCAAACATTTATTTTTCGATTTTTTCCACTTGACAGTTTACTGTGCGTCAGTTAATAAAAAAGTGGCAAGTACTTTACTATTAATTTCATAAGCTTTGGGTGACAATCAATACCAATAGTTTGACATAAATATAGCTGAAACCTATACTCGGACACAAACCATGCAACTGCTGGGTCTTATCTTTTTTCCCACATTTAGCTTATTAATATTCAAATGACGGACACTATAAACATGACTTTTGTTTTGATTTTTATACCCTTCACCACCATAGGTGGAAAGGGTATTATAAGTTTGTGCTGATGTTTGTAACGCAAAGAAATATTTGTCTTAGACCCACCTTTTAGTATACCAATAGGCTTAGAATCACTTTCTGAGTCGATTTAGCGATGTCCGTCCGTCTGGCTGGCTGGCTGGCTGGACCCCCATGTAAACATTGTAATCAAACTACAGGTCGCAATTCTGAAGATAATTTGATGAAATTTGATAATTTTTTTGACAATGGGACCATGGCTATTGAAATTGGTCAAAATCGGTCTATTATTTATGGTACCTCCCATAGGTCCCACTTCCCGGAATTGATATATTGGCCACAAATATCAATATTTTTTCATGAAATTTAAAACAGGTACTGCTTATGTAAACTTTAATCACTGTATCAAATTTCGTTGAAATCGGTCCACATTTGACAATAGCTTAAATACAAACTCTTCTTTAAAAACGCACTAAATGAGACAAAAAATCACTAAAACGCTCGTAAATCTAAAGATAATGAAAATTTTGAGTTTATTTTTCGCATACATAATTTTTGTAACAACTGTAGTCAACTTGCCAAATTTCGAGATAATCGGTCCACATTTGACTCTAGCTCTCATATAAGTGCAAATGACGGAAACAGGTTGAATATATAAGTTTTGAGAAAATGTTTGTATGATGGCAAAATTTAGCAAATATTTGTCTTTATACAGGAAAAATAACACCTTTGACCTTAGTGGTGAAGGGTATCGTATGGTCGGCTTGACCGACTATAGCGCTTTCTTACTTGTTTTTTTAGTTTTTGTTTGTAGTTATTTATTTTCATTATTTATGAATATTTATTTGATTTAATTGTTAGAAAATTGTTCATTGTTCAGATTCATAAACTTGTAATAATTTGCAGTAATTCCTAAAAATTAAATAGATTCAAGATGTATCATATCCATACTTTTTCTTCTTCTGTTATCTTTGACTCCCAGTGGAGCATAGGGCCTCTACCAGCCTTTTATGTCGAACTCTATTACGAGAAGTTAGGCATACGTCATTCCATGAATAGTTAGCAGGTGCACCAACACGACGGACGCTTCCCTGTGGATTCCAACGAAGCGCTTGTCGAGCAATGTTGGTATTTGGCCTTCGTTGACATAACTCTATAGAAGCAGGAATTTGGTTTATAGCGTTTAGTAGATCTTCATTTCTTATGCGATTCCCCTACCATATATTAAGGATTTGCCGCAAGCATTTATTTTGTAATACAAGATGGACTTAACATTCGAGTTATATATTCGTAACTTAGTTGTTGTTGATATATGCCGAGATTTCCAAATAGCTCGGAGAATGCCGAATGCAGATTCTGCCTAATACGCGATTTAATATCCTTTGTAGATACCAAACTAACTAAGACAAACTACACATCCAATAACCACATCAACGTTGATGTGTGTCGACGTGTTTTGCGCCATAGCCTTCAGGCATAATCTTTGTCTTGAAAATATTGCTGTTGTTCAAAGGGTGTCTATTAAATACCGTGTCAACCAGTCACAGGCGTATGATTATAGTAATTATAGTCTGTGAAGTCTGGCTATATGATACCTACACTACCGAGGTTAAATGTGATAAAATACAAAACAAATTAAAAGTTAATTTTTAATTCTAAATTTTAATATATGGCTTATATGGGAGCCGATTTGTCAAAATATAGACCGATTCGTATTGAAATGTGTTTATTTATTTTATATTATAATTCATATAAAGTTAATTTATATCCCAAACGTATTTTTATTTTTTCTTTCTGACAGTAGGTCTTGTATGACAGCTACAATAAATTATGTCCGAGTATATATGTATAAGAAATATTTCTTCTTAATTCGAAATACTGAAATTTGTGGCTTTCAGCAGAAAAAAAATTTAAACCGAAAAATTTTGTATACACAAATTTTTTTAAACGAAATTTCATTTTTTTCTGACTATAATAATCCCGGAGATCAATATTTTGTTTATATTGAAAATATAATGCACAAAAGCGATATAGAACAGATTTCTCTTTTTAGTCTAGGTACTTTGACGTGAGGTACAGATTATTCCTTTCTAATCCCTGGTCTATTATCTATTAAATAATTATGACAACCATATTAATATTTGGAAGTAGTAGTAGTACCGGAAACCATTTAGATTTTAAATTTTATCATTTAACAGCTCTTACAATCAAATTCGCAAAGAAACTTATTCTTGATAAGAATATCAACCTAGTACTAAGTCTTGTGAGTTCGTTCCATATTTAAACAAAGCTCTCAAATAAACTAAATCCACTTCAAAGTTTACGGAAAGCGCTTATTCTCGTCACGACTTAGTACAACTTAAAATTTTATATTGGGGGGAGAAAATTGACGGAATCTATGTAATCTATGTAAGTGCTCTACATATGTGACATCCCATAGAGGTCTCTTTCTCTATACCCTCTCACATATGTTGATACAAATTGGACCTTAGTTTCGTTTCACAAGAATCAGGTTTACTGATCAGGTCTTCCTTAAAATTTTTTTGAACTTGCAATCACGTTCACACACGAACATTTTCTTCATCAGTTTTCATTTAATTTTCCCTAAATTTCATACAAATTTTAAAAATTTTCGTAAACTTGAAAGTACGGTCACGTTTGTATCAATTTTAATTCGGTCAGTATTTTCCCATACAAAGACTTTATAAGCTAAACCGACTAATGTAAAAGTAGACTAACTTTCAACTGCAGTCAAACTTTCCTATAGTGAATTTCCAGGGCCAAACTATTACTTTAATTTAAAGAAATTTCATTATACAGAAAAAAAAAATATATAAAAATTAACCAATATAAATCACTTCTGGGACAATCGACGAATTTTTCGTGACAATCAGGAACTGATCACAAAAGTTGCTTACAATGAATTTCGTTGTCTATGTCTACTTTCACACCAGTCAGGTTTGGCTCATCAAGTCTGACAGAATTGAAATTACTATTAAGTACTATTAAGTTTACGAAAATTTAAAAAAATTTTATGAAATTTAAGGAAAACAAAATGAAATTTTTTGAAAAAAATGTTCGTGTGTGAACGTGGATTCAGGTTCAAAAGAAATTTGAAGAGAAGCTGGTCAATTAAACCTGATGTGTGTGAAACAGCACTGTCACAAAAAATATTGTTTCTTATATAAGTTGTAGTAAAAACCCACATTTAAAAATAAATTTGTATTGTAGAAAATATTATATGTGTATCTGGATATACTAGAGGCAAGTCATTTACAATATAAAAGTGTAAAATTTACTCTTTAGCGAACTTTACTTTTTCTCATGTGGTCAAGTCCTTTAGCTATTGACAATTTAAAGATTGCTATAAATTTTTGAAGACTCAAAGTCACGAATAAAAATGTAAAGTTTATGATGCAAAGAAATTAGACATTAAAATATTCAAATTCTTTAATATAAATTTAATAAATTTTGTATGTAAATGTATTATTGATCGCCTCAAATAACCGATATCTACCTCTATATATTTAGTTCACATAGAAATTAGAGTTCCTAAGCCTTAATAACGAAATTATGTCGATTTTTACATAAACATGCACTCATCCAGTATTTAAAGATCAGCAAGTAGACACGAACAATTTGCTCGCATCAGTTTATTTATTACCTTTTTGACCCACTAATTGCTAAATTCAAATTCACTTTCTTAAAAGTTCCAAACACGAATGTCTGTATACATATGAACTTGTATATTTATATCAGATTATCTACGTATTTGTAGCAGACCATCTGTGTATCCAATCGTAAAAATACACTTAACCGGACACTGCCTTTGATCGAAAGTGTCACGCCACTGTCAATTGTGTATCAGCCAACGTCTTATCCAATGAGAAAGCCATAATTGTAATTTAATTAGGAACAAAAAAAAACATAGTAACGCAAATAAGGTTTTCCTCTGAGACGTTGTGAATCTCCACAAATTGTGCTTTTGTTGCATAATAAAAAAATGTTTGTTATCTTGACAAAAGTTGACGTTTGCATCATCACGATCAGTTCATTCAAAAAAAAAAATTGTAGTTTGTGTGGTTTTTGCTTTACGAAATGAGGTTTTAAATTCAAATATTCAGTTACATTTGCATCCATGTGGTTTAAATAAGTTGGAGATTTTGTTTAATTGATCTTAATTATTTCAAATAAAAATGATTGCAAATTAATATAGATTTCTTATGCATATATTAGCAAATTTAGTAGAACTGTAAAAATATTTCTGTTTACATACATATTTCAATAAATTTTTAAAAATTATGTAGGTAAACTAGAACCATATGTCTACATATGACAACTCTTAATGTCATACCAAATTAAATGTCCCCAATTTTTGTTTAGTACTGGAATAGAAGAAATAACGAGACGACTTTATTTCTCGCTATCTCATTAGGTCCCAATGCCTCTATTTGAATCAAAAGAACTAATAAGTTAATAGTAGTAAAGTATCTTCTGTTATCTTTGACTCCCAGTGGAGCATAAGGCCTCAACGATCCTTATGTATTGAACTCTATTGCGAGATGCTAGGCATGCATCATTCCATGAATAGTTTGCTGCTTGCAACTCCACATAAATTGATCTTTTCCCCGTTCTAGCAGATGTACCAATGCAACGACAGCTTCCCTGTGGAGCAATGTTGGTATGTATTTGACCTTCGAAGTGTGCGGCCATTTCCATTGGCATGCCTTATAGAAGCAGGGATTTGGCTTGTCGCGTTTAGTAGATCCCCATTTCTTATGCGATTCGGCTACCATATATTAAAAATTTGCCGCAAGAAAAGGTTTGTAAGCGCTTATCCATGGCATTTGTGCATTTCCAAGTTTCGCAGCCGTAATACGAGATTGACTTGACATTCAAGTTGTATATTTGCGGAGATTTCCAAATAGCTCGCTGCCACCTTTCGTAGATACCAAACTACCATGATAGTTAAAGTTACCTACACATCCAATAACCTTTGGATGTGTCTTGGAAATATTGTTTTCCAGCCCAGCTACCCGAGATTCAACAGTGACAGGTGACCTGAGCTTTGGCTTAGAAGACATACGTCGTCAGCGTACATTGCCCGAATTAAGTGCAGAATTTTCGTTGGCATGTTACGATTTTCTATAATTCTCCATAGATAGCTCCTATTGACACTGTCGAAGGCCTTCATAATGTCGGTAAACTCTTGGTAAATGGGGGTGCGGAATTCACTACATTGCTCTAGTACTATTCTTACTGTGTTGATTAGGTAAACACAAGATCGATTCTCTCTGAATCCAAACTGATTTTCGCGGAGTGTAGCTGAAACTGCATCGGATATTCTGTTTAAAATTACTCGACTTAGCATTTTGCTCGTTATTGGAAGAAGTATTATACCCCTGTAGTTATTGCAGTCTTTGAAGTCACCCTTTTTTTGGTATTTTGTCTAGTATACCTTTATTCGAGGATGTTGGTAGAGCTTCTTATTCCCATATTTTATTTACAATTGGGTGCGACAGCATCTCCGCTGAGATATTGTCACTGCTCGGGACCTTGTTGCACTTAAGGCTTTTAATGGCCTTCTTTCTTCTTGTATTGTTGGTAAATTATCTAAAATTTCATTAAATATACTATCATAGTTGGTTTCATTATGCACTTTCGTCAGTGGTTCTAATCCAATAGGATTGCTTAATGTTAACTTGAAGTGTTCCATCCACCGTATTAATTGTTCAACTGGGGTTGAGAGAAGTGTAGCGCTGCTACCGAAGATGGGACTGATGGTAGGTTTGCCACACGACGCCCTTAATATTTTATATGAGGTCTTCATGTCACTAGTCTCTTATTGATAGGATATAATGCTATCATGGCTTTAGCTATTCCTTTAGTTATCAGAAAGCCCTCACCCCCACTCATCGCCCTCCGGGTCACCGGAGTAATGAAACACAGTACTTTCGCTCCGCACTTCCCCTTATCCTGTCTATCTTGCCTCTTGAACCAACAGCAAATAATATTTATAACGCAATATTTCACGCCTTAGCTGTTCTAATTTACCAGTTTTGAAAAACGTGCGCACGTTACATATCGCAAACTTCAAACTTTTCTTCATGCATATAGTAGGTTTTATAGTTCGATATCTTCGGATAGAATTGGTTTCATTCATCATAATGTTCTTCCATAGATTAAGCACCTCCAAAATCATATTGCCAGCTTCCGTAGCAGGGGGATTTCTTGCATGATTACCCCTTGGAGTAGTATATTCTGTAATGTTGTTTCTTTCCATGTCGATGGGTGATGAGTTCAAAGACACAAGCCACGTTTGTTTTGCGAGCCGCTCAATTTGAGATAGATCGACATGTTGAACAGACGCTGCATTTTCGTACTTTACTAAGTACAATTATCTTAGACCAAATATGTTGGAATAGCTCTAAGATAACTCCCTCTCATATAAGCTCTGACCTAGAATCCCACCCGGGTTGTTTACCGCATCTTCAACTAGGTTGCTCAGGTTACCAGGATGAATCACGAGGAGGTTAGAATAGGAATTGGATACAGTTCTTACCCGGTAGCTGAAGACGGTATTCAATATGGGCTTTCGATATATTAAAATTTTTATTCAATTTCGATAATTCCAACGTCAATGTTTTACTTCTCTTTTCCATAGAATATACGACCCAGACTTTAACTCTTTACCATACATAATAATATTATATACCACTTCCTTATTTTTGTTACATCCATATATACCGGTTTTAATATTCCTTGTTCTTTTTTTTCATTTCAGAGCCCTAATTGCCTACATCAAGTTATTGACACTGATTAAAAAATATCAAAAGAAAAATTTCACTATAGCCGATATATTCCAGATAAATGTGAATAATTCTCCCGACAAAATTGCCATTGTCAGTGAAACACAATCATGGAATTTCCGTCAATTAAATGAATTTTCCAATCGTATTGGCAACGTTTTTCACAGTCATGGCTACAAAAAGGGTGATGTTGTTGGTTTGTTATTGGAAAATCGTCCAGAATTTGTTGGCACCTGGTTAGGCTTGTCAAAAATCGGTGTCATTACACCGCTTATCAATACGAATTTACGTGGACCCTCGCTATTGCATAGTATTACAGTCGCCAAATGCACAGCCTTTATTTATGGCGAAGGTTTCTTAGAGGCCATGAATGACATATCAAAGGAAATTCCCTCAAATGTCGCTTTGTATCAATTTAATAATGAGGCTAATAAGCCAGTAAATGGTACCGCAAAGGATTTAACAACTTTGCTGGATGCTGCTCCCAAGGATAAATTACCCGCCTCAGTGGACCGTCCAACGCATCACGATAAATTGGTCTACATTTATACATCTGGTACTACTGGTTTGCCAAAAGCTGCTGTAATCTCCCACTCTCGGTAAATTGCTTAATGATGGTGTATAATTTAAACATAATTCAAATTATATTTTTTATTTCAGTTATTTGTTTATTGCTGCTGGCATACATTTCACATTGGGTTTCCAAGAAAAAGATATTTTCTACACTCCACTGCCTTTGTATCATACAGCTGGTGGCATTATGAGTATGGGTCAGGCATTACTGTTCGGCTCCACTGTTGCCATACGTAAGAAGTTTTCTGCTTCCGGCTATTTTGCCGATTGTGTCAAATTTAACTGTACCGTGAGTATAAAATTTTAATTTAAATATTTTACAGGATTTAAATGCCATTTAATATCTTACAGATTGGTCAGTACATTGGTGAAATGGCTCGTTATATATTAGCTACACCGCCTTCGGAAAACGATAACAAACACAAGGTGCGTCTAATTTTCGGCAATGGCCTAAGACCTCAAATATGGCCTCAGTTTGTTGAACGTTTCAACATTGGCCAGGTTGGGGAATTTTATGGTGCCACTGAAGGCAATGCAAATATTATGAATCATGATAACACTGTTGGTGCCATTGGCTTTGTCTCCCGAATTCTGCCACAAATTTATCCCATTTCAATTATTCGTGCTGATCCCGACACTGGTGAACCCATACGTGGTCCCGATGGTCTTTGCCAGCTGTGCAAACCAAATGAACCGGGTGTTTTTATTGGTAAAATTATCAAGGGTAATCCATCTCGAGAATTTTTGGGTTATGTGGATGAAAAAGCGTCGGCCAAAAAAATTGTATGTGATGTCTTTAAAAAAGGCGACATGGCATTTTTATCGGGAGATTTATTGGTTGCTGATGAAAAGGGTTACTTGTATTTCAAGGATCGCACAGGTGACACTTTCCGTTGGAAGGGTGAAAACGTTTCTACCAGCGAAGTAGAGGCTCAAGTCAGTAATGTTGCTGGCTACAAGGATACAATCGTCTACGGAGTTACAATACCTAATACTGAAGGTCGTGCTGGTATGGCAGCTATTTACGATCCAGAAGGTCAAGTTGATCTTGATAATTTTAGCCAAAACTTAGCTAAAGTGCTTCCCACATATGCCAGGCCACAATTCTTGCGTTTCCTTACAAAGATAGATCTTACAGGCACCTTTAAGTTGCGCAAAGTCGATCTGCAAAAGGAAGGCTTTGATCCCAATAAAATCACAGATTCCCTCTATTATCAAACCCCTAAAGGCAAATACGAGTCTCTTACCAAAGACATTTATGATAAAATCTGTAAAAACGAAATGAGGTTTTAAGTTTTAATATATTGGATTTAAGTTTTAATATATTGGATTTCTTGTTATTTAATTGTTAAACGAATTTGTTAAATGTTTCCAAGCATATCTAACTTATTCCTATTATAATTTAACTAAATCTAAAACCGGAAATGGAATTCTTCTTTTGTTCAATCTAAAATGTATTTATTATGAATATTGCGGGAAATAGACTTTTAAATTAAATTTAGTTTAATTGATATTATATTTTTTTAAATAGTATTTGTTTTGTTATAATTTTTAGGAAAACTTAAGTGTACATTTATTATTGATGTTTATGTTTTTAATATGTAATTGTAATTTTGTATTGATTTCTTATAGTAATAAGTTTAAACGTGATATGTTTAATGTTCTAAATATGTACTAAACTTCCTTACGTTTGGTCAATACTTCAACTTGGTTGTGAATTGGCTAAATATCTTCGATATATGTTTCTATATAATTATATGTTTTTCCTAATATAAAAAGAAAACCATAGAAAAGACTTAATCATTATCCTTAAAACTTCATTTCGTTACAAAAATATAGCTTTGAAGATATTTCAATTGTGCAATAGTTAAATTTTCAATTAAAATTGCAACTTAATTATAATTACTTTTGTAGCATTTAGAAAATATTTCATTCAATTGAATTTTGCCTTTATTTTATATATGTTTGAAAAAGTTTTTTTTATGAATAAGGGAATATTTTCGTTAAACCATATAACATATTTTATACTTCATTATGTATTTAGAACAAATAAATAATTAAATCAAATTTATATATATTAGTATAAATCTACTTGTTTAGTTATCAATTGTTATAAATTGTATAAAATTATTACTTTTGTATACATTCATACCTAAAAGTTTACTATTTTATGATTTTCTTCATTAAAATTGCACATTTTTATTATAAAAAAATGACTTAGTCTTAAAATTGTATAAAATGGTTTAATAAATATATAATTTTACTCGATAAAATTTTAAAATTCTCGATTAAAAACATGTGTTATTTTATGGTTATTGTTTTATTTATTTGAAATTTAATACGACGATAATATAATGAATAAAAAGTGCTGGCTACCCTGTTGTCTCTAATAACCACCTTAAATAGTAAACAGATCAGATGAAGTGAAGTGTATATGTCATACACTGTTTTAAAAAGCCGACAGACTTAAATGATAATCTCAACACTTAAGCCTACGGTGGCCATATTTTTTAACGACAAAAATGGCAAGTTCTTTTTATACCCACCATCAAAAAGAATGGGGGGTATATTGAGATTATCATTCCGTTTGTAATTTCCCTAATATTGGCTCAGAAGAAAAGCGATATATATTCTGAATCCTTATGGAAATCTAAGACGATTGAGCAATGTCTGTCTGTCACTGAAATTTGGCATAAATATTCTTTATTTCTTTAAAATGTTGGTATTGAAATCGGGCAAAATCGGTTCACATTTGAGCATAGCTCCCGTATAACCTCGTCTAGGCTAATTGCTTATGATGATAAAATTTGGTAACTAAAAGTTTTACATAAGCACTAGGCAGCATATAAAATTTCATCGAAATCGGTTCACATTTAACCATACCTCCCATAGAAAAAACTTACGGAAACAGCCTAAATTCCACCTGAAATTCACTTAAATTCCAATAAATGATAAACTGTAATAGCTTTGGCCACTAAATTTAGCACAAGGAAGTCTTATGTGAATGCTAGCCAGTGTCACAGTGTTTATCACAATCGGCCACCATTTGACCATAGCTCCCATATAAAAAACTTACTGAAATACAAAAAGAAAAGGGGGTTTATGTCCGTCTGTCCATTAGATAAAAGCGCGATAGCGCCTTAACTAAAATGGCCACAGGCAGTGTGCAGGAGGTTTATGTCCGTCTAGAGAGACAAAATTTTACAAAAGTGTTTTTGATATGTAACAAAAGTTGTGTACTGAAAATGGGCGAAATCGGTTTACATTTAGTTAGAGCTCCCATATAACCCCGCCCCGGGAAACACATGAATGCTGATAAATTGAATACAATTGTAATAGCTATGACGACTAAATTTAGAATAGAGAAGTTTTATGGAACTATTGGTCAGTATATCAATTTTTATACGAATCGGTCCATATTTGACTATAGCTTTCATATAAAAAAACACTCCCGGAAAAAATATTATACTGTGGTGCTTTCATTTGACGGACAGAAACCCCCTTTCTTTTTGGTATTTTGTGTTTCCATAAGTTTTTTATATAGGAGCTATGGTCAAATGGTGACCGATTGTGACAAAATTTTGCACACTGGCTGGCATTGTACTAAATTTGTACTAAATTAAGTTTTACAGTTTTAGATTTATTGGCATTTAAGTGTATTTTTGGTGGAATTTAGGCTGTTTCCATAAGCCTTTTGTACGGGAACTATGTTTAAATGTGAACCGAGATCGATGAAATTGTATATGCTACCTAGTACTTATGTAAAACTTATATATATTTTATCATCATAGCTGTTATAATTTTGTCATTTAAGCGATTAGCCTAGACGAGGTTATACGAGAACTATGGTCAAATGTGAACCAATTTTGCCCAAATTCAATAGCAAAATTTTTTTCAGAAATGAATGTCTTTGCTAAGTTTCAGTGACCTAGCTCCTTTCGTTTAGGCGTTATCGTGATTTCAACAGACATGCGGACAAAGAATTTCATAAAGAATCAGAATTTTGGTTTTTGAACCAATATTAAGGAAATTACAAACGGAATGACGACCTCAACATACCCCCCATTCTTTTTGATAGTGGGTGTAACAAAGGGATAAATCGAAATACATACAAAAAAAGTGCTCAGCTTTGCCTTTTGTAGTATTTATTTGTCTGCCAACGGGAGATTTTTTGAAAAAACTGGATGAATTTATTCTAAAAATACGACCTAATTTGTTCTAAAAATACGACATAATTCATGGGACCTGGAGATGTCCGCCTATAATAGTTGTCCGCCAGTGGTGCTTTCATTGTATATCAATTTGGCACAATTTCTTCAACATATAGGGCGGTATATTTCATATTGAATTTCAGTGCTTCAATCTTTGCGGTCTTTTCCAAAAAGCTAAAATAGTCCGAAGGCTTTAATTCTCACGATGTATGTAGTTTGTCAACTGATCGATCTCAAATCTCAGTTTGGGCATTTTATCGGAATGCATTGCAGTTCTACAGGCTGTTCTTTACACCAAATACGTCAATTTTTGTTTTTTACGTTACTACTCAACTAGAAATGAGATTCATCGCTGTTCACACTTATCCGATAAAACAAGTTAAAAGTTCTGTTGCCGGTCAAGCCAGTCCATATTGTAAGGTGAAGTAGAGTCCAAAAATGTTTTTTTTTTTCAATTTTGAACAATTTCAATAGCGATGGTCGAAGTATTAAAGCAAATATTTGCACGAATTAATCATATTCAATTTTGATATAAGTAAAAATTTAATATATGAGCAGACATGAACTTTACCTTGAGAAGACCAGTAAACACTCGCCTCAGACCTGAATTTCGCAAAGATATGCTAAAGCATGGAGAATTTTTAGTCATAGTGTGGTGCTTTTTTTCTTACTCTGGATTGGACCAATTTATCAAATATTGAAAAGATATTTAACAGAAATATACTTCATTCCACAATGTTTCCATATGCTTCTTAAAACATGTCGAATGATTGGGTCTTCCAACACGACAATGACCCGAAGCACACCTCTAAGCTTGTCAGAGCAGGGAATGTTGCACTGACTTAAATTTTGGATTAAAATCATCCTAGAACCCCATTTTCTACGAATATATGGGCAAATCCCGCGTGACGGACGATACATTTGTACGGATTTTGTTCTACTTAAATGTATCTTATTGTCGTTCTACACTAGATATCTTTCCACAGATTTCAGAGAATATTAGCCCATCGATTGTGCTATCGAAGGGCATTTGTTAGTTTACATACTTCTTTCGGAGCAAAAAGATATTCGCTGTTAAAGTGCTGCGACGGACGCTACAAAAAAATGGAAGTGACTTTCAACACGTGTTTCTGTAATTTTCATCAAATCGGTCATAGTAATAAAAAATTATAAGTACATTAAAGATAGAGGAAAATCAGAGGATTACAAAACTGTTTTATAAAATATTTTAAAGTTTCCAGTTTCAACAAAAATCTATAAATGAACTGTTGCGGACGCTATGTGACGGACGATACAGTTTTTACTTGAATGTTTTATTAGGAAAAAAAACATATTTCATATTTTTTTTAAGGATTCGTAGATCAGTGAAAATAATGCTTTTATTTGTTCCCGAATTTCATCTTCTTCCTTTTCATGTTCTCGGTTAAAATGTGATTTTTGGGCACGATTTAATATTTCACAAAACGGCTACATACATACATTTATTTAAAGTTTTTCACTTTTGTTGAAATAAATTAATTTTAGTTGAACCAGAATTTATGTTGATGGTCGTGGGTTCGAGTCGGGCTCAGGTTCATGTCATAAATTATTTTTTTAATTTATGATTTTTAAATTAGATGAATAAATTTTAGGAATACTGCATTTTCTGTCCCGCTACGGACTTCATCAGCACACTGTTTCACCAATTGTTAGATGCCAGTAGTATTTACCTGAATTCTTAAGCGAAATTGAAAACGAGAATTATGTTAACACTCATTTCTATTTCACCTATGACCATATGATCGATTCAGTTAGACGAACTTATCCACCATAGTTTTTTCCTTTATGTTTTGTATCCCTATCCTTTATTAATCTAAATTTACTTTGTACTTTAACCAACTGTCAGAATGAAGACAAAGATTTTTGTTTTGACAAGTTTTTGTTTATTCTTTTATGTTAATGCAAATTTTGAATTTAGTATCAACTTGATCTTATTTATCGTAGAAAGAATGCTGCGGCTAGCTGTTAGAGTGACCCAAAAATAAAAAAAAATTAAATTTCAATAGCATCAAATATGCCCACTAGAGCGGTTCGCCTTCCATACAAAAAAAAAGTTATGTCAGTCACCCCCTAGGATTAAAGATAATGTCAAAACAATTCCAAAAAATATTTTTTTATTTTTTTATCACGCCTACAAATACCGCCCTTTTAGTATTTTGTTCACTGTGTCGTCATTTGAAGTCCGATAATAACATATTATATATCGGTGATCTCGGCTCTGTAAGGGCTACATTTCTCTCTTTGATAGTTTTTTACTACCACGTCAATTTATAGTCATAACTTCTAAGAGATAGATTTTTACTCAATTTGATTAGGGTGGGTACGACTCGAATTTTAAAAAGTTATGACTAGAAATTGACGAGGTTGTAAAAAACTATCAAAGAAAGAAATTTACCCCTTACAGAGCCCTGAACATCGATGTATAAAGTGTTAAAATCGGACTAAAGATGGCGACACAGTGAACAAAATACTAAAAGGGCAGTATTTGTAGGCGTGGTAAAAAAATAAAAAAATATTTTTTGGAATTGTTTTGACATTATCTTTAATCCTAGGGGGTGACTGACTCAACTTTTTTTTTTCGAACCACTCTAATGCCCACTGTATATTTTTTTAACACCTAATATCTTAAATTTAATCTGTGGATATAGACAGTGTTACTGCTTTATGAATAAGACAAATATGTGTTCGTAAATATTGTATTAATAAATATCATTTTGTTAAATACACTGTGACGGACGCTACACACTTTTTTATACATATTATTCTGTAAAATACTATATAAACATCTATATATTTTTAGCCTTATGTAAAACATACTATAAGTTCTCTTTACTAACCAAGTTCAATTGGAGAAAAAAGAAAAATTGCACTATTCAAATTAAAAAAACCTTTATTTCTGTGACGGACGCTACACACTGTGAGCCCTTTTTTACTTGACGTTATTTATATCACTACAATTACATTTGATGGGTTCTTTTACATCTAATTGTACACAATTAAGCAGACTTTGAGTTTCTACTGAAACTTGATACCTAAATGGATGTTTTTGCGATTTTTATGAACTTTTAAAAAACCTATTATTTTAAAACATGTATAAAAATTCGAGATGGGTGCAAATAAAGACCTGCAATTCACGAAGAGAGCAATCAAAAATTGTATCCATTATATATTCTAAAGGATCAGTATATGATTAATTTTTCTATAAACACAAATATGCGATTTTGACAGTTTTCAAATTTTGTCCTTGGTTTAATGTTTTTCGGATTTGCCCATAAATATAATAAAACATTAAATTAATAAAAATTTTCTTCGTAAAAAGTAAAAAATTTATACCATCTTTTTGAGAAAAAAAAAATAACTTTTTTTGATAGTAAAGTAATCATGTGTTTTCTTTGTTTCTTCAAGATAATTTCAAAATGTAAAAAAGATCAATCATATTGGACAATAATTAAAATAGGTACATGGTTAGTAAGATATAACCGTTCTCTCTTTTGTTAGCCACATAGAAAATCATAGAAGGGAAAACCTGTCAAATAAACCTGAATTAGCTGTCAAAAAAACCTAAATCTATCATTGTGTTTGAAAAATTTTTTTTTAGTAGTGTTAGTGAAAAATGAAATCCACACAGTTGGTTTTTAAGCACAGTTGTATTAAAAGTTCTGAAAAAAATATGTACTTTTAATGAAATATATGTATATTATTTTGAAGATATAATTAATATTTCAATAGTTCCAAACAATAGTTTTAAATCTGGCTTAAAAATTAAAGTTTTTGAAAATTTCCTATAAAAGAAATTAACTATGATAAGATTCCCAAAATGTACCATTTTTATATAAAAAATTAAAAAAATAATAATAAAAAATACTATTTTTATAGGAAATTTTCAAAAATTTACTATTTTTATAGGAAATTTAAAAAAAATTTACCGTTTTTATAGGAAATTTTTTAAAAATTTATTATTTTTATAGGAATATTTTAAAAAATTTACTTTTTACTCAAAATTTTTTTTAATTTACTTTTTATATAGGAAATTTTTAAAAGAAATTACTATTTTTATAGGAAATTTTTCAAAAATTTACTTTAGGAAATTTTTATAAAAGAAATCGCTATTTTTATAGGGTTTTTTTAATTTACTATTTTTATAGGAAATTTTTAAAAAATTTACTATTTTTAAATGAAATTTTTCAAAGATTTACTATTTTCATAGAAAATTTTTTTTTAATTTACTTTTTTTATAGAAATTTTTTTAAAAAATTACTACTTTTATAGGAAATTAAAAAACAATACTATTTTTAAAGGAAAATTTTCAAAAATTTACTTTTTAAATATAAGGGAAATTTTTAAAACAAATTGCTATTTTTATAAGAAATTTTTAAAAAATTTACTATATTTATAGGAAAATTTTCTATTTTTATAGAAAAATTTTCAAGAATTTAGTATATTTATAGAAAATTTTTCAAAAAATTAGAACTTTTATAGGAAATTTTTCAAAAATTTTACTATTTTTTAGGAAAATTTTTAATTTTTTTTTTATTTTTATAGCATAATTTTTCAAAATGTACTAAAAATTAGTAGGAAAATTATTATTTGCAATTTCTAAAATTAATAGTAACATGCTAGATTCAAATTTCACTATTCAAATTTCCAAACTGCGAGGTACGTTTAGTTGTACGATCTAAAAAAAAGTAGTTTATTTTTGAAACTAAAAAAAGCAACTCAGTTTATTTTCATTTCTTAATAAATAAACTTTAAAAATGAAAAAAAAATTATTTGTTTTAAAGAAAACAAATTATATTTCAGTTAATAAAATATGACTAAAATGTTTAAAAAAGTTATAAGAATCTTGTTTTTGGAAAATTTCTGCAACTGAGCAATTGATTTTGTGTAATTTAAAGGTAAATAAAATGTTTGTATTTGTTTTGATTTTTCATTCTTCAAGATGGCGGTAGTTACACACAACCTATACGTGTGAGTTGTCATATGGAACAGCTGATTCTTTCCTATCTATTTATAATCTATGGTTAGCCATGTTGACATTCTGACGTTTGATCGAATTATTATTTTCTTACATTAAATGATGCTACCATACTACTTTTAAAAATCCCAGTTAAAGTTTGCTTTTAGTTTGAAAAATATTTAATAATTTTCAGGAAATTTTTAAATTGCTTTTTCGTAGAGAATATGAACAATTCGGACAGATAACTCATGAAGGAAGGGATACGCACAAAAAACAAATTTCAAATATTTCGCATTTACTTCAAACAAACTTTTTTGTAAGAGATAACGGTTATACCTTTCTATTTTTGCACCCTTCACCACCATAGGTGGAAAGGGTATTATAAGTTTGTGCTGATGTATGGAACGCATAGAAATATTTGTCTTAGACCCACCTTTTAGTATACCAAAAGGCTTAGAATCACTTTCTCGATTTAGCGATGTCAGTCCGTCCGTCTGGCTGGCTGGACCCCCATATAAACCATGTAATCAAACTACAGGTCGCAATTCTAAAGATAATTTGATGATATTTGGTACAAATCATTTTTTTGATAGTGGGACCATGGCTATTGAAATTCGTCAAAATCGGTCCATTATTTATGGCACCTCCCATAGGTCCCACTTCCCGAAATTGATATATTGGCCACAAATATCAATATTTTTTCATGAAATTTAAATCAAATACTGCTTATGTGAACATAAATCACTGTACCAAATTTCGGTCCACATTTGACCATTTTTTGTATACATAATTTTTGTAACAACTGTAATCAATTTGCCAAATTTCGAGATAATCGGTCCACATTTGACCCTTACGCTCATATTAGTCCAAATGACGAAAACAGGTTAAATGTATAAGTTTTGAGAAAATGTTTGTATGATGGCAAAATTTAGCAAACATTTTTCTTTATACAGGGAAAACAACACCTTTGACCTTAGTGGTGAAGGGTATCGTATGGTCGGGCTTGACCGACTATAGCACTTTCTTACTTGTTTTATCATGGGTTAGTGTGCGAATATTTAAAAAAGTACTTAATGTTGAACTGATTTGAAATGTTATGTTCTATGTTCTCGAAAATCTAGCTATGGTCTTCCAGTAGTAAATATTATAGGCCGGCGGATGAATGCTGCTACACAAAAAAAAATCAAAAATTTTTCTATGTGCAATTAACTTGTTCCATTTATATTTTAAAGATTGATCTTTAGATTTAACAAGAATAGAGAAATTGGGCAATGAAAAAAGAATTTTTATAATGCGCGCTTTTATGCTTTAGAGTCTGTAATGAATAACTTTTTGATAAGATGTCGCACATATGACACCGAGGGTGGAGGAATTCATTATTTTTTAAAAAATGTATTTTTTTAATGAATTAATAAAAAATAAATTACATTAACTCTCCAAAAATTTATTTAAGTTTCTTAATGTAGCAAATTTTATCCTATATATGTTTTTTTTATTTTTGCAAAATACTAAACTTTTTATGTATGTATGTAATTCAGCTTTTTTTGTATAAAAAAAGAACTCTGCATTATAAGTTAAAAGATGACAGAATTTAATTTTTTGTACTAAATGGAAAAAATGCAATTAAACTGGAGACAGGCTGCAAATTAATATGTGTTCCATCCTTAAAACCAGACAAACCATTTTCTTTTGTTTGGTCAATTCTATTCGAATAAAAAAATTTAGAAATATGTAACCCTTTTATGCCGGACATTTTTTCGGCTAAAGATAAGTTTTGTTCTTTGTTAATACCTAAATATAATACGTGCTTATTTTATTAAATACAATAACTTTTTTCACTTATTTTTATTATCGTGGTCTAATTTTAACTTTAGGAAACAAAGGTCACAAAAGGATTAAAATCCATACGTACATGCAGAAACAGTTGCAGACACAGTCTCAATTATTTTCTTATATTGGGCTTTAAAGGCATAGAGTAAAAATTGAATACAGGTTAAACTGTGTGGGTCTAGCCGGATTATTTAATACATATACCACTGAGCTCAAATGATGTCTGTCCAATAACACTATGAAGCATCGCTGTCAGCCTCAACAATTCTAAAGTGGGCCCATGCGTGGATCGAAAATAATAGACACTATATCAGTACAAATTTAAACATTTAAAATTGTTTTCATGAATCGTTTTAAATTCTACAGCAAAAAAAATATAAAAAATTTTAAATTTGTACTATTATAACATGAGTTGTTTTACGAAAAGTCTCTTATTTTTCGATTCTTCCATGTGTCCACTTTTTTAGTTTTTCGTATTTTGATGTCTACACTATAATCCATATTTGAAAGAAGGATCAAGAAAATGGAAGATATGCTTTTTGAGATGTCCTTGAGCCATAATTAATCTTCCTTGTTCTCCAATACATGGCCAAATTTTCAAATTAAAAGAATGTGAAAGTAAAGAACATACTCTGAAATATGAGCCTAGTTTTATAAAAATCTGAAAACCTTATCAAATGATATAGTCATATACAAAACGAACTTTGGACCACCATAAAATCTTAACCAAAGCCAAATTCAAAATTTTAAAGAGCCCTAAAAATTGAAGGACCTAAAAGAATTTATATACTAAATCCAATTCGGAGATGGTGTGGTACAGTACATATAAAAGGTGTGTTTTTTAATCTTAAAATCTAAAGAAATTATTTTAAAGCTTAAAGGGACTGTAATATTAATATTTTTTATAATAAAAAGGAGCAACTTCAAGAGGTCATAAAAATGAAATTCGAGCTAATCTTTCAAAACCCTTTGGCAGTTCTGTTAACTTAATAGTCTACTTTCAGTTGGCATTTGGAATTGTTGAGGCTGATTTTTCCTGTTGCACTGTGTAATCAACAAACTAAAAAGTCTATTTTCAATGCATAAAGTCATATTTAGAATGGGTTGTTTTTTCACTTTTGATCCTGATCGACTTCTAATAATAAAATTATATGAACAAATTGTCCATAAAATGATATTATGAAACAATTTATCAAAACTACTTTTTTTAGTATATGTGACAGCGCCTAGAGAAAGGGACCTAAGGGTATTTTGCACGCATAGAGAAAGGGACCAGGAGAGCCATTTTGAAGATTTAAATATTATTTGTTTACCTTATTTTTAACCCTTAGATCCCTTTCTCTATGCATGCAAAATACTCTTAGGTCCATTTCTCAATGCGCTGTCACATATACTAGTACTATATTCAAGAACTATGGACTGACAACAGATGAATCTTCAGGTCTTTTATTTTTAAATAAGGTTTCTGATGACTGATATTAATAAAACCTTTTAAGGTCCTCGTGGATCCTTTAAGTATTATAAATTCTTTATGTTTCTCTTGGGTCTTCTTCTGGATTTGACATAGCGTGAAGATCTAGTCAGTGGTAGATTTGCCCGATCTAAAGTCACATTGGTGGGATATAATTATTTCGTTAACTTTGGCCTTTAACCTTTCATACAGTATGATCGATAGAATCTTATATGTAATTGAAATGAGACTTATACCTTTATAATTGGTACATACGGTTTTATCTCCTTTTTTGTGCACTGGACGTACGTTTTTCTAACCATGTGGTTTTTATAAGTTGGGACATACTCCTTGTCAACTCATCACCTCCGGCCTTAAGAAAACTCTGCTGGCAAACCATAGACGAGTTATTGCAATTCTAACCTGATTTTGGTTCGTTGGTGGACATATAAAGCCGTCATTATTGATTTTTTAGGCGTGTCATCTTGATCGCTTACATTTGGTAGGATCAATTTGTAGAAGTGTTCCTTCCATAGTTTCAGTACGCTTTCTGTATCTGTCACCCACCAGATTTCCTTGGTCGTCCTTACAGGAGAATATACAACTACCAAAACCATCCGATTGGTGTTTAACTTTTTGGTAAAATTTACGCACTTCAATACGACTCTTGTGCATCTAAATTTCCTCAAACACACGTCCATTCCATTTCTTTTTTATTTTCTTCGGAATAGGCTTTTCTCTTCCCTCCATTTCTCTCGAAATCTTTCTAAAGTTCTACGCGTAACTACTGATTATAGAGTTGCCTGTAGGCTGCACTTTTCTCTGCTGTGGTATTGCGTCACTCCTCGTTATACCAAGTGTTTTTAGGAACAGAGTTTGGAGCCCTGATACAGATTTTGCAGCAGTCTTCATGGAGTTGGCAATATGTTGCCATAGCGTGCAGATGTCGTTTTAACCGGGCGAGTAATCGGTGGTAATTTGATGAGATTGTAGCTTGGTGACTTCAAACTTTCTTTGTGCCTCTGTCTGTATGTTCGGCGACACACATTAAGACGAATTCTCACCTTAGCTGCAACAACGTAATCATCGGAGTCCATATTGGCTTCTCGAATTGTATATACATTAAATACAATTGATGAGTGCCTTCCGTCAACTACAATATGGTCTATCTGATTTTTTGTAACTTGATCGGGAGACAACCACGTCGCTTTATGGATATCAAGGTGTCGAAACCTGGTACTACTTACTACCATTTTGCGAGCCACCGAAGTGGAGATCAACCTCAAACCATTGTCGTTGTGGAGACTGAATTAACCAACAGTAGATTAAAAGCAACTTTCCCGCCCAATCTTTGCGTTAAAATCACCCAGTATTATTTTGACGCCATGATGAAGGCAGTTATCGTACACTTCGTTGATCATAAAAGGCTTCTTTTATATCATTACCTCCCTCTTCCGTGGGAGCGTGGGCACAAATTAGGCTCTGATGAAAGTACTTTGCTTTGATTAGTATTGTAGCTATCCTTTCGTTTACCGGGTTGACCCTGGAGACTAGATTTTGCATTCTTTTTCTGATCATGAATCCGCAACCAAATTCATGCCAACTCTCATGGCAGCAGAAATACAGGTAACCTTTTGGTGTCTTGGCGAAAGCGTGGACATTACATCTCCTGGACAGCAGTCACATCACACTTATATGCATCAAGAACATCCATCAACTGGATCAAATCACCACCTCTGTAAAGGTTTCTTATGTTCCAGGTTCTGATCCTTTAATCATGGTTCTTTTTTCGCTTTCCATAGTCGTCAACATTAGGGTGCCGTTTTAATTATTTCTTTTTGCTTTTTCATAGTAGATATTATTTTCTAGGAGTGTGTTACAAACATGACGTCCCAACCCATATTTTTATCGTTCTTATCTGGGGAACTCGCGGCACATATTAGCTCGCTACTTTAACGGATCTTAACATAGTTACCTATGTGAAACCTCGAGAAGGTCAGTGTTCACAGTTAAGATGAAGGATGAACCAGTTAAGATGAAGTCTGGGCTTACCAAGTTAAGACCAATTGGAACCGTTGTTTGGTATCCAAGGTGGATACCAAGCAACATTACTCTTGAAAACTAGAGCTAACCTAAAAAAACGGTTTACTCAAAATGTCATAATCGAGCACAGTGTTATTCAAATTAAATTTATAGATAAAATCATGGCAAAAAAATTGTAAGGTATAACCGTTCTCTCTTACAAAAAAAAATTTTGAAGTAAATGCGAAATATTTGAAATTTGTTTTTTGTAAACAATTATAAAAGTCGTTGCCACATGTGAGAAATGGGAATATTATTATCAGGAAATTTTGAACGTATAATGTGTAATGTGTTGTAAATATTTCGTTAAAACTTATTTTATAAAATATAGCGGATCCTGCACAAGGAAAAAAAAGACTTGAGACAATTCAATTTTGTCATAATATATTTAAAGTATTTTTGTGTAACATATTTTTTTATAATTTATGTTACAGTTTCTTCAGCTTCTTTTTGGGATTGAAAATTTTATTTTCACCAAAATTTTATTTAAAAAACGTATCTTCAAATATGTTCTTATAGATAGATTTTGGTGTGATCTTTTATAGTATGAGAATTATGGGCTTTTTAAATTTCAAAAATTATACGGCATAACTTTAGAAGTTTATATCCGATATAAACTGGTATATCAAACAAAAGCTACTGAAAGTATCATTCAAATGATATATTATACATTCTTCCGATTTATAAAGATTAAGAGCTCACATACTCAAAACTTATTTTTACAACCGACTTTGTTTATAAAAATGAGCATATCTTAAAATAATATAGAATAAGTACGGTATTTTATATAATGAATTTTATACAGGATATACTGGGCTTTTATATAACATAAACTACTTAGCTCTAGCATATGTAGCGAGTTAGTTATGACAGCGTAAAATTTTACTTCTATTGAGTTAGAGTTATATAAATAATATTTATATAACTCTAACTCAATAGAAGTAAAATTTTATTTATTAAATATACATTTTTATATTATATATAAAATTTATATATTTTTTTTGTCTATATCTGCAATGGTAGTCGGTAGTCGTGTGGCTATGTCGACGCTTAAAAATATGATTTCTATTTGAATGAATGTATTCTAATTTTAACAGGTTGTAGCCCGTAGCCTGCAGTCGTGATTGTGTTTATAGTATAATAGCAAACCGAAACTGGGATTTTTAAAAGTAGTATAGTAGCATAATTTGAGAAAAGAAAATAATAGTTCGAAATATTGGAAATAGTAAAAAATACTGTAATTTATTAGAAAACAAAAGA
The DNA here is from genome assembly GCA_933228675.1 of Stomorhina lunata. Classification (NCBI taxonomy): domain Eukaryota; kingdom Metazoa; phylum Arthropoda; class Insecta; order Diptera; family Rhiniidae; genus Stomorhina; species Stomorhina lunata. The sequence continues at coordinate 77,777,033 of OW121744.1, forward strand.
TCTTTCACATTTTAAAAGTTTGTATAATTTTTTTTTTTAATTGAAACTGACATACCATACCAAAAAAATAAATTAAAAATATTAAAAAATATTGTAAATTATTAGAAAACAAAAGACACATTTCACATTTTAAAAGTTTGTATAATTTTTTTTTAATTGAAACTAAAAAGTTCTTGGCGGATTCTGTTCCGAATCACCACCAAAAAATGTTAAAGGAGGATACATTTCTGATTAATTTAAATAATTACTATAATTTTTTGTTGACTTTGAAGCTCCCAATTTTTTTGAATACGCTCTGTAAAAATATGTCAAAATATTTATGCCACATCCTGAAATTTCCTTTTTTAGTTTCAATTAAAAAAAAATTATACAAACTTTTAAAATGTAAAAGGTCTTTTGTTTTCTAATAAATTACAAAATTTTTTTACTATTTTCAATATTTTTAATTTATTTTTTTTATTGTATAGGAAAAGAAGAAAAACAACTGGTATGTCAAAATAAATGTGTCGACTAGTGTACTTCGTTCACACCAACATTTTTTGACATTATTCCTTAAGTTTCATAGTCGCATTTCCGAATATATGATTGAAGTACTTCTGCAATTGAAGTAAAACCACTAAAAATTTAATTTAAATTAAAATAAGTAGGAAAATATAGAATTTATTAGAACAGATGATGTAGAACATGTTTATCGCACACATCCTATATATGTTTGTATGTATGTACTTACAAATACTATAGGTATATTATTTCTATTTAAGCATAAATCACATTTTAGTGCTCGCTTTGTTCTTTAATATTTGAATATCATATTTTTACTTCATTGTATTTATTATAAAATAATTTTCCGCTTTAAATATGCTGCATTTCCGCTAATCTCGAGCAATATTTAATTTCTTCAAACATATGGGATGTTCCATAAAGAAGTATTATTTTGAATATGCAACAAAAAAGTATTACATTTTAGTGAAACCATGATGTTTGGTTAGAAAATGTATCTCAATAACAGAATATAAATTATATTATTATATTATATAATATTAAAAAACTGTCCTAGTTATTTTACATCACCAAAACATTTTATTATGGGTGATTTTTTTACATTTTTTGAAAAAAAAAATATATTGGAGTCTACAAGTAAACTAATGCAGTTTTCCCAGAAATCATAAAAAATCCATAAAAAAGTTTTGGAGTTATTACATTATTATATTTATATTATATTATTATATTTCTCCCTGAAAATTAGTGTCCTTGACGACACTCCTATGAATATACAGCCAAAAAAATACTTTGGATAAAAACTGGCAAAGTAAAACATAATTTACTTTTAATTTATTTCTAGACTTGTAAGTACTAAATAGTTTAATTTTGTGAAAATATATTAATAAGTGTTTTAAAATGGGTCATTATTCCTAGGTCGGTTTCAAAACTCGTTTTTTAATTATACCCTTCACCACCATATAAGTTTGTGCTGATTTATGTAACGCATATAAATATTTGTCTTAGACCCACCCTTAAGTATACCAGTAGGCTTAAAAAATACTTTAGCGATGTCAGTCCGTCCATCTGCACGGCTGGCTGGTCCCCCATGAACCATGTAATCAAAGTACAGGTAGCAATTCTAAAGATAATTTGATGAAATTTGGCACAGATCATTTTTTGATAGTGGAACCATGGCTATTGAAATTCGTCAAAATCGGTCCATTATTTATGGTACCTCCCATAGGTCCCAATTCAAGGAATTAATACTTTGCCCACAAATATAAATATTTTTTCATGAAATTTAACAAATGCTGCTTATATAAACCAAAATCACTGTAAAACGCTCATAAATCTGAAGAAAATGAGAATTTTGAAATTATTTTTTGCACACATAATTTGACCCTTTTAGCACCAAGCCACAGAAATATCCCAAACGATTTTTTTATATTTTATTTTCATCGGATTGAAAAAAGAAACAAAATTTTTTGAACAAATAAAAATCATAAGGGATTTTTATTATTTTTTTAAACTTCAATGATTGTTATTTTTTGGATATAAATATGAAAATATTGTTTTAAAAGTATTAATATTACTAAAATTATTTCAGAAATTTAAAATTAATTTTAGTTGTTTTGTGATTAATCTTTTTAGAAAAACAATTGCCGCAAAAATTAAAAAAACCTATGGAAAAATCAAAAGAGGAATTATTAAAGAGCCGGAGTTATAGCTCCAAAACGCCGCATTTGCCCACCGTTGCTATATGTGTACTCCACTTCGTTAAGGTACAAGGCCAATACACGCGGCATGCGGCTGCGGGCGGTCGTAGTATTGCCAGTACATAAAACGTGCGTTTGTTTACAAAAATATTCATATACAAATATATTTGAGTAGGATGTAATTAAATCTGGTAGCACTGAAAAAATCTGCCGCGCGGAAAAGTAGAACAAAGTTCTATTTTTTTCCATTGCCGCTTCAAATATGACATACAGTATTTTTCGTTTACCTGCATTTCGCTTAACTGCATTTTTTGCCTATCTGCACAAAATACAAAGTATTATGTATGATGGTTAATATTTGTATGAAAAAAAAATCGTGTACGTGCATTTTGCTTAAGTGCATATTTTGAATAACAGCATTCGATTTATGTTCAATAATGTTTATTTTTAGTATAAAATATTACTTTTAAGTGCCTCATAAAAACAAAACAAAATTTTTGTTGAAAATCGCTTTTTTGAGGAAAAATAAACCCCCGTCTTCACGACGGCAATAACATTGCCGCAATGTAGGCCTTTTACATGAGCGTGAGCGAGACACACGTACTATATTTGTCTTGTACTATATGTACTATATATGTCTTGCGGCAATAGATATTGCTCGTCTAGACGTGGGTTAAGGCAAAAAAGTTAACTCTAATGATATTTTTCAAAAACAAATCCGATATAGTTTATGTACTTCTTTATGTATAGTATATGTAGTTCATAAATTGCTTATGTACATATATGTATGTATAACTTACTACGTGAATTTACTTATGTATGATCTCTTTTGTTTTTAAATGAATTGTTTTGTTTTTGTTGAAATTAATAATTAAATTATTCTATTATTACAATAAAAATGAACTTTTACTTAAGAGCACATTTATGCAGGTAAGTGAATTCATTTTATAGCATAAATAATGCAGCTAAGCGAATTGTGCGTAACAGCACATTTTGCGTAAGTGCACAAATTTTCGTGCAAACTTGAATGTGCAGCTAAACGAAAAATACTGTATCAAAAAACAGCTGATTGCCGCCCGCTGCCGCTTGCATTGGCCTTTTTTATATTTATTTATTTATATTTTATGTTAGCGGTGGACGCTGCATTAGAAATTAAACTATACTTAAAATTTTAAATGTTTTAAAATATAAATATACGACGTGAAAATAAAATTGAAATTTTGTTTGGAAAAAATCGTGCAAATCTGACAAAATTACGAAAAATCTACCAGCAGCCAATCTAAGATGCATTTGGCAACACTGTTGTTCATGGCTTATCTAAATTTTTTGTCCAAATTTATCTAGTAAACTAATTTCATAATTAGGGACATCTAGTGGAGACTAGTTGTGCTATTTAATTTTTTTATTATATATTTGACAACTAGATGGCGCTGTTAATATGAATTTAATAAAGCGCATGTACAAATATTCTGTGATTTCCAGTAGCAAATTGTTTAATAACATAAACAAGAACAAATAACAGACAACAAACATTCCTACAACAAGGTGAAACTGATAAGAAAACTCCAACAACAGAACCCAACGGAACGGAGTGAAGTACAAAAACAAAAGATATCGTTATGGGAAGGTCTTGCATGGGAAATTGGGACTAGGCTTTTCGTTGTTAAAAAATCAAAATAGACACCCAACATTAGAATGCAGTTTAGTTCATTTTAGGATTTCTGAGCGAAATGTTATGTGGCGGTAGCTAAAGTCAATGAGTGAAAAATTTACGAAAAAAAGAATATTAAAATTGTGAAAATGGTTATTGTTCTACATAATAAATTATAAAAAAGTCTTTAATGATTGTTAAAGAATTATTAAATTAATTTACAAACACAATTAAGTGCCGCTAGTTTTGTCTATGGCTTAGCAAAAACAAACTCATGGTTATTGTGAGTTACAAAGAATTGCCAAAGAAAACTGCTGTAAAATTATCAACAATTATTTAATTAAACTTTTTACATTGTTTTGACAAATAGATGTCACTTTTGATTACAAACATTTTACCGCGCATGTTTTGCAGGAATTTCCAATATCAACAAAAATCCCGCAAATCCCTCCCATGTGAGAAGTATGGCATCACTGGCTTCGTGTTTTCTTTGACATTATTTTTGACAACTGTCAATTAACTCTCTCTCTCGAATGCTCTTGTTCTGCTCTCTGTTTTATTCGTTTAATAAAATTCGGTCGTTTTGCTTGTGATTTGTGAAAAAATCTGAGAAGAAGAAAAATTATTGTAACAAATAAAAATTTTAAAATTATTCAAAGAAATTAAATAAAAATCCATATTATTCAGTTTAAAACTGAATCGGATTCGGTCCTTTAATATGAAGAAAGTGTCGAAAAGAATGAAATATTGTATAAAGTGTTTTAAATAAAACTGTGTTTATGGGCTAACGCCCCCAGTGCTGCTGCCGCCACTTAACGACCAGGAAAAGATGTTTGGATAATACAGAAACGAGAAAACTATTTCTGCTCAAGTAAAGAAGTGCAAAAGTTATTAAACACTTGGAGGAGCCGCATCACGCTATACCCTTAATCCCATTGGAATATTAATAAATGATCAATTGAGTCATAAAATTAAATGTTAAAAAAATGTGCAATATTTGGAATAGATACAAAAAAATCCAACAGCAACAACAATGTCTTCGCAGTCTACTATTAGTTTTTGATTGTTGGAAAATATTACGGATGCCTCAAAATGTTTGGCATCCCTTAGACAAATGTCGTATATTTTAAAAAGAATTTGTTTATTATTAGAAATGTCGATTAGAAATGCAATTAATTAGTGTAAATGTTATTATTTAAAGACAAAAATTATCAAAAATATAAAGAAACATAATCAAATCAATGACAGGCTCCTGTCTTAGTTGCAGCAGTGACAAATAATTGTTAATCCTTCAACACTCCGTGTTAATGTGCACTCGTCCCACCTTCACTGGCACCTCCTCACAGCCACCCTATAACTATTACCACTACAAATACTTCTACTATTACTCCTCAAAAGAGTATTACGACTGACTCTATTATAGCAACAACTCCTACTCCTACAACAGCAATTACGAATCTATTCTATACTCTACCCCCGTTTTAATACTTAACATACATACCTATACTATACTACAATATAATAAACTAAAATTAGAACAAAATTATAACAAAACTAAAAACAAAAATTTAACAAAAAAAAAAAAGAAAAATACATCAAAAAAGCAAAAGGATTGAAAATAACAAAAGTGTATAAAAATTATTGAAACTGAAAATAATTAAAGCAAATTAAAGATTTAAAAATGCAAGCAAAAAAACGTTATATACTTGTGTTTGTTTCCTGTGCTTTTCTCGCGTACTGTTATTTCGGTGGATACCGGCTGAAAAATGCATCCCATCGGCGTCGTGGTACATCACTGTCTCCTTCTGTGGAAGGAGACAGCGAGTCTCTGGAGCATTTACCGAGCTATCTTTTGAATGAACCCGAAAAGGACTATTTACAATCCATAGCTCTAGATATAGCAGAGAACGTGCAAAAATCGCGTACCATATCAGAAAATTTGGCTGGTGCTTCCGCTGAACAAATACCTGCCAATGCCATGCAGACAAACTTATTGTCGTCATTATCTTCACGCTCTTGTCGCATGGAAACGTGTTTTGACTTCAGCAAGTGCTATAATGAGTTTCTAATCTTTGTTTATCCACCAGAACCCCTTAACTCATTGGGTGCCGCTCCACCCATTTCACCCAACTATCAAAAGATCATAACCGCCATACAAGAGTCGCGCTATTATACGCCAGATCCTGAACGTGCTTGTCTGTTCGTGTTAGGCATTGATACTTTGGATCGCGATTCGTTATCTGAGGATTACGTGCGTAATGTTCCGTCTCGTTTGGCTCGTCTACCTCATTGGAACAATGGTCGTAATCATGTCATTTTTAATTTGTACTCGGGTACTTGGCCCGACTACGTTGAACATTCGCTTGGGTTCGATACGGGAGAAGCGATTCTAGCAAAAGCTAGTATGAGTGTTCAACAGATTCGACCCAGTTTTGATATAAGCATTCCATTGTTTCATAAGCAGTTTCCGTTACGCGCCGGTTCAACAGGTCTGGCATCGTCTATGCATTTTCCATCAAACAAAAAGTACCTTTTGGCATTCAAAGGCAAAAGGTAAGTAAAATACTTAAGACAGTTTTAAGCAAATAAAAAAATAAGTTACGTTTATTTTATATATCGAGAGCCTAAATTAAAAAAGAGCTAACTAATGCATTTGCCGTTCACAGCCAGAGTTAAAACGTAGGTCCCTTGTCTGAGAGAAGTACCCCTTGTACCAATTGGAATGCTGTGTTTTTGAATCTATTAAAAATATATGTTGACATTTTTCTTGACATTGTAAAAGCTTTATCCTTCCCTTACCAACATCAAAAGTTAAGCTACTAATATTTTAATTTTTAATTACAAAACCACTGTATTTTATGAACTTTCGTTAAAGTATAATTAGCAATATATCAAAAAAGTAGGCTTTTAAATTTCAAGATAATCACATGAATTTATATTCATTTTTTCGGCCACATATACCCTTAGGTTAGGTTAGGTAATAAAGGAGGTGTCAAAGACACCTACACTCGGAGACCCCAGGGGTCCATTGTGATCCTTTAACAGAGAGGGAGAAAAGAAAGAATGAAGAAAGAAAGAATGAAGATAGGGAAAGAAAAATGTAGTAGAGAGTTGAAGAGAAGACTACCCTATCTAGGCCAGTTGGGACCCGTGATGAACCCTACAATATCAATTAACCTACACTGTTGTAGATCCTGTAGGTCAGCAAGGAATCTGCTGCCTAGAAGTTTAAGTCTTAGGTTTTGCAGCCTTGGACAGTGACAGAGAATGTGTTCCACCGACTCGGACGAATCCTCATCTAGACATAGTCTGCATCTAGACATGCTGCTATCCCACCTATGTAGCCTCGAATTTACCCTTGGTGCTGCATAAAATGGCCCAAACTATTTTGGTTTCTGAAAAACAGGAAGTTTTCTATAACTTTAGCCTTTTAACTAGCAGCAAATTTTGCGCTTTAACTTTCTTAATAGGTCATAAATTGCACTATTTTAAATTTGTAGTGTATTGGATTTCATTAGTGTATTGGATTTCATTACCATAAAAAAAACATCAGTACACTTAGAGAAAAAATTTGTACAAAAGATAATACAGTAGTGAAAAAAATCAAAAATTTGCATTTAAAATGGCACAAAAACACATAAAGATTTTGAGACCAAATTTCACGTACCGATTGCCACTATCAATATCTAAAAATTTGATATGGCGCTTCTCGATTAAATATTAGATAAACATGTTCTTAATATGTATGTTCATTTTGCGAGAAAAATATGTAGCCATTAAAAAAAAAGGCAAAACTATTTGTGTCATTTTTCACTTGTTCACCTTCATAAGACACATGGATGAAACAATGTGATATTTAAAGTTATGTTGCTCAAATTCACGAACAAATATCCTGAGGCCTACAGCGAAACAAAAATAATACGCTATTAAATCGCGATCATCTTAAATGCGTGAAATGTAACAAGACAACAGTGTCTTCTGATCATTTTGTGTTCAAGGAATCTTAAAGTTAAATATTTAGTAATATGAAAAGCTGCCACTAAGAAACAGTCCAACGAAAGAAATGTATTTAATACCTCATCGACTTACAGCGATTATATCTTATTAAAGTAGAGATGGAAAATGAAAGGACTTAAAAAACAAATTAACATATTGAGAAACTAACAATTTCGCGGTGGAAAAATCTGGCTGACAATTGTTAAAAAACTTTCGGAATATCATCGCAGTTATCTCTTTTGAACATTTTTGAAAGCATCTATTTTTGTGTTTCTAAAAATCTTGCAAAAGATTGTCGCAAGTTGGAGGTATTGCTATGTTTCTTACAAATGTATCAAATACATATTATTTGAATAATTAAAAATGCGATTTTCGTATGTAACCTAAAAATAGCCATCTTTTAACAGAATTTAGAAACAAATAAAATGTAAAACAAACATTATTTTTATAATCCCAGAGATTCATTTTCTACAATAAAAAATCTTTTTCGCAAAAAGGCGTTTTTGATATATTGATAAGTATTATATTGGCATTACTTAATCAAAAATCTTTCTAGGATTCTGCAAGGATCTTTCAAAATGAGGTATATATTAGGTCGCCTAATTTTTAAAATACGCATAAATTTTTATTTTTTTATTTTAATTGGAATGGTTTTACACACAACTAAACCAAAATTGGTTTTAAGTATTATTCTTTTAAGATTGTTGCAAATCTTTTAAGCAAAAGTTCCAAATTTGTTTCCTTAAGTGGTTTACATTAAGTGTGATTAATATAATGCACTAACAATCTATGAAAATCGCACTAAGAACTTGAATAGGGTTAAATCTTAATAGGAAGTGAAATTCGTAAAAAATGGTATTAACCAAAATTATAAAATAGTGATATCTCAAAAACAAAAGCTATCTTTTTAACCATATTCTGTATTTTGTTATAGCGAATCTTATACTATATATACAGTGTGTTTTTACGTTGAAGGCATCCGATTGAAAAAAAATGCAAAGAAGTAAAAACACTTTCTTTAGTATATAAGTAATGTATGCTAAAATGATTTTTAATATTGTTAAAGGTTAGCCGTTTCTTCTTCGGGGCCAAATGTCAAAATATGGATTTTTTTTAATTTTCATATCAAAGTTATGGAGTGTGAAGAATTTATTAACAAAAACATAAAGATTTAGATCGATTGGTGCCCAGAAAACGTTGACCACATTTATTAAAATTTTTAAATTTGATATTCTGATCAGGCGTAAAGAGCAATGTTGGACAAAGTCTCTATGATTCTATCCGATTTTGTATTTTGCTAAATACAATATCAGAAAAACTTTGCCTAACAATCTGGAAAGAGATTAAAAAAAACAAATAGTTGTTAGGGAAATCTTTATTTTATAAATAACTCGTTAAATTTAAATCAAAAAGGCAATTTGAATAAAATTCAACATATTCACAGCCATACATTTTTTGAGTTGGAACTCCACATGTGAGATAACATAATCACGTTTGTGCATTTTGTAGTAATAATATGTAATTTTATACAAATTTCAAATATTAGGACATTAAGACAATATTAAAAGATGTCTCTTGTCTATACCATAATTAGCAATATATCAAAATAAGTAGGTTTTTAAATTTCAAGATAATCATATGAATTTATATACATTTTTTCAGACACATATTTAGCTATTCTTGGTGCTACATAAAATGGCCCAAGCTATTTTGGTTCCTGAAATACAGGGTGTTTTCTATAATTTTGGCTTTTAAACTAGAAGCAAATTTTGCGCTGTAACTTTCTTAATAGGTCATAAATTATACTTTTTTAAATTTGTATAGTTAGATAAGTGTAAAAGATTTCATCACCATAAAAAAAACATCAGTACACTTAGAGAAAAGATATGTATAAAAGATAATGCAGGAGTGAAAAAAGTATAAAATTTGCATTTAAAATGGCACAAAAGCGGATAAAGATTTTGAGACCAAATTTTACGTACAGATAGCTACTATCGATATCTAAAAATTTGATATGGCGCTTCCCGATTAAATGTTTGGTTCTTCGACAAATTGAGAAAAACTAACAAAAAAAATGAAAAAAGGGTCAAAATTCTGCATTTTTAATATTTGTCTTCCTATAACTCATTAACTAACAAACGCATCGAGAAGCGCCATATCAAAATTTTAGATAAACATGTTCTTAATATGTGTGCAAATTTTGCGAGAAAAATATATAGCCATTTTTGTGCCATTTAAAAAACAAGCAAGCCTATTTGTGTCATTTTTCACTTGTTCACCTTCGAAAGACACATTGATGTATGATAGCAATGTGGTACTTAAAGGTATATTGCTCAAATTCACGAACATATATCCTGAGGCCTACAGTGAAGCAAAAATAATACGCGATTAAATCGCGACCATTGATTTTCTTCTACATCTTAAAGTGTGTATACAGCCTACATTGAATCTCTTAAATATGTAAAATGTAACAAGACAACAGTGGCTTCTGATCATTTTGTGTTCTAGGAATCTAAAAATTAAATATTTAGTAACATGGAAACTTGCCACCAAAAACAATTCCGACCAAAAAAATGTATTTAATACCTCACCGATTTACAGCGATTATATTTTTTAAAAGTAGAGATGGAAAATGAAATGGACTTAAAAAACAAATTAACATATTGAGAAACTAACCAATTTCGCGATAAAAAAATCTGGCTAACAAGATTTTTGCATATGGATGCTGAAGTTAAAGAAAAGTTAAAAACTTTCACTTTTATATGGAATTTAAGCCATACCCCTTCTTATTACAAAAACATTATTTTTACTTCTAATATTGTAAACAGTGACTAAATTTTACACAAAATTTTAAAACAATCGTTCAAAAAAGTATCAGAATTGGTATACTGTTAACTACTTTTGCCCCTAGAATTCTTATTTTTTGTCGGAATTTCATCGCAGATATCTCTTTTGATAGCTTTTGAAAGCATCTATTTTTGTGTTTTTAAAAATGCTACAAAAGATTGCCGCAAGGCGGCGGTATTGACATGTTTCTTACAAATGTATCAAATACATATTATTTGGATCTTTTTCGATGTTGGTACATTCAGAAAAAAGTTAGACCAAATACTCCTGAACAAAGTCGCGGAACATTGTCAAACCAAATTTTTAACTTTTAATTATTAAAAATGCGATTTTCATATGTAACCTGAAATTAGCGCCATCTTTTAACAGGATTTAGAAACAAAAAAGTTGTAAAATAAACATTATTTTTATAATTCCAGAGATTCATTTTCTACAATAAAAAAGTTCTTTTTCGCAAAAAGCCGTTTTTGATATATTGCTAACCATAATTGCTTAATTTCTTTAAAATTTTTAGAAATTTTAAATATAATTTTAAAGTCCACATATACACATTTCTTATCTCAATTATGTCTTGAATAAGCCTATTTCTTATTTTCTTGAAAAGAGTATTTATTCATAAAACATGTTCAGAAATATAAATTGAATGTTTTAAGGTGAAGAGTTTATCATTTCGCATTATTTTAAATGTAATACATATGTACTATAATAGTAGCAGAAGATTAGCTTGAATTTTATAGATACAGACAAAAATCTTTTTTTAAAAGATTTTGCGTGACGGACGATACATTTGTACGGATTTTGTTGTACTTAAATCTATCCCATTGCCGTTCTACACTAGATATCTTTGCACAGATTTCCGATAATATTAGCCCATCGATTGTGCTATCGAATGGCATTTGTTAATTTACATACTTCTTTTGGAGGAAAAAGATATTCGCTTTTAAAGTGCTGTGACGGACGCTACAAAAAATGGAAGTTACTTTTTCTTCAAAACGTGTTTCTGTAAATTTTATCAAATCGGTCATAGTAATAAAAAAATTGTAAATAAATTAAAGATAGAGGAAAATCAGGGGATTACAAACCAGCTTTTATAAAATATTTTAAAGTTTCCAGTTTCACCAAAAATCCATAAATAAACTGTTGCGGACGCTACGTGACTGACGATACAGTTTTTACTTGAATGTTTTTATTAGGAAAAGTTAATATTTCATATTTTTTAAGAATTCGTTAATCAGTGAAAGTAATGGTTTTATTTGTTCCCGAATTTCATCTATTTCCTTTTTATGTTCGCTGTTAAGATTCGATTTTTTTGGCAAAATTTAATATTTCACAAAACGGCCACATACATATATTTATTTAAAGTTTTTCGCTTTTTACATCTTATTTTTCGTAGAATCCAAAAAAAAGTCAAATTTCAAAAGCATCAAATTTGCCCTACTGTATATTTTAAATTCAATCCTAATATCTTAAATTCAATCTGTGGATATAGACAGTGTTATTGCTTTATGAATAACAAAAAAGATATGAGTTCGTAAATATTGTATTTAATTAATATCATTTTGTAAAATATACTGCGACGGACGCTAAACACTTTCCTATATATATATCATTCTGTACAATGCTATATAAACATACATATGTTTTTAGCCTAATGTAAAGCATACTATAAGTTCTCTTTACGAACCAAGTTCAATTGGAGAAAAAAGAAAAATTGCACTAGTCAAATTAAAAAAAAAAAACCTTTATTTCTGTGACGGACGCTACACACTGTGAGCCCTTTTTTACTTGACGTTTTTTATACCAATCCAATTACTTTTGATGGGGTATTTTACATCTAATTTTATAAAATTAAGCAGACTTTGAGCCCCTACTGAAACTTGATACCTAAATGTATGTTTTTGCTATTTTTATGACCTTTTAAGAAACCTATTATTTAAAAAAAATTTTAAAAATTCGAAAAAATCACGAAGAGACCAATCAAAAATTGTATTCGTTATATATTCTATGGTAAATTTTTTTATAAACACAAATACATGATTTTGACAGTTTTAAATTTTTGGCTATATGTAAAACGAATTTTAGAAAAATAAAATTACTCGCAATTTTTTGTAAATGTTATTGTGAAAGAAAAGCAAGATGTGTGTACCTTAAAAGGTTTTGAGACTCTTTAAAGATTATACAAAAATTTGCATTAAAAATTGCATTTATTTTAATATTTGATCACTGCCGCATTAACTTCGTGCGTAATGCTAAAATTTAAAGTTTTTAAAAATATTTATTATTGATTTCAAAATAAATTGTTTGCTAACAATTTAAATACCACTTTTACCTTATGTCAAAAAATGTATTTTTTTAATATTGGAATATTTTATTTTAATTTTGTATTTATATTGCGTTTTTTGCCCAGAAATCGTAGAATTTCTTCGTGTAAGTACAAAATAATTGTACAAAATACTAACTTATGATCTTTTATTAGACTGTAAGTTTACTATTTAATATATTCTGACTAGAAGAATCCATTAATAATAATAGTTTTTTTTTTACTTTTTTCGAATCAAATAAATTTTATGCCTGTAAACATTTATTGGTGTTACCAACCGTGGAACTAACACCCATTAACGTAGTAGCTAATATGTGTTACGAGTTCTTCCATAAGAACGATAAAAAAATTAGGGTTAGGACGTAGGGCTAGTAACCCACTCCTGGAAAAATCAATTATAATAAAAAATCTGAAATTAGAATAAAAATATTAGTAAATAATACTACCAAAGTTTAGGAAAACTAAATAGGCGTTAAGATTTTTTTAGCCTGTATTTTATTATTGAATCTTTCTGTTAAGAAAATAACAATAAGTAATCAAATCTTAATCTAACGGAAATTATATAGAGATTACCAGTGCAACTCTATTTGTTATTTATTCGAATTAATAGGAAATTGTTCAGTGACAATAGATAAAAAGGTCCTAGCTGACCAGGTCCAAGGTATCCAATCTTCTTAGTTGTTGATGACCTTCAAAGTGCAAAAGCTGCCTTGCTAGATGATTTGGGTGAACGTGCAGCTTGGAGATGTATTTGGTACAGAACCTTCTAATATCTTCTTGAACAAGAGGAACATTCAAGTCTTTGTGAATGTTGTTATTAAACGTAACAACTTGGATTGACGTCTCTGTAATTTGGCGATGTTCGAGGTAGAAGCCGTTCCCCATAGCTGAATACCATAGGTCCATATTGGTTTAATTATCGTTTTATACAAAAGGACCTTGTAATCTAACTCTAAAGCAGATTGTGTGCCAATAAGCCAGTTTAGTTCAGCGGATTTTAATTTTATCTGAGTTATCTTGCTGTCAATGTGATGGGACCATGTAAGGCGGCGATCCAAATGAACACCAATATACTTAACGTGAGATCTCTCGGGGATGGTCACGTTGTTAATTTTAATTGCAGGACAGTTATCTCTCCTTAGAGTAAACATTATATGAACGCACTTGGTCGGATTTACTTTAATTTTCCATCTGTTCAGCCATGCTTGAAACTCATGAATATGGGATTGTAATAATGCAGAAGCAATTTGGGGTGGAATGAGTTCTAATGAATGCTGTATCATCTGCGAAAGTGGATGTGTATGTTTGAGCATTCGTTGGAATATCTGCTGTAAAGATAATATATAACAAGGGACCCAATATACTACCTTGTGGAACTCCAGTAGCGATACTTCTAGGAGAAGAATATTCATCTTTTGATCGAACTCGGAGGGTTCTATTGGACAAATAACTTTTTAAGAGCTTACGTGTACTTGCTGGAAGCAGATTTACAATTTTGCTTACAAGGCGTTAAGATGAATTACTAAACAACAAAATGGTCTATCAAGTTTATCAAAAAATGAAGCGGTTATACGCTAAATGCTCATGAGGCCCCGAAAACGTATAAAATTCCGGTTTATTCAATCTCAATTTCACAGAAATAATCAAAATAAATTTAAAATCATTCAATATTAGAAAGTCTAAAAGTTTTGTATATCATTGGAGAAAAAAACGTAAAATTTAAATGTGTTCAATAAGCTTTTTTTATAAATTTAAACTAATTTTTAACAGAAAAAATTAAATTTGAAATAATTTTATTGAAATATTGTGCAATAAAACAATAAGATTTCTATAACTATTCAATTAAATAAATTTTTTATCAATTCAACTCTAAATGTACACAAATATATATTTATATAGTGTAGAAAGAACGAAATGTCACTTAAATTTGTACATCTTGTTTCTTCTATTTTATATGCAGTTCATATAAATATTTTTGTCGTTATTAAAATAGTTTAATACAATTCATTTGAAATCTAATTGAAAATATTGTACATTTCCTAGATGAACAGAACATAGTTTTATTCGTACATGTATAGTAGGGGGGTCGCTGTTTTAGTTTTATCTCCGATCAACTTCTAATAGGGAATTATGTTGCTTTTACAGGGTGGCTGATGAGAGCGTAAAACGTAATAACTTTTTTCTGTGAAGCTAACATGTTCCATTTTTATTTTATTTTCAAGATCGATCTTCAAATTTAACGAGTCCGCAATGAATAACTTGTTGATAAGATGTAGCACATGTGTCACAGGTTAAGGCCATTTGAATTCAATTATTTTCAAAACTTAAACTTAATTATTTTAATAAAACAAAAAAACTTTTTTAATGAAATAATAAAAAATAAATTACATAAATTTTACAAAAAGTTATTTGAGTTTTTTAATATTTCTTAATTCATCACCTGTATTTTTTAATATTTTCATAAAAAATAAATTTTTGTTCAGTAAAAGGTACAGTTAAAATATAATATCCTTAGGTCAATTGGAAAGTGGATAAAATAAATAAAAATAATTTAACTAAACTTTATAAAAAGTTGTTCAAGTAGCAAAAAGTAGCCACGCCTCCCTGTACTTAATACATATTTTAATTTTGGTGAAATATAATAGAATTTACATACTAGCATAAATAATTAAAATTTTCTCCGTGTCGGAATCAAGCACAATAACCTCAGATATCTGAGTAGCGTCAGTGGTGTCGGTGCGGCCAGGTCGATCTGACTGGGCTTCCGGAACCAGTTCAGTCTGGCTCTCCTTCCCCGCTGCTGCCACAGGTTCCAAAAGAGGTCCATCTGAACGCTGATCTGAGTTCGGTGTCGCTTTGACATCGACAACTGTATCAGGATCCAGAGAGACCTGTGTTGTACGACGTGTGATAGCAGAGCAGGTTGAACCTTCTGGGTCTCTCCAACCAGCAGATCCCTAGAACCCGAAGGAGATCTCGACTGAGAACGGCCGGAGTTTGAGATAATAGTTACATCAAACTCCGAATCCGACTCAAGCGAGACGTCCGCCAGGGTCTGTGTGGCTCCGGTGGTATGAGAGGAGTCCAGATCGTCCAATAACCCCCCCCATCTCTTCTAAGTCCGTCAGTATTAGTCTCTCCTGATGGAGTATGTCCGCGTTAATGTCACTAAACTTGGTCAGTTCGTCAATTTCGTCCCTCCCTGGTGAGTCCCGTCTGGCCCTGAAGCTGTCCTTCAAGGAAGTCCTGTCCGAAGTACTTTTGTTTTTGTTTTGTTGGTTAATATTTGTTTTCGAAAATTTCATTCCCACGAGTATAGAGGAACTGAGGTCGCTCTCGTAATAGCCCTGGTAACGCGAGAGCTACTGGATACTGACGGAGACGTTAAGGTATCCGCCAGGCACCGTTGAAATACAGTCTAACGTTTACCCCCGACTGCAAACCGAAAGCCCGTAGCATGGTCAGCGCATGACACCGGGGCTTGGGGGGGTTAGTTTAAAGTATTAACCCACTACTACTTGTTTGGTCCACGGGAGATATTTAATTTTTTCACCTACCACCCACGCATGGAAAGGGGTTCCTCGCCACCTACTTATGTGGCTGGTTCCCCACCCATGAATGGGAGGCATTCCCCTATCCGCCACCTGGGGACGCGCCCTCTAGGGATTAGGTTCCCCCGAGGGAAAAATAAAAAATATGAAATAAGTCGAGTGCAATATCTTGATCTTAGTTGTGAAAGTAATACCCTAGTAGTTCTCGGCAGACTTCTCTCTTCCTCTACAATGGGTGGGGGACGGCCACCAAGTATAAAATTCAATTGGTAACTAGATATAGTTGATGTTACCATGCTTCTGTGAATGTCTTCCAGAGATGCTTTATATGAGGTGATATTAAGTGGCTGGTTGGTATACTGTCTAATATCATTCTCATATCAACGAAGGTTCTTCCTAACATGTCGTGGAGGGGGATGTAATTCCGTTAGTTGGTGGTTCGGATGATCTCTCCTATGACATCCTAGCAAGTTCCCATAAAACTGGCAGGGGCATCTTCGTTCAAAGTGCAGAATGTGCAGTCATCAATTTGCTTTGCCAGTGCCGAGCCTCTCGGATCATAGCCGAGGTTCGAGTGCCAAAGCTCGTGGTGAACATTAAAATCACCCATCACCATACGGTTATCTCCATTAAGCAAAAATTATATCCGGATGATAACTGGGTGAGCAGCTAGCTACTGGCTGGATGTACACATTATACAGTTCAATATATACACCTCCTAACCTGACCACTATACCTTGATTTTCTAGGTATTGGTCGATGTTGTTTTGGACATTTATGATTGATCTGCATTGCGCTGTTTCTTCGACCGCCGCGACCTTAATTCCACGCAAAAGCATGAAGTTAGTGATATCAATGTTCTTGTTTTGGAGACCATTGCAATTTAGTTGCATGATTGAAATCACCTCGGTCCTGTCAACAGCAATATGTGGTGTTAACTGCGGCTGCGGAGATTGTTGCAGCTGTTGTTGTTGTGGTTGCTGCTGCAGTTGTTGTTGCTGTCTGGGAGATGGAGATGTTCGACTCCGGCAGGGACCAAAGGGATTTGGAGAAGCCTGGCCGGATAGGACTGCTCCAAAGGAGAAAAAATTACAACAATATACATACATTGATTGCTGGGTTATCAGTCCTTGGCCGAAGCTGTTAAGGCTCCGGGTCGTTTCGACTCGTAGATCCGACTTTCATAAAAACGACATAACACTTGTCTTTAACGGTGCCCCGTAGATTATAGTCTGACGGAATCTAATTGGTGGTTAATTAAGGTTAAAATTTCGGCTAATTATATTTTGTCCAGTTCTATTTATATTTTGTCCAGTTTGAAATTGGACAATTTCGAACAATTATATCAAGTAGCTCCTAGAGGACTAACTTTTAGCAATAGAGATTTTGGCTTCTTACGGCCAAAAGTTTTTTTTTGGTATTTGAATGGTGATAAATATTGCTTACGCCAACCGAAATTACATTTTATTTTTTAAATCGTATTTAACCATGCTTCTGCTCCAGCTCTAAATGTTACTTTTAAGATCCAGAAAACGCAAAAACTTTAATAAATCTAAAGATTATTGTTATTTTAGCTAAAAATGTCAAATTAAGATATAATTTCGTGACAATCGGTCCATATTTGACTGGTATTTAACCGATTTATCGCACATCACAAGATGAAATGTCTCGAAGGTTACATTTAAATGTTACATATCGTTACATACCGTCTATGAACCATTTTTTTAATCACTTTCTATTAGGAAACAGTTTTTTTATAATAGCTTTTTTAATAAAAATTAGAGAGAAGAAATCTATTTGAACTTTTTAAAAGAAATATTGAATTTCTATATTAATATTTTGGGTATTAAACAGTTTTTAGCCACTTTTTAGAAATAATGTATTTGGTTCATAGTCGGTATTGAATATAGGCTCTCGATATCGTAAAATCTAAAAAATACACATTTTCGTTTGAGATAAATTGTTTTTTTTATTTATTTACTTACTTTGTTCTATGAAATGCAATCAAATATCTAAGAATATTAGAATCATATATGAAGAAACTTAATTTGAATTTATGTAAATGTATTCTGCAATCGGTATCATTTTAACGATATGGAAATAGTTCAGACATCAAATTAAAACTACAGGGAAGTAGATTGACCCATTAGCTTGTGTATAATGCTATTAAAATAATTTGATTTATCTACATTTATTTTTATTACAAATCGTTGACAAAATTTGCGAAGGCTACCTTTCATGTTTAGAGTCTGGACAACACCAGTTTTACCATCTAAGCTACTGGCTCAATGAAACAAAAGTGGGCATAGTTTACTCAAGGGTGAGTTTCTTGAAGTAGTCTAAAATTGGTAGTTACCGTGCATATATTTATACTGATATATCACTATTTAACTTCAACGAATTTAACGTACAACTAAATAATAGCGGCATTATGCATTCAAACAGTTACAAACAAAATTATCGTGTCCAAATACTTCAAAGCAATTGGTCGCCTGTAGTTTCCGGAAAGCTTAACCTGGTTAATGGTATAACAATTACATGATTAAAATGTTTTTATTTACTTAAACTATTTACAAAATTTACAAAGTACTTGAAACTACATACATATATTTATTAACTTTAAAATTAACCAAATTATTTCAACGCTCTATATCTAATTTGTCTCCATATTTCACGGAACCTCTCTGTCTAACGCTTCTCGTCTTCGATTCGGCGAATGTTGGATAATGTTGGGATTTGAGTCTCACATTTTTACGGGAAGAACTGATATTGTGTATAGAGGGAGTTGTAAAATCTTCAATAGTTGGCGCTTCTGTTGTAGTTGAAGTATCGTAAGTCGATTGTGATTGTTTAATATTTAAATATGTGTCTGCAACATCTGGTGGCCACTTTTGCGACTTAGTTCTTAAAGATGACGAGAGATGTTGATGATATGGAATTTGTCTAGACTTTTGACTAGAATATGAAACATTTGAAGGTACCCAACTACTTTCAAGTGATAATTCTGGCGACTTATTGATCTGGTGTTGAACCCTAGGATTGTAATTGCTGTCAGGGCGATTACGCAATTTCTTGAGGAATACAGCTGGATAATTTGGTTCCTCCGTTGTAGTAGTCGTACTAGGTCTTGCTGTTGTTGTGGTAAAAATTTCTTCATTTAATTTGTAACTACTCCTAGATGGCAAAAATTCTCGATGTGATCGATATGCGACATTATACGGCTTAATATCCGTATCATCTTCAATTTGAGTAATAATATTAGAATTTTCCGTCGTTAATGAATTATGTTTTGTTGATGCTTCCCTTGAAGAAGTAATCAGTTGATTGTAGTGATCGTGAGTATAAGGTTGTGCAATAGATTCAACCTCAGCAATAGGTTTTACTGTTGATTCTTTTGAAGAAGAACTTTGATGGTGATGATGACTATAGGGTTGAACAATTGAATCTAGAGATGTGTTATATTTTACAGACGATCCTCTTGATGACGTTATTTGTCGATTGTGATGATCATGAGTGTATGGTTGAACAACTGATTCTTCAGCTGTATATTCGGTTACTTCATACGTATGTGATTTCTTTGGATCCTCTTCAGGAAATTCATTAGATGTTAATGGTTCATAGACTTGCTTTTGAGGTTCTGGAAGTAGCTCTCCCATTGCACTAGTATGCAGTACACTCATCATATATGGCTTAGAAGTAGTAAAGCCCGCCGGTGGATCACCCACTTTATATACCGGTCTCCAACTATCATTGAACTCTTTTATTTTGCCACTAACGATTTCATCATTTGTTTGAGAATTGGTATCATCATATTTTGGATCCCTATATTTTTCGGATCTAAATGACGTATAACTTGGTTTAGCTTCATTTTTTATAGGCAAGCGACCTTCTGCTATTAATTCTTGCTCTTTCTCCATCTGTCTTAATTTTTCTGGTTCCATTATATACATAGAATTTAATTTATCTCTCATGTACTCTGGATCTTTCATATGCATGACTTTTAGTTTATCCGTATTCATTTCTGGATCATTCATATGCATTGGCTTCAGTTTTTCAGTCATTAGCGGTTTTGGCGTCATTGCCATTAATTTCACCACCTTTTTAGACGGTCTAACTCTAATTACTTTTGTTTCTTTCGTATGAGGATTTCTTATAATATATCTAATTCTTGTTGTTTCTGTAGGCAAATAGTCCATGACATTGCCAGAGTGGCCTGGCTTTGGTGGCATAAAATCTCCAATCATACTTTTCATGACCCGGGCTCCAGTCACCACACGATCTACAAATCCATCGACTGTACTGTCCATTTGTTTCCACATAAAACGACGTTGTATACTGTTATGTGTATATAAAAGTGTAAATAGTTTAATTTATTGCTCAATAATATGATTTAAATTTTAAGCTATTCTAAAACATAATAATTATTTTTCACAATCTTCATTTTTTGAAAATAACTTTGAATTTTCAAATGATTGTGATTAACATTTGATTAGGTATTGGGTGTATAAATTACATCTTAGCTTCGAGAATCATTAATTATGTGGCAATAAAAGCAATTTTTGGCTTAAAATTTTGTTTTACAATTTTAATTTTAAAAACACTTGTCGCACAGTGCTTGAGTAAGCTTTATCAATTTCGTAAGACGCTTTGTACAATACGATTTCGATACTGAAGGCAAATATTGCACAGATCAACAGAACGGTTTTACAAATGGGCAACTTTTGTAAAAAAAATGGAATGCGACCTAGTGGAGGTTGTCGACCTATATGAGGACATTCAAAACCCATTTTCAAAGATTTCGAAACACGTGCGTGTGTTAAAAATCGATGCTCTACATCCTAAGATGCTCAGAAAAAAAAATTGTCTTCCTAGGTCAATGTCCTGAAGTGGCGCACAGGACATTTATTTCTAGGACCCATTTGTATGGGGAAAAATGGGAGTTTTTTCGGTTTTTGGTAAATTTCAACCAATAATTTTATGTTTTTGGCAAAACCAATAATTGGATGTAGAATACAACTAAATCAGCTTTCTTTAGAGTCATAAAAACTAAAATTCGTGTCCTTTTCAACACGCCTTAGGATATGCAGCACAAAATTAACTTTAGAGTACAGAAATTACAAAGTAAGACTTTCTTTATCATCTAAAAGCTTATAAATACTAAATAGTTGAAATTTATTAAAATATAAATTTACATTACAAAACTCACTTTTTAAGTTTTAGAAAATTTTGTTAAAAAAATATTCGAAACATCAAAATTTTTGATCGCCATGTTAAAGTAGACAGATTTGGTAATAAAATCCGAAAAAGTTCAGTTTGATATCTCATATGGTTTCGCCATGCGACTTTAAATAGTAAAATTTCGCGAAAATGTAAATTTTTGGACATTATTTAAGTAGATGCAGAATAACTTTTATTTAAGTTTTCTTTTGATAAAGCTAATACTGAATTTTATTGCCCAGTCATTGAGGAATGTCCACTAGAACTTTCCTTGATATTGGGTGAGCTTAACCCTTCTTTCATCGGGGTCAAAAGTCAAAATTTGGATTTTTAGTAGCAAAAATACGAAATGTTAAGAATTTAGTGGCGAATTTTCAAAAATATTTTTTTTCCCTTAACAGACATAGGGACTAAAATTACTTTTTTTTTCAATTTAGGACCAACACTCAGGGGATGACACCTACTTATGCGATGCATTGTTTTGGATCTAGGAAAGGAGGAAATATAAAATATAACATTTGATTAGGTATTGGGTGTATAAATTACATCTTAGCTTCGAGAATCATTAATTATGTGGCAATAAAAGCAATTTTTGGCTTAAAATTTTGTTTTACAATTTTAATTTTAAAAACACTTGTCGCACAGTGCTTGAGTAAGCTTTATCAATTTCGTAAGACGCTTTGTACAATACGATTTCGATACTGAAGGCAAATATTGCACAGATCAACAGAACGGTTTTACAAATGGGCAACTTTTGTAAAAAAAATGGAATGCGACCTAGTGGAGGTTGTCGACCTATATGAGGACATTCAAAACCCATTTTCAAAGATTTCGAAACACGTGCGTGTGTTAAAAATCGATGCTCTACATCCTAAGATGCTCAGAAAAAAAAATTGTCTTCCTAGGTCAATGTCCTGAAGTGGCGCACAGGACATTTATTTCTAGGACCCATTTGTATGGGGAAAAATGGGAGTTTTTTCGGTTTTTGGTAAATTTCAACCAATAATTTTATGTTTTTGGCAAAACCAATAATTGGATGTAGAATACAACTAAATCAGCTTTCTTTAGAGTCATAAAAACTAAAATTCGTGTCCTTTTCAACACGCCTTAGGATATGCAGCACAAAATTAACTTTAGAGTACAGAAATTACAAAGTAAGACTTTCTTTATCATCTAAAAGCTTATAAATACTAAATAGTTGAAATTTATTAAAATATAAATTTACATTACAAAACTCACTTTTTAAGTTTTAGAAAATTTTGTTAAAAAAATATTCGAAACATCAAAATTTTTGATCGCCATGTTAAAGTAGACAGATTTGGTAATAAAATCCGAAAAAGTTCAGTTTGATATCTCATATGGTTTCGCCATGCGACTTTAAATAGTAAAATTTCGCGAAAATGTAAATTTTTGGACATTATTTAAGTAGATGCAGAATAACTTTTATTTAAGTTTTCTTTTGATAAAGCTAATACTGAATTTTATTGCCCAGTCATTGAGGAATGTCCACTAGAACTTTCCTTGATATTGGGTGAGCTTAACCCTTCTTTCATCGGGGTCAAAAGTCAAAATTTGGATTTTTAGTAGCAAAAATACGAAATGTTAAGAATTTAGTGGCGAATTTTCAAAAATATTTTTTTTCCCTTAACAGACATAGGGACTAAAATTACTTTTTTTTTCAATTTAGGACCAACACTCAGGGGATGACACCTACTTATGCGATGCATTGTTTTGGATCTAGGAAAGGAGGAAATATGGAGTATTGTTTGTGGACATTTGATTTAAATTTATCTATATTGCAGCTGACAGGGAAAATTTCTTCTGGAAGCGAATTCCACATACGAACTGTACGGCTAAAGAACGAATTTTCTCTGTAGTGTGTTGTTCGGTCTACCGGCCAATCGACCACGAAGGAATGAGCTCTAGCAGAATGGCGTGTATTGCGTAAAAAGTCCGAGTTTCGGGAACGAGTTCCCTGATTTCATTAGAGCACATTCCAATTTTAGATATTCTTAACAAAAAAGACACTTTTAATTTACAAATTTGTCAAAAGTGATATGCTACTTTAAAGTGCAATCTTTTTTTTTTTTATTTGATATTAAAAAGAATAAAATAGAATACAAACTAGCTAAACTGTGGGTCGATAAGTTGACGAATCTCGGTTTTTTGGGTATAACTAAAATATGGACGTATTTCTGAAATTGCACGATTTGTCATGTACTCAATAAGGCCTACAGCTCACGCTAGGTCGTTTCCTGAAGTTTGTTTAAGTGTAACAGAGTGATTAATTTGACGAAGTCTATAAGCAAGAATTCTAGAATGTAACATGCAAATAAAACCGATAAATTCTGTTGTTGTGGAAAATAATTGTTCTATTTCGACAATCCAAAGCCGACTTTACTTCAATTTGGAATGTTTTATGTAACTAAGTAAGGCCAGGAATCACAAAGAATCTGTAACAAAAGATTTGCGTAAAGCTAGTATTAGCTAACAAACTTCAGTCGTATATAGATTAGAAATGAAACCATTTATATATATAATAATATATAATTCCCCGACAACATTCCAGTTGGAACAAGTGGTACTTCTCTCAGACAATGCATTAGTTAGAGAAGTTTTGCATAGCCTAATACTCAATAACCAGTGGCTAGCTGAGTTATGAGATGAACCGCCGCTTTTTTGAATTTTTTTCTCAAGTGAGTCTGGCCTGTGATCGAACTTGGAACCTCTGGTATGCTAGGCGGATGACTAACCTGCTATACAACGTCGGTTCACTAAACCATTTAGGGAATAGTAATTGAGAACTCGTCTTACACTCACCCTATAGGCTACAACTTCCATGTCCAGTGCATTTGTTACGATCAACTCTCTTCTCTATAGAATATCCCACTCTTATATTAATAATAGTTTAGAGGGAACAAATTAAAATCAACATCAACCTTCATTGTTAAAAGTTTATATACTATCACACGACATTTGTTTTTTTTGTGACAAAAATTGTATATTTTGTTTCTGTTTGATTGCTTTCTGACGTTTTTCATACTAATTTTAAATTATACACCCAATAATCAAGCAATTATTTATTCCTACCTGTGATTCCATTTTGTTGCTTTTCCAAAGCTACTCTGTTGCTGATTTATCAAAATCACTAAAAATAGCCAAATGATTTGTTGCTGATAACTTAGTTGTTTCCACAAGATACGCTGGAAAATTAAAAAAAAACACAATGAGATTTTGTGTATTTATTTTTCAAAACAACCAAAGCGATATAAAATTGTCAAAAAAAACTTACACAACAATTTCTGAACAACAAAAAAATCATGTTTTATCCTTAATTATTCGTCCGATACAGATGATATTGTACAAACTCCTTCCAGAGCTGCAAATTAACTTTTCACTGACTCTTGATGAGCAACTTTCGTTGTAGATTGTTCGACTTTATTTAATACTTCCGTAAACCGTTTTTGTCGTTATTTTTCTACGTGCGCGTCTTTTCACTTAAATGGTTGTGGTTACATTGAATCGATTATTTTGAATGTTGGTAGTTTTATATACGGACAATGTATTTCTTTAACGATTTACCAACATCTCACAAGAAAGTGCATTTGAGTACTCTACAATCAGTCAACCATATAAATTAGCAAAATTATACTTTGTATGTACATAGTTTGTGTTTATTCAATATTTTCTGCCTCTTTAACTCTGGTTACCATGTAAAACACGTGGGTCCAGTTATAATTATCTTCATATTTATTTTAGTTTAGCGTGGTAAGTGTGGTGTTAAAGTAGTTATTCAGCTTAGGGTGGGTTGGTTTTTGCTTAAATTGTGATGCTCCGATATATAAATCGAAAACGTAAAATTTAAGTTTTTTTTTGTTTTTGATAAAAAAATAAATATTATTCAAAAAGAAAAAATATTCCCATTTGATCCCAGACTTACTTAATACATAATGTAATAGACAATTTATGTAATAGACAATTGGGAACAACCAATTCCTCGACGTGCTTTGATGGTTGGTTAGGCCATCATCTTCAGGATATCGAAAACCTCACATTATTACCTATTTTATAACCACAATCATTACGAATTATGTTTGTAAATCAAAGGTAAAAGCTTAAATTATCGGCTGAACAAAAGTAAACACAAACTTTTTTCAGTTTTATCTTTCTTCATTTCTCACATGTTTTTGGCAAATTCAAAATCAAATATTTATTTCCCCACCAACATTTTGTGGTTTTATCAAAAAACTATTTATTAAAATAATAAATAATTGTAATGAATTGGGATCTTAGTGCAATACACTACAGTAAAACTTTTTAATTAAATGTTTGATGTCTTAAAATTTTGATAAACCTTTCTAATAAATATACTGCTGCACATGTGCCAAGTTTTAAAATAAACTTTTGTTTATTTAAATCTTTCTTTGAACCCCCTTTATATCATTTTTGTCTTAGACGCCAACAAAGCAACAACAAAAGTGTGGGAAATAAAGAAATTATAAAACTGAAAAATGTTTGTGTGTTTCTGTTCGGATGATAATCTACGCTTTATGTTTATATTTGTTGGACACGATAATAATTCGTATTTATTTTGTCCCTCAATATAACATATATAGTGTGGTTTTCGCTCTGTCTAGAGTTAAGGATAATCCTCCTGATGAGATGGTCTAACCAACCATCGAAACGCGCCGAGGAAAGGTTTCCCCACCAACATTTTTTGGTTTTATCAAAAAACTATTTATTACAATAATAAATAATTGTAATGAATTGGAATTTTAGTGCAATTCACTACAGTAAAACTTTTTAATTAAATGTTTGATGTCCCAAAATTTTGATAAACCTTTTTAAGAAATATTTATTTATACAAGAAAAACTCTTTAAAGGAGCGAAAAGATATACTTTAGAAAAAAACATGTAAGAATGTCGGTCAATGCCAACATTTGACCTTAGTGGTGTAGGTTAACCACTGAGGTCAAATGTCATGAAGACATAATACAAATATAGAAACATCATCGGATCGTTTGTTAAATGCGGTTAAAAATAATTGAATTGTAGTGGACAAAAGGTAAAATTTCACAAAAATTGTATTGAATTTTTTAAATATTAGACTTTTTATCTTATTTTCTAAAAACCATGTAATAAGTTTTTTAGTTTTAATACTTAAAGCTTAATGGAATCTTTTGACTTCTAACCTTCTGGGTGTTAAACTTTTCATCTTACTTTCTTGAAACCAAGTAATAAGTTTTTAAGTTTTATAACTTAGAGCCCAATGAAATCTTTTGACTTCTAATCTTCTGGGTGCTAACTTGATTTGATCTAAAAACTGTTACGTTGTGTAATTAGAATCAAAAAGTGTTTTACATAGAACTTATTCCTTAATATTTTATTGGATAGCCCTTATTTTTAATAACATCTGCCATTCTTTTCGGCAAACCTTATATTAAACGTTACCAGCTTTGTTGCACCAACTAAACAAATTCATTATTATTCTCGGATTTTTTTGTCATTAAAATCTTTGTTAACAATTGATTTATAAATAATTTTTATTAACTTATCAATACACCTACTTATTTACTCGAATGAATTATCAAAATATGTTTTATATGTATGTGAATATTTTAATTATTAATGTGCATCAAAATACTCTATATACATACATATATAGTATATATGTAAGCAGAGCTTCGAAAGGCTTAATTAAATATTAGCTTAATTCCTAGGAATTCAAAAATGATTTAACAATACCTTAAGTTTAATTCCCATAAAACAATTTAAAAAAATGTGTTGATTTTTAATTCTTAGTGAATTGATTCACATGGGAATTTAAAATCAACTTGAATGAATAAAATGTTTCTTCATTCCTCTACTCCAATTTGAATTAACATTTTTTATTCTTAATTAAAACCAGTCCAAATTGAATTAAAATATTTTTTGGTAATTCATTTTGTGCAAATCATTAGGGTGGATATAAACTAAAGTTACTTGATTTTAAATCAAAAACTTAAATTCTGACTTTTTCGAGGGACAAGTTTTTTAAACTATACCACTCATTGAATAAAAGTATATCAAACCAAAAAACGAAAATTGAAGTTTTAATTTATAGGGTATTATTGGATCAAGTGCGATATACATTGTTTGTAAAAACCCTAGATATAAAATAGAACAAAATTTATCATAACCTATTAAAATATTCTTATGTTTTATCAGAAAGCATACACATTTAATAAAAGTATGCATGTATTCTTTAATGTTCGTTCAAAAAAACGGAACTACCCTAATGTGGCTATTTCACCGCAAACTTGTGTATATTTTGCATTTATTTGTTAAACTATAACTTTTAAAAGATATTTAGATATGCAGGAATATAGTAATATTAATGGTCTTTCGTTTATAATGACCTAATCTTTACCAGAAATTCAATCAGTGAAGGAATCTACTTAATTAAAATTTTTTTCTAAAAAAATTTATAAAAATAATTTGTTTTTTGTGACATTAGTTTTTGTAAATACATACATATACATGTAAAATGTGCTAATATGTAAGAGTATATTATCTCTGGTTTTGTTGTGTTGCTGCGAAATAATGGATTTTATATGTTTTCGAATCTGGATGAGATTATAGATTATGTGTACAAAAAATCTTTAGTTTTATGTGTATCTATATTTTATTTTAAATAGTTTTTCTGATCTTATGACCAATAACAAAGAATTTTTGTAAAAAGTTTTACTGTAGTGTATTGCACTAAGAATCACAATTTATTACAATTATTTATTATTGTAATAAATAGTTTTTTGATAAAACCAAAAAATGTTGGTGGGGAAACCTTTCCTCGACGCGTTTCGATGGTTGGTTAGACCATCTCATCAGAAGGATTATCCCTAATTCTAGACAGAGCGAAAACCTCACATTATGTGTAATTTGAGGGACTGAATAAATACGAATTATTATTATTATGTCCAACAAATATCAACATAAAGCGAAGATTATCATCCGAACAGAAAGACACAAACATTTTTCAGTTTTATCATTTCTTTATTTTTTTAAATTTCGCCTAAGTCAACTTAATAAATTTTTGAATTTTTCTACAAAAATGTTATTTGTATATGCCCTACAGGTCTAAAAAACATCAGTCCCTTAGCAGGAAGATATATTACATAGCTGAGATACATACACAATTATGATGGAATTAGAATAAAATTACAAAATTCAGTACAATTAGAAAATGTATATATACATATGTATGTATGTCGATAATGAATAAATCACATTTTAATCATATGACTTTTTATACATGTTTTTTAGACAAACCAAGTCCACGGTTTTGTTAAAATCGAGATGGAAATCATCTCAGCATAAAAACCCTTTTTTAACCCAATAACTTAAGAAAGAGTCATTTCTTTATCCTCTAAAATGGGGACTTTTTTTCATGGGTATTAAATGATATTTAATCCCTAATGCAATCCTGAAACTTATTTTATGGTTAAGGACTTGTTTCGTTGAGATTTATTTTATTCCGCTCTTTTATAGGTATTATATATTTTGGAACTGTAGGGTTCGTTTGAATACATTTATTTTTGTATGCCTTTACAAAATGATTTGTTTATAAAATTTTTAATTATTTTTGTATAAGATTAAGAATTGAAATAATTTAAATTAAATCTAACTGATTTTAAATTCCCTAAGAATTAATTCTTAAAAGTTAAGGCTTATGACTTGATTCAGGTGAATGTATTATGGGAATGATATAAACACTAAAATAAATTTGATTTTAAAATATGGAATTAGGAATTGAGCCTTTCGAACCTCTGTATGTAAGTATACATTTGCAGTGCATCAAGTGTTGTGGTATATAATGTTTGGATCCCACAGCACATTAACACCAGAAACAAAATGTATCTCTAACAAAAGGCGTGAGTAGTTCACGCGTCACATGCTGATATTACATGTCAGTCAATGAAATGAATTCAATCTTAACATAGAAATAAACTAATATGTCGATGTATAGGAACAAGTTATAAAATTTGTTTAACAATTTTATGTTAAACACCGCATGTCTTAATGATAAAAGGACCATGAAAATTTTGACAAAAAGTACAGTTCTATTAAGTTACCCATTTTTGCTAAAAATGTATCCCATTTTAACTTTCAAAATGCGAATAACTTATCTCGCTTAAACTTTTAAAATAAGGAATATTTAAAAATATAAATTTGTTTGCAAGGCTTTAAGAAAAATATCGTTGAACAGGCTTTACTTATAAAAATGGCCTATATTTACAACCTATTAAGGTCAAAGGCCTAGCATTTCCAATTTTTCTCTACTTGGTCTTTCCATCGAAGTTTCAGACGCCCTTTGTTAACATTTACGGGGACCGTTTATATTCTAAATTTAGTTTTTTCATAGTAATTGTTTTTTTTCAGGATTATATTACTAGCCCAACAACAAGCTTAACCCACATTTTTTATGATTTTAATATATTACGTTGATATATTTAACTGAAGAGGTCTGTACAATTATAGTTGATGAATTTTAAAAAATGATAGTAAAAAATAATTGTAATTACTTCAACTGTAATTATTATATTTCCAATGTATCACATATGATGCATAGAACGTCATTTTCTGCTACTGCCAAAAGGTTGTGGTGCCTTAAAGTCCTGAAGCTGATTGTCGTTGCTGTGTTTAGCATTATGTTGAGTATGGACCAAAACGATTTTCGCACTCTCATAAAACATTATTTTTGAAAGGCAAAACGGCGAAAGAATCAAAACAAAAGTTGAATAAATGTTATGTCAGATAATACTGTCAAATATTAGTTTCGAGAATTTCGTGGTGGCCACAACTCCACTACCGATTAAGTCCGCAGCGGCAGGCCCTCTGATGCAGTTACATAGAACAATGTTAAAAAATACATAAAATGGTGATGCCTGACTGGAAAGTAAAGGTGGGCGAGCAATAAGATACCACAAAGATTAGTACTACATATGTACATACATAATTCCCACAACATTCCAATTGGAACATGGGTGCTTCTTTCAGACAATGAGCTGCATCCGATTCTATTTTTAGGCTCATTGAAAGGGACCTGCGTTTTAACTAAAGCTCCGAACGGCAAATGTATTAGTTAGAGAAGTTTTACATAGCCGGTTTACCGTGGTATTGCAGTAATATTCTACATGTGCGGCTCATGCTCACTCCTGACCAAAAACACAAACAAAAGGAAAAACCACCAACAACGAGTATTACTGTGCATTATTGGAGCGATTGAAGGCTGAAATCGTTGAGAACGGCCTCATATGCAGCAAAAAAATGTTTTTGCAAGACAATGCTCTGACGCACCAAAGCATCGCAATCGGGGCTAAAATCAATTACTTACGCCTTTTTCCAAACCTCAAAAGAAGGCTCATCAATAAAAAAAATTCAGTTCACGCGAGAAAGTCATTGACGCCACTGAAAAGTATTTTGCAGACCTTTCGAAAAATTACTTTTCGGTCGGGATCAGGAGTTAGAAAATCGAGCTAAAAGGGAAAATATGAAATAAAATAAAAAACATAATTTTTTTTATTCCCAAGGAGATATCTTTCATCTCGACTGTGGACACTGACCTCCTCGTGGTATCACCCGGGGAACTACGTTAACACCCGTTAATGTTGTTTGCTAACATGTGCTACGAGTACCCCCATAAGAACGACGTTAGGACGTTGGGTTAGCACGTCGGGCTAGTAATCCACTCCTGGAAAAAACAATTACTATGAAAAAGCTAAAATTGGAATTAAAACGGTCTCCCTAATGTTAGAAGAGGACGTCCGAAACTTCGATGGAAAGACCAAGTAAAGGAAAATCTTTGACCGAGAATGTGGTGATAACTAGCCATCATTTTTGGCCATAAAAAGCTCTTTTGTATATTATTAAGCTTCAAGCAATAAAAAAACTGCGAATCATATGTGATGCACTGAACGTCTGGTTAAATATTATGATAAAACATTCTCTTTTTTGTAAAGAAAACAGGGTATAACCTATGTTGACAGGAAAGTGATTCATAAGTTATTACAATATTATATATTAACAGATCTTTTTGTTTTATTCTTAGAATTAAGGTATTTCGGCGTTATCGATAATAATCGTACTGGGTTTTTGTGCGATAACGGTAGTTGTTGGGAGTAGGGTGCAAATATTTTTCCACAAATATTATTAAGTTAAATTTTTTTATTTTATTACCTTTTGGGGATAAAGTTAAAATTTTTTTTACTTCTAGCTTTAAGCACATAAACAAAACGATTTTAAGCTACAGCTGAATTCAAAGAGATCTCAAGGAATTCGAATTTTCCATTCCACTCTTTTACACTGTGCTCGTAAAATTAATTTACTTAAAAATAAATTTATTTTTGTTCAGTAGTCGCAAAGAAAAGGCTCCCATTTTTATGAATAATGACTATGCACTTTTCATTTGAGAACTTAAATATATTTAAATGCATGCATTTTAGTATTTGAATTGCAATTAATTTTATACTTGAATTTTGAATGCTTTTCAGCTGGTACTATTTGATAGCTACGATTAGTTACTGAATTAGACAAAAATAAAGTTCAATAAATTTAGGAATTAACTACAATATTGTGATTTCATTATAAACAATTTTAATTTTAATTATTTTATTCTTATTTTTATCAAAATTTAGTTAGCTAGATAATAAACTTTAGGGTATTTCTTAAATTTGTTTAAAAAATTTTATGAAAATGATGATTCAAATTCGGTGCAACCAAACACAATAGTAATATTGCTATTATTCATCTCTAGTTATTATTTATTAATACTCACTTTCTTGTTTGGTTGCATGCAACTTTGATGTAAAGAAACTAGTCGTACAAACTCAGTCATTCACTGATTCCCTCAAATTTCCCCCATTTCGCTCAACTATTGTTTATAGTTGCAAAATCGTTCACTTCAACTCTGGATGGCGGTTGTAACATAAGTAAGTTTTTGGTATTTGGCAAATTGTTAATTAGTTCCATCGATACATGAAGTTTTGTTCATGTGTTGGTAAAAGTATTTAATACGGTATTTTGCTTTTTAATTTACTTCCTTCCGTTTTTATAATATTTAATAATACATAAATAAGTATTATATTAATATTATATGTACTTATATTTTTAATTTTGTTACATACTCGTATAAGTTTTAGGGGTACCCTTAACAGCTTTCTTGGTTTTTAAATCAAATAAAATTGTATCTAAAATACAGTTTGTAAGGACTGTCATATAAACATGTATTCTCAACTTAATCCATCATGATTTTGTTAGAAATTTTTTAACTTTACCTCACTTCTGAATTATTGGAGCACCCTACTGCATAATAAATTTTTATAGTAAAAAATTATAAAAATAACGAAAATGAAATGGTTATTTAACTTCAAGTTTTAGTAATTATTTATGCTAAATGATGTTTAATGTTGCTGTTTTAATTTAGTTGTGAAAAACACTTTCCCTACATATTTATTATTTGTTATATTATGCAAAAATGGCATTAGATTCAAAGATTGAAACGATAACTAATTGGTGTTGATATTAAGCCTTTTATTAAGATATTAACTAGAAATTGTGGTTAAGTACCGTAGTTTTACTCAAATCAAGATTTTAAGTGTCACATAAAAAAGTTTAAAAATATTGTAATACCACCTGACTACCAATTTAACAAAAGCTCTATTACAGCCAGCTAGACGCTTCAATGAATGACTCTATTTTAAAAACATTAGTGTTAGAGGGCTCAGATTGATGAATATTCAATTGAAATTGAGAATTTTCAATTAAAATTGAGAAAACCCTAATTGGAAATGAGAAACATTCAGTTGAAATTGGAAATGAGAAATTTTCAATTAAAAATGAGAAATTTTCAATTAAAATTGAGAATTTTTAAATTTAAATTGAGAATTTTTCAATTGAAATTGAGAAAAGCACAATTGAAAATGAGGTTGATTTTTTTAATTGAAATTGAGAAGTTTTCAATTGAAAATGAGAAATTTTCAAATGAAAATGAGAAATTTTCAATTGAAAACGAGAAATTTTCAATTGAAAATGAGAAATTTTCAATTGAAATTGAGAAATTTTCAATTGAAATTGAGAAATTTTCAATTGAAATTGAGAAATTTTAAATTTAAATTGAGAATTTTTCAATTGAAATTGAGAACACCTCAATTTCAATTCTAAAATTCTTAATTTCAATTGAAAATTTCTCATTTTGAATTGAAAATTTCTCATTTTCAATTGAAAATTTCTCAATTCCACTTGAAAATTTCTCAATTTCAATTAAAAAAATCAACCTCATTTTCAATTGGGCTTTTCTCAATTTCAATTGAAAAATTCTCAATTTAAATTGAAAATTTCTCATTTTCAATTGAAAATTTCTCATTTTCAATTGAAAATTTCTCATTTCCAATTGGGATTTTCTCAATTTCAATTTACAAATTCTCATTTTCAACTGAAAAATCTCAATTTCAATTGAATATTTCTCAATTTCAATTGAAAAGTCTCAATTTCAATTGAAAATTTCTCAATTTCAATTGGAAATTCTCAATTCCAATTGAATATTTCTCAATTTCAATTGAAAATGGTGTAGTAAATTTCTTCCTTACTCCAGTTCAGGCTAGGTTATCCACAATAATGTTACTTGGAACATTGCCCTGACTTCGTTCACAGAAAAGCTCTATATTGGAATGTCTCGCCATTTCGTTGAGGGATGACCGGCATTCAAGAGTGATAACATACCCAGTAAGAACAGTGTCAAACGTTTGAAATATGCTGACTTTCACATTTGATATAAAACGTTTTTTTCAAACTTTTTTCAAACCTGAACAGATGCTTAAGATTTACATTTATTTTCAACTGAGGGTTCATTTAAGAATAAACGTTTGAAAAATTATAGTTTTAGTTTCTCAGATTAATAATAAAGGTTATTCTCAAATCATTGTCAAACCCTAAGATGATTTGAGAATAATTTGAAAAATGGTGTTATATAAATTTGACATCAAATCTTGTTTTAATTTTTTTTTTCAATTATATTTATATTCATAAGTAAATTTTTGTTTTAAAAGTTTGTTTACCTTACATTAAATAAATATATATTTTAAGTAAAAGAATTTAAATATAATGTACAAAAACAAAATAAACAAACTCAAAATTATCAAAAATACAAAGCCATTTTATTTATGTTCCACATGTAGATGATATCCACATTTGAAAAACCTTTGAGAATGAGGGTTGATAATGATTTGAGAATAAAGGCATTTCTCAATTTGAGAATAACGTCCCCTTTTTGTTGAGAACGCTATTATTCTCAAATCAGTATCAAACGTTTGACCTTTGAAAAAACATTTAATTTCAAATCATCCTCAATTTAAGAATAAACCTTTTTTTACTGGGTACGTTGTAAAGGCATTAGATAGGGACTAATGACAGCTCTTTTTAATATAGCTTTACAATGGACGCAGTTTGCAGGCCTTTTAATATTAGATAAGCAACAGGAGGGCTGACGTTTACCTTTCCTTGTTGTAGATTTGCAAAGATTTGATCAAAGTCGAGAGTTTATGATCTACAGTGGCGGTAAAAGCTAACTAAGGGTATCCGTGTGTATACACCAGTTTGTCATTTTCTATTTAAGGAGTTGATGGTGTATCTGAATATCAAATTCAATTAGGCGATGATCAAGAGTTCTTTGCTGTTGAGTCCAAATTTATTGAATCAACATTTTTTGAACTCACTGTTGTTTCCTGGATCATCGCTTGATCCTCGTCGCGCTAGAAAACGCGCAGGCTTGGAGTGATGAATGTTAATTTGCGTTATCTTCACTATACTCCGAGATAGGAATGATCGTAACATTGAAGTCATCATAATCGCCATTATTAAGCTTCTAGCCGAAGTGAAGTACTTAAAGAGATCAGAATAAAAAAAAAACTGATTCGCAGTCCCCTTCATTTTTGGTCTAAGAGTCTTCTGATACGAAGAATTTTTTGCAGCTCATGAACTTCTAGACGGAAGTGTAGGAAGGGAACCCGAACAAACATCCGCAGTTCCTTTTTGCATAGGACGCACTGATTTTTGCCGCAAAACGGGGGGTTTGGTAACTTGCAGGCTGGTTTTGCAAGGTGCTGCCACCAAACTAACCTGGGCAGGCTGGTTTGGCCATGTGCTTCCACCAAACACACCTGTTCCTCAGTAACATGCCACTCACGCTGACCTATGCCTCAATTTTTGGTTCGGCATTGAGTTAAAAAAAGGGGCTGCATTTTTGATTTTTGCCGGTAAAGTTTTTTTTTTTGGCAATTGTAGTTTCATTAACAGTAACTTGCTTCACCAACCTGAGCACCAATAGCCAGCTTAAACCAAACTAGCCTGAGCCTCAGTATCCTGCCACTTACCCTGGAGTGAGACTTGCACCATGAGAGTAGGCAATGAAGATACTGACGCCCCTATGGGGAACGGAGGCAGAACACAGATCCGCTTAACACTCGAAACAGAACAGTAGCTATGTAGTTGTCGGAAGGACCTGAATCGGCGATCAGATACAAGTCCCAGTTTAATATTGCCAGAATTAAGAAGTACTGCAAGATAGAGACTAAGAATTCAACTGGCAAAAACAGGCTCCAGTTAATGAGAAGGGGTGGGTAATACTTGGTAGAGCACTTCCCCTAAGCCTGTCTGGTATGGGTAATCCACAGGAGGCAGCAATAATACAATACTAAAATTTCAATGCCACTATTGTCTTCTATTTATGTTAATGTCAGCTAAAATTCTATTAATTACAAGGGAGCGAAATAATGTTTTAGGCATTTTACTATAACTCTTTCAAACTAGGGCTGTTGATTGATTGTTTTCCGGCAAGTGAGAATTATCTGCAAGTAGTTTAGCCAAGGTTAGTCATTTGCCGAGCATACCAGAGGTCCCAAGTTCTATCCCCTGCAAGACCCACTTGACTTAGCTAGGTCATTGACTTCTCTAACTTATGCATTTGCCGTAAAACATAGGTTCCTTTCAATGAGTCTAAAAATAGAATCGGATGCAGCTCACTGTCGAGAGAAGTACCCCTTGTTCCAATTGGAATGTCGCACGATGGGCCGCCTAGAAGAAGTTCAGGCGAATAAATTAATTTTCCTAAACCGTTTAATATTAACAAAAACCACTCAGTTATAATCACCGGTACTTGTGCTATATTATGTCATAAAAAATTAATAACTTTGGTTGTTATCTTAGAAGTACGGCAACGCCAAAGGTAAAAAATTTTACGTTTCGTGTTTTTTTTTTTTTTTTTTTGTCAACACATAGTCTTACAATTTTTCGGGGATTTCGACAACTTATTAAAAGTTAATTTTACATTGCCATACATCGTTGTTTTATTGATCATTCCTGTTGACAAATTTGGTTAGTAAATGTTATTTGTATAAGACAAAAGTTCGTGTAAAAGTTGCAGATTTGTTTTTAACGAAAATCTTAAATATAGGGAGGAAAATAAAAAATTGCAGACGATTGCATGCTTTGCAAACCACTACAAAAGTTAGACCATTTAGTGGTGTTTAAGATTAAAGAAAAAAAATTGAGTCAGCGCGCAACCTAAGGTCCATTTATATTACTTTTCAGAAAATGACAGAATTTACTTATTTGAAGTTATTTAAAAAATGGTTTAAATTTAAGCATTTAACCCAGACTGAATATGTTGAATCACTGGAATCAAATGTTTATAATACTAGACGCTCAAAAAGCCAGGATATATATAACCAGTTTGCAAAAAATGTAATAAAATGAAAAAATTAAACTTTGTCTTCTAAAAGCGCCACAACTCGTTTGAAACGCAAGTGAACAATATCAATTAATTATCTATCTTTGTATTACCATTCCTACTTCCGCACCAATTTTTTGTGAAATTACATATAATTATTTGTTGTAAAACCATATTAATAAATTTTGGTAATTCTAATTCGAAAATATATAGATATTTTTTTTTTATTTGTAAAAATTTGTTTTTCTTTTAAGCTGAATAAATTGGTAATTTTTTAGCGGATTATGAAGGCTCATTTTATTGGTAATCTTATATATTTTTAAATCATATAATCAGATAATAAATTGCATGGTTCCTATACAAAAATAATGTGTAACAACGTCCCGAAAATAGAAAAATGTTTTAAAAACCCGGAAAAAATATATTTCGTGTTAAAAAACACATATGTATCTTAAATATATTTTAAGAAACTATATACCATTGAAAAGGGCTAAGCTTCTTCTTTCAATATCTTTCAAAAAACTTAAAATCGGTTGGCATTTGTCTAAGTTACATGGTGATAAGTGCATACTCCAGATTTTGGGGTGTTTTGAAAATTCCAGAAACAGAGTTTTGTTCTACTCGACAATACCTACCAGTAAAATGGTATAACATCCCAGAAACTTTTACTTTATTTTTTTGTCGCAGTGTGTAATGGATCGATTTTGACGAATTTCAATACTACCAAAAAAATTTCATCAAATTTTCTTTGGAATTGCGGCCTGTACTTTGATTACATGGAGTCCAGCCAGACGGACGGACTGACATTGCTAAATCAACTCAGAAAGTGATTCTAAGTCTATTGGTATACTAAAAGGTGGGTCTAAGACATATATTTCTTTGCGTTACATACATCAGCACAAACTTATAATACTCTTTACACCTATGGTGGTATAATCACTAAAACGCTCGTAAATCTAAAGATAATGACAATTTTAAGTTTATTTTTATTTTTTACATACATAACTTTTTTTACACACATAATAACTGTAAACAACTCGCTAAATTTCGAGATAATCGGTCTACATTTGACACTCATAAAAGTCGCAGTGACGAAAAAAAGTTTAAATGACTTTTGTAACATAAATTGATAAGCGTGACTATCGGTCCACATTTAACCATAGCTTCTGTATTAGAACCTCTGCCGAAATTGACATAAATAAAGAGTGTTCTAAAAAAAATATGCATTTACTATTTTAGACAAAATTTATCCATAGTACAAGAAATAATTTATTTTTTGATCAAGTTAGTTTCTATAGATATGTCAGATACTATTATTTTAGAAATTATTAATTTTCAATAGTTATTTCAATCAAAATGGAATAATTAAAACTTTTCAAAAAAATCCGTCATGGACTTTTAAAAAAATAGCTAAAAATTTGAAAGTTGACCCTCGAACGGTTTCTAATGCCATCAGACGTTATAAGGAAAACCTGAGCATTCAAAGAAAACCTGGATCAGGGAGGAAAAAAGGTCCTACAGATATTGGTAAGGCAAAAGAAGTCGAGCGACTCTTTCGAAGAGCGCCTAACACTTCTTTAAGAAAAGCAGCTCGTACGGTGAAATGTTCTACGAATTTTGCACATAGAGTCAAAGCTTATGCTGGACTGAAGACATACAAAGTCCAAAAGGTTCCAGATCGCGATGCTATAAAGAACTTAGAAGCAAAAAAACGAGCGAAAAAATTGAAGTCTGATTTTATAAAAAAAATACACCTGTTGTGTGATGGATGATGAAACATACGTACTGGCAGACTTTTCTCAACTTCCTGGTCAAGATTTTTATGTTGCTGATAAACGGGGCAATGTTCGGCAAGAGTTTCGCACGAAAAAAACAAACAAAATTCCCTAAGAAGTTTCTCGTGTGGCAAGCTATTTGCAGTTGTGGCAAAAGAAGTAAAGTATTTGTGGCATCTGGCACAATAAACACAGAAATTTATATAAAGGAGTGCCTACAAAAACGGTTGTTACCCTTTTTAAGAGAGCACAGAGTGACTACATTTTTTTGGCCCGATTTGGCATCATGCCATTATGGAAAAAAGGCACTTGAGTGGTACTCAAAGAATAATGTCATTTTTGTACCACGAGAGGCAAATCCACCTAACTGTCCAGAACTTCGGCCTGTGGAAAGGTATTGGGCTCTGGTAAAAAAGGAATTGAAGAACACAGGAAAGATTTCCAAGAACATGTCCGATTTTAAGCGCAGGTGGAACACATGCTCCAAAAAGGTATCAGAAGCAACTGTAAAATCTTTAATGGGAGGGTTTCCGAAAAAAATCGATAATTTTACAAAACCCGAGTACTAAGTAAACATTTTAATGCTAAATTATTTTGTATAATATGTCATTATATTTGCGTATTTTGTAGAGCTTTTATATTAAAAGGTTTGATTTTTATTTAAGAAAATCCAACTACAAATTTTATTTAGAGCACTCTTAATTCTTAAATTTCGAGAAATATTAATATTTATCAAAGATTTGTTAGTATAAAACTTCTATGTTTATATTCGATCCATATTTGACCTCAGGGGTGCAGAGTATCAATTTGTCTGGCTTGACTTTCTCACTTGTTTTTCTAGCACTTAAATAAAGTTAATTCTCAGTTATTGTATTACAACATTTGTACACGTTGTAAACGCATAAACTAAATAAATGAATATTGCCCTTATACGAGTATGTCTGTAAGAAAAGATTACCGGCTTAATTAGGTCAGGCTATTATTTGTAGAAAAAAAAAATCTCTGTTAATTTTATTTGAATATACAGAAGAATTGTTGCTTTGTAGAGCAACAATTTTAGTGTTTATGCCACAATTAACAATTAATATGTATTTTTTTTTTTGTAACATCCTTGATAATGTTCTCATAGTACAAGTGGACTGAAGAGATGGTTTTAATAAACATCATAATTTTGTTTTAGTTCAAATTTAATTGGATTCTTTCTTTAAATTTCAGGTACGTGCATGGCATTGGTTCTGAGACACGTAATTCTCTATTCCATTTGCATAATGGTCGTGATATTATTTTGGTCACAACATGTCGTCATGGTAAAAGTTGGCGAGAGTTACAGGATGCTCGATGTGATGAGGATAATCGAGAATATGACAGGTAACTAAATGTATTTCTACTTTTTTTGTTTCATTATCTTTATTCATCTAGTTTTTTTTTTTTGTTGTTTTCATAACAAACGCATTTGAGTGTAATTGTGACTTTGTTGGAATTCATTACAAAGTTGTTAAAGTTTTTAACCTGAAGATATGAATAAATTCAGTGATTATCAACTCAAAGTAATTAAGTTTTGTGAAGGAGTGACTAAATTAGCCAAATGGTATTATTTACAAATAATTTAAATAACAAATTATTAAAAATTTTTTTGTTTGTAAAAAATTATAATTTTAAATAATTTTTGTTATTAATTGTAAAAAAAGTTATCATCCGAAACATCGTCTAGAAAGTAAAATGTTTTGAAAATATTCTTAATATTGGGTAACACAAAACAAGTTAATTATTTATGTAAAGAAAAGTTAAATCTTTTTAAAAAAGTTTTACTCGATCGATTTTATCTCAAAATTTTATCGAATATGAACTTTTTTGGGCTATATTCGACCTTGACTTTGTTGATGAAATACATATATTAATACCCTTTAAAGTTAAGTATCACATTGCTCAAAAGATCAAAAAATCTCAGACAAAATAAACAAAACATTATGGATATTTCAACTTCTTTATGACTTTTAAAATGCATTAAAAGTATAAAAGTGATTTCCTTGAATAAAAAAGAACTGAACTAAAGAAATATCAAAAGGTTCTATAATTTTATTTTTATTTTATATTTATTTGTGTTTCAAAGAGTATAAATTGTTAAGTCTTTGTATATCCATTAGGGTGTTTCATTTTAATCAAAGATTTGATTTTGATTTGATTTCGCATTCGTCCCAAATCTGGTTAATATAAAAGTTATATATACCGAATTTTAGGAAGATTGGATGATGTTTAGAGGTTACACATTTCGACGATATGGAGGCTGGAAAAGATGAAAATGGATACGTTACAAAAAATTAATTTAGGAAAAGAAAATTGCAAATTAAGATATACAGTTAGGGACAAAATTGTTTACGAAATAAAATTTATTGAGAAATTGTGTAAAATTTGTATGTTCCACGCATATTTAAACAAATTTCTTAAATAAATTATGTATTCTTAATACAAACTCGGGAAAAAAATGTAAGTAAATTAAATTAAAATGTATTTATACTAAAATTCAAGTGTGAACAATTTTGACCCCTGTTGCAAAATTTCGTATTTTATGACCTCTAGTACTTTGTATAACCTCCATGGAATTTTTCCACTGCTTTGATCCTCTTTAGTATACCTTATATATTATTATTAAGAATTTTTGAATCGATACATTCCCAGGTTTTAATACAACGGCACCAAAAACCATGTATCGTTTTAGGCGTTTTTTTTTTTTTTTTTTAAATCTTTCCTATCAAGGTAGACCACAGATGCCCGACAGGATTTCGATCTAGGGACTAGGATGGTTCATATAAAAGCTTAATAATATATTCTTCAAACCATCCCTTTGTATGGTTTCAGTCGTTATTTTCCGTGATGTCATTTTGTCTCAGTTCAAGACAAAATATATCTAGACTTGGTAAAATACGAACTTTCGTACAAGTCTATTACGAACAAAATGGTTTATCTACTACACATTTTAAAATTTATATGAAAATTTTCGAAGGCAAAACGGCTGACCGTAAAATCGCGAATATTGGTTTTTATTTAATAATTTGTATAACAGGAAATGAGAAGGAGTCTACCAATCATATTGTAAAAGATCACTTTGTTAAAAATTAAAGAGTTTTTTTGCTTCTCCTGAAAAATTAGTATTTTGCAGATAAACCATTTTAGATATAGGCCGACGATGTACTTTTTTCTTAGGCCAGTTTCAAAACTAATTTTTTTTAAATTTTGTTCAACAAATATTACAAATTTAAAATTTGCTCATCAGTGTATTAAAGCAAACAAACAAAAGTATAAGTCGATATCAAGAACCGTTTCGCCGTACCTGTGATTTGAAATTGTCGAATTTCGCGAAAATTAAAATTTTTGGTCATAATTTCAGTAAATCTTTGGTAAATTTGATTTGTGTTCGATTTTAATACAAATAATAACAAATATGTTGCTAAGTCTATTTATAGTTACATTTTTTTTTATTGGAAAAGCTTAACCCTTTCTTTATCGGAGTCAAAAGCCAAAATTTAGAATTTTCTATTTATCATTGCAAAGTCATGTTATTTTATAAATTTTGTAGCGAACGAAAATGCTAACAAGTAATTATGTTTACCAAAAATTCACTTCAAAATATCGCACAAAAACCTACAAAAATGTAGGTCATTTGAGACCCAATGTCTGTTTAAGGTTAAAATATTTTTCTTCGATATAAAAAGCTTAATTCTGGTAAAAATTAATTACTTTTATACATTTTTGTCGAAATTTGCTATAACATTTATAAAACTTGATTATTTTGCCATAAAAAATTAAAACATCCTAATTTGTTTGAACCCGAAGAAGAAATAATATTAAAAAAAAATATTTCTGAATAGATTTTTTCTGGCCGAAAATTGACATTGTCGTAAAATACGGCGAAACTGTTCATGATATCATATTTTTTGAGTTTTATGCTGTCGATGAAAATCAAACGTTTGCTAAAAATGAAACACCCTAATATGTATACTTATTTGTTTTACATTTATTTTAATAAACCTTGAAAATTAAATCGCATCGCTATGGATATACAAATGTACTGATTTAAATATATTAAAAACAATTGATGACTGAAAACATAATACAGTGAATTTCCGTTATAACGTGCACCAGTATATAAATATTGATCGCTCATAAAGAAATTTTCTTCTCGGGAAATAGAGTAACCTTTACAATTGGGCTTACTTTTAAGTAATTAAGTAATATTGGAAAATATTAAGAATTTAGATCACTTCTAATGTAACTATTGTCCTGAGTCGAGTAGCTTTTCAAAAAAATAACACTATGATACAAAAGTTGAGAAAAAATTATTCAGGGGTTCTCAAATACCAATTCTGTTTTGCCTATGGAAAACTGAAATACCTTTAGTTTTTTCAAATCACCTCAAAAAGTGATTTAATAACGATAAATCTAGCAAAAACGGGTTTTCTTAAGTTTTCAACTTTAAACAAACATAACTTTTTTGTTTCTCAACGTATTTCTATGATTCATTAAAGAGATTGAATATTTCTTTTTTTCAAACAAGACAAACTTTTTGCAAATCGCTTAACAAATGGCTATGCTATAGCGCTTGAAGTATAAAAAAAATTCCTCACGCTCTAAGTCGCCTATAAGATACCAAACAATGTATATGTATATTTATTTTTGTGAAAAAATAAAAGTAGTAATGTTTCCAAAATGGATTATATTGATACCGGATAACTGATCGATTTCGATAATACGTTGACAAGTTTTTTCAATCAAAATCTTGTGTTCTTGCACAAAAATATCCGATATCTTTAAAATTAAACAAAATCTTTATTTTTGCTGTAACTTGAATGGTAAAAGCTTAGACACCACGTTTGCAAAAATTAGAAACAAAGACGCATCAGTACCACTATTTCGGCCACCGCTATATTTATATCTAACTGAAAGGTATTTAAGTTGAAAACTGAATTTCTTTTTGGGCAAAACGTTTCTAATAAAAAAATTTCGGACTTATTGATGCACCCTCTTATTTCTAATTTACTTCAACATTTTGAATACAAAACTAATTCCATCTACATGCAATTTTGTTTTTTTTTTTTTCGTTGCCATTTTGCATATTAATACACTTTATGGTAAAAACGATTTTTCGTATCGTTGCACAACTTACCCCGTTGTCAATGAAAACTTTATGACTTTTAAAAATTTCTTTAGAAATGCAAAATTTCAGAAAAAACATGTGACATTTCACAAAGTGACAAGTAGAACCATATGAATCTATTTCATTGGTCTCATGTAGAAAGGAGCTAACTCGCATATTTATATCTTTTCAGGGGAAGGTAAATACTGATTTAAAACAGTAATTGTCAAATTTTTACGTTATTTCAATGCAGGTTATTATTAAAATGAAAG
Organism: Stomorhina lunata; assembly: GCA_933228675.1. Taxonomy (NCBI): domain Eukaryota; kingdom Metazoa; phylum Arthropoda; class Insecta; order Diptera; family Rhiniidae; genus Stomorhina; species Stomorhina lunata. The sequence goes on from OW121744.1 coordinate 77,821,751, forward strand.
ACGAACTTGATTCTCAAAACTTTTTTTAAGTTTTAAATATATAAAAAACTAAGTTGAGATAGGCCTTTTTGAATTCTCATTTCAGAGCATAAATGTAACATATATATGAAAGCATTCGATACTGTTTTAATAGGAATATCGAATAATTTGATATTAAAAGTAACATGTAGGAAATCTGTTGATGTAGAAGGTTTTTAATCCGAAATATTTCGACGATAAAAGTTTTATGTAAGAAATCTTTTAAAATCGAAAGTTTTCTATAGAAACCAAAGTTTATTACAGGAAACCGTTCGACATCGAAAGCTTTATGTAGACAATCATTTTTTCCGAAAAGCTTTCGATATGGAATGTTTTTAGTTGAAAACTTTTTATGTCAAATGTTACCTATAGGAAAGCTTTGATATTGAATGTTTTTTATAGGAAAGTTTTATATAAGAAATATTTCTATATCAAATATTTATTATAGGAATCCTTTCGACATCGAACTTTTTATATAGGAATTTTTATTATAAAAAGTTTTTTAGAAACCTTTAGATATTAAAGTTATCTATTGGAAAAGCTTTTGATATGCAATTTTTCTGTAGGAAAGTTTTATATAAAAAGTTTTCTATCCGAAATAGGAAAGTTTTATATAAGAAATATTTCTATATCAAATATTTATTATAGGAATCCTTTCGACATCGAACTTTTTATATAGGAATTTTTATTATAAAAAGTTTTTTAGAAAGCTTTAGATATTAAAGTTATCTATTGGATAAGCTTTTGATATGAAATTTTTCTGTAGGAAAGTTTTATATAAAAAGTTTTCTATCCGAAATATTTTTATATAAGAAATCTTTCGATATCGAAAGTTTATTATAGAATACCTTTCGACATCGAAATGTTTATATAAAGAGTGTTCTAAAAAAAATATGCATTTACTATTTTAGACAAAATTTATCCATAGTGCAAGAAATAATTTATTTTTTGATCAAGTTGGTTTCTATAGATATGTCAGATACTATTATTTTAGAAATTATTAATTTTCAATAGTTATTTCAATCAAAATGGACTGCGAAAAAAAGTTCGTGAAAATATATTAAAACTTTTCAAAAAAATCCGTCATGAACTTTTAAAAAATAGCTAAAAATTTGAAAGTTGACCCTCGAACGGTTTCTAATGCCATCAGACGGTATAAGGAAAACCTGAGCATTGAAAGAAAACCTGGATCAGGGAGGAAAAAAGGTCCTACAGATATTGGTAAGGCAAAAGAAGTCGAGCGACTCTTTCGAAGAGCGCCTAACACTTCTTTAAGAAAAGCAGCTCGTACGGTGAAATGTTCTACGAATTTTGCACATAGAGTCAAAGCTTATGCTGGACTGAAGACATACAAAGTCCAAAAGGTTCCAGATCGCAATGCTATAAAAAACTTAGAAGCAAAAAAACGAGCGAAAAAATTGAAGTCTGATTTTATAAAAAAATACACCTGTTGTGTGATGGATGATGAAACATACGTACTGGCAGACTTTTCTCAACTTTCTGGTCAAGATTTTTATGTTGCTAATAAACGGGGCAATGTTCGGCAAGAGTTTCGCACAAAAAAACAAACAAAATTCCCTAAGAAGTTTCTCGTGTGGCAAGCTATTTGCAGTTGTGGCAAAAGAAGTAAAGTATTTGTGGCATCTGGCACAATAAACACAGAAATTTATATAAAGGAGTGCCTACAAAAACGGTTGTTACCCTTTTTAAGAGAGCACAGAGTGACTACATTTTTTTGGCCCGATTTGGCATCATGCCATTATGGAAAAAAGGCACTTGAGTGGTACTCAAAGAATAATGTCGTTTTTGTACCACGAGAGGCAAATCCACCTAACTGTCCAGAACTTCGGCCTGTGGAAAGGTATTGGGCTCTGGTAAAAAAGGAATTGAAGAACACAGGAAAGATTTCCAAGAACATGTCCGATTTTAAGCGCAGGTGGAAAACATGCTCCAAAAAGGTATCAGAAGCAACTGTAAAATCTTTAATGGGAGGGTTTCCGAAAAAAGTCGATAATTTTGCAAAACCCGAGTACTAAGTTAACATTTTAATGCTAAATGATTTTGTATAATATGTCATTATATTTGCGTATTTTGTAGAGTTTTTATATTAAAAGGTTTGATTTTTATTTAAGAAAATCCAACTACAAATTTTATTTAGAGCACTCTTTAAGAAAACTTTAATGAAGGTTTTTTTATTGGAAAGCTTTTGATGTAAAATATTTTTAGTAGAAAGTTTTAGATATTAAAAGTTAACTATAGGAAAGCTTTTAATGTTGAAAGTTTTCAATCCGAAAAATGTTGTCGACAAAAGTTTAATATAAGAAACCAACCGAAAGCTTTAAGATTCGAAAGTTTTCTATTATTTGTTGATGTAAAAATTAAAAATTATATTTTTTTTAGAAAAAGTTAGGGCTTTTTTACTTAAATAACCACTAATTTTAATAAAATTGCCTTAAATTTTTGTAAGGAGGTTTGCTTGCGTTAAATGCATTGGAATCACAAAAAATAAATTTCGAAAAAGTGTGAGTTACGGCCTATCTACATGAGACCAACGAATTGATGGTTAGATTTTCTGTAGCATTTCGAAAATCTATTGGCTCTGTTTGAAATATTATCCCACATATATTAAAATGTTTCTGATTTATGTTTGCTGGGTAATTTTACAATGATAAAGAAAAAAATCTCAGGAGGAAAGAAAGCATCAAAATCAATTGTATTATTTTCTGCGATGTTTTTGTATGCATTTATTTTAATTTTTATCATCCATTTTTAATATGAAGTTAAAATTGGATTTATAACATGAATCCAATGATGTTTGCCAAAAACACGAATGCAATTTTAATATCTAATGTGAGTGAGTGAATGAATGAATGAATGAATGGATGAACAGTATGACAAATATGTAAGATTCAAAATATCATTGAAATATTTACGTGTTGCACGTGTTAGGTTATTTCTAAAGATTTATATTTTTAAGTCTTAAATAGCAAAAATGATTTACACGTTTTAATTCTGAGTCTAACAATTGTAAGAAGTGTTTAGGATCCAAACTTATTTAAATAAATAAAACTTTGCTGAACATTAAACGAGCATTCTTGCTATTTTTAAGAAACTTATTTTTTTTAATCTAATAAGTTTTAATACCAAGTGGATTAGGAAGTGCCATTAGCCCTCTTCTTTTTTTAACATAATTTCTCTTACTTTGAACAGAATCATAATTTCGGCGTTGTTTTTGTTCGATTACACTGCTCTGCAAAAATTCATTTTTCGTCTTTCCTTTTAATAAAACTATGCGGACTATATGGATCTTGATGCGCTAAACTCAAATCCGTAGTCGGTTTTTTTCCATCAGTCAGGTACGGAAATTCACATTTTTAAACCGATTTTTATGGTTTATGGTTTATAGCTTATTTTATTTTTAAGATATGTAGCTCTTAGAAAAATATTTAAAATGTTAAAATTTTACTTTATCTTTTTTTTTAATTACATTTTTAACCTGAAAAAAATTACGAATTTCTCACGAAAAAAAATTTGTTCTCCATTAATTTCTAAATAACTCCAAAACGATAAGAGACACAGAAAAATTATATTAGACTAAAATAAATGCAATTTTGTTATGCATCTTCCGACAACGGATCTGAGTTTAGCGCATCAAAATCCATGTAGTCCACGTAGTTTATTAAAAGGAGGATTTGGCTGCACAGCAGTGTTATTAGCTTCCGAGGTACCCACTTTAAACTGACAAATACCCAAATATTAGATAGGATTTTAAGTTTCACATAGAATATTTTGAAAAGAAATAGAGTTAAAGAATAGTTAAATGCCGATATGCAGATTTTGGCTAGAAAATTTTTGAGATAATATCGAAAACATACTTTACATATGTACATATATGACAAATCAGTGGTTAAAAACGATGTAAGTTTTCAATAATTCCGATATATTAAAATTTACAGAGTTAAAATTTGGGAGCGAAATAATAAAAAGTAAAGAAATTGTTCTATATATAATTTTTTCTACAGAAAAATTCTTACTATAAATTTTTTCTATGAAAAAATTTTCCATTTCAAATTATTTCTGTAGAAAAATTTTTAATTTAAATTTTTTTCTATGGAAAAATTTCAGCTTTAAAATTTTTTCTGTAGTGAAATTTTCCATTTCAGTTTTTTTTTTTTACCGAAAATTTCCTTATAAATATAAATTTTTTTGTAAATAAGATTTTTTCATATAAAATTTTTTGAATTAAAAAATTATCCATATAAACTTTTTTGTATAGAAAAATTGTCTACATTAAATTTTTTTGCATAGAACAATTTTCCATATAAAAGTTTTTGTATAGAGAAAGTGTTTATATATATTTTTTGTTTAGAAAAATTTTTAATACAAAATTTTTTGTATAGAGAAATTTTCAGTATGAAATTTGTTTAATAGAAAAATTTTTAACGAAAATTTATGCTATAAAAAATTTTCAATAAACATTTTTTTAAAATACGGCTGTACGAGTATTTATGATATTTTTTTGACAATTCTGATTTTTTGGCGATTTCTGAAAATTTACTGCCGAAAAATATTCCGATTTTTCACGATAACGTTCTGGCAGCCCTGTGTAGGGGTCATCCGCTGAGTGCTATATCTTACTTAAAAATCAATCAAATTCTGGTTTAAATAAAATTAATTACTTTCAGTTAAAAATCAATCTTTAAAATTGAGAATTCCTAAACTTGTAAAAATGTTAATAATTAATTTTCTATAAATGTATCATTTTTTTTCTTATTTTTTTCCTGTTAATAATAAATTTGTAATGTTCTTTATTTTATACATTTGTTTTTTTAAAATTCGTTAAATTTATTTTCTTTTTTTTCCCTTTTCAGATATGACTACGAAACGTTATTGCTTAATTCAACATTCTGTTTAGTACCTCGGGGGAGACGTTTAGGCTCTTTCAGGTATGTATGATTCTAAAATAAAAATTTAAGTTAAGTTTAATATAAAATTTTCGTTTTTCAAATGAGTCAAATAAAATTTGTTTAAATTAAAAATAAGTTTGCACCTCATCATTTCCGATTTCGATTAATTTAGCGTACGGTACAATCTTCGCAATATTCCTAAGTTTCTCTAATTTATTTGTTCTTCGAAGTCATCAAAATATGCAGTTTTGGAAACAAGAAATTGTAACTCGGGGCTAAATCTGGAGAATATGGCAGATGAGAATTAAATCCAATTCCATTGCACTTTCTAGGGTATTTATTGGCTTAATGTGGACATTTATTATACCCTTCACCAATAGGTGAAAGGGTATTATAAGTTTGTGATTCCGTTTGTAATTTTATTAGTGATCGTAGACCCCATAAAAATTATACCGATCGACTCAGAATCGGGAGAATCGATTAAGCGATGTCCGTCTGTCTGTCTGTCTGTTGAAATCAAGTTTCTGAAGCCCCTGGAGGATGGACCTACATAAATTATATACCATATTTTAGGAAATTCTCCCGCAATGAACGGTTTTAAATTAAAATCGGTTTATAAACACCGAAAATATCGAAAAAATACCAAAAATTAGACGAAAATTTTAAAATTTTTGATTGAAACACACTTCTAAATAACAAGAGAAACAAAATACTTCTGGTGTACAAAATCGGTCCATGAACAACTGAGATACCGCCAAAACACTAAATTTGATGTATCGCAAATTGCCCAAAGTACGCGTTAGAGAATGTTTGTTGAAAAAATGAAATGCAGAAATAGGAAAAACCATCTTCCTTTAGTAGGTTAGGTTAGGTTAGGCAGGATGCAGACTGTAAGGTCCACCTCACTTGGGTCCATAAAGAGGTCCCTTTGTAATTCCTGCAAGGATAGAGAGAATTAAATTCTTAAAACTACCGAGAGTAAGAGGCTCAGTTAGAGCCAGCCAGATGCATCGATAAAAGAGCCTATTTTACGAATATTGATGTTCGAGATCTCTGATAGGTCGTGCAGAAATGGGAATCCTAGATGGAGGGTTCTAAGTTCAGCAAGTGCTGGGCAGTGACAGAGGAAGTGGGATATTGTTTCTTCCTCCTCTGCATTGTGACAACTTCTGCAGTAGTCATTGCTTTGAAGATTAAGTCTTCTAGCATGTATCCCTATAAGACAGTGTCCTGTGAGTACTGAAATAAGGGTGCGAAGTCTATGGCGCGAAAAGCTGACCAGGATTGCAGAGCGCTTACTGTCGTAAGTTGGCCATGTAAGTCTGGAGATCGTACAGGTACTTTCTGTGGACCAGTTGGTCTGTGCGGACCTAAAAATAAACTGCTTTATGAGCAATTTGCATGCTGAGAGCGGAATACCTATGAATTGATCAGTGTTTTCTTGACTAAGAAGAGCACCATCTTTTGCTAGGTTATCCGCTATGATGTTGCCTGGTACATTACTATGACTACGTACCCAGAAAAGTTCAATGTTGGAATGTCTCGCCATCTCATTTAGAGACGCCCGGCATTCACGGGTAAGAACGGATGTCGTGTAGACCGATGAAAGGGAATGAATGGCGGCAAGACTATCTGTACAGAAACGAATATCGTTGGGATATACTCGGTGGTACGTGAGCCACTTGCTCGCCCTATAAATAGCTGAAATTTCAGCTTGAAGAATGCTGCATTGTTTAGGGAGCTTGAATTTCACTTTAATCCCAAATGATGGGATAAAGAAGCCCCCACCCACACCACGTGACGATTTGGATCCATCCGAATAGATAACCAGGGTCTCTTCACTAAAAGCGTTATGGGCCCCTGAGATATCCGCAGTGAAGGATTGCTCGAAAGCGGGTGAGGGAATACAGTAGTCTATATTATCAGGGAGATTAAGTTTCTCCAGAATAGTGGTGTGGCCTAGAGACGAAGTAGACCATTCACCGGTGGTTTTTAACCTGATAGCTGAGTTGAGGGCTACTAATTGGGCCATTAGCTCAGCCGGAAGCCAATTAAGCATGGTAAAGAGTGCCTTTGAAGGAGTAGTCCTTAAAGCACCCGTAATCATGAGAGCAGCAGATCTAAGGATCTTAACAAAAAGTCCTCGCTGATTAGCCTTGTTTAGGGCAGGCCACCAGACAAGAGCGCCGTACATGAGAATGGGTTTAACAACCATTTCGAAGAGCCAGGCTGTATTGGAAGGGGATAGGCCCCACGTATTTCCTAGAGCTCTTCTGCACGAGTATAGTGCAATGGAAGCCTTAGACACCCTAGATTGGGTGTTTAAGTTCCAGGACAGCTTAGAGTCCAGGATCACACCTAAGTATTTGGCATGATCCGTGAGTACCAGTTCCGTTCCATCAAGCTTTGGAAGATTGAACTGGGGAATCTTGTATTTCCTAGAGAAAAGAACGAGTTCCGTTTTGGCGGGGTTAACTCCCAGGCCATTGGAAACGCTCCATTCAGTAAGTGTGGCGAGAGCGACTTCGAGTCGCTGCGAGATAGTGTTTAGGTACTTGCCAGAAACTGCAATAGCGACATCATCTGCGTAAGCAATAGTTTTGAAGCGCAGAGAGTCCAATTCCATTAACAATTTGTTGATGGCAAGGTTCCAAAGCAGGGGAGATAAAACACCCCCCTGAGGAGTACCTCGGTATGCTACTTTATATACTGTAGCTTTTCCCAAGGTAGAGAAAATAATTCTATAGGAAAGAAGTTTTCCAATAAAAGAGATGATAGAGTCATCAACTCCTATATCCGCCATTGCCGAAGTAATCGACGTGGGCTTAATATTATTAAAGGCTCCCTCTATATCTAGAAAGGCAACCAGTGAAAATTCGCCGAACTCAAGTGATTTTTCTAAGGAACTAACAAGTGAGTGGAGTGCTGTTTCAACAGACTTACCTTTATTATAGGCGTGCTGTGATTTAGAGAGAAAGCGTGGATTGATTGATGATCGTAAGTGACCATCAATAATGCGTTCTAAAGTTTTAAGAAGGAAGGAGCTGAGACTGATTGGTCTGAAGTCCTTCGATTTTGTGTGGCTAGCTTTACCCGCTTTAGGGATGAATACTACCTCACATCTGGTCCAGGATTCCGGTATATATGAGAATTTAAGACAGCTCATAAAAATCCTGATGAGCCAGGGAGTTATAGTCTCAGCGTTATGCTGAAGGTCAGCTGGGATGATTCCATCCGGACCCGCTGACTTATATGGTTTGAAACTGTCAAGAGCCCACTTGATTTTTCCTCTATCAATGAGGATGGGTGAGGACCCGATGACAGTCGAGTTACTGGACACTGGCTCGCGATGCAGAGCACTGCATCCAGGGAAGTGTGTGCCCATGAGGACCTCAAGGGTTTCATAACTACTGGTGGTCCAGTTGCCACAGGCTTTTTGAATATAGCCAGTGACGGAGGGAGAGGAGGTCAGGATTTTACGAAGTCGGCTAGTCTCGGAAGATCCTTCCACGCCGCTGCAGAAATTTCTCCACGATTGCCTCTTCGCGTTCCTGACGACATTTTTAAATCTGTTAACTGAAGCTTTGTAGGGGACCCAGTTGGATGTCCTCTTAGCTTCGTTAAACAGACGTCGACATTCCTTGCGTATCTTCTCAATGTCGGTTGACCACCAGGGTGGTTTGCATTTACCTTTCCTGGTGATTTTCTTACAAGCTTGATTTGTAGCTTGCTGAAAGGCATTGGTCAGTGTGTTGACAGCTAGATCAATGTCTTCGCAAGAGTCTATATGCGGTACAGTGGGCAAGAGTCGACAGAGGGATTCTTTGTGCATGTCCCAGTTTGTTCTCTTCCTATTTAAGAAGGGTGTTGGTTTATCTTGTGTGAACTGAAGTTCAAATTCAAGATACCTGTGATCGGAAAAGGAGCAATCATTTGACACTCTCCAGTTTTTAATTAGATTATGGTGCAAAGAGCTTACCAAAGTAATATCAAGAACCTCTTGCCTATTGCTTACTACAAAGGTGGGTTCTGACCCTGTGTTGACAACATCTAAACTGCTACGAAGAAGAAAATCAAAAATAGACTCACCTCTTTCATTAATGTTAGAGCTGCCCCAGATGGTGTGATGGGCATTTGCATCCGCACCTATTATTAGCGGCAGATTTCTGCTGACAGCCATATCCACTGTCTTCCTGACCAAATTGTTGGGTGGAGGTTCAATCTGGTCATGGCCCATGTAACACGAGGCGATCAGTGTAGGGCCTGCGCTGGTTTCCAATGCAGCCACTACCGTGTCTTCATCACTAAAATCAGATAGAATGAAGACGTTTAAAGTGATTTTAGCTAAAATACATGCCCGCAGCCTACCTGATCCACTGGCGTGTATTAGCTTGTAGCCTCTTAGTGATAATCCACGAATCCTGTCTCCTACGATCCAAGGTTCCTGGATTATCACTAGCTCCTCCTTGCGTTCGGAAACGCGAAGGAGCAGGGCGGCTGAGGCCGCTTTAGAATGATGAAGATTAATTTGAGTAATCTTCATCATTCTCGAAGAGGGGGATAACCGTGACGTTGAAGTCATCCTGATCCTCGTCGTCTAGATCGGTTTTCAGGAGGGCTTCCTCGTCCAATTCCTCGTCCATCTCCTCATCCACAATACTCAGGGAGCCTGGGCTCAGCTGGGAAGTGGGAGGAGCAGATGAACCGGAAGGTACGTCGTCCTTGGTGAGGGTATCCGGTACACTGTCATCCTGCTTTTCGGGACCCTTGTCGTCACCTCGGTAGACATGTAGGATGATTTTCTCGAAACCGTAGAGAATCTTCCAACGCATCTGCCGAAGTGGCTCCAGGGATTCCTGGGTCAGGACAACAGTGATCCTTCTAAGAGAATCCTTAGGCTCAGAAACCTTTACTACCCTCCAATCATGGACAGGAAGATTGGGGTTGCTGAGTCTAAGGAGCTCTAGGATCTCCTCCTTAGATGACACACCATCGCGTACAAGGGCAGTGGATCTAGGCCTACGTGGAATCTCTTCACGAGAAACCACGTCGAGACTAGCTCCATCCCATATACCTTCAATGAGCCGGATCGCCTCTCTCAAGAGAAAGGCGGACCTCTCATTATGGCATGCCATCAGCTTAACACGACCCTGGAACCAGCCAGCGTCGTCGCAGTCTGGAGGGGGACCAGGGTTTTCCCTAAGGACCCTGATGAAAACCCCCACCAGTTTGACTTGGATCAAGTCCCACCTTTCGGTGGTAATTGACCCGTCAGGGTTACCCCTGTCAATGATGGCCTTAACGAGCTTACCCTTGGCAATCTCGCTAAAGGATCTGTCCATCATGACAGAGGGTTTAGGACGTTTAGCCCCAGGCTGCTGGCTTAACGAGTGGTCCTCCTCAGAACGTTGCCGTTTAGGCACACCTTTCGGTGCTGAGGTAACCTTGCTCGGGAGTTCAGCCAGAGTCTTTATAGCCCTGTCTTTCGCCGCAATCTCCTCAGGAGTAAGGGATTCAGCAGGCTTGTCGCCAAGCTGCTGCAATTTCCGCTCGGCTGCGCGCCGTTGAAGAAAAGCCCTTCTAGCCGGAGAAATGTGCTTCTTAGGACGATCAGATAGGGGATCCGAGGGTTTAGTCCCGGTCCCCTTTGCAGGGATAGGAGTTTTCAGAGAGGAAGAATTATTCGCATCTCCTTGACTCCTAGGGGTGTGTGCAGGTGGGGAATCTGAACATGGGATCACGATTCCTTTCTGCACAGGAAGCACTTGGGATTTACCCGAAGCAGGGGGTTTGGCCATTGCGGCTTTAGAAGTACTCGCAGCATGGCTAAGAGGTACTTCAAAGAGTAATTTGCCTTTACCAGGCGATTTTTTTGTGCGGGAAGGACTGGATTTGACAGTCTTCTTTCCCACACCAGTTGCAGTAGCACCAGTTTTTCGGCCAGCCTGAATAGGTGCTTTCACCAGACTAACCTTCGAACCTGTGGTCGGCAGACTAGCTTGGCCAGGTGTCGCCACCAAGCTAGACGAAGAGCTTTGAGCCGATGTAGTCCCAGTCGCACACCATTCCACACAGCCCGGGACAGGCACCGGTGGAACTGGGTCTCCGGAGATTATGAAGCCCTCGACCGGATACAGGGGGCATAATTTTTTGGACATTGGGGGGGTTTCATGATTAAAATATTTCGTATTTTATCCTTGCTACCAAGACCTGAATTAAACTGCCGCCCCACTGGGGATCAGACGCAGACCACAGAGCCGCCCAATATGGGAAACAGACGCTCTGTGGATTTGGTTTGCCGGACGGACCTAAATCAAGGATCGAAGATCCAAAACGGACAGTTCTGCCGCCATATCCCATGGTGCCGTACATGGGAAACATATGGGGCAAAACAGGGGGTCCCACCTGGCCGCCCAATATGGGTAAACAGACGCCAGTAGGGAGAGGGTGGGTGGGTAGTTCTTAGTAGTGCGCTCCCTCTAAGCCTGTCTGGTATGGGTGACCCTGCCGGAGATAGCGATGATACCAATCTCCCCCAGCATAGCCTTAGAGTTCATTACGCTTAAGCCCCTGCATCACGACAAGATGACTACCCTTCGCAGAGGATCTTCCTTTAGTACGGACATACATAAATTATTTATATCAGATTTTAGGAAATTCTCCCGCCAAGCACGTTATTAAATTTTATCAAAAGCGGTCCATAAACAACTGAGATATCGCCAAAACACTACTTGTGATGTGCAGAAAATTCCCCAAAGTACGTGTCTAAAAAATTTTGTTTACATTTTGTAATTATTGTTTCAGCGATATCTCAGGTGATTATGGACCGATTGTGATGAAATTTGACAGCGTTCTTTGTGGGAGGATTTCCTAAAATCTGATGTATAAACTCTACTAATTTGATTATGAATACCATTCAAATTGTTCCGATCGACTCAGAACCGGCAGGAGAATCGATTTCGCGACCTTCGTCTGTCTGTCTGTTTGTCTGTCCGTCCGTCCATCTACCTGTAGTCAAGTTTTTGGAGCTCCTGTTTTGTCGATATCTCAGATGTTTATTTTGATGAATATTTATAGCGTACCTCGCAGGGGGTTACCTAAACTCTGATGCATTCGGTAATTCGTGGTAGATATAATTTAGTGTTTAAGCGATATTATAGGTGTTTTGATCGACAATGATGAAATTTAGGATGAGACGATATCCTAAAATTTTGTGTAAAATGCATATGTTTATACCTTCCAGGAGCTCCACAAATCTGATTTTAGCAGACAGACACACTGCATTTATCTTAATTTTGTGTCTGACTTCTGAACATTATGATAACATTTGAGAATGTATTATATATCAAATTATAGGTAATCTTCCTAGAAAGTACAAAACTGCAACTGAGTACATGATATCTGTTCAAAACCTACATATGTATGTATGTATCTCACATATCAACGAAAATTTAAATTTTTTAATTGCAATTGGGAGAAATCCGTTCACGTTTGACAATTGCTTCCGTATAAATTCGCCTGAGGCAATCTCTTAGTAGCTAATAAATGACAAAATATAATAGATACGATGATGACATTTAGTATAAAGACATTGTACAATATCGTTATTCAGGGCGATAGCGCCTAAAATAAACTTTCTAGAGGGACAACATTTGACAAAAGTATTTTTGATCTCTTGAAAAGTTCGGTATTGAAAATGGTCGAGCTCGGTACACATTTAGTGAAATCTCCCATATAACCTCGACCGGGAATATATCAAATTATAGGTAATCTTCCTAGAAAGTACAAAACTGCAACTGAGTACATGATATCTGTTCAAAACCTACATATGTATGTATGTATCTCACATATCAACGAAAATTTAAATTTTTTAATTGCAATTGGGAGAAATCCGTTCACGTTTGACAATTGCTTCCGTATAACTTCGCCTGAGGCAATCTCTTAGTAGCTAATAAATGACAAAATATAATAGATACGATGATGACATTTAGTATAAAGACATTGTACAATATCGTTATTCAGGGCGATAGCGCCTAAAATAAACTTTCTAGAGGGACAACATTTGACAAAAGTATTTTTGATCTCTTGAAAAGTTCGGTATTGAAAATGGTCGAGCTCGGTTCACATTTAGTGAAATCTCCCATATAACCTCGACCGGGAATCACTTTAATGCTGATAAATTAAATCACATTATAATTGTACTAAGAACTAGAGCAAAACTTTACACACATCCATCGGACAAATCGAAAGAACAATACATTATTATTGATGAAGTATTCATCTTAATTCCATTTAAAAGATATATATTTCACGTATGTATCTAAAACTAAGAGTTTATACCCCATAATTCTAAGGCTTGTTTACATTGACAATCATTGTTAAAGCTTTGACCTAAATCAGTCCGCTAACTTCAAAGTTTTACACAACTAATCAAGAATCAAGCATGCCAGAATACTTAATCTTCATCAAATCGATGTGCTTTTGCATATCTAAGGGCATCTACATTTTGAAGCATGTTCGTAAAATAGACACATTTATCGAAGTTACTGGCTGGCTTAAATGAGCATTCTCTACCTGCCCAACCTAACCTTTGGGTCTATAACTATTCAAGATGATGACGCCACCGAAAAGCATTTACATTTAGTATGAACAAAAGAAAATTAATATACATACCAAGCATTTGTGTGGGGCTCAACTAAGTCAGTAATCAGAAACTATATAATTATCAATATATTCTTACGATTATGTACTTTACTTTTGGAACAGCATTGGTGAAGGGTATCAAAGATTCGGCGAAGCCGAATATACCACTCTTACTTATTTTTAATTTTCTATTAAATTGACAGAATAAGTTAGTAATTTATTCTCACATTCGTTGTTTTCGCCCTTTGAAGCAAGTCTATGTGGATTATACCCCGTGCATCCCTCTCAGGTTTATAGTCCTCTGTTACGAAACATTGTAAAAACTAGTTCATATTAGTGTTGAACAACGGAAATATGCGAGCAAATGCTGTAGCCATCTTGCGGAAAGCCACGTTTGATGCCTATGGCGTTCACAATCTTTCTCACTTTTAAACTCTGATCGCACACTAGTTTACGGACGCTTTTTTCGGAAATAATTCTGTAACTTTTGAACAACTGAAATAAATCTGTATCGACTGGAGATAATTGAATGAAATTTGGCACGGCCGAGGAGGATTCAAAAACACTGGTCCATGAGGGGTCGAAAAAGTGATTGATGGACCTTCAAAGTTGGTCACCTCGGGTGTTGGCCACCTCGAGTATTTGATTTTTTTAAAAAATCGCCAAAAATCCATTTATAGATGGATTGAAAGAAATTTTAAACTTAAGTTGTCCTTAAGAAGATCTACAAAAAATACGCTTACATGTGTAGGAGATAACCTCCTTTGGCTTTCAAGATATTTGGGTAAAAATAATTTTTGGGTTGATTTTTTACCTGTTTTTTAAAGCTTTTTTTGATCTGGTGGACGAATCTGAGGACGAACATTTCTTAAATTCTTAATAAAATTCTGAATAATGTTTGTTAATGTTTGGCTATAGATATCTTCTTTCGTTTAAAAGTAAAATATATTCAAAGTTGAAACATAAAAAATATCGCTAATTTTTGAGATTTTCCCTAAAAGATAGCTTTATTTTTTTACTAATAAAAAAATATTTTCATAAGAAACAAAAAAAGGTTTTAAAGTTTAAAATAAACATAATGAGAATGCGTATAAAATAAATTTCTTGTCAATTGGGCTTTTGGTTTTGGCCCTCGCACATGGGCTCTCCAAAAATGCCAATTTTTAAAAAAAAAATTAGTTTAAACAAAAATTTCTCAAAAGGCAAAAAAAAATATAATATTTATATTTTCAAACATATCTGTTATTGATTAGAAAAGGTCCATCAATCCCAAAACCACTGTAGATCGGCTAAAACAGATTGTGAATTTTTTAAACTGTTTCAGATGTGAAGATCTCAGCAGAACGTGCGTGTTAAAATTCAGAAACCGGTTCTTTACCACGGATGTGAAAATTGGCAGTTCAAAGTTGACTTTTTTAAAGATTTTTTTAAATATATCGTCACCTGAAATGCAAAAGGGCTTAACTACACTTTTAGTTTTATTACAAGAGAAGCAAAAACATTATATCTCTTAAACTACAAGAAACATTAAATCCAATCAGCGAAAAAAATTCTAAAAACTAAAATGATCAAATTCGTTTTTTTTGAGCAATTCTGAAAAAACAAAAGGGCTTAACTTCAAGTTGAATATTTGCTGAAAACAAAAGGGCTTAACTACATACAAATTTTGAGCAAAAATGTAAGCCTTTTAAAATATAGATACGAGTCCAAAACATGATATCGGTTTATTTTCGAAGCATAATTAAGTGTAAAAGGATAAGTTTTTAAGAATTTGAAAGACATATTTCAGAAATAACTCCGTAACTCCTAAACTGTTAAAGATATTTGAATGAAATTTTATATTTGTGTTGTCCAAAAGTTTATGGCATCGGTTATATTTTTTATGCTATTTTTGATCGTATTTATTTAAAATTTTGGAGTAAGATGTCTTTTGGGTTGCTTATGAATCAATCAAAAAAATCAATTTAAATTTTTGTGTTATTTACTCACTTTTGCATTTTATGTGACGATATACTGTTGCCCAAATTTTATGATTATATTAAAAATTTCATGAAAAAATTTTCTTGATGTTTAAATTTTTTAATTAAAAGAAAAAAGAAATATAAATAGGGAACTATGGACCGCGATAAAATCAGAACTAAAGCGATTTTAAAATTTTTGAAGAACTCTAAAAAATGCTAGGGCTTAAAGAATGTATACAGTAAATTACTTCGAAATTGGAAATGGTGAGGTTCAATAAGTGTTTGAAAAATTTAGTTTTGACTCTATTATAAAATCTTGATACGTATAATACAATTTAATAATTGTTTATTCTATTTTCTCGTCCATTAGATTTCTTGAAGCTATACAAGCTGGATGCATTCCTGTGTTATTATCCAATGATTGGGTATTACCTTTCGAATCGAAAATCGATTGGAAACAAGCGGCTGTTTGGGCCGATGAAAGACTGTTACTACAGGTAATTATTCTAAATAATTCTTATCATATCTTTAATCCATGACGACAGCATTAAAATATGTATGAGTGTATCAAAAATGATCATAATGACCTTAATATAATCCAAATCATTACATTTAGTTTGCCTTTTTTCATTAGAAAATAAATGTTATTTAAACAACAAGTCATAGAAAATAAATGTCGACCCAGAAAGAAAACGTTATCCTTGAAAATATTTATACAATTTAGTTTGAACATTTTAGGGGTTTCCCTGATTGTTTTGTTTTCAATTTATTTACGTATTGGTTTTAACTTTTCAAAGATTCTAAATTTAAATTTCCCTCTTTTTAGATTGGTTGTCATGAAAAACATTTCCTAGAAATTCATATAAAAATATTTGTTTAGACACCCTTACTCGTACTTTACTTATACATATTATTTGCAAAGCCAAAATGAAATTAACAATCATATAATATTTTTTCTTTCTATACAATACATTTATGTACATATTAAAGAAGTCATCATCATGTCTATAACCTTTGAAATTTAATATATTACAAATCCTTCATACATACATACATGTATCACACCATTTCCAATTGTACGTAAGCAGTTTTTATTAGATTTGTGCTGATGTTTGTAATGCATTGAAATATTGGTCTGAGGGCTTTTAGTATACCGATCGACTTAGTATCACTCCCTGAGTCGATTTAACAATGCCAGTCCCGTTGGCTGGATAACCATGTTGACTTTTGGTACATGTTGTAGAGATAAGTTAATGATATTTTTTGTTCCCTATACTTTTTGAACAAAATGGGAATATTATTCCAGGTACCTTCTATAGAGCTAGCTTCTTGGAATAGAGTTAATAATTTTTAGCATAAATATTGCTTATGGTTATAGTGTTCCAAATTTTGTTGGAATTGGCCAATATCCGAAAATACCCTTAAAATCACATAAACTCTAATAAATCTAAAGATAATTAAATTCAAAAACTTTGCACAGATAAATATTTTAAACGAAATTGAAAAATCGATTCATATTAGACTCTAGCTCCTAGACCTAGAAACTAATTGCATATATATGTATGTATGTACATAGTGATGGGACAAGGGTAAATACCCAAATGGTAAATTGGGTATTAAATGGTAAATATCCAGGTATTTACCCAAGCACTTGGGTATTAACCCAAAATGTGGGTATAAATCAAAATAAAAAAAAATTAAAAGAAGAAGCTGTGGGTGCTAAGGGGACGTTTAGAAGCTGCTGAAGTACAGGGAGCTGTTAAAATTCGGACATCTAATTTGCTTAATTGCGTACTTCCACAAATTTCTTTCCACTAATTTACTGGAGAAATTTCATCCAAACAAAAGTTTTGGCCCAAAAATCATTTCTGGGCTTGTAATTGACAAAATATGTCATTACATTTATGTTAAACGCCTGTGTTATTGTGTAAATGAATTCCAATGCAGGAGGTACCTAAGATAAATTCGAAAATGTTCAAAATTCTTTTGCTCTACGTAACAACGAGTATTTGTTATTCAAATCAGTATTTACCCGAAATTATATAAATACCCGGGTATGAAGTTGGGTGTAAATAGGTAAATACCCAGCGTTAGGTAAATACCCAGGTCTAAATTTCTATCCCATTTCTATATGTACATTAGGGTGACAATGGCTTGTATGTAAGAAAATGTTTGTTTGTAGTTCAGTTCTGAACTTTTGTATGGAAAAACTATAGGTTATTTAAAATAACGAATTTTTACAAAAAAAGCTAATGGAATATTAAAGAGCATTAACACAGCTTAACAAATCGATGAAGAAGTTTTGGAGTTATTGCAGTTTTACCCCGAAAATTCATGTCCCTGAAAACGCGCCTAAGGATATAAACCAAACATTTTTTTGTAAATAAAGAATTTTGAAAGTTAGACTTCATTTGTCACTTAATGGCTTGTAATAACTAAATACTTCAGTTTTGTTAAAATATGATCTTGTTTACTTAGTTTTTTCATGTTGGAAAATGGTCCATTTTTCTCATGTTTCAAAAATAGTTTTTTAACTTTTTGAAAATTTTGGTGAACAAATATTAAAAATTAAGAAATCTTGCATCGGTATTTTAAAACAGTCAGACGGGAGAATAAAACTCAAACAAGTAAGAGAGTTATATTCGGCTTTGCCGAATCTTGGATACCCTTCACCAATGGTATTCCAAAAGTAAAGTACAAAATCGTAAGAATTTATTGATAATTACATATTCCTAGCAATATTTGGTTATTATATGCAAAGAGTCTTTAAAATTAAGAGTCGAAAAACGAGAAGCTTGTAGGTAGCGTCATCTGCTTATTAAGCCAGCCAGTAGCTTCGATATATTATCTATTTTACGAACATTTAATAAAGTTCGATAGACCATATAAACCATGCAAAAAGATGCTTCCAAATGTAGATGCCCTTAGATTTGCAAGGGCACATCGATTTGATGAAGATTAAGTATTATGGCATGCAACCCAAAAACACAGTACCCAGGGAGGGTTGTGTACTTTAATTCGTACGTATTATCCAACTAGTAAAAAAAAAGTTCTTGATTTTTTATATAAAAGTCTGAAGTTAGTGGGCCGATTTAGATCAAAGCTTTAACAATGATTGTCAATGTATACAAGCCTTAGAATTATAGGTAATACACTCTTAGTTTTAGATACATACGTGAAATATATAGCTTTTAAATGGATGGATATCAGCTTTGTCGGAAAAGTTTTTGAAGATTTATTTTGATTTTATTATTCTGAAGTTAGTTAACTAATTAAGATGAATACTTCATCAATTATATTTAGGATGTATTGTTCTTTCGATCTGTCCGATGGATGTGTGGAAAGTTTTGCTCTAGTTCTTTGTGCAATTATAATGTGATTTAATTTATCAGCATTAAAGTGATTCTCGGTCGTAGTTATATGGGAGATTTCACTAAATGTGAACCGAGTTCGCCCATTTTCAATACTGAACTTTTCAACAGATCAGAAATACTTTTGTCAAATGTTGTCCCTCTAGAAAGTTTATTTTAGGCGCTATCGCCCCGAATAACGATATTGTACAACGTCTTTATACTAAATGTCATCATCGTATCTATTATAATTTGTCATTTATTAGCTACTAAGAGATTGCCTTAGGCGAAGTTATACGGAGCAATTGTCAAGCGTGAACGGATTTGGCGATATCTCATAAACAATATGAACTGCTTTTGATAAAACTTAATAACGTGTTTGGCGGTGGAATTTCCAGGAGGATAGTTTTTCCTATATCTGCATTTAATTTTTTCAACAAACTTTCTCTAACGCGTACTTTGGGCAATTTGCGATACATCAAATTTAGTGTTTTGGCTATATTTCAGTTGTTTATTTACCGATTTTGATAAGATTTTACAGGGTGCTTTAGGGAAATGTGATATATAGCATATTATCACTCGTAGGCCAGGAGTATCTTTTTTTCTTGTTATTTAAAAGTGTTTTTCAATCAAAAAATTATAAATTTTCGTCTAATTTTTGGTATTTTTTCGATATTTTGTGTGTTTATGGACTGATTTTGATGAAATTTAATAGCGTTCATTGCGGGAGAATTTCCTAAAATTTCAACAGACAGACAGACATACGGACGGACGGACAGACAGACAGACGGACATCGCTTAATCGATTCTCCTCCCGATTCTGAGTCGATCGTTATAATTTTTATGGGGTCTACGATTAAAATTACAAACGGATGCACAAGCTTATAATATCCTTTCACCTATTGGTGAAGGGTATAAAAAGATCGATATCTTGAAGCGTTTGGCCGTACTTGCGATTTGAATTTGAAGAATTTCGCAAAAATTAAATTTTTTTGCCATAGTTTTAATAGGTGCTAGATAAATTTTACATGTATTACATTTTTTGGTAGCATTTTTCATCAGCCACCCTGTATAAACCTTTGTTCAGAATGACTTCTTAGTTGATGAGTTATTTGTTTTAAGTTTGGATGTGTTGGTTTTCTGAACTTTTGAGAAATTAGCGATTTACCTTAAATATTTTAGTCAAATTTACATAGATTCATACAAAACCTTTCTTATAAGTAGATTGTTATATACGAGGGTTATTATTTAGGTATCAGAAACTGTAGAAACTAACGTTAATAGTTAAAATTCACGCATTTTACGGTTGATATTCGCGTACAAGATGAAGTCATTGATTGTCAAGTCTGGACTGTTATCAACACGATGTTTTAAGTGCTAAAAATTCACTTGTTTGATGAGATACACTCTAAACCATATGTTTAGAACCACTTATTTTTTTATTTTGTAATAATTTTTTTATTTGGTAATAATTATCATTTATCATAAGTTTATTGATAATAAAGTAGATGTTTTATTTAGTAGTGAGTGATTCCACCTTTGCTTATAATACTTTCAAATATGCGATGTTTTATTGAATCATAAAGTGATTTTAAATAATCCAAAGAAATATCATTCCAGGGGGCCAACTCTGTTTCTATGAGACGATGAAATGAAAAGTTTTTTCATGTTTTCATAGAAGTAGCGATTCTAATTTAGTGAAAAAATGAAAACAAACGCCAAATCATTATCATATGAAAATATCACTGAAACGAAACGAGATTTTTTCATCGTTTCATAACAATTGTGATTCTTGTTTTGTGAAACAGTGCAACCAACTGTCAAAATTGTTTCATATGAAAAGAATTTTTCAATGAAGATTTTTAAGTGAAAAATCAAGAATAAAACAAAATATTATTTAATTAACTTCTTGGAAGAAAATATTGATATTGCTAACGATTAGTATGAACTATAATTATTAAAAAACTGCTCACAAACCTATAAATGTATGACGGAAAAAAATCTAGACGAAAAGTGGAACTGACGACGAGGCTTAACGCTTTAAGCGGAACTAATGGTAATGATTTAGGTATATATATTTTTTTAAGAATTGGGTTACCTTCTTTGGAAAAGGGATAGTAGAAAAGCAAAAAGTGGTGAAAAGAAGAGATAAGATAAAACTGTTTAATAGCCAATTTTATTTATTTTTCTTCGACGGCGTTTTATTGCTATAGGTTTACCGCCGACGGAAGATGCTGTGATAATTAATAATTTTAATCGAAATTAATAATTATAAAAATTGAAATTAGTAATTAATAATTTTAATAGAAATTAATAATTACAAAAATTGATGTTGTCGAGACCAACATTATTTGTTTCCTTTTTATGTTTGACATTTGCTTGGCAATTATCATAAAATAGTTGATAAAGTTTCATAGCAACGAATGGAATGAAACACTTTTTTCATAATACAAACGAGAATCAGAAAATAAGTTTTGGTGAAAAGGTATTATGAAAACTAGTTGTGAAAACTTAAATGAAAACTTTTTTTTTCATTTCATCGTTTCATAGAACCAGAATTGACCCCCAGGCCTCCTTTATAGCTTGAATTAATGATTCCTTATCGAATTGTCTTCCTCCCTCATAGACCTTTCGCGACAACCAACCCCTAACTTTTTCAATTACGTTTATCGGGAGAATAGGGTGACCAGTTAAGGATTTGAACATTTTGGCTCGAAATAAATTCCTTTACCACCCTCGCATTATCTTGTTGCAAAATCCATTCAATAGGCCCAAACATTTCACTTAGCAGAGTTTTATAGATTTCTCCAGTCATTTTTGAACTTTGAAATTCTAAAGCTATCGCACCCCAGTCCGTAACTCCACCCTCTTTTCTCGTATCATAAAAATAATAGTTATAGCCGTCCGGTCCATCAAAATTAAATTTCTTTTCATCAGTTAAAACTACAGTACGCCAATCATTAATATGACCTCTAATTTGAACGTCTCAGTCTTTGCGTACTTCATTCAGCGGCGGCTTTTTCTTCATCTTTTTTAGTTTTGTTACTCACAATTTGCAATGGCTCTTGATATTTTTGAAGCACTTGCCTTAACACCTGCTGGGGTCCTGATTTGAAGTACAGTTAGTTATAGAATTTGATGCAATTCTCAAGATTTTTCTCATTTCTAGTGGCGTTAAAGCGGCATGAATCCGTCCTCTGTAGTTTTTTTTCCACAGTTTTCAGTGTCTTTCAAATATTTCATCAGAGTTTTGTGATTTCTCCCAATTTTTCGCGCAATAGCGCGGTAAGAATGCCCTTCCGAACGATAAGCGTCAATTTTGCCTCTTTCCGCTACGCTTAAAATACTTTTTTTACCCATTTTCACCAATGTTCACTAAAACGCAATATTTTTCTTCTATTACGGGTATAACGTGCTAATCAAAGCCAACTACTATGAATTGATATTTTTGTAGGCATTTTTCTGACTTTTTTGAAAAATAGGCCATTTTAACACTGTCGTGGAAAATTCTAGCAAAGGTGCTATAGGTTCCTACAATCTCAGGAAAATTATCTTACTACAACACAAAATTTTTTGCTGAAGATGAAACGCTTAAAAAGATATGGCATGCTAAAACCTAAAATTTAAGTGGTTCTAATCATATGATTTAGAGTGTATGCGCATTGTCATGATAGGGAATGATTCATCTTTGGGGGTTAGTTTTACGAATTTTTCAGACGAATTGCTCGACTTAGAATACCCAGATGATCGATTGCGTTTTTGATTTTCGCTCATAAGCATATATCCATGATTCATCACCCGTCACGGGTGAACTTATTTATTATTAACACAAGACGATCTTGTATAACATTATCAGTTCACGCACAGCATCAATGTTTTGTGGAACAACAACCGATTTTAAGCTACCTTTGCGGAAGTCGTCGGCTATGAAACTGCGACCGCGTTTAAATTCACTATACCGGTACTTAACTGCAATACAAAGAACGTTTTTGTTGATGTATTCTACATAAAAAGTTGAGAAAAAAAAAAACACTACGTAATAGTTATACCCTTCACCCCCATAGGTGGAAAGGGCATTATAAGTTTGTGCTGATGTATGTAACGCATAGAAATATTTGTCTTAGACCCATCTTTTAGTATACCAATAGGCTTAGAATCACTTTTTGAGTCGATTTAGCGATTTAGCTGGCTGGAAACCCATGTAAACCTTGTAATCAAACTACGGGTCGCAATTCTAAAGATAATATGATGAAATTTGGCACAGATCATTTTTTTGATAATGGGACCATGGCTATTGAAATTCGGTCCATTATTTATAGTACCTCCCATAGGTCCCACTTCCCGGAACTGATATATTGGCCACAAAAATAAATATTTTTTCATGAAATTTAAAACAAATACTGCTTATGTAAACCAAAATCACTGTATCAAATTTCGGTCCACATTTGACCATTGATCCTATACAAACTCAAAATGCACTAAATGAGACAAAATTCACTAAAACGCTCATAAATCCGAAGATAATGAAAAGTTTAAGTTACATAATTTTTGTAACAACTGTAATCAATTTGCCAAATTTCGAGACAATCGGTCCACATTTGACCCTAGCTCTCATATAAGTCCAAATGACAGAAACAGCTTAAATGTATAAGTTTTGAGAATATGTTAGTATGATGGCAAAATTTAGCAAATACTTGTCTTTATAAAGGAAAAAGAACACCAAAGGTGTGGTGGTGAAAGGTATCGTATGGTCGGGCTTGACCAACTATAGCTCTTTCTTAGTTGTTTTTTGATATCTTCATGTAAAATTGTCTGCTGAATTCAAATTTGAAGTCAGATTGTTTTCGAGATATTCCAAAATAACCTTTTTTTGTCTTTTTAAAAAAGATGATGTCAACTAAATGTTGATATCTTCCAAAATATTTGTCGGATTATGTATTTGTTTTTGAATTCATTTCAATTGGGAAAAAACTGTTAGCGAAAATAACAAAAACTAAAGGTACAATGATGCTTATAGGCAACAAATGGCATTAAAGGGTTAAAGAATCTTTAATTATTTTATTATAACATAATAATGTAATTGTGTGAAACTTAACTTTGTTTTAATATCGATGTACTTAGTTTAAAAACTATAATCTCTATTATTTTGGGTATCATCCCTAGATCTGATTTCTAAATACTTTTAGCAGAATTTATTCAGAATCAGAAGTTATTACCCATAAGCAAAGGAAAGCACAAAAATATTAATTAATGTAAAAAGCATGTTAGTCTTATACCAAAAATGTTTGCAAATATATTTTTTGCATAGTAAAATAATTTGATTAAATAATTCGATTAAATCTTTTCATAACTCTATTAATTTTTCAGGTTCCTGAAGTCGTTCGTTCTATAACTGAAGAACGAATCTTCTCCTTACGTCAACAAACACAAGTGCTGTGGGAACGTTATTTCGGCTCCATAGAGAAAATCGTTTTTACAACTTTCGAGGTAAGTTTTTTTAATTTATTTATTTAAATTGGAACAATGCGTAATGTTCACTTTATAAAAATAAAAATAATGCCTTAAAATTGGCTTTCAAAGAAAAATATGAAAAACTTTTAGGTAGAAAACGTGCTTTAAAATTTAAAATTTGTGTTAATCAATACACTGTGTCACTAAAGTCTACAAACGATTCAGTTTTTGAAACTTTTAGTTTCATAACTGCAAATTAAATAAATTTTTAAATCTTAAACAATTTTTGCTATAACTATGCAAATATTAAGTGACTTACTTGTAATAGGATATTTACAAAAGTTAAAAAAGGGACGTGACAGATCTGAAAATGACTGCTCTGAAAAAAAATAAAAAACAGAATATGGTAACGGAATTGCAAAGCCAGTCCTCAGTATTATAGAGTGCTACTACTTAATAGAGCAAAAACCTTTGTTAACCAAAGAGTTTTCGTTTAATTAAATATTAATAGAAATTGCTATATTCCAACCCTGGCTAAATTTACATAAGTTATGAGTAAATGTTCAACAAGTTTTCCTTTTTGTAAACACTAAAATAAATTTAGGTTAATTGTGAATGAATTCCAAGCAAACAGAAGAGCCATCATTAACCAACAAAAGGGGTGGTGGTGGTAAATTTGGTTTTTATTGTTGAAAGTTTATATTAGAGTTCATATTTATAGCAAAATATATTTAAAATAAATTACACTGTGCGCCAAATAATTTTTTCACGAATGAGACCAAATGTAAGTGAAAGTAGGCTATTAGTGGAGCAAAACCCCCAAAGAATTTTAAAAAGTTAGATCGAATTTTTAATTTTAAATTTGGGCTATTTTGAAAAATGTTTTCAATACATTTTCTATGTGGAGTACATCTGTAAACAAATTTAAAAGTTATAGTATGATATTAAGATTTATAAATTTTCTCGCAAAATTTAGGAGAATTTCCAATAAATTGGTGAAATCTTCACTATATCGGCCGACAAAGAGTTAAATTGGCCTTAGAGGGGGAAATTTTTTGTAAATAAGTACCTAAATCAATAGACCCGAATTTTTAAGTATATCGATTTGTCGAAACCAGAACTGAACATTGAAATAAATTTCAAATACTGATAAAATTAGAACGTTTTTAAAATTTTCAAAAAATTTTTTATTAAGAAATTTTTTTTTTAATTAGGAAATAAGTTTTATAAAACTGACAAAATATATCATTCAATGAAAAAATAAAACGTTTAAATAGAATGAAGAGTATAGCAGTAACCAGTTTTGAATTATTCAAATTGACTTATGCATTAAACACATAGACAACAGCAGGCTACACGAACACCGACTACAAAAGTCGTTGCCTGCAATTGTCTCCTCGTAGTCAGTTACTTAATTATTTTGGAGACGGCAGCTACATTTCGAAACAGCTGTTTATGAGTGGTGCCAATGTCGCGTTTATAAGATGGACAAAATAACGATTTAAATTTTGATAGAAAGGACATAGATTCATTTTAATAATTAATATCCGATATCAGCGGTTTTTCTATTTAAAAAAAAATGATAACGATTTATAATGGATTAAGAGCTCATATACTGAAAACTTATTTTTACATCCGACTTTTTTTTTATAAAAATGAGCATATCTTAAAACAATTTAGATATAATTAAGCTCTTTTAAATAATGAATTTTACACAGGACAAACTGGGCTTTATAACATAAACTACGTAGCTCTAGCACATGTAGCGTGTGAGTCATGACATTTTAAAAATTAACTTTTTAAAAATTTACTTCTATTGAGTTAGAGTTATATAAATATACATTTTTACATAATATTTTATTAAATATATAAATATTTGACAAGTATGTATATTGTTTATATCAATTTGCTTCGTCGTATTTATGGTAAATAAAGTTAAGTGGCTTAAATCGCTCATTTATTCCAATATTCTATGGTGTTGACAGCACTAATTCTGTTATTGTCGCCAAAAAATATATAAATTAGTTTAATTTTGGCTACAGCTACAACGGTGGTCGATAGTCATGTGGCTGTGTCGACTCTTAAAAATTTATTCCTATTCGAATGCGTGTATTCTAATTTTGACAGGTTGTAGCCCGTAGCCTGCTGTTATCTATGTGTTTAATGCATAAAAGCTACTATTTTTTCATGTGTTGAGACTTTTTGGTCAAGCAAATTATATAAAATTAGAAAATTATGTCTTTAGTGTAACCTCCTAATGATATATTTATCATGATATGACAAGCTTTTTTTTAATCAAATTTTCCTTACAGATTCCCCACTATAAAGCTTTGAAAATGTTATTATTCGTTTATGAATTTAAAGGTAAATTAAAAAATATCTCAAAATTAAAAGATATTACTTAATAGAAAAAATACACTAAAAGTTATATAGTTAATCCGGTTTTTGACGTCTGAATCGATGGTTAGCAAGTTTTAGGTACATTACTTTTAAATAGTAAAAACTACTTAAGAACCCTCCACAACCAATTTAACACACTCTTAACAAACAAGATAGGAAAGGTCACTAGATTGAGCAAAAAGTGAAATAGTCGACATAGTAAATTTTACCTATTTCTTTTATAAAATATGGAAAAACGGGGAATAAAGTATAAAACAAATCTAAAAAGTAATTTGTATTATGACTGAAATATAAAGTTTTAACTGTTAAATTTATTCACTGATTTACTCTACATGAAACTTATGTGGGAAATTTTATACCCAAATAGCCAAACTTCAAATAGATGTAACTTTAAAATTCGATTTTACTTTTCAAAACACAATTAGGGTTTATCTAATTGTCTTCTAGGGTCTACTAATTGCCTTCTATCATCACGATTTGGTCTCATTGGGAAAAAAATCGATTTTAGAAAATTTTGTTTTTTTTTGAGTTCGAAATTTTACTTTATTTCTTCTTGCATCGGCAACGTAAATAGTCTTGAGCCGTAAATAAGAAATTTTTGTTTCTTTTAACTTTGTAATTCTTTTATTTAACCCAGAAGCAAAAATTTGTGAATTATCCTTAATTATCCTGAATAAACCTTGACAGACCCAGATATCTCACAGGGTCGTTTAAAACATCTTGGCTGAATAGTTTTGTTGCTTTCAAATCATATTCAAAGTCACTATTACAACTAGGGTTGCCAGTCAAGCTAGATTCGACTGGATTGTCCAGCTTTTTTAGTGCTTGTCCAGTATCAAGCTAAAATTAAATTTGTCCAGCTGAAAGGTGAAGAATTTAAATTTTTTAAAATTATTTTTATGAAAAAGAACGCAATAAAAACTTTTGCAAAAGTGTATTTTTTTTTACTTAAGCGTTTTATGCGTTGATTAATCGATTTCTTGATCAAGTTCATTTTGTAATAAAATTACCCTCCATCAAATTTCCCCGGCAGTACCAAGATAAAGAGTGTTCTAAAAAAAATATGCATTTACTATTTTAGACAAAATTTATCCATAGTGCAAGAAATAATTTATTTTTTGATCAAGTTAGTTTCAATGGATATGTCAGATACTATTATTTTAGAAATTATTAATTTTCAATAGTTATTTCAATCAAAATGGGCTGCGAAAAAAAAGTTCGTGAAAATATAATTAAAACTTTTCAAAAAAAATCCGTCATGGACTTTTAAAAAAATAGCTAAAAATTTGAAAGTTGACCCTCGAACGGTTTCTAATGCCATCAGACGGTATAAGGAAAACCTGAGCATTGAAAGAAAACCTGGATCAGGGAGGAAAAAAGGTCCTACAGATATTGGTAAGGCAAAAGAAGTCGAGCGACTCTTTCAAAGAGCGCCTAACACTTCTTTTAGAAAAGCAGCTCGTACGGTGAAATGTTATACCAATTTTGCACATAGAGTCAAAGCTTATGCTGGACTGAAGACATACAAAGTCCAAAAGGTTCCAGATCGCAATGCTATAAAGAACTTAGAAGCAAAAAAACGAGCAAAAAATTGAAGTCTGATTTTATAAAAAAACACCTGTTGTGTGATGGATGATGAAACATACGTACTGGCAGACTTTTCTCAACTTCCTGGTCAAGATTTTTATGTTGCTGATAAACGGGGCAATGTTCGGCAAGAGTTTCGCACAAAAAAACAAACAAAATTCCCTAAGAAGTTTCTCGTGTGGCAAGCTATTTGCAGTTGTGGCAAAAGAAGTAAAGTGTTTGTGGCATCTGGCACAATAAACACAGAAATTTATATAAAGGAGTGCCTACAAAAACGGTTGTTACCCTTTTTAAGAGAGCACAGAGTGACTACATTTTTTTGGCCCGATTTGGCATCATGCCATTATGGAAAAAGGGCACTTGAGTGGTACTCAAAGAATAATGTCATTTTTGTACCACGAGAGGCAAATCCACCTAACTGTCCAGAACTTCGGCCTGTGGAAAGGTATTGGGCTCTGGTAAAAAAGGTATTGAAGAACACAGGAAAGATTTCCAAGAACATGTCCGATTTTAAGCGCAGGTGGAACACATGCTCCAAAAAGGTATCAGAAGCAACTGTAAAATCTTAAATGGGAAGGTTTCCGAAAAAAGTCGATAATTTTGCAAAACCCGAGTACTAAGTAAACATTTTAATGCTAAATGATTTTGTATAATATGTCATCATATTTGCGTATTTTGTAGAGTTTTTATATTAAATTATTATTTATTTAAGAAAATCCAACTACAAATTTTATTTAGAGCACTCTTTAAACAAATTCTTATACAACCTCGTAGCTATAGTTCTCAACGATCACATGTGGTCCAATTCTTGAGGATTGCCTGCTTGTTTTGATTTGATTCAATGAACCATTTTATTAGATTTCTTCTCGAAACTTGAAAAGGCTTCAGTCAAATCGCGCAATGTGCGTCCCATGATATCAATGTCATCGACAAACGCGAGTAGCATGTGTTTTCTGTTGAAAATTGTTTCAGATCTCGGATGATTTCATTTTCTCTCGATATTGCTGCGGTTAATTGCGGTATTCGAAATTCGGTTTATCAAAAACATAAAGATTCATCGAAGCAAATTATTTAAGCAAGTTTTTTATTACTAATGTCCAGCTAATTTTTGGATTTGTGTCTGGCAACCCTAATTACAACTATGCTTAGTAGTAATAGTTACCCTCATATTAAATGTAAATACACCAATACCTCACTTTGCGGGTTACGCACCAAAAACACACGACGCAAAGTGAATTAAGATTTTCAATATCAAATAATGTAATGATCGATGATAGGTTTCAGGGTTACGAAAATACCACCTTTTTAAAAAAATTTAACAAAGTTAACATTTAAAAAAACTGACGTGTATTCCAGCAGACTCTAACAAGGTGCAATTTTTGGAAATATGTATAATTTATGCCAATAAATAACACAAATTTTCACCTTCATAAACAAAAAATGGAAATGGCTTTATTAGTTTTCCAAAACGGAGGCATGACAATGGTGTCTGGTAGTCTACCACGTTATTAAAATTCTAAGAACTACATATATCAAATGTATATTAAATAATTTATAAAAAGTTAAGTTAAAATAATTAACTGTCGAAACGACGCAAAGCGAGGTATTGGTGTATATTAAATGTTAAAATTAGTATTTTTTTAATAGATTTCTCATATTTTGGTGTATTTTTATATGCAATCTATTCGATTGTAGTTTGATTCATGGTAAAAAATGTTATCATCTTAAACTTTATCTTCTTCTGTAAATAATGAATTTAAGATTATTAAGTCCTGTGTTTCAAGTTTGTTTTCTAATAATTTTTCAACCTCGTTTTTTGGAATGACATTATGTCAACTAAAGCTCATTCCTTATTACATCCACAAAATAGACTCTTCATGCGAATGTACTGACAAACATAATTTATACACCACAGAATCTAATGCATTATCTATTAACAGTGAACTGCTGCTTATTCATCTGCCGTTTGCTTTTATTATTTCTATGCGCTACACCAAGACAGATGATGGAATAATATGAATTTACAGGAACTAGGAACTCATAGAATTTCCGATTTTCAGATTTCAGAACTGAGCTTTTATCATCATAGGGAAGCATATATTAACTAACATTCGATAGAAAAATAAGTAATATAAACATTATTAATTGCCAAACGTTACGAAAATCACTGAAGTTTAATTTAAGTCCACACCCGAAATTACATTTATTATAAAACAGTACTGTAGGGCCTACATATATTGTAGGGTGCCACATGGTTGACTTGATCGACTTTACTTTCTTACCTTTAATTTTTTTGTATATAACTATTACACTGTTATTTGTTGTTGTTATACCCTTCACCACCATATGTGGAAAGGGTATATTGGGTTTGTGCTGATGTTTGTAACGCATAGAAATATTGGTCTGAGACCCACCTTTTAGTATACCAATCGACTTAGAATCACTCCCTGAGTATTTTAACGATGTCCGTCCGGCTAGCTGGCAGGCTGGCTGGCCGGTTATCCATGTTAGCTTGTTATCATTCTACAGGTCGTAACTTTGAAGATAATTTGATGAAATTTGGCACAAGCTCATATTTTGATCCCTATTCTTTTTGGGTGAAATCGGATTACTATTTCGGGTAGCTCCCATAGGAATGCCTTCCAGGAATAGAGTTTTTGGTCCAGCCACAAATTTAGTTGTATTTTAATAATATTCGACACAAATATTGCTTATCAGAACCTTAATCAGTGTTCCTAATTTTGTAGAAATCGGCCCATATTTGACCATACCTCCCATACAAGACACATTCTCAAAAGACGTTTATATACACATAAAAGCACAAAAACATTTTTAACTCTAAAGATAAATGCATTTAATAACTTAAACTTGGCACAGATAAATATTTTATAAATATAAACCAATATCCAAAATTTGGTAACAATCGGTTCACAATTGACCCTAGCTCCCATATCAGGCCCTTAGCCCGAAATGATATAAATCTCGAAATTTTGAAAAAATAGCAAACTTGTTTAATTGTTGGTCCTTATTTAACCTTAGTAGTGAAGGGTATGATATAGTCGGGCTTGACCGACTATAGCTTTTCTTACTTGTTTTTACATAAATAGTTGCTGGGTTTTGTAGTTGCAATATCAGAAGTGGCTGTTCGTTTATACTTGATATTTATGCCACTTAGACATCAACAATTTTCCAATCATCGTCAATAAAATCAAGTGCAACAACAACAGCACCTGCAGAATCATCTAAGATATCAGTATCTACATTAAAAAAGAACGTACACTCAAAAAATATTAATAATGTATATATTTCTATTATTAAGTTAAGACCCCATTACTCTGACTGATATATTTTGTGTCAAAGTTTACGTTTACAAAAGAATTTATTCTTCTGTTATCCTTGACTCCCAGTGGAGCATAGGGCCTCAACCATCCTTTTATATCGAACTCTATTGCGAGATGTTAGGCATACATCATTCCATGAATAGTTTGCTGCTTGTAACTCCGCTTCAATTGATCTTCTCCACTTTCTAGCAGGTGCCGCTTCCTTGTGGGCTCCAACGAAGCGCTTGTCGAGCATTCTATCCAAAGAAACCGAACTATAAAAACTAATATAGGCATGAAAGAAAGAATTTATACTTACACACAAATCTATTAAGCAAAGCGTATTTACCGATTCGATTTGTTTTAAGCTTTACTACCTTCTTCTTAAGCGATTAATAAACTTTTCTAAGGCCCTTTGTACGAATTTTGTATGAAAAATCTTTGTAAGAGAAAAAAACTTCAGAGATAATTTTATGGGGTGGAAAAATAAATAGAACACTACCATAAAACAGATACTAAAAAAACAATTTTAATATTTTGTATTCGATTTACTATTGACAATTACTACTTATTATATAAGAGGATTTATCTTTCTCTCTAATTATACCCTAAACCTACATAGGAAGGGTATAATAATTTTGTGCTAATGCCAATGTATTTAGGTCCTATGCTTTACTGGGAGTCAAGGATATCATAATCTATTAAACGCATATAAATATTGATTTAAGGCCCACCTTTAAGTCAACTTATATTCTCAGAATCAATTTCTAAATCGATTTAGGGATGAAATCAAATTTGGTGCACTTTTTTGACTTATTGTTTATTCTTATATAAAAGCTCATTAAAGTTTATTTTAATATAACAAAAGAATTTAGTTCTTAATAAAACGTGGTTTTAATTTTGTAAGTCAGACGAAAAATCTAAAATTAATTAGGCTTTTTATAACCGATTAGGATCTGTACTACGTACTACCATGCTAACATTTTAATCATAAATTTATTATAAAAAGTATTGTTTGCAATAGAAAATTTTAACTTTGGAAAAAGTTAAATAACTTTTGTAAATGTTTAACGATATCAATAAGTAATGTCTCGTTTTTTCTTTATAGAACTAGATTTTAAAGACTGTGTAAAACAAACAAGGTTTTAATAGAAAAAAGTTGAAATAATTGCTTTTGAATTTTAAAGATTACGAAAAATTAAAACGAAAAACATGTAAGAAAGTGCTATAGTCGGTCAAGCCCGACCATACAATACCCTTCACCACTAATGTCAAAGGTGTTATTTTTCCTGTATAAGGACAAATATTTGCTAAATTTTGCCATCATACAAACATTTTCTCAAAACTTATATATTCAAGCTGTTTCCGTCATTTGGACTTATATGAGAGCTAGGGTCAAATGTGTACCGATTATCTCGAAATTTGGCAAATTGATTGCAATTGTTACAAAAATTGAAATTAAAAAAAATTCTTGAAATTTCCGAGCGTTTTAGTGATTTTTGTCTCATTTAGTGCGTTTTTAAAGAAGTGTTTGTATGGGAGCTATGGTCAAATGTGGACCGATTTCAACTAAATTTCGTACAGTGATTTTAGTTTACATAAGCAGTATTTGGTTTAAATTTCATGAAAAAATATATATATATTTGTGACCAATATATCAGTTCCGGAAAGTGGGACCTATGGGAGGTACCACAAATAATGGACCGATTTTGACGAATTTCAATATCCATGGTCCCATTATCAAAAAAATGATCTGTGCCAAATTTCATCAAATTATCTTTAGAATTGCGACCTGTAGTTTGATTACAAGGTTTACATGGGGGTCCAGCCAGCCAGACGGACGGACGGACATCGCGAAATCGACTCAGAAAGCCTATTGGTATACTAAAAGGTATACTAAGACAAATATTTCTATGCGTTACATACATCAGCACAAACCTTTTCTAATATGCCTTTTCCACCTATGATGGTGAAGGGTATAAAAATGGCCAAACTTTTGATAAAAACGTATCTAATTTCTTTGAATATAAGCCCTATGCTCGCAGCTTATAAAAACTTGACACCTTGACTTTCTAAAAAATTTGTAAATCGCTCTGCAAATTTAAGAGTTTGAGGTACTAAAGTACTACGACCTACCCGAAAACAGTTTTTTGCGAAATCTTTGAAAATGGTTTTTGTATGTCCTCACCTAGGCTTATACCCCCCCTAGCTCGCTTTCCAATTTTTTACCAAAGTTGCTCATTTGTAACACCGTGTTATTTCAGAAATTTCTTTATATAGGTAAAATTAAAACAAATATTTAGATAAGTATTTCTTTGAGTGTACTTTCTTATTGATGTAGCTTCTTCTGCCAAAGTAGTTGTTGATGCTATTAAGTTTATTTCTTGATTATTTTTAGTTTTTTGTTTTAGCTTTTTTTTTAATGCATATCATCATTACCGAGTGCCATCAGATAAATGTTCCACTTGGTGCAGAAGCGGTAGCATTAAAAAGTTATAGTTAGAATATCACTTGGTTTACATATCAAAGGTAATTCGAGTATATAAACACTTTAATTTAATATTAGTGATTTAGATTTGAAACACTGAATTATTTTACGCCCTCAAATACATTGGATGTTCAAAAAAGTTCGGTTAAACTAAAAATAAAACACTTTGACTTATATTTGAAACGAGCTTTGTTATACCTCAGGCATCAGTGCATTTTTAAGTCGATAATCTTAAGCAAATTTTAAGGTATTATTATATCGATCTGTGTCGAACTATTGGCTTTTCTTGGCGAAATTATCCAAGTGCATTTTGCAAGGGCTCTAACATTAAGGGAGTTATTCCAAGTTCAAAACAAATGGTAATTTAAAGACGGAAGATCCGGGGCTATATGATCAATTTTTTTTTATCAATTGAGTTTCTTTAATCTCAAATATATTTCTTAAATATCAGGCAAATGGCAGTATTTACAAAAGTATATACATATCGTCACCTGAAATGCGAAATGGCGTAACTAACACAAAAATTAAAATTGATTTTTTGATTGATTATGACACAGCAGCCCAAAATCCATCTAGCCACAAAATTATGCGTACGGCCAAAAACAGCGATTTTATTAACTAAAAAGCAAAGCTTTAAGATGTTGCTCAAAATTTGTATTGTAGTTAAGCCCTTTTGGTTTCAAAAAATATTCAGCTTGTAGTTAAGCCCTTTTATGTTTTCACAATTACTTAAAAATTGCTCAATTTTATCATTTTCAGGAATGTCTTTGTTGTTGCATTCTTGATTAAATTTCAAAATTTGGAATTGATATTGTGACGAATTTTAAACTTATCCGTCCCATTGTGCAAAGTTCACTGCTTGTAATTCTTCCCCTCGCTTTCTAGATGTTTCTGTTGGTGTTGTTGTTATTCTGTTTATGTCAAATAAGCAGAGCAACATGTTTCTCTTATGTACAGTAAAGAGCATAGCAACATGTTTCTCTTTTATCTACATTATCTCTCTCTCTCTGTTACTGTTAACTTCAGATAACCTGTTTGTACAACGTATGTGTGAGTGTGTTCTTGATCATGTGAGAATGTAGTGGAACACACATGAACTTTCGTAAGCCACATTGTTAGTGTAATCAACTACAGCTGTTCTTTGTTTACATCTACAGAAATTGCTAGAAACTCTCTTCTCTACTATATAAGGCCGATGGGCGAGTATTGTGGGAACAGTTTTATTTCAAACGCGTATAAGAGAAACAGTGTGACTAAGAATATTTGTAAAGCAGTTTTGTGAAGTTTGTTTACAGTATTTGTGAAAGTGTGTTTTAAGTGATTAACTCTAAAGTTAATAAAAGTATTGCTTTGTAAAACTATATACTACAAGTGTTTTAATTTGATTACGGTTGTTTGCAAAACGAATTCCATCCACGTTTTTAAAGGAAAAACGTAACAATATTTTATTTAGTTTAAAAGTTATGATATTTTTTTGCTTATCTTATAAACAAATTATAATCCGAGACTAAGATTTTTGAAGGCTATAAGTTAGCTTTCCGACCATACATTGACCTGTTTGTCTACAGATCAACTCTAAAGCTCATCTATTCTAACTATTTAATTATATTTAACCGTTTAAAATTTATTTCTGAAATAACTCTTATGGCTCTTTGCTGATGGCTTTAAAAGTTTAAAAGTTATAACGTTTTTTGCTTCTCCTGATAAAAAAACTAGAAGTGTAGTAACTCCATTTTGCATTTTAGGGGACGTTATATATATAGAGTAAATACAAATTGGGTTACCTTCTTTGGAAAGGGGATAGTAGATGATAAAAGGTGGTAAAAAGGAGAGATAAATCTTTATATTATTTAATACTTTAATTGCATGTCATGTCTATTTTTAGAACAGTGAAGCGCTATTTGTTGTTATTTGCACTCATGTTTTAAGCTTTTATGTTCTAGAGTCAAATTTGTTTATTTTCATCCACGGCGTGGTATATTTGTAGACTTACCTCGGATTGAGGATGCTGTGGTAATATTTAATAGAAAATTATAATTACATAAATTGGTGTTACCGTGACGGAGGATAGAACCCAGGCTGAATATGATATGTAATGCGAAGTAGTCGACGTGCTAACCAACTAAGCCACAGCGCCCCCATTTGTATGGAATTAAATCAGACATGTTTTGCGAAACCTTCCCTGTGCTTTTCAATTCCCTTTTTATAAGAACCCAATACCTTTCCACAGGCCGAAATTCCGAGCAGTTGCATGGATTTGTTTAGTTATCACTCTAGTGCATTTTTTTTTTGCATAGTGGCATGGCCATCTCGATCCGGCACTTTGTGCTGTCTCAAAAACAGTAATGCCCATTTTTAGGCACTTCGTTATATAAATTTCTGAGTTTATCGTGCTAGGTGCCACAAATGCTTCCATCAATAAATAAAAGTCTGTACACGGAAGTCGTGAAAAGTATACAAATTCGCCAATTTCATCATCAAAAGTATTAGAGCGCTCTTCGAAAGATTTTCTCGACTTCCTTTGTTTTACGAATATCTGTTGGAAATCTTTTTCAATCTGATCCAAGTTTTTTTCAATGCTCAGAACTTTCCTATAACGTTTAATGGGTTTTAAAACATTACGAGAATCATCTTCAGCAAAACCTAAACCAAAGTTCATTTAGTCAGAGATATTTCTGTATTATATAAGATATTTCTGCATTACCAGATTTACATTTTAAAGTCATCTTACGACAAAAAAAAATAACAAAATTGTCGAGATTATTCAAAAAGAAAGATTATTTGCATTTGATCTCGATCGATTATGACAATACATGTATAACTAAACTTTTTCGAATGTCTAATATGATAGAAAGTTTTGATTATACTTATTTTTTCTTGAAAGTTAATTGCATCAATATTTTTTGGTTTAAGGTCATTAGCTAATACAAAATTTAAGCTTTAAAAAAATGTCTTCTTGAATATTGCCATTTCCGCAGTATTAAGGTTGTTATTTATATGTATAAGCAAATATATCCTGCAGAGAAAAATGACTTTAAATTAACAATCGTATTCAGATATTGTAATCCATTTGTATTGTAAATGGAACACATTTTCAATAATTATTGACTCTTTACGCGATACTGTGAAAAAACATTCGAACACTCGAATTTGTAAGTTAATTTGACAATTTTTTGAGCCAGCCTAATTTTGATTACTGACATCAAGGTGATTATCATGCAAACTCTGACACTAACTATGTTATGTCTGTATGTTTTATCTTAATTAACAATTTTCTGAGCAACTCAAATTACACATCATTTAACAAAATGATAAGAATGACTACGAGTATAAAGTCTTAATTGTCGGAAGATATTAAAGAATTTCCTTTGACAATTTTGAAATATATTTCAGTTAGAATAGTTTTGTTGTAATAAACACAAGTAAGTAAGGGCGATTAGTCGGCGATAAAAAATATCGTATACTCGTATGGATGTTTGTAATGGCGATATTCATATGGGACATAAATCAAATGCATTAGTTTACAATATTGTTACTTACGTATTGTTCAAAACGTGTACAAACGTCGAATGTATTTTATTTATGTTATAAAATGCATACAACTATATTTTTGATAGTTTCATGACATTTAACTAGTATTTCGTGTTGCCACTTATTTAAAAAGTATACAAAAAATATTTGTTGTAGCCAGGTAATAAATTTTTAAATTAAAGTCACTTTGGTAGTATTAAAAAGATATTAATTACATTTGTCCGACACTGTGCACTCTATACAAGGAATATCGATAGGGTAGGACAATTGCAAAGAAAATGTTGTCTGGACTTACCCCCAGAATTAATAGAGATTTATAAAATTAAACAACCCTTCTCTAAGGTTGACTTATATTTTCATATTCTTGCGATTTTTTTTTACTGAAAGTGAATACATTTTTTTCAAATTCTCACAATGAACACTAATCAAGACCATATCTTTGTTCTCATGTAGAAAGGCCCGAACTCACACTTTTTTTGAAACTTATTTCTTTTGTGATTCCAATACATTTGGCGCAAATACGCTTCCTCACAAAAAATTAAGACAATTTTATCAAAATTAGAGGTTATTTCTAAAAAGCTCTAACTTATTCTTAAAAAAATATATTTTTTTTAAGCCCTCGCCAAATTGGGTGTCGTTGCATCAACAAATAATAGAAAACTTTCGAACCTTAAAGCTTTCGGTTGGATGTATAATGATTTCTTATATTAAACTTTTGTCGACAACATTTTTCGGATAGAAAACTTTCAATATTAAAAGCTTTTCTATAGGTAACTTTTTAAAAAAAACTTTCTACTAAAAATATTCCAATAAAAACTGTCATTATTTATCTAAAATTGTCTTATCAAAAAATAACAAAATTGTCGGCATGTAAATATTATTCAAAAAGAATGACTGTTCGCATTTGATCCCAAATCTGTTACATTTATTTATTAATGTAACAGACCAATTTATTGATAAAAAGCCAAAACTTGTTTGCGGAGAAACCAAAATTCTTCGACGCGTTTCGATGGTTGGTTAGGTCATCTTTTCAGGAGGATTATCCCCAATTTAGACAGATCGAAAAACTCGCATTATTACTTATTTTACAAACAAAACCTTTCAGAATTATGTTCATAAACCATAAGTAAAAGCATAGATTATCGACTGAACAAAACACAAACAATTTTTAGTTTTCATCTTCCTTCACTTCACACATTCTTGCTGCAGCCGTCGGCAACTATATGCAGAATGCTGTGAAGAAGGGGGGTAAGATGTTTAAAATAAAGGAGGTTTATTTTAAAAATAAGCTGAATGCATGCAGTTTTTTCAAAAAATAACAAATTGCCTTATACATATAAATGTTTCGATGGCGAAAGGTTTTCTATAATAAACTTTCGATATCTAAAGATTTCTTATAAATATAAAACAATTGCCGTCAATATATATAAAAGTTTTTAAATAAAAGTTTCCTATAGAATAATTTCAATATCGAAAGCTTTTCCTATAGAAAACTTTAATTAATTTCTAAGCAACTGTTTATATTAAAAATTCCAATATAAAACTTTCGATATCGAAAGATTTTTTTTTATATAAACCTTTCATATAAAAAACTTTTAATATCAAAGCTTTCCTATAGGTTACTGTCAACTAAAAACATACCATATCAAAAGCTTTTGGGAAAAAAAAGATTTTCTATATAAAACTTTCGATGCCTTTCGATAATAAACTTTATATATTGAAAGATTTTCTATAGAAAACTTTCGATATCAAAAGATTTCTTATAAAAAACTTTTGTGGTCAAAATATTTCGGATTGAAAACCTTTTATATCAACAGATTTCATAAGGATTACTTTTAATATCAAAGCTTTCTACTAAAAACATTCTTTATTAAGAGCTTTCCAATATAAAAATGTCAATATCTAAAGATTTCCTATATAATTTTTTCGAGCTTTCTAATATAAAAATGCCAAAATCTAAAGATTTCCAATATAAATTATTTGATTTCGAAATGCTTCCTAATGATAAACTTTCGATATGGAAAGATTTTCTATAGAAAAGATTTCATATAGAAAACATACCATGTCAAACTTCCAATATCGAAAGCTTTCCTATAGAAAACTTTTAACATCGAAAGTTTCCTTGTAGAAAGCTTTCCTATAGAGAACATTCGGTATGTAAAGCTTTCCTTAATATAATTTGTTTTGATCCAATTATTCAATAAAGATTTTAAAACTTATTTCTTATGTATTAAAAGTTTTTGTAATTCTGGCAACACTAATGGCTGCAGACGTAAATATATATGTAACAGTCCAAATTTGCCATAAATACCCAGCCCTTTACTCTCATCATCAACCTCGATTTCATTCAACTTTTCATGGTGCTAAATTATATTTATGTACTCTCGTATCTACGTCGTTTGAGCCGTCATCCTCACTAACACCCACTTTCATACTCGTACAGGGGATAGACAAATAAAGCAATATTTTTTCTTTCTTGCTGTATTGGATGTGATTTATGCGAAACGATTTAAAGTGAAAAGTGGCACTTATGCGCGTAACGTGTGCTAGTGTAAATGGACGCTAGAGAATAAAATAAAAACTGCAACAGAAATCACCAAAGGAATAGGGGAATGTGGCAATATTTTGTAAGTGGTGAAGGAGTCAATGTCATCACGGACTTGATTCAGGGAGGAGATGGTAAAATAAAAAAAAAAAACGGAACCAAGTTTAACTTTATGAAAGCGGACATGAGTAGCACATGTCTCTAAGTGCAAATTAACGGTCATTTGCGAGTTTTTTTTCTGCATGAACGTGTTTGTTTGCTTAACAACGGAATGACTAAAATGTCTTTAAAGTTAAATAACATTTATTTCCTCATTCTTTTTTCAAAAAGTTATTGCAAACATAATAAACATGTCTGTTTCCGTGCAATTTTAATAATTTACCGGAAAATGGCAAGGGTGCCCAAAGGGTTGTTGTTTTGGTAACAGTTCTAACATTTACAGTTTTATCAATTTGTTGTTTACCGGGGATCTGTTTGGAGATCAAGGCCAACAAATTGTCATTAAGAAACTTAAATAACTTTTTGTAAAGTTTATGTAATTAATATTGTATTGATATACATATTTAAAAAAAAAGCATACATTTTTATTTAAGTTTTACAAATAATTGAATTCAAATGACCTCCACCCTCGGTAACACAAATTTTTCTTCCATTATCCTAATTCTCCATTTTTCAATTTAACAAACACCCAGTAGAATAAGGTTACAATCAGATAAAATCTTCGAATCTCTGTCAGCTAAAATCTTCAACTCTGGATCGGTAAACTACGAGTCTACAATCCGATTATTTCCAGGGTTTTTACAATAATGCTCCAATGAAATAAAATCCTTGGCTTTTTGTAATTTAACTATGAGTCTGCAATAATTATACCCCAATCCGATACATTCTTTGGTTCCCGACCATCTAACGATGGATCTACAATCTGTCGGTCTGAAAAAATATTATAAAATAATAATTCCACGATATAAAGCAGTGCCCAAAAGTTTCTTATGGAAGAGCAAACACCAATACATTTTAAGAAAAACTAAAACATAGAAAGAAAAAACATTATCATACGCTCAACAAAATCTTCATTGTTGTTCGCTGTCGTCAATGCTTGCGAGACAAAGTTGTTTGTGTATTTTGTAATTCTGGGAGCTGTATTTGAGTATTGAAACACACAGTCTATAGCCAAGCGCTTTTACAAACAAATGAGTACCAAACGCATAGGGCCTGGGCACCCTTGATATAAAGTCTTTGACTATCTATAACGATAGTAGTCGGATCTTCTCTTATTCTTCAACCATCCTTTTATATCAGACTCTATTGCGATATGGTAGGCATACGTCATTTAAAGAATAGCTTGTTGATTGCAACTCCGCATCTATTGACATTCTCCACGTTCTAGCAGGTGCATTCTAAAAAAACGCTTGTCGAGTTGTTGTTGCTATTTGGCCTTTAGAGTATGTGGCCTATCCATAGCCATTTCCGTTGACATACCTCTATAGAACCAGGGATTTGGTTGACGCATTTAGTAGATCTTCATTTCTTATGCGATTCGGCCACCATATATTAAGGATTTGCCGCCAGCATTTGTTTGCAAAGGTTTGTAGGCGCTTATCGATAGCATTTGTGCGTTGCCAAGCTGAGCAGCCGTAATACAAGATGGACTTGACATTCGAGTTGTATATACGTAACTTAATTGTTGTTTATATTTGCCGAGATTTCCAAACAACTCGGAGAATACCGAATGCAGATTCTGAGTTATAAATACCCGATTCAATATCCTCGTCGGCGCCAACTTTTGTAGATACCAAGCTACAGCCTCAAGGCATAATCTTTGTCTTGGAAATATTGATTTCCAGTCCAGCTGCCTGAAATTCAACAGTGATAGCGCTAGTGTTTTCTTGAAGGTGACCTGAGATATACGTTATCAGCGTATTCTAAGTCCTCAAGTTGTTTAAAGGGTGTCCATTGGATAGCACATCTACCATTCAATGCCGTGTGCATTATATTGTCGTTGACAAGGATAAAAGGTATAGGTAACAAGATACATCCTTGCCTTTTCTAAAATTTTTCATATATACCTTCTGTTGACACTATCAAAGGCCTTCATAAAGTCGATAAACGCGAGGCAAATGGGTTTTGCGGAACTCATTACACTCCATCTAGTACCATTCTCACTGTGTTAATAAGATCATCATAAGAACGGTTGTCTCTGAACTCAAACTGATTTTCGCGGAGAGTAGAGGAAACTGCGTCGGATATACGATTCAAAATTACTTGACTTAGTATTTTGCTCAAAATTGGAAGAGCCACCCTTTTTTGGGTTTCTTCTTTCCCTATTTTACGTACAAATGGGTGCCACAGTCCCGCTGATCCTTCAACATTACATAAAAGCATCTCCGCTGAGATATTGTCATTACCAAGGCTTTTAATGGCGTTATTTACTTCTTGAATTGTTAGCGTATTGTCTGAAATGTAAATAAATATACTGTCATGGTTGGTTTCAATATACACTTCCATCAGTGGTGTTAAGTTTTTTTCCGTCGACTTGAAGTGTTCCATCCAGCGTATTAATTGTTCATCCGCAGTTGAAACTGTTGACTGTTGGTGTATGAAGGTCTTCAACGCGGATGATGTTGCTATAGCAGTGTCAGGGAAATTTCTTAACACACTGTCACAACGTCTCGAAATAGCTCTTGACCTACTCTATCAATGGAGCGTCTCCAACGGCCTTGGAGTCAATCCAACTAAAACGGAACTTGTACTCTTCTCACGTAAATACAAAATTCCCACCTTTACTCTTCCAAAATTAAACAAGGTTGAACTTTCGCTCACTGACCATGCCAAATACCTGGGGATCATCTTGGACTCAAAACTGTCCTGGAGCCTGAACACCCAACTTAGGGTGTCTAAAGCATCTATTGCACTATATTCATGTAGAGGGGCCATTGGCAAAACCTGGGGTCTGAATCCCATTAACACTGCCTGGCTCTTCAACATGGTGGTTAAGCCTATATTAATGTATGGTGCGCTGGTCTGGTGGCCTGCACTCACCAAGGCAAACCAGTTGCACTATTTTAACAAAATCTTGAGATCTGCCGCTCTAATGATTACCGGTGCTTTAAGAACTACTCCATCTAAGGCACTCTTCACCATGCTAAACTGGCTCCCAGCTGAACTAATGGCAATGCAAATTGCTCTTAACTCGGCTGTCCGTCTCAGCACAATTGGAACCTGGTCCCACTCACAAATCGGACATTCCACCATCCTGGGCAAAATCACTAACATCCCCGAACATATAGACTACTGCATATCCACTCCTATCTTCGACAAATCCTTCACTGTGACTATCTCTGGAGAACCCCCATCCTTAGATGATGGCTGTCTAGAGGTTTACACTGATGGATCGAAGTCAAAGATAGGCGTAGGGGGGGCTTCTTCATCCCATTGCTTGGGAAGGAAATCTGCTTTAGGCTCCCTGATCAATGCAGTGTCCTACAATCCGAGATATCGGCTATCCACAAAGCAGTCAAATGGTTGAGATACCACAGAGTATACGACAGGGATATTCGCTTTTGTGTATTGACAGTCAGGCTGCAATAAAATTCCTATCTAATGTCCATACGACATCTGTTCTTACCAGCGAATGCCGGGCATCTCTTAACGAGATGGCGAGACATTGCAAAATCGAACTCTTATGGGTATCCGGGCACAACAACTTACCTGGTAACTCCACCGCGGACAAACTTGCTAAATCCGGTGCTCTCCTGAGTAAGGATAGCATCGACCAATTTATGGGCTTACCGCTATCCGCCTGCAAATCAATAATTAGGCAATCACTTTATGCGTCAGCGCAAAACGAGTGGTCTTCGATAACGAACTGCTCCATATCTAGGCAAACATGGCCCACCTACAACACTAAACGTTCAAATATCTTGGTAACTCTACCCCGTCATAGACTTCGCAATCTTATCTCGACCCTAACAGGGCACTGCGTTTTTGGGCTTCATGCCAGAAGACTTAATCTTCAATTTTATGACTACTGTCGCAGCTGTCACAACATTGAAGAGGAGGAGACAGTGACTCATCTTCTCACTGCCCCGCCCTCTCGACCCCTAGGGCTCTCATTTTGGGGGCACCTTTTCTGCATGATTTATCGGATCTAGCGAGTATTGACATTTGTAAAATAGACTCA
Organism: Stomorhina lunata; assembly: GCA_933228675.1. NCBI lineage: Eukaryota > Metazoa > Arthropoda > Insecta > Diptera > Rhiniidae > Stomorhina > Stomorhina lunata. Next base: position 77,866,132 of record OW121744.1, read on the forward strand.
TTTATCAGGGCTTCAGGATGGCTTGATCAGCCTCTCACTGATAGCCTGGAGTAATTGCCTTTGTTCTTTTCTTTCAGTCTATCCCTTGCAGGTAACACAAAGGGACCGCTTTTTGGACCCAAGTGACGCTGACCTACATCGGCTGCCTGCCTAACCTAACCTAACCTAAGGTCTTCAAGGGTAGTCGGATCAACTTACCACCTCTGACAGAATTGTAAACTAGAATACTAAAGCTTAAACACATATGGACTAAATGATAATTACGTATATAAAGAAAAAATAGGAATGTAGAAAAAAAATCGGACCGATAAAAATAGAAGAATTTCGCAATATAGTGCCCATAAAAAGTATATTATAGCAGAAGCTTTGCCTCTTCTGGTTTAGTTACAGTAACACTCAAGAATTATTATAAGCAGGTCTCGAAAGCCCATTTATATCACACACACCATCACTGAAAGTTTAATAGTTGTCTCTTTACATTTTACTACATATTTATTTAGTTTTTAATGCAATCCTTTAATTTAGAACCACTGGAACGAAAAACTTTGAAAATAAACGTGTATTCGTTGTAGTTTTCGCAGGAGCTGTGCCGTGTGAATATAAATTGAACTCCTCAAACATTTTGTTTTTTTGTTCAAACAAACTCTTTTGCAGCCTTTCCTTTTATCATATTTGCGTTTATTACTTGCCACATTTGTTGCTTTTTTCGTTTTTGTTTATTTAAACAAGTGTTTTTGATGTTGTTTCAGTTTTTCGTAGGATTTGAAATGAAAGTTTTTCTTATGTCATTACGGCAGCAGCCGTCGTATGACTTTTGGCCAACTATGCAGTGGCATAACAACGTGTTGCCATTTTAGAACTTTTTTCATAATTCGCTAAAGTGGTTTCAACTTTTATATTGCAATAACCAAAGAAGCAATATCGTTTAATAACAAAAGTTTTATCATGGATTGACTAAATATTTTGCAGTTGTGGTCATCTAGAAGGGAAAAATAACGACATGGAGATCTTGTTATAAAACTGCATTCAAGGGAAGGGCGTTATAAGAAAATGCAGTTTAAAGAAATAATCATCTTGATATAGGGCCTATACTCGTTTACATTATTAAAAAACGTAAGTTTCGATGTTTTTGCTTTTTATGCCTTTTATGTTTCGATATTATGGAAATAAAAATAATTTACCTTCAAAAATTGCTTTTTTCAAAATATTTTTCATAAAAATCAATGTACTTATATATGAAGGTAGAAGTCCAATGCAAGCGGCTGCAGGCGGCAATCAGCTATTTTTTGATTTGTCAAATTTGAGACTGCAATGGAAAAAAGTAGAACAAAGTTCTACTTTTCCTAACGGCAGATTTTGTCAGTGCTGCCAGACTTAATTATATCCTACTCAAATATTTTTTATATGAATATTTTTGTAAACAAACGTACATTTTATGTTCTGGCAATACTACGACCGCCGTAGCCGCATGTCACGTGTATTGACCTTCTGCCTTAAATGTGAACTTTTTGCATTCCGATTGAGGTACATCCAAATTTTTGAAAATTATAAGTATTCAGAAAAACGTTAACCTCGAAATTTGTTTTTATGTTTGGAAATATCCCAGTAAAACTTTTCATTACCAAATAATGAGTTAAACAGTTAAACTATTGAACACGAACTACTTACTCATTCGCTGTTTAAGTCATTACATTAACATGGGGATGTCATTGGAGGCAAGTACTTACCAATTGCAGAAAAGTAATGACTTGGGTAAGCAATTTGAAAGCAACAACAACAACAGCAACAACTTTTTTGTTGTTGTTTTATTAAAAACATATATTTTTAAACGAAATACAAAATTTTTTTTATGATTCCATGGGGCTCGAACCCAGACCCTCCGACTGCTAGGCAGAGACTCTTCCACTGAGCTTCTTCATATGTTAAAAACTTAGTAGCTTATAATTAATATAAACAATTTTTATTTTTAGATCCAAAATCATGTGAAAATAACTTTGTTTTTCCCTGCTTTTTTTTTTGCTTTGTTGTTATTTTTGGAAAAATATTTTTATACGATTTTTTGTAATTATTTTAAAACTTAAACAATTTAAATCTTCTTTTTTGTATAAGTTTTTACATAAGATTGACTCTTACTTACTTAAATGTTACAACCTGTTAAGGTCAAAGTCCGAGCATATTTTAGAATTCCATGGATTTCGATCTTGTGCGAATATTCTCCAATTTTATAGGCTAAGCTTTGAAAAATGTTCCTCTACTTGGTCTTTCTATCGAAGTTTCGGACATCCTCCTCTAACATTAGGTAGTGGGACATTTCAATTCTAATTTTATCCTCTTCATTGTATTTTTTTTTCAAGAGAGGGTTACTAGCCCGTAATCCTAACCCATTTTTATCGATCTTATGGGACAACTCTCGGAACATGTTAACTCACAATATTAATGGGTGTTAAACAAGCTCCCCGGGTGATACCATGAGGAGGTGTGTGTCCACAGTTGAGATGAAGGATGACCCAGATAAGTTGGGCTTACCAAGTTAAGACCAATTAGAATCGTGTTTGGTATTCAACATCCCCTACATAATCAAAATTGACTCATGATGGTATTTTTTCATTAACGTGAGTTAGTTTTACAATTTTTTTTTTACAGAAGATAATATTTATGTTCTTAAAATTCAAAAATCATTTAAAAAGACTCTTTTAATAAAAAAAATTAAAAAAAAAATTGTTGCCCTTGGTGGGATTTGAACCGGGGCCATTCAGTTTAAATTACCATCTTAATTACAAATAAGTACTTCTGTAATAACTTATTATTTATTCGGATGGTATGTTGTAGTCGTTACAAGGTAACCAGTTATCAGAGTACTTGCCATTACCAAAGTTTTGCTGGGATGTTATTGCATGTCAAATCAGGACTATACGGCGGATGACTCATTTAATCCAAGCAATTTTTGTCGTTGTGAAAATTGATCCATCTTTGCTGGTTGTTTTTTTTTTCTTTTGCACAGGAGACTTCTAGAAAACACATTGTTGTGAACCATTCAGACGGATCGCTTCAATGTTATGATTGAGAAGCCCTGTAGTTTAGAATTAAGTGCTATTATCGACGACAATGTCTCGCAGCTATAGAGCAATGTCGATAAAACGCTTGATTTAAATAAGTTAATTTTTGTTTCCATTGAAACGCTCTTCGGTTCCCATATACTGCGTTATTAAAAGAACGTACTATTCGCACTACAAATTCTGTATTTTATGTTCTAGTTTGCTTTATCAAACTTCCTAGATACCAGAGTTTGTGAACAAACTAATTTGCAGACTAATTTGAGTTAATAAGTCACCGAGTTTCGATGCATTGGAAATTTTTATATTGCATTTTTATTTGGTTCTGCTTTAATCAACCAATGCACAGTGGTGCATATGAGGTCTTTTTATATAAACTTAACAATTTCTAAACTACTGGACGGATTTTTACTAAATTTGAAACATCATTAGAAGAGGAGCTAAGCTTTAAGAGAAATTTTTAAGGACGTATTTATCGGTAGCACCACTTTCGCCACTTTGGTCCGATCTGAAAGATTTTTACATTTCCGAAAACTTTTTAAATAAATTAAGAAAAACATGCTCAACGTACTACCTTATCTCTTATAGTTTAAGAGATATTTGACTCCATACTTTTTTTTACCTTTTTCGTCATGACTTCTGGTCTTTTTTGACTTATATATCATTTGTGGTAGGACAAAAAATTCTTTAAAAAATAAATGAATTAGAAGATAAAGGGCGTAACTAACACAAAAATTACAATTAATTTATAGAAATAAAATTTGGTGGATTAGCTTGTTTTGGCACAAAATCAACATTATTGGTGTGGTACCACTCAATAGCTTTTTTGCTAAATGTGGATACCCTATTTCTATTTAAAAATGAAAGCAATCATTTCTGGAGACACTTGCTAATGCATATTTCAGAGTTGAAAAAGCCGCTAGTAATGAGAAGTACCACTTGTTCCAATTGGTAAAGAGTGTTCTAAAAAAAATATGCATTTACTATTTTAGACAAAATTTATCCATAGTGCAAGAAATAATTTATTTTTTGATCAAGTTAGTTTCTATAGATATGTCAGATACTATTATTTTAGAAATTATTAATTTTCAATAGTTATTTCAATCAAAATGGACTGCGAAAAAAAAGTTCGTGAAAATATAATTAAAACTTTTCAAAAAAATCCGTCATGGACTTTTAAAAAAATAGCTAAAAATTTGAAAGTTGACCCTCGAACGGTTTCTAATGCCATCAGACGGTATAAGGAAAACCTGAGCATTGAAAGAAAACCTGGATCAGGGAGGAAAAAAGGTCCTACAGATATTGGTAAGGCAAAAGAAGTCGAGCGACTCTTTCGAAGAGCGCCTAACACTTCTTTAAGAAAAGAAGCTCGTACGGTGAAATTTTCTACGAATTTTGCACATAGAGTCAAAGCTTATGCTGAACTGAAGACATACAAAGTCTAAAAGGTTCCAGATCGCAATGCTATAAAGAACTTAGAAGCAAAAAAACGAGCGAAAAAATTGAAGTCTGATTTTATAAAAAAATACACCTGTTGTGTGATGGATGATGAAACATACGTACTGGCAGACTTTTCTCAACTTCCTGGTCAAAATTTTTATGTTGCTGATAAACGAGGCAATGTTCGGCAAGAGTTTCGCACAAAAAAACAAACAAAATTCCCTAAGAAGTTTCTCGTGTGGCAAGCTATTTGCAGTTGTGGCAAAAGAAGTAAATTATTTGTGTCATCTGGCACAATAAACACAAAAATTTATATAAAGGATTGCCTACAAAAACGGTTGTTACCCTTTTTAAGAGAGCACAGAGTGACTACATTTTTTTGGCCCGATTTGGCATCATGCCATTATGGAAAAAAGGCACTTGAGTGGTACTCAAAGAATAATGTCATTTTTGTACCACGAGAGGCAAATCCACCTAACTGTCCAGAACTTCGGCCTGTGGAAAGGTATTGGGCTCTGGTAAAAAAGGAATTGAAGAACACAGGAAAGATTTCCAAGAACATGTCCGATTTTAAGCGCAGGTGGAACACATGCTCCAAAAAGGTATCAGAAGCAACTGTAAAATCTTTAATGGGGGGGTTTCCGAAAAAAGTCGATAATTTTGCAAAACCCGAGCATTAAGTAAACATTTTAATGCTAAATGATTTTGTATAATATGTCATTATATTTGCGTATTTTGTAGAGTTTTTATATTAAAAGGTTTGATTTTTATTTAAGAAAATCCAACTACAAATTTTATTTAGAGCACTCTTTATGTTGTCGTGGAAATTATTATTATTAGTAATGAATAAAGTGCATCTCTCACCACATGTGCAAATTGCTTGTCATACCAAAAATTTCTTTGGGAACTTTGTTTTTTTTTAGCATACGAAATTTTTCTTCAACGTTTCCTCTAAAATCGGCAACATAAAATTCTTAAGCAGGAAGCCAAGAAAAATCTGCCAAGACCTATGTTTAATCATCCATTACACAGCACTCAAGATTATTAAAAAGTCTTTCTGTAGAATTTTGGGCCTCTTTTAGACTCCAAATTTCTTTTTTGCATTCCTGGTAGGCACTTTCTGTCTCAAGCCCAGCTAGTTTTTTCACTTTTCTGACAAAAATCTCAGAGCATCAATTTTTTGCGCTACTTTCCTTCCTGTAAGGGTGTTTTAGAAAAGTTCGTTTTATTTTGATCGCTTTGTTTTGGTCGGAAAATTCCTTTTTTTCTTCCACTTCCTTGCTTTCTTACAATGTTCAAAGATGCTTTATATTCTTTAATAAACTTGAAAACTGTTTTTTGCTAATACCAGCGAGCCTAGCCATTGTTTTTTGCAGGCAGCGCGGATTTTCAATAAAATTTTAAATTATTTTTTTACGACATTCTTGCCCATTTTCAAAAAAACTAATTTCGTTTTTGTGTTGGCACGTGGCTTTTGAAATAGAAGATGAACAAAAACAGTGTAACGGTTTCCATTTTTTTCAGTAATGATAAAAGTTATAAGCCTAAAACTAAATAATTACCGAGGTCCTTTTTCCCTGTACTAATGAAATTGGACCAACACCAGGCATAGAAAAACTGTCCCAAATCATTAAGGAAACGCTACCGTGTTTGACGATCTTTTTTGTGTATTTTATACCATATTCCTGGTTTGAACATATCTGGCAAGTCTTAAAAAAACTAATTGCAGGCTTAAAAAGTTATAATAGGGACGAAATGTGTAAAAAAATTCAGAAGGCTTGGTATTCCATTTCGCCAAGTGTTTGCGCAAACCTAATGGGCTCCATGCCGCGGATGTGCCAAGAAGTTATAAAAATGAAAGGAGCTTCAACCAAATATTGAAATATAATTAGGATTTGATAGTTTTTTTAAACAAAAAATTAATTATATTTTGCAAAATATAAATAGTTCTTATTATTTTTTCCAGGCATTTAAAAAAAAACCCAAATCATTTAAAGAATTATGCAGAGCTGCTATTTGTTTTTATATCTTTAGATAGCCCAATTGAATATGTTTAATTTAACTTTTACTTTGTTTTATTTATGTAAGAGTAAGAAAAAATTAGGAAAATATGCAATTTTTTACCCGTTCTTATTATTTTTTCCACCACTGTATATATAATATTAAAAAATTATATAAATTTTTTATATTTGCACTTTTTTAACAAAAGTCTGAAATCAATTTCTAAATAGTGAATATTTTTAACCTCACCTTAAAGTATATAAAATTCCCTTCCCATTGGGGTGTAAAATTTCTACCTTATCTTATTTTGGTAGAAGAGTTCAGGACCCCAGGAAATGCCCATATGCTAATTTTTTTCGTCCGCTATATTCCTACGAAAAACCATCTTCCATGGGCAGTATTTAACAATTTCATGGGATTCGGTGAAATTCAAGTGATGTTTTTCAGTTTTCTAATAGCAATGGCATTTCAACTTTTAATGGTGGAAGGATGTTTATGTGAGACGGTACTAGGTGGGCCATATCTGCAGATTTATGCTAATTCAAAAGATGTTTTAATATACGCTCTTTTTTACTAAAGTGTTTAAGAAATTCTTAGAATTGGGGGGTTTTATATTCCACAAAAAAAAATTTGCCATCATTTTGTACACGACTGCAGAACCCTCTTTTTCCCATGTCTAACTTATTCCATTGCACTTGAAAACTTTTATACTTATGGAATAATAAAGGTTTTTGTTGCGACAAGAAGACAAGTCAGCCCATGTACAAGTACTTATTTTGTCCCTGTGGTCTTATTATTTACAGCCCTCCAAAACAGAATAAGCTGAACCCATTTAATAGACATGTAGTACTTGAGTTTATCAATCTATTATCCGTCATGAGGAAATTTTTGGGGGTAAAGGATACAACAACAAAAGATACAAATGAAAAGCTCTTACAGCATACACACATGCAAACACCAATTCAAAGCTTTTGTTATATGAGATCCTGGTTATAAAGTCATAAACTTGTGCCAAGTAAAGTGGATACAAACAAATTTGTATAACAATCATATCATAAGGTATCATACGCCCTTCCAAACGTTTTTCACTCACGTAGAAAATTGATTTAGGCCTAAAGAGATCCTGATTTTAAATGCGGAATGAACGAGGAAAAAACGTACATACCTACAGCACAGTTTTGAAATTGGTGAAACATTGTATTTTTCGGTATCACACAGGCTCCAGACAAAAATATTTGTTACAGTGGGGTACGATTATAACGATTGTCGTTCATATAAACAAAATCTTTGGTAAAAAAATTTTGCATTGCTTTTTGAAAACAATTTTATAGTTGTAGGGAAAAGATATATTTGTTTTGAAATGAATCGGATTTATTTTCTTTTTCAAAATAATTTCCCCCGCTCATAACGTAGTTTGTGTAAACTAGCAAATTGCTGGTTGTTGCGGAGTTTGTTATAACCGTACTTCACTGTATCTGAACCCTTATATGTAAATACAAACAAAATGTCTCATAAACATCGATTTCACAAGTCATGGGAAACTTCGAAAATGACTTGGATGTGGAATGATGTAAACTGTAGGAAGGGATGGAGTGTTGTTTTTGAAATTGCATGCTAATCAACAACAAAAAGCCAATTTTGCCAAAATATATCTTTTCAATTTTTCAACAAAAAATACATAACTTGGTAGACTCATGTGTTTTGCCTTAAATGTAATAGCACTTTTCGTTCCTGCTAAATTTTATTTTATTACAATTTAATAAGACGCAATTCAATTTTATTGATAAAATGCGGTTTCAATATAATTTTGTAGCTACCGTTCTATGGTGATCAGAACTTAAGAAGATTTTAAGTTTCTCAATATTTTTAGAAAAGTGTATACCTCTAAATTTTCGTAAGTGGAATAATATTATGAAATATTAAATAAAAAACAAAAAAGGGGAAAAGTGCAGAATAAAAGTAAGAAAAACATAAACTTTATTTTAAAAATAAACTCTTCTTAAGTTTTCATAGTAAATCTCACCCTACAGTCCTATAATCCTGATGAAATTCTCAAATATGACAGCTTGTCATGCCCATACTCATTAGATTACCTATTTTAACAAAGCGTAAAAAATACTAGAGTTATTAACGTTACCATCTTTTGTATTTTAAAGTGTGAAAATGTAAATATTTATGTACGTAATGGTTAGGGTGCACCTTATTTCACGATTGTGCGAAATTGAAATGCTACTCCCCATTAATTTTTTACGTAACATAAAAACAAGGTCTGCAATTTTTTTTTTCAAAATTGCATAAGGGCCGCATCTGCCCACAAAGTGTTTAAAAATAGGAGTATTTTCACTTTTGCCTAAATTTTAACCACTAACAATACAATATTTAAAAAATCATAGGACATTAAAGACAACTAATGTAGCTTTATTTTAAGTCATCACAATTAAAAATCCATGAAACAGTTTCAGAGTTATTGCAATTTTTTTTTCCCGAAATTTCGTGTCCTGAACGACACGCCTAAGGATATGCAGTCAAAAACTTTACTTAAGGTTAAATAAATTTTACAGCAAGACATGATTTACAATTCTGTAAGTACAAAATAGTTTAGTTTTGTTAAAATATAACAGAATTTACTTAGTCTTTTTCATATTAGAAAATTAAACTTTTTCTCAGGCCTATTTCAAAAATCATTTCTTAATTTTTTGAAATTTTTTTTTCAACAAATATTACAAATAATAAATTTGCTTTCCGGTATTATAAAACAAACAATTCAAAAAGAACTAGGACGATATATGAAACCGTTTCGCCGTACCTGCAATTTTAAATCGTGGAATTTCGCGAAAAAGTGAATTTCTTGTAATAATTTGAGTACATGCTTGTTAAATTGTACAAATGTTCACCATTATTAAAAGTAATAGTGAATATAGAATTTAGTTATATAATGTACACGGCATTGTTTTTTTTTATTTTGAAAAATTTGAACCCTTTCTTCCCCGGGGTCAAAGGTCAGAATTAGGAGTTTTTTTTTCATTATCTTTAGGAAAATGTCGAAATATTAAAATTAATTACCAAATTCAAATTCAAAATGCAAAAATATATTAATTTTTATTAACATTAAGACTTTTTATTAAAAAATATACCTAAATAGAAATGGAGACTAAAATTTGGACATTTGGTATTTATATTACGTAGAACATTTCTGGGGGGAAAGCACTTTCGTAAAGTAATGCGCACCCTAATAATGGTACTATGAATATCGCTTGAAAAAATAACGGCAGATCTGCTTGTAAAAACAGATCTCGAAATTGGCTTTTTATGGGAGACTAGAAGTTTTCATGTAACGATTTTAAAGATTTTGTACATGTTTTACATAAAAAAGTAGGCGTGCCTTTGGGCAGATTTTTCCAATTTTTTGCAAGTATCTTTTTATGGGAGGTTTACCCGCTATATAGAATAGGCATTCTTTTCATATATTCATATTAAAGTAAATAATTTTAAGTGACCACAGATTTAATATATTCTTAAAAAAACTATTTCATTTTAACTAAAGGTATTCTGTACATTATCTGTGTATTATTAAAATACACAGAAAATTTCAAGAAATATCAAAGTTATTGAGTTTTGGCCGTATTTTCCCACTGGGGTGTCGGTAATACCTTCTCTCATCAGACGAGTTCAAGATCAATTCAGAGGCAAGCAAGACTCAGTGTTGTATGCTTATGCATAAGCGCTTGGCAGATCATGTTACTTCATCTGTATCCATGGATAGTGTAAATACTCAGAAATCAGATGCTCTTAATGGTCTGTGCATGAGAATTAAATGTGATGTCCGTTAAACTAAGCATATCTTTCAAATGTCGAAAGAAGCATTCAAGGGCATAGGTTTTCTAAAACGGTTTACGAGATACAGATCTCCTTAAAATTTACAGCACCTATATCCGACCAGAAATGGATTACAACTCTTATGTATGTGGCGGTGCTTCAAAGTCAATTTTGGACCTTCTCGATGCCAACTCTTTTGACTCACTGGAGCACCAGTGAGTGGAATGTATTAACCTTTTCTATTGGTACTACTTTGGAATGTGTTCTTACGATATCAGGAACCTCGTTTACGAAACCAGAAGATTCTTAACCAATACACGTCAAACCGTTAGAGCATTTTTGATCAACAACTTCTTCCGCAGAAGTTGTTCCTGCCAGTTGCAATATAGGAAAATTCAAATCTTATGTTCAGAAACGCTACTCCTTCTATTCTCCTTCCGACAACCTATTTTTCTAGTTCCAACACAATACATAGCGTAAGTAAGGTTCATCCCCTGTTGCTGGTCCTAAATCAAAAAAAAAAAAGAAGACAGTAAATTTTCATGTGATAAATATGCAAAAATGTATGTTCTAAAATAAAATCGCTAAATGATGTTGGAAAAAGGCTAGAAATCCCGCTCGCTAACCGCTAAAACACATTTTTCCCGCTAAAGACTCTTGAAAAAAGCTAGATTTGACGGGAAAATAGCCAAAATGGCAACATTGCTGGTAGTCTACGTGCAGTAAATTATCATCATATCGTCGTGCGGGAGTTTATGTGCTCTATCCATCATTTTACACATTTTGAGTTAATGATGCCACTTTAGTTTTTCGTCTCTAAATTTTTTTAAATCTGCAATCCGTTTTGAGATAAATAGTGTCTGTTTTGTTATATATTCTTCAAAATTGATTGAGGATATAGAGCTGTTTTGCTCTGTAAATGGTGTAAAATAAAAAGTTAAAAGTTCAATATCATTTTCTCAAAATTCATTTTTGGCGTATAGAGCACATAAACTCCCGCACGACGATATGACTTTTCATCTCACGAAAATTTACGTATCACTGAGTGTTTTAGATTTCAAAATTTTTCTATTGTTGACCCTTCACTAAACGCTTAGGTTTTTATCGGTCAAAGGGATTTTAAAAAATACACCTTTTCCAATCGGAATTCATGCAAAATAAAAAATAAAGGATCTAAAAAATCATAAAATATAGGAACAAATTTTTAAAACTTGTTAATTTATTATTTTTGAGGCCCTATTCTCAAGAATAGCGAAAGAAGAAGAAGAAGTTATTTAAAAACTTATATTTATACCCTTCAGCATCATAGGTGGAAATATTTGTCTTAGACCCACCTTTTAGTATACCAATAATCACTTATAATCACTTTCTGAGTCGATTTAGCGATGTCCGTCCGTCCGTCCGTCTGGCTGGCTGGACCCCCATGTAAACCTTGTAATCAAACTACAGGTCGCAATTCTAAAGATAATTTGATGAAATTTGGCACAGATCATTTTTTTAATAATGGGACCATGGCTATTGAAATTGGTCAAAATCGGTCCATTATTTATGGTACCTCCCCTAGGTCCCACTTCCCGGAATTGATATATTGGCCACAAATATCAATATTTTTTCATGAAATTTAAAGCAAATACTGCTTACATAAACTAAAATCACTGTACCAAATTTCGTTGAAATCGGTCCACATTTGACCATAGCTCCCATACAAACTCTTCTTTAAATGAGACAAAAAATCACTAAAACGCTCGTAAATCTAAAGATAATGAAAATTTTGAGTTTATTTTTTGCATACATAATTGTAACAACTGTAATCAATTTGCCAAATTTCGAGATAATCTCATATAAGTCCAAATGACGGAAACAGCTTAAATATATACGTTTTGAGAAAATGTTTGTATGATGGCAAAATTTAGCATATATTTGTCTTTATACAGGAAAAATAACACCTTTGACATTAGTGGTGAAGGGTATAGTATGGTCTGGCTTGACCGACTATAGCGCTTTCTTACTTGTTTATTAAGAAATCATGGAAATTTTTGCTATTTTAGCTATATTCTTATTCTAAAATACGAAGCTAAGCTTTATCCAATTTTCGAATTTATATGATAATTACAAAAAACATTAATTGACCCAATTTCAAAAAGCAAAAGCGTATTTTAAAAGACACTGGGTAAAGTAATCTTCAGAATTTATGGACAGAGCAAGCAATAAAAATTGTATAAGAAAACTGAAGTTTTCTTAATTCAATAGTATATAATTTTAAAACTTAATTTACTATTTAAACATAGAATAAATACATAAATATTGTATAAATACAAAAAATGAATTATACAAATTTTTGTTTAAACAAAATTTCCATGGAAGGTTTTAGAAACTTGCTTCCCTGAGTGAGTTTTTTTTCGCAAAATGACTGCAGAAAGGTGTCTTCATAACTAAAACATTCTTGGCCATCCTGTGGTACTATGTCCTAAATTTAGGTTTAGCCCGTATACACCCTATACTCGGTGCATAGGGAGTATCAGATCTTAAGCCATGAAATGAAACAACAATTTTAGTGTTTTGTTTTAAGAACAAAATTTTATTAATTTTTTTGTTTATTAGGTGTTTATTTAGAATATTTTAACATGTAAATGCAATTTAAATACATTCATTACAAATAAATTTAACCATTAACTTTTTGTGCCAGTTGTGAACATTTAAATACATATAAATTTCAAAATATTTTTTTTATTATTCCCACAAACTTAAACACTTTTAAAGATTTTCTTTAACGGTTATTAGTGATTTGAACATTTAGTTTTTCTGTCCGCAAGTAAAAAATAATAATTTATGGACAAAAATTATATAATATGTATAAATATAAAAAAAAAACATTTTATTTATAAAAAAATAAAAATTTATTTCATACTTACGCCTCTTTTAGGAATACTTAGTATTCCTATTTACACATTTGAGTTTAACAAAAAAAAAAATACGAGAACAAAATCCATAAAGATTTACAATGGAAAGAAAAAGTTAATAATAATAAAAATAATGATATTTAAAGTACAAAAGTCTCATGTGATATGTACGAGTATCTGAGTACATCAGTAGGAAATTTTAATGGAACCCTTTATTTTGAGAGGGTTTTCTGAGAATGGAGAGAATTTAGAGGGCATCATCTCCATTGTGGATAATTAGACACTGTGTCAGTCCGTATGTCCATTTCTTATACTATTTTGTATTTAAGTTTTATGTTTGTCGCAAAGATCAGACAATTCATCTAGACGTTGATGACCTTAGAAGAGCAAAGAGAATAAACTTCTTACGCCTGTGGAGGTAGCACCCGAACCAAGTGTGAATCCGCTACTTTGTCTGTGTCTGGATGCGTGACTGGAAATGTTTGAACGAACACGCTCGTAGCTGGCAACATCCTGTTAGAGTTAACAATTCCAAATATAGTAGCAGAAGAAGGAATGAATATAAAAAAGAAAGAAAATTATTTTCGATTAATGTAACTAGTTTTAAATTTAAAGGACATAACTGATCAAGTATAAATTCTAGTTGGTGACAGTGACGACAAATTCTACATTTACTACACGTGTTGTAAATCGACAATATTCTCACCTCTTTGTCGGCATTAGACAAAACACTGCGCATGGAATCAGCAATAGGCCATTTCTTTTTCATCACCAAATTGGTGGGAGGATCGTGACTAACACCGGCATCGACTGACCAGATGGAGACAGTTTGACCGGCAGTAATTTTAGTGCCACGAGTGAATTTAAAGGCCAACTCTTCGTCACCGGCAATACGGGTTAATTGCCAACCGGTTAGATTGATTTCATCGGTGCCTTTGTTGTGCAACTTAATGTAGCGACCTTCGCTATCGGCTTCCAAAATTTGCAAATCACCCTTGGCAGCAGAATTTACTGTAAAGTCGGCCAAACTGCGGTCTTCGGATTCATCGATAACAGTGCGACGGCGTTTTACGGCACTGCTGCTTCCTCCGGCACCGGGAGTAGCTGAACGGCGACCACTGGGAGTAATACGACCCGAGCGGTAGGCAGAGCTAGAGCTCACCGACAAATGTGTACCATTGGAGTAACCGGAATCGGCATGGGCACTGGTGCCGCTAGTGTGTGCGCTTTGACGTCCTGGAGAGGTAATGTTAAGACGAGTCTCTTCGCCTCCCAACAATTTGTCGTAAGCAGCAATTTCCAAATCCAATGACACTTTAATGTCCATAAGATCTTGGTATTCTTGTAGTTGATGAGCCATCTCATCACGCATACGTTGAAGTTCGGCCTCCAAGGAAGCGACATATTGATTGTGACGAGCACGTTCGCTATCCAAAAGATTCTCCAACTCACGAATGCGAGCCTAAAATCGAAAATAAGATATTATTAGTTTAAAATGTTTTGAAATTCTTAGTTTTTAAAGACTTACATTCAAACCAGAATTGGTATTCTCCAATTCATCAATTCTAGCATTCAAACCATCGATCTTAGTGCGCATAATACGAACTTCTTCCGTGGCATGGGCCGAGGAATTGGCAGCACGATTAGCAGCAGCCTGGAGATTCTTGATTTCATTGTCGTACAGCAATTCAATTTCTTCGCGGTTAGCACGCATCTGAGATTCGTACTGATCACGCAATTCTTGCAAAGATTGTTGCAATTTAGCTTCGTATTCCTTAGCGAGACGGCCATCAATTTCACTGATTTCAATTTGGCGGCGAGAACGAGTCTCTGTAAGTTCTTGTACATGAATTTGATCCTTGAAGCTGATTTCTTCGCGCAAGCTTTGATTCTGGTTCTCCAAATCAACACGAGCCAAAGTTTCAGCTTCCAACTGTTTGCGCAATTCATCCAACTGTTTAAGCAAACGGGCATTTTCTGCAGCCAAATCCTTGGCTAGATCCTCAGCCTTTTTGCGATCCACTAAGGCGGCATTGTATTTGCCATTGATTTCATTGTAACGAGATTCATAAACACGGGCACTGTTCTCAGCAATACCACATTCCTTGGTTTTTTTGTCAAGTCTGAAAAAAACGGAAATGAACGAAATTGTAGTCAAAGATTTATTTAAAGAAACGATAATTTAATTTCAAGATTACATGAATTTGATGATGATTAAGTAACCACATAACAAAATATTTACTCATATTTTTATAAATATTATTTATGCAAATCACATAGAAATTTCACGAACATTTTGGTATAACTAGAGCTGACGTCAGATTCACGTTATACATAGATACATACATACATATATTCATATGTATATCAGTGAGCTTTATGCTAAACTTGAATAATTTTAAATGCTTAAACTCTATTATGTTTGAACATTTTAATATTTATCTTAATCATTGTAAAGTATTTTGTTTTCTTATGGTTTCTAATGGAACTAACATTTTTTTTGTTTATTTGCTGTTTTTGAATTAAAAATTTATTATAAGGTTTTCTTGTTGCTATTCAGGCATTTAAAATATTTTAGCATAATTAATGATCACTTTTGTGATCATTTATATTTTCATTTCTTAATGACGTTTCTACAGATAAATGATCATTAAAATGGAAAATGATGGACATATTTTATGTTCATTGTCATATTTTCTAAATGTTTACGAAAATAAACTCATAAATAAAAATAGCAAACTCGTTAGATATTTTTAAAAACGAGGGAATACTTTCTATGCGAACTACACATTTTGTTGACTGTACTACGCACCTCTCGTCTTCTAAATTAGCCGTTTATTAGCCAAATTCTTTTTAACCCTTTGCTTGCCGTCCGTTATGTTTTGTTATAATGTTATTAAAGTATAGTTTAAAATTCAATTTCTTGAAATTTTGTTCTAGTGTTTTAAATACATTTTTGTAATAGAATGTTATAATGATGAAGAATAGTGGAAAGGTTATGTTCAAGGTTTAGTAAAGGAATCAAAACACTTTTGGGATTCTTGGAACTTTCTAGAATTATATATACCAAACCGCTAAATTTTGTTTTAGTCGGCAATTTTCATAATCTGCTCTTGTATTATTATTTAGATTAGCATAGATTTTAAACGATTTGGTAGTTTTAAAAAAGGTTTAAGATTATTTCTTTATAAATTTGTTGGAATTCCGAAGCTGTTAAAATTAGTTCAAAACTTTTTACCGTTAAGACTTTTAATGCCTTGGGCCTTTTAAGGGTTAACATACGTATAAATAACTCGTTAGCGCATATTTAAATTTACTTTTTAATTTTTTTTTTAAATCTTTTAAAATAAACAAAAAAACAAATTAACACAAAATAGAAATTAAAACAATAAAATGAAAAGAAATAAAAGCATATGTCGGTATATACATATATATTCAAGGTTTTATTGTCATGTGCGTTTCCATGCCGACATTAAATTATTCTAAATTTTACTCAAAATTTAAATAGAATTTCTCAAAAATTCCATCTCTCAACATTCGTCATCATTTGAATATTTGTGCTGTGTGACTTAAGATTTTTCTTTGATCTTAAAGTAACAAATAAATTTGAAAAGATAAGGAAAATGCTCTTAATTATTACGTCGATCTGACTGTATGTCTGTCTATCTGTCTGACTTTTAGTCTGTTTGTTTTTATATCCCTCTTTTGTTTTTGACATTTGTTTGCTAGTTTATTATTACGCATTTCTTATATTTTTATTTATGTGACATCATGCTCAACAAATGGTTGATGAGAATAGAAAGCCCTTAGAAAATGTTTTTTTTTTGGATTAATCGCTTTTGACAGTGTGATCGACCTTGTCGTAATTTTCAAAGCTACAAGCAACTCAATAGGGGGCCATTTCGGTAGTAATATTCCAATAGAATCATGTACAAATACAACAAATGTTGCTGAAAACCTGTTCAACTAATGTCAGACGATTACACATTTATGCGGTATTTTTATTCAGTTTTTGTCACTTCAAATACAAAAACATGTGTCTGACTCTTTATTCAATCTCTAGACTTTTGTTTAACAATCATCACTAGACCATTTTTATTTGTATTTCAGTTTTTTTTTTGTTTTTTTGTAATCCAGAAATTTGTAATTTTATATCGTCACCTAAAAGACGAAATAACCTATCTACAGTTTTCAAAAGTTTACAGGAGAGGGAAAAACGTTATAAAATTTAAACTATTTGCAATATTTAAACGAAAATTATGTATTTAGATTAAAATTAAACCAGAAATATATGTATATCGGTTGGAGAAATTTTGTTTTTTTAAACACAGCTTATGTTATGTCACTTAGGTTATTTGGAATTGCAAAAATCTGAAACCAAATAACCTATCTGCAGTACTAATTAGTATGAATAAATCAAATTTTTGTATACATATAAATATTATATAAATTAAATAATTCAAATGAAAATACTTAATGATTGTTTAAATTACACTATGCAAAAAAATTTAACTTTTATCGCGATTTTTGATGATTTAGTTTAATTTTTTTTTACAAAAACTGTAATAATTTGGTCATTTGAGATATTAGAAGTTCAACATTTTTCATAGATATACGTTATGATATAGGGTATAATAATCAATAAAAAACTCAATTTTGAAATTTTTACAGATAGGTTATTTGGTCTTTAAGATGACAATATTTCAATTGTTATTCAGAAAAATTTGAAAAAATAATTATGATATTAAGAGATATTTATTTCCTTATTTGAAAATTACAAAAAAAGTCTTGTTTCTCTACTTGCCTACGGCAAGTGAAAAGTTCGAGCAAAAAAAATAATAGGAGGATACACAATTAATTAAACTCAATGAAGTAAAATTGATAAATATCACTACAATTTGACAACTCGAATGTGGTCAAGGGCGCTAAGTGCTGATGACCTCCCGTGGCGGGATAGAAATTGCAATCTACTGAGCCGCTTTCAAAAATAATTTATATAAAATAAAAAATACTAATTTTCAACTGATATTTATTTTCCTTGAACCGCCGTGGTATAGCAGGTTAGTCATCCGCCATACTAGAGGTCCCAAGTTCGATCCCAGGCCAGACCTGCTTGAAAAACTAAATTTTCAAAACAAACAATTCAAACACATAACTCAGGTAGCCAGGGGCTATTGAGTATTAGGCTATATAAAACTTTTCTAACGAATGCATGAGTTTAAAAATGGAATTGAATGCGGCTCCTTGCCTGAGAAAAGTACCCCGTGTTCCAATCGGAATGTCGTGGGATTTCCAGTACAGTATTTATTTCCCTTATTATAATGAGTGATATTACTATATTACTCATTACTACTTGTTATTGGTAAAAAAAATAAATTGCTAAACATTAACTAGACAAAAATGTGCTAATTTGTGTAGAAAAGTTTATTCTGGGGAAAGCATTATTTTTCATACTGATACTCGCACATTCCGAAGTAAAGATCAAATTTTTAAGGTGAGATTCAATATATTGATCAATTCTAGATACTTAATCGATTACTTTAAAATATGATATAAATTTGTGTACTAATTGATATTAAAGACTAAAAATAAATACTATATGTATATTACTGTTGTCACTGAAGCCGGTCGGGTCTAAATAAAACAATACATTACTATCTAACGCAATGTCAAACAAATTGCCATGTAAACAAACTTGAAATAAAAACAATAATAAAACCATGTGTCATGTATGTTGCTTATTCTCTTCACCCCTTCCCTTTATGAACAATACCCTACCCAAGCTCCTCGTCATTGTTAATAGAGGTTTTGCGTATCTATTTCCATTTGTTCGTTTTCCAACAGAGAGAAAAGGCAATAGAAGAATAATAAAAAAAATTAAAAAGTATAGAAAAATACATGCGAACTAATAAATACGAAATGACATCATTGTCAGTCAATGTTTTCTTGGTTGTATTTTTCAGTGTAAATCTGAATGTATTAGTGTTATTTAAAACACACACATTTTTTCTTTCTCTCTCCCTCTCTCTTTCTTATTGGAATGTGTTTGTTTGATTTTGTTGTTCTTGTAGTTATTGGTTATTATTTTGGAGAGATGCGGTATTACGAGCATGTAACAAACAAAAATATGAATGACATCATTTCATTCCTATGAAATACCAGCTTAACTTAATGTTGTAGCCATATGTTTGCTCTTGGTTTGTTGTTTGTGTTATGCCGAGTGTTGCCTTCTAATCCAGCAGCAACAAAATAACAACAATATGTATTTCCAGCCAACATTTATTGACAAAGGTTGGCGCTAGACATTCGTAATGGAATTTATACTCGTACAAAGCACAACAATAAAATCTTTATCTGAATACATTTACACAATGTGGTGGGAGGAAGAGAGCCCTTGAAAAAGATTGTTTATCCTAATGTCCCATTTACTAGCAAGTACTCATTCATTTGCTTAAGACCCTATGTTGACCTGCTACCTTCAAACCAAGGTGCCATACTAATAAGTATAATAATCAAGATGATAGTGATAATGATGATGATGTAAGTCAAACATTTGGTTTGTTTACTCTTAAGGCAGCCGAATTTAAGTAGTTTGGTATTAAAAGCTACTATACTACATTATCTATGGAATTTTTTGAAATCTATGTACAATGGGAATTGCTTAATACACATCGATTTTAAACCATACATACTTTTGCTTTAGGTCATCATTCTCCTCCCACAAGCGCTTAATATCGATTTCCAATTTTGCCTTTTCGCGCGATACTTCATCGAGTAACTTGCGGGCAGCAGCCAACTCCTTTTCATAAAGTGCCTTGATATTGGAAACCTCACGGTTGACTGTGTCTTGAGCCAATTGTAATTCTTGGGTCAAACGATTGTTTTCATTTTCCAAATGACGCATACGATCAATGTAGCAGGCCAAACGATCGTTCAAGTGTTGCAGTTCTTCTTTCTCCTGCAAACGACTGGTGCGTGTGGGACTGGTGGGACTGGCGGCGCCAAGACGAGATCCTCCAGCTCCAGGAGTTGAAGTTGAGGCGCGTGAAACGCGTGCTGTGGACAATGTTACACGTTTTTGAGACATTTTGAGTGTTTTGTTTCTACTGAAGGTGGGGCAATAAAAGTAGGAAAAGATTTAAGTACTAGTTTTCCACAATACTTTTACAACAATTTAGTTGTTTATTTTATTGATTTTCTTGTTATATGTATTAAAATTTTGTTTAAATTGATTTCTTTATTTAAGTAATTCTTTTAAGATTATGTACTTTTTAGAACACGTCTGTTTAGTTTGACTTCAAATATTAAACTAAACATTTAACCTTTGCGATATTAAAAATGAAATCATCATCATCATCATCGTAGTCGAAATTGTTTTAGTAATACTCGGCGTAGACGAAAAATAAAAATTAGTGGTCGTTTATTAAGTTTACGTTTTCTTTTTTTTTCTGCTCTCTTTCGTTCTGTCTCTTTGCTGCTGTTGTTATATTTTTTTTTTTATATAAATATTCATTCATATTGTTGTTAATTTATTTTGCTCATTTAATTCTTCTTTTTGTCTGTGCTTTTTTTTTTGGCTTAAACTTTTGATTCTTTTTATAAAAGACATTCTTGTAACACATTCAAGCAATTTTTTGGGGCTCTGACCGCTCGATATCTTTCTCTGTTTCTCTTTGGAACTACATATTTGTTTTTTTTTTGTTTTTTTGGCAATACGTAGTATGTATTTCGTAGCTAACAGTAAACCCTTGATTTAATTTTCAAGATTGATTCTTATAACTACAATTAATATTTATAAAAATAGTAAGTAGTTAATGGTTCTTTCGTGAACTTTAAATTTCAAACATTTTAAACTTAAAACTAAAATTCAATGAATCAGAATAAACCTTACAAACTTACTCGATTATTCATAAACGAAAAATAGTCTTATGACAAACTTATGAATCAAATTCTTCGTACAAAATTAGAAGTCGCTCTTGTCACACTGAATGGAACGTTTCCAATGGCTTAGGAGTTAATTTTGCCAACACGGAACTTGTTTTATTCACTAGGAAGTGCTTACCCAATTCACCCTCCCGAAGTTAGATTAAACTCGTGCTGGAGATCTACACGGATGGATCTAAATCGAAAATTGGTGTGAGTGGGGGCTTCGTCATCCCACTTTTCGAGAAGAAAATCAATTTCATATGTACCACCGAATATATTGCAGCGATATTAATTTCTGTACGGATAGTCTTACTGCCATCCACTCTTTATAATGGGTCTATACGACATACGTTCTCCATTACCCGTGAATGCCGGGCATCTAGGGTTACCAGTCAGGCTGGATTCGACTGAATTGTCCAGCTTTTTTAGTGCTTGTCTAGTGTCAAGCTAAAATTAAATTTGTCCAGCTGAAATTTGAAGAATTGAAATATATTTAAAGAAAAACTAATGTTATGAAAGATAACGCAATAAAAACATTTGCAAAAGTGTATTTCTTTTCTTTTTTACTTAAGTGATTTATGCGTTGATTAATAGATTGCTTGATCAAGTTAAATTTGTAATAAAATTACCTTCTATAAAATTTCCAACGTTAAGGTCAAGAGCTGAGCATTTTTTAGAATTCCATACGCTTCAATCATGTGCGCATATTCTTCAATTCGTTTGTTAAGCTTTGAAAGATTTTCCTCTACTTGGCCTTTCCGTCCTCTTTTACGAGTTCATTCCGAATCGTTTTCGAATACTTTTGTTGCTGGAGTGTTTTCATACATTCGCACAATATGTCCCAGCCAACGGAGCCGTTTGATGTTTGACTGTTTGATGCGTTTTATTATATCGATGTCAACGTATAACTTATTGTTCATTCAATGTCGATATTCATTGTTGATGCAAACTGGTCCAAAGATTTTTCGTAGAATCTTCCTCTCAAAAACCCTCTGCCTGTGCAAGTGCCCATGATTCAATGCCATATAATAACACGGGTAGTATATTTTCCTCCCAAATACTCCAAGGATAGCTTCATCTGTCTGTGCAAGTGCCCATGATTCAGCACCATACAATAACACGGGTAGTATGAGCGTTTTATAGAGCGTGATTTTAGTTCTTACAGAGAGGACTTTATTTCTTAGCGTTTTGCTTAGTCCAAAATAGCATCGATTGGCAAGTATGATTCTACGTTTGATTTCGAAGCTTATATCGTTGTTGATGTTCACAGCGGTACCAAGGTAAACAAATTCTTTTACAACCCGTAGCTATAGTTCTCAACGATCACATGTTATCCTATTCTTGAGGATTGCCTGCTTGTAGAAAACAAGCAGTTTTGTTTTGATTCATTGACAACTAGACCCATTTTATAATATAATTCGCGATACTTGAAAAGGCTCTATGCTCCACGGGGAGTCAAGGATAACAGGAGAAGAAAAGGCGACAGTCAAATCGCGCAATGTGCGCACCATGATATCAATGCCATCGACACGAGCGAGTGGCAAGTGTTTTCTGTTGAAAATTGTTTCAGATGTATTAGCTGCAGCATCTCGGACGATTTCAAGTACCAGCTAACATTATTGCGGATAATCTAGCAAAAGGTAATGCTTTACCCGTTCAGGATTGACCGGTATATAGGCATGCCGTTATCAGCCTGCTAACTACCCATCAAGCAGTTTCTCGTTAGGTCCGCGCAGACCAACTGCTCCACAAAAACGATCTGCTCAGTTTCTAGACTTACCTGGCTAACTTACGACAGTAAGCGTTCTGCAATCTTGATCACCTTTCCGCGCCATAGACTTCGCACCGTTATATTAGTACTTACAGGACACTGTTTAATAGGTTTACATGCTAGAAGACTTAATCTTTAAAGTAATGACTACTGCAGAAGTTGTCACAACGTCGAAACTATAATTCATCTCCTCTATCACTGCCCAGCCTTTGCTGACATTAAAGCTCTTCATCTAAGCTTTCCGTTTTTGAACGATCTATCACAGATCTCGAACATCAACATTTGTAAAATTGGCTCTTTTATTGTTGCATCTTGTAGTTTAAGCATTTACTTTTCTTTCTCCCCTGTAGGTAAAACAAAGGGGCTACATCCTTGGACCCAAGTGACGCCTCCTGCTAACCTAATCATATAATCTTATGTCGAGCTGCGCTACACTTACTTATTACATGGTAAAACCTTATTTTATAAAACTTTCTACTCGTAAAAAGTATTTAGCAAAATTCGTAAATACCGATCACTATTGGTTTGTTTTTATAATTTTTTTTCGCTATTTTCCATACAGTGTGAATATCTAAAATAGAATAGAAAGCTTTTGGTTTTGGACTTAAAGACCCTTAAAGCTCAAATTATACAACATTAATCTGTATATCTCTGCAATTTATAAACTGGTTGTTTATGCTTATTATATGAATACCATACTTCTCTTAACATTAACCCATTAAGGGACAAATTTTAAGAAATGTAAATTTGTTTCTGGGTTGTTCTACAAAAACGTCCTTATCTCGAAAACATAACAATGTAAGCTTTATATAAGTTTATGCGAATCCTATAACTTTAATTTTTGTAATACGATTTGTAATCTTCATAACGAGTATTCTCGACATTATGAAAAAACTTGTCATTCCGGCATTACATTCATTACATATTAATCAAAGTAAAAAGCTCAAAATCCTGGCCTCAATTTCTGGCTTATCTGTCGTAATCTGTCGTAAACGTTAAACAATTTAACGAATCCTTGGAAGAATTTAAATGCCTTTGGTGGTAAAGGGTATATAAATTATTGAAAAGATTGTAAGATATATAAATTTTACAGGTTACTGAGATTTTGGTGAGGATATCCTGTAATTTCTTTATGAGGAGACCTGAAACATTTAAATTCTTTATTTTCACCACATAAGTCGAGGGATTACTGTGTATATATATCATATGTGTCAGTACGTGTATTTTATTTATTTACTTCACAGTCTCTTATTAAGACTTTTTAAGAACACCTTTCTTACTGCCTTTTTTTGTTAATCACATGTTAACAATGATACAGTTAGAAACAAAACCGAGGAGGTTTGACTTTTAAACGCTAGTAATTCTTAAAAACATATTTAGTTCTGGTGCTTTTAACAACATCGAAAAATTGCTATACAAGAACGGTTTATTAACCATTCACAAAAGCGCGTTATATTAAAATAAATTTCTAAAAGTCTTTAAAATATATCGAAATATATGCAATGAGGTCAGATTTTTGCAAATTTTTATGAAAAGATTTAATTTTCTAGTTGAATAATTGATATCGATTATTTATTAATTGGAGCGGTTCAGTAAAATTCAAATTGTATGATTAAGGTTACCACTGTACAGTTGTTTATAAAAGTCTTATCAAAATTTTTACTGGTTACTTACTGCTATTTCGATTACAATAACATTAAGTATGTGGACAATTTTAAATTAAAATATGTACTAGTAAAGAGTGTTCTAAAAAAAATATGCATTTACTATTTTAGACAAAATTTATCCATAGTGCAAGAAATAATTTATTTTTTGATCAAGTTAGTTTCTATAGATATGTCAGATACTATTATTTTAGAAATTATTAATTTTCAATAGTTATTTCAATCAAAATGGACTAGGAAAAAAAAGTTCGTGAAAATATAATTAAAACTTTTCAAAAAAATCCGTCATGGACTTTTAAAAAAATAGCTAAAAATTTGAAAGTTGACCCTCGAACGGTTTCTAATGCCATCAGACGGAATAAGGAAAACCTGAGCATTGAAAGAAAACCTGGATCAGGGAGGAAAAAAGGTCCTACAGATATTGGTAAGGCAAAAGAAGTCGAGCGACTCTTTCGAAGAGCGCCTAACACTTCTTTAAGAAAAGCAGCTCGTACGGTGAGATGTTCTACGAATTTTGCACATGGAGTCAAAGCTTATGCTGGACTGAAGACATACAAAGTCCAAAAGGTTCCAGATCGCAATGCTATAAAGAACTTAGAAGCAAAAAAACGAGCGAAAAAATTGAAGTCTGATTTTATAAAAAAATACACCTGTTGTGTGATGGATGATGAAACATACGTACTGGCAGACTTTTCTCAACTTCCTGGTCAAGATTTTTATGTTGCTGATAAACGGGGCAATGTTCGGCAAGAGTTTCGCACAAAAAAACAAACAAAATTCCCTAAGAAGTTTCTCGTGTGGGAAGCTATTTGCAGTTGTGGCAAAAGAAGTAAAGTATTTGTGGCATCTGGCTCAATAAACACAGAAATTTATATAAAGGAGTGCCTACAAAAACGGTTGTTACCCTTTTTAAGAGAGCATAGAGTGACTACATTTTTTTGGCCCGATTTGGCATCATGCCATTATGGAAAAAAGGCACTTGAGTAGTACTCAAAGAATAATGTCATTTTTGTACCACGAGAGGCAAATCCACCTAACTGTCCAGAACTTCGGCCTGTGGGAAGGTATTGGGCTCTGGTAAAAAAGGAATTGAAGAACACAGGAAAGATTTCCAAGAACATGTCCAATTTTAAGCGCAGGTGGAACACATGCTCCAAAAAGGTATCAGAAGCAACTGTAAAATCTTTAATGGGAGGGTTTCCGAAAAAAGTCGATAATTTTGCAAAACCCGAGTACTAAGTAAACATTTTAATGCTAAATGATTTTGTATAATATGCCATTATATTTGCGTATTTTGTAGAGTTTTTATATTAAAAGGTTTGATTTTTATTTAAGAAAATCCAACTACAAATTTTATTTAGAGCACTCTTTAGATTGTACAATTTCTACTACAATTATCGGATATATAATGAGATATCAACCGTTTTTACACTCCACTGTATGTGACATTCATGCAAATACATAGTAAATTAAACAAATACAACAATATTTTACTAATTGTTTATGTTTACATTCCTTAATGTTTTTCAACTTACTACATTACGTCATTGTTCTATCCAATTTCGAACATTGTTAACTTTGCAAATACGGAAATAACTAAATCGCGCAAAAAACTTTAACTCATTACGTCACGATTAAAAATTATAAAAAATACTTTTTAATATGACAAAATATTTTCTATATATTTTTTTATATATCGCTGGCTTAACATTCAAAGGCAATAAGTTCACTTCGTCTAGAAATTGAGATTTATATACAATAATGTACAATTAGTAAAAACACATTGTTTACAAAGAAAAAATTATACTTAAAATTACACATTTTTTTTCAATATCAACATTATTAAGTTATTAAAATTATTTAAAATTTTTTATGGTTTTTTACTACTTTAAAATATATTTTCCTTTACTTTAACTAAAACTTTGGAACTCTATCCATCGAAACCGATTATGGAATTAAGCCAGACGACGCAATCATAAGGACTCCATATGGTTTTTATATAAACTCTGGTGATTTATACGAGTTATCAAACAAAAAAACACTCGCAAGAAAAGAGTTGAAGTTGGAAATTTATCTTGGTTTTCGGCCAAAAATGGAACTTGTAGAAAAAAGGTAAACGATATATTTTTGAAGAGCAAAAGGCAGTAATGTTTGGAATTATAAAAAGGCGAAAGACTCAAGAAATATACGAGCATTAGAAATTACTTGTTAAAAAGTTCTAAGAAAAAGAGCTAAGTCCATTAAAAAATAAAAACTTCTTCTTCTGTTATCCTTGACTCCCAGTGGATCATAGGGCCTCATCTTTGGATAGAATTGGTTTCATTCATCAGGATGTTCTTGCATAAATTAGGAACCTCCAAAATCCTTGTGCCAACTGCCGTAGCAAGGGGATTTCTCGCTCGATCACCCTTATCGTAAGACGCGACGCGAGACAGACGCCCGCTTGCAGCCGCAACTAACATGTTAAACAGATACAATTTCGTACTTTACCAAGTATAATTATCTTAGACCCTTCGACCAAATACGTCGGAATGGCTCTAAGATAACTCCCCCTCACGTTAGAACCCACTCGGGTTCTTTACCGCATCTTCAACTAGGTTGCTCAGGTTTCCAGGATGTACCAGGAGGAGGTGTGAGTAGGAATTGAATACAGTTATTACCTGTTAGCCGGAAACCCAAGCAACAACTGCATACCATTTGCATCCCAAAAAAGAAATA
This sequence comes from Stomorhina lunata, assembly GCA_933228675.1. NCBI lineage: Eukaryota > Metazoa > Arthropoda > Insecta > Diptera > Rhiniidae > Stomorhina > Stomorhina lunata. The sequence goes on from OW121744.1 coordinate 77,893,421, forward strand.
AAAACTAAGCAATAGAAAAAGCTCTAAGTCCAAAAAATCTTGTATCTCCGGAAGAAATACTTATTAATTAATTTTTCTTTTTCACACAAAGAACGCAAAGACAAAGACGAAAAAAATTGGATTTACAGAATTTAAAAATATTCACGCAAAAAAATTTTGACTGTCTTTCCTGTTAAATTTCAAAATATGGGCTTAGTGCCTTTGCATGTTAAGCCAGCGATATGTTTCTTTTTTAATAATTATTATAGACTTGGCCTATCAAACGGTATGACCTAGGCCAATACAATTCTTATAATTTTAAGTTTTGCATAAAACTTCTTGATGAACTTACTTAACTTAAATACAATCTTTCAAGGTCAAGGCGGATCGTAATTTAGAATTCCCTGTGCTTCGATCTTTTACGCATATTCTTCAAGTTCGTAGGTCAATCTTTACATCGGAGGCCGTTTTTATTCTAATTTTAGCCTTTTCACAGTAATTGTTTTTTCCAGGAGTGTGTTACTATCCCGACGTCTTGAAGAACTAACATTTTTTAAAGCATGTTTTTTCTAGAATCTTTAAATTTTTTAAATTTCGTTCTCGGTGAAAACTAATAATACAAAATTTTAGAAATAATTTCGCTAGTGAGTGAAATGAAAGTTTTTCGAACGAAAACACGAATTTTGAACTTCACCGTCTCCGATTACGATGAAATTTTGTATATACATTTTCCATGCTCATACAATTTTTATAGTTCTTATGAATTTTGCTTTATTTAGATTTTATGGCGATTCAAGTTCGTTCCCTTTTTCAAGTTTTTTTTTTAACATAGCCATTTTGTATGCCTATAACTTCTGATACAATTAGTAGATTTTAATGAAACTAGGCTATTTATTTTTAATAATAATATGAAAAAAATCCTTCTTCTTCTTCTTCTGTTATCCTTGACTCCCAACGGAGCATAGGGCCTCAAAAAAAATCCTAGCGCTGAGATATTATATTCCATAATCATCTTCCTATGGCAAGTTTGACGCTTTTGGTAATACATATGCACTCAGAACATTTTGACCTTTTGGTGGAGTTAAATCGTGAATACCTTCTTTTATTTTTAACTTTCGACATGGATAATATCAGCAACAGGGCACCGTTTTTGCTGATGAAGCAATTGCCAGTTAGGTAACTCATTATGATATTGAGTTAATTTTAAATTTAATAGGGACCAGCTAAAACTCAATATTATACGAGAATTTGGCTGCAAAAACAATTTGTTCGCTTTGGGTTTTTTTTACAATAGCTCAAAACCAGTTCGTGTCAAAAAAATTACTATATCGATACTTCAAAGGTAACAAATCGTAAAAATACGAGAAAACCACAACAAAAGCCGTTTTGGCTCGAAGAACTTCGAATAAAATGGACTGCCAGATTAGGGGTTTTGGCCCCAAATTTGGGGACATTCAATCTTCAAAAAGGCTAAAAAATTTGGTTTGGGGCTTGGGGATTCACTCAAATTTGTTGGGATTTTTTTGGGGAATTTTAACTTGAGAATTTAAAACTTCATATTTTATTAATAAAGAAAAATATTTTGCATTAAAGGATGATTCGTTTCTTGATATTAAAATTGCTTCCGATTATGGGTCAGAATTCGAAAAAGAACTACCAAACTGTAATCTGTCAAGTCAAGAAAGGTACATTTTAAAATCAACCAATTAAAAAATTATAAAAAAAATATTAAATGAAATGGCATTACGTTTACCAGAAAAATTTAATTTTTTAAAGCAACAAATACTTTGACATGCAAAAATGTATAAACCCAATATCTCAACAAAAATTCAGTAAAGAAGTTTTAAGCTTTATGAACGAGAATACTCCCAATTAATGTCTTCGAAACTCGGTTTATTTTTTTTTTTTAATAATATCCAAAATATATCTATACATTATATACATATTTTATTTTATCCTCAATTGATAAATATATGGGATTTGGCGGGTTAAAGGAATTTAATAAATAATTCAATTTTTCGTATATATAAGAAAATACCAAAATGAAATAAGAGAAATTTTATTTGCGAAATACCCGTTCCTACCACCTACCAACAAACAATCCAATATGTGTATCTATTTTTTTTTTTTTTTTTGTTTTTGAAATATTTTTAGTACTTCAATTTGGCCCGTTATGACTGATTTTTATTTTTTCCACGATCTACGTAATGCTCTCAAAATACACATACTCACATACATACTCTATTCGTAGCAAATTATTCATTTACTTCTCTCTAATTTGTTGAATTCTAATGAATTCCCATTACGAATACAAACAATTTGTCTAATTGTTTTTCTAATTTTAATTTTCAATTCCCTTTCGCAAAATCTCTCACTCGACGGAGTATAATCTATCGGGTCTAAAAAAAAAACAAAGTAATTACATTATTTTGCATTATTCGTTTTTAGTTAAATTTTTTTATTGAGAATTTTAATTATTTGTCTGTCTATCGGTCGGTCTGTCTCCGTTCTCTTAATAATCCCGTTTTCAATTTTATTTTTATAGTCGTCATCATCATCATTATCAACGCCAAATTCTCCATTAGGTTTGAACGAGTTTAATTAAAGCTCTAACAAGTTTTGTTTGTTTTAAATCGTGTTTAGGCATGTACAATTTTAATTTTTTGTTTGTTCTGATCCAACTGATACCCCTCCAACTTCTTCCCATGTTCTGCCCCCAAAACTAACAATTTATCACAAATTCAATGCCAAACTAATGCCATATTTAGGAGTGACATCACAGTTACGTTTTTATAGATATTTTTAATACGTTTTACAAAAAAAAAAAAAAAAAACAATATACACTCACATCATCATCTACCTATACGTAGATACAGTGACAGCTGAAATTATCGCTTAAAATCTCATGCAGCATAAATAAGTTAACTGCGAAAGTTTTAAACTAATAAATATTCTAAACCTCTTTTTTATAGAATCATAAATCATTAAAAGCCATAAATTATGTATTTAAAATATAATGTTAAAACTCCAATGCCCTTATTTTATTTTGTATTATTTCATAGTTATTTTAAAAAATTTTACCAGAAATTTATTTAAAAAGTATTTTGTTTGCAATCGAAACAAAAGTTAAATAACTTTTTTTTTGTATTGGACCAACACTCAGGGGATGACCCCATCACTATGCATATGCATTGTGATGGAACTAGGAAAAAAGGTTGTTGGAAGGAGAATATTCGATTTGAACCTTTGGATATCATAATTAGAGGGGAAGACTTTTTTGTTTTTTTTTAAGCCTGTATTTTATTATTGAATCTTTCTGTTAAGAAAATAACAATAAGTAATCAAATCTAATATAACGGAAATTATATAGAGATTGCCAGTGCAACTCTATTTGTTATTTATTCGAATTAATAGGAAATTGTTCAGTGACAATAGATAAAAAAGGTCCTAGCTGACCAGGTCCAAGGTATCCATCCTTCTTAGACGTTGATGTCCTTCAAAGTGCAAAAGCTGCCTTGCTAGGTGATTTGGGTGAACGTGCAGCTTGGAGATGTATTTGGTACAGAACCTTCTAATCTCTTCTTGGACAAGAGGAACATTTAAATCTTTATGAATGTTGTTATTTCGTATATACCAAGGGGCGCAGGTTATTAAACGTAACAACTTGGATTGTCGTCTCTGTAATTTGGCGATGTTCGAGGTAGAAGCCGTTCCCCATAGCTGAATACCATAGGTCCATATTGGTTTAATTATCGTTTTATACAAAAGGACCTTGTAGTCTAACTCTAAAGCAGATTGTGTGCCAATAATCCAGTGTAGTTCAGCGGATTTCAATTTTATCTGAGTTATCTTGCTGTCAATGTGATGAGACCATGTAAGGCGGCGATCCAAATGAACACCAAGATACTTAACGTGAAAACTCTCGGGGATGGTCACGTTGTTAATCTTAATTGCAGGGCAGTTATCTCTCCTTAGAGTAAACGTTACATGAACGCACTTTGTCGGATTTACTTTAATTTTCCATCTGTTCAGCCATGCTTGAAGCTCATGAATATGGGATTGTAAAAATGCAGAAGCAATTTTGGGGTCGGAATGAATACTAATGAATGCTGTATCATCTGCGAAAGTGGATGTGTATGTTTGAGCATTCGTTGGCATATCTGCTGTAAAGATAATATATAACAAGGGACCCAATATACTACCTTGTGGAACTCCAGCAGCGATTCTTCTAGGAGAAGAATATTCATCTTTTGATCGAACTCGGAAGGTTCTATTGGACAAATAACTTTTTAAGAGCTTATGTGTACTTGCTGGAAGCAGATTTACAATTTTGCTTACAAGTCCCTCATGCCAGACCTTATCGAATGCCTGTGAAATATCGATGAACAAGGCGGAACAGTATTGTTTATTTTCGAAGGCCTTCCTGATCATTGTTGTTATTCTATGTACTTGTTCAACTGTACCATGACATTCGCGGAAACCGAATTGATGATCTGGAATAATATCCATCCAATTTATGATTGTGCTTAAAGTAGAAATAAGTAGCTTTTCAAACAATTTCGAGATAATCGAAAGTAAGCTTATAGGCCTATAAGATGAAACTTGAGTAATGTCCTTGCCTGGTTTTGGAATCATAACGATTTCTGATATCTTCCAGGACATTGGGAAATATCCCAAACGAAGAAACGCGTTGTATATAAATAATAAAATTCTTGTAGCTGAAATTGGAAGATGGATAATCATTGACGGAGAAATTCTGTCAATTCCAGAAGACTTCTTAAGGTCAAGTTTATGTATGTTTGATAGAAGCAATGGAAGGCGAAATTTCAATGAAGAAAGCACGTTGTTGTCTATAATATCAGGACTTATGTTAGAGTCTGTTTCGTTTGGAGTAAAAACCTTTTCTAAGTGATTGGCAAAAGCATCAACTTTTTCACGTGGATCTCTTGCCTAAGAACCGTTTTCGAGCCTAATTGGAGACTCACATACAATTGGACATTGCATGTGTTTAACAGCCTTCCACAGGCTGTAGTTCTTTTCCTTAGAGGATTCCAAGTTTTTTAAATATGTATCAAGAGATTTTTGTTGATTAATCTTCAGTGCGGCTTTGAGTTTTCTCTGACAATCATTTAAACGACTTTTTAAGGCAGGGGATCGACTGATGCAGGAAGTTTATTTCACATTCGTGCTGTACGGCTAAAAAACGAGTTTTCTCTATAGTGCGTCGTGCGATTCACTGGAAAATCGACTACAAAAGGATAAGCCCTTGCTGAATTGAGTGTGCTACGAAGAAATGTACGTGTTTCTGGAACAAGATCCCTAATTTCGTTTGAGCACATGCCATTGCAGTAGCGATAGAACAGTGAAACGCAACCCACATTACGACGATGCTCCAATAAGGCAATAGAATTGGCTACACTACTGTCACCGATAAGCACCTTCTCCGTACACTATCGAGAAGCTCCAAAATAGACTTTGAAGCACCGGCCCATACATGAGAGTTGTATTCCATTTTCGGTCGGATATAAGTTTAAATAAATGCTTTTGAATTTTAAAGATTACTGACAAAATTAAAAAAAAAAACAAAACTGTTGATAAAAATTTACATAATTCCTATGCATAAAGCTTGTAAAAGCTTGATCCCTTGGATTTCCAAAACTGTTTAAAATCACTCTGCAAATGCGAGGTACTAAAATAGTACGACCTATCCGAAAACAGTATTTTGAGAATATCTCGAAATTTCGCATGTGTTCCGAAATCTTTGAAAATGTTTTTTGTATGTCCTCACCTTGTCCTATAAGCCCCACTAGGTCGCTTTTCAAATTTTTACAAAAGTTGTTAATTTTTTACACCGAGTAATTAATGGGCACAAAAAGCTTACTTTTTTCACTTTCTGCTCTTTTCGAAAATGTAAAAATATCAAAAAATTTCACAAAATAATTTTGGATGACTGATATCGAAGAAACTTGTCTGACATACATATTTATGTAGCTTAAATAGATATTTTGATTTATTTAAAGTGGCTGCCACACGAACAAACGACCAAAACTAAAATCGAAATTATAATTCTGAGCCGTATTTAGATGTCGCGATAAACCCGAAGATCAGTTTTTTTTACAATTTTTTTATTTTAAAACCAGCCCTCCAACATAAGTAACTTCCAGCTCATTTGTTTAAACTGACTCAAACCAGATTCTAAAGCAATTCAAAAGTTTTAATTTGATGTTACGGAAATAAATCTCGAGAAAATGTTTGTATAAAAACAAAATTATTAAATATATATTTCAAGGAATTAATAAGACCACATTTTGAAAATTAAACTTTCCTTTTTGTGTTTTTTTATGTTGATTAATTCTAAAAACGTTCGTTATATAAATGAGATAACCGCTTGTTCGACAAAGAAATCGATCCACTCTAGTATGCATGTATTTATCATTACCCGGCGTTAGTAAAGCTTAACCATTAACAAAAATTATTTCTTCTTTACGTATTCTACTATAATTTAGGTTAAAAATAATTTTGAAAGATTAACTTTAGAAAGTAAAGTAGCTAAAGAATTAGCTAACAAAATTTGTTTTGTTTCTGTAAAAATAATTGAACTTTACAAATTCTGTAACACTTCATAATCTGATTAAAATAGTCTTTTTTCAGCCCTTTATAGAAAATCTGATTTTTACTGAGGCGGATCTAAAAATCCATGACTTCTTTTCATACAAAGGCTAATTTATTATGATTTGTCAAGACGATTATGACGTTAGAGTCAAAATTTCTGCAAAATTGCTTAAAAACATGAACTGCTAAAACCATAGAATAATAATACGAGAAAGTTTAAATTCTCTCTCAAAGAATATAAAGAAAGGAAAGCCTGTCAAATAAACCTGAATTAGCTGTCAAAAAAACCTGAATCTATCATTGTGTTTGAAAATTTTTTTTATAGTAGTGTTAGTGAAGTTAGTTTTTAAGAATAGTTGTATAAGATGTTCTTAAAAAATAGGTACTTTTAATAACATATTTGTATATTATTTTGAAGATATAATTAATATTTCATTAGTTTTAAACAAAATATAAAATCTGACTTAAGAACTACAGTTTTTGAAAAAAATCCTATTAAAGTATTAATAAAGATAAGATATTTTTCTAAAATTTGCCACTGCAATTTAGTATTTTTATAGGAAATTTAAAAAAAAAAATACTAGTTTTATAGGATTTTTTTTTCAAAAAATAACTATTTTTATAGAAAATTTTTCAAAAATTTACTATTTTTATAGGAAATTTAAAAAAGATACTATTTTTAAAGGAAATTAAAAAAAGTACTTTTTTATAGGCAATTTTTTTTTAATTTACAATTTTTATAGAAATTTTAAAAAAATTTAACATTTTTATAGGACTTTTTTTTTTAAATTTACTATTTTTATAGAATTTTTTTTCAAAAATTACTATTTTTATATGAAATTTTTTGAAAAAATTACTATTTTTTTAAAAATTTAAAAAAAAATACTATTTTTATAGGAAATTTTCAAAAAATTACAATTTTTATAGGAAGTTTTTCAAAAATTCACTATATTTATAGGAAATTTAAAAAGATACAATTTTTAAAGGAAATTAAAAAATACTATTTTTATAGGAAATTTTTTAAAAATGTACTATTTTTATAGGAAATTTTTCAAAAATGTACTATTTTTATAGGAAATTTTTCAAAAATTTATTATTTTTATAGGAAATTTTTCAAAAATTTACTATTTTTATAGGAAATTTTTCAAAAATTTACTATTTTATAGGAAATTTTTCAAAATTTTACTATTTTTATAGGAAATTTTTCAAAATTTTACTATTGTTATAGGAAATTTTTCAAAACTTTATTATTTTTATAGGAAATTTTTAAAAAATTTACTATTTTTATAGGAAATTTTTGATTTTTTAGGAAATTCTTTAAACATTTATGGTTACGACTAGTAAAATTTACACAATTATTAGTTGTAGTTTCTAAAATTGATAGGAACATGCTAAAAATTTTACTATTCAAGTTTTCAAACTTCAAGGTACGTTTAGTTGTACTTTTTTAAAAATGTAGTATATTTTTGAAACTAAAAAAAGCAACTCAGTTTATATTCATTTCTTAATAAAAACACGTTAAAAACTGCAAAAACAAATTTTATGTGTTTAGATAAATCAAATTATGTTTCAGTTAATAAATATGACCAAAATGTTTAAAAAAATTAAAAGAATCTTGTTTTTGGAAAATTTCTGCTGTTCGAGCAATTGATTTTGTGTAATTTAAAGGAAAAAAAATGTTTGGATTTGTTTTGATTTTTAATTCTTCAATATGGCGGCAGTTACACACAACCTATACGTGTGAGTTGTCATATGGAACAGCTGATTCTTTCTTATCTATTATAATCTATGTTCTCTCTCAATACTTTTTTGAAGTTTATTTTTTATCATGATACAACTATACGAGGTAAAATCTCTAGGGAGAGTGGTCGATTTATTAGACCCTATTATGACATGAATTTAAGTTTTGCACCGCACGCATCGTTTAATCTCACTTTTCGGACATTTTATAAACTTTTAAAAATTATTTTATTTTATTTTTGGCCAACAATAAAAATACAAAGAAAAAAATCTATTTTTTTAAATTTTCTCATGTTTAATTTTTTATGATTCTACCTAGTATAGTTGTATCATGATTTTTTTATAAACATTTAAACGAAAACGTTGCCATATTAAGAACAGGAAACACAATATTGGGAATAATTAAGAAAAATTTGCAAAAATCTCGAAATTTAAGTAATTAAAATGCTTATTTTAAATGACTGATGACCATTTTGGTTCAGTTTTTACATACATATGTATTGAACTTTAAATTTGCTTCTAGACAGGTTTTTAATTTTAAAAAATGTGTGCAACATTTCTATTTTTCTTTTACCAATATTTACCAAAATTAATTATAGTGTTTTTGCGACAGAATCTTTGTCATTTTTCAAAACAAGAACATTACGATTTAATGAAATTTTTACATTTAAATTAGGAAAATTGGTATCTTGATATTTTGATTATTCCAACAAACGTCGCGACGCGTCGGAAAGCTATCATGACGACATAAAGAGAGAATGGAATAACCTTTAGTAAATCATGGTTTCGGTTGCAAGGACTTTACGACGATCGGCATCTATTGTACCGATCGTTTGGAGGCCCAGTTTTATTTGCCATAAAAATTGATAATGGGAGGTCCCTATACTACATATATGTACATTAGGGTGACAATAATTTTTTTTTGATTTCAAATGTTTTTCTACGGAATATTGTGACACTGGGTCTAAAAGTTTAGATCTTAAAATTTGAGCCAAATCGGACAACATTCTATGGGCGCGCATCGGGTCCAAAGTTTAAGGGCCCATTTGTATGGAGAAAATGGGTTATTTTTTTGTTTTTGCGAAATTTAGTCCAAAAATAAATAATTTTTAGAAGAAAAAAATTAGAATATTAAAGAGAACTAACACAGCTTTATTTCAAATCGTGAAATCTTCAATTTGAAATCGCTGGTACGGCGAAACTTTTCAAGATATTGACCTAATTTTTGGATATTATTCTCCCATTTGTCTGTTTTAACACACTGAAGAGCAAATTCTAAATTTGTAATATTTGTAGAACAAAATTTTCAAAAAATTAAAGAAATTATTTTTGAAACCGACCTTAGAAAAATGTACCATTTTCCAACATGAAAAAAACTAAGTAACTTTGATTATATTTGAACAAAACTGAACTATTTACTAGTAACAAGCCATTAAATGATAAATCATGTCTAACTTTGGAATTTCTTTATTTACAACATACAATTTTTGGTGCATATCCTTAGGCGCTCTTTCAAGGACATGCATTTTCGGGGGAAAACTGCAATAATATTTAAACTACCTCATGGATTTTCGTCGTTCATGATTTGAAATAAAGCTGTGTTAGTTCTTTTTAATATTCTATTATTTATATATATTTTTTCTTCTAAAAATTATTTATTTTTGGTCTAAATTTCGCAAAAACAAAAAAATAACCCATTTTCCCCACACAAATAGGCTCTTAAACTTTAGACCCGAAAGCGTTGTCCGATTTGGCTCAAATTTTCAGATCTAAACTTTTAGACCTAGTGTCACAATATTCCGTAGAAAAAGTTATACAATTCGAAAAATCATTTTCCTTCATACAAAAAATTGTCACCCTAATGTACATATATCATTTTGTTTTTTTAATTTATTTCGCATTTTTAATGTTTTTCGTATCAAAATATTATATATCATGTGAATTTTTAATTCAAGATAATTGTTGTATTACATATTAATTAAAAATATTTATTTTAATTTTTTTTCTTTTTTTTTTTTGTAAATTTTATAATAATTTTAACATATTTTTGGGGAAAAATATATTTGGCATATGATTTTGTTTTGTACTGTACTTTATATAAGAAGTGCGTCAAAAAATATGTCAGTCACGCCAATTTAAAACCATACACCGTTTTGTTATACATATCAGAATGCTTAGTGGTGTGGTTCGTGCTTTTAATACCCTTCACCACCAAAAGGAAAATAGTAATATTGGGTTTATGCTGATGTTTGTCCTTAGAGTGGTTTGAAAAAAAGTTCAGCCAGTCACCCCCTAGGATTAAAGATAATGTAAAAATAATTTCATTTTTTTACCACGCCTACAAATACCGCCCTTTTTGTATTTTGATAACTGTGTCGCCATCTTTGGTCCAATATATCGGTGTTCACATCTTTTTAAGTGCTACATTTCTCTCTTTTATAGGTTTTTACTACCACGTCAATTTCTAGTCATAATTTTTTAAAATTCGATTCTTATCCACCCTAATCGAATCGAGTACAAATCTAGTTTGTAAAAATTATGACTATAAATTGACATGGTAGTAAAAAACTGTGAAAGAGAGAAATTTGGCCCTTACAGAGCCGCGAACACCGATATATAAAATGTTATGACCGGATTTAAAATGGCGACACAGTGAACAAAATTCTAAAAGGGCATTATTTGTAGGCGAGGTAAAAAAAATAATTTAGAATTGTTTTAACACCATCTTTAATCCTAGGGGGTGACTGAAAAATTTATTTTTTTATGGAAGAAGTAGTCTTTACTTCTTTAGTTCTTACCTTTTGGCTTTTTCCTAGTGCAAAGTTTTTAATCAAGTTTTTCTTAAAATGCTAACTGTACAGTTTTGAATAAATGCTAACTGTACAGTTTAAATCTTTTCCGGATACCTCCCAAATTTTTCAGATCTGAGATTTTGATGTCTTACAACTATAAATTCGAATGTATGTAAATAATATTTACAATAACAGAAATATTACATGCACAAATTTCATTGGAGCAAGATCTACTCTTAAAGATAACTTTGTCACTTTTTATTCTATCTCTCATAAGCCGGAAATGATTTAACTAACATGATGAAATCATATATATGACAAATAGGTTCCACTAGGCATTAAAAATATAATTATATTACAATATAATTATTTATTATTATTTCTTAATTATTTTTATACCCTTCACCACCTTAGGTATAAAGAGTATTATAAGTTTGCGCTAATGTTGGTAACGCATAGAAATATTGGTGTAACATCCAACTTTAAGTATGTATACCAATAGACTTAGAATCACTTGAGTCGATTTAGTGTCATTTCGTTCGTAAATCCGGACTGCTGCACGATGGGCCGGCTAGAAGAAGTTAAGGCGAATAAATTAGTTTTCTTAAAACGTTTAATATTAACAAAAACCACTCAGTTATAATCACCGGTACTTGTGCTACATTATGTCATAAAAAATTAATAACTTTGGTTGTTATCTTAGAAGTACGGCAACGCCAAAGGTAAACAATTTTTCGTTTCGTTTTTTTTTTTGTCAACACATAGTCTTACAATTTTTCGGGGATTTCGACAACTTATTGAAAGTTAATTTTACATTGCCATACTTCGTTGTTTTATAGATCATTCCTGTTGACAAATTTGGTTAGTAGATGTTATTCGTATAAGAAAGAATTCGTGTAATTTTTTTTTTGTATGGAAAGTGCCACGCCTATTATTTCTATCGCCTCCATTTTTCGCGTGCTTATACGCCTTAAATGTTAAGATGTCCACAGCAAATTTGATTATCCTAGTTAAAATAGTGGGTCAGATATACCATGAAATGATTTTTTTTATATCGGCGGGGCTACTCCCAATTTAAATTTCAGAAAAGTTCATATCCAACATTAAGCTACGGAGATGCAATAAAACACGTTGAAAATTTGAGAGAAATCGATTAAATATATTTTTTTATATGGGCGGGGCTACTCCCACTTTATATATCAGAAAAGTTTATAGCCAGCATTAAGCGCCGGAGATGCAATAAAACATGGTGAAAATTTAAGAAATATCGGCTAGATATTTATAAAGTTATGAATTTATTTCTGTTAAATATTCATTTCGGCCCATCGTGTGCTGCCTGGCTAGTACAGGTCGCAATTGTAATGAAAATTTGATGAAATTTGGTACAGACAGTTTTTGTACTGTTGAAATTCGTCGAAATCCATCCATTATTTCTGCTACCTCCCATGGACCTCACTTCCCGGAATTGACTTTTTGGCCACAAATTTGTGTATAGTTTTATGAAATTTAAAAAACATACTGCTTTTATAAACAAAATCTCATTGAAATCGGTCCCTTATGTCAAAAGTCACTAAATACAAAGAAATTCACAAAAAGTAATTCTGACGATAATTGCAATTTTATTATTATTTGTTGCATAATAATTGTTGCGAAAACTATAATAAAATTGCTAAATTTCCAGCAAATCGGTCCGCATTTGACCCTAGCTCCCAAATAAGGACCAATTACGGAAATGAAATGTACGTCTTGAGAAAATTTGAGTGATGACAAAATTTTGCAGTGGTGAAGGGTCTTAACCAAATATACCACTTTCGTATTTTTTATTCTGAACCCTCTTAGCTACTAGGACGTGTGTTTATACAAATCATTTCATTACAAATTTGTTCTAAGAGCTTAACTATTAGGTTTCTTTAGTCTCATCTTGGATATGATACTTGCTAAATTAATTAAATGGAAATCTTAGGAAATCTTTGTTAAAATCGAACTTTTCTAATAGTCCTGCATAAAATTTGGAACATCTTCTTCCCCCTTTTTTTAGACAAAATCTGAAATTCTGTTTTGCACTTTAAAAACTGCAAAAAACAGATAAATCTGCCTATTTGGTAACGCTGATTGTAGGGTAGTTTTATTATAATTTTGACCGCCAACTAACCAAAACTTTTGTTTTTTTTTTACTAAATAAAAATTCCATATAAATTTATTTGTTTCTGCTGTTAAATATAGTTTCAGAATATTCTCCCTGTTCACTCTTGCCGTCGCAAAAATTAATACAAATAAAAAATAAAAATTATGATGATTAACTCATTTTGTTGTTGTTAATAAATGACGTCATGGTGGTTCAATAAAATGTTTAATTTCTGGTATTAATTTTACCGCTTAGCTACACGTTAATACTATTTATAAATTTATTTATTTTATTTCATTGCATACTTTGAGGCTTACATTTTATAGTAAGAAGCAGAGACCGGATTTTAATACTTTTAAAACAATATTTTTATATTTAAATCCATAAAAAAACAATCATTGAAGTTTAAAAAAATATTAAAAATCCCTCATGATTTTTATTTGTTCAAAAATTTTGTTTCTTTTTTCAATCCGATGAAAATAAAATATAAAAAAATCGTTTGGGATATTTATCAGTACAATTCAAAATAATTTTCATCTTTTTTTCATCCGATGAAAATAAATTTTGATAGAAAAAAATCAAATTTTATTTCTGTATTTGTCCGGATATAAAGCATCTTTAGGACGTTTAAATAGCAATAAATTCAATTATTGCTGCAAATTTTATATTGAAATGGGTTTGGGCAACAAATGGTCGTTGTCTAAGTGCGTTTAAAACGTTTAAAAGTTAATTTTTTTTAGAAATAGCGACGCGAATCAAAGAAACCACCAATAGTTCCCATTAGAACTATTATCTTTAACTTCGATGTCCTAAAACATTGCAATAAATTGAAAATATTCATACATTCATTGTTGAAAATTTTGAATTTTCATAAACATTTTATTTTTTAAAAGTCAAAACAGAAACTCAAAAATAAAACAATCAATTAAATATTTTTCTGTTCGGATATTTATCGTTATAGATATTTAAAATTTTCATCATGAGGGATATTTATATTTCAAATATAAATCCCTCTTTTTTATTTTTCGATCGAAATGAAAATAAATTTTCATCGGCAATGATATTTATACTTGATGGATTTAAAAACGATTGATAAAACGATTTTCGGTCTCTGGTAAGAAGAACTTGTAGCTACAGTTATGGATAACGAAATTGTGTCACTACTCGTATTCTGGAAAAATTAAGTTTTGCGGGAACTTATTGGAAATAAGCGAAGATCAATAAAATTTATTAAAATACGAACAATTTCATAATATTAAAATATTGTCAAATTCTTCAATTCTTTTTTACAACTTTTTACAAGTCAATGTTTTGGTCAGTTGGATGGATTAGGCATAGGATTAGGATGGTACAGAAATTATATAATTGTTTGATTACCACTGAAGTATATTTTTTAATAGCTTTATATTATTAAACACTATAACTGCATTAGTTGTTAATTCGTCGCATTGTTTAAACTTTTTGTTCTACAGCCAATGTAAGGCTTGCCTCCGATTGAGTTTTAATAGAAATTAATAATTGCAGAAATGGATGATGCCGAATCCAGGGATCGAACCCAGGCTGAATAAAATATGTTATTCTTAGTAGTTGATGTGCTAAATAGCTAAACCACAGTACCCACCGATTTATTTTCAATGCAGAGACAAATACACTTAAATAACACTACACAACAAATGAACATCTTTTGAAAAGTGCAAGGTCGTGACTATATGGGTCCTATTCTACGATCAAAATGTAGTAAAACCCTGTACTCAGTTTGTAAAAGTTAGTGACCGTTTTATTTTTATGGGCCTCCAAAGTTTCCCAATATTAGCATGATGCCTAAAAAAGGTGTCATCAGTTTTTACCAAATAACCAATAATCTCTTAAAAATATCGCTTAACTATGTTCGGCAAAAATGTAGCCAAGAGTATGACAAATATTTCTTGCTAAAATTTTATGATAAAAATGTATTTTATCTTAAAGTTTTTTTTAAAACAGTTAAAGAAAAATTTGTTTTTTCTTGATTTTTTTATCATAACTTCTTTAAAATCCTGATTATTCCTACACTATATTTGGGAAAATTGTAGCCACAGTAAAGCTTAACAACTTTTGTGAACACACCAATATTTTTGCGAAAAAGAACTTTTTTGTTGTGGAAAATAAATCTCTCAGGTTATAAAAACAATTTTTGTTCTACGACTTTTTTGTTTCTGATTTCTGTAAAAAGATGGCGCTATTTTGAGGTTACATACTGAAATCGTATTTTTAATAACAAAAACTAAAAAATATGGTTTAACTATGTTCCGCAACTTTGTTCAGGAGTATTTGGTCTAGTTTTTTTCTGAATGTACCAACATCGAAAAACATCCAAATAAAATGTATTTGATACAATAGTAAGAAACATGGCAATACCACCACCTTGCGGCAATTTGTTGCAACATTTTTAGAAACGCAATAATAGATACTGTCAAAAAGTTTCAAAAGAGATGTCTGTGATGAAATTTCGACCAAAAATAAGGAATCTAGAGGCAAAAGTAGTCAATAGTACACCGAATCTGACACTTTTTTATAGGATTTAATTTAAATTTCAATATATTAATTGCATTTAAAGCAACTGGAGTTAACATGTGATTAAACAAATCATCTCTTGTACCACTTGGAACATTTTAACCGTCAAACAATTCTATCAAAAAGCAATTTTCAACATTTTTTATGTGCTTAAATTTGAGTAAAAAATTTAATTTTGTTTTCACAAGGGAGTCTATATTACCTATTTTTGGTATCTGGACACGTTCAGATTATAATGGTGTGTTCACAAAAGTTATTTAGCCTTGCTGTGGCTACAATTTTCCCAAATATAGTGTAGGAAAAATCAGGATTTCCAAAAAGTTATGATCAAAAAATTAAAAACAAACAAATTTTTCTTTAACTTTTTTAAAAAATGTCTGCAATAAAATACATTTTTATATTAAAATTTTAGCAAAAAAGTATTCGCCATACTCTTCGCTACATTTTTGCCGAACATAGCTAAGCGATATTTTTAAGTGTTGATTAGCTATTTGGTAAAAACTGATGACACCTTTTTTAGGCATCATCATAATATTGGGAAACTTTGGAGGCCCATAAAAATAAAACGGTCACTAACTTGGCCAAACTGAGTATAGGGTTTTACTACATTTTGATAGTAGTAGTATATAGTCACGACCTTGCACTTTTTTCGCTGTTGTGCAGTGTAATTTATGTAGCTTTTATGTTTAACATTTTTTTTTATATTTAATGATTAAATTCTCACCATTTTACATATGACACAAAAATTCTTGCGAGTATGAAACATGTATCTTTATGCAAAATCTGCCTAATTCTTAAATGCATTTTTTAAAGGCAATTTTGAATTTTTGTTTACCGCAACTTAATTCGAAGCTTTGTATTATTTTGGATAGTACTCTATCCAAGTATAACGTCCCAACGAGGCGTTGTTGGACTTTTATTATAAAACAATTATAACAAATGTAAGTATTAAATTGTCCTTCGTTTAATATAAATATTGTGACAATAACTGCAACATTCCTTCGCTGTGGGTTGATGCTCCCGGAAGACAACATCACGTTTATTTGTTTTGAGTATTACACAGTAATTTTTATTACATTCATATAGATACTTTTATATGTGTTTAAAGTGTTTGCAATAAGGTGGATCAAAATTAGGAGTAAGGCAAAAAGGTCATACAAATTTTTTAAAAACTTTCTTCCGTTTGTATATTTTGTAGCGTCTAAAAAGTCTTTAACATAACTATTAGAACCAAAAGAGGTTTTAGCGTGCAGGAAAATTAAAACAAGTAAGAAAAGCTATAGTCGGTCAAGCCCGACTATATAATACCCTTCACTACTAAGGTCAAATATGGACCAACAATTAAACAAGTTTTCTTTAAGTCTTACAGACATATATACATATACTATGTGCTATTTTTTCAAAATTTCGAGATTTATGTCATTTTCGGCTAAGGTCGTGATATGGGAGCTAGGGTCAATTGTGCACCGATTGTTACCAAATTTTTGTTATTGGTTCATATTTATAAAATATTTATCTGTGCAAGGTTTAAGTAATCAAATGCATGTATCTTTAGAGTTATAAACGTTTTTGTGCTCTTATGTGTGTATACTTAAAGGTGGATCTCAGACCAATATTTCTATGCATCATCATCTCAACATCAGTACAAATCCAATATACCCTTTCCACCTATGGTGGTGAAGGGTATAAAAAGAAGGAAAATCGAATAATCCTATTTTGATCAAATTTGACATACCGAAAACAGAGATCTAGTCGAATTTCCAACATATATATGTGTTTTGGGAAAAATATATATACGGCTGGGCTGAAATATGTCTAGCCAACATGGAACATTTTTATACCCTTCACCAACATAGGTGGAAAGGGAATCTTGCGTTTGTGCTGATGTTTGTAATACAAAGAAGGAAAAAAAAAATGGCTAAGATTTCATATCGTAGGTACGGCGAAACGGTTCAAGATATCGACACCATTTTCCTGGCGCAGAGTTGGAGTTAGAAAGTTTATCAAGCCAATTTAGGGCTATCTAAAAATAGATTTAATATCATGTATATGTGTTAGGCTACGAACTTTTAAGCCCACCTGTTATTTAAAATTTCGTTATCATCATCAAATAGATCGAATCCCCCTTCTTTAACCTACTGTCTATTGAATTATTTAAGTTCTTGGTAAGTCGTAATGTCCACATCCATGGAACATTTATGAAACATGACAAATAAAAAGGTTTACATAAAGGTCATACTTTTTCTTCAGCCCTGCCATTTTATTGATTTCGCCATTCAATTTCAGAGTCAGTGTTTTATCAAAATTTAAGAATGGATCACCCTTTATATGTAACTACGTATGTTTAACTGAAGGACATGTCTGTTTATCATGTCAGATAAGCCATGCCATTAGTGACTTTTATATGTGCATGTGTAGATATAATAGAAAGGTCTGTCTGGCTGTATTTGTTTGGGTGTTAATACAAAAGTTTGCGTTTGTAAATACATATGAATAAAATTCAAAACATCATAAACTGCAATCGCAAACTTAAACGAAAGGAGCGAGTTGCCTAAAGGCATCCTGCTGACTTGTGACTATGTCATGCCTGATATGTTTGTACTCAAATTACATACATAAATGTTTCTTTAAGAATTCTGCGTATATATATTTTTTTAGAATAATTACAAGAATAAAAGTTGTAAGTATGATGTAATATTTTCTTGGGTTGTCTTTGCAAAGTTTACAAGGGTTTTATTTAACAAAAAGCATTCAATTAAATATGTATATGACTTTTAAAAAATTATCTGTCTTTTCATTTTAATTAAGAGTTTTATTGAAATTTTAACAGAAAAGTTTTCAAAATCATATAAAAAAAATTCAAAGTAAAATAAAACGTGAAATTGATAAGAACTTGAGATGCATTAAATTCAAGTATTAATATCGAACATAGGAAAATACAGCCATGGGCATAGAAATAGGACACACGTACATATGTGATACAATTAAATTATCTATAGTTTTCAAACTAAACTTCGTAGATTTTCTCAAAGTGAGGAAGCGTTTAAATATTTCTTTCATGTGTATGGGCATGGTCCTCCATTTAATATATGACCCGGTCTGTGAAAAGGGAAAAACTGGCTTATGACTCAAAAACAAAATTTTCGAAAAATTAGCTAAAAATATCGAAAAATGAGCTAATTTTTCGAAAATTTTGTTTTTGATTCATAAGCCACCATTTCATAGACCGGGTCACATATGTTATAAATAGAGGAGCTAAGGTTCGTTTTCTTTATTGAGGCACTCCTAAAAATTCAATAGATTGATTGAGCCCACAAATACTCATCAATAACAACTGAGGAACGATTTTCAAAGGGAAATATAACAATTTTGGGTTGGTTACTGAAAAGTAATGATCAAAGCCCAATTGGAAAATTATGGTGGAAACTAATATAGAGCAATTAATTTGGAAAATGGTGGAGAACTTTGAATGGGAATGAAAAACACAGTGTATTCAACGCCTATGCAATGAGTAATTCTCATAAATGCTAAAATAATTAAACCCCATATCATACATTTGTCCTATTTCTATGTCCATGGCTATAGATACTTACATATATACTTTTTTGTATATTATTTAAATTTAACAAGTAAGAAAAGCTATAGTCGGTCAACTATATAATACCCTTCACTGCTATGGTCAAATATGGACCAACAATTAAGCAAGTTTTCCTTAAGTCTTAGAGACATACATACATATACTATGTGCTATTATTTCAAAATTTTGAGATTTATATCATATCCGGCTAAGGGCTTTATATCTACCGATTGTTACCAATCATATTTATAAAATGTTTATCTGTGCAAAGTTTAAGTAAACAAGTGCATTTATCTTTAGAGTTATTAACGCTTTTGTGCTTTTATGTGTATATAAAACGTCTTTTGAGAATGTGTCTTGTATGGGAGGTATGTTCAAATATGGGCCGATTTCTACAAAATTAGGAACACTGATTAAGGTTATGATAAGCAATATTTGTGCTGAATATTATTAAAATACAACTAAATTTGTGGCTGTAAAGGACCAAAAACACTATTCCGGGAAGGTATCCCTATTGGAGGTACCCGAAATATTAATCCAAAAAGAATAGGGATCGTCCTTGGACCAAAATTTGAGCCTGTGCCAAATTTCATCAAATTATATTTAAAGTTGCGACTTGTAGAATGATAACAAGCAGCCGGATAGACATCGTTAAAACAACTAAGGGAGTGATTCTAAGTCGATTGGTATACTAAAAGGGTTTTCGCTCTGTCTAGAATTAGGGATAAACCTCCTGATGAGATGACCTAACCAACCATCGAAACGCGTCGATGAAAAGTTTCCCCACCAACATTTTTTGGTTTTATCAAAAAACTATTTATTACAATAACAGATATTTGTAATAAATTGGGATCTTAGTGCAATACACTACAGTAAAACTTTTTAAAAATAAATATTGTTGCTCCAGCTCTTTAGATTTTAGTTTCTTTCCATATTTTTTGGAGTTGTGGCAACAAGTGATAAACAGAAAGTAATTCAAATATTTCCATTTCTGGTAGAAGCAAGCAAAGTTTTTTCTTTGCTTCACACACAAGCGCAAGTGTGTTTTTTAGTAATGGGCATTGTTGATCTAGTGTCTAACCAATTGCTTAGCGACGGGCAGTATAGATTTTGCAGAATACACTCTGCGGGACCGTTCTAGATTTCAAAATTTGTGTTCTTCGATACCTGATTTTGTGAAAGTTATGTGGGGGCTTTAGATATGCTCAAGAGTGTCTGACATGGTGAACTCTTATCAAAACTTTCTGCTTTTGGTGTTAATAATTTTATTAACATATTCCTTAAGTCTTTAGAAGAATTTATTCTTGGAAGTAAAAAATGAATGTCTCACTGAATAGTTTTCTTTACATCGCACCGTTAGGCGGATTTAAAAAAAATGTATGTGGATATAGGGAAGCTTAAAATTTTAACCTGGAGAGCCTAGATGTACTGTGGCGGCACAATCGACCCCAAAGTAGGGCACCTCGGACTTATAAATCACTTTAAATGATATATAATTGTCAGTTCCCAACCGATTTAAATACTACTATATAACAAATATAATGGTCAAGATCTACAATAAACATCGCTACATGCCTATGCTATCTCTTACAGCTTAAAAGATATTCGACTTCAAAAAAAATTTTTAAATTTTTGTCCTATACTGCACCGATTTTTTACTAATATGGGCAAATCCTGCGTGATGGACGATACATTTGCACGGATTTTGTTGTACTTAAATGTATCCCATTGTCGTTCTACACTAGATAGCTTTCCACAGATTTCAATGAATATTAGCCCATCGATTGTGCTATCGAATGGCGTTTGTTAATTACATACTTCTTTTGGAGGACGCTACAAAAAATGTAAGTGACTTTTTTTCAACACGTGTTTCTGTAAATTTTATCAAATCGGTTATAGTATTAAAAAAAATTGTAAATAAATTGAAGATAGAGGAAAATCAGAGGATTCCAAAACAGTTTTTATAAAATATTTTTAGGTTTCCAGTTTCACCAAAAATCCATAAATGTACTGTTGCGGACGCTACGTGACGGAATGTTTTTTATTAGGAAAAAATTTATATTTCATATTTTTTTAATCATTCGTTAATCAGTGAAAAAATGGTTTTATTTGTTCCGAATTTCATCTCCTTATATTTCACAAAACGCTAAATAAATATATTTATTCAAAGTTTTACACTTTTTACATCTTATTTTTCGTCCCAAGTGTTCCAAAAATAAAAAAAAATAAATTTAAAAATCATATAATTTGCCTCACTGTATATTTTTTTAACACCTAATATCTTAAATTTTATATTTGGATGTAGACAGTGTTATTGCTTTATGAATAAGACAGACATGTCTTCGTAAATTTTGTATTTAATAAATATTATTTTGTAAAAAATATATACTGTGACGGACGCTACACACTTTTCTTTACATATAATTTTGTAAAATGCTATATAAACATCTAGATATTTTTAGCCTAATATTAAGCATACTATAAGTTCTCTTTACGAACCAAGTTTAATTGGAAAAAAAAGAAAAATTGCACTAGTCAAATTTAAAAAAAACCTTTATTTCTTTGACGGACGCTACACACTGAAAGCCCTTTTTTACTTGACGTTATTTATATCACTTAACTTAAATTACTTGTGATGGGGTCTTTTACATCTAATTGTATAAAATTAAGCAGACTTTGAGTCCCTACTGAAACTTTTAAAAAACCTATTATTTTAAAAAATGTATAAAAATTCGAGATAGGTCCAAATAAAGACCTGCCATTCACGAAGAGCGCAATCAAGAATTGTATTCATTATATATTCTAAGTTATCAATATATGATAAATTTTTCCATAAACACAAATACGCGATTTGGAAAGTTTTAAAATTTTGTCCTTGGTTTAAGGTTTTTCGGATTTACCCATATCTAAAAATATGAAGAATTTTTGTTTTATCTGCATTAACAATAATAGATTTTGGATTAGAAAAATTATTTATAAATATATTTTAATGAAAACTTGCAATGGTATAAAACTGTTTAAGGAAAAAATACCAAAATTAAAAAAAATATTTTTAGTAACACAAATTCCAGAAATCCTAAAAGGATTTGAAAATTTTCCAAAAATGGGTATTTTTTTAGTTGTTTTGCTCTAGTTGCTTGGCCACTTTCAGAGCTACAAAGTACTTTTGTTGGTTCATTAAAATTTGGTCAATTTTTTTTTTACAGCTCGCGTGCTTTCGGAGGAATTATGAATCAAAATTGAAATTTCGGTAAACAATAGGTCTAATTCGAGAGACTCTGGTACTAACACCGAATAAACAAGAAGTTATTTTTTTACTTAATTATAAACTTTGTAAAGGTTGCTTTCAGAAAATTATGAAATTTTTAAATTACTAAAAACACTAAAAACAATTTTTAACTTATTTAAAAAATGGGGAAAATGGTTTTGGGGGCTGATTATGCCGCCACAGTACGATCTAGGCTTTCCAGGTTCAAAACTTAAGCTTTTCAACACTTCTGCTATATCCAAATAAATTTTTTAAATCCGCCCAACGGTTTAGAAGTTACAGAATTAACAGAGTTGATTTTAATTCAAGCCTGTTTTTTGCTAGTTAAAGGCATATAAAACTGAAAATCTTGAAAATAACGAACTTTGGACAGCTATAAAATCTGAAGTAAAGTTAATTCACTTATAAGAACTCTAAAAATTGTAGAATGTATACATTAAATTTCATCGAAACCGGATGGTAAAAAGTATGTATTCAAATAAGAAGAAGTATTCAAATAATATATTTGACTGCATCTTTAAAGTAATCTAATACTATATAATGATTATTTAATACAAACATATTTACACGAAGTTGACAAAGACTTTAGTACATGCTAATATAGCTAGAATAAATAGGCATAAACTTTTCTAAAGGCTAAACATGCTCAGTCATTCAAGAATCACGGACACTTTCATTTCTTTTTACGACAAATCTGTGTGTCTCCCTCACAAAAGTAAAGTTTAAAATGTTATTTTGTTTTTCAACTTTAGTAAAATCCTTTCAAGATAGGATTTTTTCATATTCTTTTCGTATTAAATACATGCGAGTACATACATTTGGGTGGTACAAGTTTAAATGACATTATCCACAGCAAAAGAAAAAACGAATCTGACAAAAATAATTCTTAAATTTTACATTTATGATAAAGTTTTGTTAGTAAGAAAAAATCGTTATCATCTAAAATCCACTACATCAGTTACATAACAATTTTCTAAATCATCATAATATGCACCGCCCTTATAAAATCACGTCCGTGTCTGAGTATAAGTCGATGTATCTTTGAGACAGTGATAGTTTATTCACTTGTAAACTCAAATGGATTTTCAACAGACTAAAATGTACTTGAAAATATTTTTCCTCAAAGGCATTTTAATCGCATTTTGGTTTGCTAAAGTTCATATGCTAAAACTGCAAGAAGATGAACAATTTTACATTGACTAAAACACAAACACATTATGTGTTTGTCTCCCTAAATGTCGTGAGTTTTGTTGCCGCATCTTATCTTAAAACTATGGAAAAAGATAAAATATTATTTGATGTTTATGGGTCAATATAAAGAAAAGACTGAAATGAATTTGTTAAATATCATCCAATAAGGATTTTGTCTTTATATCTTTGATAGATAAGTCAGTTCCCAGGCTTAATAATAAAATAGACTTTTAGTTGCAAAATTGGTCAGGAAATAAATTGTTCATCCTATTACTATGATAAGTTTTCCAAATAACTCAACATTTAAATACAAAAAAATATTTATATTGGGGTTTCAAAAAGGTTATTTTTTTGTGGCAGTTTGGTTATCAGCCTCCTTCTTCTGTTATCCTTGGCTCCCAGTGGAGCATACGGCCTCAACCATTCTTTTATATCGAACTCTATTGTGAGATATAAGGCATACATCATTCCATGAATAGTTTGCTGCTTGTAACTCCGCATCAATTTACCTTATCCACGTTCTAGCAGGCGGCCGCTTCTTTGTGGATTCCAACGAAGCGCTTGTAGAGTAATGTTGGTATTTTTCCTTCCTTGGTATTTGTCCTTTGTCCTTCCACGGCTATTTTCGTTGACATACCTCTACAGAAGAAGGGATTTGGTTTGTAGCGTTTAGTATTTCTTCATTTCTTATGCGATTTGGCCACCACATATTAAGGATTTGCCGCAAGCATTTGTTTGCAAAGGTTTATAGGCGCTTATCGATGGCATTTGTGCGTTTCCAAGTTTTGCTGCCGTAATACAAGATGGACTTGACATTAGAGTTATATATTCGTAACTTAGTTGTTGTTGACATTTGCCGAGATTTCCAAATAGCTCGGAGAATGCCGAATGCAGATTTTGCCTTTTTAATACGCTATTCAATATCCTCGTCGGCGCCACCTTTTGTAGATACCAAACTACCAAGATAATTAAAGGTACGTACTCATCCAATAACCTCGTTATCCACATTGATGTGTGGCTACGGGTTTGCGCCATAGCCTCCAGGCATAATCTTTGTCTTGGAAATATTGATTTCCAGCTCAGCTGCCCGAGATTAAACAGTAATAGCGCTAGTGTTTTCTTGAAGGTGATCTTGGCTTTGGCTTAGAAGACATACGTCATCGGCGTATTCCAAGTCCTCGAGTTCATTCAGTGCCTTGCGCATTATATTGTCGATGACAAGGATGAAAAGTATGGGTGATAAGATACATCCTTGTCTTACTCCAGTAGAGATCTATTCTCTCGGAACCCAAATTGATTTTCGCGGAGTGTTTCAGAAACTGCGTTTTGATTGGTATTGAAAGAAGTGTTATTTCCCTGTAGTTATTGCAGTCTTTGGAGTCACCCTTTTTTGGTATTTTGACTAGTGTACCTTGATTCTTCTTCCCATTTACGCACAAATGGATGCACACAGTCTCGCCGGTCCTTCAACGTCACATAAAAGCATCTCCGCTGAGATATTGTCATTGTCCGGGGCCTTATTGCGCTTAAGGCTTTTAATTGCATTCTTCACTTCTTGTATTGTTGGTGGGCTTTCTGTAATTCCAATGAATAAATAGTCGTGGTTCGTTTCATTTTGCACTTCCGTCAGTGCTTCTAATCCAATGGGATTGTTTAATATTCATTGTGCTTACACGGAAGTATGCCAGAATCATATTACTAGCTCTCCCCGTTAAACCTCTGGATCGCTTTAAACAACTTAAAATCGGCTTATATCTACGTTACCTAAATTGCCTAGGTCTCCAAAAGAAATAAGAGCCTAGAATAAGACCCTTTTATACGAAAGGGTAAGTATAGAGAAGATTTTTTACGGACTCTTGTAACTCCAGCTTTTGCAAGTCATTCAAATGGACACAATAAAGTATAAATAAGATATTAATAGTTATATATGTATGAAAACATTTCCTTGCAAAAAACTGATTCAAGTGCATTTTTTAAGCGAAATTTTAATTTACACTATTTGTAAAGTTTTACATAAATTAAAAGATTTCTTGATTATTAAGGGTTTTCCAAATATTCTATCCTTGAGCATATGCAAAAAAAAATATTTTTAAAAACTTTAATAAGTTTGACTTTTCTTACTTTTTTGAGACCTCAAGATATTAAAATATTCATTTTTGTTACAGTTATTTTATTTTTTTTTCCATACTGTTTTAATACTCCTTTTTTGGTTTTTCGATCTATATCTCTAACGGCCTAGCCGTATCCTCTGCCACTGTCCTATGCTCCAAAACCAGAGACTAAAATTTGTATGTAACAGATTCATCGAGGAACTGGGCGACATAAGGTAGTGACTGACGTTGTAGCTTTTATAATGGGACTCAGATGGCTTAGATATGTCTATCTCCCTAGCTATCATTTTAGCTACCAATCCTCTTTTCTACTACTCCCTTACTCACTTTCTAACTCAACCTATATCCTATAAACGTTCTATGAATTTTCATTGAAATATAACAATAAATACATGTAATTTCTAATACTTTTTTGAAAAAAATTAATATTTAAAAATCCGATTTCGACCTACTTTCAACTATTGACTTCATCCAAGTTTATTATATACTATGTTTTAGAGCTATCTACCCTACCGACAACCGATTTTTTTTTTTGAAAACCAAATATTTTAAATTAACACTCTAGTTTTAGTTTTAAGTATTCAAATATTTTCAAATGTGTATATGTAATCCGTTTTCACTCTAAACATTTCTAATTTAGCGCCCACAAATATTTTTTTAATTAGAAACTTTTCATTATTATTAAAATTTTACAAGTGCACGAATCCAAATGTGTACGCACTTGTAGCGACGAATTCACTCCATTCATTCTTTCATTGTCAGTTGCCATGAAAATAAATAAAAACATTTTAATTTAGCTTTTGCATTCAAGTTGAGCAAAATTAGATTTAAATTCCACTAAAGATGAATGTAGACATGGCAGACAACTTTATCATCAACACAAGGAACATCTACTCAATGTCATTCATTCCACATCTGTCATGGAAGTTGTTACTCATTTTCCGGGTATTTCGTGCATTTACACTCACTCTTCAGTTCTGGGTATTCAGAAAACTTAAGGCTTGTAAACTTAAAAATAAGATTTCATACATAAATTTAACTTTACGGAGTTAAAAAACATTTTCACTTTGAGTTCACTTAACATTTATTTATACAATACATAAATATTTATATAAATAACTTTACATTAATAACCAGCAGGTGGGAGGAGGTTTGTAGGGCAATTCCCTGTGGGAAAAATGGCCTTCACTTTGGAAATTTGTTATTAACATGTCAAAATGCGGGACATATATTATATATTAGGGTGGAGCGATTTCTTTTTTTTTGTAATTAAGTTTTTCCTGTATTCAAAATTGATGCTGTAAATACTTAATTCTGCAGAGGAATAATTTTACCTCGTAGATCAAATACTTTGGTGTCTTACAGGACTTTAGTTTGTAAGACCCATTTATATAGAGGGAACATGGGAGTGTTTATTTATAGACCAATTTTTGGGAAATAAAATAATAATGCATTCTAAAAGACAACTAAAACAGCTTTCAGTAAAATTAATTCATTTTTTTAAATATGTACCTATATTAGGGTGACAATAATTTTTTTCTTTGATTTCAAATGTTTTTCTACGAAATATTGTGACACTAGGTCTAAAAGTTTTGATCTGAAAATTTGAGCCAAATCGGACAACGTTCTATGGGCGTGCATCGGGTCCAAAGTTTAAGAGTCCATTTGTATGGGGAAAATGGCGCGTTTTAAGGACATGAATTTTCAGAGGAAAACTTCAATAACTTTTAAACTACCTCACAATTTGAAATAAAGCTGTGTTAGTTCTCTTTAATATTCTATTATTTTTTCTTGTAAAAATTATTTTTGGTCTAAATTTCGCAAAAACAAAAAAGTAACCCACTTTTCCCCATACAAATGGGCTCTTAAACTTTGGACCCGATGCGCGCCCGTAGAACGTTGTCAGATTTGGCTCAAATTTTCAGATCTAAACTTTTAGACCTAGTGTCACAATATTTCGTAGAAAAAGTTATAAGATTCGAAAAACCTTTTACAACAAATTGTCACCCTAATGTATATACATTCGAGTGCCAGTTATTTTTCAAAGTTGGAATTTGTATGCGGCCAATCCCCAGATTCGTTCGAAATGCTAAAAATAAAGTAAAAAGCGTGCCCAAAATACCTGATTTTTTTACTTTTATTGTAAATAACATAATTAATACTTTAGAATAAAACAAGTAATGCATTAAACACATAGACAACAGCAGGCTACGGGCTACAACCTGTCAAAATTAGAATACATGCATTCAAATAGAAATAAATTTTTTAGAGTCGACACGGCTACACGACTACCGACCACCGTTGTAGCTGTAGCCAAAATTAAACTATTT
Organism: Stomorhina lunata; assembly: GCA_933228675.1. NCBI lineage: Eukaryota > Metazoa > Arthropoda > Insecta > Diptera > Rhiniidae > Stomorhina > Stomorhina lunata. Next base: position 77,921,696 of record OW121744.1, read on the forward strand.
TCTATTTTTGTTGGCGACAAAAAATATTTAGTGCTATCAACACCATATAATATTGAAATAAATGAGCGACTTAAACCACTAGACTTTATTTATCATAAATACAATGGGGAGAATTTATGTAAACAAATTACATACTTATCAAATATTTATATATTTAATGTATATAATAATATCTAATAAAATATTATGTAAAAATTTATATTTATATAACTCTAGCTCAATAGAAGTAAAATTTTAAAAAGTTATTTTTTAAACTGTCTAACTCACACGCTACGTGTGCTAGAGCTACGTAGTTCATGTTATATAAAAGCCTAGTATGTGCTTTATAAAATTCATTATATAAAAGAGCATACTTATATCTATATTGTTTTAAGATATACGAATTTTTATAAAAAAAAGTCGGTTGCGGAAATAAGTTTATAGTATATTAGCTCCTTATCCATTATAAAGAATATTATATAGAATATATAAGAATATAAAAGATATTTTCAGTAGCTTTTGTTTGATATCGGATATAAACTTCTAAAGTTATACCGTATTATTCTTGAAATTTAAAAAACCCATAACTCTTAAACTATTAGAGATCACCCAAAATCTTTCTATATTTTTTTTTTTGATATAGACATACCATCGGGTACAGGAAAACTGTTGATTTTGGAGGTTAATTAATAAAATGAATTTATGTCGTTTTTATCAAAATTGAAATTGTTATTTTGTCCATCTTAAAACCGCGATATTGGCACCACTCATAAATATATGTTTCGAAATGTAGCTGCCATCTTAAATGTACCTGCCGTCCCCGAAATAATTAAGTAGCTGACTACGAGGCGACGATTGCAGCCAACGACTTTTGTAGTCGGTGTTCCAAAAGTAAAGTACAAAATCGTAAGAATATATTGATAATTATATAGTTTCTGATTACTGATAATATTTGGTTATATTTGGTTATACTAGTATTTGGTTATACTAGTATTTGGTTATACTAGTATTATATGCAAAGAGTCTTTAAAAATAAGAGTCGGAAAACGAAAAGCTTTTCGGTGGCGTCATCATCTAGAATAGTTATGAACCCAAAGGTTCATTAAAAATATTTGGGATGTGTTGTTCTTTCGATCTGTCCGATGGATGTGTGGAAAGTTTTGCTCTAGTTCTTTGTGCAATTATAATGTGATTTAATTTATCAGCATAAAAGTGATTTCCGGTCGGGGTTATATGGGAGATTCCACTAAATGTGAACCGAGCTCGCCCATTTTCAATACCGAACTTTTCAAGAGATCAGATATACCTTTGTCAAATGTTGTTCCTCTAGAAAGTTTATTTTAGGCGCTATCGCCCTGAATAACGATATTGTACAACGTCTTTATACTAAATGTCATCATCGTATCTATTATAATTTGCCATTTATTAGCTACTAAGAGATTGCCTTAGGCGAAGTTATACGGGAGCAATTCTCAAACTTGAACGGATTTCTCCCAATTGCAATTAAAAAACTTAAATTTTCGTTGATATGTGAGATACATACATACATATGTAGGATTTGAACGGATATCCTGTACTTATATATAATACATTCTCAAATGTTATCATAATGTTCAAAAGTCAGACACAAAATTAAGAAAAATGCAGTGTGTCTGTCTGCTAAAATCAGATTTGTGGAGCTCCTGGAAGGTATACCCATATGCATTTTACACAAAATTTTAGGATATCGTCCCACCCTGAATTTCATCATTGTCGATCAAAACACCTGAAATATCGCTTAAACACAAAATTATATCTACCACAAATTACCGAATGCATCAGAATTTAGGTTATCCCCTGCGAAGTACGCTATTAAATTTCATCAAAATAAACACCTGAAATATCGACAAAACAGGAGCTCCAAAACCTTGACTACAACAGAAAAAAGGCAGACGGACGGACAGTCAGGTAGACATACAGACAGACGGACGTCGCGAAAACGATTCTCCTGCCGATTATGAGTCGATCGGTACAATTTGAATGGTATTCATAATCAGATTTGTGGAGTTTATATATCAGATTTTAGGAAATCCTACAAAGAACGCTGTCAAATTTCATCACAATCGGTCCATTAACACCTGAGATATCGCCGAAACAATACTTACAAAATGTAAACAAAATTTCTTAGACACGTACTTTGCGCAATTTGCTGTACATCACAAGTAGTGTTTTGGCGATATCTCAGTTGTTTATGGACCGCTTTTGATAAAATTTAATAACGTGCTTAGCGGGGGAATTTCCTAAAATCTGATATAAAATTTATGTATGTCCGTGCTAAAGGAGGATGGGATTTCCTATTTCTGCATTTCATTTTTTCAACAAACATTCTCTAATGCATACTTTGGGCAATTTGCGATACATCAAATTTAGTGTTTTGGCGATATCTCAGTTGTTTATGGACCGATTGCTTTGGGGAACCATTTCCTGCAATCTGATATATAATATATTATCACATATACACCAGGAGTATCTTTTTTCTCTTGTTATTTAAAAGTGTGTTTCAATCAAAAATTTTAAAATTTTCGTCTAATTTTTGGTATTTTTTCGATATTTTCGGTGTTTATAAAACGATTTTATTGAAATTTAATAGCGTTCATTGCGGGAGAATTTCCAAAAATCTTATATATAATTTATGTAGGTCCATCCTCCAGGGGCTTCAAAAGCTTAAATTTAACAGACAGACAGACGGACGGACAGACAAACGGACATCGCTTAATCGATTCTCCTCTCGATTCTGGGGTCTACGATCACTAATAAAAAATTACAAACGGATTCACAAACTTGTAATACCCTTTCACCTATTTGTGAAGGGCATAAAAATTCCAAAGTAAGATATGATTTACAATTCTATGGCCTGTAAGTACTAAATAGCATAATATTATCAAATTTACTTAGTTTTTTTCATATTAGAACATTTTACTTTTTTCTCAGTTCGGTTTCAAAAATCATTTTTTGATCTTTTGAAAATTTTGTTCAACAAATATTACAAATTATAAATTATCGTTTTAGCTTCATAAAAGAAACAAATAACAGAATTAAACACAGAAAAATGGTGTCGATATCTTCAACCGTTTCGCCGTAGCTACGATTTTAATCTTAGTATTTCGCGAAAATGTAATTTTTCAGTCATAATTTGATTATATGCTTGTTAAATTGTAACCAAGTTCAATTTTAGTAAAAGTAATAATAAATATTTTTGCTCAGTCTGTTGAGAATGTATGCGGTAATGTTTTGTAATATTATAAAAGTAAAAAACTTTTTTTCCCGGGGTCAAAGGTTAAAATAAGTTTTTTTTTTTAATTTTTCACGCGGTTGGTGCGTGATCTTTTTTGAACTTAGCGAAAAAATAAATATACGTTCCCCTATAGTTTGTTATGCTCTATCGAACTGTGATATGCCAGTTTTGATATATTAGTTTTGATATACATATATTGAAACAAATAAGAACATGTAGCATGGTCAGTCAAACCTTACTCACTATAACTGCACCGCTAAGGTCAAATATGAATTGATTGTTAACAAATATTATCTGTGTTCAATTTTGTCAAGTTACGAAATATACGAGATATATGTATGTATAATTGAGTAGTTTTCGGAAGTGGGTTTCATCAAAATTGGATTGATTGTCTCGGAATTTCGCATTTAAAAACTATTCGTGAAATAGTGAAATAAAACTAACATTTTTAAAGTATTGTATTTAAGAAATTTTGAGAAATTTTCTATTATAGGCTTATTCAAATGTCAATTAACTTAATTTGGTACAATAATTTATGTTTACACCAAAAATAGTTTTGATAAATTAAATTATTTATTTAAGGCTATAAGGATCACAAATCTCCAATTTTTTTTTATTTACAATCTCAAAGGTTCCAGTACGAAACTTTATTTTAAAACTCTAACCTGTAATTGAATCTTTATATTGGCAGACAGAAAAGGTCTATTTCTAATATTCTAATATTGCAATAAGTTACTGACATCAACTCATTGTACATTTCTAATTACCTTGGTGTAGGGCATCAATACTTGAAGCAACTATGAAAGGAAGAGCATATCCTTTTGCTGTTTTGCTTATATATTTGTCAAAACTATTTAAATTTAGTGGTTATTATTTTGGGTTTTCATTTCCGTCCACTTTTGTGAACAATAATTATTAATGTTGTTTCTTTGGAATTGAAATTGAAAGTTTAGCTTGTAAGAGAAAATGTGTTTACATTTAAAAAATTTAAAAGCTTATTATTTTAAATAAGAGTTCGTTCAATTTATTAGATTTAAAGTTTAATTTTTTGTTTTAAAAATAAAACTAAATGAACAATAAAATTGTTATTAAATTTGTTACAATTTTATTCTGTATTCGTTAAAAGCAATTGTTTCCTAATCTTTTATTACACTGAGCTTGAATTTGGAACTTTTTTTTAGTAACAAAGACAAGACATATCTATTAAAAATAATTTAGACACTCTGATTTCAGTGGTAGCATTCATTTTTTATGTTAGCTCAGATCTTCCTTATATTTAACACGTGTATTTTTTGCTAAAAAAACAATGTATGCGAAAATTGGTTTGTATAGGTTCATTATCTAGAGTACCTCGCATATAAAAGGGGTCCAGGAATTGATTTTGCTGCCTTAAGGTATGCTCCATAACATTCACAAAACTCAATTCAGGTTAATTTTATATATGGAAAGTACCCTAAATAATCGATTGAATTAACCCAAATTCCATAGACATTATTCCTGTTCCAAGAAAGGCATATGAGCCAAATTTCATTGAATTATCTCCAAATTTTCGACTATTTTAATTATTAATATAGGTAAGGCTTCCCAAACAACAAATTCAAATATCTTCCTTAACTGAGCTAATATAGAAAAATGAATAAATCCAATGAAATCAGCGTACCCGAATCTTTGGTAAATATATCTCGTATTTGTTACTTTTTCACACTAGCACAGTGTTACTTTTGCTGAGACAGTTCATTAAAATGTATGTATGTACTATATATGTATATTGTATATGTAAATGATGTAAATATTTAAGGACTTATTTAAATTTTATGTGTATATTGTATAATTTGTACTTAAGTTATTTCGAATGAAATACAACAATTCTAATTAGTTTGAAAACAAAACAAATGAACTAAAGCAACAACATAATGCTATTTCAGATCAATGTGAACAAACATTATTATTTATATTAAAATACTTAAATAAAACATACTTACTATGAAAATTGAAAGGATCCTTTCACAAATGTGTTCATTTGTTAATGTTACGGCTTATGTATATGTGCATTCATTAGGGTCGGTCAAACAATTAATAAAAATAAAACAAGTTGACTAGAGCAAGAGGTGACTTTTCGAACCACCCTATTACATATTTATGTATGTACACGCGTTTTTAAGCCATAAATAGCAAAAAGGCGAAAAAAAAACTAAATATTTGTATAAATTAAAGAGTATCCCAGAAAAAATTTAATAATTAATGTGGAATCAGTCTTTTCTATTCGCTTTTTTAACAAAATAAGTCGATACATTATACAAAGTATTGTCTATCGTATCCACTACTTTTTTCCCATATTTCTTGTAGCAAAAAGAACTATAACGGTTTTGAGGTAAAGAATGAATCAAGCTAATTCCCAATAACTTGTTCTCAAGTAAAACGTATTCCAGCAAGGGCGTTCTGCATCGATCGAAACAAGCTGTAGTCAGAGACAAAACTTCATATCCACTCTTTTCCTAGTATTTTTTGACCGGTCTTGCAGTGGCCTCGTGTCTGGTCGTCTGACTCGTTTTTAAAAGCTCTTAATACAAACCATCCTTCTTATCCCACCAAATGCAGATAGATAGTAGGCTTCGGCGCACGGTAGCTCAGAATCAATTTTCATTGATCAAAAACATGTATTTATACCATTCACCACCATAGCACAGTGGGAGAATACGGCCAAAACTCAATAACTTGGTCATTTATTGACTTTTGTTCTTGAAATTTTTAGTGTATATAAATAATATACCTTTAGTTAAACTGAAATAGTTTTTTTTTAAGAAAATATAAAGTCTGTGGTCACATAAAACTGGACTACTAAACATGCTAAAAAACTCTTTGCTGGCGATTATAAATATTATTTACATAAATAGGATAATATATAAAAAGAATACCTATCCTACGATACATGACTTGACAAAATCGGATATGTCCTTTCAGAGATAGTGGGTTCATACTATGAGCTTAAAACCAGATTTTGTATGCTTCTAACAAACCTACAGAAAAACTCTAAACATTGAATATTTTTATAAAAAAATTACGAGTTCTTGAATAATATTAAATTTTCAGATTTTAAAATTTTTATTGCGTCCACAATAATGTGACCACCACCTATATAGTTAAATAAATTATACAAAAGTCATTTAAAATTAAAAATTTTGTTGTTTTTTATCTTTATATATAAATTTTGCATAGAATTAGAAAGGAAACTAAAGAAAATGGCATAAAAATATTACCTCACGCCTATATTTCACTTCAAGTAGTGATTTTTTTAGCGATAAATTGCAAAAAATTGTGAAAAACGGGTGTTACTAAAAACGTTATAATTCTTGAAATGGGATGCAAATGGATATGAAATTCATTGGGCTTAATAATGATTGACTTCAGCTATTAGAGAGTGTTGGGCTTCAACCTCTAAAAGTCTCTAAAAAAAATTCGCGGTCTATCAAACTTTGTATTAAATTTTTTTTTTTTTTTTTAATTTTTTATGGTTGTTTTAACCGCTAGATTTCTAGATGAAGCATAGGTCAAAAGATATTGAAATAAGCGCTGTTGATTAGTAAAAGCTATCTACTTTTTAATTTAAGAAAGAAAAAGTCAAAATTTTACACGTATTCCAAAATTAAGCGAGTTTTATATATGCGTTCAAATATACAAATAATTTTATTACGAACATATAAACAAATATTCAAACTTTGAGGAATTATTACAGCCTTAGCAGGCAATGCAGTATGGTAAAAATTTGGGATTACATGTTTTGAAATGTCAGCTCTAATCTGACACTAAAATTTCTCTAAAAAAAATTAAAAACATTTTTGGGGGTTTTGGCCGTAATTTCCTACTGTGCATAGGTGGAAAGGGTATTATAACTTTGTGCTGATGTATGTAACGCAAAGATATATTTGTCTTAGACCTACCTTAGAATCACTTTCTGAGTCGATTTAGCAATGTCCGTTCGTCCGTCTGGCTGGACGGCTGGCTGTGCCCCCATGTAATCAAACTACAAGTCGCAATTCTAAAGATAATTGATGAAATTTGTCACAGTTAATTTTTTTGATAGTGGGACCATGGTTATTGAAATTCATCAATTCGGTCCACTATTTATGGTACCTCCCATAGGTCCCACTTCCCGGAATTGATATTTTGGCCACAAAAATCAATATTTTTTCATGAAATTTAAAACATATACTGCTTATGTAAACCAAAGTTGCTGTACCAAATTTCGTCCACATTTGACCATAGCTCCCATACAAATTCTTCTGTCAAAACGCACTAAATGAGACAAAAATCAGTAAAACGCTCGTAAATCTAAAGATAATGAGAATTTTGAGTTTATTTTTTTGCATACTTTTTTGTAAAATCAATTTGCCAAATTTCGCTAAAATCGGTCCACAGTTGACCCTAGCTCTCATATAAGTCCAAATGACGGAAACAGCTTAAATATATAAGTTTTGAGAAAATGTTTATATGATGGCAAAATTTAGCAAATATTTGTCTTTATTCAGGAAAGAGAACACCTTTGACCTTAGTGGTGGGCTTGACCGACTATAGCACGTTATTACTTGTTGTTTTTACACAATCGGCCCCCAAAGTATGGCACCACAGACTCGTAAATCACTTAAACCGATATATAATTATCGTTTTCCAACCGATTTGAAGAATTATACAGGTTTTAAAGATATTCGACTTCAAAAATTAAAATTTAAAATTTTTGTTCCATTTGGACCATCCTTATGAAAATACGGAAAACACTTCAATACACCTAAGGATAACAAAATATAATATTGTCATCCAAGATTGACTTGAGGCCTAAATTTGAGCCAAATCGGTTAAGGGGAAGTGGGTAAAAATGGGTTAGCACATTTGAAACGGAATTACAAATCGAAAATTTAACTTTAATCTCAAATTTCTTTACAACCGCTGTACAGATCTTTATAAAACCGTGATAAAAGCTTAATATGTTATCTATTGACTAAAAAAATAACGACTACAAAATCTTTATTAGTTAAAAAATTATAGAGTGTTTGCCAACGAAAAACGATTCTGAACCACTGTCGGTATTAGGATTATAACTTTTTGCAATTTTTGCGAATATCAAATTTTTCATCGTATATCAGCGTATAGACAATGAAAAAATACTAGGAAATCATTTATTACTTCTTCGCGATCGTTAAAAAAGTTTCCGCGCCAAACGCGATCAAGCTTTGAATTTCAATTTTTCTCCTAAGTATAGAAAATTGCCAAAAATAAATTTTTTTCTAACAATGTCATGAGAATAACAAGATATTTCCATTTGTACAAAGAAGGGCGCAAAAAAAATCGCGATATTATAGAAATTACAAAAAAAAATTGAGGAGCTTTAGAAATTGCATTTGGTGTGAAAACTTTTTTGGTCAAAATGGTATAAAAAAATTATTTTTACTCAGTAATCAGTACTTAATTGCCTATCGCTTGGTGGGATGAAGAAATGTTGTGCAAAAAAAGTTATAGCCCTAGTGGATGTGTCTTCTTAGCTTGGGGTTATCGTAATGTATCCATTTTTCATTCATTTTTCCATTAACAATACGATGCAAAAATTACTTATTTTTGTATCTTTTAAGCATCATTTCCGCCTTTTAACGTCTCTCAGCTTCAATTAAAAAAGTCCAATGCTTTTAAAAGAATACAAATTACTTGTTGTGTGACTCCCAATACAGAAAAAAATAAGTTCTTCTTGCATTTAAAAAAACTTCATCGGGTGAAGCTTCCAATTCCTCATTTTCTAACTTTTTCGACTTTTAGGACTTATATTCTGCGAAAAAAATCATCACTTTTCAATCGCGCAAACAACTATCAGTCACAAGTCTTACCAACAATCGTTAATTTTCAGCGGCAGATTTCTTCTACTTAAAGGAGGTTATTAGACTTCCCTGTTTACACTCAACGTCTTTCAAATATTGAATTATAATGACAGATACTACTATTGATACAAACCATATATATATAATTCCCCGACAACATTCCAATTGGAACAAGGGGTACTTCTCTCAGGCAATGAGCTGCATCCGATTCTATTTTTAGACTCATTGAAAGGGATCTACGTTTTAACGCCGGCTCCGAACGGCAAATGCATTAGTTAGAGAAGTTTTACATAGCCTAATACTCAATAACCAGTGGCTAGCTGAGTTATGAGGTGAACCGTCGCTTTTTGAAAATTTATTTTTTTCAAGTGAGTCTGGCCAGGGATCGAACTTGGGCCTCTGGTATGCTAGGCGGATTACTAACCTGCTATACCACGGCGGTTCACAAACATACAAACCATATCGTAATAAAATATAGCAAATGAAACTTAATTTAGAAAGTAAAAAATATTCAATTAAGCAATATTAGTATAGTTTAAGGCTTCTTCTGTTATCCTTGACTCCAAGTGGAGCATAGGGCCTCATAGTTTAAGGCTTATTTAACTAGAAAAATACATTTTGCAAACGATAAATCGTTATTTAACCAATCGTTCCAAATAATTAAAATAAATGAGTAACCAAAGTTAACTAAATAATCGGAAACTGATTCAATGGAATGCCCTAAATGTATCTACATTTTTATGTATTTATGTTATCATGTATTTGTTTTCCTCTATGCTCTACTTTCGTGCGTTTGTTTGCTTATCTGTCTGTTTTTATGCACTTGAATAGTAATGAAGTATTTTCGCTTCAAAATTCACTTATTTTAGCTCTAAAGTGGCTCTTATATCCTTCATTAAGCAATAAGTTTATGTTACTTATGTCTTTTTAGATTTACTAAATCTACGGCATAAATTTTATACATAATACCAGAATTAAATATACAGCCTGTTTCAAAATTATCAAAGCCTTTACTGAGGAGAACATTATTTGAATGGAGTGAAAACAGATAAAAAAAATACATTTTTTGGAATTTCCATCTCCAATTTTATTAAACTGGTGCAAATTAAAACTAGGAGAGCTTTTTGAACTTAATAACTTTTATGCCATTTTGAAAGTTGAAAGTTTTTGTATTGATTTCTGTACACAGTCGGCAGAATTATTTTGACATACCAGCTGTTTTTCTTCTTTTTCTATTTCCGGTCCTACAATTAAAAAAATAAATTAAAAATATTGAAAATAGTAAAAAATATTGTAATTTATTAGAAAACAAAAGACCTTTTATATTTAAAAGTTTTGTATAATTTTTTTTTAATTGAAACTAAAAAAGGAAATTTTAGGATGTGGCATAAGTAATTTGACATATTTTTACAGAGCGTATTTAAAAAAATTAGGAGCTTCAAGGTCAACAAAAGTTAATAATAATTATTTAAATTAATCAAAAATATATTCTTCATTGGCATTTAAAACGATTTGGTGGAGGTTCGGAACAGAATCCACCAAGAACTGCAGACACTCCATTGAAATCTCTTTCCAATCATTTACGACCTCAGTAAACATTTTATCATTTGATCTTGTCAAATTCGCAGATCTGTTTTGCTTTCTGTATGACCATACATTTTCTATAACATAAAAAACTGGACTTTGGGGAAGCCAATCCAGAGTTTTGAACACCAGCCTCTGTTACAAATTTTGTGATCATCTTGCTCTTATGTCATGGAACGTTATCCTGTTAGAAAATTAATGGTTCTCCGATCAATTTATCGCCGGAGGGAAATGCATATTCATTCAATACTCTTAAATATTGATGATGGCTTATGGAACCGTCAACAGGAACCATGTTTATTCCATGTGTATTCTCAATTAAACGTAGTGATGTTCGACCAAACTCAATGAGTTAAATTGATGATTATCTCTGCAATTTGACAACTCGACTGTGGTCGAGGGCGCTAAGTGCTGATGACGTCCTGTGGCGGGACAGAAATTGCAAAAATAATTTTTTCAGTTTTTCTCCACAATTACTTTTCAAAACTTTCTAAATTAATAATTTGAAAATAAAATGAACTCAAGCCTGATTAAAAACTAATTTTTCAATTAATTCTAAAGTTCGAGTAATTAATTCCCAAATAATTATACAAAACTTTTAAAATGTGAAAGGTCTTTTGTTTTCTAATAAATTACAACATTTTCTACTATTTTCAATATTTTTAATTTATTCTTTTAATTGCATAGGACCGGAAATAAAAAAAGAAGAAAAACAACTGGTTTGTCAAAATAATTCTGCCGACTAGTGTATATGGGCAAATCCTCCGTGACGAACGATACATTTGTACGGGTTTTGTTATACTTAAATGAATACCATTGTCGTTTTAGACGAGATATCTTTGCACAGATTTCAGAGAATATTAGCCCATCGATTGTGCTATCGAATGGCATTTGTTAATTTACATACTTGTTTTGAAGGAAAAAGATATTCGCTTTTAAAGTGCTGTGACGGACGCTACAAAAAATGGAAGTGACTTTTTTTCAAGACGTGCTTCTGTAATTTTCATCAAATCTGTCATAGTAATAAAAAAATTGTAAATACATTGAAGATAGAGGAAAATCAGAGGATTACAAAACAGCTTTTATAAAATATTTTAAAGTGTCCAGTTGCGCCAAAAATCAATAAATGAACTGTTGCGGACGCTACGTGACGGACGACACAGTTTTACATAAATGTTTTTTATTAAGAAAAATTCATATTTCATATTTTTTTAAGGGTTCGTAAATCAGTGAACCTAATGCTGCTATTTGTTCCCGAATTTCATCTCCTTCCGCTTCATGTTCGCGGTAAAAAAAAACTATTTTTGAGCACAATTTAGTATTTCACAAAACGGCTAAATACATATTTTTATTTAAAGTTTACATTTCTTTTCATACTTTTTACATCTTATTTTTTGTCCCAAGAATGCTGCGGCTAGCTGTTAGAGTGTCCCAAAAATCAAAAATTTTTTTTTTCAAAAACAAAAAATTTGTCCCACTTTGTTTTTTTTTAACGCCTAAATTTAATCTGTGGATATAGACAGTGTTATTGCTTTATGAATAAGACAGACCAGTGTTCGTAAATTTTGTATTTTATAAATATCATTTTGGAAAAAATATATACTGTGACGGACGCTACATATTTTTCTTTACACTTTATTCTGTAAAATGCTATACTAACATCTACATATTTTTAGCCTAATGTAAAGCATACTATAAGTTCTCTTTATGACCAAAGTTCAATTGGAGAAAAAAGAAAAATTGCACTAGTTAAATTAAAAAAACCCTTTATTTCTGTGACGGACGCTACACACTGTGAGCCCTTTTTACTTGACGTTATTTATATCACTCTAATTACTTTTGATGGGATTTTTGACATCTAATTGTATAAAATTAAGCAGACTTTGAGCCCCCACTGAAACTTGATTCCTAAAGAGTGTTCTAAAAAAAATATGCATTTACTATTTTAGAGAAAATTTATCCATAGTGCAAGAAATAATTTATTTTTTGATCAAGTTAGTTTCTATAGATATGTCAGATACTATTATTTTAAAAATTATTAATTTCCAATAGTTATTTCAATCAAAATGGACTGCGAAAAAAAAGTTCGTGAAAATATAATTAAAACTTTTCAAAAAAATCCGTCATGGACTTTTAAAAAAATAGCTAAAAATTTTAAAGTTGACCCTAGAACGGTTTCTAATGCCATCAGACGGTATAAGGAAAACCTGAGCATTGAAAGAAAACCTGGATCAGGGAGGAAAAAAGGTCCTACAGATATTGGTAAGGCAAAAGAAGTCGAGCGACTCTTTCGAAGAGCGCCTAACACTTCTTTAAGAAAAGCAGCTCGTACGGTGAAATGTTCTACGAATTTTGCACATAGAGTCAAAGCTTATGCTGGACCGAAGACATACAAAGTCCAAAAGGTTCCATATCGCAATGCTATAAAGAACTTAGAAGCAAAAAAACGAGCGAAAAAATTGAAGTCTGATTTTATAAAAAAATACACCTGTTGTGTGATGGATGATGAAACATACGTACTGGCAGACTTTTCTCAACTTCCTGGTCAAGATTTTTATATTGCTGATAAACGGGGCAATGTTCGGCAAGAGTTTCGCACAAAAAACAAACAAATTTCCCTAAGAAGTTTCTCGTGTGGCAAGCTATTTGCAGTTGTGGCAAAAGAAGTAAAGTATTTGTGGCATCTGGCACAATAAACACAGAAATTTATATAAAGGAGTGCCTACAAAAACGGTTGTTACCCTTTTTAAGAGAGCACAGAGTGACTACATTTTTTTGGCCCGATTTGGCATCATGCCATTATGGAAAAAAGGCACTTGAGTGGTACTCAAAGAATAATGTCATTTTTGTACCACGAGAGGCAAATCCACCTAACTGTCCAGAACTTCGGCCTGTGGAAAGGTATTGGGCTCTGGTAAAAAAGGAATTGAAGAACACAGGAAAGATTTCCAAGAACATGTCCGATTTTAAGCGCAGGTGGAACACATGCTCCAAAAAGGTATCAGAAGCAACTGTAAAATCTTTAATGGGAGGGTTTCCGAAAAAAGTCGATAATTTTGCAAAACCCGAGTACTAAGTAAACATTTTAATGCTAAATGATTTTGTATAATATGTCATTATATTTGCGTATTTTGTAGAGTTTTTATATTAAAAGGTTTGATTTTTATTTAAGAAAATCCAACTACAAATTTTATTTAGAGCACTCTTTAAATGGATGTTTTTACGATTTTTATGAACTTTTAAAAAATCTATTATTTGAAAAAATTTATAAAAATTCGAGATGGGTGCAAATAAAGACCTGCCATTCACAAAGACCAATCAAAAATTGTATCCATTATATATTCTAAAGGATAAATATATCGTAAATTTTTTCATAAACACAAATATGTGATTTTGACAGTTTTAAAATTTTGTCCTTGGTTAAATGTTTTTCGGATTTGCCCATATGTATGTAAATAGTTTGATTAGATCCAGAAAAGTTTGTTTTTATTTAAATATATCTTTAAAGTTAGTATCCCAATTAAGATATGTCATAACTCCAGATCGATATTTGTCCTATGGTTTAACATATACTTTTAATTTGTTATATATAAAAACATAAGGTTTAATCCGATATCTGGCGTTTAAAATTTATTTATGAAGAAGTGGTAAAGTTGGTTTAATTTACCTGATGGTGTAGAACTTGTTTTGATCTATATATTCAGAATTATCTCTTTAGATTAAGTTTCTATTCTAAATTTTAACGAATCTTTTGGCACAGAATCCTTCTTTACACTTTAGAATTTCATCCTGCTCTATCTTGTGCTCATTTTCTTTAATTTCGTAGGCCAAGTTTTGAAAGATTTTCTTCTTCTTGGTCCTTCTATCAATGTTCCCTCAGGATCATTATCGAGCACTTTTCTAGCCGGTGTATTTTTATCCATTCGCACAACATGTCCTAGCCAACGCAGACGCTGTTGCTTAATGGGTTTTACTATATCTATGTCAGCGTATAACTCATACAGCTCATGGTTCATTCGATGTCGATACTCATTGTTGAGGTATTTTACAACGTCGAAGCTATAGTTCTCAAGGGAGTCCCAGAATATCGATGTCATCGGCAAACAAGATTTTCTCTAACACAATATTGAAGAGATCACATTATGAAAGACTCTGATAAGTTATTACTTATCTTAACAGATTATAACTTTATTAGCTTCGTAGGGATGCTGAACTCAGACATTGCTTTAAACACCTTCTTCCTTATCGGGCTGTCAAAAGCTGATCAGTGGTTGATTTACCTGGTCTAAAGCCACATTGGTCCCAATTATTTTGTTAACTTTGGGCTTTAGCCTTTCACACAGTATGTCGATAGAATCTTTTATGCAATTGAGAGGAGGCTTATCCCATAAGCGGTGTAAATATTCAGGAAATTGGATCAGTACATTTACAAATATACATAATGTTAAAAGTCTTTTAAATAAATCTAAAGAATTGTTAGTTCCGATGAGAAATCGCAGTTTGCTGTGGTTAACTGGCTCTAATATTGGAATCTGTAAATATAAGTTTTCTTTTTATCAAAACTTGTTGCTTTTGGTGACGGCAATAACTTCTCTCGATTTTCATTCTCTCGTTTTACATAGACATTCGTTAATGAATATAATAAATAGTGTAGGAGAAAGAACGGCTTGCAGTACCCCTGAATTAATCTTGAACTCGTGCGATCTCTGAGGAAGATCGGTATAGCACCTACCTCAAGGTGCTATGAGACAACACATGAATGAATCGTGTTTTGAATAGAGTTGATTTTAATGCTCGAAAAACTCAATGTTGTATGCTTACGCAAAAGCGCTTGTTACTTCATCTGTTTTTATTAATGGTGTAAATATTCAGGGATAAGACGCTCTTGATGTTCTGGGCATAAGAATTCCGTATGATGTTCGTTAGACTAACCACATTTCCATGTGTTAAAAGAAGCATTCAAGTGTCTCGGTTTCCTAAACGGTGTAAGTGATACTTTACTCTAGCTGATCTTCAAACTATTTACACCACCTATATCCGACCGAAAATGGAATTCGACTCTCATGTATGGGCCGGTGCTTCAAAGCCTATTTTGGAGCTTCTCGGCCGAGTACAGGAGAAGGCGAAAGTGCTTATTGCATTGCATTGAAAGTGCTTATCCAACTCTTTTAACTCACTTGAACACCGTCGCAGTGTGGTTTGTGTTTCACTTCGTTAAATTAAAAAAAAACTTTAAAAAACTTTAAATTTTCAAACAAAGCGGCGGTTCACCTCATAACACAGCTAGCCACTGGTTATTGAGTATTAGGCTATGTAAAACTTCTCTAACTAATGCATTTGCTGTTCGGAGCCGGAGTTAAAACGTAGGTCCGTTTCAATGAGTCTAAAAATATAATCGGATGCAGCTCATTGCCTGAGAGAAGTACCCCTTGTTCCAATTGGAATGTTGTCGGGGAATTATATGTATATAATGAAAAGTGTAACCGATTTGTATCTGAAAGGGACATAATGAAGAATATTTGAAAATTAATTAACGACTCATTCTTACGAAAATTTTCATGAATATTATTGAGAAATATTAACATATGTTTATATTTTGGTGTGGGACTTCGCACTTCCCAAGATATATGTACTATTTATCATGGCACTACCTATTTAGAAGTTTTATGAAATTTTCTGAAAAATGAAAACTATGTATTTATTATTCAGTATCTAAAAAATTACATAAATTGTATTTTTAATTGATTTCATTTTATTCTCATTTTACAGATTATACGTGAACGTTTGCCGGATTATCCAGAGCGAAATAGTATAGTTTGGAATACAGCACCTGGTGCTTTGCTTACGCTTCCAACATTTGGTGATAGTTCAAGGTAAAAACAAATTTCTAATGAATTTCTTAATAAATTTGCAATACATAATTTTTTTTTTTAGATTTATGCCCTTCTTATTGGATGATATGAATTTGAGAACCAGAGATAATTACACAGCCGTGATATATGTTCAAATAGGTGCACCTTTAGGTCCTAATAATGCACTTTATAAACTAGTCAAAACGATAACAAAGAGTCAATTTGTAGATAGAGTAAGTTTTTTTTGCCAACTTAATTTATTTCTAAATTTGTATTGATTTGCAAATTTCATTGTTTTAGATAATTGTTTTATGGGCGGCAGACCGCCCGATTCCATCAAAGAAACGTTGGCCTCCAACATACCATATACCATTCCATGTGATATCACTTGGCAGCTCATATCAAACAAAATCGGTTGTAGCTGCTGCTAGAGAAGATGCAGAGAAATTAGGAAACGATGGTGCCTTAAATGGTCGTTCAGCTTCCCAGCACAATAATAATAATAATAAAAATAAAGTTAATAATAATGCACACAATTCACCTGATGGCGATACGCCAAACGACAACGACGCTGATGCGACCAATGAACGTCCCAGCATATCCCAACGATTTTATCCTTATGACGAAATACAAACTGATGCCGTACTTTCATTGGATGAAGATGCCATATTAAATACGGACGAATTGGATTTTGCTTATACAGTGTGGCGGGATTTTCCCGATCGCATAGTTGGCTATCCAGCTCGTGCTCATTTCTGGGATGATTCCAAGGTATTTTTTGTTTGTTTGTTTGTTTTTAAAAATTTTATTATTTAATTTATGATCGTCTTTTATAGAATGCTTGGGGTTACACATCAAAATGGACGAATTACTATTCAATTGTTTTAACTGGCGCAGCTTTTTATCATCGCTACTACAATTATTTATATACAAACTGGTTGTCGCTATTACTCCTGAAGACTGTGCAACAATCTTCCAATTGTGAAGACATCCTAATGAACTTTCTTGTATCGCATGTTACACGAAAGCCCCCAATCAAAGTTACCCAACGCAAAGGCTATAAGGATCGTGAAACCGGTCGTTCACCCTGGAACGATCCCGATCATTTTATACAACGTCAAAGTTGTTTAAATACATTTGCTGCCGTTTTTGGGTAAGTATTTTGTTTTCAAAACAAAACATTTTTTATTAAGCATAACTGGGTACTAATGCCCTATTTTGTCAAATTCGAATTTTTATATAAAAAAAATTATATTAAATTTTGTCTTAGGTGCCAATTTCAATATATGCAGAAATGAGATTAAGTAGTTGTTTAAAGATACTTAGTAAAGTTCTTAAGAAGATTTATAGTGCGAAATAAAATTTATATTAAGTTTATATAAATTTGAAATATTTTGAAGTCAAAAATTTGCAAACCCTTTTCTGCAATTCATAGTAGGTGTGCTATAAGATATATATTTTTTCTAGAAGGGTATAACTGACATGGTATTGCTAGTATTAAATCCATATGACTTGTGTGAAAATGGGAAATGAGCTTAAGTAGTTTTTCATAAATACTCAGTAAAGTTCATAAGAAGATTTGTTATCCGAAATAAAGTTATTTTAATACAACTTGCCTTTGTACATAGTAACATGATGACAATGAGAATTGGTCAAATTATAATTATATTACTGGTGTCTTAAGGAGCACTCCTCTGGCGGCCTTAGACGTGAGGCTGTCTCTATTCCCTTTAGACCTATTCATAAAGGGAGCAGCAACTAGATGTTTATTAAGGCTGCATATAGGTATACTTAGGCACAGGCAGGTAGGACACACCAACGTACTGAACGGAACGAATGTCAGGGTCACCTATATCTGAGTACTAAGTCAAGGTACTTTTGTTCAGTTCTGTACCAGAGGTCGATATTCCAGATAAAGTCAATCTCTCTTTGTGGGGATATCGATCTTCACAGACGGCTCTAAAATGGATATCGACAGAACATTAGGAAATCTTTCAGGTTTGAAAGCCATTGAGCTCATTTCATATAACATTCCTGAAGAAGTGAGAGTCGACAGTAGGGTGGGTCGATTTTTTTAGTGAACAATCGTATAGCAAAATCGAAATCTGCACCTGATTCTATGAAAGTTTCCCTAAGAAACCAGGTGTCTAAAATGAAATCTTAGCTAGCGCCGGGAGGCCTGAAAATATTCACTTCCTACATATTGAATAGAATTTTGGAAAAAAATGGTTTTGGATATAATTCGATATCTTGAGAACTGATGAAGATATCTCAGTGAAACTTCACGTGGACAAAGCTTTTGAGTTTCCACAAAATATGAGCTACAGTAGAGCTTAGTAGAATGCCATTAGACTCCAAAATGTGAAACCAAAGTTTAACATGTCGAAGAAATTTCGTTCTTATATATCTGATTATACATTTGGAAAGAGCATTCAAATATCTATTAAAACTGTGTTTGACTGTGTGAATATCTCATTTATGTTTCAAGATCTTTAGTGTTAAAACTTTGCTTCGTTCAATTATCATAAAATTTTAATATATATTTGACGAATTGTTTAGTTTAAGCTTGAAAGATAAAAGAGATAATCACAAAATTAAAACTAATTTTAATATATATTTGAATGCTCTTTCCAAATGTATAATCTAATATACGTTCAGAGCATAAATAGGACTTTGGTGAATTTTAAGAACAAAATTACTTCGAGATATTAAACATTGGTTTCACGCTTGAGAGCCCAGTGGCATTCTACTACGCCTTACTGTAGCCCATATTTTGTGGAAACTCACCAGCTTTATCCACCTGAAACCTAACCTAACATGATTCCAAATTGGATCAGAAATATGTAGGCACTCTGTGCTGTCTCTGAAACGTAAAAGCCTTTTTTGTAGGCATATCCATACATACATTTCGGTGTTTTCGAGCCTGATACCACAAGTGTTTAGTTTCTTTTAACAGAACTGCAAATTGCTAACCACAAAAGAAATTTATTATGAAATTGTTTGTAGCATAAAAATCTTGGCCAGGAAGTTCATACGTTTCACCAATCATCACACAAAATGTTTTTTCTAAGTCATTAACCTAAGTGCGTTTTCTCTCCATTTTTAATAGCTTTATCAATAGCTTTATATAAAAAGGGCCTAACCCAATTTTTTGTTACTTTACAGGATAAGGAAAAAAGTTAATAAAATTAGTAAAAATTTAAATACAACATTTTTAATAAAAAAAAAACAACACATTTTATTTATAATTTTAAAAAAGTTTGGGGTTTTCATCGAGTTAGGCATTTTGGGACAAGTGTGGTATAATAATTATCGACTAAGATAAATAGGGTGAAACCATTAACAGCGACCATAAATCTGTTTAAATATCAAAACATACATTTTGAAGCTATTTCTTAATAACGACTTATGACAATACGACTAGATAAGACCTCTTGTTATTTTTTTCCAAAATTCTGGGAAGTAAGAAAAGTTAAATTTTAAAATTTTTACTTAACACAAAAATATAATATTATACAGATTAATTAACAAATTGTTTCATTTTTACTTATTTCAGCTACATGCCACTTGTACGTTCCAACATGCGTTTAGATCCAATTTTATATCGCGATCCTGTATCAAATTTGCGCAAAAAATATCGACAAATCGAATTGGTCGGCAGCTAGCGTTCCATAAATAACAACATATAAATCTTCTATATACATAATCCAAAATACGTTAAATAATTGAGTAATAAGTTTATTAAATAATGTTAGTTAAAATATTAAATATTTTATTAGTTTTCTAAGCATAAAACAATAACAAATCAACAAAAGTAAAACACAAATAAAAGTAACATAATTAAAAAAAGCGCGTCATAATGAAATAAAGGTGCCGTAGTAAATTTTAAGAGAACAAATTATAGAGAAATTAAAGACAAAAAAACGCTTAAGAGATTCATTATTAAATGCCATATCTTAAAGGAATTAATGCAAATAATTAAAATAATTAATAAATTAAAATTATGTATAACATTCACACAAAAACACACAACATAAGAACTGTCCACGAAAATGTTTGCTTTAAAAAAATGGTTACTTTAGGGCAAGTTGGATCTGTTAAGCATTTAAAATATTTCTATTAAATCAGTCAACTACAAAAAATCATAGTTTTAGTGGCTAGTGCAATATATTCTAGAAATATAGCCATTTAATTTTAAAATAATATTTCAATTTTGTACAAAACTGAAAATTTGAATAATCGTCTAAACGTAATTCTTGTAAATTTTAACTCCTTGTAGTTTTCTAAAATGAAAACTTTACTTTTTAAGTTTTACTGTAGTGTATTGCACTAAGAATCCCAATTTATTACAATTATTTATTATTGTAATAAATAGTTTTTTGATAAAACCAAAAAATGTTGGTGGGGAAACCTTTCCTCGACGCGTTTCGATGGTTGGTTAGACCATCTCATCAGGAGGATTATCCCTAATTCTAGACAGAGCGAAAACCTCACATTATGTATAATTTGAGGGACTGAATAAATACGAATTATTATTATTGTGTCCAACAAATATCAACATAAAGCGCAGATTATCATCCGAACAGAAACACACAAACATTTTTCAGTTTTATCATTTCTTTATTTCCCACACTTTTGTTGTTGCTTCGTTGGCGACTAAGACAAAAGTGCTATAAAGCGGGTTCAAAGAAAGATTTTAATAAATTGGGATTCTTAGTGCAATACACTACAGTTAAACTTTTTAATTAAATGTTTGATGTCCCAAATTTTGATAATACTTTCTAAATTTTTATATTTTGGCACTTAATGTTTAAAACAAATATCGATCATGTTTAACTTTTATTTTTTTAGAAAATTTAAAAAATAAAATTTTAATTTTTGTATTTTAAAATAAAATTTATTTTCCCATTTTTTACATTAATTGTAATAAAAAGGATACACTCAGTGTTATTTTGGAATTTTATCTAATAGTTTTTACGTTGTTGCGGATTTGGAAGCCATGATAACTCTGTTCATTCCGGTAGAACCGGTTATCGCGGTGACGTTTTCTTTTTTTAACAAATTAAACAAGTTTTCAAACTCAATATGAATGAGCTTTAAACCAATTGTTTGATTGAAAATATTTATCATGTGAGCGGAGCAGAGTAGTTAATGTAAAGTTAAACATGTATTGTAATTTCAACTTTAAGAATTTTAAAATTACACTATGCCACACGATTTTGAGATCGGGAAAATTCCCTCAAAAAAGTACTAGCAAGTGGCACTTTAGAGTTATCGCCATTTGAATGTTGCAATTTTTCCTTGTTTGATATGTGAAATTAAGTGATAAAAATACAGTTCCATTTTATTTACCCTTCTCTTAAATATGGATTACATAAAAAAATTCAAAAAAGTAGGCCCATGGGTGGATCTCGAAATAATAGGCTTTTTGTAAAGAACTCATATTATTTCAGTACAAATTTTGAAATTTTTTAATGAATCGTTTGAATTTGTTTTGCTTTAAAATTTAGAACTACTCATGAAAAAATTATATAAACATTTGTACTAAATTAGTATGAGTAATTCTACAAAGTGTCTATTATTTTCCGATCCCACCATGGGCCCATTTTTTTTTAATTTTATATTTATATTGAATTTTATAATCCATATTTGAAAGAAGAATAAAGAAAATCGAGGGTTTATATTCAAAAAGTGCTATCTACAAATTCACAATTTTACAGGAGAGCGAAAAAACTGTTTTTGTCATTAACTATAAGAGTAGTATATAAACTTTTTTTACAATACCATACAAATTGGGGCTAAGATTTTGTACAAATCAAGTTTTTTTATTAACTCCTTATATTTGCGCTTCTATAGTAGATAGCACTTTTTACGAGTTAAAATTTTATCGTTTCAAATACTAAAGCTAGTAGATAGCATTATTTTAACAACAAAAAAATAAAATATAATGAAAATTGATTTTATCAAAATATCACGAATTTTAATTAAAATATTAATAACGTTTTTGAATATAACAAGATTTATTATAATTATATTAATATAACTCAAGGTATTATCTTCCTTTTATGACCTTTATTTACAATCTGTTAAGGTCAAAGGCCGAGCATATTTTAGAAAACCATGATTACAGTACGTTGTAGGGAATTGTGGTTCATTTTGTTGGTTTATCACAAATTACAATGTATATTTTATAACAATTGTTATTATTTCCACAAAAATTTCTAATGTAGATAGCACTATTTTTTGGTTATGTGTAGATAGCACAAACACAATTTATAAAAAAAATGTTTTAGAATTATTTTTCTTTCTTAAAGCTTTTATGACAGATAAGCCAAGGAACACGTTTCTATTAAAAACCATTTTGGTCGAAAATGTAGATAGCGAAATGGAAGATATGCTTTTTAAATTATACTTGAATGATGGACATAATTGATCTCCCTATTCTCCAATATATGATGTAATATTTCAATTATAAGAATATAAGACCACAGGACATAAAAATCTGTTGTTTATATCAAATATTATAGGTTATAAAATGTGTTTTGCAAAAAATCTAAAAAAACAAGAATTTTGGAAAATTTTAATTAAAGCGAAATTTAACATTTTGAATAACCATAAAAATTGTAAGAGCTAGTAGAATGTATATTTAAAATTTTACTGAAATCGGAGATGGTGAGGTTCAGTATGTTTTCGAAAATTTTTGATTTGACTCCTACACAGAAAATTGCAACTTTCAAAAGACGATAACTCCAAAGTTCCACCTACCAGCGCCAAACGCTTATGGGGTTTCAATAAACAAATCTAATGCTTTCATTAGGCATAGGAATTTTTTGACCCCAGACCATCATCCTCAAAATGTGTCATAGTGTTATTTAAAAATTAATTATTGGAATAAAATATTGAAGAAACCGTATCTTTTATACGAAATTTTAAAGCCAGAATATTAAATTTATTCTAAATATTATACATAGTTTCATTAAATGTTTTTATTTAATTTGATAGAATTTCGGCCATATTTCAATCGTAAATGATTTAGTCTTTCTAATTGTCGTTATACACTTCACCGCCATAAGCGGTAACGAGTTGTACTTATGTTTGTAATCATAGAAAAATATTAGAAGGACCAGTCACTTTCTGAGTTGATTTTACGATGTCCGTCTTAATCTAGGACCGAATCGCTTCATTATTTCGTTTACATCTAAAATTACTCATTAACGGCGTACATGTTTTGGTATTTACAGCCACAAGTTTGTATATTTTTATTTGAATGAAGTTCAACCAATGTAACAATTATGGCAGACGAATTCAGTGTAAAAAAATCTGTTGAAAATGTTCCTCCTATATATGACCAAGTCTTAAAATCACCTAATAATCCCGAAAAATGTTTATAAATCTAATGATAATTGAGAAATATTTATGCGACTACTAGTTGGAAATTATGAAAATATATTGTACTAACCTATTAGCCAATAAAATAAACATAAATTTATATTAATCTTCCGAGATTATTTTCTTTAGATTTGGATACAATCGGAATGTAAATACTACTATTTTTGGTCAATATTTTCGTGGACAGGACTTAATTACTCTTGCATATGGAACATAATATGACAAAGCAAATATGTAATTATGTACAATAAAAATAAAATAGATGTCTCGTTTATTTTGTCATTTAAAAATTATTTGCAATCACTACACAAACACTTTTACTTATAACCTACCTTCTGATAATTCCAATTTCATCATTATTTTTATTTAAAATTTTAGTTAGAATAAAAATATTTTATGTACACTTTAAAAAATGTCTATTCAAATTTCTGTTAGTTTTAAAGACAATTTAATCATAGTACACATTAAATAAGCAAAAAGTATATTTTTTAAAAATTAGTGACAAGAACTTAGGACTAAAAAATGAATACAGTAAATTTCAATTGATTGATTTTTTTCGATTTTGACCATTAACTAACACGTAAATCACTCTGTCGATGTCATATTATACCAAAAGGGAGGTTGGATAAGAATTTCTGCCAAAGCAGCTTCAACACTCATATATTAGATTCATTCGTTTACGTTAAAATTGGTACAAAATATTATGGAAAGTCGTTAGTTTACCCAAAACTCAGCAAGAGGGGAAATGTAAACAGAGAGAATTATTAAGAAAAAGTGACAGTTTATTTGCTGAGTATTTGTAAAATGTTACTGGCAAAATTTTTTCCCGTAAAAGTTCATTAACAACAACATATGAATAAAAACATAAACAAAAGAAAAGCAGACAGGTTCCAAATTATCGCATTCGATATCGATCGAAACTTTAGATATTTTCAAAACAAGTATGCTATAACTTTAAGGATAATCAAAGTTATTTAAAAGATTCTCAGTTTACTTTATTTTTTTGCAATTATATGCCAAAAGATGACCAATAGTAAAAGTGTTTTAATTAATCAAAATGGATATCAAATTTCAATAAACTTTTTGCATCGAAGTAACCTTGAACATCCCTAAAGTATACTTTACAATACTCGTATTTACTTAAAATTCTAAGTTTTCGATCGATATCGAATGCGGTAATTTGGCCCCAGATTTAAAAGAACAAATTGAAGTAAAATAAATAAAATTAACTAAATTAAAGTTAAAAAGTATAGAACTAATTAAAAATTAAAAGCTTAGGTCATCTTTTATTTATTTATTGCCTATTGTGTTGTTTTTTTCTTACTGTCTCCATTTACTTACTGGGGCCAAATTACGGCATATTTTCAAAACATTTGTATAGCATACTTTAAGGATAATCAAAATTATTTAAAAGATGCACAGTTTACTATATTTTTTTTAAGTTATTTGCCGAAAAGATGAAGAATAGTAAGAGTTTTAATTGAACTATATGTTTTTAAAAACGAATCAAAATGGATACCAAATTTCAATAAACTTTTTGCATCGAAGTTACTTTCAACATCCCTAAAGTATACTTCACAATATTCGCTTAAAAGTCTGAGTTTTCGATCGATATCGAATGCGGTAATTTGGCCCTGGATTTTTACAAATTTTCTGTTCGTTTACTTTTCTTGTACAAACGATTTCGTGAGAGTAAATTCGTTCATTTACTCAGTAAATACTCAGCTTACTGGACTTTTACTGGAAAGTAAACGAATGAACCTACTATTAACATCGATTATATTTTTTCTCTTTCACACAAATTAAGATATAAACAGGAATGTTTTATAATGGCTCGATTGTGTATTGCAACCAAATATTTGTTGCTTCGTCTTCTGGCAACTGGCTATGCTCCCAGTTATCGAAAATTGTGACTGGCAACTAAGAAGAAAAGAAAAATTGTAAACAAACAGCCATTTCAATAAAAAAAATATATATATATATCGTCGGCCTATATCTAAAGTGGCTTATCTGCAAAATACTGATTTTGACTTCCTTTTATTAAAGTTAAAATATTTTATAATTTTTCGTCCTTCCTACTTGAAGGAAGATATCTTCTTATTGTTAAGAGTTATAGAATGTATTTTTGGAAGTTTATGCGTTTAAACATCACTAAAACACTGAATTTTTTTCGCATTTTCTGTTGAACAGTGTGAAGATAGAAAAATTTTGAAAGAACATTTGAATTTAGCGTACTCATCAGAAAAGTAAAAAAAGTTTTAATAATTTTACCTTTTTGCAGATTTTTACTTTACAACTTCTATGACTATTTAGTAAAAAAACTGTAGATAAACCATTTAGTCTTCGAAAAAAAAATTGTGAAAAAGTGAAGTCGCGAATAAATTAACATTTTGATAAAAATTCACACTATAGGTAAAGCACGTCATACGGAATCGTATGGTTTAAAAATCTCAATTTCTAAAATCTGCAGATAAGCCATTTTAGATATAGGCCGACGATATGTAAATATTGAAACATTAATTTGTGCAGCTTTAAGATTTTTTCGGATCAAAGTTTCCAGAAGTTCCAACGAAAATATTTTCAACCTTAATATGACACAACCTACGTTGCCGATTATTTTAAATGAAGTCTTACAATTAATTGACCAAAAACTTTGTGAGATTTGAATTGTCTTAAAAATTAAAAAATACAGAATAAAAACTTGTTTTATTTGAAAATAAAGTTTCCAGGCTTTGTCAGATATAAAGATGGCATATGTGCTTATCATAGGACCAATTTTGTTTTTACAAAAAAAGTTCACAGCAACTATAAATTCCCGGTTGCTGGCATAACCTTAATTTTCAAATTAAAATCATTCCGTGTGTGCTATTGACCGAATTGTAGGCAAACTGAGCATTTTAAGACGAAATTTATAGCGTATAAAGGTGCCAATCGGGTTTATATTTAGTATATACTCAAAGGATAGTTCGATACAATTAAAGCATCAAAACTGTCGATACAATATTTTTATTACAAAATTTTTAACAATTTGTTGAAAATGAACAGGTTTAGTCCCATACCTTTTTCAGTTTTTGAATGACTGACGTACATGATTTTTTTCAAAATAATTGAATTGTATGCATTTTGATATTATTTGGTAATCCTAAAATTTTAACTAATGCATGCATAAACATGTTCTTTTGAATTAGTTTCATGATTTTTCACTTATAAATTCGTTGTTCACATTTTCCCATAATTTTACTAGGTGTGTATGTATGTGTGCCGGTATGTGTTTTTGTGTATGTATGAATGTTTGTATGAATTGTATACAATAATCCCTCAATTTGCACCATGATTTGTTTCCGGAAAAAACACAAGTTTCCTCTAATTCGGTATTAACTTCCAAAAATAAATTTGAAAAATAATAAATTTCATAAATTGAATATCGGCGTAAATCGTGGGATTAGTGTATTTTTGTTCCAACCACTACTTACCAAATACAAAACATTTCATTATTTGTTAGCTTCTATTGTAAATATTTATTACGAATAAAACTATGTAGTAAATTATGAAATATGTAAATGTATAATTTAATATAATCTAAAAGTATGTTTGTATGTATATTTTCATTTATTTTATACAAATTTATTATTACATAAGAATTTATACAATGTGCTATTAATAAATACAGACTAAGAATAAATACAGTACATACATACATAAGTACATATTACAAAAATGTAAAATTTTTAATACTTATTACATGTAAAAATCAAAACAGAAATACAAATACATACAGTCGATTGCATAAATATGTATCCAACCATATACTCTGTAAATAAATTGAAATGTCTCGTTAGATTTTATGAATTTAATAAATTGTAAAGTAGATCTGCAAAACTATCGATGGTCGTCACTACTCGGTAGTTTCGATAGTTTGAGTAAAACTATCGAATACTATCGGATCTTCTTAAGTGCTATTTCCGGCAAAATAAAACAAACAAGAATAGTAAGCCAAGCCCGACCGTATAATAACCTACACTACTAAAGGTCAAATGTATTCCAATAGTCAACAAAGTAAAAATTTATACAATATTTCCTCATCTTATATGAGAGCTAAGATCAAATGTGGATCTATATGGTGGTGTTGTTTTTTTATAATTGTTATTTTATTTACGAAAAACGAAGTGGATTATAGTCACTGCCTTCAAAATTTAAATTCTTTTATAAGTTTATCGGTATATAATATCTCTTTATAGAAAATATTTTTCACTATATCGTGCCCTTAGAATAAAATGATCGCAGGCGACAGGAAAAATATTGATCGTAAGCGACAAAAAATCTTAATAAGACAAAAACGGGGAATGTTTTTTTGCATAACATTTTTGTTTGAAAAATTAGGTTTAATCAGGCTTGAGTTCATTTAACTTTCAAATTATTAATTTTGAAAATTTGAAAAGTAATTGTGGAGAAAAACTGAAAAAATTATTTTTGAACGCGGCTCAGTGGATTGCAATTTCTGTCCCGCCACAGGACGTCATCAGCACTTAGCGCCCTCGACCACAGTCGAGTTGTCAAATTGCAGAGATAATCATCAATTTAACTCATTGAGTTTGATCGAACATCACTACGTTTAATTGATTGTGTATTCTCCTATTACTTGTTTTGCTCGATCTTTTCACTTGCCGTTGGCATGTAGAGAAGAACAAGACTTTTTGGTTTGATGCTATTTTTAGAATAGTAACAATGTTAACAACATATGTATGTAAGTAAATTACATGAATGTATGTAAATGCAACGTGACCTTTGCAATATGCAGAAATCAGCCAATGGATATTTGGAGTTTTAGACCAATTTTTAAAAATATGTCAACTAGGCCAAAGTTTTAAACCCATCGAAAAAATTTTTACACATTCGAAAACTACTTAAGAAAGGAAACGAATAATATGCTTATTGCACTACGCTATCTCTAATAGTTTAAGAGAAATTTAATGGAATATCACTTACGATTATTTAAATCTAAGGGCTCGATAATAATAATAATTTCCACGACAACATTCCAACTGGAACAAGTGGTACTTCTCTCAGACAATGAGCTGCATGCGATTCTATTTTTAGACTCATTGAAAGGGACCTACGTTTTAACTCCGGCTCCGAAAGGTAAATGCATTACTTAGAGAAGTTTTACATAGCCTAATACTCAGTGTGGCCATATCCAAAAATATTTCACAGCTAAATCGGCCTTAAAATAATACTAGAAAATGCTAAATAAAAACTTAAACTGCCAAAAAATAATGCTAATTTTTTAATTGTATTATTTTTTGTTACTTTGGTTAATATATCTTTATAAATGGTTTATTTTTCATAATTCTTCCATATAAATACTACATCATTTTAATGAAACAATCTGATTAAAAAGTATCAGAATATTTATTTACATTTATGAACCAATTTGCGTATGCAAGAAATAAACTCAAAATTGTCATTATCTTCAGAGCATTTAAGAGATTTCGGTGTACGTAATCAGTATTTGTTTTAAATTTCATTAAAATATTCTAATATTTCTGGCCAGAGTATAAATTCCGGGAAGTGAGACCTATGGGAGGTACCCTTAATAAGTGACCGATTTTTACGAATTTCAATTGCCATGGTCCCACGGCCAAAAGAATTGTTTGTGTCAGATTAAGGTTTTCATGGGTCTTTAGTAGGGCTAAAACCAAATTTTTGGCATAGTACCAAGACGTGGTCAAGAATGTTGTAGTAATGAAAACACCTTTCTCCGGCTATTTGCGAAAAAAAAATGTTTTTGAAAGACGAACTTATTTTATTAGTTCAGCCAAACAACAAAATTTAACAATATACAAATGCGCAACAATTTTCATGCTTTCTTATTAAATAAAAGTTTTCAAAATAAAAAGTTTTAAATTTTTCCCTTATTTTATGATTTTTTAAGATCCTTTATTTTTGCATGAATTCTGATTGGAAATAGCTAATAACTTAAGCATTTCGTGATGTTATATCGCTTTAAACATAAGTTATATTATTCAGGTTTTTAAAAATAACGAACTTTTAACCGCAATAAATTGCCAACCACAGAAAAATTTTGAAATCTAAAATAGTCTGTAGATTCGCAAACAGCATTTAGGTGATACGCATATATCAGGTGTATAGTTTTTTAAATTTCCGTGAGATAAAAATTGATGTTTTCAAACTTCAACCCTTTTGAACTTTTTAATGATCCAAAAAAAAATATAATATTTTTTCTTAATAACTTTTAATGCTCTAGACTAGACACGACTAGACTATGCCGTTTTTAATATTCACAAAACGTGTAAAAAAGTTATAGCCCTAGTTTTCAGCCAGCCTTCCAGACGGAAAGTCATTTCAAAATCGATTGAGGAAGTGAATCTAAGTCTTTTGGGTCTAATACTAATATTTCTATGCTTTACATACTTACATCAGCGCCGTACGGTTAAAACTGTGCTAAAAGAATGATGTCTGTAGAGCCCTTTGTGCTCTTCGGCAGTTATAGCCAGTTAATTTTTTTTCTGATGCATAAACAATGTGATGCCATTTCCATTCACTTTATTGCCGGGGTTACATATTTAAATGTGTAATCAACAAAAAATTGTATGGGTATTAAATTAAGATTACTTATTTGAGTAAATAAATATTTTTTCAATATAAAAAAGAATGCTAAAAAATGCTAAATATATAATTAAAAAATGCTAAAAATAATGCTAACTGCAAAATGGAAAATTTGCAGCTAAAATAAAAATAAAAATGCTAAATCTAGCCGCAAAAATGCCAAAATGGCCACACTGCTAATACTCAATAACCAGTGGCTAGCTGAGTTATGAGGTGAACCGCCGCTTTTTTGAAAATTTATTTTTTTCAAGTGGGTCTGGTCAGGGATCGAACTTGGGACCTCTGGTATGCTAGGCGGATGACTAACCTACTATACCACGGCGGTTCAAGGGCTCGATATGCATAACATAAATACGCTCGTGGTCCAGTATAGTAGTCAATTTGTTTGAAGTGACCAATGCTTGAAAAACATATGTACGTACATATGTATATTATATATCCAAAAACAATACTTTTAAGCCTTTTAAGGTTTTTTAATTGTAATAAATTTCTCATACCCTACACAAAAAATTACAATTTTTAAAAGGAGATAACTCCAGAGTCTTTCATAACTAAACGGGGACATAGGCAATGTGACTATCTATCATGTGATCTTTTCAAAATCTTGTCAGATGCAGCAGCTAATATAACTGGTAAAATTTTAATGACATTGATATTCTGGGACTCACCTTGCGCGAAGTAACTGCACTTTTCTAGTATCGAGAATTAATCAAACAAAATGGGTCTAGCTGTCAATGAATCAAAAACAAAACTGATGATTTCTACAGGCAAACAGACCACAAGAATTGGAATGTGTCCGTTTAGAACTATAGCTTCTAGGTTGTAAAAGAACTTCTATAACTTAGATACATCAACAACGATATAAGCTTCCAAATCAAACGTTAAAACATACTTGCCAATCGATGCTATTTTGGCCTAGGCAAATAGCTAAGAAATTTTAGACCGTAATTTTAGATCTTACGGAGAGATTGTAAGATCTAAAATTACGTCCAATAAAACGCTTAATCATGGGCACTTGCACTGGCAGATGAAGCTATACTTGGAGTGTTTGAAAGGAAAATTCTACGAAATATCTTTGGACCAGTCTCCGTCAACAATGAGTATCGACATCGAATGTCGACATAGACATAGTGAAACGCTTAAAGCAACAGCGGCTGAGTTGGATAGGATGAAAATTCTCCAACGAGAAAAGTGTTCGATAATGATCCTGAGGGAACTCGTAGAAGAGGGTGTCCAAAACTTCGATAGAAAGGCCAAGGAGAAGAAAATCTTTCAAAACTTGGCGTACGAAATCGAAATCTCTCGATTGTTTAACAACACCAGCATGACACCTTTTGAAACATTTTAATACCAAAACAATTATCTGTAGTTAGAAAGGTAACACGGTGTTACAAATGAGCAATTTTTGTAAAAACTTGGAAAGCGACCTAATGGTGGTTATGGACCTAGGTTAGAACATACAAAAACCATTTTCAAAGGTGGTAGTACTTTAGTACCTCCAACTCTCATATTTTCGGAACGATTTTAAAATGTTAATTAGTTTTTGATAGTCAAGGGGTCAAGCTTTTTATACCCTTCACCACCATAGGTGGAAAGGGTATTATAATTTTATTATTATTATAAGTTTGTAACGCATAGAAATATTTGTCTTAGACCCACCTTTTAGTATACCAATAGACTTAGAATCACTTTCTGAGTCGATTTAGCGATGTCCGTCCGTCCGTCCGTCTGGCTGGACGGCTGGCTGGCTGGACCCCCATGTAAACCTTGTAATCAAACTACAGGTCGCAATTCTAAAGATAATTTGATCAAATTTGGCACAGATAATTTTTTTGATAATAGGACCATGGCTATTGAAATTGGTCAAAATCGGTCCATTATTTATGGTACCTCCCATAGGTCCCACTTCCCGGAATTGCTATATTGGCCACAAATATCAATATTTTTTCATGAAATTTAAAACGGATACTGCTATGTAAACTTAAATCACTGTACCAAATTTCGTTGAAATCGGTCCACATTTGACCATAGCTCCCATACAAACTCTTCTTCAAAAACGCACTAAATGAGACAAAAAATGACTATAACGCTCGTAAATCTAAAGATAATGAAAATTTTGAGTTTATTTTTTGCATACATAATTTGTAACAACTGTAATCAATTTGCGAAATTTCGAGATAATCGGTCCACATTTGACCCTAGCTCTCATATAAGTCCAAATGACGGAAACAGGTTGAATATATACGTTTTGAGAAAATGTTTGTATGATGGCAAAATTTAGCAAATATTTGTCTTTATACAGGAAAAATAACACCTTTAACCTTAGTGGTGAAGGGTATCGTATGGTCGGCTTGACCGACTATAGCGCTTTCTTACTTGTTTATCATAAAATTTTTATTTGCGCAAAATAATTTTTTTGCAAAATTTTGTTATTATTTTTTTTATTTTGCGCAAATAAGAATTACCGTGTTTTTCTAATTTTGTATTGATTTTTCGCGAAAAGAATAGATTTTTGTAGAAAAAAATAAGAATGTCAACAGAGTTAAATTGATTTACTTTACTTTACCGTACAAATTTTAAATCGCAAATACGAGCGCTAACGGCTAATGCCATTGAATTCAAAATACTCGAATAAGCTTTGCCAGCAAGGTGCCCAGCTTGTTAAAATTTGCGACTAGCACAGTGTTATTAAAAACTACACATTATAATTAAAAACATTGAAACAAAAAATCTTAAAATTGAAACGACTTTTAATCAAGTTATTTCAATTTATTTATCGAGTATACGGTTGGATACATATTTATGCGAGTGAGTGTACATACAAAGCAATAAATATCTTATTTTTATTTATAATTGTATTAATTATTTCCTCATTTATCTAAAAAGTTTTTGTTCTTCTCTTTAATGTAAGAAAATATTCTAGTTTAGGAAAATTAGAAAATTCCTATTTCATATATTTTGTATGTTCTATAGCCTATAGACTATAGGTATTTAAATATTTTCAATATAACTTAAATATATTTCCAATTAAACTAAATAAAATAACAAACATAATTAATAAATAACAATTATTCAGTCTGAGTTGCCATTTAATGCTTTTAAAGCAGATTTTCCTATTAAAATTAAATACAACAATAATAAATAATAATTAAATAAAAACAAACAATCAGTAACACTTACACATACATAAATATGTATAAATATTTTATATATACTTATGTATTTAGTAGAGAATCCCAGAGTATATATTAAAAAATTTTAATAACCCCACTTTTTCCTCTTGAGCCAAATACTCAATTACCCAAAGAACATGTGACTCTAAAATTTCTGTATTAAATTAAATAAGTAAAGTAGACTGAATTAGTTTCCTAACATGATATCGCTCATTTCCTGCAAGATCGTCATAATGCAAAACAAAAAAAAACTTTGGTAAAAACAAAAATAGTTTCGAAATTTTCATAGTTTTACATTTTATCAAATATTTGAAATTAAATTGAATAACTTAATCAATAAAGGAAATCTAGCTATGGAACAAAGATTAGAAATTTGAGAAAAAGTTTTTGCTTTAAAAACTAAACTATATATGTCTAAATAATATTGCGCCGAATAATGAAAGTAGGCTATCAGAAAAAGATTTTCAATCAGTGAATTATTTTAACGATTAAATCTTAGTAACAAACTAAAAACCGTGCATAAAATTAATATTTCATTGATTTTGCTAAAATTTTCCTATTAAAAAGTTGTCCGTATTTGAAAATGAGGAAGAAAATGCAGTCACCGTGAATTATCTAAGCTATCAAACCATTATAATAGTTTTTTGTGGTTATGGGTCTATTTAAAAGACCGGGTTTACGCCCTGAAACAAGAAATTCTGCACTGCATTGACTATATACATACATATGTAAGTGAAGCTTTGTTGACAAATGTGATTCAAAAATATTGTGAAAACGGCGAACGTCTGCCGACGCACAGTGGTATTTCTTCATACACCGAAGTGCAAAAAATAGAAGGAGTGACCCTACAGCAATGAAATTTTGCATCTTGTTTACTTTTATATTGATAAGAAAAATTCAAAAAGTTTCCGAAATCCGTCGACTGCTTGGGGACCTGCCTTGGGCTTTAATTTTTTACCTATTTTTCTTTTCAATGTACAGGTCGCAATTCTCAACAGAAATTAGAGAAATTTAACACACGTCTATTGAATAATTCAAAAACGAGATCTACTAATTTTGATTGAAATTAGTCGACCCTTTTACGGTACCTGCCTTGGACCCCCATTTTTTACTCCAATTTTTCTTTCCAATGTACAAGACGCAATTCTCAACAGAATATGTTTAAATTTAACACACGTCTATTAATTAATTAAAAAAAGAGCTCTATTGAGTTTGGTTGAAGTTAGACCATCCCTTGGAGTACCTGTCTATTTTCACCTATATAAAATCCACAATTTTTAACGTCTATAAGTTGATCTACAAAAGAGGTCTACTCATTTTGGTTGACATCAGTTGACTCCTTGGGTAAATGCCTTGGACCCCCATTTTTCACCAATTTATAAGAATTTGAGAAAATTCGGCACACGTCTATTAATTGATCCAAGAAAGAGTTGTACTAGTTTTGGTTGAGATGCCTTGACTCTTTGATGTACCTGCCTTGAACTCCGATTTTTCACTTAATTATGTTCTCAGTGTAAAAGCTGGAATTCTAAACAGAAATTTGGCACACATTTATTAGTTTATCCAACAAAAAACTCAACAAATTTGGTTGAAATCCGTCGACTCCTACGGGACTTACACTTAAATTCAATTTGATTAAAAAGTTACGCCTAAACGACTGCAACATTTTTTGCTTAAAGTATGAGTAAGATTTTACGTGTATTTTTTTTTCAAATATTTGAACTACGATCGGTAAATATTGTAGAATTTTTTTCGCTCAATCTAAAAAAGAGACTTCCACATGGTTATGCTGGGAGCACCGAGTAAAAGCGAGCCAACTTAGTTTTTTTTTCAAAGATAAACGAAAACACCTAATTTTGTAGAGCTTTTTTGATTTCCTGATATCTCCAAAACTGTATACGATATTAAGTTATTTTCTTCTGCAGACTAAAACCAAAGTTCTGTATCTTAATTAAATCGACATCAAAATTGAAGCTAAGAAACTATATTCGATGCATGAGCTACTGAGTATGATGAAAAATTTCATCACTTTTCGCTTTAAAACACTAAGCAAATTTTAATGCCTTTTTTATAACACTTAACATAACTTTTTCTTGAACACAATTATTAATCCTTCTTTACAGAACTGCATCATTAGATTTTTCAAAAGCGGTGGTCAAAAAATGGCTTTTTTGAAGCAGTAATACCATAGTGCGATGTGTCAGACCTCCTCGAATTTACCCAAGTTTTTCTAAGACACCAGACGCTCACAAAAATGTGATAAAATTTTATCTTAAATCCATTAAAATTATACAAAAAAAAAATCTGAACATGATATGACTCAAATACTCAATTAGAATTGACATTTCTTTTCAAATTTACTCCACATAAAAAATATGTACATTTAAAACTTTCTGAAAATAGTTCAACTCCAAAGGGCTATATTACCCGATATCGAACCCTATATCAAACCTTACCTACATTCTATATATTCCTTTTCGTGCAGTGTAATGAAAATTTTTAGAAATTCATTTCTCTCAAATATAAATTCAGAAACTGACTTCTCTGAATTTTAAATTGTTAATCCACAAAAAGAGGCGACTAATTTCTACTACTCAGTTCCACTACCGACGATTATTGGTTATGACGATGTCGCAGCAAATGTGCAATATGTAATCAATTTCCTGAGATACTTGAACCTCATACGATACTTTTATTTTTCTGGGAGCCCCTTACACATAATAATAACTTACACATCTTAAATCGTATACACACAAATAAAACATGTGTACATTTAATTATTTTAATTTAATTATTTTTATTATTTTATATATTACATGTAGTCGTAGTATTTTTTTTTTTTTTTTTCAATATAAAAAGCATGTCTGAGGACATTTTTACAAAAAAAAATATAATTTTGTTTTTATTAAAACTGTTTTAATGATTATTTTGTGGTTTTATGATTTGTCTAGTGTATATGAAGTATGTAGGGAACCATTGATGTAGAATATCCAAAATTCGAAAAATATAAACTATTCCACTATACATGAACGCAAGTACGTTTCACTCCAACCCCCAGATTCGTTCGCATTGCTAAAAAAAATAATCAATTTGAGCTCAATCGGATGATGGGAGATGGTGCCTATTTTTGCTTTGAATATCAATAATTTCGTTAATATTTTAGAATAAAGAAATTCTAAAGTAAAAAACATGATTTACACTTCTTTGCCCTGTAAGCTGAGTTTTGTCATATAAGAAATTATACTTTTTTCTCAGGTCGGTTTCAAATTATTTTTTTTAATTTTGTTCGTTTTTTCAATAAGAGCGCTATTAAATAAAATAAAAACGGTTTTGGATAACAATGAAATTCAATGAAAAGCACGTTTGAGCCATTATGTACGAAACACGATTTCTTTTGCGTGGCCACCACGGGCACGCTTGCAGGAGACCAGACGCTGAACCCAATTTTCGACGGCTTTCAAGTAAAAATTGGCCGGTACTGCTACAATTTCACTTTCGATATTCGTACGAAATAGTCTAACGACGTCAAATCGCACGATCGAGGCGGGCCATTGACACGTTCTTTAAACTTTGTTTTCAATAAATTGATTGTGACATTTGCTGTATGGCTTGCGGCACTGTCTTGTTGGAACCACATTTATTCTAAGTCCATATAATCCAATTGGTGCCCTCATAGTACTTTTGTAGCGTCCCTGTTGATATACACGATATTACAAATTATACATTTTCTTTCCAGTTTCATAAAACAAAGAAATAAGAAAATAAAACTCAGAAAAAATATTCGATATCTTGAACCGTTTAGCGCTACCTGCTACTTAAAATCTCATAATTTAGCGAAAATGTAATTTTTCGGTCATAATTTTGTTAGCCTTGTTAACCCCTTGACGTATCAATCTGCGCAACGAAGTTGGAAGCGCAACTGTTGGCGCACAAGTTGCACTAAACAAACCGGTTTTGATGCTTAAGAACAGTCGCAAAACGAGTCAGACTCGTGATAATCATGTTAGGCACATAAATAGTACCACGAATTGGACTCGTGATAATCACGTTAGGCACTGAAATTGTACCACGAGTCAGACTCTTGGAAATAAGTCAAGGGGTTAAATTGTACCTAAGTTCAATTTTAATAAAAGTAAAAATTAATATTATTGCTCAGTCTATTTGTTTAACACTTTCTTTTTAGGGGTCAAAGGTCAAAATTTGTTTTTTTTTTTAATCTTAATCCAAATGCTTCATAATATTGGATAATCTAAAAAGTATTTGTCCACACCATACACAATGTGATATAAACTTATGAGCCTTAAATCCAGGCTTGGCCGCAATTCAATCACAAGCGTTTTATGTTTTGGTATCTTTATCTATTTCATTTGATTTTCCCATGTTTCGCAGATATCTAAACGGTTGATCAAATTTGGTATGTCAATTCCTGAAGCACCGAAATATTGAATTTTTTGCGTAGGCAACCCTTAACATCCACTACGAAAGCGCTCATTACGCACGGTACGATCACTAATATCATCACCATAAATGACACGCATTTCTCTGCATATTTTTTATGCATTGAAGCTACAATGAAAATATATCGCATAACGCATTTTTTCGAAAAATGTAAAACAATTTTAATGTTTGGAAATAATCAATCGAGGTTAATTCTAAAAAAATGGTGGATGAGGGAATGAGGGATGAGGGTAAATAATTTGTTTAACCAATTGCGGTCAATTTTTCTCAATTCCCTCTTGAATCGATACAAAAAGTTGGTGTAATATATGCACATTGACTTTTTTTCAAAGATATTCACTTTATTGGCTGTCACTTTATTTGCATTCATTGGCTTTAATTCCCTTAGATGCCCACTGTTTAGTTTCCTGTGTATTGTGGTAAATTCACGGTTACAAAAAAACAAACAACGCCAAAGATTCCTGCAAAATTGTAAAATGGATGCGTTTGTGGTTGATTGTAAGCAAATTCGGCAGTCATCTTGCGAAAAGCTTTATCATACCCAAGTGACTATTCAAAATAGAGGTTAATAGACCCCTCAACTGAGCGTTGTCGATACTTTGGGGAACCACTTTCCATTACATTTATTAAGCTTAGCCTAGGTGTTAGTAGTGTTTTTTCTACAAAAATTGTCCTGCCCTCGTATTCTATAGGAACATTAGTTACCAGAAGACAGTTCTGGAATTGTACATTCTTAAAGCATATAAAACAAGCCTCGTACATGTATATTATGATCATACTTAGCTTAGAAAGCTAATTAAGTCGAATAAATTGTAATTTTTTCAGAAAAAAAGTAAACTTTTTCAAAAATTAAAAAATTATTAGTTTTACCTTGTAAATACGGGTTTTGGCTTTATAAAAATTTACTTAAAATTTCTCAATGAATTTTACAAAAATCCGACCAGAACTATTTGAAACTCAGAAAGACATTTTATACACATACTATGTATTTATTATGAATTTATTAAATTATAATTTGTGTAAAAAAAACAATACAAACATTCTTAAATAAACAACACTACACAACAAATGAACACTTTTTGAAAGGATCTAATTGTGGAATGTACATTTTTACAATTTGGACACGCTTAGTCTAAATCTAATAAAATATTAAAAAAAATAGATTTTAACATTTTGCAAGATTTGGAATCAATTATAAAAATAAGAAACTTTTAGGAAGGAGTACAATTTCTGTGTTGAGTCGTGTAATTAAAGAAGAGAAAAATACAAAATCAATTTTTTATTCTCAATTTTTTTATTTATTTACATGTAAAATGTATTTATTTACATTTTTGTTCATTAATTATAAGTACGTTTGTAAATAATAACGTTTTGTATTGAATTTAAAAATTAATTTTAAACAAAAAATGTTAATATCATCAATGGTAGAAGTCGTGAAGGACATATGGCTTTTTTAATGTTTAGAAAAAAATATTTTTGTTAAATTTTTAAAGTTTTTACAAAAAAAAAAAATAAAAAAAATTCAAAATTAGTTTTACAGTATTCAATATATACATACATTGAAATTTAAGACATACAAAAAATAAGCGAAAAGTTTGGTAAAATAAAATTGTTAATGCATTTGTTTAAACTAACGAATTTAAATATAAATAATACCATCAAAAAAGTCCACAAATTCACAATAAAATCACCATTATACCCTTCACCACAGTAAAAGGTATTATAAATTTGTGCTAGTTTATGTAACGTTTTAAAATATGAATCTAAGACCTACCTTTAAGTGTACCAATTGACCAGAATTACTTCATGTTTTCATTTAAAAACGGCTGGCTGGACGTCCATGCATTCTTGTGATCTAAGTACAATTTTTAAGATAATTTAATGAAATTTGGTATATATAGTTTTTTTTAGCAGATACTAACGAATACTATCGGATCAAAATAAAACAAATAAGAATAGTAAGCTAAGCCCGACCGTATGATACCCTACACTACTGAGGTCAAAAAGTCAACAAAAGGCTTATGCGAGTATAATAAAAAATATTTCCGTCATTGGGTCTTATATGGGAGCTAGGGTTAATGTGGATCGATATGGTGGTGTAGGGTATACTTAACTTATTTTGTTGATTTTTTTAATATTCATGTTACATTATTAATGAAATCGAAATTGATTTTATTGCAGTCGACATTTAACCGCTGCCTTAGGCTTAATGTGTATGTTTTACTTTTATATATTTTAACTCGAACAAATCAGCTGATTTTTTCGGTAAAATTAAAAAAATCTTATCAATTCTATTATTATTCTATACTTTTATTCTATACTTCTATTATAGATTAGATAAATTCGATAATAACTTATATTTATTTATTTTACAACTATTTATATTTTTCGATATTATCAATAGTGCTATCAATTGTTTTGCAGCTCTACCCGCAGGTCTCACTCCACGGAATTGATTATTTGGCCACAAATTTCAGTATTTTTTATGAAATTTTAACCAAATGCTGCTTATATAAACAGAATTCACTATACAAAAATTCGGATTATATTTGACCATAGCTCCCATACAAACCCCTCTGTCAAAAGACACTAAATACGACAAAAATCACAAAAACAAACGTTAGTCTAAAGACAATGACAGTTTTATGTTTATCTGCTGCACATAATTTTTGTAGAAACAGTAATCTTCTTCTTCTGTTATCCTTGACTCCCATTGGCCTCGAATTGGTTTCATTTATCAGGAAGTTCTTGTATAGATTAGGCACCTTCAAAATCCTTGTGCCAGCTACCGTAGAAGGGATGTTTCTCGCATTGGGGTAGTATATTCTGTAATGTTGTTTCCTTCCATGCTTAAAACATCGTAAGTGCTAAGTCGATGGATGATGAGTCCAAAGACAAGAGCCACGTTTGTAATGCGAGCAGCTCGATCCGAGAAAGACGCCCGCCTGTAGCCGCAACTAACATGTTGAACAGACGCTACAATTCCGTACTTTACCAATACAATTATTTTAGACCCTTAGACCAAATACGTCGGAATGGCTGCAAGATAACTTCCTTTCACGTTAGCCCTGTCCTATAATCCCACTCGGGTTGTTTACACTTCATCGCTCCACATTTAACCTTAGCTGCCATATAAGACCCTATAATGGAAATGGCTTAAGTACAAAATTTAATGTTTTAACTTTAATTTCTTGAATAAAATCACCATTTATTCCCAGATTTCAAGTAATACAAATTGTAGGTTTTTGACTATTCAATTAAAAAAAAAAAATTTAAATTTTAAATTTTTTTATAAAAAAAATAATATTTTTTACATTAAAGTGCAAATAACTCAGAATATGTTAAACATATAAAAAAATATTTTTAACTTGACTTAAAGATAATTATATTATATAAAATGTCCCCTTTTATCATTGTTTATACTTTTCTCCCATATTTGTCGGAAGGTGTAAAAAAATTCAGCAAAAATTTTATGGGTTTTGTTTTAATAGGTATTTAATAAATTGAAAGAAATTAATTTTAGTTGAACAAGAATTTATGTTGATGGTCATAGGTGAAATAGATGTGGTCATAGGTGAAATAGAAATGTGTGTTAACATAATTCTCGTTTTCCATTTCGCTTAAGAATTCAGTTAAATAGATGATCTTAACTACTGGCTTCTAACAGTTGGTGACACAGTGTGCTGATGAAGTCCGTAGCGGGACAGAAAATGCAGCATTCCACACTGATAAGTGTCACATAGTTTTTTCAGTATTCCTAAAATTTATTAATCTAATTTAAAAATCATAAATTAAAAAAATAATTTATGACATGAACCAAAGCCCGACTCTCGAACCCACGACCATCAACATAAATTCTGGTTCAACTAAAATTAATTTCTTTCAATTAAATTGCATGGGCACCGCGATTTACATGTTTTCATTAACTCTTTCAAGTTGATACTAAATTCAAAATTTGCATTAACGTAAAAGAATAAACAAAAACTTGTCAAAACAAAAATCTTTGTCTTCATTACCAGCTGACAGTTGGTTAAAGTACGAAGTAAATGTAGATTAATAAAGGATAGGGATACAAAACATAAAGGAAAAAACTATGGTGGTATTTAATAAATTTAAAGTTCATTGATTCACTTCGTAAACAAATTTTGTTATTTATAAAAAAATTTGCAGGAATAAGCCTTATAAAGTAAAAATACCGAATTTTGTATTTAATCCTGCTACTACATTAGGGTCTTTTGATGACCCAAATCGTATTTACTGAGTGCATAGCTTGCAAAAAAACCTGTTTGTCCGTCACACCGATACACAATCACTCTAACGAGGACATATTTATTGGTCAAAAGCCTTAAAAATATTTTTCAAATATACAAATTTCAATTTTTTCAATAAAAAATTTGACCCAAATATAACATGTGTATTTTTTTTTCTAACATAATAGCAGGGTTAAGCCATTTCCGTTATTGAAAATGTTCATTACAAATACAATTTTTATTATCTTTAGATATGGGAGCTATGATGCATGGACCAATATCAGCAAAATATGGTACAGTTTGAACCGCTTTTTATACCCTTCACCACCATAGGTGGAAAGGGTATTATAAGTTTGTGCTGATGTTTGTAACGCATAGAAATATTTGTCTTGGACCCACCTTTTAGTATACCAATACACTTAGAATCACGTCCGTCCGTCTGGCTGGACGGCTGTTTGGCTGGCTGGACCCCCATGTAAACCTTGTAATCAAACTACAGGTCGCAATTCTAAAGATAATTTGATGAAATTTGGCACAGATAATTTTTTTGATAATGGGACCATGGCTATTGAAATTGGTCAAAATCGGTGCATTATTTATGGTACCTCCCATAGGTCCCACTTCCCGGAATTGCTATATTGTCCACAAATATCAATATTTTTTCATGAAATTTAAAACAGATATTGCATATGTAAACTTAAATCACTGTACCAAATTTCGTTGAAATCGGTCCATATTTGACCATAGCTCCCATACAAACTCTTCTTCAAAAACGCACTAAATGAGACAAAAAATCACTAAAACGCTCGTAAATCGAAAGATAATGAAAATGTTGAGTTTATTTTTTGCATACATAATTTTTGTAACAACTGTTATCAATTTGCTAAATTTCGAGATAATCGGTCCACATTTGACCCTAGCTCTCATATAAGTCCAAATGACGGAAACAGGTTGAATATATACGTTTTGAGAAAATGTTTGCATGATGGCAAAATTTAGCAAATATTTGTCTTTATACAGGAAAAATAACACCTTTGACCTTAGTGGTGAAGGGTATCGTATGGTCGGCTTGACCAACTATAGCGCTTTCTTACTTGTTTTAATTTATTTTTTTTCAAGTGGGTCTGGCCGGGTATCCTACTTGGCACCTCTGGTATGCTAGGCGGATGACTAATACTACAGCTTTTAATCTATTGATGAAATTTTAAAAAATTGGACAAGTCGTTTTTTTGATATCTTGAATATCTTCTTTAAAAATCACAAGTGTTAGAAAAAAATAAAAAAAACGATGTTTTTATACTGAGAGAATTATAACACATAA
Source organism: Stomorhina lunata (assembly GCA_933228675.1). NCBI lineage: Eukaryota > Metazoa > Arthropoda > Insecta > Diptera > Rhiniidae > Stomorhina > Stomorhina lunata. Next base: position 77,965,464 of record OW121744.1, read on the forward strand.
GAAATTATATCGAGCCCTTAGATTTAAATAATCGTAAGCGAATTTCCGTTAAATATCTCTTAAACTATTAGAGATAGCGTAGTACGGAAGTAGTAGTTTTCGAATGTGTAAAAATCTTTTCGATAGGTTTATATTTCGAAAGTTATACGGACCAATAAGTTTTATACACAATGGTAGATAACTTAGGCTCAGTGTAGAGGCAACTCTGCTTAACACTGGATTGCCGAAGGAAGTCATTTTGACTGCTTTTCAATTTAAATCATGAAAACAATTGTGTATATATAGGCACAGTTTCTTAAAATTTTCTGACTTTTTGTTCAACATATAGTATTATTAATACATAGTATAAGTATATTAAAAATTAATTTTAAACAAATTTACTTTCACATTAGTTATTTTTTACATTGCAGTCATTTTGACTGCTTTGGGGCAATCTAGGTATATACAAAGTTTCCGTTTTTCTAGTGTTAAAATATACTTTTTTTAAAATATTGGTCTAAAACTCCAACTACCCATTGTCCGATTTCTGCATATTGAGCCACAATCCACCCAGTAGCTTTAAAGTTATTGAAGTAAAACTAAAAAACATCACATACAATACTTTGCACCATAACTTCTAAACCATTTGGAACAAATTTAATTAGTTTGTCGGAAGTAGCAAACTAGCAAAGAACAAAATTGTTACTTATTTATTTATTTTATTTGCATTTCCTGTACAACAAGATCGAGTCTTATAATTATACCCTTCACCACCATAGGTGGAAAGGGTATTATAAGTTTGTGCTGATGTATGTAACGCAAAGAAATACTATTTATGTAAACCTAAATCACTGTACCAAATTTCGTTTAAATCGGTCCACATTTGACCATAGCTCCCATACAAACTCTTTTCTGAAAACGCACTAAATGAGACAAAATTCACTAAAACGCTAGTAAATCCGAAGATAATGAGAATTTTAAGTGTATTTTTTGTATACATAATTTTTATAACAACTGTAATCAATTTGCCATATTTCGAGATAATCGGTCCATATTTGACCCTAGCTCTCATATAAGTCCAAATGGCGGAAACAGCTTAAATGTATAAGTTTTGATAATATGTTTGTATGATGGCAAAATTTAGCAAATATTTGTCTATACAGGAAAAAGAACACCTTTGACCTTAGTGGTGAAGGGTATCATATGGTCCGGCTTGACCGACTATAGCACTTTCTTACTTGTTAATGTACAGGAACGCATAACGTTATAATATATTTAAGATTAAATGTTATGCACCAAAACCTTTCCCGTTTTTGTTTGATTAAGATTTTTTGTTGCTTACGATCAATATTTTTCCTGTCGCTGGCTATCATTTTAATCTAACGGCTCGATATCTAATTTAACTTGAGACTTTGGGTGTTTACCAGTGTAATTATTCACTAGCAGTTCTGACAAAATCATCACTTACGTATTGCAAACTTGTAATAGTCTTAAAAATTTAATTAACTTATAATTTAAAATATCGTGATGTCTATCGTTATTAATTCAATACAATTTTCCAAATAATTTACTTATTGATTATTCAATTAAATATAATATGATTTTAAAATAAAATAATTAAATAAATTTTGAGACATAAGAAGAATGTATGTATGAATGTATGAGTATGTCTAATTAAATGTATGTATGTATTGAACATGTGCTTGTATTAATAATGTAAAGTATGTAATTATTTAGTTTATATGTATGTTTTAAACAATATCTATAAAATTGATATTATATCTTGTAATAATAATAATAATAATGATAAAGATAATACACAATATAAACAATAAAAACTAAATAAAAAATGATGATTAAATAAAAAATTGCAATTATACAAAATTTTCCCAACAGCATTTTAATTTGTAGCAATATTTATTCATATCTTTTAAGATATTAATATCAAAGTTCGGTAAACCACGTGGGAGCAATCCTTGATAGGAACAGATAATATTAAAATTACTCCCAGATTCGTGTCAATTAGTCACAAGAAAAACTAATATAATAAATACACTTTAGTAGGAGATACATGGATCTTCATGTATGAGTCCCAAAGGATATAGCAGTTGACTGTATGGGTCTTCTGAAACAAGAAAAACCTCTTTATAACAATATAAGCTCACACACTTCGTCTCAGATAAGTATAGTTCTCATTTTTGTTCACAATTACTTCATTTTATTCCCTAAAACAATGGTAACAACGTTTTCGACACCTGATAATGCGGTTAATGTGTTTAACAATATAAAAAAGACTTCTCTCATGGTTCAACAAACCAATAGTCCGTTATAAATACTCGTGTACTTGGAGTTCAGTTAGCCAAGACAATAACCCTATTTTCCAAACTGTTCAAAATTCTATTAGTTTCTTGATCTCTTGTTTTTGAAAGAAGAGTTAGTCCATTTTACGCTAGTCAAGGAGCATTGGTCCATGAGAGGTCGGGAGAGTGATTGATGGACCTTCAAAGAATCCATATTTAATACAGGAGAACCGAACTTAACAAAAATGTTGTTTGCTTAACGCTTCGTAACGTAAAGGTGATATGAATGCATTTTTGTTCATTTACTTTTATCCTTCATTGTTTCAGCCATTTTTCTAATTAAAATATTTGGTTCTGTTATATCGAAAGAGATGCTTTTGATGATCATATACAATTAAGATGTCAGTAGCATCTTCAAATGTTGATCTAGTTGCATTTATAAGATTTGCCTAATATACTACCTTGAGGTACTCAAGCTTCAAAAGGTTGTGGTGTACATTAGTTTTGCTTAAAGTCAAAACTTATGTAAATATGTACGTTAGGGTGGTTTTTCTTTTATGACACTAGGTTTGAAAGTTTAGTTCTGAAAATTTAAGCCAAAACGGACAACGTTCTATCGGCGCGCATCGGGTCCATTGAGCCCATTTGTATGGTGAAGAATGCTGAGGATACATCAATGAAGACAGCAGATCAATATTTATACCCTTCACCACCATATGTAACCCCCATGTAAACCTTGTAATCAAACTACAGGTCGCAATTCTAAAGATAATTTGATTAAATTTGGCACAGATTTTTTTGATAATGGGACCATGGCTATTGAAATTCGTCAAAATCGGTCTATTATTTATGGTACCTCCCATAGGTCCCAATTCCCGGAATTGATATATTGGCCACAAAAATCAATATTTTTTGATGAAATTTAAAGGAAATACTGCTTATGTAAACTTAAATCACTGTACCAAATTTCGTTGAAATCGGTCTACATTTGACCATAGCTTCCATACAAACTCTTTTCTCAAAACGCACTAAATGGGACAAAACTCACTAAAACGCTCGAAAATCCGAAGATAATGAGAATTTTAAGTTTTGTAACTTCTGTAATCAATTTACTAAGTTTCCAGATAAGATGATGGCAAAATTTAGCAAAAAAAAAATTTAGGAAAAAGAACACCTTTGACCTTAATGGTGAAGGGTGTCGTATGGTCGGGCTTGACTGACTATAGCACTTTCTTACTTGTTTTTTTTTCAAAAGCTGTTCGTATTGCAGTTACTAGTCTTAAAATAATTAAGTTAGTAATGTCTTTTATTTAACCTATTGAGTTTTTTCAACGAAGATTTTACTATAGAGACAATAATGAGAGATATGCCGAATTCTAAATGTCCTTCTCTAAAAGTAAACTAAAAAATTGGTTTATGGTGTTATTTTTGCAAAAACTTTTCTTTTAACTCAAAATCACAAAAACTGTAAAGAATTGGATCGATATTATAAACATAATACGAATGTTGAAGTAAAGAAAAAACAATTGAAGTAAACAAATTTTTGGAAAATTTTTCGCTTTGCATCTTATATTAGTTCTGCTTAAAACAAAAAATTAACGAAAAACCCAACAGAAATAATGGTTTTTCAGGAGAGCAATTTAAAATTTTGAAGTAAATTTTTAATCAAAAATTATCCTATTCTAATGAGGTCATTAAATTCGGTCATTTATTATTAAGTTGTGAAAGAAGATTTGTTAATTGGAAAAATAGTTTATAATTTGATAAGTTTTAATCCGAATGTGATTGCACATTGAAACAAGATAAATAAAAAGCTAACTTCCAAAAATATGGTTCAAAATAATTGAAACTTTGCCCATGGATATTTTTGAATATGAAGATTTCAAAGCTGCCCTTAACTCAGACTTTACTTAAGTTGGCTTAAGCACTTTTTCCATATTGCCACAGATATATTGATTTGCTAATCTGTGAAAGGTTGTTGCCTTTGTTTACATTCGCTAAAAGGCTATATAAAAAAATAAAAACAATTTCAGAAGTAGCTGATCGATTATTTAAGTTCCCTTTACACCTTCTGTTTTTGTCATCGCACCTGTGAACTTTTCAAATAAAAAACATGCACATATAAAAACATGACACTTAAAAACATTGCTTCTGTAAAATGCTCACACAAAGTCACATATAAAAATTTTAATTAGAGCGTGCTTTATTTGTGTGTGACATACCTTTTGTTGTTGTTATTACGAAGTTAAGAAACAGAAGCTACTGTCAAAAGCAAATAACATCTACGACATTGTTCGATTGTAGTCTGTAGGTCTCTATATTTTAAACTTAGTGTAATTCCCATCAATATTTCCTTAATGTGGTAAATATTTTTAAATATCAGTAAACATTTTACTTTTCAAATTTTACCAGATTTCCTGTTCGCGTTGCGATCAATGGAATAATTTTAAAATATGGCCACATAAATTGTAAATTCAAAGACCATAAAAGGAAAGTTTGGCTCACCCAAGTAACATGGGGCCTGGTAGGGTTGCCAGTCAGGCTGGATTCGACTGGATTGTCCAGCTTTTTTAGTGCTTGTCCCGTGTCAAGCTAAAATTAAATTTGTCCAGCTGAAAGGTGAAGAATTAATTAATTGATTGCATGATTGCATCAAGTTCATTTTGTAATAAAATTACCCTCTATCAAATTTCCCCATTGTACATTGAACTTTACATAAATGTCCTAAATCAAAAACCTGTTAAGGTCAAAGACCGAGCATATTTTAGAATTCCATGCTCTTCAATTATGTGCGCGTATTCTCCAATTCGTAGGTCAAGCTTTGAAAGATTTTCCACTACTTGGCCTTTCCATCGAATTTTCTTAAGTCTCCTTTTACGAGTTTGTTCGGGACCGTTTTTGAATATTTTTGTTCCTGGAGTATTTCATAGATTCGCAAGACCCAGCCAACGCAGCCGGTGCTTTTTGATGCGTTTAACTATATCGATCTGTAACTCACACAGCTTATGTTCATCTTTCTTTGAATCCCCTTTATAGCACTTTTGTCTTAGTCGCCAACAAAGAAACAACAAAAGTGTGGGAAATAAAGAAATGATAAAACTAAAAAATGTTTGTGTGTTTCTGTTCATATGTTGATATTTGTTGGACACAATAATAATAATTCGTATTTATTCAGTCCCTCAAATTATACATAATGTGTGGTTTTCGCTCTGTCTAGAATTAGCGATAATCCTCCTGATGAGATGGCCTAACCAACCATCGAAAGGCGTCGAGGAAAGGTTTCCCCACAAACATTTTTTGGTTTTATCAATTTTATTACAATAATAATTAATTGTAATAAATTGGGATCTTAGTGCAATACACTACAGTAAAACTTTTTAGACGATATTTATTGTTGATGCGAAATGTTCTAAAGATTTTTCATAGAATTTTCTCTCAAAAACTCCAAGAATAGCTTCCTCTGTTAATAACGGTATTCGCAATTCGGCTTATCAAAAACTTAAAGATTCATCGAAGCAAATTTTTTACTATTAATGTCCAGATAATTTTTGGGTTGTCAAGCTTTTTTTTCTCTTATGTCAAGCTTTTTCAGGATTTGTGCCTGGCAACCCTAGGCCTGGTTGAACAACGTAAAACCTTAAAAAATACAATTTTAATTGCAAACAAGGATGATGAAGTGCTCAGTACAACATACCGTGACTTATCTAACAGAATAAAAAGGTCTGCAAGGAGGGACAAGAGAATGTGGATAGATGAACAAGCGAGCCAAGCTGAGTCAGCTGCAAGTAAAGGCGACACAAGGACCTTATACAATATATCAAGGGCTTTGTGTGACAAACCTACCTACACCAATAATCCCATCCTGAGTAGTAGTGGTACCCTTCTTTCAACCCCGGGTGAACAGTTGGTGATGGATGGAACACTTCCAGTCAACATTAAACAATCCTATTGGATTAGAAGCATTGACGGAAATGCACAATGAAACCAACCATGGCAGTTCATAGAATTTTAGACAGCCCACCAACAATACAAGAAGTGAAGAATGCCATCAAAAGCCTTAAGCACAACAAGGCCCCGGGCAATGACAATATCTCAGCGGAGATGATTTTATGTGACGTTTAAGGATCGGCGAGACTGTGGCACCCATTTGTGCGTAAAATATGGGAAGAAGAAGCTCTACCAACCTCCTGAAATGAAGGTATACTAGTCAAAATACCAAAAAAGGGTACAACACTTCTTTCAATACCGTGCAAAATACTAAGTCGAGTAATTTTAAATAGAACGTCTGACGCAGTTTCCGAAACACTCCGCGAAAATTATTTTGTTGATCTAATCGAGCAATGTAATGAATTCCGCACCCCCATTTACTTATCGTTTGTCGACTTTAAATGTCGGGTTCTACATAAAGGTAAAGTGTCTAATCCGTTCGAAGTTACTACTGGAGTAAGACAATAATGTATCTTGTCACCTATACTTTTTATCCTTGTCATCGACAATATGATGCGCACGGCAGTGAATTGTAGACGTGGTATCCAATGGACACCCTTTAAACAACTCGAGGACTTGGAATACGTATGTCTTTTAAGCCAAAGCTCAGGTCACCTTCAAGAAAACCTTAGCGCTGGAAATCAATATTTCCAAGACAAAGATTATGCCTGCAGGCTATGGCGCAAACCCATCGACACACATCAATGTGTGTCCGTGTTTATGGGATGTGTAGGTACCTTCAATTATGGGTAGTTTGGTATGTACAAAAGCTGGTGCCGACGAGGATATTGAATAGCGTATTAATTGGGCAAAATCTGTATTCGGCATTCTCCGAGCTAAATGGAAATCTCGGCAAATATCAACAACAACTAAGTCACGAATATATAACTCAAATGTCAAGTCCATCTTGTATTACGAAATTTGGAAACGCATAAATGCCGTCGATAAGCGCCTACAAACCTTTGCAAACAAATGCTTGCAGCAAATCCTTAATATATGGTGGCCGAATCGCATAAGAAAAGAAGGTCTGCTAAACGCTACAATGGAAATGGCGGTGGATAGGTCACACAATTCGAAGGAAAAATTCGAAAATTGCTCGACAAGCGCTTCGCTGGAATCAACAAGGAATGATGTTTGTCTACCATCTCGCAATAGGGTTCGATATAAAAGGATGGTTGAGGCCCTATGCTCCACTGGGAGTCAAGGATAACTGAAGAAGAAAAATAATATAAATTGAAGGTCCAGAATTTGTTTAATATTTTTAATTTTTGTACTTTTCCATTTACGATTCTGTTCACAAACAAAAACCAACTGGTTAATGTAAAAATAGGTTATAACGTTGTTCTAAAGAAATTCGTCATTCATTTACAGGCTATTTTAGCAAAAGCCAAATGTTGTGTCCATATGGACACACGGGTACAATTCGGGATAATTAACAAAATTTAACCCCTTCAAGTCCAACAAACTATGTATTAGAAATTCACAAAAAAATGTGTGAAAATTTAAAAAATCGATATGTACCATTTCACAGTTTTGTTGTCGCTTCTTAACGTACTTCTAGAAAGATAAGCAGTATTTTATATTTTTTCCTTGAGTAATGAATACAAATGTACATATTTAAAAATCGTGTAACTAGCATGCCAATTTGATATACTTCACCAAACAATATGTAGGTCATGAGGTTAAAAAAACTCATAAATAAAATAAAGTAAATTATAAAGAAACGAAAATACAATCAAAACGTATCTTCTTAATTAGTTGATTTAGAATAAATTATTAAAATCATTTATTTGTTCACAGAAAAACGCAATCTTGCACAAAGTTTTGTGTTTTTTTATTGTTTTGTTTCAGATGCTTTTAAAAACTTCACAATCGTAGGTGGAAAATTTATATGTACCCAATTCAGAAAGTGTCAAGTGTGTTGTAGATTGTAGCTAAACAACATTACACTTTGTGTACACCTTTGTAGATGCTGCCCAGTGTTTTCAAAACTTATTTTATTTTTATTTTATTACTTTACTGACGTTTTGAAAGGGTTTTTCACTGATAGCTCTTTTAAAAAAAACCGTGAAACGAAATTTTTACCAGCGCAAGTAAAAAATTGTCGTACATGTTTTAGCAGTTTTTGACATGGAAAATAACAACAACATTTGTACAGATGTACTTTGCCATTTTTCTATCGACTTACAACGCTTTTGACACTTTCTAAATTGGGTAATTGTGTTTGTGTTGATAACGCATAGAAAATCCGGAATGGAGATTGCAGCCACAAATTTAATTGTATTTGATTAAATTTTAGCACAAATATTAATAAGTGAATCAGTCAAAATCACTGTATCAAATTTTGTTACAAACGGTTCATATTTAATTATACCTCCTATACAATTAAACCTTTTAAAAGCCATTTATTAAAGATTTTTGCTATAACTTTGCACATATAAATCGATATACGAAATTGTAAATAATAATAATGCTTTAACTATCGCTGTTTATGATTTTCTAGGCTTATACTAAAATACTTATGCCATAACATTGCCCATGAAGTCGACTTATCACACCCAGTCTAATCGACAGACTGTCAATAGACTTCGGTGTGAAATTACTTTTATGCACTTTCATAAATATTTCTTAAATTTACTGTGAAAAATTAAACAAGTAAGAAAGTGCTAAAGTCGGTCAAGCCCGACTATACGATTCCCTTCACCACTAAGGTCAAAGGTGTTTTTTTTTCCCTGTATAAAGACAAATATTTGCTAAATTTTTCCATCATACAAAAATGTTCTCAAAACTTATATATTTAAGCTGTTTCCGTCATTTAGACTTATATGAGAGCTAGGGTCAAATGTGGACCGATTATCTCGAAATTTGGCAATTTGATTACAGTTGTTACAAATATGTATACAAAAACTTTTTAGTGCTTTTTGAAAGAAGAGTTTGTATGGGAGCTATGGTCAAATGTGGACCGATTTCATCGAAATTTGGTACATTGATTTTAGTTTACATAAGTAGTATTTGTTTTAAATTTCATGAACAAATATTTATTTGTGGCCAATATATCAATTCCGGGAAGTGGGACCTATGGGATTTACCATAAACAATGGACCGATTTTGACAAATTTCAATAGCCATGGTCCCATTATCAAAAAAAAGATCTGTGCCAAATTTCATCAAATTATCGTTAGAATTGCGAACTGTAATTTGATTACAAGCCAGCCAGACGGACGGAAGCACATCGCTAAATCGACTCAGAAAGCCTATTGGTATACTAAAAGGTAGGTCTAAGACAAATATTTCTATGCGTTACATACATCAGCACAAACTTATAATACCCTTTCTACCTATGGTGGTGAAGGGTATAACAAAAACATATTTGCCATCCCTGAATCGGCACCATGTGATTATTCGTGCAAAATATAATATCCAAAATCAAAAAATATCAAAAAAAAAACATAAATCTTAATTAATTAAACAACCTAAATGTGCTAAAGTTTAAAACTTATTATCGTTTTGCTTTTTTGGCACGCGTTTTACTTTTAGCTTCCGACGTTTTTAATTTTTTATTGGACTCCAAATTAGTGTTTGTTTTACGAATAATTAAAATCAGAACTGGTAATTAAATGGATCTGCATTTAAATAAGCTATAATTAATTAAACAATTTGTCCAAAATTTAAATATTAAGAAGACATTTAGTATAAAAATCAAGAATAAATAAAAAATGTTTGTATATTTTTATGAATAAATATATAAATTTAAATATAGAAAAAACTTTTTAATTCGAATTAGTTTTTTAATTTGATATAAAAGATCATAAATATGCTAAGATTTTTTGATGACTATTATTCGACAAACAGAAGAACTTATCATTATAAGGTAATGTTATACCGTAAATTTTTTTTGGTAAGCGTAAAAAAACTCCGATATTATATTTAAAATTATAAGCTTGAAATTCATACATTGCCAATATTTCGTGGATCTATCTTGTGTCTTTTCTACTTTTCAACCGTTTTTCTATGGTGCACAAAATACTGTGCATCCGCGCCATAACGTAACAACATGACTTTTAATACATTTCACTACTAAGGTCAAATATAAACCAACAACTTTACAAGCTCTTCTTAAGTCTTATGTGCTGTTTTTATAACTAGAGCAGCCTACGATTGAAATTTACATGTGTTTTGCTATTAGATTTATTCGTTTACGTTAAAATTTGTACAAATTATTACAAAATATTACAAAATATTACGGAAAGTCGTTCGTTTACCCAAAACTCAGTAAGAGGGGAAATGTAAACAGAGAGAATTTTTGAGAAAAAGTGACAGTTTATTTGCTGAGTATTTGCAAAATGTTACGGGGAAAATTTTTGCTTGTAAAAGTTCAGTAACAACAACAACATGAATAAAAAACGTAAACAAAAGAAAAACAGGCAGTTGAAAATTTGCCGCAATTTTTATTAAGTTAAAAATTTGAAGTAAAAGAAATAAAATTAACTAAATTAAAGTTAAAAAGTATATAACTAATTAAAAATTAAAAGCTTAGGTCATTTTTTTTAATTATTTATTGCCTTTTTTATTGTTTTTTTCTTATTGTTTTGATTTTCTTACTGGATTTTTACAAATTTTCTGTTCGTTTACTTTTCTTGTACAAATGATTTGGTGAGAGTAAATTCGTTCATTTACTCAGTAAATACTCAGCTTACTGGACTTTTACTGGAAAGTAAACGAATAGACCTATTGTAACAAACACAATATACATGTAAAACCGCTTTAATATATGTATGTTTGAGCTAATTTTTTTCAAATTAAGTGATTATATTAGATTTATGTCATTTCCAGCAAAGGGTCTAATATAGAAGCTAGTGTTAAATGTGGAATGATTGTTGCCAAATTTATCGGTTTGTATTTAGAAAATACTGTTTAAAGTTTTAGTAAAAAAAATTTTACCTTTAGAAATTTAATCTTTAGATATGGTCAACTATGAGTCGATTCCAACAAATTCGGTTTGCATAAGCAATATTTATATTATTAAAATAAAAATATTTGCTGCTGTAAAGGGCCAAAAACTCTTTTACGTGAAAGCAGCCCTATAGGAGGTGTCCAAAAAAAGAATGCAATTTTGACAAAAATATAGTTATCATCCTTGGTTAAAAAACAATATCTGTGTTTTATTTATAAAAGTTACTACCTGTACTTAAATCACAAGTCTACAAGGGTTACCGTCCAGCCCAGCCCAGCCAGCCAGAGGATACGAATATACATATTATTACAGTACTATCCCGATAATCCGGACATGCGATTTTACGGACACATCTATAATCCGGTCACTGCATCGAATCGGACAGTACCACCTTTTTATTTTATAATCCAGACAAACAAACAAAAATCAATAAAATTTAAACAAAAACAAATAAGAAAGTGCTATAGTCGGTCAAGCCCGAGTATACGATACCCTTCACCACTAAGGACAAAGGTTTTCTTTTTCCTGTATAAAGACAAATATTTGCTAAACTTTGCCATCATACAAACATATTCTCAAAACTTATACATTTAAGCTGTTTCAGTCATTTGGACTTATATGAGAGCCAGGGTCAAATGTGGACCGATTATCTCGAATTTTGGCAAATTGATTACAGTTGTTACAAAAATTATGTATGCAAAAAATAAACATAAAATTCTCATTATTTACGAGCGTTTTAGTGAATTTTGTCTCATTTAGTGTGTTTTGAGAAAAGAGTTTGTATGGGAGCTATGGTCAAATGTGGACCGATTTCAACGAAATTCAGTACAGGGATTTAAGTTTACATAAGCAGTATTTTTTTTAAATTTCATGAAAAAATTTTGATTTTTGTGGCCAATATATCAATTCCGGGAAGTGGGACCAATGGGAGGTATCATAAATAATGGACCGATTTTGACGAATTTTAATAGCAATGGTCCCATTATCAAAACAATGATCTGTGCCAAATTTCATCGAATTATCTTTAGAATAATACCCTTATTTAGAATACCCTTTCCACCTATGGTGGTGAAGTTTATAATAAATAAGATCGAATTAATACATAGATCTATAACCATATTATTGGTTTATAAAGTTTTAATTAGGGACATTTCCGGCATTTGGTATATGGGAGTTAGGGTCAAATCGGTACTCGATTATTTCCTTGTACATCGAAAAATGTTTATACAAAACTATATAATATAAATATATATATGGCCAAGGCCGCGGAAAAGGGGAATTCAATGAAATTTTTTTTTTCTTATTATCTAGTGCTTTTGTAATTGTCATTTGTTTGTTTACAGTCCAAAGCCTCACAAAACAAAGAGAGTACATTTGTGAAGTATTAATATGTATATCAAAATTTTTGAGCATCGGTTTCTATTTTATTTTATTTAATTTTTTCTTTACAACTTTATGAGAAAATAATTTCACTTAATATTGTTTTTGAAAGAATTTACGTACCTACTGAATAGTATAATCAAACATGAAGTGATGTTTTTTTTTTATCCAATAAAAAATAAACAAATAAAATTTTTTAAGTAAATTTTAGTGTTTTATTTATTCACATTGGTCGTTTTTGCATGGCTCCTAAGTAAGAGAACTTTATGTGTTGTTCCAGTCTTTTTTTGGTGACGTTCCAGTCTCGCATTTTTACATCCAAAACAACTATAAGTGCAATTTTTTATAAATTTTTTGTGCGTAGAGTATTCTTTGATCTTTCACCTACGATATGTTAGAGGGAAACGTGTCCAGGTTTTTGAAAACATTACATTATTTTGGAAAATGTTGTACAAGCTCTTAGACCACTTCTCTTTTAGTGTGACGTTCCAGTTAACTTCAAATGGCTGTAACTTTTAATTTGCAAGAAATAGAAGCACATTTTTTTGCGCCAAAGTTACAGCCTGAGAATATATTTTGAGTGAACAAAAGTTATCGCAACTTTTTTACTTTGTTCATCAAATATACGTCGAAAATTGCGCAAACTGGTGACGTTCCAGCCCACGGCCTTGGCCACATTTAATTGTTTTTGTCAAGATTAAGTATTTTTTATTAAAAAAAGTATAATAGGTTTATATTCGAAAAATGCTATTCTACAGCGAAAAGAAAAACTATAAATGTTCGTATTTATTTTTTCTTATTAAAAACACTTAATCTTCCCAAAAACAGTTATTTTAAAGCTTTTTTATTAAATTTTAATTAAAATTTTACGGAAATCCAAATTTTGACATTTGACCGCGGTGAATCTCGAACAATATTAAACAAACCCTTTAGCATAGGTTTTCCATAAACGAAGCAATAATAATTATCATATTCATTTTCGCGAAATTCTTTAATTTGAAATCGCAGGTACTGCGAAACGGTTCAAGACATCGCCCTAATTTTTCTGGGTTTTTTTTTAAATTTGTCTATTTTAACACAAGAGAGCAAATTCTAAATTTGTAATATTTGTTGAACAAAATTTAAAAAAAAAAACTAAGTAAATTTGATTATATTTAAACAAAACTGAACTATTTACTAGAAACAAGCCATTAAATGATAAATCATGTCTAGCTTTGGAATTTCTTTATTTGCAACATACAATTTTTGGTACATATCCTTAGGCGCGTTTTCAAGGACATGCATCGGGGGAGCTGTGTTAATTCTCTTTAATATTCTATTTTTTCTTGTAAAAATTATTTATTTTTGGTCTAAATTTCGCAAAAACAAAAAAATAAAACATATTCCCTCATACAAATGGGCTCTTAAACTTTGGACCCGACGCCCATAGAACGTTGTCCGATTTGGCTCAAATTTTCAGATCTAAACTTTTAGACCTTGTGTCACAATATTCCATAGAAAAACATTTGAAATCAAAGAAAAAAATGTTCCTGTCACCTTAATCCACATATTTCAAAATTTCTACTGTCGGACTCTATTTCTAACAAATATTCCTATATTTGTTCTGAATTTACTCTAAAATACTTTTTCGGACTAGTGGTCAAGAGTGCCAAATAGCACTTTGTATTTTGAAACTCATTCTTTTTCTCAGTGCAACCAAGAACTTCTCAAATATATTAAAATTTAAAAACTCTGTAATATTAGCTTTAATAATAATATTAGCTTTAATATACATCTAATATTTTTTGCAGTTATTGTGCACAAACAAAATAATGAGCAATTTCCTTCGACAACTCATAGCGCTGCTGTAATTTTGAGAAAAATAAAACACTGACTTCAATAAAACTTGCTGTAGTTACAAATTGGTTGACAACAACCAAAATTATAAAGATATATTTAAAACACATACAAAATCAGTGGAGATTTGTTGTAAAATCACTTGAAACTTCATAAAAATGTGAGTGCTATATGGCACTCTTATCTTGTAATGGGTTAAGCGATGTCCGTCCGTCTGTCTGGTTGGACCCCCATGTAATCAAAGTACAGGTCGCAATTCTAAAGATAATTTAATGAAATTTGGCACAGATGATTTTTTTGACAGTGGCTATTGAAATTCGTCACTTCCCGGAATTTATATTTTGGCCACAAATATCAATATTTTTTCATGAAATTTAAAATAAATACTGCTTATATAAACCAAAATCACTGTACCAAATTTGAAATCGGTCCATATTTGACCATAACTCCCATACAAACTCTTCTGTCTAAATGCACTTAATGAGACAAAAATCTCAAAAACGCTCATAAATCTGAAGATTGCCAAATTTCGAGATAATCGGTCCACATTTAACCCTAGTTCTCATATAAGTCCAAATGACGGAAACAGCTTAAATATATAAGTTTTGAGAAAATGTTTGTATGTTGGCAAAATTTAGCAAATATTTGTCTTTATACGGAAAAAAGAACACCTTTGGCCTTAATGTTGTTTTTTTTTAGAAAAGTTTAACTACTAGGAGCCTTCATGAAGCATTGGACAAAAAAGGTAGATACTGTTGATCAGAAAATGTATCTATATTTTAGCCATTCTTTATTTTTTGGATTAAGGAATTATTGTATTCATATTAGACAAAGCTCTATGATAAAAATGGGATTGCATGTTTTGGCATATTAGCTCAAATTTATTAAAACAAATAAAAATAACTTTTAGGGTTAATAACAATCTGTATCGGTCCATTCTGTTTGGATATTGTCAAAAATGCACTAATTTTATTAATCAAATATTAGATAAAAATGTTGGTTATTTAAAAATTGAAAAGAGACTTTGATATTTAAAGATTTCATAAATATGTATTAATTTGTTTCATTTTTATTGTAAAGATGATTCGGTAGACACATTAAACCCACTCTTTATCTTTAACATTTTTATTGCTTTCGACTCATTACGAAGGTAGTGAAATGAATAGTAAAATTATTCAGAATTGCAATTAAGCAATTTTATATATTCATCAAGTTCAAGAGGTTTTTAATTCAGCAATTTTTAAGAAAACCTGTTTTAATAATATATACATATAAAATAAAAATATATACATATAAAAGTAGATATAAAGATATAAGAACTTCCACTAAAACAAAGCAAATCCGATGGGTATAAATAACATTAAACAAAATCTGAAAATAAACAGTATTTCATTATTCATAGACTTGTAAGCAACAAATATCCGATTGTTTCCATCATGAAATTTTTATTCGTCACTACAGTTTTAGCTATCGCTGTTGGTGCAGTTTATTCTCAAGGCGTAAGTTCAACAAACAAAAATATCCACAATTTGAAAACAATTGAATATCTATAAAGTAGCAAAATATTAAAAACGTTACTCTTACCTAGAACATCAACATATCCGACGAACAAAAAGCACGTGTACTTGAATTTGCTGCAATCTGTGCTAGTGAAAATTCCATTGATAAGAACGCTATAGAAGCCCTAAGAAAGGGTCAATTCGCTAATGTTGATAGAAACTCTAAATGCTTCACAAAATGTTTCTTAGAAAAGGCCGGTTTTGTAGCTAACGGAAAAGTCCAGAATGATGTAATTTCTGCTAAATTGGGGCCCATCTTTGGTGCTGATAAGGTCTCGGCTGCCATGACCCAATGTAATTCGTTGAAGGGCGCTGATGAATGCGAAACATCTTTCGAATTATACAAGTGCTATTTCAAAACAAATGCTGCCATTGTTTAAAACCAATAAACCAAAAATAATTATAAAATGTTAAATAATTTTAAGAAATCATATACATAAAACAAATAAATATCTAAAAAGAAGAATATATACTTAAATATATTTAATATCTAATAATTAACAGTAAGAGTGTTATATTCGGCTGTGCCGAATCTTATATACCCACCATCAAGTTGTGTTAAATTTAGAAATATCTCTCATATATCTACGAGGGAGAAGCTAATTCAAAATGTGGGCCAAATTCGGAAAAAAGTTGTTACGCTAGTTGGTATTGTTAGTAAAATATTTGGACTAAATTCGGTTGCAGGAGATTTATAGTTCAACATTTGAAAGTATGTAAGTGGTTTCCCTAGTATTTACTTGGAACAAAATTCGGTATCGTAACCTGGTATGGTTTTACATTAATAAGTTGTTAAATTTTTTTCGTTTAGTTAGGATAAACATGTGATAGTAATACGACAGGTCCATATATTTTGTTAGGAGT
This sequence comes from Stomorhina lunata, assembly GCA_933228675.1. Classification (NCBI taxonomy): domain Eukaryota; kingdom Metazoa; phylum Arthropoda; class Insecta; order Diptera; family Rhiniidae; genus Stomorhina; species Stomorhina lunata. The sequence goes on from OW121744.1 coordinate 77,982,323, forward strand.
TCCTAATGCATCTAGTATATAATGTCTGGACATTGGTGCAATCTTAATATGCTGCTTGCACCTCCGAATCTTTTTGATTGTAGATATAAAAAGCCGATGCTATGTATATGTATATATATATATATATATATATATATATATATATATATATTTAGTGACCATAGCTGCCATAGTTTCTAATTAAATAGCTTTTAACTGACCTTTGCTAAATTTTTTTTTGGATTCCGGAAGTGTTTTTTATATGAAAGCTATAGTCATATATGGACCGATTCCTATACAATTTGATATACTGACCAATAGTTAAATAAAACTTCTCTATTCTAAATTTATTCGTCATAGCTATTACAAATGTACTCAATTTATCAGCATTAAAGTGTTTCCCGGATCGGGATTATATGGGAGCTCTAACTAAATGTGAACCCATTTTCAATATACAACTTTTTCAATATATCGAAAATACTTTTGTAAAACTTTGTTAGTCTATCTTTTTTCGTTAAGGCGCTATTGCGCTTTTATCTGACGGACAGACGGACATAAACCTCCTTCTCTTTTTGTATTTTTGTATTTCCGTAAATTTTTTATATGGGAGCTATGGTCAAATGGTGACCGATTGTGACAAAATTTTGCACACTAGTTGGCATTAACATAAGACTTCCTAAACTTACAGTTTATCGTTTATTGGCATTTAAGTGAATTTTAGGTGGAATTTAGGCTGTTTCCGTATGTTTTTTGTATGTGAACCGATTTGGATGAAATTTTATATGCTGCCCAGTACTTATGTAAAACTTCTATATACTCGTACCTATGGTCAAATGTGAACCGATTTTGCCCGATTTGAATACCAAAATGTTCCAAGAAATGAAGAATATTTATGCAATTTCAGTGACCTATATCCTTTCCTTAAGGTTTTATCGTGCCGACAACAGACAGACGGACATCGCTCAATCGTCTTAGAATTTCATAATTTTGATTTTTGAGCCAATATTAAGAAAATTACAAACGGAATGACAATATCAATATACCCCCATTTTTTTTGATGGTGGGTATAAAAATACGAAAGAAAGTCTTATAGTCGGTCATGGTAGATTGTTGACAAATTGTAAACAAACATACAAGTATTTTTTAAATCTAAAAGCAACAATTGTATTTAACTTATTCTTTAAAAATGTTTTTAAAGCTAAATTTTCAAATAAATCAATAATATGTAAGAAAGCGCTATATTCGGTTAAAATCTAAAATATTGTGCCTTTCTGTTTTTTGCATAAATTCAGATAGATATTTCCTAAATATATATTTAAGTCATTTCCACCATTACACCTTACATAAGACCTAATTTCAAATGTAGACCGATTGTCTCGAAATTCTGCAATTTGATTACAATTTATACAAAAACAAGTAAGAAAGTGCTAAGTCAGTCAAGCCCGACCATACGATTCACTTCACTACTAAGGTCAGAGGTGTTATTTTTCCTGCATAAAGACAAATATTTGCTAAATTTTGCCATCAAACAAACATTTTCTCAAAACTTATATATTTAAGCTGCTTCCGTCATTTGGACTTATATGAGAGCTAGGGTCAAATGTAGACCGATTACCTTGAAATTTCCCAAATTGATTACAGTAGTTACAAAAATTATTATGCAAAAAATAAACATAAAATTCTCATCATCTTTAATTTACGAGCGTTTTAGTGATTTTTGTCTCATTTAGTGTGTTTTATATTAGAGTTTATATGGGAGCTATGGACAAATGTGGACCGATTTCAACGAAATTTGATACAGTGATTTTAATTTACATAAGTAGTATTTATTTGTTTTAATTTTCATGAAAAAATATTGATATTTGTGGTCAATATATCAATTCCGAGAAGTGGAACCTATGGGAGGTACCATAAATAATGGACCGATTGACGAATTTCAATAGCCATGGTCCCATTATCAAAAAAATGATCTGTGCCAATTTTCATCAAATTATCTTTAGAATTGCGACCTGTAGTTTGATTACAAGGTTTATATGGGGGTAAAAGCCAGCCAGACGGACGGACACCGCTAAATCGACTCAGAAAGTGATTCTAAGCCTATTGGTATACTAAAAGGTGGGTCTAAGACAAATATTTCTATGCTTTACATACATCAGCACAAACTTATAATACCCTTACCACCTATGGTAGTGAAGGGTATAATTATGTATACAACAAATAAACAGACAATTTTCATAATCTTTAGTTTTACAAGCATTTAAGTAATTATCGTCTTATTTATTGAGTTTGTTTGGGTGATAATGGTTAAATATAAATCGATTCCTAGTATAGTGATTTCTGTTTATATAAGCAGTATTTGGTCTAAATATCATTGAAATATATTGACATTTGCGGCCAAAAACTCAACTCCGGGAAGTGAGACCTATGGGAGGTACCAGAAATAACAGACCGATGTTGACCAATTTGAATAACAATGACGGACTGACATATTTAAATCAACTCAGGAAGTGATTCAAAGTCCATTGGTATACTAAAAGATAGGTCTCGAACAATATTACTTACAATAAATATCCTTTCCACCTATGGTGGTGAAAGGTATACATTAGGGTGACAGGAAAATTTTTTTTCTTTGATTTCAAATGTTTTTCTACGGAATATTGTGACACTAGATCTAAAAGCTTAGATCTGAAAATTTGAGCCAAATCGGACAATGTTCTATGGGCGTGCATAGGGTCTAAAGTTTAAGAGCCCATTTGTATGGGAAAAATTGGTTCTTTTTTTGTTTTTTACGAAATTTAGACCAAAAGTAAATAGTTGTTACAAAATAAATAATAGAATATTCATGTCCTTGAAAACGCGCCTAAGGTTATGCACCAAAAATTGTATGTTGTAAATAAAGAAATTCCAAAGTTTTGACACTCAATCTTGCCAAAAACAATTATTTTCATGCTTTTTTATTAAAATTTGATAATTATTTCTTAATATTTCGTAATCTCGCTATGAAAATTTTACGGAACTCCAAATTTTGACATTTGACCGCGGTGAAGAACGGGTTAATCTCGTTCAATATTAAAAAAACCGTTTAGCATAGGTTTTCCATAAACGAAGCAATAATATTAATTATCTTTTTTGTTAAAATTGAATACAAGTAAAATTTACCGAGCATTTACTCGAATTTGGCCCAAAAATTTACATTTTCACGAAATTCTTCAATTTGAAATCGCAGGTACGGCGAAACGGTTCAAGATATCGACCTAGTTTTTTCGGGTTTTATTCTCCCATTTATCTGTTTTAACACACTAAATTTCTAATATTTGTTGAACAAAATTTTCAAACAATTAAAAAATGATTTTTGAAACCGACCTGAGAAAAATGTACCATTTTCCAACATGAAAAAAACTAAGTAAATTTGAGTAAATTTAAACAAAACTGAACTATTTACTAGTATCAAGACATTAAATGAGAAATCATTTCTAACTTTGGAATTTATTTATTTACAACATACATTTTTTGGTGCATATCCTTAGACGCGTTTTCATGGACATGAATTTTCGGAAGAAAACTGCATTAACTTTTAAACTACCTCATGGATTTTCGTCTTTCACGATTTGAAGCTGTGTTAGTTCTATTAAATATTCTATTATTTTTTTCTTGTAAAAATTATTTATTTTTGATCTAAATTTCGCAAAAACAAAAAAATTACCCATTTTTCCCCATACAAATGGGCTCTTAAACTTTGGACCCGATGGATTTGGCTCAAATTTTCAGATCTAAACTTTGTCACAATATTCCGTAGAAAAACATTTGAAATCAAAGAAAATAAATGTTCCTGTCACCCTAATATACACATTTCTTCTATATCTTAGAATAACGTCCGAGAACAACAACAAGCAAGAACTATAAAATAAAGTACATATGTACTAAAAAAAACTTTAAAATTTTTTTAAATACATGCATAGTATATGTTGGGGTTTTGTAATTTAAACAAAATTTGTATTTTAAAAAATATTTAAAAATTAAGTTTAATTGTTTGAAGTTAAATAAAAGAATGAATAAAAATTTTCTTTACATGAAAATACATATGTATAATTATATTTCAATGCATAGATGATTTAATTATTGTATTTTGAACAAGAAGTTTTATTGCAAGTGTCTCCAACAGTATATCATTTATCTAATTTCATTTATATATTCATAATAACTAAGGAAACTTTTAACCAGGGACCCGAAATAATTGTTATTTTTTTTTTTTCAGATCAAAAAGGTTATGCAAAAATTCCCTTTATCTTCATTTGGGAATTTTTAACCATTATGGTCACATTTATAATATTTTGGTTACCTTAACCAATTACAGTGATAAATTTTTTTATTGGTTATTAGTAACCAATTATATTAACCAAAAAAATATTATGGTTAAGAATAACCATTATTTCAACCAAAAACTTTTTTTGGTTAGAAATAACCATTATGACCAAAAAAAATTTTTTTTTGGTTATCATGTATGAAACAACCCACAGTGGTGCGTATGAGATTTTTTTCCAGTTATAAAATACTGGACGGATTTTTAGAACATCAGTAGAGCAGTGTTTAAGGATGTGTCTATCGGTAACAAAGTGAGCTCTACGTGGTCCAAATTTGCCATATTGGGCATAGTTTAGGTTTCTTAAGAAACATTAAGAAACCTAAAAGAAGAATTAGAATCCTTTCTAACGATGTCAAATTAATTAAATCTTGATAACGCGTTCAGAAGTAATTGGGTAATAAACATAGATAACCAAAAAAATATAAACAAATTTGATAATGGTTATTTTTAACCAAAAAATTTTTTGGTTAGTGTTAATGGTTATTGAAGACCAAAAAAGTTTTCTGTTGATATAATGCTTATTTCTAACCAAAAAAAAATATTTCTCATTTTAATTGGTTACGATGACCAAAATAAAATATATTCCTTGTTAATGGTTAATTATGACCATTACATAAATTCATTGACATTAATGGTTAAAAATGACCGTTTTGTAGTTTACCTTATAACTGTTACGGTCCCTGCTTTTAACCCTTTAATGCTCAAACTTCCTTATCGTCAAAAAATTACAAATCTTTTTACAGAATCTGTGCTTTTGGCATAATTTAGGCTCATATACAAAATTTCATAATTTTGTCGGATCGGGAAGGGTATAAATTTTCCCCGGTACTCAGAAGTACCGTTGGCCCAATAGAACATAATTTTGAATATTGTTTCTTAAAATCAAAGAATGGTATTTCATTAATAAAAATCATAAATTTTATTTCAAAATTCATTTATATTTAATATTTTAAAGCTATAGTAACTTTAAGTTCATGTCAAATTTATACCATGGTAACCAATGAAACAATTTTTTCCATAATTGCAACACAAAAGAACATCGCAGTGACTGCATTTGGAGTATGGTCTGGACTGGATTTTTTAATGCTGCAAAGCTCACATCTTCCTCGAGCTTCTACGAATATTGGCCAGTGTACACCAATGTTGCCCAGTCTTACATCTGGGACAACATAATCCTTCTTTCCGCGACGTCTCTTATTTTTAGATGTTGCACTATCTGTTAGAGAAATTCTTTTGTTACCAGGAAGCTTTTTATATGTCATAAGTCCTTGAATTACGGAACGCCTATATTGAAGCAAGCTTATTTTTTCATTTACTTGGCAAAATACTATATATGAATTTACAAACGCAACCTCAAGAAGAGCCCAGAAAATTCTATGCCACCATTTATTAGACTTCCGGTTGATGCCATAAAATGAACGTAATTGATCGGCATGATCCACTCCACCCATAAATGTGTTATAATCTTTAATAACCACCGGGCAACTCACTTCGTGTTGCACTCCTCTGTTACCTCGTCTAGATACGGTTGCAGACTCACCACCATGATAGTTTGATGCTATGTAAATAGACTTTTTATCTATCAATTTATAGTAACTAATACCAGTATTTGAAATTCTAAAGTCCCAATCGCCTCTTTTCAGTTTTTTGACAGCTTTCAAATTTTGAGGAGTTAATTTTCTATTTGAACGGATTGTTCCACAGGCTAACATTTTTTCGGTTTTTAATTTCTCGAGAAGTTGTATAGAAGTAAAATAATTATCAAAATAAACTATTTTGTTTTCGCCCCATTATTTTTCTGTTAATGATAAAACCACTCTTTCTCCTAGACCAAAATTGGAAAATTTATCTTCCAATTCAACATCTTTTCCTTGGTATACTGAAAACCTTTTTATATATCCCTTTTGATCAGCCAAACACCACATTTTGTAACCCCTTTTTATTGGTTTCATAGGGCAGTATTGCTTCATCGTATTTCTACCCTTAAATAGAATCATAGATTCGTCAACAGACAACTGCCTAGTTCCATGATACATTTCTTAAAATTGCTGGTTCAATCCAATAATAACTGGTCTAACTTTTATGAGGCGATCAGTACAATTGATTGAATTGGTTGAACTAAAGTATTGTATTGCAATGTAAATATTTCAAAATCATTTCAAACCTGTTTCGGTTCATAGTTTTGCCAACTATGGGTATTTTTAAGTCTTCGCTTGTATTCCAATAGTCTTTCCAATTTAGTAATTTGTGATATCCCATTAAAAAATTTATTCCTAGGAATGCGAAAAATTCAGATTTTTGCAAGCTCAGCGTTCAATCATTTTGTGTTGCGTACAGGTTTGATTGATAAATAAATGAAAGAAAGAAAATATTCAGTTGGCGTTTTTAGGGAGTCAAAAAAACAGAAGCAGGACCTTCTGACATAGAGAAATCAAGTATTACTGCATCATATTGTTTTATTTTCCATTGTCGATTAGGATCACGATTACTCATACCGCTAGTACTTGGCAAAACTTCCTCTGCCTCTTCCTCTATGTTATTATCATTAGTTATCATCTGTTCTAGAAGTAAACTAAGTTCCTCTTCTTCCTCTTCTTCGTCTTCGTCACTCTCTTCTTCCTCTCCATAATCTTCTGGAATTTCTTCCACTATGGTAATAAACTTTTCATTTTCCAGAAAACTACGACGGTTCCCAATCATTTTTTATCTGAAAAATACACAATTAAATTATACTCTAAGTTATGTAAAACACGTGCTCTAGTTGGCCAACGGTACTTACCAGTCCATGAGAAAAAAAAGATCATAAATAACAAAATATTCTATATATGGGAATTCTATCAACTTATATGCAAAGCTGACCATATATTTATTTATATACACTTTTGAACTGCACAATTTTTTAACTTTATGTAGAAGTACCGTCGGTCATTAAAGGGTTAATCAAATAATATAATTACTCATAGTGTTCATTCTTATTGTTTTTCAATTTCATTATAAGTAGACCTCCATACCAAAATTCACAATTTTCTGTAAATTGACAAAGACTATCACTACAAATTGTTAAAAAAAGAAGTTAGACTATAATCCAGTTGTCGAAAATTGAGGTATCATTTAAAAGAAAAATTATGATTTAGACGTAGAGAATATGTGATCTCAACAATATGGTTTTTAGTGAGGTTTTTGAAATCGAAAATCTACAACAATGATTCCATAACAAGAGCACACAAAAAAAACATTCTCTCATCTGTTTTTAAAGCATCTCTCAGTTAACACTTCTTTCGATGGACTTTTCCACAATTTCCACCACCACAGGTTAGGAACTACGCATGAAAGAATCGTGAAAAAAACAAATAAATTTTATACATTTGTCCACTACATATTTCATTGTCTGAGTTAAGCACAAATAGGTATTTACGCGATATTTTCCATAGTTGACATAATGATACAAATCTATATATTTACACACTCAAAAAAATGTATATAAAATAGAAATCAAAATATAAAAAAATTTTAAAACATTTTAAAACCTTTTTAATAAAAATCAGTTTACACAATTTTTAGAGAATTATACACAATATCGCCGGCTATTTTTTTAGGTAGCTGGTGTGAATTGAGAACCAGTGTTGAATGGGGATCGATTATAATGAAATTTCGCTCATTGCATTATCAAATGTTTGCTAATTCCAACTTAATTTGGTGCATTATTTCGGCGACTATATACAAATTTGGCATGAACTTTATTCTAATATAAACAAATAATATAATATCGACAAAATATTAGGCCTCAATAAATTGTCGAAATCTCTAGCGATAAGACAAGCATGATCTAAAGCTTTAGTGCTAAATAGTGTGTTTTTTATCCCGGACATTTTCATTTCCCGGGAGAGCGGGAAATATTTTTTTAATTTAATTTTTTTCCGTTTAATAGAATAACTAAAACTAAACATTAAAAGCCATTTATTTTATATATTTGAGAAGATCACTTTTAATGCAAAACTATAGTCAATTTAAAAATTATAAGCAAAGTACTTTTTTGAAAGTACGAATACTTTTAAGTACTTTTATGTTATTTGAATTTTTTAAGACCTAACCTAACCTAAACCAAAGACAAAATTTTAAAACTGTCAAAATTTACCATAAATTGATCCTTTAGAATATATAATGGATATAATTTTTGATTGCTCTCTTCGTGAATGGCAGCTCTTCATTTGCACCCATCTCGAATTTTTATACATTTTTTTTTAAATAATAGATTTTCTAAAAGTTCATAAAAATCGTAAAAACATCCATTTAGGTATCAAGTTTCAGTAGGGACTCAAAGTCTGCCTAATTTTATACAATTAGATGTAAAAGACCCCATCAAAAGTAATTGGAGTGATATAAATAACGTCAAGTAAAAAACGGTTCTCAGTGTGTAGCGTCCGTCACAGAAATAAATGTTTTTTTTTAACTTGACTAATGCATTTTTTCTTTTTTCTCCAATTGAACTTGGTTCGTAAAGAGAACTTATAGTATGCTTAACATTAGGCTAAAACTATATTGATGTTTATATAGCATTTTACAAAATAATATGTAAAAGAAAGTGTGTAGCGTCCGTCACAGTGTATATTTTTCACAATAATATTTATTAAATACAAAGTTTACGAACACATGTCTGTCTTATTCATAAAGAATTAACACTGTCTATATCCACAGACTAAATTTAAAGTATTATGAGTTAAAAAAAATATACAGTGGGGCAAATGATGATTTTGAAATTTGATTTTTTTTTGGGACACTCTAACATCTAGCCGCAGCATTCTTTCTATGAAAAATAAGACGCAAAAAGTAAAAAACTTTTAAAAAATATATGTATTTAGCCGTTTTGTGAAATATTAAATTGTGCCCAAAAATCGCATTTTAACCGCGAACATGAAAAGGAAGGAGATGAAATTCGGGAACAAATAAAACCATTATTTTCACTGATTAACGAATCCTTAAAAAAAATATGAAACATGAATTTTTTCCTAATAAAAAACATTCAAGGAAAAACTGTATCGTCCGTCGCGTAGCGTCCGCAACACTTCATTTATGGATTTTTGGTGAACTTAAAGTATTTTTTAAAAGCTGTTTTGGAATCTTCTAATTTTCCTCTATCTTCAATGTGTTTACAATTTTTTTATTACTATTTCCGATTTGATAAAATTTACAGAAACACGTGTTGAAAAAAAGTCACTTCCATTTTTTTTGTAGCGTCCGTCACAGCACTTTAAAAGCGAATATCTTTTTCCTCCAAAAGAAGTATGTAATTAACAAACGCCATTCGATAGCACAATCGATGGGCTAATATAATAATAATCTCTGAAATCTGTGCAAAGCTATCTAGTGTAGAACGACAATGGGATACATTTAAGTACAACAAAATCCGTACAAATGTATCGTCCGTCACGCAGGATTTGCCCATATGTAAGTGAATAACAAATTGTTTGGTCCTTTAAGAAGTAAAAGATAGTAAAACTGCCATTATGTCTCTAGATTCTTATGGCGGGAGACAGAGTCATACCAGGAAACACTAATTCTGTATAAAATTAAACGCAAGAAGGACAGTGCGATTTCGCAAATGATAGGTGCGTTTGAGTATGTAATAATACCAGACTGATATGACTCCATTTATATAGGAAATGTGCTCACAGAATACTGTCACTACTTACACCCTATATATCCTTAGTTTTGTCAGTCTGAACTTATTTAAAAGCACACGGTTAGGCTGAAAGATGCAATGAAAGACTTTTGTAGGACAACAAATTTTGTAGGAACGTTGGACTAATTGTGTATGTCACGGAATTATTTAGCCACCCTTATAAAGTATACATATATTTGAAACTTTGATACACCATTTTTTATACGTTTCCCTAAGCATTGCTGGAAATATCGTGGCTAAAAGTTTTTAATTTTTTAAAGATTTTGATATATAAATAAACGTCATAAAAAGAATTCAGTTTCATTGGTATTTTAAAAGTGAGATGGATACTATTATATATTCTATGTTAAAAATTCTATTTCTGATTAATTTACCAACACAATATTTTGAGTGTATTCCATTTGTGTGTTTATGTATTTCTTAATTTACAATGAAATTCGTTAAATTCAAAAAAGTGAAATTGTTTAATAAGATATAAAAAAAATATTTATAATTTGAAAATATTGTAAATATCTTGACCACGAATCAATAAATAACTAAAAATGTAAAAAATAGAATAAGCAAAAAAAAAAGTATCCAAATCTAAACGAAACTTAATTCAAACACTAGAGGTGTTGAATTTTAATTTAGTTAAATAATTGAAACTCTCGTTATTTATGGTGCATGTGAGAGGGAGTTTGACTTTTCATCTACTTTTATGACGGATGAATGAATTCTTTATTTCAAAACTCTTGTATTTGATACACAAATTGTGTTGTAGAATTTTCCAACTTTATAATTTAATTACATACAAATGGGGAGTTGCGTTTTTCACAATGTCCACTAATTTTTAGTTTGTAGAAAGTTGTCATAGCATTAACATCAACTCAAAATTTTAGAAAAAAAATATCTATTATCAAAATAAAATTTCTATTAATTAATAAATAGTTCAAAAGTTTTAAAAGTTAAAAAATATGTATATACAATACATTAATATCCAAATTTATTAACATTAATTTAATAACAAAACATTTCAAAATGATCGAGAAGCTTAAAGTTTTATTTCCAAGATGCTTTGTTTTTTTAGGATTAATTTATATTTCGGTGGCTCAGCAGACCCACATTAATTTAAAACAAGGAACATTAGTTGGGGTAATTTATAGTACATTAATAATTACTAATACATACATATATGTATATGTGTATACATGTTAATTATGTATATATATATATATATATATATATATATATATATATATATATATATATATATATATATATATATATATATATATATATATATATATATATATATATATAAATATGTTTATTTAAAAAAATCACTTAAATTGTTCAACTGCGGAAAGTTTTTAAAAAATGTGAAAATATAGGTATAACATATACATTAGGGTGTACCTTATTTTACGAAAGTGGGAAATTGAACCCCAGAAATGTTCTACGTAACATTAAAACAAAATTTTGAAAATTTTGTTTAACAAATATTACAAATAATAAATTTGCTTTCCGGTATCATAAAAAGAAGAAGGTCGATAAATTTAACCGTTTTGCCGCACCTACGATTTGAAAACGTAGAATTTCGCAAAAATGTGAATTGTAATAATTTGAGTATATTCTTGTTTAAGGGTTATTATATATTTTTTAATAAAAATACTAATATGTTAATACCCAGTAAAAAATAGGATCATCCAAAGAGTAATCTTGGAGCGCTCCTCTGCGAGTAATGGATTACTCCATAAAACTCCGGATTTCATAGGATTTTTAACACAGCATGTGCGCAGATAAGAGTACTCCTTTTAAGCTCCATATGGAGTACTGCCTTTGACCTTAAAAATGACGACAGAGGGAGTAATCGTCTCCTAAAAGAGCATAATGGGAGTAATCGTTTTTGTCAATTCAATTTTCAATCAATTTTAATTTCTTTTTTAACAAATCGTCTTAAATGACGCTTAGAAACCAAATTTTGACATATTTTTAACAATTTGTTACTATAACCGTACCTTTTCTCTTGTTTTTAAATAACACGTCTTTCACTTTTTAAAACTAAACTCGTTGATCCATTTGGAGTATAAGCGAGGCATAAACAACAAAACAAAAAAATTAAAGTTTCTATAGTTCGCTTATTACTCCAAATGGATGAACAAGTCATTACTCCTTTGTTGCTCGATTATGGATTAATCCATATATTTTTTACTGGGTATTTTTTATACCTTTCACCAATAGGTGAAAGGGTATTATAAGTTTGTGATTCCGTTTGTAATTTTTTTATTAGTGATCGTAGACCCCATAAAAATTATACCGATCGACTCAGAATCGGGAGGAGAATCGATTAAGCGATGTCCGTCTGTCTGTCTGTCCGTCCGTCTGTCTGTCTGTTGAAATAAATTTCATTAAAATCGGTTTATAAACACCGAAAATATCGAAAAAATACCAAAAATTAGACGAAAATTTTAAAATTTTTTATTGAAACACACTTTTAAATAAAAAGAGAAAAAATATACTCCTGGTGTACATGTGATAATATGTTATATATCAGATTGTAGGAAATAGTTTCCCAAAGCACTCCGTAAAATTTTATCAAAATCGGTTTATAAACAACTGAGATATCGCCAAAACACTGAATTTGATGTATCGCAAATTGCCCAAAGTTCGCATTAGAGAATGTTTGTTGAAAAAATGAAATGCAGAAATAGGAAAAACCATCCTCCTTTCGCACGGACCTACATAAATTTTATATCATATTTTAGGAAATTCCCCCGCCAAGCACGTTATTAAATTTTATCAAAAGCGGTCCATAAACAATTGAGATATCGCCATAACACTACATTTGATGTACAGCAAATTGCCCAAAGTGCTTGTCTAAGAAATTTTGTTTACATTTTGTAAGTATTATTTCAGCGATATCTCAGGTGTTTATGGACCGATTGTGATGAAATTTGACATCGTTCTTTGTGTGAGGATTTTCTAAAATCTATACTCCACAAATCTGATTACGAATACCATTCAAATTGTACCGATCAACTCAGAATCGGCAGGAGAATCGATTTCGCGACCTCCGTCCGTCCGTCTGTTTGTCTGTCTGTCTGTCTGTCCGTCCGTCTGTTTGTTTGTCCGTCCATCCGTCCGTCTGTTTTTTTGTCCGTCCGTCTACCTGTCTGTAATTTTTTCTGTTGTAGTCAAGTTTTTGGAGCTCCTGTTTTGTCGATATCTCAGGTGTTTATTTTGATGAAATTTAATAGCGTCCTTCGCAGTGGATTACCTAAATCCTGATGCATTCGGTAATTTGTGGTAGATATAATTTAGCGTTTAAGCGATGGTGTTTTGATCGACAATGATAAAATTCAGGGTGGGACAATATCCTAAAATTTTGTGTAAAATCCAGGAGCTCCACAAATCTGATTTTAGCAGACAGACACTCTGCATTAATCTTAATTTTGTGTCTGACTTTTGAACATTATGATAACATTTGAGAATGTATTATATATCAAATTATAGGTAATCTTCCTAGGAAGTACAAAAATGCAACTATGTATGTAAGTATCTCACATATCAACGAAAATTTAAATTTTTTAATTGCAATTGGGAGAAATCCGTTCACGTTTGACAATTGATCCCGTATAACTTCGCCTAAGATACGATGATGACATTTAGTATAAAGACGCTGTACGATATTGATATTCAGGGCGATAGCGCCTAAAATAAACTTTCTAGAGGGACAACATTTGACAAAAGTAATTCTGATCTCTTGAAAAGTTCGATATTGAAAATGGGCGAGCTCTATTCACATTTAGTGAAATCTCCCATATAACCCCGACCGGGAATCGATTTAATGCTGATAAATTAAATCACATTAAAAATGCACAAGGAACTAGAGCAAAACTTTCCAAACATCCATCGGACAGATCGAAAGAACAATACATCCCAAATATTATTGATGAAGTGTTCATTTTAATTAATTAACTAACTTCAGAATAATAACTAAATCTTTAATAACTTTTCCGACAAAGCTGATATCCATTCATTCAAAAGCTATGTATTTCACGTATGTATCTAAAACTAAGAGTGTATACCCTATAATTTTAAGGCTTATCATTGTTAAAGCTTTGACCTAAATCAGTCCGCTAACTTCAGAGTTTTACATAACTAATCAAGAACTTTTACTAGTCGGATAATTCGTACGAATTAAAGTGCACAACCCTCACTGGGCACAGCGTTTTTGGGTTGCATGTCAGAATACTTAAACTTCATCAAATCGATGTGCTATTGCAAATGTAAGGGCATCTACATTTTGAAGCATCTTTTCTGCATGGTTTATCTGGTCTATCGAACTTTATTAAATGTTCGTAAAATATATGTATATTTTATTTCGAAGCTACTGGCTGGCTTAAATATGCATTCTCTACTTGTAGTCTAGTAATCATTATCTTTCACAAAGGGACAACTTTAGAACCCAAGTGAAGCTTCCCTAGACATCAGCCACCTGCCCAACCTAACCTTTGGGTGCATAACTATTCTAGATGATGACGCCACCGAAAAGCTTTTCTTTTTCCGACTCTTAATTTTAATGACTCTTTGCATATAATACTAGTATAACCAAATTTTGCTAGGAGTTACATTAAGTACTTTTGCAACACCATTGGTGAAGGGTATCCAAGATTCGGCAAAGCCGAATATACCACTCTTACTTGTTTTTAATTTTATTTTTCAATTTGTATATTTCCATGAAATAAATATTAAAGGAAGTGCCACTTTCTTTTTATTTTGTAAACATAAACCATTTGACAAGAAAGAATATCTGAAGTTTACTCAAAAAATGAGGCTACCTTACTTTCAAAAAAAATTCCATTTACACTCAGAAAAAAAATGAACTAGAATTTAGGAAAATTTACTAAATTTGAGGAAAACATGGTTGTCGTATGGCGCCAAAGCCATATTTTACAGCAATTAAGTAAAAACAATTCCCCTATTTTACTTGTAGAGTTTGGGGAAACTAAGTAGGTAAAGTTTTTTTAACTGAGATCCACAAAATTGTTCCTAGTGGGTGTTTTCATGTAATGTTTTCAAAGTCTATCGAGTTCTTCCCTAAACTTTTAGGAACACAAGCTGTGAATATTATCTCAAACGTCTCAGCAGTTTGCCCGTAATTCGTTATTCAGTAAAACACACGAGATATTTTTTAATTTAATGATATAATTGAGATCTTATATGTTTTAGCACCTACAAAGCTACAAACTACCAATTTCATTGACTATTTATTGGAAATATTAGTTATTTTAAGCGTTATTTATTATTTTTTTCTCAAACTACACATTTTAGTTTACAAATTTCCATAAAATAATCTACGAGTGTGGCAACGATCTGTGTAATATTGACAAAATATACAAACTTCAAAGATATTCTTTATAGTCAAAAATTTTGAAGTGGCACTTCCTTTAATATTTATTTCATGGTATATTTCAATTTTTAATGTTCGTTAAAAAAAATTAAAAAAAATGTAATAACTAGTTTTCAAACCGACCCACAGTAAACTGCCTAGTGAAAAAAAAAATCGAAAAATAAATTTTCGATTTTATCAACAAAATACATACCGGATGAAAGCTCCTATTTCTACGATTCCAGAGGTGGTTTTTTTTCATGTGCTATGCACCTATAAAGAACTACACAGTTTTGAAGTCGAACTATTTTGATAATTTTTTCATAATTTTTAAGTAACAAAAAATGGCTTTAGAAAAATAAATATCAAAAATTCATTTTTCAATAAAAACGCATGCAATTATATTTGTTTTATTCAGAAATGTATCGGAAAGAATACAAAAATCCTAAAATTTAAATATTTATAACAACACTGTAAAAAAAATTGTGAAGTTTTTAGCCAAAAAAATTTACTTTTCAAAAAAAATAGTCAGATTCGATGGACCCGAAAATATAGGCACATCAAAAAACTACTTTTATGAATCGATAATATTATTTTCTGTTATATATACTAAAATATGAGTAAAAAAGTTTAGGTGTGTTCTATGCCAACTTTTGAAATACAAAGGTTTTAAAAATCATCCATATTTGATATTTTTATCAAAACTATCAATTGATATTTTTAATATTTGAAAATGTATGAAAATAGAAGGCAATGCATTACACGGTAATGAATACCAATGTTATTTGAATACCAATGGTTATGAGTATTTTCAATACTTAAGTACTAAAATGTTTTAAATATATTAAACTACTAAATGCCTCTTATACATCTTAAAACTGAAATATTTAAGACGTATTCTATACAATTTTTGACACATATTTTAATGTGTCAAAAATTGTATAGAATATTTTTATACGAGGCTATTAAAGTTTTTAGCAACAATTTTGGCTCTTAAATTGTCTGTTAAACAAACGAGATGGGGTTACCATAATAGTATTTTTAATGTGTTTCAAATATTTCATAGAAAATAATTTTATCAGGGCAACAATGTTCTTTGATAAAAATAAAAACAGAAAAAAATTGTTAAAAGTTATATTTTTCTTTATTTTTTCTTATTCTGAGCTTGTGGTCACAAACGGCTTTAACTTTTAGAGTATAAATATGCTTCCTTAAGAAATAAGCCTCTGGATCTTGAAAGGGCTTTTAAGACAAATTTACCTCCGTGCCGTCCACGTACCCTACACAGTGCAGGAGCTCATTAAGCATTTCAGTGACCAATTCTTTGCGCTCTGCATTATCTGGCCATGAAAGAAACTTGTCTTTAATTCTTCGATGGCAGTTCTATTCTATTAGTCATATCCTATGGAAATATTTATGTAAATTAAGAAAATTGGTCTTGTATGACTCTACCACTACTGATACCAAATAAGTTCGCAATTTTGGTATAAGTAGCACCTTCTCCACTGGAACCTAGTCTGTACAATACAATGGCAAGCTGCATTTCAACAGAAAATTGTTTGCATGAACGTGAATTTAGAATATATTGGAAAGTTGACCAATTCATTCGCACAATTTGTTTGAATCTGT
Organism: Stomorhina lunata; assembly: GCA_933228675.1. Taxonomy (NCBI): domain Eukaryota; kingdom Metazoa; phylum Arthropoda; class Insecta; order Diptera; family Rhiniidae; genus Stomorhina; species Stomorhina lunata. Next base: position 77,999,345 of record OW121744.1, read on the forward strand.
CTTCATCTTAATTTGACAACACTCTAGTTAAAAAAATAATGGGATTTTGGCACCGAGTGATGACCAATGGGTCATCCAAATCTAATGTATTTTGAACATACCATTATGAGTGTCAACTCTTCTATCAATGCGTTTTCCTTTTTCTAATGATTTCCTGAAAAATTGGTCAATATTTTTAAAACTAATTACTTAAAGAAACTTTAAGCTTACGACTTCCCTCAGAAATCTCCAGCATCATGCAATCATTAACTAAAATGTTTTTCCAAGTAATGAAAATTTTAGTTTTTTTTTACTTTTTTGGCATTTTTAATAAATTTTTTTTCAAAATCATACGGAAAAATAATTTAAGCATTTAGTTTACGAGGTGCGTTCGTTTAACATTATTGCTAAATAGAAAAAATTTAAGACTTGCTAAAGTTAGCAGTTTAAACGAGTACCCTTATTATATGTTATATTCTAAATGTTATATTTTAAAAAGGTTTGTGGCAACCCGCTGTGGTATAGCAGGTTAGTCATCCGCCTAGCATACCAGAGGTCCAAAGTTCAATCCTCGGCCAGACTCACTTCAAAAAAATAATAGGTTCCTTTCAATGAGTCTAAAAATAGAATCGGATGTAGCTCATTGTCTGAGAGAATTACCACTTGTTCCAATTGGAATGTTGTCGTGGAAATTATTATTATGATTATTATTGTTATTATTTTATTAAAATACTATCACGCTTTATCATTTTGAATGTGAAATGATAGATTGAAACTAAAGAACTAAACTTTAAGACCTAGTGTCATAATATTCCGTTGAAAAAGTTATAAAATTCGCAAAAAACATTATCTTTCATACAAAAAATTGTCACTCCAATGTACATATGTGATGTGATGCGAGGAGTTTTTAAATTATTAATATCAAATGATGAAAAGTCATAAAACGTTATAATAACGTAACGTAATAATTTAACCTTCATAAGGTCCTCAAATCTTTCCTACGTTTCCGGTCTTTGGGTCAAATTTGACCCAGTCAGAAAATCCAATACAAAAATAGGTTTTTTTTAGAAAAATTTTATTTTAAAAGCTAGTGTTTTATTTTAAGCTTTTACTGAAACATTAAAGCTCTATATTTTGTTTATTTAATGCTTACAAATATGTTTTTTAAACAAAGAAAAAATTCAAGTATTAAAGAAAAAAATAAGCAAAATAAATAAAAATACTTATAAAATTAGATTTGGTTATTAATTTTCACATGTTTTACAGAAATAATTCAAGTATTAAAGAAAAAAAAAAAACAAAATAAAAATACTTTCAAATTTCTTTAAAAATATGTAGGTACTTATAAAAATAGATTTGATTATTAATTTTCACATCGATTACATAAGGTAAATTTTTACAGCATTGGTCGCCAGCTCGAACTAAATTCAGCATTCTAAAATCACATGTATTCTTACGCTCTTCACACGCATTCTTACGCTCTTTCATTTAGTCTGCAATCAACCACCGAAAAATGAACATTTTTTCTTGTAAATTCAATACACTCAAAAAATGTTTGTCGTCTCGCTTTTTGATTTGTATTATGACAAAAAAAAAAAATTAAAGAAGAATGAATAGTATTATGAAATTAATACTTTAAATCAAGGCAGATACTAAATTTTAATAAGGGTTTTTGAAGTTTATTTTTTATGGCATATGAAGTAAGCGTTGCCACATTATTTAGTACAATTTGGAAATTCTTAAATAATATGTGTAATATATATTTTTTATATAAAAGCCAAATTAACATCCAGCTTGAAAAAGGCGGTATAAACATGTAAAAAACAAAAAAATTCAAAACTAAAATAAAAATTTCAAACAATTAAAATTTGCATGCTGCCTTATTTTCCATACGATAGGATTTTAGAAATATACGATCATGTAATATAGATACTCCTGGCGTGAATTCCTAAATACTGAACAGTTAATGCAAAAATATTTAACCTTGCGTACATCCACTTTGGCATATTATGCTCTTTTATTTCAGGTTCAGGTTTTTAAAGTGCCTTTCCTTCATGAGCAATGTAAATAGCAGGGATATTAAACTAACTACAGTACTGAAAACTATGGAAATATAAACCCACTGAAATCATCAATACATATATTAGTTACGGTTTTTAAGCGCACCTGTTAGAGCTTTCATTAATATGTTCCAGAAAACTGGAATATAAAATGGTATAATATTTTTCAACACCTATAATATGGATAGAGTTTCAATGATTTTATATAGGTTAACATCAAAAAATTCAAATGATCTGGAAAGTAGAAATTTACGCCTCTTGGTATGTGTTTCATATTTGCCGATTCCCAAACCAATGGTAGCGGATCAGATTCCAATAGTTACCATAGTAGTATTGGATTATTTACAAGAATTTGCCTCATACAGAAACTAGAAAATACTTCGTCGTAGGAGGAAGGAAGTGACCCCATCCATTTCACGGCTACAACAAAAAAGAAAAGTACAGATAAAACCTTGTAAATTTATCAACTTAATAAATATTATCAGCAACATTAACCAAAGTCTACGGTGACAGCAATACAGCATCAACTATAGGAGCATTTCCTCTCATAAGAGGATCATGCAACATCCGTCAGTGTAGAATAGGGACTTACAGTGACAAACTGATTAACAAATATATTAGCCGTTAGTTAAATTAGCCATTGAGACTTCTGAAACTATAATAAGAACAGACTTTGTATTAAGACAAATTCTTCCTGATTATGATTAAAAAGAATTACGTGATTCTCTTCTTCCACCGAAACGTCAAACTCTAGTTCGCTGACAAAGAGAATGATATGACAATGATCTTTTGGTACCGGAATCTTCTAACAAAAACATAACGTTTTATTTTAGTATTTTTATAATTTAAAAAAATTTTTGATTTGAAATAACAATTCTATTTTGAAAAATAAATTAATTTCTATTACTTCAAATCACCGCTGAGACAACAATTTTAGTTATGTGTTTTTTCTAAGTATTCAGGAAATTAAAAAAAATCAATAAAATTGTATTATATGTTTAAAGCTATCCAGCTCTTTTCTCCTAGAACAAGTAAAATATAGGTAAACGGTTATGTTTGCAGATGCATAAGCAAAAAAAGTTTTAAATTCTGCAATAAAAGAGTGTTTCAATTTTAACACATAATTCATATTGTCGGCACAGGGACAAAAAAAGGGAAGACTTAACATAATATGGTAGCTTTATTTCTATTGAAATCTCAGAACCCTTAGAATTGTCAGAAAGTGAAATTAAATTTAGTAACATAAAGTGAAATTACCTTCATTATAATATACCTTGCTTTAAATTAAAATAGTAACGTTATGTAGAGCTACTTTTAAGAGAGTTTTTAAATTTTATTATATGTTTTAGATTTTCATATTCATACAAATAATTTTTTAGTATAATAAAATTCTTTTGTTTAAAGTTTTAACTTACTAGTAAAACCAAAAACTGTTATGGTTTTTTAAAATAATTTAACACGTAAATAAAACTAATAGATCTGATTGAAAATACCATAATTTTATTAAAATATTTTTTCGAGTGTGTAAAATATTTCTCACCAATACAACTAACACTTACTAATACAAATGTTTTGGCTACCACTGTTTTACAGTGCTGCTTGCATACAAACTTTTTACAAGTGCAACATACATATGGCGTTTTATTGTCTGTTTTGGGACATACCTCGACCTCTTTTGACTGCTGATCTTCCAAGTTGTCATACTTTTTCTTTGCAAGTTGAAGACGATGGTTGCTGATCCTGATCTGATGAAGCAACTAGCTGATGTAAAATTTCTTTTGAAAACTTTGCTCTTGGCAACGATTTTCGCTTCATCATATAAGGCTTGGCGAGCTGCATTCCTAAGTTTTCCAAAAAATGCCGACGTTTGGCAAAACAGTTCTCTTTCCAACCATTGTTAGCCGATGTAAATAATATAAAAGCATTGTAAGCTGATATATCTAAGATGTTAGTAAATATAACTTGAGGCCATCTATTAGTATTTCTTTTGCAAGTATAACATGAAACAGCTTTATCCAGAGTATCAACTCCTCCCTTACATTTGTTATAGTCTAGTATGATTTGAGGTTTTTTGTCCTCACAACTGCTTACTTCTGAGCTATGATGTAAGGTGCTAAGCATATTTACAGACTTATTTTTTTGAACATACGAAACGAGAGTAGTATCCTTGGTGAAGCAAAAAAAGGATGAAAATACTGGCCTTCCTTTAGTTAACAAAAGCTCAGGGGGCAACTCAGTTTTATTTTTACGTATCGTTCCAACTAAAGTAATTTGTTTTTCGAGCAATTTTTGTCCCAATTGGTAAGATACAAAAAAGTTATCTGCAGTCACATTATGACCTTTCAGGCCAACTGTCAAACCGAGAACTACACGCATACCTTGATTTCTTTCGGGCGCAGCTCCAACTTCTTTACCTGTATATGGTTGTATATTCCAGGCATAACTGGTACCTGAATCGCAGAGTACCCAAAATTTGATACCATACTTAGCTGGCTTTGATGGTATATACTGCCGGAATGGACACCTTCCTCTGTACCCGACTAATTGCACGTATTCCATAACTCCCGTATCGGTGCAAACTTATCTAAAATTCGTCGTTCACTGCGAGTATCCTTGTTGTCAAATCTTATCACTCTAGAAAGATTTTTAAATCGTTTCAGTGGCATAATTGCTCTAAAAATTGGCCTTCCTTTTTCAGAGTCCCATAAACTTTCCATGTTTTCATTATTTGATCTAAATACTCCAGCTAACAGAAGTGTTCCAATATATGCGAACATTTCTGTATCATCAACTTCGATCCAATCATCACCAAATACACATTTACCTTCTTTATTGGCGAACCTAAATAAAACCGTCTGCGTAGCGTTACGTATTTTAGCAACACTTGAAGCTTTTATTTAGGTTTTGGGTGTTATGCAGCGCTTTCATTAGACAATGTCGTGACAATTTATGCAAAAGTTAATCATTTTAATAAAATTTTCCGTAAGAAAACTCGACGATTTTGTGTTGGGTCAAATTTGACCCGAAGACCTTAACCGTAAAAAATTTTGTAGACCCTTTTTTGACAAAATTTTTTTATAAAAACCGGACCTAGTTGTTAACAAATAAAATTAAATAAAAGTCATGAAATATCTAAAACTAAACCCCCGTGGTTAAAGAAAAAATTCAAATTTTCTACGAAAATGGGTCAAATTTGACCCCAAGACCTTATGAAGGTTAAGAAAAAGTTACTTATGCTCTAATTACAAATCATTGAAACTTGTTTCTTGTGTACTTTTCTTACAAGATTCTACAATTCTTATTTTGATTGATGAATTCTTTTAAAGCCGCTCCTCTAAAAATTATGTATAATATTTTACAGTTAAAGGTATTTCCTGATTCAACACGTTCTGCTGTATATGCATTTCTTGGTGTACCATATGCTGAACCGCCCATGGAAGAACTACGATTTGCTGTAAGATTTTTTTTATTTAAAATATGTTATATGTTATTCTGTTCGAATTGGAAAAACATATTTTGATTCGAACCTTCTTATTTATTACTTTTAAAGCCGCCAAAAGTCCATAGTGGCTGGAATCGGACTCTAATAGCAATGACTATGAGACCTATCTGTCCTCAACTTTCAAATACCATTTACGATGAGTCGCCGTCAGATGATCTGTTGACTAGGTCAGCTGAAACCGATGAGGATTGTTTATATCTGAATGTTTGGGTACCGGAGGTTAGTAAAAAGCATTTTTGTTAATATAAATTATATAAATAATTAAATAAATATTATAAATTATTTAAAAACTTTTAGAGTGGTTTGCGTTATGCTAATTTACCGGTATTGGTAATATTAACAGGAGAAGACATGTCGTACGATTGGCCACGTAATAGAGTGACAGGTTTAGATATTGCAGCTGAGGGCTTTGTTGTCATAACTGTTCAATATCGCACAAACATTTTTGGTTGGCTTAATGTTCCCGGTAACAATGAGTTAAATGGAAACTTTGGTCTACAAGATCAGACAATGGCATTGCAATGGATTCACGAAAATATTAAAAGTTTTGGCGGCAATCCAAATCAAATAACTTTATTGGGTCATGGAACTAGTGGAGCACCTTGTGCGTTTTATCATTCTATCTTAAAATACAAGCATATGTCTTTTAATCAACTAATATTAATGTCTAGTGGAGATATCGAGCAAGCTTTACAGCCCGTAACATCGGTGAAAGAAGTTTCTAAGATTATAATTAGAAAACTGGGTTGTCAATTTGAAGAGTACAGTAAACAGTTAATGATGTGCCTTAGATCAAAGAGTGTAAGTGATTTGTTAAAAGCTTTTGAAACTGTGTACGATCATGGCAATGGAACTTTTCATTTGGGACCTAGTATAAGCACAAGTTTTAAGCAAATTCTCTATAATTCCTCTATTATGAACGGATTTCCCACCACCATGATAGGAATAACATCAAATGAAGGAGCATTTATGCAGGATTATTGGCTGGAGCTAACACGAGATAGTTACGCAGCTGTTAAAGAGTACATTAATTATACACTATTGAAAAATATTTTACCGGGACAAAGTAAGAGTATTAATAGTGTGGACTCCTACGGATTAGACGCATTAAACTGGCGTTATTTTAGTGATGATTTGAAAGATAATCCGATTCAATTGCTTGCAGCTGTACAGAGATTTGTGTCGGAATACAAATACGAAATACCCTTTTTTCAATTGCTCAATATTTTGTCCAATGTCACAGAAACATGGAATAACAATATTAACTTATTTGCATATATAAATCATTTCACAAACTCAATGGATATACGGGGAAAGGTTAATTTATTTGGTGGATCTTCTCATACCTCAGATTTGCCTCTTTTATTTGGACCGACATTATTTCAGCAAATTGCTCGACGTCGTCTCAATAGTGATGAAGAAAAAATATATCGTAAAATGAGAACGCCTTTAATAAATTTTATTAAGAATGGCAATCCTTCACCCGGTAGACCATATGGTGGATGGTCTCCTTACACTAACAAAAACAAATTTATATATGATTTAGGTGATACATGGGCAGCTTCTAATGATGATTCTACTCTTTTGGATGCAAAGAGTTTGCAGACAATTAAACAACAATTATATAAAGAAGAAAATGTACAATTAAGAAATTCAAGACCAAATCGTAACGAGTTCAGTAATTCATATCAGATGCCAACAACAAGCAATCGTGGACCAACAACAAATACGCACATACAAAGTTCACCTTACGCTGCTCATCTAATGAAAGTTTATGGATTTTATGAAGTATTTCTTCCTCAGGTAATTTCAAAGGACTATACACTTCACTACGATGATACGTCAATAACTCAACATTTACTTTTAATGGAAGCTTCGGCAGATGCTGCACGGTTTAAACATGGATTTTTTGTAATGTTGGCTCTGGTATGTCTTTTATTGATGTTACTTTGTTTATGTGTGTATTTATTGCGCCGCGATCCATTGTCACCTTCCCCGCGATTTGACTGTGATTTATGACAAAAGTGGTTCCTTCGACCGTCGAAAATATTCAAGCGTTATAGTAGCACAAATTCCAATACTAGAGTAGCCAACGATTTCAGGCGATCAACAACTAGTAGTAACTGGAACAGTCGACAGTCGAAACTTACCAAACATCTTCAGCACACCTCAACATCCCAGACACAAAGTTTTAAGCATCGCCCTAGGCAACTGGAACATCCAATGATAGAAATTCAGCCGAAAGGTCCGAAAAAAAGTATAAAACCAGGAAAAGAATTCATGGATGAGGCGAAAAATCCAAATGTATTGAAAACCATTGCGGAATCAGTTGTAGTACATCAAAATATGACCACTCCACAAGTCATGCACTACACGGATCATACTTCTATTAAAAACTGGCAATATCAGCTGACGTGTGAAAAATTATAGTTTTTAAAACACAGGTTATCGAATTCAATTGATTTCACTTATTGTAGCAATTGGTGATGCACTAAGTATTTTTTATATTATGTACAAAATATTATCTTGTTTCTATTTTTATATGTATGACTGTCAAAATCACTACTTTATGTTCTAAACACATACATATTATAAGCATGACATTACCGAATTTCGAAGAGTATCGGTCCAATTATTGTACAAAATTTTGACTTTAAGATTACAACTCTTATAGTATGTCAAAAAGTGAATTTCTGATACCCTTTCGATTCTTTTAATTAAAGTTGTACTGCATTATTACTTTATTTATCAACGTCATCAAAACCAATCTTATACTGGATTTAGTTTTTCCACTCTTTCCATGTGTGGACTTAGCAGTTTTTCTTATCGAACCTTTTAACACACTTCAAGCCTTTAATTGAAGAAAAACTACATGCACCAAAATCTGAATTTTTTGTTTTATGTTTCTTTTGAAGCTTAAATAACTGTTAAAAGAGTTTCAACATTTTTATAAGAACAAATGGCAATGTTAGAATTCCGTTAGAATTCGAATTTTTATAACGCCCATTATTACATCTAACGGAATTTTAGCATTACATATTGCCAGAAACAGCTCTTAAGCCAAAGATTATAATGATTAATATCTATTAAAATGTGTCTATATTAAATTTTTTATAAGAATAAAATTTAGCTTTAAATAAAAAATATGTTTTTTAGTCTTTTCATGCGTTAACCCATATTACACTAAGTAATAATGCATAAAGTCAAACAATTAATTAATTTATTCCAAAAAAAAAATTGAAAATTTATTAATTTTGCCTAAAAGAGTACCCCTTTCTTACAAAGCGAGTGGGAAAATTACTTAATAACACTGTACAACAGTGAAAAAAAGTGCAAGGTCGTGACTATTTGGGTCGTTTTCTACTATCAAATTGTAGTAAAACCCTATACTCAGTTGGCAAATTTAGTGACCGTTTTATTTTTATATGTCTAAAAAAGGTGTGATCAGTTTTTACCAAATATCTGAACGTGCCTAGATCCCAAAAAAATAAATTTTTAACTTAAATTTTATAATATCTCAAAATACGGCTTTTGCGAAAAAAATAACTCTTTTGTTGTGTACAATAAATCTCTATTAAAAGATTGCGCTATTTTTAGGTTATATACAGAAATCGAATTTTTAATAATTAAAACTAAAAAATATAGTGTCACAATGTTCCGCAACTTTGTTCAAGAGTATTTGGTCTAATTTTTTTCTGAATGTACCAACATCGAAAAACACCCAAATAAAATGTATTTGATACATTTGTAAGAAACGTGACAATACCGCCACCTTGCTGCAGTTTTTTTTAATTTTTAGAAACGAAAAAATAGATACTGACAAAAACTTTCAAAAGAGATGTCTGTAATGAAATTTCGACAAAAAGAAAAGAATGTAGAATCAAAAGTAGTAGAATCCGACACTTTTTTGCACGATTTCATTAAAATTTTAATATTTTAAGTGCATTTGAAGCAATTGTTGTTCATATGTGATTTAAAATTCATCTCTTGAAACGGTCAAAACTCACTAAATGAGACGAAAATCACTAAAATGATCGTAAGTCTGAAGATAATGACACTTTTGAGTTTATTTGTTGCATACGCAGTTTTTGTAAAAACTGGTATCAAATTTAAAATTTCTAGATAATTTGTCCACTTTTGACCCTAGCCTTTATATAAGTTCCAATGACAAAAATATCTTAAATTTACAAATCTTGATAAAATGTTTGTATGATAACAAAACTCAGCAAATATTAGTCTCAATAAACGAGAAAAACAAAACAGATATTTGACTTCTGTGTTGAAGGGTCGGACTTGACCAATTATAGCAAACTTTAAAATTTTCATTCAAAAAAACAACAGATTGATAAACTCTAACAGCCTGTTTTCGAAAATGAAAATATTGTTTCGTTCGTAAAAATAACGAAACGTAAATCAATTTGGTTTTTGTAAAATTAAATAAATTCTAGTGAGTGACAACTTAAAAGCTTTCGTGTCTTAAGCTTTTTTGGGGTTTTTCTTAAACAAATTCATTCGTATAAAGCGAATGAAAACGTTAAAATTCCTAACGTTGAACACAGTAAGAAGAACCCGTTCGAACGATGAAGTTATATTTGAGAAGGTTTCCTCATTTTCTTCACATTTATTAGTGGCCGCGAATGCCTCCCATCTATTTAGGCATCAACACCACAACCTATATCAACCAAAAAAGAAAACAAAATAGCCAGGTAATGAAAGAATTGGTACTATTGAGGAAACAAGTAGCCCCACAGGAGGCAATTTTAGGTGTGATGCAGTCTCAGGACGTATCTGTGAAATTTCCAAAGCTGCAAAAACTATGATTTAATTAAATATTTAAAATAGATTTTAATTTGGTAATTGTGAATTTTTAAAATTAAAATTTAATTTTATTTTTTTTTTATTTTTATAAACAAAGGCAATTGACTGACAGGGTTACCACCGACAAGCTACATTTTACATATAAAAAAGCTTGGATATTTCAAAATACATATATTGGCAATAATGTTTCCTTATTTATTTATTTATTAAAAAAGTCTACAGAATAATTTCTTACAGACTATAATTATGCAATAATGTATAATACATTTATGATTTAATAATATAATGTTTAATTATTTAGAAATATTATAATATTACGTTTAATAACATTTATTGGTAAAGAATAATCAATAAATTGGTAAAGCTCGTTGAAATTAGCAAAAAGTTTTCTCAATGAATCAGCATTTGCATAGTTTGACCGATGAGCTTTAAGTGTGATAGGATAAAAATACCGTGTTGGACGGTTTGGTATGGTGAATGATATATTTGATAGTAAGAATTCGGAATGTACATTGCCATTAATTAAGTTACATACAAACGACACATTTAGCATAGTTCTTCTACTTTTTAGGGAAGGTAGTTTAATCAGAGCTAGTCTGCTTGCGTATGAAGGTAGATGAGATTCAGGATCCCAAGGTAAACCTCGTAAACAGAACAAAAGGAATTGTTTCTGAACAGATTCAATACGGTCAATGTGAACGTTATAAACAGGATCCCAAACAACTGAACCATATTCTAGAACTGGTCTCACCAGTGATGTAAAAAGAAGTTTTGTGATGTAAGGATCAGTAAATTCTTTAGCCCATCTTTTAATGAATGCTAATAATCCTCTAGCTTTATTTATTGTTAGATCAATATGGGAAATAAAATTTAGTTTTGTATCGAGCATTATACCCAGATCTACGAAGGAGTTTACTAACTCCAATGGTTTTTCACCCAGCAAATAATTTGACTGAATAGCACTATTTCTGCAAAAACGCATTATCTTACATTTGTTTGTGTTCAACTCCATAAGGTTTACATTGCACCAGTAGTAAAACCTGTCTAGATCATGTTGTAAAAAACTATGGCTTGATTTATCATTATAAGTGAGAAAGATCTTTACATCATCCGCAAACATTAATATATTGCAATAATTTAAAACTTCAGGCAAGTCATTTATGAGTAGGGAGAAAAGTAATGGACCTAAATGGCTTCCTTGCGGAACTCCAGAGGTAACTTTTATAGATTTAGATGAACAGTTTTTATAACGAACAATTTGTTTCCTGTCAATTAGATACGATCCTATCCAATTCAGGCAATTTGGTGAGAACCCCATAGAATATAGCTTGGTGATAAGGAGTTGATGGTTTACTTTATCAAAAGCTTTACTAAAATCAGTGTAAATTACATCGGTTTGTTTTCTATTTATAAATCCTTGATTGATTAAAGTTGTCAAATGGAGAATGTTTGTCGTGGTAGAACACCCCTTTCTAAAGCCATGTTGACATGGTGACAATAAAGTTGATACTTTGTAGGTTAAATCGTATGTAATCATTTTTTCAAAAAGCTTGGGAATTGAATCGAGTTTTGCAATTCCTCTATAGTTTTTTACATCTGATTTGCTGCCTGATTTAAATAAAGGTGTAATAAAGGATTTTTTCCACTTATTTGGAAAGTAACTATATTTAATTGACAAGTTAAACATTATCTCCAGTGGTAAAGACAGGCTATCTGCACACTTTCTTAAAATACAATTTGGTACACCGTCAGGTCCAAAGTTAGATGTTGATTTAAGTCTTTGTAGTTCATATGCAATCTCTGTATGGTCGAACACAGGCAAGCGAATACTTTGAGTTGAATTAATTGGAAATGGATAAGGATTAAAACTTTCGTATTTCTTGTCAGAATATGTTGACGAAAAAAAGTCAGCAAACATATCAGCTATAATATCATCATTATCAGATTCACAATTTTGAAATTTCATCACATCCGGAAAGGCAATGCTTTTTCTTTTTAAGTTAACGAAATTATAGAAAGATTTTGGATTATTTCTTAAATTCGATTTAATTTTCGTAATATAATTCTTATAAAGAATCAAATTCAATGAGTTGTATTCAGCACGATAAATAGAGTAATTTCCGTAATCATTCAAAGAGCCAGTTAATTTATATTTCCGAAATAGTTTGTTTCTTTTGTTTTTTAATCTTGTCAACGATTTAGAATTCCATGGTGGACCTGTGTTTGTAGTAACATAACGTTCAGGTATAAATTTATACATTGCAGAATATATGATACTATAAAATTTATCAATCACAGAATCAATATTATATGCGATACAGGAACTATTCAATTTAACAGACAACATGTTATGCCAATCAATATTATTAAAATAATTGCTCATTTTGTAATAATTTGCTTTTTTAAAACAGAATTGTTTTTTATTATTTTTGAACCTATTAGACGTTGTAGGATGATCGTAAGAAAGGATTGTTTCCAAAGTTGGATGATGAAGATCCTCCGGAAAAGTTAATGGACAGGATCGCACTAAATTACAATCATTTGGCTCATTTACGAATAACAAATCCAACAATTTATTGTTTGTATTAAACACATCATTTATTTGAAAAAGGCATGAATCCAAAATATTGTTTAAAAAATCTGTAGAATTTAATGGCACCAGATGTGAAGAGTCCGGCGGATTGTTCCATATAACTGATGGTATGTTAAAATCTCCAAAAACAAATATATAGTCCATAGAATTAGCCGATTTTGCCATATGGCTAATAGCTTCAAAATGTTTGTTATAAACTGCGCACTCAGAGCGTGGAGGAATATATGAGCAGCTTATTAATAAGTTTCTATTTTTCAATTTGATTTTTATAGCAATGAACTCTATATCATCACCGGACGAGAATAATACAGCAGGTAAAACAGTAGAGACTGCTATAAATACACCTCCTCCAATACGATTTTGCGTTCTATCTCTTCTGAATATTTGGTATTTGTCACAAAGTATTTCGGTATTTAAAACATTTTCTTTTAGCCAGGTTTCAGTGAACACGATAATATGATAATTACAATCAAAACTACTAACATAAAGTTTAGATAGTTTTTTGTTCAAGCCACGAACGTTTTGGTAAATAAAATTTAGTTGGTTTACATTCGATTTGATTAGTTTTTTGAATCGTTTAAGTCTGCTGATGGAATTCTGACGACATTGTTAACTCTAGAATTGTTAGTAGTTCTATATTCTCGAACATAAGTATTTGACGGCCAAAAGTCAGGATCAATAATTTTATCATATAGATCAAAGGGAACTGTGAGTTTAAATGACGTGATGGACCTTGGTTCAGAATATCTAAATTTCTTTATTGAAATATCCGTATGTGTATTTAATTTAGATTTGATAAATGCATCAATATCATTTGTTGATGTTTCATATGCAAATCTAGATACAAAAATGGACTTTCTAGGAGGAATAACATTTAATTGAATTTGGATAGAATCAGTTTCATTAGATGCGGTTAAAGATGAAGTTGTTTGAATAATAGAAGAGTTTGGTTCAGGATTTATTTTACTTGCGTTAGAGGCTGTAGTAACGAAAGAAAAAAGCTCTTTTTATGTCAAAATTATATTGACGAAAGCTTTTAAACGTTTTAGAAAAACCTAAATTTGAGCTTAATCGTAAGCAAACGAAAACAAATGTGACAAGACTTTTGTTTTCGAAAAACAGGCTGTAAATTCTGAAATATAATTGTAAGGCAGCGGATGAATTATTGTGTTATCCAGATTTAGACTCCGTATAGGGTTAATAATAATATTATTACATCTGGCATCACATTATTTATTCACACAAAAACATCAGCATGTGGCAACATTTTCATTGTTTATGTTTTGCATTGACTGATCTGGTAGGACCCAATTCTGAAACCTGCACGTGTTTTGAGAGTTGTCTTCAATTATTCAGTTCATTCTTCTTGGAATGCAATTTTTAAAAAATATATTACTTTGTGTCTAAAATAATTACAATAACAAGTTAAAATAAAAGTTTGAGTTGTATTTGTAAAAGTTTAATTCAATTTCACAATGGGTACAATGAAAACATTTGATATCGACATGTTTCCAAGCGATTTGGAATTCTCTGTTTTTACTGGCGATGAAATCAAACGTCTCAGCGTAGTAAAGATTATTACGGGACTTACATTTGATCCATTAGGTCATCCATTGCCAGGAGGTTTATACGATAGTCAAATGGGTTCATTTGGTAAACGCATGGAGCCGTGTACTACATGTCTAAATATACAAGCGTGTCCTGGGCACTTGGGTCACATTGAGTTAAATGCTTTAGTTTATAATCCGTTTTTCATTAAATTAGTTCAAAAGATCGCCAATGTTTTTTGTTTTCATTGTCAAAAAATTCAAGCTAAAGGTGAGTTTAAATTTAATACGAAGTTTTCAATTATTTTTGCTACTTGCAAAAGTAGGAATAAGTAATTGATATTGTAAACGAATTTTAAGACCTAAGGTTTTAAGGAAATCCTTAGAATCCGATGTGCTTCACTGTTTTAACAACCAAAATCAAAGACCCAATGCTTAAATACTTTTTGTTATATTTCAGAACACGAAACTGAAATACTTATACTTCAATTACGTCTTATTGATGCTGGATATATTGTGGAAGCACAAGAATTAGAGATCTACAAATCTGAAATAGTGTTGAGCAATGTAGAGACATTGGTGAAGTTAGAAAATGGCGATAGTGCCCATCCTCGTATTGCTGAAATGTATCAATTGCTTAAAAAAGGACAAATGAATAAGGTGAATGTGACAAAAACTTCTTGTGCTCTTCGTTCAGCTGTCGTTAACGTAGCTCTTCAACGCCCTTCTAGAAAGAAGTGTTTACACTGCTCGTTGCCTTTGAGGAATATTCGATACCTACATCGCAAATTAGTGTATTACATGGGAATTGCTGAAATCAAAAGCAAGTGAGTAAAATATCTATGTTATAAAAAAAGAAAATACCTATATTGAACTTTAACTGACCTTTTTTAAACTAAAATTGTATTTATTTAGTTCATAAATTTCATAAGATTAAAAGACAGTATAACAATAAATTAAAGATTAAAAGACAGTATAACAATAAATAAAACAAATAGGTTTTATTTCTAAACTAATAGGTTTAATTTTTGTTCCAAAAAAAATTCCTCATTTCATTTATGTAATAATAATAAATTAAACGATTTAAAAAAGGTCAGAAAAGTTGCAACATTTATGTAAATTATAATATGGTTTATACATAATGACTTTTTTTATTCAAAATTTATTTCATAGGTTTAAAGATATCGAAGATGTAAGTGGTCAACACAAAGTTATATTTGCCGACGAATGTCGCAAATTTTTGCGTCAGATATACAATAACTATCCAGAATTGATACAATTACTTTTTCCTATTCTCAAAGTTAACATAAGTCCCACCAAAGGTGAGGAAGACTGTCCGGTTGATATATTTTTTATGGATACGATACCAGTGACACCTCCTAAAGCACGTCCATCAAATATTTTACACGACCAAATTGTTGAGCACGCTCAAACAGGTCTTTACCGAAATATAATTGAAAACAATTCAGTTTTACGTGTAGTTATGAAACATATTAAAGGACAAGTTGATGAACTGTCAGATGAGGCAAAGGTAAGTAAAAAGTATCATAGGTTGACGTTCCTTTAAAACTGTTTAAGTAATTTTCGATACAAATTTTCGAAACAGTAACATTAAGGATCGATTTTTATGAAATTGTTAATAAACTAGATTTTTTTAGTTGTTGAGCTATTGAATTCCAATACTTGATAAGCATTTTTATCTCACTTCAAACACTTCTGACGGTTTACCGTTCGACACCGTTTATCTCCGTAATGTCTTTTAAAAATATACAATACATTTAAAAATTTAAAATTCATAAAAATATAATATTTAACATTAATTGTTAATAGGCCAACATAAACATGCTTAGTAAGTACTTACTTAAATGGCCTATATGTGGGTCAAAAGCCAAGCATATTTTAGAATTACGTGAGCTTCGATCTTGTCCGCATAGTCTTCAACTTCTTTGGAAATTTTATTTTTTTTTTTACTTGGTCTTTCTATCGATGTTTCGGACGTCCCTTTCCACAAGTTCCCTCGGGATCATTTTCGAACACATTACTTAAGTATTTTCATGGAACCACACAACATAAACTATCCAACACTACTTTTTAATACGTTTTACTACGTCATCATACATGGTTCATTCGATGTCTATATAAGCTTTTTATATACCGCAATTTTAGTTCTTACAGAGCGGGCTTTTTTCCTTAGCTGCCTGCTTAGTCCAATACAGCATTTGTTGGCAATTATGATTTTTCGTTTGATTTCGAAACTTAATTCTTTACTTAATATGATGTTTAAATCCATCATAGTATTAAAGTGGGTCTTCATGAATTTTTACTAAATTAAAAAAAAAATATATATATCAATATTTTCATAAAATAAAATTTGTATTTGATATCTTTTGCTAGGCTGTGTTTAGTGGCACAAAAGGAGAAACTCCATATGAAAAGCTATATAATGCTTGGCAAACTTTGCAGACGTCCATAAATGTGTTGCTAGATGTTAACATGTCAAGAGACGCACCAACTTCGGCTGGTTTAAAACAAGTTCTGGAAAAGAAAGAAGGTCTTATACGAAAGCATATGATGGGAAAGCGTGTAAATTATGCTGCACGTACAGTTATTACACCAGATCCCAATATTAACGTTGACGAAGTTGGTATACCTGATATATTCGCTAGGAAATTATCGTATCCCGTACCGGTGACACCTTGGAATGTTGCAGAATTGCGTAAAATGGTTATGAATGGACCAAATGTACACCCTGGGTAAATACTGAGTTTAATTTTTTTAATGTTTAAAATTTTTACATTTATATTTTTAGTGCTAATTACATACAGGATGAACGAGGCTACACTACCCTAATTCCTGCTGATAATGCTGCTAAAAGAGAGAGCATGGCAAAATTGTTGTTTAATTATCCAGAAAAGGGAATTAAAATCGTACACCGTCATGTTTTAAACGGAGACGTGTTACTTCTGAATCGTCAGCCTTCACTACATAGACCTTCAATTATGGCGCATAAAGCTCGTATATTACAAGGTGAAAAAACATTTCGTCTTCATTACTCCAACTGCAAAGCTTATAATGCAGATTTTGATGGTGATGAAATGAATGCTCATTTACCACAAAGCGAAGTTGCACGTTCTGAAGCATATAATTTAGGTGCGTATGAGAACTGGTTGCAACTGAATGTTATTTTAATGGAATTTATGTAATTTTAGTTAATGTCGCTAACAATTACCTGGTACCAAAGGATGGTACACCTTTGGGGGGTCTTATTCAAGATCACGTTATTTCAGGTGTAAAGCTATCGTTGCGCGGTCGATTTTTTAATAGAGATGATTATCAACAACTAGTTTTCCAAGGTTTGTCTCACATTAAGAAAAATATCAAACTCTTACCACCAACAATTATAAAGCCAATACAGCTGTGGTCGGGAAAACAAGTAATTATTTCAATACTATACATGCCGTAAATGGAATTTTAAATTATGTTTTTTATGTTTAGATTTTGTCTACCATAATAATAAATTTGATACCTGAAGGTTACAACCCTATATCATTGAATTCTGTTGCAAAAATAGGATCTAAGGTAAGGCCTAGATATTTCAATAGCTTCAAACATAAACTAATTTATATAAAATTTATCTTACAGCATTGGATGGTTGTTAAGAATAGAGCAGCAGTAGCTGGTGGCACAGAACTACAGGAAAATCAAATGTCAGAAAGTGAAGTAATCATACGCAATGGTGAACTATTAGTTGGCGTATTGGATAAACAACAATATGGTGCCACAACATACGGTTTAATTCATTGCATGTACGAGGTCAGTTTAGAATTTTATATTGTTACTATATAAATTTTCATTAAAGAAATTATTTTTATTTTGTAGCTCTATGGTGGCGATACATCTACTTGCTTATTGACAGCCTTTACTAAAGTATTTACCTTCTTTTTACAACGTGAGGGTTTTACGTTGGGCGTAAAGGATATTCTTGTCACCGGTGCAGCAGACAACAAACGGCGTAAAATTATACAAGAGAGTAGAGAAATAGGAAATGCTGCATTAGCTTCAGCTTTGGACTTGGAGGATGTTCCTGAATTGGACGTATTGTCAGAAAAAATGGAGGACGCATATATAAAAGATCCTAATTTCCGCGTTGTCTTAGATCGTAAATACAAATCTATGTTGGATAATTATACCAATGATATCAATAAGTATAATTCGAGATTTAAAATGAAAATGTATATTTATTAATTTAGCTTTTCTTTTTGTTTAGAACATGTCTACCAAATGGTTTGATAACAAAATTCCCTAGCAATAATCTACAATTAATGGTTTTATCTGGTGCTAAAGGTTCAATGGTGAACACCATGCAAATTTCTTGTATGTTAGGTCAAATTGAATTGGAAGGTAAGAGGCCACCACTTATGATCTCCGGAAAATCATTGCCCAGTTTCACTTCATTTGAGACATCACCGAAATCCGGCGGTTACATTGATGGTCGTTTCTTAACTGGTATACAGCCGCAAGACTTCTTTTTTCATTGTATGGCAGGTCGTGAAGTAAGTTTAAATATATACATTTCTTCTTAAACAAATTACATTTATTATACATGTTGTCCATAGGGTCTTATTGATACAGCTGTAAAAACTTCTCGTTCGGGTTATTTGCAACGTTGTCTTATCAAGCACTTAGAGGGTTTAACAATAAACTATGATATGACTGTTCGTGATAGTGACAATACTGTAGTGCAATATCTTTATGGAGAGGATGGCCTTGATATTTTAAAGTCAAAATTCTTTGACAATAAATTTGGCACTTCATTTTTAACTCAGAATGCTTCAGTTATTCTGCGTCCACAGGAATTATCTAATATTAAAAATGACGAAGAAATTTCTAAAGTTCACCGTCATAATAAAAAACTACGTTCTTGGTTAAAGAAACGCGGCAGTATTGTAAATTCACACACAAACTATATTTCGCCCTTTACAGAATTCTCTGCAGAACTCCGAAAGGAAATTGAAGTGGATAATCCAAATGAAATTAATGAAAAAACGGGCAGACGCCGTATTGATGAAGCCATTATTAAGCTATGGCATAAGGCAGATGAGGAGAGTAAAAAATTGTATCAAAAGAAATATGGTCGCCGCCCTGATCCAACAAATTCAGTCTACCGCCAAGATACTATTTTTGGTTCTGTATCAGAGAAAATTGAACAAATTGTAGCCGATTACATTGAAAAACACCCAAATAGAAAAGATGCTGTCACTGATGTTATGTATGTTAAAAATGTTAAGGCTTTAGCTGCCCCAGGGGAACCAGTAGGCTTACTAGCTGCACAGTCTATTGGTGAACCATCTACGCAGATGACACTAAACACTTTTCACTTTGCTGGTCGTGGTGAAATGAACGTCACTTTGGGTATTCCTCGTCTGCGAGAAATTCTAATGATGGCTTCCGCCAATATTAAAACCCCATCCATGGACATACCAATCAAATCCAGTCAGGAAAAGGCTGCGGAAAAATTGCGGATTTCTTTGAATAGAGTGACTTTAGCAGATGTTTTGCAATGTATGTATAACATAATTTTTTAACCTACACTACATTTTCACTTAGATGGTTTAAACTGCATTTTTAATGTTATCTAAAAAGCCTAATGCTCTTTTCGCAAAAATACCAATTATAACGTATACTTAATTTAAAATTTTAATTCTAAACCCTGATAAAAATTTTGCTTTGTTCAAAACCTAATTAAGTAAAGGTGGAAACATACTGTTACCTCTATATTTTATCATTATCATAAACATGAAATTTGTATACAAATTTTTTACTGACTGACAGTTTATTCTACGATAAACAATAATCGTCATCTTACTAAATTATAAATTTGTCTCTTTCAGATGTAAATGTAAAATCTCAGTTAGTTCAACAACCCACCAGGTCACAAAAATATGAACTGACTTTCCAATTCCTACCACGTGAAGTTTATAGTGATGACTTTTGCGTCAAACCCAAACAAATACTCAGATTTATGAATATGAAATTTGTCAGCCTTCTCTTTCGTGCAATTATTAAGTCAAACAAATCAAAATCTGCTGTGTAATTAAACAGAGTAAAATTTTTTTTAATTAGAGAAATAATTGTGGTTTATTTTTAGCATTGAAATGGGTGAATCCAAAAAGGACGACTCTAAGAATGATGAAAAATTAGATGGCGAAGATGGTGATAACAGATCATTTGAGAATAATAAAAAATCAAAATCAAATATTTCCGCCAACGACAAAGATGACTCTTCAGACGATGAGCAGGGTAATGACGATGGTGATGATGCCACTGGTATTAAATTGAAGTCACGTAAAGTAGATGAAAATGACTATGACGATCCAGAAGAAGAAGAACTAATTGATGGTAAGAACAAAATAATTATCAGGCATGTCTTATATTATAAACGAAATTATATCCGTAGTAATTTTAGATTCGAAAATAGTTCAAATTCAGTATGTTGTAATATCTGTAAAAGATGTTTAAAATAAACAGAAGTTTATTTTAAAAATAAGCTGTATGCAGCAGTTTTATCAAAAATAACAAAATGTTCGGGATTTAAATTTCAAAAATAAAAATTATTCGCATTTGATCCCAAAACATCGGCGAATAAATAAATATGTAGCATTTTTATCTGTTAGTGTTGCACTTTAAAAATAAAAACTAGTTTTATTACGTAAAATTTCTTCATTTTATATTTTCTAAAAAAATGCAACGCGAAATTCAACAGAATTAAGATCTGAGACATTTTTTTATTAAATACAAACTTTTCTTTTTAGCTGATGTCGATGATTATAATGATGATAACTTACTTGACAATGAGGCTGT
Organism: Stomorhina lunata; assembly: GCA_933228675.1. Taxonomy (NCBI): domain Eukaryota; kingdom Metazoa; phylum Arthropoda; class Insecta; order Diptera; family Rhiniidae; genus Stomorhina; species Stomorhina lunata. Next base: position 78,020,705 of record OW121744.1, read on the forward strand.
TGAGGACAATGGCGAAGAAGTAGACAGCGATAAAAACGAGAAAAAAATTCTTGATAACCACATGGTGGAAAGCTATGTTTACGACAAGAAGCATCATTTATGGGCTAAATTGGTCTTTAACGTAAGTTTTTTCTTGCTTTTGATATTTTAACTAGGCAAAATGTATTTTAATTTAAGACAGCACTAGTAAAGTAAGGTTATTAATGCCCCTATTGCCGTTCTTAACTCAACTCAGTTTGGTTACTTTTTGATATTGCGGAACTAAAAAACGTTGAGTTCCGCAATATCAAAAATAATTTATTTGAGTAAAAGTTGGGTCGACTGGCAGATTTTTATACCCTTAATCACCATAGGTGGAAAGGGTATTATATGTTTGTGCTGATGTATGCAACGCATAGAAATATTGATCTTAGACCGACCCACCTTTATGTATACCAATAGACTTAGAATCACTTCCTGATTTCCTGAGTCCTGATGAAATTATAGCAGTTCTTAAGTTAATTTGATGACATTTAGTACATACTGATAAATTGTAGAAGTAACATCATCGCTATTGAAATTGGCTAAAATCTGAACTTTATTTCTGGTACCACTTATATGTCTCAATTTAGTGCTTATATTAACAAAAATCACTGTACCAAGTTTCATTGAAATCGGTCCACTGTTGACCATAGCTCCTATACGAAATCTCGTAAATCTGAAGATAATTACAATTTTATGTTTATTTGTTGCCCACGTAATTGTTGTACAAACTGTAATTAAATTGCTGAATATCTGGCAAATTGGTCTATATTTGACCTAGCATATAAGAACTAACAAATAATGAAAACAAAATTTTGCAAATATGTATCTGGATTTATGCGAGAAAAAAAGGTAGTGAAGGGTATCATAGGGCGGCTATAAAACTTTTTTACTTGTTTGGGCTACGTTAGTTTAGCCGCAGTGGTAATTTAATTTGTATCGGTAATAAGAATCAAGAAAATAAGAATTAGCAATTGAGAATTAGGGCTATATATGAGTTTTATTCGATCTTCGACTATGGTCGAAATTGCTTATCGAACGAATTTGCAATTGTGCATTATTATTGTGCATTTCGCTTATTTGAATTATTCACAATAATGATGCAATTTGAACGGGTTGTAATTTAAATGAACAAAATTAAGCTAAATTTTTAAATAATTTCGTTGGAAAGTGCTAAAGTATAATAATATAATTGAGGACCTATGCTTCACTGGGAGTCAAAGATCAGAAAAAGAATAATATAGAAAAATAGTTATTAAACATTTTACAAAAATGTGATAGGTTAGGTTGAGAGGTAATGCCAGGAAAGTGGCATCTTCACTCGGAGACCTTCGGGTCCATTGTGATCCTTTCTGAAAGTAAATAACGATAGCGGGAAGAGAGAGAGAGAAGAGTGAAGGGAGATGTTTCTAGATAGTGTCAGAGATAGAGAAAGGGAGTCGTAGAGAAATGTTGTCCAAAACGCTACCCTAGAAAAAGACACCCGTCTAACTAAACCATCTGAGTCCCAGTATAAAACCTACAACGTTAGTCAGTTCGCACTGCTGTATGTCGCCCAGTTCCTCGTGGAACCTATTGCCTAGAAATTTAGTCTCTGGTTTTGGAGCATATGACAGTGGCAGAGGATGTGCTCGACAGTTTCGGACGAATCTACGTCTAAGCATAGTCTGCAAATGTCCTGAATTGATCTATCCCATCTATTTAGTCTGGAATTCAGGGCGCAGTGGCCAGTTTGAAAACCTCGCAATAAGCATTTATAAAATTAAGCACATAGATGTGTCAAATCTGATTCCTTTCATTTACCGAACACCCACAATTAAGATAATTAAGATAAATATTTTAATCAAAAATTTAACCTGCTTTGGAAGTTTTAAATGGAAATGGTTTGAGGCAATAGCTGGTAGATTCCTACAGCTTTAATATACAAAAATCTCCATAAAATATTCTTATGATCAAAAAATTGAACACGGACACTTACCATAAAAAAAAACTCAACAATTTTTTCAGATTTGACCTTATCATCGTATAGTCTTCAGTGTTGACCAACTTTTGTAATATTGTAATATTTTGTCTTTTCAGCTCGATATGAAATACAAACAACCAAATTTATCTTCGATTATCAAGGAATTGGCACAAAAAACTGTTATACATCAAGTGGATAAAATTAATCGTGCCATCATCTACAAAGGCAATCAGGATGAACAGACTCTTAAAACAGATGGTATCAATATTGTTGAGATGTTCAAACACAACACGATTTTAGATATAAATCGCTTATATTCGAACGATATACATGCTATCGCTCGAACTTATGGTATTGAAGCAGCTGCACAAGTAATTGTACAAGAAGTAACAAACGTTTTCAAGGTATACGGCATTACGGTAGACCGTCGCCATTTATCACTGATAGCTGACTACATGACATTTGATGGGACATTCCAACCATTATCACGTAAAGGAATGGAACATTCTTCTTCTCCTCTACAGCAAATGTCGTTTGAATCATGTTTACAATTTTTGAAAAATGCAGCAGGTGCTGGTTGTGGTGACGAATTAAATTCGCCATCTAGTCGATTGATGGTTGGATTACCGGTTAAAAATGGCACCGGTGCCTTTGAACTGTTGACAAAAATATGTTAAATAATAGAATTTAATTTTCAATAAATTTATTGTATATATTTTGTACAATATTAATATAAAAACTTTGATTTTGTCCATGGTTTTGTCAATTTATGTATGTATATTTGTTTGTATGTATAAATATAAAATTAAATATCGTCGGCTTATATGTAAAATGGCTTATCTGCAGATTTTAGAAGTTCCGTATGACGTAGTGTTAATTTTTTTTTATCAAAATGTACATAAACAATTTTTTCGAAGACAAAATGGTTTATCTACATTGTATTTCCTAAGCAATCATAGAAGTTGTAAACAAAAAATTTGTAAAAACGTTAAACTCTTAAAGCTTATTAAACTTTTCTGATGAGTGGTAAATTCAAATGTGTTTTCAATAATTCTATTTTCTATCTTCACACTGTTCAACGGAAAATGCAGTGTTTTTAGTGATTTTTGAAAGGCTTAGCACTTAGCATAAACTTCAAAAAAATACATTCTATGACTCTTAACAATAAGAAGATATCTTCTTTCAAATAGCAGAGACGAAAAATCTAAATCTTTTAACTTTTATAAAATACACTTTTTCAAAAAAAAAAATTATTACCAATAAAATATAATAAACTGTACGACGTGTATTACAATTTTTATACATAAAAGGATCCCAAATCACGAGTAATATTTAAAAGGAATTACAAAAATTTCTTAAAATATGTTAAATTATGCAAATCCACAATTCCACTTCTAGTACATCTACACATTTTAAAATGTATATAAAAATGTTCGAAGACAAAAAGTCTGATCTACCGTAAAATCGCAAACATTAGGTTTTATTTAATAATTTTTATTTCAGAAAATGAAGAGTCTACCAATTGTATTGCATAAGATCACTTTGTTAAAAACTCACTAATAAGAGAATAAAAAGAGTTTTGCTTCTCCTGAAAAATCTGTATTTTGCAGATAAACAATTTTAGATATAGGCCCACGATATACGTATAACTCATTTGCAATAATAGAGTCAAACTCCAAAGAAACCAAGTTTCAAATAAAAATCGTGTTATTAAAAGAATTTTCAAAATCATTAATGAGCTCAAACAAGAAATCCAAAACATGAAAAATATAGTAAATGGTAAAATGACGCTGCCAGTACAATTATAATTTAAGTAATTAAATTTTATAAAAGAAAAAAAAAATAATGATCTCAAAAACTCAATTTAGGACTTTAACTCTTTATCGCATATGAATATTAATGCTAAATATAAATTAGTCCGATTCTCCTGAACTGTCGGAATATGCTGCTAACATAGATAACCCTCCAACAGTTGGTGGTGTAGAACTACTACATTTGGATAAGGTTTCATTGATTAAATTATTGGATTTAACTTCATTTGATAATGAGCCTGTCTGAAGACTTTCTTTAGTTTTTTGTTTGACTACAACAAGAGGTTGTTTACGCTTTACTAAATTATTAATAGTTTGGTTTTTTCGTACAGCTCCGGATGAAAGTGTTAAAGTTTTATTATTCCCCACTGCACTCAATTCAGTAGTTTTAGACTGTTTAGCTGGTTTAGGTGCTGCAAATGTTTCTTCTTCAATTTCTTCAATTATTTCCTCCGCAATAATTTTTTTATTTGAGCTTGAGGTATTTGAATTATTTTTAAATTTGATTGATCTGCAATTAAAAAAAAAAACATATAAGATTATCCATTGGTAACAAACTTTAGCAGCTGACTAATTAAATATAACATACTTTAATGATCAGAATTAATATATGTTGGTTAAATAAAACGAAAAAGATGTACATAATTTATTTGTTGCAACAATTACAATATACACAATCGGCAATTTTTTAACTGAATACTACAAATAATTCGCCATTTTCTAGATCGCAGATTCCATGAGAAACTCTAGGACATACAGTAGTGTTAACTGAGTGATGTTGTATGATTTTTAATTGGACTTAGATAGCATAGATAGGTCTCTACTCTCTTTGGTAACACTTGCTTGTTACCTCTTTATTTAATGTAACTACTATCTTTTTTCTTCACATTAAATTCTCCTAGCGCCTATACTAGTCTATATCTTCTCTGTTCTACTCTTTTGATATCAAATATGTTTCTTTAACATTATTCAAACCAAGGCGAATTCATTACAGGTGGTGGCAAGAATACAACAAATACAACATGACAAAATGAAACCCCATGTTGTTTTTGTAGGTTTGCTTACATTTTGTCAAATTTTTGTTCGTTAAATTTCCAGGCGAATTCATCAGCTGGGCTCTTGATACCACTTTTATTCTTACACTATGATTCAAACATACAGTCCCATTTGAGCTAAGGGGAGACAAAAAACAATAAATATTTTTTTAAACTTTTTGACTCTGAAAACCAAGGCGAATTCATTACAGGTGGTGGCAAGAATACAACAAATACAACATGACAAAATGAAACCCCATGTTGTTCTTGTAGTTTTGCTTACATTTTGTCAAATTTTTGTATGTAAAATTTCAAGGCGAATTCATCAGCTGGGCTCTTGATATCACTTTCATTATTACACTATGCTGAAGTGATGCTGAAAACCATAGTGTAATAATGAAAGTGATATCAAGAGCCCAGCTGATGAATTCGCCTTGAAATTTTACATACAAAAATTTGACAAAATGTAAGCAAAACTACAAGAACAACATGGGGTTTCATTTTGTCATGTTGTATTTGTTGTATTCTTGCCACCACCTGTAATGAATTCGCCTTGCTGAAAACTCAAAATTCAGAGCAAGGCGAATTCATTACAGGTGGTGGCAAGAATACAACAAATACAACATGACAAAATGAAACCCCATGTTGTTTTTGTAGGTTTGCTTACATTTTGTCAAATTTTTGTTCGTTAAATTTCCAGGCGAATTCATCAGCTGGGCTCTTGATATCACTTTCATTATTACACTATGATTCAGAGTACATAATTTTATTTTTGTTCCCCAGGTAGATGATATTCACTTTTAAAAACGTTTGAGAAGAGGTTTTATAATGATTTCAGAATAAAAGCATTCATCAATTTAAGAATAAATTTTCTGTTTTGTTGAAGACGCTATTATTTTCAAATATTTTTTAAATCTCTATTTTATGTTTGACCCAAGGCTCATATGTATATGCAGGTTAACGCATGGCTATAACAAAAAGTTTTTTAATGGCAATAATTTCACATTAAAAAACTTAAACAAATGTTGAACTAAAACAAACATTTAAAAACAGCAGACGAGTTGTATTATTACACTATGGTTTGGCTTTTGAAAAAGTTTATTATTTAATCATCCTCAATTTGAGAATAAGTTTTTTCCCTAAGGGGCTGTTTACAAATTACGTTGATTGTTGTTGGCAGTCCTTGGTCGGAATCCTAAGATTTCCGGTACGAAGAATCTACTGCCGTGGGAACAGTGGATTAATTTCGTATGCTTATTTCATTAAAATGTGTTACACAAAAAATGTGCGAAAATATCGTTACATAATTTGTGGACAGCCCCTAACTGACATGTTTTAATTTGAATATGATTAATTACACGTGACCTGATTGTGTCACATAAACCAATGTTTTCGACTCCTTTATTGATATAAACCAATTTGTTCTTTTAAACCCAATTTTTTTATACCCACCATCAAAAAGAATGGGGGGTATATTGAGATTGTCATTCCGTTTGTAATTTCACGATAACGCCTAAATGAAAGCAGCTAGCTCACCGAAACGTAGTAAAAATATTCTTCATCTCTGAGAACATTTTGGTATTGAAATTGGGCAAAATCGGTTCACATTTGACCATAGCTTCCGTATAACCTCGTCTAGGCTAATCGCCTATTTGTTAATAAATGACAAATTATAGCAGCTATGCTGATAAAATTTGGTATATTGAAGTTTTACATTAGCCCTAGGCAGTGCATAAAATTTCATCGAAATCGGTTCACATTTAGCCATAGCTCCCATGCAGAAAACTTACGAAAACAGCCTAAATTTCACCTAAATACACTTAAATGCCAATAAATCTAAAAGTATAACAGATAAAAACACTAAATTTGGCACAAGAAAGTCTTATAAGTCAATGCCAGCCAGTTTGCAAAATTTTGTCGCAATCGGTCACCAGTTGACCTAGCTCCCATATAAAAAACTTACGAAAAAACAAAAATTCAAAAAGAAAAGGGGATTTATGTCCGTCTGTCCGTCAGATAAAATCGTGACCTTTCTGTCCGTCAGAAAGGATCACAATGGACCCGAAGGTCTCCGAGTCTAGATGCCACTCTCCTGGCATCACCTTTTCAACCTAACCTAGGAATCAGTCCATATTTGACTTTAGCTTTCATATAAAAAACACTCACGGAAACCAAAAATTTTAACAAAGGCCAGTTAAAAGCTATAAAATTAGAAACTATGATAGCTAAATGGCCACTAATAAGCTCTATATATATACCAGCCAGGGTGTAAAATTTTGTAACAATCGGTCAACGTTTGGCTATAATTCCTATATATATAACATCCCCTTTTTATACCCACCATAGAAAAGAATGGAGGGTATATTGAGATTGTCATTGCGTTTGTAATTTCCTTAATATTGGCTCAAAAACCAACAACGACATATATTCTGAATCCTTATGCAATTCTAAGACGATTGAGCGATGTAAGTCTGTCTGTCTGTTGAAATCACGATAACGCCTCAACGAAAGGAGCTAGCTCACTGAAACTTAGTAGAAACATTCATTTCTGAGAAAATTTTGGTATTGAAATTGGGCAAAATCGGTTAACATTTGACCATAGCTCCAGTATAACCTCACCTACGCTAATCGCTTATTTGCTAATAAATAACAAACTATAATAGCTATGAAATAAAATTTGGTATATAGAAGTTTTGCGTAAGCCCTAGGCAGCATATACAATTTCATCAAAATCAGTTCACATGTAGTCATAGCTCCCTTACAAAAAACTTACGGAAACAGCCAAAATTTCACCTAAAATACACTTAAATGCCAATGAATCTAAAACTATAATAGATATAATCACTTAATATAGCGCGAGGAAGTCTTATGTCAATGTCAACCAGTTTGCAAAATTTTGTCACAATCGGTCACAGCCGAATATAACACTCTTTCTTGTTAATACTAAAATTTTTTTCTTTTGTACAAATACCAAATAAATGTAATGAAATTACCTTTCCAAGAATATACAACAAGTCTTAAATATTACAGACAAAATATTTATCTAAGAAAGCATTTTCCCATCAATAATTATTCTGCATAACATTAGTTACCAAAGCCAGAATTCAGATGACTTTGAGAAAAATCTATTATGTGAAAACTTTTTACATGGTTGGCCTCTGCTTTAATAAATTGCTACAAGGTGGCCGGTATGTTACAGATTATAAAACAGATCATGGTAAAACTATAGTTGTATCATGCAGTAGATCAAACTACAAAAGTGAATATGTATTATCTGCCGAATTTTTATAGCCTTAGAATACTGAAAAAATTAATAGGTAAAACTTACTTAACATATTCTTCATCCTCCCGTTCTTGTCTTTCAAGGCGTTCTTGCTCCGTTTCTTTTGTACTATATTGCTGTAACATTGTATCATAGTCGACCGTTTGCTGTCGTCGATTCAAGTCCCGTAATTCTTCTAACGATTCCAGCACCTCAATTTCATTTCTTGACTGTTGAGTTCGATTCTCCAATAATTTCATAGGATTGTTGGCTTCCTCTTCGCGTAACTCTTCCTCTTCTCGGCGGGCTTGCTCCTCTGCCATTTTTAATGCCATGAAATTTCTTGTGGCGCCAGCTTCAATTTCATAATCGGTGTTTTGAGGATCCGTTTTAAACGAAATCTCCTGAAGGCAACGTGTGCACTTAATGTAAAAACGATATATTCGTATTCCCAAATAGGTTTCGTTTTCCACATCTTCTTTCCGTGCATTAAATTTCTTACCTTTGTAAATATATTCTCCACATGTTTTACATCTCATATTGAATGGAGCCATTAAACGTACCGTATACTGGCGGTTCTTGGCCAATTTCATACGAGGAATTTTAGATGGATCAAAATCCGGGGGATAGTATTTCTACATAAAAGACAATATTACATTTTTAATTTATTATTATTTATATTTTAGTCTACTTACATTCAACACTTTTCTTTCAGACATTTTACTTTAAAATATTATATTAAAAACAATGGATACCAAGAGAATAAATACAAACGTTTCTAAAATGAAAAATAAAAACAAACAAAACACAAAGCCGATAGTTTTATTTTACGCCGTCGACAAATACTCTATCTTTTTTTAAAGTGCTGCCAGGTTGATGGATAATTCCTAATATATTAACTCAATTAAAGATAGAATTAGCCAAACGTTGATGTAAGAACGTAGAAATGGGCCGTAACGTTTGTGTTGTTGCCAAATCTCCAAAAACATATCAACTCCTAATGGTATCATTTCTGCCGATATGCAACATAATGCCGATCCCCAGCTCATAGCATGCCTACAACAAAGGCAAATCTGATGAGACTGCTACTCACCTTCAGAGTCATTAGCTCAACCTTCGGCACTGCTACAGTCCATAAGGTAGCGTGTCGAGATACTGTGGAACCTTGCTATAAATAAACTGCTCACTGAACCATATTCTCTGAGGTTCAACACCATCGCATACGCAGTCGATGTCGCTATAACCGTGTGAGGAAAACTTTTTAACACCCTGTCACAGCAACTCTTGACATACTTTACCGCTTAGGAGTCAATTAAACTAAAACGTAACTTATACTTTTCTCGGGGAAATACAAAATACCCTTTTTACAATTCCAAAATTAAACAAGGTAGAACTTGTGCTCACTGACCATGCCAAATATTTTGAGGTAGACCTGGCAAACTATCGATAGTAGCGTCATTCGATTTTTTTTTTTTTGCAAAACTATCGATACTATCAATAGTTTTAAAATATTTTAAAAGTAACCAAAAAGCTTTATAACTGCAATGATTATTAATCTAAAACAGGGGTACTCAACGCCCCAGTAAGAAATAAGGTTTATTCTCAAATTGAGGATGATTTGAAAATAAACCTTTTTTCAAAGGTCAAACGTTTGATACTGATTTGATACTGATTTAAGAATAATAGCGTTCTCAACAAAAAGGGGACTTTATTCTCAAATTGAGAAATGCCTTTATTCTCAAATCATTATCAAACCTCATTCTCAAAGGTTTTTCAAATGTGGATATCATCTACATGTGGAACATAAATAAAATAGAGTTGTATTTTTGGCATTTATTTTTGTTTGTTTATTTTGTACTTGAAATTAGTGCATTATATTTAAGAAATTTTGGTTAAAATATGACTTTTTTTAATTTTATATGAAAATTTTTTAAGAAATAAAGTTAATTTACTTAAACTATGTTATTAAATAATATTTTTGTACTTATTGTTTCTTTTATTAAAATTTGTCTTGTATTAAATATGTGAAGAATTTTATTCAACTTTTTTTTTCTTGTAGTCACTTTTTTTTTGGAAACGAGTTTTAGCATGTTGGAAGAAGCTAATTGATGTTCTTTCGAATATGTCATCTCCTGAATGAGGAAATTTCGACGAATATGAACCTATGTGTATAAAATGTTTTAATATCTTTTAATTATTATATTTTAATGATATACATACTTTTGATTACTGAAGTTACGGTTAAAGCTCTAACAGGCATTTTTTTAGTGGTTCCTTTCCAGCATAAACTTTGAGCAACTTCATCAGACAAAATTTTTCGCCAAGATGCTTTAATAAATTTATCAGGCGTAGGTGAAACGATTTGTGAAAGTTCATTCACCTAAAAATGGTACATACAGATATTAATATTGGGATACTTCGAGTAAATACTTATATACAATATAAATTCAATAAGTCTTTATAAATTGAGATTCAAAAAGAATTTAAAGACGTTGTTAACTTCTTTTTACTTTGATAACTGGAACAATAATTTTTCTATAATTTTTTTTAGAATTAATCAAACATCAGCTAGCCCTATTATCTCATTTAGTTTCTATAAAAACTTATCAGATTATGGATATACATCAAATACATACTGTGCTTTCAATTTTGCTCCTATTTTCTTGTAATTCCTTTTCAAATAGTTTGAAGTCTTCTATTTTTTCGAATGGTGTTTGGGGAAGAATATATCTCTTGGTAATGGGATGGTTGTTCTTAATTTTAATTTCCTCTAAGATTCTAGTTAAACTTTTTTTTATTGATTTGTGGTTGTATTCGATTTCTGAAAAAAAAAAAATGGAAATAAACGGCTTTGGATAAGGTCTTATAAAAGTTGTTCTAATGATTTCAAAAAGTAAGAGTTCTATATTCGGCTATGGCGAGTCTTTTTTTACCCTTCACCAATTGTGTTCAAAAAGTAAAATACAGAATGGAAAGAGTTTTAGTATGTTTTAGAAACAATTGCAAATGTTCATAGTTAATTATGAATGTATCACAAATATATTTGAATAATTTTCTATTATTCAGATGAAACTCAAATATTAGCGTCCATAACTTTTGGTAGATTCTACTCTTTAAGTTTTAGATATTCATGATATACAGATTTTAAAATTATTCATATTATTGTCCATATATGAATAATTTAATAATAATTTGCAATATTGTATTTTTGCGAAAAATCCTTGCGATGTACACTGGATCTTAATTTCAGAAATGGTCTATGATTATTAGAATCGCTTTCTGAATTGATCAAACGATGTCCGTCCAACTATTTGGAATCAAAGTATAGGTGGCAACTTGGAACAGGCATTTGTGTTGGTATTATTTACAATCTTTTAGATTTTAGTCACAAACTTAAGTATATTTTTATGAAAATCAAAAAAATAGTACTTGTATAAATGGAAATCGGTCTATATTTACTATATTTACAACCCATACTGAAAAATGTTGCTTCAATTCGACGAATATTATAAAAATGTTTGTATATCTGAAGACAATGATGGAAATAACTTAAATATAAATAAGTTTTGAAAAAATACTTGCAAATCAATTTCATGTCATTTTGAAATCACATGAAATTCAAAAAGGCTATAATTTCTATAATTGTTGAAATTTTCAGAGCATCTATCAATAATTTCTAGATCTACTTCATCTTAAATGCACTGAATTATATAATAAATATAATAATTCGACTTAGAAAATGAATGAATTTCACTATATTTCGCGTCAGTATTTTAGGGAATGTTGGGTCGGGTTTGGCCGACTATAATACTTTGTTCAATTACCTTTTAAAATTTTTTGCTCGATTTTATTTACATGTTGCATTACTTTTTTTTCGAGGTCTTCTAAATCTGAAAAAATATATTTATTAAATTAATATTTTATAGATAAAACATTTAAAAAAACATTATTTACCTTTTTTTGTAATGGTTGTATTCGAGGCATTTGGAACAAGCGCGTTAAAATCCATCTTTCCGAAATGATTTTCTTCTAGGAGTGAATAAAAGGTATAAAACAAAACGTATTATATTCAAAATTTTGAAATTTTATGATTTTTTCTGAAATGTTATCCACTGAATGTCTAAAGATTTCGTTTGAGAAATTTAGTGAACATGAAGATTTTATGTTAAGAAAACTAGATCTTATAGGCGTATCAAAAAAGTCTGATAAGTTTAAAACCTCTTTGCTGATTAGTGTGATATTCTTGTCTTGACGTATATCTGTTATGACGTAAACATGTCCTTCAATACAGTAATAGTTGTCAGGCTCTTTAACAGACAAAAAGAACTTCCTAGTTCTGACATTAGCATACGAACCATTTTTAAATGGACCTTTTTGTACTTCCACAGTCGAAGTCGTAGATTTTTGAATAATTTCACTCTCTTCTACCAATCTATTGTAAACTTGAGCAGCTATATTTCCATATTTTTTAATTTTCCGTTTTAATTGTGATAAGTAATTTTCAAACTTAAATGCACTAAAAGTTTCCAAACTACCGTAGTGCACAACGTCGTTTGCTAAATGTGTTAGGCAATGAAAATTAAAAGTTAGCATGTTTTCGTCGTAATATTCTGGAATATTTTCCACAAATTTTAAAATCATTTCATTTGCACAATTATTCATTTTTAAACAATAGTCAGTACTCAACAACATTCTTATACTTAAGCTTAAAAGAAGAAAATGTGTATATCGTATCGGATCCAAAATTTCTTTCAAAATAAACACTCCAGTGTAAAGCAAAAAAAGTCTAAACTCGGTGGCTTTAAATCTTTCTAGATCATCTAAGGAACGTGGGCGTCTAGCGAACTCTTTTGGTGTTTGCTTATATAAAAATTGTATTTTTGAATTCATTTCCTGAATTGTCGCACGTTTAAGGGAGTAGGCTTTGTTACGTTGCCTTGTCCAAGCCATTAGCATGGTTTTTGTGACCCCAAGGCATACTACGTGCATGTAGTCTAGGCTAAACGTTTGAACTATGTCTATGGGAAGTTTTTCTATAGACTTTTTTTCCAAAACGGTATGATGTTTTTTGTCTTCACGAGAGCGAAATTCAGCATCGGTTCTTAAGGGGTTATTTTGTTTAATAAATACAATTCGGTGATCTTTCGATTCTCCCTTTTGTTTACATTTTGGGCAGCAAAAATACCCTGAATGTCCTTTTATACCCATAACATATGCTCTTGCAGGAGCATCACATATAAATGTTCTGCAACAAATTGTGTAATGTTTTTCTGCAAACTGAATTCCACAGCCAAGTAGTTCTAAAAATTCATTTATAAATTTATCAAGAAATTCGTTGGCATTTGAATATTTTTTATTTCCACAGTAAGCGCCAACTACTCTTACGTCGTTCGTTCCATCAACATTAATCAAAATAGGCCATATTTGAAGATTAGAACTCTTTGTCAATGGAAGGCCGTCAATATTTACATTTAACTTCAAAGATTTTTTATAATATTCGTTATTGCACAAAAAATCAGTTAATGCATCTTTGAGTCCATAATGCACATATTCTCCAGAGCCCATAACATATTTTTCCGGCATTCTTGGTGTTTTTAATAATGTTTTGGAACTTAAGGGAAGTTCTGGATGATAAGGTCGTAATATTTTTAAAAGGCTGTCAGTCGCACTATTTGTAATATTATGTTCCAGAGCCCATTGACTTAAATTCTTTAATAAATTTTCATGTTTAGCTACCTCATCAATGCTGCTATTAAATGATGAAAAGCTTTCTTCAATGCCTTCTCCTTGGAAGAACGAAGTACTTGGAGCATCCTCATCAATTTCAAAAGTTGGTGCACTTACAGTCCTTTTATTTGTTAAACTTGCATCACTCTCTGTTGTGTCCCGTCCGTATAATAATTCTATTATTTGTTTACTTTCACGTTTTGTTCTTTTTCTGTGCATTTTAATTATTTTTTTTAATTTACTTTTTTTTATCACTTTTATATTCACTTTTTAAAACTACTTACTTTTCCCACTGAAATGTACTTAAATAATTACAAATAACTTCATTTTATCGCCATATTATATTTTACTTCCAAGGCGAATATTAATTTTTTTTAAATTAAAACAGTGATGTCAATCCTACAAATGTAACAGCGCATAGATAAAGAGACCTAAGGGTATTTTGCGCGCATAGAGAAAAGGACCTAAGGGCAAAAAATAATGGTAAAAAAAATAAATTAAAATATAATATTTAAATCTTTAAAATGGATCTCCTGAACAAAACAGTTTTTGCCCTTAGGTCCCTTTCTCTATGCGCTGTCACATATATTACAACAATTAACAAAAGGAATCGACATACTCTATTTTAGGAAAAAAATAAATATTTGTTATTTAACGAGAAAATCTTTTTTTAAAGCATACCGATTTTAAACAAACTTTGTTAAAAACAGTAAAAATTAATCGTTAAACCGACAATATGATACTCTACAGCACTAAGAAATATTATTTACAAGAAAAATCGCATGTAAATTGTCATCACATACAGATTTTTGATCCAAAAATAACCTTTATAGGTATTTAGAATTTTTAAATTATAGCATAAATGAAAATTTTAAGTGGCTTTTTAAGGTCAAATATGAACCAACGCAAAAAATAGGATCTATCTGACAGAAAGGACGAGCTTAAATACTATGCTTTAAAGTTTATTAATATACCTTACATATAGAAACATTTTTGTAACATAAAATAAATTTATTTTTAAGTTTGAAAATAATTTGAAAATAACGTTTGATATCAAATGTATATAACATCATTTTTCAAATCATTCTCAAATCATCTTAGGGTTTGATAATGATTTGAGAATAACATTTATTATCAATTTGAGAAGGTACCATTTTTCAAACGTTTATTCTCAAATGAACCTCAATTTGAAAATAAATGTGAATCTCAAACATCTGCTCAGGTTTGAAAAAAGTTTGAGAAAAACGTTTGATATCTAATGTAAAAGTCATCATATTTCAAACGTTTGACACTGTTCTTACTGGGGCGAGAACATCTTAAAATACTTATGTGTTTGTGGTTTTACATGTGTTAGTGTTAAAATAACCTTATGCAGCGTTACCGATGATATGTAAATCAAACAAAAAATGCGTTAAAAGTAAAACAATGATATGAATACACAGAAATTTTAGCATTGGCAATGCAGGCTGAATAATTTCATGTGTGTTTGTTGTTGTATTTAAGAAATCTGAGCGACATCAACCTCCTTCGTTGAAAGCAGCAAAGAGACTAAGTAAAATATTATTGTTTTCCTTTCTCACTTATTGGAATTTGATTACAGTTCGGTTTTATGTCTGTGAATATATGTTAAAAAGCCGATTAGTACTCGGCTCCTGAGTGCAAAGGCTGAGTAAGGCTGATCTAAAACATTGACCTTCGTTAGACAAAAACCTCGATATATTACACTTTAAGATCCGACTGTAAATGGCGAAGATATAAAAAAAAATGTATTTTGGTGGTTTGAAAACCGGTTTGAAAAATCGAAAAACTTCCTTATAGCTCATTCACATTGAGCTCGAAAACTTGTTAAAGTAGTTTTCGCCTCAAAACAATATTGAAAACTTATGCTTTCACATGCAAAACGAAAACTCCTTCCGTATGAGTTTTCAACGAAAACTTATTTAAAAACTATTAAAAAACCGATACAACACTGAGTTCATACCATTTATTACAACTCTATATTAGAAAAATGGGAAAATATCAAAAATAAATGTCAGTGTAAAATAAAATATAAAAAAACAATAACTTTAATTTTAAAAATTTCTGAAAAAATATTATAAAAGTGATGAAAAAGTTATTATTTTATTGTTTTTTGGTGTTCGGTTTTTAAAATTAATCGCGAGTAAATAAATAAATTTCTTCCGAAAACTTATGAAATGTCAAATTTTCATAGTGTGAATGGTAAAGTTTTCGATGGTGTTTTCATTTCCGAAAACACATAAAAACTTATAGTGTGAATGGGCTATTAGTAAAAGTTTAACGATTTTTTTAAGCTTTAATTTTCTGATATTAGGGTGGTAGGAACAGAGGTCTGATAGATAAATACTAGAACTAGATACCCAAAAATGTTGGTCTCCTCGTGACAAAAGCATCGATATATCACACTTAAAGATCCGATTGTAAATGCCGAAGATATAACGAAAAATGTATTTTGGCAACCCCAATGTGCTACAAAAGAAAAAAAATTTCGAAACTTTATATTCGATGGTGTACGGCGAACATTATTTTTTCCCCATATAAGTCGAAATGCTCTAATATACATACTTTTCATTTAACATTAAAGAAATATCGCTCAATTATATAAATAATTGAATCAGTTGACTTCGACATGGTATTGTATAAAGGTTATTAATTTTTAGTTTAAATAAAATCAAATTTCTTTATTCTGAAGTCTTTCGAATTACAAATTTCTTTATTTTGAAGTCTATCGAATTAAAAAACAAAAACAACGAAAGTAAAATTTCAAGTTAATTTTTGGAGATTCGCGCAGAAAAAGTAGTAATTTCACCTAATGTGCATTGTTGAGAAGTAGCAGAGGCATACTATCGATGGTACTATCGATAGTTTCAGTTTTAGTGTGCTATCGATTGTTTTTTCCGATAGCGATACTATCGACAAAAATAGGTTGGCGGCATATTTTAAATTAATTGTTCGGGAAAATTTTGGCGTCGGTTGATATTTTTAAAATAAGTATGAAATTAGTCAATAAGACTGAAATTATATCTTTAGTTCAACAAATGTTAACTTGTGTAAGTGATATATTCAAGAAAAAGATGGTCAAAACTGGCTATTTATATCGTAAGTCATCTTCGCATAATTACAATGCGGAAAATATAGCAATGTCAGATGTAACGGAAAAAGTTGCATCAATTGTTGCTGATAAAAACAGTACAATGCTAAAAGCAGGCGATTTATTGCAAAAAAAAAACATTTTGGTATGTTTCGCTTACACGGCATTTACACATGCAAGTGCAAGCTCAATACATTTATATTTTTTTACTAACACAATCACACTTCTGCAAGTTGTAGGCTCACTGGCAAGCGATTTTGATTGCCAGTGATTTTTTTACTTGCATGTCAGAAGAATACGTATACACAACTTGTAACAAGTCACCTACGTGTGTAAACGTACTGTTAACTCTGAATCTTGTAGTACAACCCTGTTTAAGTCAAGACTGTATAAACAAATTTAGCTTAAATGTAAAAATACTGTCACCTATTTTAAAAGCATTGTTAAATTCAAAGCTGAACAATTAAGCGGAATTCACCCATTTTGTTCGAACAAAATTTTTTCCGGACAAAATTTTTTTTATATGTAGTTTGACAAAATATGTTCTCTCTCTTTTAAAGAGAGCTGTCAAACTACATATAAAAAAAATTTTGTCTGGACAAAAATTTTCTTCGAACAAAATGGGTGAATCCCGCTTTAAAAGACAAGCCATATACAATAGTTTACTCCAGGAGGTACCTACGCGATACATTTGCATTTGATCAGGCTATGATCTTTAGCAATGTCCGTGCACATGAGTAGACGGAGATTTCTAAGTTGGTATTATCAATTTTCAAAACTATTCAAAATGTATTGAACTGTAAACTATGCATTTGATCTGATATGTTGATTGGACAAAATTAATGAAATGATTAAAAATTAATTCGATATTTGTGTAATGTCTTTCCTCTAAATTTATTTTAGTTTGTTAGTACTTCATAAAATAAAATATATGAAACCTTTAAAACTTGCTTCGAAATGCTTATTATAAAATTCCGAGCAAGGCTCGGTCACCCAGGTACTATAATTTAAAGCAAATATTTGTAGAAAATGACAAGTCCAAGACATACATATGTACTTAAAGTTATCAATTGTTTCTGCATGCAACTTTTAGAATTCGATACTATCGATAGTTTTATGACAGACTATCGAAACTATCGAATATGACCACTATCGACAGCTCTACTAGTGAGAAATAATATAATAGTTTACATACGATCGTACGTATTTCAATTTTATAATGAAAAATACATACAAATTATTTATTTTTGTTCTATTTTATTTAAAAATTAAAAAATAAACATAAAAATAGTTCAAATTCATAAATTTACTTTTGATAACACAAAATAATTCACTTTTTAGTTTTTAGGCACTTTTACATATGTTTACATACGCTTAGCTAATTGTTCTATAAAACTTAAATTTAATATCTGGTATGTCCTCCTGCTTGCTTCTGTTACAGCTGCTAGACGAGAAGGCATGGATAAGGCCAATTTTTTTGTAATTGTAGGTGAAATTTTGCTCCACTCTTCCATTAAAGCTGCCTTCAGACCCGCAGTAGATGTTATTTTACGTTCTTTTAAATTTCGTTTCAAAATATCCCATAAATGTTCAATAACATTTAGATCGTTAGATTGCGGGGGATGCTCTAGTTTATGCTTGACATTATAAAGTAGCCATTCTTTTACCATTTTCGAAGAATGCTTCGGATCGTTGTCTTGCAGAAATATGCCATTATCTCCCAAATCTAAAATTTCCACACTAGGGAGGTAGCTATCCTTTAATACGTCAATGTACATAGCCTTATCCATAATTCCATCGATAATCCTTAACTTGCCAACGCCATTTGCGGCCATACACCCCCAGACCATGACTGAACCGCCTCCGTGTTTCACTGTTGAGCTTATGTTCTGGGGTTCTAAGGCTGCATTCGATTTTCGCCAAACTTTGACTCGACCATCACCCCCAAAAACCATAAATTTACATTCATCAGTGAATATTACCCTTTCCCAAAATGTGGGATCAATTTCCTGAATATTTTTATATTTTTCAGCGTATTGCAAACGCTTTTCTATGTTTACGTCTCTGAGAAGTGGTTTTCTCCTTGCAACTTTGCTGTTGTAACCATGATCTTCCCTTATTTTGCGATTTATTTCGACCGCACTTTGTTTGGGGTTTTCTTTTATCAACCGGATAACAGCTCTGTCTGTACGCTCATCTAAAAGTCTGGAGCGCCCGGTACGTGTCTTACTTTCATAATTTCCATTTTTCTTAAAATTTGTATTATTGTTTACACTGTCGACTCCCAATTTTGCTAAGAGAATTAACTGTGTATTTAATGTTTTTTTTTTTACAAATATTGAACAAATATTTTTATGTTTTGTATTAATTTATTTTTCTTATCAAGGTAACCACAAATTCGACTCATCATTTTTGTCAGAAAATATTTCTTCCTCTTGATCATTTTCTGAAATTCAAATTATTTGAGATTGTAACTGCTCTTTAAAGCCACTTATATCATTTAAATTACAATTAACAGTGTTAGAAATAGTCCGAGAATTTTCCCTGACTAAATCAACATAATCTATTCCCCATTGTTTTTTGAAGAGGCTGCTAAACATAACCGCAGTTATTTCCTCCTCCTCTTCTAATTTGGTCGAAGAAATGTTCAAGGTTGTCTTGACAAAGACGTCTTGTGGCTATTTCTTCAAAACCGTATTTAAATGTACGAATAATTGTTGGAAACTGCTGATTTTCAATAACCATCCATCTAAATATGTATGTTATATTGCCTATAACTTTCGTATTTCGAATATTTAAATTAACATTCTTTAATAAGGCAAGTTGAATTTCTGTTTCACTAAATAATTCTTTTTCAAACTTTTTATGGGAATTCGATCTATTCATCAAATCTAACAAATTATTATAGAAAAGTAGAATTTCAGCAGTATTTGGCATAGTACGAGCTTTTGAAGGATCCACGAGCCCTAAATAATACAATGAAAATATACCATTTTATTACTAAATACTTGGGTGGCTAACTTGACCTTCATAGTTTGAAGCCTTTGAGGTTTTATGTGTGCATCCGTTAGTTTCGGAACACATCTTATTTCCAGTTTAAAATCAATGTCATAGACATATTTAACATCATCCCATCTGAGAAAGTTTCCATCAAACTATACATTTTTTTAGAACTTAATAAGCAACAAATACAACTTATTAGCTCTGGATCCATTTCCATAATCTTTTAAACCTATAATTTTGTAATTTTTTCTGTCATATGAATTTTTGGAGACTTTTCATCGCATGATAATGTAACAAACTTTTGTTTCTGCTTTAAGCACTCGATTCTACTAATTTCAAATGTGCCTTCTTTAGTCCAGGGGAGTTTGGTCATTGCTTTTAAATCATTTTCTAAGCCTTTAATGTTATCTATTAACTGATTGTTCTCGACTTCTAAGTTGTTTAATTTTTCATTTAATGCTATATTATTTGAATATGGCTTTACTCTTAAAAATTAATATTAACAATTTTCTTTTATATTTTTGTTCTCAATTACCAAACTATTTATTCTATCTTCCAAAACCTTAATATACGAACTAAAACTATATCTACAACTACAAGTTAAACTGGAATTCATTAAAATATTTTCTGAACATAGTTTTTTTTATTAATAATTTTTGAAGGTTTTTGTCCGGAACTGCAATTTTTATTAAATTCTTATTATTAAACATTATTAGAGAAAAATGGTTTGAGCATAAATATTTTGTTTCCTTTGAATTTTCTAAATTTGAGCAGCCCTCATAATAAGGCGGGCAATTCTTATAAAAATTTTAACTGCCCTAGTGTTACCAACCATAAAGTGAATGCAATAAAAGTGAATGCACGTTAGCTGTTTTTCAATGTCAACATTCGAGCCTTGATGCCAACTGCAAAACTAACAGACCAAACTAAAAAAAGCATTAAGCGTCGCTCAATGTTGTAAATCACCATATAAAATAATTAAACTCTTATCTCTATTATTTAGGTTGGTCTGTAACACATGCAAGAAAGTCATATTTCTTGACATGGTAACTCGGAACGTTGATATCATTAGTCTGTCAATGGTTCAGATAAACCAAATAACATTCTTCTACTTATTTTTTAATAATTTTATGTTTCATATGTTTTTTTAATTGCGCTAAATGTGTAAAGGGGTAAAGCATAAACAATATTGACAAAATATTTTTAACAACAATATTACTTTTCTTTCCTCCTTAGGAAATAAAAACAGACTTTTATATGATTTTCACCCCAAAACGCAAGTACGTGACATGTTTTTGCTTTTTTTTTATATTGAAACGAAAATTGAATAGATTTGTCTTCAAGAAATTTGAATACCCATTAAATATTTGCTAAAATTGAGAAGATATTGGAGCATATTCACAAATCATTACTAAGTGCTAACTTTTTTAAATGCCTATTTAAGTTATTCACAGACGAATACTAAAGTTTAGACTTAATTATGAGGGAAGCTATAACTAAATGTTAACTAACTTATACATTCAAACAACAGCTGATTGATTTCATAAATTATTTGATAGGAAAACATTTTAAGAAAAAATAAAGAAATGAAAACAATTTTAAGAGATTTCCAAACATTATTAGACGATAACATAATGAGAAATGTAAGGATGTAAAGGAAACGCTGCAATTTCTTTGAACTTTTTTTCCATTTTATGTGTCCAAAAAACATCAAAACAAAATAAAATAAACAAGAGATGTGTTTTCGGGCGATAACAATTTATTGAATAATTTTATTTGTGTAAGACTTTTTTTAAATTGGTTTTTATTCAATCTATAATTAAAAAAAATACTTTTTGTGAATTTCTATAAATTTTTTACATGTCAAAAATTGTTTTTTGATAGTTTAAAAAGTATTTTGTTTTATTGAAGTTTATATCGATCACGGTATTATCGGCATTTTATCTTCTCCACAAGCCAATCTACATGGTTGCATTTCTTTTATCAGCTTACAGCCGTTACTACGTTAGTTACGATTTGTGAATAGGATCTGTAACTATCTGTTAACTATTTCTGAATATGCGCCAATGTTTAAAGGTAAGTAATGTGTTTGAAGTTATATATTTGCATTTATAAGAATATTTAAGTAATAAAAGTTTCTTCTATTGCAGCGAACAGTTGTTGTAGCCGGCAGATGGAAGTAGAATGAATGAAATGAAAGAAGCTGAATAATAAAAAGTGGATTTCAAAATTCTTAAAGGAATTTAGGAAAATTTTCCTTCCATCAATGGTAAGTACTAAGCTATTTTAGAAATAAAGCATGCTTAATGGTTTTCCCTATATATTTTTTATTTATCTTTAAATGAATCGTTTTGGCTATCTAAAAAACCAAATTTAGGGATGAGAGCTGCTAAAGGACCTATCATCGACTGGAGCAAATCTTCTCGGGATCAATCGTAAGTTTCCACAACTAACTCTAGGGGAAAAAATCATTAATTTAGTATTTATTTTAATTTTTCTTATATAGATTCAATTTACCTTTTTTGATGAACAACTTAAATTTGGACATGGCACTGCTACAGGACTTTGGCTTGGACTGGAGCAAATCTTCTCGGGATCAGTCGTAAGTATCCTCAACTAACTCTAGGGAAGAAAATATCATTAATTTAGTATTTATTTAAATTTTTTTTCATATAGATTCAATTTACCTTTTTTGATGAAAACGCAGAATTTGGACCTGGCACTGCTATAGAACTTTGGCTCCGAGCAAATCTTCTCGGAATCAATCGTAAGTATCCTCAACTTACTCTATGGAAGAAAAAATAATTAATTTAGTATTTACATTAAATTTGTTCATATAGATTCAATTTACCTTTTTTGATTAAAAACCAGAATTTGGACCTGGCATTGCTGTAGGACTTTGGCTTGGGCTGGGGCAAATCTTCTCTGGATCAATCGTAAATATCCTCAGCTATCTCTAGGAAGACAAAAAATCATTAATTTATATCAATATTCAATATTATTCATACAGGTTCAATTTACTATTTTTGTTGTTGTTGGTAATGATGTTGTGTATGGGAGCTATGGTTTAGTGAAAACCGATTTCGATGAAATATATGTTTCCTAGTGCGTATGTAAAACTTTTATGTACCATTTTTTTCATCATTTGTTATTTATTTGCAAATAAGCGATTAGCCTAGGCGAGGTTATACGGACATTTCAATACCAACATTTTCTAAGAAATGAAGAATCTCTTTGCTAAGTTTCAGTGACCTAGCACTTTTCGTTAAGGCCCCATCATGCTTTCAACAGATAGACGGACGGAAAGACAGATGGTCATCCCTATCATGCTTTTAACAGACAGACGGTCATAGCACAATCGTCTTAGAATTTCATAAGGATTCAGAATTTATATCCCATTTCGTTTTTGACCACAATCACTATATATGTGTATTTAACACTTTTTATACCCTTCACCACCATAGGTGCAAAGGGTATTATAAGTTTGTGCTGATGTTTGTAATGCGTAGAAATATTCGTCTTAGACCCACCTTTTAGTATACCAATAGACTTAGAATCACTTTCTGAGTCGATTTAGCGATGTCCGTCCGTCCGTCTGTCTGGCTGGCTGGACCCCCATGTAAACCTTGTAATCAAACTACAGGTCGCAATTCTAAAGATAATTTGATGAAATTTGGCACAGATAAATTTTTTGATAATGGGACCACGGCTATTGAAATTGGTCAAAATCGGTCCATTATTTATGGTACCTCCCATAGGTCCCACTTCCCGGAATTGCTATATTGGCCACAAATATCAATATTTGTTCATGAAATTTTAAACAGATACTGCTTATGTAAACTTAAATCACTGTACCAAATTTCGTTGAAATCGGTCCACATTTGACCATAGCTCCCATACAAACTCTTCTTCAAAAACGCACTAAATGAGACAAAAAATCACTAAAACGCTCGTAAATCTAAAGATAATGAAAATTTTGAGTTTATTTTTTGCATACATAATTTTTGTAACAACTGTAATCAATTTGCCAAATTTCGAGATAATCGGTCCACATTTGACCCTAGCTCTCATATAAGTCCAAATGACGGAAACAGGTTGAATATATACGTTTTGAGAAAATGTTTGTATGATGGCAAAATTTAGCAAATATTTGTCTTTATACAGGAAAAATAACACCTTTGACCTTAGTGGTGAAGGGTATCGTATGGTCGGCTTGACCGACTATACCGCTTTCTTACTTGTTTAATTTAATTACCTGGTTGGATTCTTCAAACAGCAATGAAGATTGTTGAAGTCCTCACATCCATGAATGCATCTGCGGCTCCTGAAAATAAAATTTATTAATCATTATATTAAAACTATAATTTACTTATTCTTACATGTTGCTGTGCTGCGTTTGTTTGAATGATGCAACAAAATTGAAGAAACAATTCTAACTTTGGCGCAATTTAGAATTTTTCTTAATTTTGTAGCTTCTTATAAGAAATTTTCTTATTTTTTTATTAAAATGTAAACAAACATTACCCCGAATTTAAAAAAAGACAACAGTATGAAAAAGTAACATTTGCTATCTCTTTTCAAATAAAGGATTAACGACAGGTTGGTTGCCAGACTTAATTTTTTTAAGTGTCCTATATGTGCCTAATTTGTGATTGACACACTTAAAGTCTTCTTTGAATTATTTCTAAATTTTTTAGGCATATCCCAGGAATTAGTCTTAAAAATGTTTGATGATATAGTTAGTGCAATGTGCAGGTGCGTAATGTTGGTGTTTTTTGGTTGGAAAAGCTCTGTAATTTCACAGTTCGAGTCTTTTAGTATCGTCCGGTGTCCCGTTAGTGTGATTTGGTTACTTCACATGGCCCTGCACCGGAACAGTACTTTTAAACTTTACCACCATAGGTACAAAGGGTAATTTTTTTTTGTGCTGAAGTTAGTAAATCAAAGACATAGGCCAAAGTGTATTACATTAACCTTAAAATCTGTATTACATTAAACTTAAAGTCTTCTTTGAATTATTTCTAAATTTTTGTTGTTGTGGCAACGTTGGTCAGAAAAAAAACTTGAGATTGGTCAAATAGTGGATCGAAGTCGTTTCACCATCAGAAGAGTTGTAAATCGATTCAAAGGACAGTCAAATCTGTGAAAATGCTAATCGAATAGGCCGCCACAGAGTGTTAAGTGCTCGTGAGCGTAGCCAAATAGTACGCAAAATATAGTTAGATCCCAAGAAAACATTTATATTTCCTATATTCATTAACGACCTTCTATGTCAAACTTCCAATCCTATCTATTCTTTTGCAGATGATAGTAACATTTGCAATTCGTATTCATTTAATCATAGACCTGATCTTCCGCAGATTGTGGCTATGAGACAAAACATAAATGAATCATTAAATCGCGATCTCGAAACCGTTTCAAAATGGGGACGTGTAAATAGAGTTGTATGCTTACGCATAAACACACGGCAGATCATGTTACTTCATCTGTATCCATGGATGATGTAAATATTCAGGAATCAGATGCTCTTGATGTTCTTGGCATGAGAATTCAATGTGATGTCCGTTGGACTAAGCACATCTTTCAAGTGTCGAAAGAAGCATTTAATTGCCTAGGTTTTCTAAAACAGCGTAAGAGATACTTCACTCCAACTGATCTCCTTAAAATTTACACCACCTATATCCGACCAAAAATGAAATAAAACTCTCATGTATGGGCCGGTGCTTCAAAGTCTATTCTCGACCGCGTACAGGGGAGGGCGAAAGTGCTTATCGGTGACAGTAGGGTATCCAACTCTATTGACTCACTGGAGCACCGCCGCAATGTGGGTTGTATAACACTGTTCGGTACTAATTTGGAATGTGTTATAACGATATCAGAGAACTTGTTCCCGAAACCCGAAGATTCTTACGCAGCACACGTCAGATCACATGCATTTGTGGTTGATTGTCCAGTGGACCGAACAACACACTATAGAGAAAATTCGTTCTTTAGCCGTACAGTACGTATGTGGAACTCACTTCCCGCAGAAGTTTTTCCTGACAGTTGCAATATAGGAAAATTAAAATCTAATGTCCACAAACACTACTCCCTCTTTCTCATTCCCACAACCTATTTTTCTAGTTCCAACACAATGCATAGCATAAGTAGGGGTCATCCCCTGAGTGCTGGTCCTAAATAAAAAAAAAGTTATTGGGACCAAGTACTGTTCTCGGATGAGGGCAAGTTCAATATTTTACGCTCAGATGGCCGAACCACTTTAAAGGAAATTGTCAAAAAAAAAAAAAAACGCTGAAAACTTAAATTTACCAGGATCTTTCACTTTTCAGCAAGATAATGACCCGAAACATTCGGCCAATAACGTGCGTATGTGGTTATTATAAAACATCGCACATATCCTTCCACAATCTCCAGATCTCAATCCGATTGCCTGACCCGATTTCATAGTACAAACACTCTTCTGGACCTATCAAATACAAAACATTTCCTTGTGTCATGAATACTCTACTTCGGCGTTATTTCGTTGGTTGGACGGCCTTTATGTATGACTTTTTCTGTTGTAAAAAACATTTTTTGGTACTTTAACCCATATATATTTTTATTATTTATCTACATCAACAGGCAGTGGTTCAAAAATTCAATTTTAATGACAAACTCTTTTGGGCGGAAGCAACGACCAAGATTATGCTATCATTAGTTGAAAAGTGTCCTAAAATTAAAACAAAGACAAAAATGTATTCGCTAGTGTCTGAAAAGATGGCACTTGAAAATTACATATTTACACTAGCTCAAATAGAGAACAAATTTCGATCACTGGAACGACAGTAAAATCCGCATTTCTCAATAACAAAAAAAAAAAAGAAGCCGCCAAAAGTGCTTAATTGAAAGGTTACTTTTACTATTTGTTACTTGTAGCTTATCAACTAATATTCTTGGAAAAAAAAACATTCTGTTCTACCAGTGTATGTCTCGATAGCTGTTTTATAAATTAACTATCAAGAAAAAAACCCCTACCGATGAAATAATCTGTGATAGCGTAATAGGTAAGACAATTTTTTAATCGATGTTATTCTTTCTAACTTATTTTTTTGCAGCAGATGAACCATCTGTTTAGAACCTGCTAAAAACCGGCGTCTAATAGGGACCAAAGAACAGCTTTTGGAAAAAATAGATACATCAATAGAAGAGGAAATAGATTTTTATTCGAAAGTGACAAATTGTTAAATAAAATTAGTTTTTTTTTACAAAATTTGTATACAATTTTATTTTTTGTTTAATTCACGTTTTTTAATTAATTCTTATAATTTATTATTAAATAAAAAATTATAATATCGTTTTAAAATGTATGTTTTGTCCTTTTTTCCATTTTGAGTACAATGCTAACTAGAAGAAATAATAGTTATTGTTTGTATGTGAATATGCTAATATGGTGAAAATCTAAAGGTGTTAAATCGCGCGATCTAGGCGGCCAATTCTGGACTCCTTCATTTTTTGATCTGCGGCTTTGCTGAAATGTCTTAAGGGGGTTATGAAGCAATAGCTCCTGAGAATCGCTGTTTTAAACTATTTGAAATATATTGATAAAAACTTACTATTCTTATTGGAAATTTTTGCAGATAGGGTCCCTCACAGAATTTCCTTTGAATGTTTACGCATAGGGCTCAGTTGGTATGTTATCGAGAACATCGTTGCAAAACACAATATCATCTTGATCCGCCAAGTTGTGTAAAACACAACAAGTGCGGATGAAATGGCGAGTTTCTTCATTCCGCTCAGTTTACAATAATACAATAGGCGGAAGCGCTGCTTAAGGTATGTTCAATTATTCTCTTTGAGCTTAGCTTCGTGTTAACATTTTTTTTTTTTGTGCCCTTGTCAAATGGCTGTTATTCTTATAAGGCGTCACAAGCCATTTTGTGCACGGATACGCAGAATCTCCAAAAAAATAGTAATCTATAATATAAAAATAATACAATATTAACCTTCTATTTCGGTTTCATACCTCCACAAGCTATGGGCAGTTTATCATGTAATGGAGAATTATACACCCAGCTATCATTTCAAGAACCATAAAACCCTACAAAATTTTCATGAATTTTCTTTTTTCGTTGCATATAATACGACTTATACTCGATATGGATAGATTAAATCGATCGGATAAATCTTGGAAACTGCACGCTTCGTGCCCAGAAAACCATAAAAATGCCGTCAAATATGTTTCTGCAGGTGCCCGCTTGTCACTTTTTAAATTTCGATAAATTTCACTTTCCTTAAATTTTGAAACTAGACATTCATAAAGGAATTTTGAAATTCTAAAATGAGTCCTTTATTCTCTTTCTGAAAAAATTGGCACCACTTCATCCATATAATTTTGTATGCTATTTGTTTTTTCTTCTTTAAAAACTTCGGTAACGGTAAAAAACAAGGGTTCATCGTCAGAATCTTCAATTTAGAGAATTTATAATATCAGAATTTATAATATCAAGGATCTCACCATCCGATTCACTTGATGTTTCCATGAGTTCTTCAACTACGAGTATAGACAAATAAGAACGTATTTTAATCGGTCTAGCCTGACTGCATAATACTTTACAGCACTAACAAATGTCCAATAGTCAAAAAGGTAAAAAATTATTTTCAATGCATAGGCTTTATTCTAAATTTGCAAAACTTTGAGATTATAGAAATATTATCTCAAGACTTGTAAATATTTAAGTCCTTTTTGACATGAAGTCTTTTATGAAAGCTGATTCAAATTCAAATCGTCTCAAAATTTAAGAACTTGATTTTAGTTAATAAAAGTTGTGTATGCTAAAAATTAACATCAAATTGTTCCTATTTTCAGATTTACAAAAGTTTTTGTGATTTTTGTCATATTTAATAGACTTTTGATAGACTCTTCAAGCTTAGAAAACAATAATATTTGACAGTATAATCAATTTATTTTATATGTACAGTTTGTCAAGTAATTGTTTGCATTAAACAAAAATAGTGAAAACGCAATTTAAATTTCGAAAATTAAACATCAAATCGTTTAAATTTATTTATTTTGTTTAACACATACCGTTAATGTAACTGTTTTCTACAAAAAGTCGTAAAAACAATTGAAATAAATACATGCATTGCAACAACAACAATACAAAAAGAAATATATCCAATTAAAAAGGCGTCAAATAAATGTTTGCACAATGTAGGGTTGCCAGACACAAATCATGAAAAAGCTGGACATAGGGGAAAAAAAGCTTGACAACCCAAAAATTAGCTGGACATTGTTAATAAAAAACTTGCTTTAATAATTTGCTTCGATGAATATTTTAATTTTTGATAAACCGAATTGCGAATATCGCAATTAACCGCAGCGAATCTAATAAAATGGGCCTTTTTTGTCAATGAATCAAAGTAAAACTGATGGTTTCCACAAGTAGGCAATTATCAAAAATTGGACCACATGTGATCTTTGAGAACTATAGCTACGATGTTGCAAAAGAATTTGTTATCCTTGGTACCGCCGTCAACATAAATAACTATAGAAGTTTCGAAATCATACTTGCCATAAGCAGGCAGTTAAGAAATAAAGCTGTCTCTGTAATAACTTAAACTACGCTCTATAAAACGTGCAGAGGAAGCTATTCTTGGAGTTTTTGAGAGGGAGATTCTACGGAAAATCTTTGGATCAGTTTGCATTAACAATGAATATCGACATAGTAAAACGCATCAAACATCACTGGCTGCGTTGCAACGCCAACGAGTTGGCTGGGACATGTTGTGCGAATGTATGGAAATACTTCAGCAACTAAAGTATTCGAAAACGATCCCGAATGTACTCTTTTTTACGAGTACATTCGGACGTATGAAACTTGGATAGAGGAAAATCTTTCAAAGCTTGACATACAAATTGGAAAATATGCGCACATGAAAAAGAAAATATAAATATTTAAACTTTTAAAAATTAGTGGCCGCTTTGAATTTTTGTTCGGATCGATGTTTCCGAACCGAAAATATGCTCGAAAATATGACCTTAACAGGTTTTTGATGTAGGCCATTTTAGTAAAGTAAGTACAATGGGAAAATTTGATAGAGGGTAATTTTATTACAAAATGAACTTGATCAAGCAATCAATAAAGCAACATAAATCACTTAAGTAAAAAGGGGGGAAAAATGAATTTTTGCAAAAGTTTTTATTAAGCTCTTTTTCATAAAAATAGTTTTTCTTTAAAAATATTAAAAAAAAATTAAATTCTTAACCTTTCAGCTGGACAAATTTAATTTTAGCTTGACACTGGACAAACACTAAAAAAGCTGGACAATCCAGTCGAATCCAGCCTGACTGGCAACCCTAGCACAATGAGTAAAAATAACACCAAATGTTCTTATTTACCGTTATATTTTTTATTTTATGATGTTTTATGAGTGTTATCCAATTAAATTAAAGTTATAAAAAGTATTGTAAAAAAAATATGTGCATTAGTTGTCCTATATTTGAGTCGTTCAGTGGATAAGGGAATGAGTCCAAAAATTTGAAACGGAGAAAAACAACGAAACAGTTGACGTTGACTTTAAAGCTAGTTGTTACAACAAAACTCAAAACTAAAATTGCAAAATTAATTATTAGGGCTTCTTTTATAATTTACAAATTTATAACGTTAATATGTAAGTGTATGTGTTTACAAAGCCTGTTAATATGATACAAATATGTTTTTATTGATAAGAGTTTCAGTGGAAAAAGGGAATGAGTCCACCAATTTCTTTGTTAAAATCGATTGTGTAAAAATGCACATTAATTAAGTTTTGACTTTCAGCACTCGTTCGGGAATGAAAAGAAAAAATATCCGTCTAAATATTGGCTTACCTCGCGTGGTGTTTTAATCGAATTACTATATTTTGGAAAGAGTACATTTTTTGTGATCTTAAAAAAAGGCTGCATATAATTTGTTTTTTTTAGTAGTGCATTCGCAGTTTTATTATACCCTTCACCACCATAGGTGGAAAGGGTATTATAAGTTTGTGCTGATGTTTGTAACGCATAGAAATATTTGTCTTAGACCCACCTTTTAGTATACCAATAGACTTAGAATCACTTTCTGAGTCGATTTAGCAATCACCGTCCGTCCGTCTGGCTGGCTGGCTGGACCCCCATGTAAACCCTGTAATCAAACTACAGGTCGCAATTCTAAAGATAATTTGATGAAATTTGGCACAGATAATTTTTTTGATAATGGGACCAATGCTATTGAAATTGGTCAAAATCGGTCCATTATTAATGGTACCTCCCATAGGTCCCACTTCCCGGAATTGCTATATTGGCCACAAATATCAATATTTTTTCATGAAATTTAAAACAGATACTGCTTATGTAAACCTTAATCACTGTACCAAATTTCGTTGAAATCGGTCCACATTTGACCATAGCTCCCATACAAACTCTTCTTCAAAAACGCGCTAAATGAGACAAAAAATCACTAAAACGCTCGTAAATCTAAGATAATGAAAATTTTGAGTTTATTTTTTGCATACATAATTTTTGTAACAACTGTAATCAATTTACCAAATTTCGAGATAATCGGTCCACATTTGACCCTAGCTCTCATATAAGTCCAAATGACGGAAACAGGTTGAATATATACGTTTTGAGAAAATGTTTGTATGATGGCAAAATTTAGCAAATATTTGTCTTAATACAGGAAAAATAACACCTTTAACCTTAGTGGTGAAGGGTATCGTATGGTCGGCTTGGCCGACTATAGCGCTTTCTTACTTGTTTTTAATTAACATAAAAAAAATAACATAAACAACTTCTTATTTTTAAAAGAAAACATAACATAAAACATTTCTTTTTTTCAACTAAAAGTAACTTAAAATTAACAAAATATTATGTCTTCTTCAGAATAATCTTGTTCACTTGAAACTGTTTTCAAGTTTTTATACAGGGTGGCCCAAAAGTCGCGAACGGATTTGAAAAATTAATAACTTCTCTAATTTAATTATTATTATTATTTTTCTTTTAAGGACTTGTAAAATCAATCTGGGAGATTAATTATGAAAGGTTACCACGTTATCCAGCGAACCAAAATCATAGAACTTTATTTTGAACATCATCAACGATCAATAATTCAAACTCAACGAGCCTATCGTCGTCATTTTAATGTGCGGAATTCACCATCCGAAACAATGATTCGACGCTTAGTGACACGTTTTCAGGAACAAGGCTCAGTGAGGAATCTTCCACGAAGCGGAAGACCACATTCTGTTATTAGTAAAGCAAATATTCAACGCGTTCTGGAGAGTGTTGAGGAGAATCCTGAAACATCAACTCGAAGGCGCTCTGCTGAGCTCGGCGGTTTTTACGCAAAATATTAAAGGGAATTTTACATCTTTTCACATACAAGGTGCAGTTAGTGCAAGAACTAAAGCCATGAGATTCCCAAGAACGATTAATTTATGCAGTTTGCTTTCCCCCCTTCGGCCTTTTTGGGCCACCCTGTAGAAAGTATGGTATACGGGAGGGATATATTTTAATAAATCAATCATATCCTTTTTCTTTTGTTATTGCTCTAGTTTCAGGATACAATAGACTTTGACTCACGCCATTCCATAACATTACATTTCCTTTCTTCCTTATGTTTATATTTTGAAAGGCACAATTTTCATCGAAATTATTTTTATGTTGTATTTCCCTATTTCGCTATTTGGTATCGGATTCAGAGCCCTAAGTACATAGTATAACGTAGTATGTTATCAGCAGGGAAATTAAAATTTAGTGTTATGATTAAGTTTAGTTAATTCACACATATAGGTTCTATGTAAATTCAACATAGCTAAAAGCTCACCTCACCTGTTTACAAAATTTGTAAAAGCTCACCTCACCTGTGACAAAAAATATAAACAAAACAAATTTTTGTTTATTTTAAAATAATTTCGTTTCAAAAAAAATTTTATTCAAACAACAATTACTGGTAATTTTAAATCGTAATAATGTGCCAAGATTGATTAATATAACATTTCAGGATCTATTATGTATACCGTGGCCTGGTGGTGCCAAACGTGCATATAATTTCGTCACTTGTAATACTACCTAATGGCTGCCAAAATTTTAATCACGTTTTCGCATATTTTTCGGCCGCCTCAAGGAATCAAAAAAAAAATGGATAAGGATTGGTAGATATATGTACATATATCTTTATTAATGTGCTCTATTTAGGTATATCATACGACAAGAGTAAATGGCGAAAACTTACGAACGCAAATTATTAAAAATAGCGGTTTTTCGTACACTCGTAAATATGTATGAAAATTTCAAAACTACAGCGTAAACCGAGTTTTTTTTTTGCCATTTAGCACCAAAAAATAATTTTTATAAGATTTTGAAAATCGCTCAAAAAAGTGCATATTGCTTTTAATTGTTGCAAACTGAGACAAAATCACAGAAGGCATGAAAGCGATATAATTTATAACCGATTTGCATCAAAAGTCTCTTTATTAGCTGAGAACGTGAAGGTTTTATCCAAAAACATTTCACTGAAGCACATCGCGGATTTATAACAAAATTGAAGAGGAATGAAATGAATTTGTACATACATACATAAATAAAATTTATTTTCTATAAAAAAAAAATTTAAAATATATGCAATTGCTTTTTAAATTATTAATTACATGTATAAATCTAAGCATTGCAAATAAACTACTTGATTTGTTAACAATCGGTCCACATTTCGTCGCCCCGGAGTTATCTTCACGTAAGTGCAAAAAATTTTTTTTTGGGAAATTGAACTTAAAGATTTGACATTAGTTGCAGAAGAATTTACTCGAAAAATGTGTTCCAATATTTTTATCAGTTGTAGTCCATGAAGTTCTTAATCAAATCGGTTAAAAATATTCAAGGCCATGGAAGAATATTTCCGAGTTATTGGCATTTTTGTCTCTTAAGAAATTTTCACAATTTGCCGTAAAGGACACATTTTATTAAACATTTATTAATATATGTCATATACGTGAAAATGTTAGTACAAACAATTTTTTTTTAAGTTATCTTCACGTATGTACCCACATAATATTATGATTTTTTAAGAAAAAAAATCTAAAATCTATTATACTAAATATCAATTCATAGTTTTTCTGAGAGGAAATATACTTAAAATTTCTCCTGTTATACAAAAACTTTGCAGTGAGATTTAAATATATAAAAAAAATACTATGACTGCTCTATCCACATAAATCGAATTTTCACACGAAATACGTACCTTATCATTTCAATAATGATTGGATAAATGCTAAGATAAAGAAGTAAGAGTTTTAAAATTATGCAGAATTAATAATATAAATTAAAAACTCTTAAATTACGTACTTAGTTCTAAGTACTTACATCAGAAATTTTACTCTTAGGATACCTTTTAATTTTACTCTTAAGAAACCTTCCTATTCTTTTATTGTTTATCAGTCTCTTAAACTTGTTTTCCAAATTTTAGTACTGCATTTTTAGCTAATTTAGCTAAAATTTAGCTAATTTTCTACCGAGAATTAATTTTTATTAAAAAGGTTTATCAAAACATTTAATTAAAAAGTTTTACTGTAGTGTATTGCACTAAGAATCCCAATTTATTACAATTATTTATTATTGTAATAAATAGTTTTTTGATAAAACCAAAAAATGTTGGTGGGGAAACCTTTCCTCGACGCGTTTCGATGGTTGGTTAGACCATCTCATCAGGAGGATTATCCCTAATTCTAGACAGAGCGAAAACCTCACATTATGTATAATTTGAGGGACTGAATAAATACGAATTATTATTATTGTGTCCAACAAATATCAACATAAAGCGCAGATTATCATCCGAACAGAAACACACAAACATTTTTCAGTTTTATCATTTCTTTATTTCCCACACTTTTGTTGTTGCTTTGTTGGCGACTAAGACAAAAGTGCTATAAAGGGGGTTCAAAGAAAGATTTAAATAAACAAAAGTTTATTTTAAAGCTTGGCACATGTGCAGCCGTATATTTATTAAAAAGGTTTATCAAAATTTGGGACATCAAACATTTAATTAAAAAGTTTTACTGTAGTGTATTGCACTAAGAATCCCAATTTATTACAATTATTTATTATTGTAATAAATAGTTTTTTGATAAAACCAAAAAAACTATTTATTACAATAATAAATAATTGTAATAAATTGGGATTCTTAGTGCAATACACTACAGTAAAACTTTTTAATTAATTTTTTCGTATGATAAATATTTCTGTAAAAATATATTTTTAAATAGTATTTTTTATGTTAATTTTAATTTCTTTTGTAATAAAGTGAATTCATAAAAAAAGTCATTAATTTCTATCTAATTATATAAACAATAGAAACCCATTTCCAGAACAGTCATAAATGAAATAAATTCAAAATTATATATTTTACAAATCTACTTTTCAATATATATTTTGCTTGCGAATACGTGAAGATAACTCAAGATTTCTAAATTGCATTTGTTCATATATTTTGTGTTGTATCGCCTTCAAATACCAATAATTATTGTACTTACGTGAAGATAACGCAAAAATGTTGTACTTGTCAAATTTCATATGTTTTTTATTGTATATCCACAAAAATGTTACATACGTTAAGATAACGCAATAACTTTTTACGAAAGGTGGATATACAACAAAGTGCATTCATAATATCTCCGTAACTATAAAAGGTAGGCACATGGCGATCAAGTAGATCGATAGATCTAAATAAAAGATACAAGAAAATGGTCTTATCTCAATTTTTTCGATTTTGTGATATACGTGAAGATAACTTCGGGGCGACGATTTGTCAACAATGGTATATAAGAGATTGCAGTTGAGTATGGACGATTTTAATTAAAACTATTTTACCTGTTATAAAACTTGCTTACTTGTAAAAAATTGGAATAAAAAGATCTTTTGGTTTTTTTAAACTTTTATTAATATGTTACTATAAAATATTTTATTATTAATGATAAAATGAGAAAAAATCTCAAGAGTTTTTATACATACATAAAGAGTGCTCTAAATAAAATTTGTAGTTGGATTTTCTTAAATAAAAATCAAACCTTTTAATATAAAAACTCTACAAAATACGCAAATATAATGACATATTATACAAAATCATTTAGCATTAAAATGTTTACTTAGTACTCGGGTTTTGCAAAATGATCGACTTTTTTCGGAAACCCATTAAAGATTTTACAGTTGCTTCTGATACCTCTTTGGAGCATGTGTTCCACCTGCTCTTAAAATCGGACATGTTCTTGGAAATCTTTCCTGTGTTCTTCAATTCCCTTTTTACCAGAGCCCAATACCTTTCCACAGGCCGAAGTTCTGGACAGTTAGGTGGATTTGCCTCTCGTGGTACAAAAATGACATTATTCTTTGAGTACCACTCAAGTGCCTTTTTTCTATAATGGCATGATGCCAAATCGGGCCAAAAAAATGTAGTCACTCTGTGCTCTCTTAAAAAGGGTAACAACCGTTTTTGTAGGCACTCCTTTATATAAATTTCTGTGTTTATTGTGCCAGATGCCACAAATACTTTACTTCTTTTGCCACAACTGCAAATAGCTTGCCACACGAGAAACTTCTTAGGGAATTTTGTTTGTTTTTTTGTGCGAAACTCTTGCCGAACATTGCCCCGTTTATCAGCAACATAAAAATCTTGACCAGGAAGTTGAGAAAAGTCTTCCAGTACGTATGTTTCATCATCCATCACACAACAGGTGTATTTTTTTATAAAATCAGACTTCAATTTTTTCGCTCGTTTTTTTGCTTCTAAGTTCTTTATAGTATTGCGATCTGGAACCTTTTGGACTTTGTATGTCTTCAGTCCAGCATAAGCTTTGACTCTATGTGCAAAATTCGTAGAACATTTCACCGTATGAGCTGCTTTTCTTAAAGAAGTGTTAGGCGCTCTTCGAAAGAGTCGCTCGACTTCTTTTGCCTTACCAATATCTGTAGGACCTTTTTTCCTCCCTGATCCAGGTTTTCTTTCAATGCTCAGGTTTTCCTTATACCGTCTGATGGCATTAGAAACCGTTCGAGGGTCAACTTTCAAATTTTTAGCTATTTTTTTAAAAGTCAATGACGGATTTTTTTGAAAAGTTTTAATTATATTTTCACGAACTTTTTTTTCGCAGTCCATTTTGATTGAAAATTAATAATTTCTACAATAATAGTATCTGACATATCTATAGATAATTTATTTTTTGACATATCAAATAATTATTTTTTGACATATCAAAAAATAAATTATTTCTTGCACTATGTATAAATTTTGTCTAAAATAGTAAATGCATATTTTTTTTAGAACACTCTTTATGTATATACAAATTTTTCTATTACAATTTGTTACACTTTTTTCTCACGAACTCATGAATTATTTTGAAGTATGTAAATGCTGAGAAAAGAAACAAAAGATACTGAAATGAAAAGTCAATCTGATAACAAAAAGGTATAAACTCATGAAACGTAATCATCCCACAAACGAATAATTTACAGAAGTATTAGACTCCGGTGAAGTTCACGTTCCAAATCAATCAAAAGGTTCCCGAACGGATGTTCCTGTATATCAAAATTTTGATTAGTAGTTTATGTACATATATGTTGAATAAAAGTTGATAATTCTGAAACAAAAGCCCACAATGCTGTACTGAGTTAAATAAATTTACACATACATAAGTAGTGTGTAAAGCCTAGAAATGGTTATGTTGGGAAAGTTCCACTGCCATACTGTAGTACATCTTTAAGTATATAAAAACTGTATAATCTATTAATCTAATTATAATCTTTTGATCAAAAATATAGCGAAACTAATTTATAATTTTTTACAAAAAACGGTTAACATAAACAAAAAGATACTCGACTATGCCTAATCCCATCTATACCTTTACTATATAATATAAAATAGAAATTATTAAAAATGCATTTGAAAACACTGAAAAAATCCGTATAATAAGAGATATATAACAAATTAAATCAATTGCACTTGGTATTTAATCTATTTTACCATTATTTAAAGACACCTACAGACAATTAAGGACTTTCCCTTATGTACAACAACAGCATAGTTTGCTTTTGAACAGTCAAACACTGATGGACTAAAAAAGTACATTTAAGATCACTAGAAATAATAGAAGTTTACGTCATTAACTGGTTTTAAAATGTCTCTTAAAGTTCATATCAGAGAAGAGATTGAATGGCGGTTTTCTTGCTTTGAATGTATTCACACAAAAATGAAAACTTGTCGTCAATTTACAATATTTAATTGAGACGAAACAATGCATATTCACAAAATAAGAGTATAATGAAATATATTGCATGCATTGCTTGTATTTATAACTGCAATCAAATACACTAGGAAAACATTCAAACATT
This sequence comes from Stomorhina lunata, assembly GCA_933228675.1. NCBI lineage: Eukaryota > Metazoa > Arthropoda > Insecta > Diptera > Rhiniidae > Stomorhina > Stomorhina lunata. Next base: position 78,059,011 of record OW121744.1, read on the forward strand.
CATTTTATAATAGCGAATGCGTGAATGTTTACGAAATATTATGAATGATTTCAGTTGCGTTACAAGACAAGTTGTGCACAAGACAAAACTATAGTTGTATAGGTGGGCAAAGACAAAAAGAAAGAAACAAGTTGCCAGATGAAATGGATGCAAAACCGTTAAATTTATAGAAAAAAGTCGTCAAACACTGGGATGGCAGATGGAGAGATCAAGTTTTGAACTTGCAAAACTTATGTTTTACTGGGGCGGCACAATCGGACCTCAAAATAGGGCACCTTAGATTTAAAAATCGGTTTTTGTATGTAGTTCGTTTTAACATAATTATAAAAAAATTATATAATACATTTTTTTATCAAAAAATTTTTGTATAAATTTTTTTTATTAAAAAAATCTTTCTATACAAAAATATTTTCTATACAAAGATACTTTCTATAGAAAAATATTTTTTTCAAAAATCTTTCTATAGAAAAATATTTTTATCAAAAACTTTTCAATAGAAATATATATTTTTATCCAAAAATTTTCTATAGAAAAATATTTTTATTGAAAATTTTTACTATAGAAAACTATTTTTATCGAAAATTTGTCTATTGGAAAATATTTTTATTGAAAATTGTTCTATAGAAAAATATTTTATTGAAAATGTTTCTATAGAAAAACATTTTATTGAAAGTTTTTTTAACAAAATATTTCTTAGAAAAATATTTTAACCAAAAATTTTTCTATAGAAAAATATTTTTATCGAAAAATTTTTTTAATAAAAAATTTTTGTCCCAATGATTCAGCATGAAAGCGTAGAAAAACATATGGCAGCACTGATAACAACGCAGACATATTATACGAATACTTTGCGAATAGAACGAAACATGAGAGAGTCGTACGAATATTTTCTAACTTAAAGTGTGACATCAAACTATTTCGTTGATTAACGTGCAGTGCAATAATAAAATAGTGTGTAAAAAGACAATCAACGAAAATGTGTGAATGAATGAAGGCATCTTCATAAAAAGTTATTGCCTTTGTAGGCAATGCAAAAGCAATATGCACACGTTGCTGTCAACATTTGTGAATGTATTCAGTCTCTTCTCTGGTTCATATGACGTATGATAGGGGAAAAACTAACAATTATGTGTGTATAAGACAGAGGAAGTAGAAAATCCTAAAATATAGCTAATAATGTGATATTATTTTTTGATCTGAGAAGAGTAAGCAACATTGGAAAAGCTAGTTTTTTACTATTTTGTATACAGTAGTTGTAATGCACAATTATTAAAACAAAATTTTGTTAAAGTTATAAAAGCTTACAAAGAATTGGTATTAAATGCATTTAGTTTGCAACCGAATTAAATTCTGCATTTTATATAAATTTTTAGTAATATCAATACAAATTCCCTACTTTTATGCAATTCCAAAATCATTTGTTATACAGATAGTCAACATTAATTGAAAGTAAAAGGAGTAGCTTATAAAATTCTAAAAATATTGTACATTTTGATGGTAACTAAGTCGCTTATAATAATATCGACATGTCCATGAAATTGACAATAAATTGGATTAAAAATGAAAAAAAAAAAAATGTGCATGCACATATAAAATCTCAGAGGCTTTAAATGAAATGAATTTCATTTTAGACACACAAGTAGTCAGTAATACAATGATATCCATAATAAAAACTTGTATTTTTTAGGTCCTACAGATTCTGTGCCAGCTCGTTCTTTCCCAAACACTCCTTTATACCTAAATTTTTACAATAACAGAAATAATTTCATAAATAGTTCAAATTACATTAAAATTAAAAAAAATATATATTTAACGATACAGAAGGTTAATAAAAATTTTAGATATTAGACATAAATATGTAACAACTAGGTTTTCATATTATTTAAATGGATTGGTTATTGAACATCAGCCTTTTCCAACAATTATTTAACTTTTTAAAATAATATAAATTTACACAAATTTTAGCTAGGGTATTTGGAAATTCTGATATAGTAACTACTTTCATGTTTACTTGACTTTCCAAAAAAAGGTGGTAAAAACCCTATTAAAGTATAGTCAAAAGGGAATTTGTAAAATTCGTGGTTAAAATAAAACTCTAAGAAGATTTATAAAATTCCTAATTGTAATCTTAAAGATACTGCTGAAAGGCTACAAAGATCTGAAATAATTTCCATTTCATAAAACTGAGCAACAGTAAAGTATTTTTATTGGAAACAGGTAAAAAAAATTATATGAGGAAAATATTTTACATTTATTTGTGGTTTCTTTTATAAAAACAAAAACCTCTAAACAACTTCGAAAGCTACTAACTTTAAACGATTTCTATATATCCAAATATATATATGTTTACACAAGATAAAGACGAATAAAATTCTTATTCGGCCATTTCATTAGATGTATGATATGTATATCAATTCTATGAAAAATTTGTAAAACTGTTTAATTTTTGTTGCGATATAAACGGAATTTCGAAATTTTTGGTCCATCATCTACTTCATCATCTGCTATAAATGGCTTCAAAATATGAAATTGAAGTTTATTTTAAAGTTTTTTAATAGAAATACAATACATACATCTATGGCACAAAGTTCCTAGGCATGCGAGAGCTTTTTAACTTTGTGTCTTAAATGCGGTGTCGACGCATTCCTGTTAAAAGATTTTAAAATAAAATAAATTCTGATTCTTATAAATAATTTGATAAATTCTTCATTTTTCATATTTTGGCAACATTTATATTCAGAAACTTTACTAAGATGCTGAAACAAGAATTTTGAAATTCCCTCCACAAAGCAAGAGTCGTCAAAAAGTTGAATAAACTTTACATTAAGTTGCTCCACATATGCAATAAAATCATGCGGGGGACGAATAAGTTTATTTTCTTCAAACTCTTTTTCTTGAATAAAAATATATTTATAACAGACACAGGAATCATCTATAGTTGGAATAGGATTAAGACAGTTGTGTAGAGATTTATTTTTCTTATAAAAATATCCACAGACATATGCAAAAGCGTTTTCCTTCATAAAATTTGACTCATCTGTAAAACCCTCAAGTATATTTTTCTCTGGCTCAGCCTCAGGCATAAAAATTACCTGAGATTCATTGATCTGTTCGGTAGTATCTTCTAGACGACAGTTGGGAGTGCAAGAAATCGTGTGAGATGTGTCATCTTCAATCGAAATTTCACAGTTTCCGTCTTTTACTATACTCACAAAGTGAATACCCCATATTTTTTTGAAAAGGCAACTGAACATGATAGGTGTTATAGTATCAGTATTTCCACCACCTTTTCTAAATTCTCCAAACAAGTGCTCCAGGTTGTCCTGGCAAAGACGCCTTGTCGAGATTTGTGTAAAACTATTTTCTTTCAAAAAGTTAAACAGTTGTTTAAGGCTACTAATATTTAATAACCATCCATCTAGAAATGAAAACCTGTTCGTAACTTCATTATTTCTAATATCCATAACTTTTATTGTTTTAATTTTCTCGCTTGCAATTTCCAATAACTTTAGTTGTTTTTCTGAACCATTAAATACTTCTTTCCCAAATTTTGATTGCATTCTCGAACTATTCATTAGATCAAATAAATTGTTGAAAAAAAGTAATATCTCTGCAGTGTTTGGCATAGTACGAGCTTTTGAAGAGTCTATAAGGCCTGAAGAATACAAGGTATTCATTGCGGACACCATTGTGTTACTAAATATTTGGGTTGCTAACTTTACCTTCATTGTTTGAAGCCTGTGAGGTTTTATATGTGCATCCGTAATTTTTGGAATACATCTAAAATCCAATTTAGAATCAATGTCATAGATGTATTCAATATCCTTCCAACTCACTAAGTTGCCATCAAAAAATACATTATTTTTGGGATTTGCTAAACAATTCCTTGTACTTTTTATTAAGTGTGGAGTATCATACATAACAAATATTGGTTGGGAATTGACTTTAAAAAAGGGATTTTGTATTGATATTCCTAATATTTTATGTAAATTGACAAAATTTGATCCCTGATCGGAAACAAAATGAAGTGGTTTAAGACCAATACTTTGTAAACCTTCAATAACTTCAACAAGATACTCCTTTATAAATTTTGCTTCACAACTATTATGTACAAAATAGTAACACACTGGTTGTTTCCAAGGCTGACCAGCCATTCCCTGAACCATGAATACCATCACACTATTAGCCGTATAATAAGATCGGTTCTTATTACCATAGTCTTCAACGCCAATTATTGCATCCTTTTTTCTATCATATGACATATGGACTTTAAGAGACATTTCATCACAAGATATTGTCACATACTTTTGTTCGTCCGTCAAGTCCTTTGCTCTCATTTCAAGTAATTTTAAATGCTCAATTTTAAGTCCAGGAAAGTTGGGCCATTCAATAACAAAATCTTCTAATGTCGTACGTCCTGGTAAGTCCAGAAGAGCTCGCAAGTGCCTATAACATAATGGCGATAAGTAATAAATACCAAGTGCTATGGACTTTAATTTGTTAGTATATCTCTTTCCTCGTCCATCCTTTTCACCATTATCAATTGCATTTTTTATAATTTCTATTAAATTAGGGTTTATATTTAAATTTGTAAAATTATTATTTTCTAATTTTTTCAATTAATTCTATGTTATATTTTTCTAATATAATTATTTTTTTTTCATTTTTAAAGATTCACTTGAATTTAGAATTTCTAAATATTTAGATTCCAACACCTGATTTTCCAAATTTGTTTTTTTTAATTATACCCTTCACCACCATAGGTGGAAAGGGTATTATAAGTTTGTGCTGATGTATGTAACGCATAGAAATAGTTGTCTTAGACCCACCTTTTAGTATACCAATAGGCTTAGAATCATCTGAGTCGATTTAGCGATGTCCGTCCTTCCGTCCGTCTGGCTGGCTGGCTGGCTGGACCCCCATGTAAACCTTGTAATCAAACTACAGGTCGCAATTCTAAAGATAATTTGATGAAATTTGGCGCAGATCATTTTTTTGATAATGGGACCATGGCTATTGAAATTGGTCAAAATCGGTCCATTATTTGTGGTACCTCCCATAGGTCCCACTTCCCGGAATTGATATATTGGCCACAAATATCAATATTTTTTCATGAAATTTAGAACAAATACTGCTTATGTAAACTAAAATCACTGTACCAAATTTCGTTAAAATCGGTCCACATTTGACCATAGCTCCAATACAAAGTTTTATTTAAAAACGCACTAAGTGAGACAAAAAATCACTAAAACGCTCGTAAATCTAAAGATAATAAAAATTTTGAGTATATTTTTTGCATACATAATTTTTGTAATAACTGTAATCAATTTGCTAAATTTCGAGATAATCGGTCCACATTTGACCCTAGCTCTCATATAAGTCCAAACGACGGAAACAGGTTTGAGAAAATGTTGTATGATGGCAAAATCTAGCAAATATATGTCTTTATACAGGAAAAATAACACCTTTGACCTTAGTAGTGAAGGGTATCGTATGGTCGGGCTTGACCGACTATAGCGCTTTCTTACTTGTTTTTCATTTAAATTGTTGTTTTCTAACACTAAATTACTTATTCTAGATTCTAAAGACTTAATATAAGAACTATAACTAAACTTACAATTACAATTACTACTGGAACTATATAGTAAATTTTGTGTACATTTGCGTTTTGCATTTAAATTTTGATTTGGAACAGCGGATTTTGATAAATTTTTATTGCAAATCATAATAGCCGAAAAATGAAGCGAACAAATAAATAAATTTTGCTTATCATCTATATTTAAAATTTCTATCCAATCTTTTCTCCTAAAAAAATTAAAAATAAGAATAATTTTAATTTAATATTAAGATTAACAGCCTGTTTTTCGAAAATGAAAATATGGTTTCGTTCGTAAAAATATCGAAACGTAAATAGATTTGGTTTTTGTAAAATGAAATCAATTTTCAGTGAGTGACAACTAAAAAGCTTTCTTTTATTTGACTTTTTTTTGGGTTTTCTTAAGCACATTCATTCATTTTAAGTGAATGAAAACGTCAAAATTTCTCGTTAAACAAAATTCGTTCGTGTGTAAAATAAAAAACAAAATTTAAAAATATGGATGATAATTTAAAAAAAAAAGCGTAAGTGTGGATTGTTTACTATTTTTTTGTAATAAAAAAACAATGTTAAATACATTTAGAAATCGCAGAACTACGTATGCCCAATTTCAGAAATTGGTTGACCAAATGGAGGCTTTTCCGCATTTGGCAACTGGTAACCCTCTTTTCAAATCTTCCAAACATGAAGTGGAAACTGCATGGGATAAAGTTGCAAACACCCTAAACTCAATAGGCCCACCAGAGAGAACAGTTCTTGAGTGGAAAAAGGTTTGTATATGCTTCATAGATATTGGTTAAGTTGTTAATTAAAATGCTACATTTCAGATTTGGGCAGACCTTAAAAGTCGCACCAAGCAAAACATTGCCGATAACAATAAAAGTTTATCGGGAACTGGGGGAGGGCCTTGCCGATTAAAAACATTAACTTCGCTTGAGTTGCAAATAGATAAAATATGCCATCTGTCATCTGCAGCTGCTCCAAAAGGTGCCGTACATGGTTTGCCTAAACCTGTGAATGCAAGTGAATTGTCCCCACCTAAACAAAGTAAGAAGATGGCCGTAGTAACCCCAAACCGATCGAACAATGAAGTAATATTTGAGCAGGTTTGCTCACTTTCACCTTCATCAGTGGTCGTGAATGCTTCAACACCTATTTTAGCATCAACACCACTACATAGTTCAACAAAAAAGTGCAAGAAAAGAAAACAAAATAGCCAGGAAACGGAAGAAGAATTGGTATTGTTGAGGAAACAAGTAGCCACACAAGAGGCAATTTTGGGTGTGATGCAGTCACACGATAAATCTATAAAGGAAATTGCTGAAGCTGCTAAAACCATTGCCAAAACTATGGCTGATCTTATTGAATATTTAAAATAGATTTTAATTTTGTAATTGTCCATTAATAAAATTTTTTAGAACCTAGTTGGAGTCACCTCTACTTTGTTTTTTTGCTTTGCTTTTGCTTTGCTTTTTTTGATTGTTGTCCTTACCAGTCTCTAAAGTGTATGATCTATCCTGTCTACCTTTTCCCCCAACTTTTAATGGAACTCAACAAACAAACTATTCTGCTCTACTCACGAGTCCATCTAGACCCGTGGAAAAAAATAAACAAACAAACTTACATACTTATTACAATTTACATATTTATTTTATTCGTATATAGAAATAAATAAATTTTTCTTAATACTATAACTATAAAACTAAATTTTAATGTAAATTATGGGCAATTTGATTTCGAATGTTCATAGCAAACGAAGATTCTTCTGAGTTTTCTCCGAAATGGCCTTGAGGAATGTGATCAACTTCTTGAGTTTCTTCATTAATTGGTGAATACCATTCGCTTTTATAGGCAATACAAATATTGTGCAGAGCACAGCACGCATTGACAATTTTTGTTGTTTTTGAAGGGCTGTAAAATAACCCCCTGGAGCCAATTATACAGCGAAAACGATTTTTTAAAACCCCAAAACATCGTTCAATTATATTTCTTATTTTGCAATGCCTCTCGTTGAATTTTCTCTGCCACTCTTCTGTGGGATTTCCATAAGGTGTTAACAAATACGGAAGAAGTTTGTAGCCGGAATCACCTGCGATAAGATAAGCATACATTTTTTTTAATTACTTTTTTTTAACTGGAATGTTATTATAAATACCAAGCAACCAAGCGCCTCTCTTGCCATTCAAAAACTCGGACTTCAGAAACTCGTCAGCAGAACTGTGGTTCCAAACGAAAGCGTCATGATTTGCTCCCGGATGTCTAGCATCTACAAAAATAATTTTCATTTTATGGTCGCAAATCTAAAAAAATAAAGATAAAATACACATTAAAGCGTCCAGTTCTCCAAACAAAATTGATCTCCAAAGGAACCATATAGATTTGTGTATCAATGGAAATGTATTTGATTTTATTTCCACAGATTTGTAAGGGCAAATTTTTTGTTGTTCATATATGGATATTGATTTTAAAATACCTACAGCCATTACATTGATACTATAAAATCCCTTTCGGTTATAGTAAAGATGTCTAACGTCATCCCCAGGCGATTTGATGCGGACGTGGGTCCCATCAACACATCCAATCACGCTTGGTATTCCACCTGATGCATAAAAACTTGATTTGGTTTCACTCTCTTCATCTGATCCCGGAAAAGTTATCCATTTTGGACACAAATAATCTTCAAATATCTGAAGGCATTCATTTATTATCGTTGAGACTTTTGATTTGGAAATTGAAGATGTTACTTCATTTCCAATTGAACGCTGGTATTATTGTAAATATTGTTTCAGATTTAAAGATTTTTAGAAAAAACTTAATTTATTTAATTTTATTTTTAATTTCGAAAATTTTCTTCTTTTCTTCACAAAATATTCAAAGCTTATAAGTATAAATTACAAATTTAAAACAAGTTAAATTATAAACAAAGTATTTTGTTTCTACACTCCTCCTCTTTGTTTATAATTATGATAATCCTAAAAGTGTTCTTAACATTAACAATCGTGGCTTAGGAAGTGGTTTTGTCAAAACATCTGCTATCATTTTATCTGTAGGACAATATTTAAGATTTACAAAATTTTGTATACAAAAATCTTTTACAAAATGATACTTTATATCAATATGTTTTGACCTAGCATTGAATTTTTCATTTAATACCATCTTAATGCAACTCTGATTGTCTTCCATTATTGTAATTGGTGTATTCACTATATGGCCCATTTCTTGTAGAAGACCATGTATCCACTTTACTTCTTTACAAGCTTCTGATAGTGCTATAAATTCTGCTTCTGCTGTTGATAGTGAGACACAACTTTGCTTTCGACACGACCAGTTCACAACACCTCCATTTAAATGAAATACATAACCACTGTGAGATTTTCTATCAGTTTTGTTTTCACCCCAATCTGCATCTACATATCCAAATAAATTATTATTTTCAGTTGAACTACTTAACTTGAGTGATAAATTAGCTGATCCTTTTAAGTATTTTATAACTCTCTTTACTTCATTCCAATCTTCTTTAGATGGTGCTTGAATTTTCTGTGCTAGTATTGCTACACTGGCTGTTATATCTGGTCTTGTATTTACAGATAAATATAAAAGAGATCCAATAGCTTTCTGGTAAATTTTATTATCTAATAATCTTTCTGAATCCAAAGTTTTGTTATATGAAGGAATTAATGGTATATCTGAAGTTTTAGATTCTTGAAGACCAAATTCATTTACAATTTTCCTGATATACTGTTCTTGACTTAATAAAAAATTTCCATCTTTATCTTGAGTAACTTCCATTCCCAAATAGTGTTTAATTGGTCCTAAATTTGACATGACGAATTTTGAGTTTAACATCTTAAAAATTTCTTCAATAAATTTTATATCCTTACTTGCAATAATCATATCATCAACATATACTAAAATATAATCCATACCTTCTTTGGATTTCCTGGTATACAAACAAGGATCTAATATACTTTGCTTAAATTTAAATTCAATTAACGCTTTATGAATACATTGATTCCACGAACGAGCCGCTTGCTTTAACCCATATAAACTCTTCTTGAGTAAACACACTTTATTGGGATTTTGTTCTGAAATAAATCCTGGAGGCTGTTTCATATAAATTGTTTCTTCCAAATCTCCATTTAAAAATGCAGTCTTAACATCAAAATGAAATATCTTCATTTTTTGTTTACCAGCAATTGAAAATAAAATTCTTGTTGTAGTCTGCTTAACAACTGGTGCAAATACTGCATCATAATCTATACCATATTTTTGATTGTATCCTTGTGCTACAAGTCGTGCCTTAAATCGATCTATTTCTCCTTTTTCATTTAACTTTTTTTTATAAACCCATTTGCAGCCAATTGCCTTACGGCCGGGGGGAAGATCAACAAGGTCCCAAGTATGGTTTTCTTTAATAGATTTAAGCTCCTCCTGCATGGCACCAATCCACTGAGATTTCTCCTCCTTAATTGAAATAGCTTCATTGAAATTACTTGGATCTGGGGTCATGATTGCCGAATTTATCTGATACCGACTTGGACGCACACCTTTATTCACTCTTGTAGACACACGTTGAACTGGAACAGGACTTTGTATAGCATCTTCAAAATTTTCACTAGTACCTGACCATTCAGAATCCGAAACTTGATTACGAGACGTAGTACTGCTAACGCTTACAACAGTAGAATCAGATTCACCTTCGCTTTCATCTATATGACTAACATCCTGATTTTTTGTTTCACTTTCAATGTCTTCTACATTAACTGCAGGAACTTCTACATTCACTGAAGGTACTTCGTTAACCTTAGGACTACTCATAGGAAAATATACAACATCTTTACTATTTTGTGGAATTTCTTTAATGGTTTCTTTTTGATCTATAAAAACAACATCACGTGAAATCTGGACTTTATTTGTTGTTGGATCACAAACTCTTAAACCCTTTGAGTTAAAATCAACACCAATAAAAATTTTCTGAATTGCCTTCAAATCAAGTTTCTTCCTTTTTTCTTTTGGAACATGAACATAACATAAAGACCCAAATGTATGAATATCTTTTAATGAAGGTTTCATACCATATCTTATTTCATAAGGCGTCTTTGAAATACTTCTTGATGGTAAGCGATTTTGAACATAATTCGCGAACATCAAAGCTTCACCCCAATAACTTTTATCTAAATTTGAATCAATCAACATACATTTAACCATCTCCATCAAAGTACGATTCTTTCTTTCAGCGACTCCATTTTGTTGTGGGCTGTATGGTACGCTATACTGAATTTTAGTTCCACATCTTGATAGAAACTGTTTAACATTTTCGGCTATATATTCCCCACCTCTATCTGATCTAATTGTCTTTGGATAACATCCCACCTGATTTTTTACTAAATTCCAGAATTCAACTATTTTGCCATAAACTTCACCTTTTGTCTTTAATAGATAAACTGCACAATATCTGCTATGATCATCAATGAATGTAACAAAATATTTATAACCACTGCAAGTCAAAGGAGATATAGGGCCGCAAACGTCAGAGTGAATTAAATCAAAACAGTTTTCCGACCTTGATAAACTTTCTTTAGGGAACGGACTTCTTGCAAGTTTGCCTTGTAAACAAATTTCACAAATATTGCTATGGTCTTTACACTCAATTATCTTTATATCTTTTGCTAAGTCATTTTGTATCAGCTTCTTAATACCATCCTCATTATGATGACCAAGAACACGATGCCAATAGTGAATACAACCTTTATTACAATTATGAACCGTAAAAGCTTTTTCAGAAATTGCATTAAAAGTGTACAAACTATTCTTAAGATAAGCCTTACAAATAATCTTATCATTTCTTTCTAAAATACATTCATTTTTAACAAATTTAACAATAAAACCCTTTTCTGTAATTTTCCTAACCGATAATAAGTTTGAATTAAAATCTGGAACATAATATACATCACCAATAGTTAAAGTTACACCTCTGGTCTTGATTTTACAAACTCCTTTACCCTTAGCTTGAGAACTGTTTCCATTTGCAACACTAATTGATTGACCGCATTCATTATAATTGATTTCACTAAAAAGCTTCTTGTCATGGGCAATATGGCAACTTGCACCCGAATCTACTATCCATGTACCTTGAGTTTCACCAGAAAATTGAGTCATCAGCACGTATTTATCTTCATTATCTTCAACTTTTTCAATAATATTTGCTGTTTTCTGATTTTTCTTGCACCAGTTTATGTATTTATAACAATCCTTCTTGAGGTGACCACTCTTCTTACAAAAGAAACAAGTTTTGCCTTCAAATTTCTTCACTGTTTTTGACTTTAAAGCGGAAACGTTAGAAGAATCATTTCGGGATGCTCTTTTGAAATATTCTTCCAATAATTTTGCTTTAACCATTTCCATTGTCAAATCTTTATCTGGTCTTACCTCAAGAGCAGTAATTAAACTATCATAGCTAGATGGAAGGCTGCTTAAAATCATGGAAACTTGCCAATCTTCTGAAAAATCTTGATTTCCAATTGCTTTTAATTTATCGAACAGTTCCATCATTGAATTTATGTGCAATTCCATATTCTCACCTTCGCCTAATTGCATGCTGCATATTTTTCGCATTAGGTGCACTTTTGAACTTAATGTGACACGTTCATGCTGTTTCTGTAGGTTTTGCCATGCATCCTTAGCTAATCTTTCATTGCGTATATGAATGAGTTGAGAATCTTCAACACATAAACTTAAGACAGCAAAGGCTTCCATATTTTTCTTCCTCCACGAATCTGTGTCTTGAACAGGATCTTGAAATACATACCACAGATCTTCTTTAATGAGGAACATCTTCATCTTGAATTTCCAGTTGTAATAGTTGTCTTGATTGAGCTTTTCTATTCCATAAAATTTATTTTCGCTCATCTTGAATCTTGATGTCTTTATATTTTCTTTCTTGAATCTTGAAAAATTTACCTTTTTTTTTTTAAATTCTTGAATAACTGCTTATCTTTATTAACTTTATCTTTAAACCGTCTTTATGAAACAATAATGGCCCATAACCTATTGTAAATATTGTTTCAGATTTAAAGATTTTTAGAAAAAACTTAATTTATTTAATTTTATTTTTAATTTCGAAAATTTTCTTCTTTTCTTCACAAAATATTCAAAGCTTATAAGTATAAATTACAAATTTAAAACAAGTTAAATTATAAACAAAGTATTTTGTTTCTACAGTATCCACCAGTTGCAACAAAAGATAAAAATGTTGCCAATTTTATTATGGCAGGAATGTGTGTATTGCGAAACGCCGCTTTCATCTTAGGCTCCATTTCCTGTAGCAACATGAAAAACAATTCCTTGCTGACACGAAAATTAGCCACAAATCTAGAAGGATCAAGTACATACTTAAGTACTTACATATTTTTAAAATTTTGTTCATATGAAATATTTACTCACTGTTCTTCTGAAAGTTCAAAAAAATTTGTTGAATCGCGCAAATTCCGTCTACAAATTCTTTGAACAGATTGATTTGTAGATCTATTTCGACGGATTCTTAAGCTTATTGACACAGTTCCAAACATTTTTATATATTTTAAAACAAATTTTTTCTTAAATTTTTATTTTTTATAAAAACGGGCACTGACAAATGTAATTTTATTATTTTTTGATTTTATAAACAAAAGTCAAAAGGCAGTTACCACCGACAAGCTACATTTTACATATAAAAAAGCTTAAATATTTCGAAATACACATATTGGCAATTCTGTTCCTCACGAAAGAAAAAAGCTCTTTAATTGTCAAAATGAAATTGACGAAAGCTTGTAAACGTTTTAGAAAAACCTACATTTAAACTTAATCGTAAGAAAACGAAAACGAATGTGACAACATTTTCGTTTTCGAAAAACAGGCTGTAAGATTACAAAATATATTTATTATACAATATAATGATGGCTTTAGTTTCTCAGATTCCCAAAAGTATTAAAAAAACAAAGAAACGCATACAAACATAATCCATTTTAAAAGAAGATATGGGAAAAATCAAATAGTTTTAATTTTCGGAGTTAAAAAAAAACAAACAAATTTTTGATCGCACAGTAAACTTTTTTTGTGGTTCTATTAAGGGAGCTTATTGGATGTAAAATCCGTTAGAGTTAATGATTTTACGCGATGTGCTAAGCAAATTATGTCGGTTAAAATAAAAATGTCTAAAATTAGTTTAAAAACAATTTTGTTTTTATTAGTTTTATGTTGATTTTGAAGCAACTTATATATTTTCAGGTGTTCTGTCGTTTCATGGTATAATGGTAATTTATGTATGCCTTAACACGAAGAAATAATGTAATTATGCAAATGAAAAAACCAATATTTTTTATTTTTTCAACCGTGATTTTTTCGAAACTTTTTTTATTTAATTATAAGTTTTAATGGGTACATATCTTTTCATATCGGTTATAAATATCATCGCTTTTATGTTTTATGTGATTTTGTCTTAGTTTGCTATCTACAGCCATTAAAAGCAATATGCACTTTTTTGGACGAGCTTGAAATTTTGTCAGCCATTAAGTAGTATTAGAAGTGACGAAATTAAAATTTAGAGGGTAATGGATTCATCCCCCAAGTGTGGTGTATATTTCGTAGAAGAACGACTTGGGTCCAAATGTTGAAACAAATGAAGAAGTCGAAATATGAAAAAAAACGTGAATGCTTCAATTGATTTTTTTTACGTTTTTTTAATTTGCACGACAAATACGCTTAGAAGCGAAAATTTGCGCTAGTAAGATATTGTGTTCACTATATCTTACTAGTTTTGATCAATCATAGCTATAAATAATCAAATAATTTGATTTCTGAATAATGATGACGTCATTTTTTTAAAGGACTTCAAAATTTGTATATAAAAAATTGTTATGGATATATATAAAAGAAGAGAAAATGTTAAGCATGTTTATACATTTTTGTCCTGATGGCCAAATCAAATATAATTTTACTCTTCACCACCATATGTTATATTGGTTTTGAGCTGGTCTGAGACCCAGCTTTTAGTATACCAACGACTCAGAATCACTCCCTTAGTTGTTTTAACGATGTCCGTCCGGCTGGATGGGTAGCTGGTTATCCATGTACAAAAATCAGATTACTATTACGGGTAGCTCCCATAGGGATGCCTTCCCTGAATAGAGTTTTTGGTCCTTTACAGCCAAAAATTTAGTTGTATTTTAATAATATTAAGCATCATCTATCTATCTATCACTGTACCTAATTTTGTAGGAATCGGCCCATATTTGACCATACCTCCCATACAAGACATATTCTCAAAATTCGTTTAAATATCAATAAAAGCACAAAAACGCTTATAAATCTAAAGATAAATGCATTTTATTACTAAAACTGTCGCGCATAAATTGCGATGTAGGAACAAAGTCCTTACAGCACCAGCCAGCAGTGCTTGGGGAATGGACAAAGAAACCTAGGTAGACAGCAACCTGTAAAGCTATTGGTCGGTCAGTGGCAAATTATGCTGCTTCGGTGTGGTCAGCGTCGCTAAGTGATACTTAGTTACGAAATATCCAATGCTGCTCAAATGCAGCCCTAAGAACTATAACAAAGGCTGCCCACAAATTGCACCACATCATATTCATAAGGACACAAAGATCCTTCCAGTAAAGGAACACAACATTAACCTATCTTAGCAGATCCTGTCATCGAAAAAATGATCCAAACTTTAACATCACATATTTGTCATCTTCCCTGAGGTATGTCAGGAAAGATCTTCGCGTGAATGAGGATGGCATAGGAAGATATGTCCTTGATTCTTTAGATAATACCTCGTACATGGCAGCATTAAACAACATTCATAAAGACGCCACCAATTCCGCAATTTCAGGTTATCGCATGAATGTTGTATCGCAGAAGAAGAAAAGAACTTTCCGCGAAAAACAAGACTCGTTCTTGCTTAACTGAGATCGGGATGGAGCAACAGATTAAACATATTTTAGTCTTCCATAGACCGTGCCATCCCCAACGCATGCCCAGCTTGTGGCAAAGGTCCTCATGATACCCCCACATTTCCAACTGTACCGCCAACCCAGCTTCACTTAGTCCTCAGGATTTGTAGACTCATCTCATAGCACAATTTCTTAGCCTTGATATAATATCAGATCCCCACCAAATTAATAAAATAACAAGGAAATTGGGTCCAACGAAAAAGAAGTCATCTTTGCATCGTATTGTTAGTGATGATGAAAAATTAATACATTTTGATAACCCCAAGCGCACAACAAAAAAATTACTGGAATGGATTCTTTTGGCTGACTCGCCTTATAGTCCATACATTGTCCCTTCTGTTTCGATCGATGCAGAACGTAAAATTTTAGCTATAACGTATACATTACCTTTGAAGATCCGTAGGAAAAGCAAAGAGTGTTTCATAATTTTCACATCCAAAAATGCATCTACGTGGCATATTCAATTCTGGAGGTAAAAAAGTTGAAATTGTATGATAAATCAAAATGTTATATACGATATACTTACTTTTTGTCCTCTATCACGTTCCTCAAATATAAGCTTTTGCTGTTGGACAGGAGTTTTTGTATATTTGTATAAATTTAATATGCACTTATGTCCGAAATTTGGACACATACACCACGCACAATATTTATTTGATAAAAAATTTAATTTTACACTTATTTAATCTTGTTGTATTACAAAAAATATTTTTTTAAAAAAATTGTAATTACACTTTTTATTTTTGTTTATGACAAATTTATTGACTTAATTGTGTTGAATTTATATTTTGTGGTGTAAAAAAATTATTCAAACCAGTATTGTATTTTTAATATATTTTTTATAAAAAAAAAATGGAAAATCAACAACACAATGCAACTATGTACTTTTGGTGTAAGGTGGATATTTTAGTATACACTAATACTATTACTTAAAATTCAACTCTGATTTAAAGCTCTTTTACTAATACAACATTAAAAATTCGTACTATGACAGATGTCAAAGTACGTGCTTTTGAGAGTCGGCATACTATGCTATACTATGCCTAAGTATCTATGTTAAGGAGTTATAACTTCTTGTTTGTAGAACAAACCAAAAACAAAATTAAAACTTTTTCTTCTTAGTATTATTATCTTGGCTATATTTTATAATATAATGCCCGTTTTATTAAAAACAATGGCTCTAAGCTAAAAAATTCCTAAGGTTCCTAACTTTAAACAGCTATTAATTAAACATCGATGAACAAAAGTGCATGAATCTTTCCGCAAAACACTCATCTGGGGTTCAATTCTGGTTTTATGAAACGATGAAATGAAAAGTTTTTTTCATGTTTTCATAGAAGTAGCGATTCTATTTTAGTAAAAAAAAATGAAAACAAACGTCAAATCATTATCATATGAAAAAATCACTGAAACGAAACGAGATTTTTTCATCGTTTCATAACAATTGTGATTCTTGTTTTGTGAAACAGTCCAACCAACTGTCAAAATTTTAAGTGAAAAATCAAAAATAAAATATTTCTAATTAACTTCTTGGAAGAAAATATTGATATTGCTTACGATTAGTATGAAATATAATTATTAAAAAAAACTGGTCACTAATCTAAAAATGTATGACGGAAAAAAATTCTAGACGAAAAGTGAAACTGACGACGAGGCTTACCGCTGTAGGCGGCACTAATGATAATAATTTAGGTATATATATATTTTTTAAGAGAAGTAACACTCAAGCAAATACTGCCTATACAATTGTATAAAGAGTATATACGAATTGGGAAATCGCACTTCGATGTATAAAGAAATACCATACCGGAACGACTTGAAAATTTTATGATTCCGACCAAGGTTTGCTACTTCTGCGACATTAACAATAATATCACAGTTACAATAACAGCAACTAGATATTAATGTAATACTCTATGAACCACTTTTTTTTTGTAATTTGAGATTACTCCGTACCCCTTAAAATAATAAAGGATGGGAAGTTTATTTGGCTGATCTTAGGAGATATCGCCATCCGAATTTTTTCTCTCGGATTTAAATATCTCTGCCGATTTCTTAAAGAAATCTGCATATATTTATGTAATTTTTAGTGTCTTCGTTTTTGAAAAATTCATCAATGTTGCTATGTTTTTTAATACGTTATATTTATTTCTGATTGTGTTATATTTGTTGCAATTAAATATGATGTGGCTATCGTTATCCTGCGTCCCACAGTTGGAGCAATTGCCGTCACCTGCCACTTCGATTTTCATTCTTGCTAGAGATGCTGGACTAAATGAATGTCCAGTTAGAATTCTATTGATTTGGCGAATTTGTACGCCATTAAGTCCAGACTTGTGTGTTTCGAACCATGGTTTTTTTGTAGTTGTTGGGTTTCTTCTCCCATAGTCTTTTCCTTTTTGTTTAGCACGGACTTCCTATACTTTTCTCCAATCGTTGTAAATTATTTCTTGAATTTGATTAATGGCATCATTTTTGGCAACTAGAAGGTGTAGGTCAATGCCTTCAGTGATAGCTTTTTTGGCTGCGTCGTCAACGATCGAGTTACCAATTATACCTCTGTGGGACGGGATATAATGCAGTTCCAGGCTTTCAATAAGCCGATAGTTGCGTATGAGGTTATGGATTTCAATTGCCGTGTTATCATGGGGGTTTTGGAGGCAGGAAAGTCCGCTTTTGCTGTCAGTTAATATGGCTACCTTTTGGTAGTTCATTTTGATTATTTTTTCTACTGCTTTGTTGATGGTGATTAATTCTGCATTCATCGATGATTTTATGTTGATTAATTTGAACATTTCCGTAGTACCAGTGTTTTGGTCGTAGGTGGCTCCACCAGCTTTTCCTTCCTTAATAGATGCGTCCGTAAATATTGCGTCCGTAAATATTGTTTGCCGTTAAATCTTCGATTTTTTTTAAATATTTTTTTGATGGTATCTTGATTTGTATTATTCTTATTCTTCCCTTTATTTTCTTCGCCGTAGAAATCTGGAAAAATTTTGATTTTTTCTGATTTTTCTATTAAAGTTTTTTGTTGTTCAATATTGGAAAAAAAATTTTTATATTTGTCAAAGATTTTAAAGGCTGTTGTTTCAATCTTACCATATAGTAATGTGAGAAGTTGGGCTAGTTGGGTGTTTCTATGAAAGGCGTTTGCCAGATCTTTTACTGTGCGCAGTTCAAGTCTATATGACGGTGGTAGTTCTCCTGCTAGGTGATAAATTATGTGAATTGGAGTAGATCTTATTAAGTCCAATGCCTTTCTTACCTGGAAGTTCATACAAGTTTCAACTTTCATCATGGCTGTTTTGGTTAGGTTTGCAAAAGTTGAGGCAGCATATTCTATTCTAGATCTTGTATAGACTCTATAAAATTGTATCGCTTTTCTAGGGTCCACACCGTATCTACATCCACTTAGAATTTGAAGGAATCCACAGCTTTGTTCCACTTTTCCAACTGCTTTTTTAACATGGGGCATTATTGAGTTGTTAGCGGCCACTATTCTGCCTAAATATTTTATCTCTTTGACTTCTTCTAAGATAATGTTACCGATATTGATGTTTAGAGGTGGATTTCTAACGCCAAAGGAAATAATTTTAGATTTATTAAGATTTATCTTAAGGTCAATATCCATAAAAGCTCTAATAAAGTCTGTTAGTTTAAGACAAAGGTGGTTTCGAGCATCTTCTGAGGTTTTTCCTACTGCCAAGATGAAAAAGTCATCAGCAAACTGAAAAAGGAAGGAATCATCATCTTCTATCTCATATATACCTGCCGTGTAAAGATTAAATAGGAGGGGACTTAGTCAGCTTTCTTGAGCTAAACCTCTGTTAGTAGAAATTTTGATATTTTCTAGTATCAGGACCCTTCTTCGCAGGTAGGATGTTAGCCAGTCAATAGCATCCTTATGAAAATTCAATTGATTTAGTTTTTCTTTTAGTATATCAATGTTAACGAAATCATATGCCTTTTCTAGGTCTATACAAGCTCCTACTACCTTAAACTTATTTGCTTTAAGTATTTGAATGGTGTTTATTAATTCGTTAATGCATAGGGTGGTGCTCATGTTTTTTTTCTAAAGGATGGTATAAGGTCATTAGTATTGATGTGGTTTTCCATTGATTTTTTAAAAGACCTTCGACACATTTGTAAAGTACCGATAAGAGGCATATGGGTCTATAATTTCTGAGATCTGCAGAGTCTTGTTTTTTGGGAATTTGGTGTACCTTGATGATTCGCCATATTTCAGGGATTTCTCCACTTCTCCAGGTTTCATTAATTAATGCAAAGACTTTTTTTGGCTTCGTCCGGGAGATTTATTAGCATTCTGTATGAGATTCCATCCGTACCTCTTGCAGAGTCCGGTTTTCTACTTTTTAAAAATTCTATAAAATCATTGAAGTCAAAGGCAGGTGTTTAATCGTTATTAAGGTAAATAGGAGCGGGATTGATCCTGGAAGATGTGGTTTGTATTGCGATCTGTTGTAAATAATCTCTTTTTTCTTCTTCACTAAAGCTGTTTTTAACTCTTTTAAGTTGGTTGTATTTTTTAAGATTGCCTAATTTTCGCCACATAGCTGTTTGAGAGTTCGGGTTGGAATTTTTCTCTTGCAATTCTTTAAATTTAATTCTTTTTCTTTTCCTAATATGGTCACGGAATGCTTTATCAGCCTTTACTGCCTGTTTGAGATTGTTGAAGGTGATATATCTATTTGCTCTGAGTCGACTGGCATTTCTTAGACGGAATAATTTATTGGTTTCGTTGTCCCACCAACCTTTGGGTACATACTGTTTGCTAGGGTTTAATGTTATTGTGTTTTTGTCTAGAACTTCTTTGAA
Organism: Stomorhina lunata; assembly: GCA_933228675.1. NCBI lineage: Eukaryota > Metazoa > Arthropoda > Insecta > Diptera > Rhiniidae > Stomorhina > Stomorhina lunata. The sequence continues at coordinate 78,079,435 of OW121744.1, forward strand.
TTTAGTATTGAGAGTTAATTGATTCTGGAATTTCCATGATAGCTATTTTTTTTATATAATTTATTAAAAATGATTTTTTGTATTTTATGAATTACCTTGTTTCTGTTTATGCTTTTTATTAGAATTGGTTTGTGGTGACTTTAAGAAATCCGGGTATCAAGGGTATTCCATATGAATAGGTTGGGAAATGAATTTATTAGTGAAATGTCTATTGCTGAGTCTTTATTTGGACCTATGAATGTGGGTGATCCATCGTTTAGGATATTGTATCTGTAGTCCTGGACTATTTCTTCCAGTACCACTCCTTTTCTGTCATTGGTAGGGTTTCCCCAAGTTGTAGATTTAGCATTGAAATCGCCACCGATAATTGTTATATTTTGAGAGTTAGTAAAAAAGTTAAACATTTTTTCCATTTCGTTTTTCATGAAAATTTCATCACCTTCCGGGAAATATAAGCTCACAAGATTGTAGTTGGTTTCTAGATTGATAGTTGTCACCGATATTATTTCACCTGAGGATATAATTTTGTTGATGTAAAATTTGATGTTATTTCTTATGTATATACCTACACCACCGCCACGTATGTTTTCTCTGTATTTGCCTATAAATTTATAATTTAAGATATTTGCCCCTCTGTTGTCTTTTAACCAAGTTTCAGACAGAAGAACAATTTCTATGTTATTAGTATTTAAAAAATATTCTAGGGCTTCTTTGTTACCTGGTGTATTTAAACTTTGTATATTATATTGTAGTATATCCATTGTAATAAAAAAAATTTTATAGGGACATTCTTATATCCTCTATGTCTTTCTGTAAGTCTTCTTCGTTTATAAAATTCTTTAAAGATTGTATGATTTTCCTTCCGCCCAAGGTTGTGTTGTCCTATTCCATATTGATAAAGGATTTAATTAGAGAATTCAGGTTTTGTACTAGTCTTTCATAGTCGTTAGTTCTATGGGGGTTTATTATATTTCTATGGTGTGTTGGTTCTCTGTTATAACCTTGGATTGTTTCTTTCCACTCTTTCATGTTGTTTCTTGATTTTTCTTCTTCTCTTTTTCTATTGCTGTTTACTTTAACTATTTTTGCGTAGGACATGTTTTTATGTATATATTCTGCCGCTTCGTTAGTATTGTTGATGACTTGGTTTTTGTTGGATTTCAATTCAGGAAAATTATTGTTTAGACCGTCCTCAAACCTCAAACCTATTGGCTCCGACAATTGAGGAGTAACGTACCCTTGCCTCTCTAAGACTCAGATTTTCTAAAATCATAAGTCGTTTCAGATTTAATGCTTTCTCTCTGGCGGTGCAATTCCTGTCCATTGGCAGATGAGGTTCATGGCAGTTAGGGCATCTAATGTTTTTATTGTCACATATGATTTCTTTATCGTGTCTGTCATAGCATATCTTACAATTTGGCGCTTTTTGTTTGCAGTCTACGGCACGGTTCGGAAACAGTTGAAACATTGTCCAAATGGAATGAATGGTTTCGTGGTCACTTTAGTGTAAGCAAACTTCATTTTTTTTGGAATTTGTAAACCTCGGAATACTACTTTGACTTTCATTGTTGGTACTCTTTGTTTAGTGCCATCATTTCTGGTCACTCTGATAAGTCTGGCTATGGGTATAGGTGAGGATAGAATATTAAATAAATTAGGCATGGCTATTTCTTCTGGGATGTTAAATATAATTCCAGTTTTAGTGAAAAGGTGTTCAAATACTTTAATTTTATATCCACGGTTTTCAATCATATTATCGTTAATAAGTTTGTTAGCGTTAGTAGCGTTGTTAGTAATAACCTTACATCTAGCATATCCTATTTTTATGATATCTACAATACCTGTTGCTTTCAGATCAAGTAATACATTGGTGAGGCGAAATTTGTTGATGGGGATTCTATCTTCCGTCCTGTCTGATGGGATGGTATCAATATATATCACATATGGTCCACGATGACATTCATCATACCTGAGTTGTATTTGTTCTGGTGCATAGTTGGTGTCGATGTCTGGGACATTCTGTCCCGCTGAAGTTTCAGACATATGTTTTGTTGGCTGTATATCTGATTCATTTGAATTTTGTTTGGATGGCTTACCAAATATAGTTTGCATGATCTGCGGCTGTGTCAGTTTTTCTTAGAACTACGGCTTCTGTAAAAGCGTCCCATCTTGCTGCAGCGACTTTCCTGCCTACCCATATTCCTTATGTTATCCACATCATCCGCCATTTCACGCCGAGAACACCCAAATGGGTGTTTTTAATACACTAGGAGAACGGAAAAGTTTTTATGCTATATAGTCTTTGGAAAATGGCGTCTTACTGGCGCTTAAAAAATTCCATACTGTATATCGACGCGCAAAAAATTAACACAAATTAGCACAATTGGATAGAGTGAGAACACTATATTTCACGTTTAACACTTCCGCAAGTCTTTACACACGACCGGTCGGTTCAAAGGCACAAACGAGAATGATGAACCACTATTGTTTTGCACATATTGAAGATAGATAGGCAATGTGAAAACAGAGGGAAAGTTGCAAACAGGGATTTTTTTTTTTTTTTTTGTAAAATGGAATTACTTACATTTCATACCGCAATCATCTTCTAAAACTTGTGCATTTGCATATAGATATTAGACTAGTATTTTATGAAAGGTTGTCCATTGTTTTTTATTATTCAATTTCAAACAATTTTTCTGTTAAACTATAAAAAATATTTATTTTGTTTAATGACATTTTTTATTTTATTTATTATTTAAATTTATTGGCACATTTAAAATTCTCTTACCCAAAATTACTCACAAGAAAAGTCCGTGTGAATTTGGGTAAGAGGGGAAATAAATTTACTCCTTTAAGGGAGCAAAAACTTACACAAATTTACACGGGAATACAATTGAGTAAGTTTGAGTGACTTCGGACTGTTTTGGGTAGTTTCGTTATCGTATTTTTTATTATCAAAATTGCTGTCAGTTTACAATAAACTAATTTAAAAATTTTAATCGACGGAAAAAAATTTGGTAATTTTTAATATTTCTTAATTTTTTCATCTGTTATCCTTGACCCCCACTGGAGTATAGGAATATATCGAAATGTTAAATATTTTGTGTGGAAGGTCCTGGGTTCACACAGCAGCACACAGTACAGGAAGCGACCGGTTATTGAGTATTAAGTAATTTGCCATTAGGAGCCAGCATCAAACAGTGGGTCACTTTCAATTAATCTAAAAATAGAATCTATAACATGTCCTTGACAGAGAAAAGTCCCCTCTATTTCACTTGTAGTGTTTGGGGAAACTAAATAAGTGAAGTTTTTGAACTGAGATACACAAATTGCTCTAAGTGGATTTTTTTGTCCTTCTTTAAACACAGATCTACCCTAAACCTTTAGGGACATAAGCCGCAAGCAAATATTATCTCTGTCGCACTGTCGCATTATCGATTTAAATGTTTTGATTCCTTTTTGTTTCAGAACCTAGAAGAATTAGGAGGAGCGGATCCCATCAAATTAGTTAAATACATAAAGTTAACTAAGCTATATAATGATTTTTGAAGACGTACAGCGATAGTAAACGCGAAATAATAATGAAAGCTAATTTCACTGAAGATGAAATTTAACACACCTGAGGATCACTCTGGATCAACTTATGGTCTTGTGAATTTTCCCACAATCTTGTGGGATCCTCTTTATAATCTAATCTAAATATTTTTTATACCCGCCATCAAAAATAATGGGGGGTATTTTGAGATTGTCATTCCGTATGTTATTTCATTAATATTAACTCAAAAACCAAAATTGAAGTATATTCTGAGTCCTTATTCTAAGACGATTGAGCGTTTTGTTTGTCTGCCCGTATGTCTATCTGTTGTTGGCACGATAAAACCTTAACTGAAATTTGACATAAATATTCTTCATGTTTTTGGTATTAAAATCGGGGAAAATAGGTTAACATTTGAACATAGCTCCCGTATAACCTCGTCTAGGCTAATCGCTTATTTGCTAATAAATGACAAACTATAACAGTTAGGATGGTACAATTTGGTATATATAAGTTTTACATAAGTATTAGGCAGCATATACAATTTTATCAAAATCAGTTCACATTTAACCATAGCTCCCTTACGAAAACAGCCTAAATTCCACCTAAAATACCATTAAATGCCAATAAATGCTAAATTGTAACAGCTTTGGCCACTAAATTTAGCACGGTCTTATGTCAATGCCAGCCAGTTGCAAAATTTTGTCAGAATCGGTCACCATTTGACCATAGCACTTTGTTTCAAACACCTGCTTTTTCCGTGCGAAATTCAAATTTCGAAGCTATCAATATAGCTTTGTTTTTCTTGCCCACCAGTTACTAACACTCCAATTCAAACAAATTGATAATTTTTTTTTGAAAAATGCAAAACACTATTTGACAGCGCGCAGTCAAAGTCATTGTTCCCATACGTTTTGAAAAAATTTTATAAAATATAAATTTTTAATTGAAAGTTTGAGCATTTATTGTGAAAATTGTGTTAAAATTTTATAAATAGTTTGTAATGGAGAATAATCTGTCATGTAAGTACTTAAGATTTGTTTCATAAGTTCTTAAAAATTTATAAGATTTTTTTCTTGAAAAATTAAATTTTTAAAATAACCTTTAAGCAAATGGTTTTTTTTCAAAAGTTTAATTTAATGTAAGCTTCTAAAAAAAATGTTAACGTTTGGCAAACCAAATGTAAATATATTTGAATACACTAAAGTTTGGTTCATTTACTAGGATTTATCTCATATTGCTCAAAGTTGCACTTTCCGAATAACATCACTTTTTGTAGATTCTTATACTTTGAAAAAAATCGAACTTTTTGAAATTTGGTTAAAAGAACCCTCAAAAAACTCAAAAAATGATATCCTTGTCCAGTATGTCTTAAATAAAGTTGATGCGTCTAAGATGGACGATGATTGCCACAAGTTATTGGTGGAGAAGGTACGTCTTTTCTGCAAGTATCTAGAAACAAAATGGACAAAAAGTAGAAGAAGAGAAGATCTCTTCTTTCCAAATTAAAAAAGCAGCAATTAAAGCTACTTCTTCCACTGTGGGACGTCCAGAGGTTCCATTTTGCAAAAAGTCAGAATATGGGAAAAGAAGAGCTGCAGCGGAGCTTTCGACGGCTGTTTTAGGGCAAACTGATTTACTAGTACAAGCAGCAGCAACCTCAGCTAGGAAGAAAGGAAATGCTAACTTAGCTGCAGTTCTTAAGGAAACCATAGCAAGTCCAACAAGACCTTCCAAAATTAAAAAAATCTGCTCAGAAAGTCAACCTAAACCAATTTCTCTTTCAGCAGATGAAGCGTTAGCTTTTTTCATAGAAAACAATTTAACAACAGCACAAAATAACGCAATACGTCGTGAAAGTAAATCGAGAAACTGCGACATATATCCTCACTATAATCAAATTCTAGCTGTGAAGTCAAAATGTCGACCAAAAGATATCAACGTAACCGAGACTGTAGCAAGAGCTTATTTTGAATCTGTTGTGTTGCATACTGCCAATAGAATTGTTGAAATGCAAAAGGAAGCAAAAGGAAGAAGCCGTAATGGAGTCTGAAAATTCCGATAATTTAAAATGTGAATTAATTTTTAGCTACGGATTTGACAGCAGCACAGGCCAAGCGCAATATAAGCAGAACAGACCCTTCCAATAATTCTGACGCTTCGCTTCTAGCTACGACAATTATACCACTGAGACTCGTACTCTCCTCTGGAACACCTATTTGGAATAACAATACGCCCCAGTCAACAAGGTTTTGTCGGCCAATTAAATTGGAGTTCGTTAAGGAAACGAAGGAAACTATTTTGAAAGAAGAATTGGACTTAAGAAAAGAAATTGATGCTTTACCAAATTCCCTTATACATATTGGCAGTGGAAAAACGATACAAATATCGTTCAAGTTATATCTAACATTAATAGAAGGAAAAGTTTTAAATATTTTGACGGGGACTAAATCGACTCAAGCTTGTCCAATCTGTGGTGCGACACCAACGGACTTCCTAAATATAACTGACTATTCATGTGAAAGATTTCGTGCAAAAGAGTCTAACATCAAATATGGGTTAAGTCCCTTACATTGTTAGGTACGTTTTTTTGAGTTCATTTTACATTTAGGCTATAAATGTAAAGTAGAAAATGGCAAATACGGTCAGTGGATCACAAACTTCAAGTTTCAAAAAGAAAAGAAGAAATTCAAAGTTCTTTTTGGAGGGAACTGGGTCTTCATGTAGATATGCCTAAAGTTGGTGGCTTCGGAAGCACAAACGACGGAAATACTGCACGTCGAGCTTTCTCTAATGATGTAATTTTCGCTGAAATCACAGGTGTTAATCATGATTTAATTTTTCGTTTAAAAATTATATTGATCTCTTTATCGTGTAACTTTCCAATAAATCCAAACAAGTTTGAGACATATTATTTTCAAACAGCAAAAATTATACAAGATTTGTATCGTTGGCTACCAATGACCTCTACAGTTCACAAGGTTTTAATTCACTCGAAGCAGATTATAGAGAACACTGTTTTGCCAATTGGTGTTTTTAGTGAATCGGCCGCTGAATCGCGCCACAAGATTTATAAATCCGATAGATTGCATCATGCTCGCAAAAACAGCAGAAAAAACAATCTTCTGGATGTTTACAACAGAGCTTTAGATACATCCGATCCAATAATTTCCACAAAATACTTAAGCAGGCGCATGCAACAACATAAGCCTTTAAATCTTCCACATGAAGTTATAGAACTTCTAAGTTCCAATGATATAAATGCAAATGTGGATGAAGGAAACCACTATGAACAAGGAGAATTTTTATCCGCTAATTCAATAGATATTTTGAGTCAAATGTGTCTTGAAAGTGAATTGCAGTTAACAGATACAATCAATTTGACTGAAAACTAAATTAAAATAACTTTTTTGTAATAAAAAAATAATAAAATAAATAGATATTTTTTACATCTAATTAGTTATAAATGAGTTAAATTTTTTCTTAGATTTATCCAATACTAAAATATTTAAAACCATTTTTTTAATAAAAAAAAAAATAATAATAAAATAAATTATTGTTATGTATTATTTTTTGCCTCTAGTTGGTCACCAACGGGTTAATCTTTTTCTAGATTTATCCAAAAATGCCTGTTTCTACCTCGCCCTTCAATTTTTCTCCAAAAAGTTTAATATTTTATTTAAAAAAGTGCATAGTTACGATACAAAAAACTTACGGAAACGCAAAAATACAAAAGAAAAGGGGGGTTATCCGTCTGTCCGTCAGATAAAAGTACGATAGCGCCTTAACGAAAAGAGCTAGAGGGACAAAATTTTAAAAAAGTATTTTGAATATCTTGAAAAAGTTGTGAATTGAAAATAGACAAAATGGGTTCACATTTAGTTAAAGCTCCCAAATAAAACCGCCCCGGGAAACACATTAATGCTGGAAAATTTAATAAAATTGTAATAGCTATCATGACTAAATTTAGAATAGGGAAGTTTTATGCAACTATTGGTGAGTATGTCAAATTTTATAGGAATCGGTCCATATTTGACTATAGCTCTCATATAAAAACGCTCCCGGAAACCAAAAAAATGTAGCAAAGGCCAGTTTTAAGCTATTAAATTAGAAATTTAATAGCTTTATAAATACCAGCCATTTTTTAAAATTTTGTTATAATCGGTCAACATTTGGCTATAATTCTTATACTATCTAAACTAAACGAAAAGTATTCAACAGATTATTTATTCTAAACTATACCCGGTTATGAGGTAAAATTTTGTGAAAAGTAAATACTAGGGAAACCACTTAGATACTTTTAAATGTTTACCTATAAAGCTACTGCAACCGAATTTATTCCAAATATTTTACCAACAATACCAACTAGCGTAACAACTTTTTTCGAATTTCGTAGATACAGTGGTGGTCACATATTTAGCACACTAGTTATGCGTTTTTTTTTCAAAACCGTATATTTTTCTGTTGGAGAAATAATTTTCTTTTTTTTTGCCACGATGTGTAGCTTATGGTGTGATCGACAAGTCCCGTTACTCTTTTTGTTATTCGCTTTCTTCAATTGCTTTATATATAATTTATTTGTTGGTAATACGTAATTGGAGCTGGACACAAATTTAGCACAAATATTAAACATTTTACATTTATGTTATTTTTTGAATTTTTAATTAATTTTTGGTAAGTTTTTCATCATATTGTGTACAGTTGAAGGTTTTTCAGATATAAAATATTTAAATAAATGGTGCACAGATACGCAACGACAGGTAATTTGTGAAATAAATTTGAAAGGATGTCCTGTAAGTGAAATAGCAAGTATTTTAAATTGCTCCAGAAAGATGGTATATAATGCTTTGAGACATTTAAAAGCACACGGAACAATTAAAAAGGGTTCACGGGCACGTAGACCAAAAACGATAACAAAAGAGGATTCTTTAATACATAGAATGTCAGTGAAATAAATAGTGAAGTGTCATCGAAATACGGTATTGATGTCTCCGATAGAACGATACAAAGACGTCTTAATGAAAAAAATCGCGTGGCTGTATTGTGCAACACAAGCCACATGTGTCAAAAAAGAATTTGAAGTCACGAATTTCTTTCGCCCGATAGCATTTGGAAAAGCCATTCGATTTTTGGAAAAACATACTTTGGAGCTACGATTCAAAGTTTTGCAGATTTGGATCTGATGGAAATAGATATGTATGGTATCTTCCGAACATGCAGCACAACCCAAAGTATACGTCAAAGACTGTAAAACATGAAATGTGATGGTGTGGCTTGCATTCTCAGGGCATGGAGTAGGTCCAATACACAAAATTGACACACGTATGGATCAACACGTTTATAAAAATATTCTAGCCGATATCATTATACCATAAGCAAAGGCAAAGATGCCAACTAGCTGGCGCTTCATGCATGACAATGACCCTAAACACACTTTACGTACTGTGAAGTGTTGCTTGGAGGAGAGTCAAATAGATGTTTTGAAATGGCCAGCTCAATCTCCGGATCTCAATCCTATTGAGAATCTTTGGAATGATATAGAGAAGCATATAACAAGCGTAAAACTTAACAACTTAAATGATTTATGGACGGAAATCCAAAAAATATGGCACGCTATCCCAAAGTGCGATACCTGGCTCTTGTGAAGAGTGTGCCTAAAAGATGTGCGGTAGTTATACAAAATAAAGGATATCCTACAAAATATTAGGTTTTTTCAAGAAATTTTAATTAATAACTTGTTTTTGATTTTTAATAAATATTGTTTTTAATATGTGCTTATATATGTGCTTAGATATGTCCAGTATTTTTTATGGGTTAGTTTTAAATAATTGCAAAAATAAATATAATTTTTAAAAAATATGTATATAAAAGGAATACGACTTCATCTTCGCATCACGTGTAATACATTACAAAAAAAAAGTAGCGAAAAAAATTGAATTAGGACATAATCTTATATTTTTAAACGAGCAATAATTGCATGTATATATATATATATATATATATATATATATATATATCTATATATATATATATATATATATATATATATATAGAATGGCTATCTCGAAAACGGCTCTAACGATTTTGATAAAATTTGGACAGTGGGTATCTTTTTTGATGTATAGGTCGAAGAAGAAGGGACTTTTGGAACTTTTACCTCTAAGAGGGTAAAAACGGGTAAAAAGGGAAAAAATCGAAAACGCTATATCTTCTAAAGAAATAGGTATAGAAACAAAATTAAAATTACGTTTAAACAGCTATGAAAATAAGCGGACAGGTGTTTGGTACTTTTTTGAAACTATGTCCGATAGGGGGTAAAAAAGGGTGAAAATAGTTTTTTTGGTACCTTTTTAACCCACTCTTATATTTTAAACTAAAGAATATAGAAATAAACTTTGTACTGCAATCAATAGATGTAAAAGAAACATGAAACACGTATTTGGTACTTTTTTGATTTTGGAGCCAAAATGGGTAAAAAAGGGATAAAATGATAACTTAACATCTCTAAAGTAATATGAATAGGAACATTATGCTAACTGCGTTTTAATAAAATGTACCGAATTCAATTGGCATCAAAAAAGTACCAAATATGCATATGGAACTTTTAGAAATTAGGGAATAAAAAGGGGGAAAAATTAGTATTATTTTAAACATATCAATGTTTGTCTGTATGTATGTTATTTATAGAATAGTAAACTGTGAATTTGATCATGTTATGCTCTTTAGCGAAGATGTTGCGGATAAGCCGGCGAAGCTTTTTAAGCTGATAAGACTAATTTCCGACAGATGGCGCCAGTGAAAATCACTAAAAATTAATTAAGTCGTAAACTGTACATTTGATCATGCTATGATCTTTAGCAAAGTTGTAGCGCATGAGCCGGCGAAGGCTTTTTAGTTGGTATGAATAATTTCCGACAGGTGGCGCTACAGAAACTTACTCAAAGTCAATTTAATCGTAATCTGTACATTTAATCATGCTACAATCTTTAGCAAAGTTGTTGCACATGAGCCGACGAAGGTTTCTTAGTTGGTATGAAGAAATTTCGTCAGGTGGCGCTACTGAAATTTACTCGAAGTCAATTTAATCGTAAGCTGTACATTTAATCATGCTATAATCTTCAGCAAAGTTGTTACGGATAAGCCGAAGAAGGTTTATGAATTGGAATGAGCAAAGTCCGACAGGTGGCGCCACAGAAAATTACTCAAAAGGAATTAAATCGTAAACTGTGCATTTGATCATGTTATAATCATAAGCAAAGTTGTTATGAATAAGCAGACAAAGGTTTCTTATATGGTATGAACCAGAGAAGAGATTGAATGGCGGTTTTCTTGCTTTGAATGTATTCACACAAAAATGAAAACTTGTCGTCAATTTACAATATTTAATTGAGACGAAACAAAGCATATTCACAAAATAAGAGTATAATGAAATATATTGCATGCATTGCTTGTATTTATAACTGCAATCAAATACATTAGGAAAACATTCAAACATTCATTTTATAATAGCGAATGCGTGAATGTTTACGAAATATTATGAATGATTTCAGTTGCGTTACAAGACAAGTTGTGCACAAGACAAAACTATAGTTGTATAGGTGGGCAAAGACAAAAAGAAAGAAACAAGTTGCCAGATGAAATGGATGCAAAATCGTTAAATTTATAGAAAAAAGTCGTCAAACACTGGGATGGCAGATGGAGAGATCAAGTTTTGAACTTGCAAAACTTATGTTTTACTGGGGCGGCACAATCGGACCTCCAAATAGGGCACCTTAGATTTAAAAATCGGTTTTTGTATTTAGTTCGTTTTAACATAATTATAAAAAAATTATATAATACATTTTTTTATCAAAAAATTTTTGTATAAATTTTTTTTATTAAAAAAATCTTTCTATACAAAAATATTTTCTATACAAAGATACTTTCTATAGAAAAATATTTTTTTTCAAAAATCTTTCTATAGAAAAATATTTTTATCAAAAACTTTTCAATAGAAATATATATTTTTATCCAAAAATTTTCTATAGAAAAATATTTTTATTGAAAATTTTTACTATAGAAAACTATTTTTATCGAAAATTTGTCTATTGGAAAATATTTTTATTGAAAATTGTTCTATAGAAAAATATTTTATTGAAAATGTTTCTATAGAAAAACATTTTATTGAAAGTTTTTTTAACAAAATATTTCTTAGAAAAATATTTTAATCAAAAATTTTTCTATAGAAAAATATTTTTATCAAAAAATTTTTTAATAAAAAAATTTTGGCCCAATGATTCAGCATGAAAGCGTAGAAAAACATATGGCAGCACTGATAACAACGCAGACATATTATACGAATACTTTGCGAATAGAACGAAACATGAGAGAGTCGTACGAATTTTTTCTAACTTAAAGTGTGACATCAAACTATTTCGTTGATTAACGTGCAGTGCAATAATAAAATAGTAGCTGTGTTCCAGAACTACCAATACTGTACAATATTGTACAATTTTTAACCAGAAATTACAATTAAGTCATTTTTTTTCAGTACAGGAACACTTTCCTGTAGTTTCTGATTAAAACTTGTACAATATTGTACAGTATTGGTAGTTCTGGAACACAGCTAGTGTGTAAAAAGACAATCAACGAAAATGTGTGAATGAATGAAGGCATCTTCATAAAAAGTTATTGCCTTTGTAGGCAATGCAAAAGCAATATGCACACGTTGCTGTCAACATTTGTGAATGTATTCAGTATCTTCTCTGGTATGAACAACTTCAGGTGGCGCCACTGCAAACTACTCAAAATGAATTAAATCGTAAACTGTGCATTTGATCAGACTATAATCTTTAGCAAAGTTGTTGCGCATGAGTCGACGGATGTTTCTGTTGGTATGAATAATTTCCAAAATTATTAAAATGAGTTAAACAAATAAAATAAATAAAATAATTCAAAATTAACTGAATATTTGTACAATGTCTTTCCTCTAAATTTATTTTAGCACTTTATAGTATAAAATATATAAAAACTTTAAAATTTGCCCCAAAATGCTTATCATAAAGCTCCGAGCAAGGCTCGGTCAACCAGGTACTATTTCCTATAAGAGATAACAGGTACCATTTGAGCTAAATACGTGACCACCACTATATATGGATATGTTTCTTAATATAACACAACTTGATGGTGGGTATATAAGATTCGGCACAGCCGATTTTAACACTCTTACTTGTTTAATTTAAAGATATAAATAAGATCTTATGTGTTTTTTTAACATCTACAAAGCTACAAACTACAAATTTTATTAGGCTAATTATTGAAAATATAAGTTAATTAAAGCTTTTTTTTTTTCAAACTACACATTTTAGTTTACAAATTTCTATAAAATAATTTACGAGTATGGCAACAATCTGTATAATATTGACAAAATATACAAACTTCAAAAATATTTTTTATAGTCAAAAATTTTCAAGTGGCATTTCCTTTAATATTTATTTCATGCTATTTTTCATTCATTATTTGGGGGAGTAAATTTTAAATTGCTCCTTTTGTCCGAACTCGCCCAAAAAATGAGGGAACAGTTCTAATATTTCAATGTGCCTACAAAAAATCAAACATAAAATGGCTGCCTCTTTAATATATATATATGTATATGTATGTTATACGAACATATTTATTTACTACTTATATAATATATGTATGTATCAATACAAATTTACATGAAACTTTCGTCATTTACATGACCGTCGGTATTTTCTTTTGAATCTTTATGAAAACCAGTAAATCTAATCGGAATTGTAGAACTTCCCGTATTTCGATTATATCTCTCCAACGAATTTGGATTTTCACTGAGGACAGAGCTCATATCGGAAATGTCGCTAATTTTTCGAGTTACAGTAGAATTACTTTCGGGATCACTTTCAAAGCTAACTTTCTTTTGGGTTTTTCCATCCTCCTTCATAATAGAACGGGTATTTTTATGTTTTACTAGTTCATAAGCACATGTATATAGGAACGTGTATTGGGCTAAAGTCTGCACCATTTTCATACGCTGAAAACGTAGTTTCTTAACGGTTTCATAGATATTAATTTTAGATTCATTCTTAAGACGCTGCATAATGATATCGAGTCCAATGAATGTCCCGGTACGACCAACACCTGCACTGCAGTGAACAACAATTGGTGAATAACTCGGTACCTTTTCAACCTTGACCTTGCGTATGAAAGTAATTAAATGGGTGGGATCTGTGGGACAACCGTGATCTGGCCATTTTTTGAAATAAAAATGCACAACTTTTTGCTTTAGTCCAAATGTTTCATGTGTAACTGATAGCTCAGTGCGGTCATATAATTCAAATGAATCCTTTTTCTTGACCATTACATTGATACCTTTAGATTTGACTGGAAAATATTCATGGCATTTAACCTACAAAATTAAAAAACTTCAATAAATAATCTTTGGTAATTTTAAGTATTAATACTTACAACATCGCCTTCTCGAAACTGTGTTACCATTACAATAACTCTAACGTTATGTTGCAGTACCATACGCCAAAAATCTTTGGTACTTTCCGGTTTGGGGCCTTGTGTCGCTATATATTCTTTACGTCTTCTGTATCCCTAAAATATTGTAACACATCAAAACTAATTCAATTTTATAACATATAGTTGGAAGCTTACATCTATAAACGAAGCATTTATATAGTCAGATCCATCTGCATCGATATCCAGAATGACACGATTTTTATCATCTAAAACAAGATTTTGTTATAAAAAAACCAATAATCACATGAAGTGAAACATTTAACTACTATTTACATGGAAATATATCAACATAACGATTTTTATTATAGCCCATTTCCGAAGCGGAGTAACTAAGATCTAAGGCAACCGCTGTTAACTCCTTGAATTCACGTGCAATTTTTTCGGGCTTCGAAAGATCGCGATAGAATATGGCAAAATTTTTTGCAACTATATCACCAAATGAGTCCTCTATACCATGGCAGGATTCACGTTGCCTACATAAAGTAAACAAGAATAATTTTTTTAATTAATAATACAGTCAAGAAGTGAAAACCGGAAAATGTAAAATACCATTTAATTCGTTTCGTAACCCAAAGATATACGAATCCAGCTATAAAAGCGAGCAATAAACAACTCGAAACACTTGCTAAAATAATAGTTAATTCAATTAATGCATCTGTTCTAAATTCTAATATGGCAGCGTCATTATATCCAGACTTTGTGAACAGGCGTATGACTAAATTGTATTCAGTGTCTGAAATAAATACCATGTGATGAAAATGGGTAAAATGGGGATATTATCAACGCACCTGGTCTTAGAGGACCATTGCAGTAAGCACTTGATGAGCCAACACAATCTTCAGTTCCAATCAAAAATTCTATTTCACCATTTCCTTTTGATCTCGTAGAACGGGGATTCCATCTTGCCGGAGTGGTTTGATATTGATTAATACACTTAACATCTTTGTCTTCATTAACACTGTTCCATGATTTAGTTTTGGGCCACTCTAAAATTGTATTCATTGCACCATATCTCATTTCTAATTCGTCACAATCCTTTAAATAATTTCGAAAATCAATTATACATTTAAAACAAATTTGTTAAAATTTTAAACTCCGGAAAAAGTATTACCTTTTGTGATAATAATAAAGCTACATACAAAATTGTTCCCGAATCGGATTCAAGGATCTCAGCGGGAAATCGCACAATAGCAGTTTTAGATGGGTTGCTATTTTCATAAGGCTCGACACGAGATTTATTTATTTCAGCGACCTCCAACTTATAGGGGACTAAAATTTAAATTAATTAGAGCTGTCATAGAAACGATGTTGGTTTTGCAAATTGTCTTTTTTGAAAATCATTGATGGATTTATTTGGTGTCATAAGACAATGCTGGTTCTGTAAATTTCGAATATATGTATGTATATACACCCGAACACTATCTCGCAGCGACTGGAAGTCGCTCTAGCTACACTCACTGAATGGAGCATTTCCAACGACCTGGGAGTTTACCCCGCCAAAACGGAACTCGTTCTATTTACCAGGAAATACAAGATTTCTTAGCTCACCCTCCCAAAAAAAGAACTTAAACACCCAACCTAGGGTGTCTAAGGCTTCCATTGCACTATACTCGTGCAGAAGAGCTCTAGGCAATACGTGGGGCCTATCCCAGTCCAATACCGCCTGGCTCTTTGAAATGGTTGCTAAACCTATACTCATGTACGGCGCTCTTGTCTGGTTGCCTGCCCTTAATAAAGCTAATCAGCGAGGATCCTTTGTCAAAATTTTCAGATCCGCTGCCCTCATGATTAAGGGTACTCTAAGAACTACGCCTTCAAAGGCACTCTTTGCTTCCGGTTGAGCTAATGGCCCAATTCGTAGCTCTTAACTCAGCAATTAGGTTAAGAACTACCGGTGAATGGTCTACTTCATATTTAGGCCACTTCACTATTTTGGACAAACTAACAAATAAATATCCCCGAAAACCAGGCCTCCTTAGTCAGGAGAATATTGACTAATTTATAGGTATACCGCTATCTGCATGCAAACTGCTCATTAAGCAGTTTCTATTTAGGTCCGCACAGACCAACTGGTCCACAGAAACGACCTGTTCGATATCTAGACTAACATGACCAACTTACGACTGTAAGTGTTCTGCAATATTGGTCAGCTTTCCGCACCATAGACTTCGCACCCTTATCTCAGTACTCACAGGACACTAGTTAATAGGTTTACATGCTAGAAGACTAAATCTTCAAAGCAATGACTACTGCAGAAGCTGTCACAACGTAGAGGAGGAAGAAACATCACTCACTTCCTCTGCCACTGTCCAGCCCTTGCTGATATTAGGACACTCCATCTGGGATTCCCTTTCTTGCATGATTTATCAGAGATCGCGAACTTCAACATTCGTAAAATTTGCTCCTATATTGGCGCAACTGGCTGGCTCTAACTGAGCCTCTCATATATTAGTAGTTAAGAAATTTTTCTTTTCTCTCTCTTGCAAGAATCACAAAGGGACCTTTTTTTGGACCCAAGTGACGCGGACCATATGGACTGCATCCTGCCTAACCTAAACTATGTATATACACACATTCATATCTATGTATATTGGAGAGACTCGAAAATATCTTGCCCCGAAGGCCTACTAATAATGAAGTTTGTTCGATTTTAAAGTATTATAGAGAGAGAGCCTATTTTCAATACCGTCTATTAACCAATTTATTTCAAAATCAATTTCTGTTGGGAAACTGTTTTTTTTAGTTACATCTCTTTTTAATAAAAATCATAGAGAAGAAATCTATTTTAGAACTTTGGCTTAAATACATATTGTAGAAAAAATATTGACTTCTATTTAAATATTTTGAATATTAAACAGTTTTTTGCCTCTTCTTAAAAATATAATATCTTTAATAGTCGGTATTGATTATAGGCTCTTGATATCAAAAATACTTTTTATATGACATTTATAAATAAAACTCGCTATAACGGGTGAAAAAATGGTATTCATTCGTTTTTTATTTTCCTCCCATTATCATTTTACGAAGGTTACTATTTAAGTATCGGTACTAGCAAAACTAAAATCTGGCAACATTTGATGTTGTTTAGCATAAGTGTACTCAAAACGTTTTTATGTACAAGTGATTTTTTTTTATAGTGAGTTTGGAAAACCACCTCTAAAATATTTTGAACACTTCAACTTTTGAGAGCTACTAAATCGTTGACCACGCATTTTACCATTGATATTCGTGATTAGTCATGGATGGGTCGGGTTTTCCGTGAGTGCTGTGGCTTAGTTAGTTAGTATGTCGATTACAAAGCATAACATATTACATTAAGCCTGGATTCGAGCCCCGGACTCGTCAGCATTCTTGTAATTTTCAATTAAATTATTGTTAGTTTTACAAGTTTTCTGCAAATCTTAGGATAAAGAGGGGCGTATATCACACTGAATTGACCCACTTCTGAAGCAATGGGCAATCATTTGTTTCACTGTGCTTCTTCCACAAACAACTTTTATTCGATTTAGTGTATCTTAACCCCACACGGACGATTGCTTTTTTGATTTCGGCTTATAATCATATATCCATGATTCGTCACCTGTTACGATTTTATTCTCACAACTTGAAGGGATTCTCTTTTTCAGCGATTGATAAATTATGAGGTATCCGACGAGAACATTTTTTGTTTACAACTTATTCTTTATGCAAAATCGAATGTATTGAAGGTTGCCTCCTATCTGACAATATGTCACATTACAATCGTGCACTATGAGTAGTGAAGCTTCCAATTAGGAGGATCTTCACAGAATTCGTGAACACTATACCAGCGATGATTTACAGCTGCGAACGAATTTTCCATTTTTTTACCAAATTAATAATATAATCATGAAATAAATATTAAAGGAAGTGCCACTTCAAAATTTTTGACTATAAAGAATATCTTTGAAGTTTGTATATTTTGTCAATATTACACAGATCGTAGATTATTTTGTGGAAATTTGTGAACTAGAATGTGTAGTTTGAAAAAAAAAATGAATAACGCTTAAAATAACTAATCAGGTAAGTGATGGACATTTTTCGTTTTCAAATCGATCGATTTTAGACATATTTTTTAGCTAATTTTCGGTTATTTCCCCCAAAAAAATGAATATTTTGGCTTTAATCCTTTTGACTGACATTTTATCTTTCATTTGGTTTGAATTTTTTGGGAAAATAACCGAAAATTATACCAAAAATATATCTGAAATCGATCGATTTGAAAACGATCGTTTTCCAACACATACCTGAATTTTTTCAATATATAGTCTAATAAAATTTGTAGCTTTGTAAATGCTAAAACACATAAGATCTCAATTAAATCATTAAATTAAAAAATATTTCGTGTTTTTTACTGAATAACGAATTACGGGCAAACTGATAACAATCACAGCTTGTGTTCCTAAAAGTTTAGGAAAGGACTCGATAGACTTTGAAAACATTACATGAAAACACAAACTAGGAGCAATTTTGTGATCTCAGTTCACAAACTTTACTCACATAGTTTGCCCAAACACTACAAATGAAATAAAGGGGTCTTTTTTCAGTCAAGGACATGTACTAGATTCTATTTTTAGACTAATTGAAAGAGACCTACAGTTTGACGCTGGCTCCTAATGGAAAATAACTTAATACTTAATAACCAGTAGTTACCTATATTAAGGAACTTATAGTCCACACAATATCTTAACATTCCGATATAAAAGGATGGTTGAAGCCCTATGTTCCACTTGGAGTCAAGGATAACAGAAGAAGAAAGTTAAGAAATATTAAAAATTACTAAACAATTTTGATACTTAAATGGGATTTTTTTGTAATAAGGTAGCCTTATTTTTTGAGTAAACTTCAGATATTCTTTCTTGTCAAATGGTTAATGTTTACAAAATAAAAAGGAAGTGGCACTTCCTTTAATATTTATTTCATGAATATAATTATAGTGTTGACAGATTTTGACATTAGTTTTGCCAGTTCTCGGTACTTAAATAGTTTACCTTCGTATCTTTGCAAAGGCCTTTAGGAGTATCATTTAAAACCGAACAAATAGCACTAAGATTAGAACCACATTGGGTTATATGACACCTAAATCCGACAATAATTCTAGTTTGAAAATAAAAACATGAAAATTTATGTTTATGTAACCAAGTCAGACAACTCTTGTTTTTATGACTGCCCCAGTTATAAAAAAATACATTCGAAAAATATTGAAGTCAACTTACTTCCCGCTGGAGCATCAAATCTATCATTCACAGCTGCACTTAAAATATCCACATCTTTAGTTTTCACATAAACTGTTACATTATAACTGTATTCGGGCCTTAGATTCGTCTCGTTATATGTAAAATAGCCATTATTCGTGAACTCGCCTAGAAATTCTCTTTGAAAATCTACAGGTTCCAGATCATTACGACTTCCCGTAAATTCCAAAAGAAAATATTCAATTATTCCATTAGATTTGCACGGCGAATACCAATTTATAATTACATATGCTTTATATTCCGAATCAGATTCGAATGGCCCACTTGGACTGGTTTTCAAGTTTGTTATCGGATCAGAAACTATAAGGTAATTATTTCAAAATAATTTTTATTACATGTAATATTTAAATGATCTTACCCCAGGGTTGTGTGGTAACAACATTTGGCGATGTATACTCCCCGATGCCAAATTCATTCTTAGCTGCAACTTGTATGCTATATCTGGTGAACGGTCGTAAATCGTTAAATAGCAATTCTAAAACAGAGGATTCACGACTGACAGGATCTGAGGAATATGCGTTACATCTGCTCGGAATATTATACCCTGCTTCCACATATTGAAAATACAGAATATACAAATTGATATTTCCATTGGAATAGACAGGTGGCTTCCAGGTGAATGAAAGTGAGGAATTTGTTCTAGTTTTTACACTAAGTTCTTCAGGTCTGTTGGGAACTGTTCAAATTGTAAAAATTCAAATCTTCAAAACTATTTAAATATTTTTATAAATAGTATTAATTATAAAGGATATTACTTACAGTAGGGCTCAGTTTTTTGTACAAATGTTTTGTTTGCGGACCAACCGGCAATGTTGAAAAATGAAGTGCTACACACATATTCGGTAAAAGGTGACAATGGTCCTATTTCAGCATTAAAAAGTATTACCAACTGTCCTTTGACATATTTCTCAGCAACCTTCAATTAAAAAATGTTTTTATAACACGATGCAAACAAAAAATGTCCGAAAATTTTATTTCATCCTACCAAACGTCAAACTTCATAAACAAAACCAAATAAGAAAGTTTTATAGTCGTTCATGCTCGAGCATATGAAACCCTACATTACTTAAGTAAATGAGAGCCGATTTCTGATAAATTTTTAGTTTTTTTTTATATTAAGTAATTTAATTGACTTATAAGTCTATGACATAGACTCTATGTGTTTAATGGGTGTGATTATGACATTTATTTAGTATTATTTGCTTAGTACTATTTATTTTGGGGTGGAATGGAGTGCTGCTATTGCCTGGCATTTCCAGCTACCAGGTAAGAACTGTATCCAATTCCTAGTCTAACCTCCTCGTGGTACATCCTATTAACCTGAGAAACCTAGTTAAAGATGCGGTAAACAACCCATGTGGGGTTCCAGGTCAGGGCCGATACGAGAGGGAGTTATCCTATAGCCATTCCAACGTATTTGGTCTAAGATTTACCATTTACCCTCATAAACAACATCCTAAAATAACTTTAATATCGCCGAACGGCGTTACAAAAAACCAAATTGATCAATTCCAAGTGGCGATCATATTTACTTGATGTACGCTCGAGGCGTGGAGCAGACATAAACGGCGACCATCACTTAGCTATATGTAAAATTCGAGGTCTGATACGGCGAAAGCAGATCGGAAAATTGATGTGGGAAAACTGGAATTAGAGAGACATTGAAATGTCTTTATAACTTCCATAAGGAATCGGTTTCCAGATATAATAAACAACTTCGACGCATGTGTTATTGAAATCTCTATATGTGTCACTCGAACGTACAATGAGGTTGGTCAATAAACTATAGGATTTAAAAATCATAAGAAAAAAATTTGGCTAACACAAGCAACATGGGACTTGGAAGAATAACGAAAAAACTTTAAAAATACAACTTTAAATGAAAATGGAGATGCTAAAGTCCTATGTACAACATATCGCGATCTTCGTACAACATATCGCGATCTCTGCAAGGAGGGACAAGAGAATGTGGATACATGAACAAGCGTGCCAAGCTGAAACAGCTGCAAGTAAAGCCGACATAAACCTTATACAATACATCAAGGACGCTGTGTAGCAAACCTACCTTCACCAACAGTCCTATCTTGAGTAGAAGGGGTACACTTTAATTTGGATTAGAACCATTAACGGAAGCTTAATGAAACCAGCCATGACAGTATATTCAATGGAATTTCAGACAATCCATCAACAATACAAGATGGAAATAACGGCCCAGGGCAATGACAATATCTCAGCGGAAATGCTTTTATTTGATGTTGAAGGATCGGTGAGACTGTGTCACCCATTTGGGCGTAAATATAGGAGGAAGAAGCTCACCAGCCACCTGGAATGAAGGTATGCTAGCCAAAATATCAAAAAGGGTGACCACAATAACTACAGGTATACAAAACTTCTTCCAATACAGAACAAAATACCAAGTCAAGTAATTTTGAATAGAAAATCCAATGCAGTTTCCGCTACACTCCGCGAAAATCAGTTTGGGTTCATAGAGAATCGATCTTGTTCTTAATCAATATAGTAAGAATAGTACAAGAGCAATGTTGGGCAAAGTCGCTCTGATTCTCTCTTATTTTGCAAAATATAACTTCAGATAGACTTTGCCCAACATTGTACTAGAGCAAAGTAATTATATTCCGCACCCGCATTTGCCTATCGTTTATCGATCAATAGAATCCATCTGTGGAGAATTTTAGTAAATCGTAGCATGCCAACGGAAATTCTGAACTTAATTCGGGCAATGTAGGTGGATTTTAGATGTCGGGTCCTACACAAAGGTAAATTGTCTAATACGTTCGAAGTTACTACTGGAGCAAGACAAGGATATATCTTGTCACCTATACTTTTTATCCTCGTCATCGGTATCCAATGGACACCCTTTAAACAACTCGAGGACTTGGAATACGCTGATGACGTATGTCTTCTAAGCCAAAACTTAGGTCACTTTCAAGAAAACACTAACGCTATCACTGTTGAGTCTTGGGAAGCTGGGCTGGAAATCAATATTTTCAAGACAAAGATTATGCCTGGAGGCTATGGCGGACATCCGTCGACGCACATCAATGTGGATAACGAGGTTATTGGATGTGTAGGTACCTTTAGTTATCGTGGTAGTTTGATATCTACAAAATCTGACGCCGACGTGGATATTGAATCGCGTATTAGTAAGGAAAAATCTGCATGCTCCTAGCTATTTGGAAGTCCATCTTGTATTACGTTTGCGAAACTTGGAAACGCACAAATCCCATCGATAAGCGCCTACAAACCTCTAAAAACAAATGCTTACGGCAAATCCTTGATAGTTGGTGGCCAAATCGCATAAGAAATAGAGATCTACTAAACGCTACAAGCCAAATCCCTGCTTCTGTAGAGGCATGTCAACGGAAATGGTGGTGAATAGTCCACATGCTTCAAAGGCTAAATACCAACATTGCTCGACAAGCGCTTCGTTGGAATTCACAGGTAAGCGGCCATCGTATGGAATGATGTATGCCTAACATCTCGCAAAAGAGTTCGATATACAAGAATGGTTGAGGCCCTATGCTCTACTGGGAGTCAAGGACAGTAGAAGAAGCACTATTTATATTTCGGCAACCGGCAGCACTAATGCCAACAGCTGACAACACCATAAAAAAATAAAAGCTAAAACATACTCACAGAGTTTTATGTACACAATTTTCAAGTGTTTTCGTTGGATTATTTTTCAAAACTTTTGAAGTAAATTATCTCAACAAGAATGTATCGATGAAATCAGTTCCTTGTATGGCGGTATAGCGCCATCAAAACACATTATATCGCTAGTATAGTGAATTAAATCGTGGTCGTAGTCTCATCGCCTATGCATTATTTGAAAATCGTCCAAACTCTGTTGTAATGCCACAATTCATCGATGCAATGCGAAAACTGATAATACAATCTCTAACTTTTCGCATTATGCCACATTATATTGCGAAATAGTTAGTTCCACTTCAATACATTTGTAAAATAAATCTCGTTGGATACCACATAATTTATCAATTGCTCAAAAAAAGGTTCATGTCAAGTAAGGAAATGTTTAATCAATTCTACCATAATGTATCAAAAAACGTGTTTAAAATCGTGACAAATCATGGATATAGCGATTCACCGTGTGGGTATTCCAAGAGGTGTTAAATCTAACAAAAGTTGTTCGTGGAAGAAGCATAGTGAAGTTATTGGTCATAAGACCAATGCAATTTTAAACATAATTTGAGATTGAGATTTTATGTTCCAAAATTGGTCAATTATTTTGTATACCTTCTACAGGGCTGTCTACCAGAACTGATATCTTTCAGTAAATTGTGATATTCCAGTGAATTAAAGATTAAGGAAACTATTTTTTCTGTGTTACTTAATTCAAAATCTGACTATTTGGCGATATCAAATACATCTAATATTTACCATAATTCTTGCTGGTGTGCGTGCTACACAAACGATACGTGCAAAAATGGTGGAACATTTGTTATTTACATCTGTTTCGCGTGCACTTATAGCAAACCTTTCAGGGTAGACACCAATTATTTGAACATCAGGAGCTGATGCTACCATCGAGGAAGTTTCTTCTTCAATATGTAACAATTCACCGTCCATAGTTTTCGTAGTGGGAATTATCTGAATTGTATAAGTCATGCAGGATTTTAAACCGTCAATAAATATCGATGTATTAGGAGTAGATTTATCAAATTGTTCAACCATTTTGTTCTCATCATCCCAACCGCATAAACGGTAAACATTCAAGCATAAATCTGCGTATGCTGGTGGTTCCCATGATATGTTTAAAGAAGAATTTTCAGCCACAACTTTATAATTTTGTACTGACGAAGGTCCTTAATATCGTTAGAAAGCGATTAACTATTATTAGTAAGATTCCGGTTATTTGGTATAAATTTTTAATAATATCTTACTTCCTTCAAGTGTTTCAAATTTTGCTGTTATAGCTTCGCCGCGGGATCCATTTTGCGATAGAGGTATAATGGAATAATTGTATTTCCCACAAGGGTCTAAATCTTCGAAAATTGTTTGGCAACTTTCAGTGCTGGTATCCATTGGCCGCTGTTCTAATGATGGTCTTTGCGAAGGTCCCTTGATTTCAATATAATAATGTGAAACACATTTTCGATGATGTAGCGGAGGATTCCAGCTGAGTGAAATGTTGGAGTTTCCTATATCTGTTGATATAATTGAAACGGAGCTAGGCACTGAAATAAAGAAAGAAATTATTAACACATTTGATGTTTTATTTAATAAATATTATTACCTTGTTCTGGAGACACAAATGTTTGTTCGGAAGTTTTGGTTTCATCATTATTTATATAGATTTCAAACTCATACTCTTCACATCCCTCCAGACCTCCGATTACATAATCGTTTGTGTTTGCTTCAGTTAGATTTGCTGACCATTGACATTGTATAACTGATATCGAAATATATTTTATGAATTAATGAACATAAATATATGATTATAGTATTTTTTTAGAGTAATGTCATTACTGTTTTCATCTGGTGAAATAGTGGTGCTGCCATCGCCATTACTACTGGAACCATCTACAAGATTTTGAATATTGGAAATGTTTACATCGGTTGAATTGCAATCTTTAATAAACCACTTCAAGTAAAAGTACCTTACACATGTAGTATGTGTAAGAGGTCCCCAAGATACTTTCATTTGAGCGTTTTCATAAGGAACGATGCTTAATGTTACGTTTCCCGGTTCTATAAAAAATGATTATGATAATTAAATAAATGTCAACTAAAAATATAATAGAGGATTTCTGGAATCCACGAGATTTGTGCGATGTATTACCTTCATACTCGGTTGTACTCTTATTTGTTTCTGTTGAAATTAGCGTACTATTTATATTATATGTTTTTAAGGTAATTGTGTACTCTCGACAGGGACTTAAAGATTCAAATAGTTGAAAATTGATATCATTTGCTAAAGTAGACTGAAATGTATTACCGGCTGTAACTGCTTCAACTTGATAATTTAAAACACATGTACGATATTCGGTAGTCCAAGTTATATTAATGGACTCTGTGGCTGTCACTATGTTATTTATCAACACAACTGGTTCTATAAGAATAAAAATCAATAAGAATATATTAGAAAGTATTACGTTACTTTAATAAAGAAAAGCTCTAACTAATATTTTTCTTACATTCCAGGAGAGGGAAAATAAACTAAATAAAATCTTAAGTTTTAAAGATACAGACATTTTTAAACGCAGTTTTTGACTAAATTCTCTAAAGAATTTAATGCTATAATATGTTTTTTTGAAATTAAAATATTTTTATAAAATTATGTAAGATAAGGCTTTAAAAAGCTTTATCTTATCTTTAAGCTTTATCGTGAAATAACCAGAAACAAAAAACATTTTTTTAAATCTTAAATTTGAAGGAATTAAAGTTATAAAAAATCGTTATAAAAATACAGAATTTGTTCTTAAGCTTAAAGAAAACTCTATAAATCGTTTAAAAAATCAACTTAAGTTTTGACAAACCCCTAATAATACTAAAGTTAGAAAAGAACATAAAAAAAGACTATTTAGTTTTTAAAATTCTTGAAATGTCCATAACTTGCAATAAAACTTTGGAAATAATAAATCTTTTTAAAATACCCATTTCAATTTGTACTATTTACCGCTTTAAAGAAAAGTTTAACTTTTTGGTTCAACTATCAACAGCTAAAATGTTGGATGAAATATTGGAACGAGGAAATAGCCTTACTTTTCACCATGATGAGACTAAAAGGAGTTCACAAACTTCAAGGTTTCATTCTTACAGCTGTAATGGACAATGAATTAGACGAAATACAGTTGTCTCGGTTAATTGAGTCCCGCTTAATTGAGTTTCCCGCTTTATTGCACTCAAAATCACGGTCCCAAATCATTCGGTATAGGAGCCTGTGTTAAAATGCCCGTCTAATTGAGATTCGTTTAATTGCGTCACCCGCTTAATTAATTCATAAATTGGTACCATATTGCGAAAAACACGAAAAAACGGTTCGGTTAATTGCACCCATTTGTTTTTTCTCTACAAACAAAAAACAAATATTTTGTGGCAAAAAAAAAATTGGGGCATGTTCATGATTTTCCTAGTGTAAAGGGGTTCTTTTCTGCCCATTGTGTGAAATGGTTTTTAAAACATATGTTTTGTGAAGAGGTGAAGAGTTCGTTAAAAATGACTTCGAGAAGCTACATTACTTTAAATATAAAACAAAAATTAAATTTAATTGCTGATGCTCAAAACTGTGATAAAAGTGCTCTTTGTGAAAAATATAAGTGTTCCAAAGCAACAATAAATAGAATTTTAAAAAACAAAGATTCGATTGTGGACAAATCTAAAACATTGAAACTGTCATCAAAAAGGAACAGGAGCGGCGCCTGTTCAAATGTTGAAAAAGCCCTTTCAATATGGTTTAAACAAATACGTGATTCGGGAGCCTTAGTTTCCCGCAATATAATTTTGGAAAAGGCTAAAAAGTTTGCGTAGAAATGGGTGTTGATTTCAACCCGAGCAATGGTTGGCTTCATCGTTGGCAGAAAAGGGAAGGCATAATTCTAAAAAAAAGTACAAGGAGAAGGTGCGTCTGCCGATACTGATGCGGCAAAAACGTTTCTTGATACAGTTTTGCCAAATTTAATATCCAAATATGAGCCTTTAGATATATTTAATGCTGATGAAAGTGGCTTGTTTTTCCGTGCTTTACCCAATTCAACATTGTCAAAAAGAGGGGACGAAAGGCGAGGCTTTAAGAATTCCAAGGAACGTTTGACATTACTATTTATATGCAATGCCACCGGTAGTTATAAAAAAGTTATTATTGGCAAATCGAGAAATCCAAGATGTTTTAAAAACAAAGTTTTGCCTTTGGAATATTATTCTCAACACAAAGCTTGGATGACTCAGGATTTATGGCAGAAAATTTTACTTTCTCTTGATGCTGAAATGGGAAAACAAAAACGTAAAATAATATTGTTCGTTGACAACGCATCTTCTCATAAGACATCAATAAACTTATCAAACATCGACTTGCAATTTTTACCAGCTAACACAACTTCAATAGCACAACCCTTAGATCAAGGCATAATTCACAGCTTCAAATCTTACTATCGGCAAAACATTATACGGAAACAAATTTCAGCAATAGAAGCCGGAAAAACTATTGGAGATTTCATTAAGAACTTAAGCGTGAAACCTTCTACAATTGAAAATTGTTTTAAAAAGGTAAGTTTCCGCTACTTGTTTGACCAGTAATTTTCATAGCCGTTATATTTCAAGCTAAGTTTTTTTCCTCTGCTGAGCAAGTCGATTTAGAAGATGATATATTGGACCTTAACATTGATGTTGAACATCAAAATGAATTCGAAAATTTTGTCCACTGTGATGATAACCTACAATGCTGTGGTGTACTTACAGAGTAGGAGATAATTGAGGAAGTTCAACAAGTTTTGTCCTCAGACTCTTCCGAAGATGAAGAAAATTAAGATAGTATCAATCCCCCTTCAACTAAAGAGGTATTGAGCTGTCTTAATGTACTTCGAGATTTTTTTTTTAGCACAAAATTATGACGACATAGAAAAACCAATCATCGAAAGCCTTAACAAATATAAAATTCAAATGTTGATGACAGATTTTTTTAATCAAATTTAGTTGTACAATTGTGTACGAACATTTTGTAGAACTTATTTAGTTTTAAGTTTTGATCTCGTTTTACAAAGAATTTTGTAATTTTTGTTCCTTTTTTAAACACTACGATGAACGTACCTTATTTTTGTTTTGTTTTAATGAACTAAAACTAATAAAATTAGTTAAAAAAAATAATAATTTTATTTTCTACATACACATGGATGTTTCGCTTTATTGCTCCTCTGGCTCAATTAAGCGGTTTTCGCTTTAATTGCGTCGGCGGATCAATTAACCGAGTATCGTTTTATTGAGTTTTCCGTTTAATTGCGCCAAAAGTCGTGCAGTTTTAGAAACTCAATTAAGCGGAAATAACTCTATTTATATCAGTAGAAAAGGTACCAAATAAAGGAGCACAGTTTAGTTGGAAGGTTTTGCTGAAATGCTTAGCTCGAATGGATGATCTTATAACAAAAAATTTCGAACCAAAATGAGAGCGAAGAACGAACAGCTTGTTTTTGAAACTGGCAAAAAAGTTTTTGTTTTTTTTTGAGTGAAACTAGAAAAAGCCTTTAAAGTTTTGGTTCGTACATGAAATGTATGGACGAAAGTGAATGTCAAATTAGACAATTAAAAATTCTAATCGTCTAAAAAGTGGAAATAAGTTTCTTTACAATTTTGTTTTAAACTTTTGGAAAAAAAGATATACAATGGATATAGCCGCCAAAAAAAGGAAGAGTTATTTAAAATATAATTTATATTCTAGAATATATTTTTTATAGTTACATTTATTTCTAGAATAAAAAAGACAACACCTCGATAATGCCGCCTTATAGTAAATTTGATGAAACAGTTTCTGGAACTAGCCATGTCAAACCCTATTTCCGGGAAAACAAAAATTGAAGTAGGAAACCAATGGAATTTAGTAGCTAAGAACATAAATTCAATCGGTCAACAAGTGCGAACAAGAACTTGATCGCATAAGCCATCTTTCTGCGTCAGCTGACACAAAAGGAAACACATATCGAGAAGAGTATTAATATTTTAAATATACCACCTGTGCTGGTAAAAACTGTACCAATAACTATTATTTGTATCCTTAATGTCAAGTTGTAATCTCAGATGTTTCATTACGAAGCTTTTACTTCTGAACGAAAAAATAAAATGAGCTTAATTTAAAACTTAATCGTTTGGCTAGTAATTAATTGCCTTTTAACGTAAGACAGTTTTGTGAACAGGCTGTAAGGGATTTGTGTATGAAGGGCTGTTTAGTCCATGCCGCAAGCAATGTGTCAAAGGAAAGTTTTGTATCAAAATTCTAACAACTTTGTTGAAAAAGTAAAATATATTTCAAAACCTATGAATTTGAAAAATGTTGCGTTTCATCCCATTTCAAAGCAAAAGTAATCTTTATTTATATTACATACGAAGATTTTCTTCAGCAACTTAAAGTTTGTGTTATTATTAGTAGAAAATTATTTTCTTTCAAAATTCTTACAAATTTTTTTATATAAATATAACACATATAACTTTCTTCAATCATTCAATTTTATAAGAAATTTGGTGCAGCATACTTTTTTTCTCAGACAGCATGTACTAGTTATTTCTTATTATTTTTGAAAATCACAATACCTGGCTTTTCCAATTGGCTTTGGAATACGATCTTTTTAAGGAATATCCTCGGGAATGCCAGCTAAATAAAAATAAAAATAACCTCAAAGCATTTTCTCTTAATTTTCCTTTAACTTACGTTTTACTTTTCTTCAAAAGGTGTAAATGAACAAAAAAAAAATCATTAAATTTCCTAAGATATCCTTTTCAAATATTAAAAAATCCGTTTTTAGCACTATTTATGTCCTCTTTGGGTCACAATATTTATTTATATGTATTTTAGCACAATGATCTTTTAAAAACTCTGTGTATTTTTGCAGTCACTCAATATACCAACTATTTCTGAAGAATTTGCTTGTCAAAAATCTCTTATACAACGCAAATATATAGTGATC
Source organism: Stomorhina lunata (assembly GCA_933228675.1). Taxonomy (NCBI): domain Eukaryota; kingdom Metazoa; phylum Arthropoda; class Insecta; order Diptera; family Rhiniidae; genus Stomorhina; species Stomorhina lunata. Next base: position 78,109,413 of record OW121744.1, read on the forward strand.
AAAAAGAACATTCCCTCCATTTCTTCATCTTTTTTCATCCTTCCAATCAAAACACCCCCCGAAATCCTATTTACTAAAACTTTCCTATAATTTCTCCTCCAAATCATCGGCATTTTCTTTAGAATACTATATACTTTGTATTTTCCCAGTTATACGGCTTTCTTCTCTATATCTGATCCTGTCATCTACAATTTTGGAAATATTTCTGGAATCCATTTATGAATTTTTTCAATTTACAAAACGGATTTTTGATGGTAACTACAACTCTGCATCTACGCAAAATACTCGCGTTACCAACTGAAATACTACATAATAGTAAAAAAAAAAACAAACAAACATTTAGCAAGTTTTGGTATGTTTTTAATTATTTTTATTTGCTTCTTTTTCAGGTTTGATATGGACTGACTGGAATGGACAATTAACAAGGTGCAATTTTTGGTAAGTATCATTCGAACTGGAGGTGGCGATTTTGTTTGGTGGTGACGTTATACCGTGATTTGGCTGGAGCTTGAGACTCCATAACGCAAGGCCGCTCCCAAAATAATTTAGAGTTTATTTTATGAGAGACCTGAGGCAACAGGACTAAGTTTTCCCCCTCCGAAAGCGTCGTCGGCCCTACCCTCCACGTCACTTCCAGTGGTAGTGACGTAGGTTAGCCAGTGTCGTCAGGGGTAGAAGAGGCCCAAACGCAACATATTTACACCAAACCTCGTTTCCAAATCGCTCAGAAGAACCTAAGTTAATAAGAAACCACTTTCTTGAAACTGGGATAATATTTAATAATTCTGTGAACTGTTCAAAATCAGACTTGCCAATAACGCATGCGGTAAATGAGAATACCTAAATCTTAAGGCATGTAGCAAACAAAAAGTAAAATATGCAGCAAAATTGTTTGGCCTGCGCTATTCGCCGCTGTTTTACTGTTATTGTAGAAATTTATAATGCTTTCAATACTGCCGATCTCTTTCAATTATACTCTTCCGACTAAAGCGCCATATAGGAAAAACCTTGATATACAAGACGATTTTTTAAATAGAATGACAAAATAAATGAGTCAAATTATAGTTCCTAAAAAATCTATTGTTCAATTTCAAAAAGGAGTAATTTTATCAAATAAATTCCTTCAATGTTTATAAGGTAAACAACACCTTCAGAAGAAGTATTCTACTAAATATATTGTAATAAGTACAGTAGATTAAATCAAGATATTTTAGAAAATCTAAAGTTGAGTGCTCGAACAGCTGTGGAATCAGACCTTAAAAGTTAAAGAGCTGTAAAAAACCAAATCATATCGAAAAAACTCGGAAAGCTTGTCTCGAGTTTGCACAGAAACACATAAACTTGAGTATCGGCCAATGGAATAGTGTACTATTCTCCGATGAATTCATATTTAATTTTGTGGATTTTGATAAAATGAAAAGAGTGAGAACCCCTGCCAATAACAGACTAAATCCTAACAAGTAAGAAAGTGCTATAGTCGGTCATGCCCGACTATACGACACCCTTCACCACTAAGGTCAAAGATGCTCTTTTTCCTGTATAAAGACAAATATTTGCTAAATTTTGCATTAATACAAACATATTCCCAAAACTTATATGTATATTTAAGCTGTTTCCGTCATTTGGACTTATATGAGAGCTATATATAATGTGGACCAATTATCTTGAAATTTGGCAAATTGATTACAGTTTTTACAAAAATTATGTATGCAAAAAATAAACTCAAAATTCTCATTATCTTCAGATTTAGGAGCGTTTTACTGATTTTTGTCTCATTTAGTGCGTTTTGACAGAATAGTTTGTATGGGAGCTATGGTCAAATGTAGACCGATTTCAACGAAATTTGGTACAGTAATTTTGATTTATATAAGAAGCATATGTTTTAAATTTCATGAAAAAATAAAAAAAAATTGTGGCCAAAATATCAATTCCGGGAAGTGGGACCTATGGGAGGTACCATATATAATGGACCGATTTTGTCAAATTTAGATATGGATATCAAAAAAATTACCTTCGCCAAATTTCATCAAATTATCTTTAGAACTGCGACCTGTAGTTTGATTACATGGTTTACATGGGGTCCAGCCAGCCGACCAGACGGACTGACAGTGCTAAATCGATTTTGATCAAATATAATATGTCTGTATGTATTATGTTAATAAAATAATCTTTTATATGCAGCAAAGAGTAGTGAGTGAACTTATAAGAACGCGTAATACTAAACGATAAAATTAACCGAAGATACCAACAATAATAATTCTGATGCGAATAATATTGATAAAATACACAACAATGATGAAGATCTTCACAATGAAATTGTAAAAAAGTTGATGAGATAAGCTCGATAACTTCCATGAAGACGCTTTAGAATATCTGGGTGGTTATATAATCCAAAAATTTCAAATTTTGAAGCCCAAAACAATGAAGAAGAATTTTTTTTTTTTTTTGAGTGGATCAAATTTCCAAAGGGGGTCTTAAGAAACATATTGGTACATTTATATCCTACCTAAAGGAAAGTTAAATCATTCTTCTTTTAAAGTAAGAAAGCATTTGCGAATTAAATGGTTAAATAAACATCTAAAATCTAAACCAATTAAAGACAAAATTACAAATAATAAAAACGTTAGTTTAGTTTTTTATAAATATAATAACGTTGTTGTTACTGTTTTTTTTTTAATATTTAATGAAATAATATATATAATTAAAAATTTAAACCATGAATCTAAAATTTTTTTTATTACATCACATGTCTCATTTAGTTTATTTATATACAGCACGTTTAGAACAACTTTTTCAGATTCTACTTTCTGGCCTACTGATCACACAAAATAGTTTTTGTCAAATTAAATAATCTAAATATTCAAAAAAGAAATCCATTTAAACGTTGCACTTGTATGCTAGAATGTAAGCAATGGAGGCGGAAGTTTATGTTCTGTGGATCCATTTCATGTAGTGGAGTAGGAAACATGGTTCCTATTAACGGTTCCATGAGCCAACATCAATATTTAAGAATATTGAATGAATATGCATTTCCCTCCGGCGATAAATTGATCAGAGAAGCATTAATTTTCCAACAGGATAACGCTCCATGTCATAAGAGCAAAATTAGCACAAAATTCTTAACCAAGGCTAGTGTTCAAAATCTGAATTGGGCTCCCCACAGTCCAAATTTCAATATAATAGAAAATGTGTAGTTAAACAGAAAGCAAAACAGATCTGCGGATTTGACAAGAACAAAAGATAAAACGGTCATTGAGGTCGCAAATGCTTGGAAAGAGATTTAAATGGAGTTTCCACCAAGAATCCGCCAGAAACCAACCAACGAAACTTGTCGAGGAATTGGTTTCTCCGCAAAATTTGTTTGACTTTTATCAATAAATTGTCTATTACATTAATAAATAAATGTAATAGATAGGGATCAAATGCGAATACAATTTCTATTTTGAATAATATTTACATCCCGACAATTTTATTATTTTTTGATTAAATAATTATTATTAATTTTTGTTGACCTTGAAGCTCCCAATTTTTTTAAATACGCTCTGAAAAAAACATGTCAAAATACTTATACCACATCCTGATGTTTACTTTTTTTTAGTTTCAATTAAAAAAAATTATACAAAATATTTAAAATGTGAAACGTCTTTTGTTTTCTAATGAATTATAATATTTTTTTATTATTTTCAATATTTGTAATTTATTTTTTTAATTGCATAGGACCGACAAGTGTATGTAGACCAATCCAACCAGTTTTAATAATAAATAATATTATCTTTAAAGTTACAATCTTTACTTCGATTACACTTGACTTAAACAGCCTTAAACAATCGAATCAGAAAGTATGCAAAACATACAAACCCAATATGTTACCATTTCAAAATGAAAATGACATATAGAGCGTATAATTAATATCTGTCTCATACATTTTATTTATATTAAGTATACGTTGTGTTTAATTACAATTATTGGGTTTATTTGTTTACTATTTCGGTTTAGTCCAGTAGACTAAGTAATTATATAAAGTGGTTCAAGCACAAAATCGGGCAATGATTATTATATTTTAATTTTATTGAAAATAGAAACAAAATGATACATTTGTAAATTTTTTTCGCATTTATATACTTTCTCAGTGTAATTCTTTCTCGCCTAGTGCAAAATCAAATTTTGAATAAGCCAGTAAGTAGAAAAGGTCAAGGGAAAATATTAAATGAAAATGATGAAAGAAGAATTCTGCGTGAAGTGAAGAAAAACTGTGAATTTTAAACAAGTTTGCTTTCTACCAAGACAATGATCCTAAGCACACATCTGCTGTTGCGAAGCTCTGGCTGATCCACTACTACCCTAAACTGTTGAGTCTTCCCAACAATCCTCAGACTTAAATGTTATAGAGCATTTATGGGATGAACTAGGCCGTAGAGTGTATAAAAGCAGCTACAACAATATAAATGAACTAAAATCAGCATTCCTACATGAGTGGAGCAATATTCCGTCGGAAGTTTGAGCCAAAGTTATTGAATCCAAAGGATATGCTACGAAATATAAATTTTTTGTCTAAGTTTTAAATAGTCTGTATTTATTCTTGTGCCCGATTATTCGTTTGATCTCAAAATATGAACTATTTTTGTTTTTTTTATGAAATAAGTTGTTGTTTTCCTCTTTTTTGGTTTTATAGATAAATAAAATAATTTTTGAAGGTCGCGAGTTCTAGTCGAGCTTAGGTTCATGTCATAAATTATTATTTTTTTTTAATTTATGATTTTTAAATTAGATGAATAAATTTTAGGAATACTGAAAAAACTATGTGACTCTTAGCAGTGTGGAATGCTTCATTTTCTGTCCCGCTACGGAATTCATCAGCACACTGTGTCACCAACTGTTAGATGCCAGTAGTTAAGATCATCTATATAACTGAATTCTTAAGCGAAATGAAAAACGAGAATTATGTTAACACTCATTTCTATTTCACCTATGACCATATGATCGATTCAGTTAGACGAACTTATCCACCATAGTTTTTTCCTTTATGTTTTGTATCCCTATCTTTTATTAATCTTCATTTACTTTGTACTTTAACCAACTGTCAGCTGGTAATGAAGACAAAGATTTTTGTTTTGACAAGTTTTTGTTTATTCTTTTACGTTAATGCAAATTTTGAATTTAGTATCAACATGTTAATGAAAACATGTAAATCGCGGTGCCCATGCAATTTAATTAAAAGAAATTAATTTTAGTTGAACCAGAATTTATGTTGAAGGTCGTGAGTTCGAGTCGGGCTTAGGTTCATGTCATAAATTGTTATTAAAATAATAATTTATAACAAATTATTATTAAAAATATACCATTTCCATTACATGGTCACAAAACTGTGAGTGTTTCAAATAAAATAAACCTTTTTTTGTTAACAAAAAAGTAAATGAAGAGAGTAGCAATGACAAGTCTACTTAATTTTTTCAATTTTTAATATGAAAAATGTTTGCTAACTTTCACTTTATTGTCAATAAAACGAACATTTATTCATGTATTTTCATATTTATAATATTTACAGTTTTAAGACCGTTTTTATGCATTTTTAAAAAAATACAAATTTTTCGATTTTGCAAAAAAAAAAATTACATTTTTATTTGAAAAACTCCATAAAAAAAATTGTCTTATCAAAGCTTAAAGAAAATTTTATGGTGAATCCGCCGGTGTTTCTTTCAACGAATTTAGATAAGAAACTCCCAAGATATGAAAAAATCAATGGAACGACCTCTGTGAAAATCCTTAATTTTAGAAAAAAATTAAAAAAAAGCCGTATCCATAGAATTTGAAATTTTGAGTGTTTTTGTACTAAGGGGGCCATAACACATCGAAATTAAATTGTTATACTTCAAAGTAATTTCTTATGTTTACCAGATCTTGTCTATTAAGAAATTTCTTTGCAGCGTTTTATTGCAAACTGCATTTCAGTGAGTCTACTTACCTTGGTATTCAGTTTTTTCATCCCTCGTTACTTCTATTATTTGCTGATTTTCATCATTTAACATCTTGATAGTTAATACAGCCAGATAAGTGGAACAAGGGTCTAGACCCAGACTGAAATATTGAAAAGTTCAAATTAAAAACATAAAAAATATTTAATGTCAAAAACATTAAATTTAGTCATAACTTTTAAAAACTAGCCGTCTAATTCATAAACTAATTATGCAATTATCAAAGTCTTGTTGTAGGAATATCGTATGGAAAATTTGAACTATAAGCTTGTCATAGTAATATTTTTAAATTATTAATTAGAGGGTAGATTTGTATTCGATTCGGTTAGAATCGAATTTTAAAAAATTATGACTAGAAATTGATGTGGTAGTAAAAACTATCAAAGAGAGAAATGTAGCACTTACTGTGCCGTGAACACCGGTTCAAGAAATTTTGTTTGCAAATAACCAATTATAAAGCCCAAAACTACGAAGAAGGATTTACTTGAAATGATAAAATTTCTAAAGGGGTTCTAAAGAAACCAAGTGCTTTATTTGTATCCCTCTTATAAAGGAACTAGAAATAATTTTAAATAAAATTAATGGTGAAACAATAATAATAATAAACTATGAAACACAATTGGAACGAACGACCAATTTTTCGGAACGAATATTCGTCGTGCGTACCGAACAGTGGTTATTTCTATTTCATACGCAGACGAACGACGACTAAACTGAAATATTTATTTCAAATAAAATTATTTAAATGTAATAATCTTGTGTAATAATAAAAGAATAAAATAAAAAAAAAATTGCAAATGTTGTTAGTGCGCGATATATTCGAAAGTGTAATTAATTTGTGCAAATAAAAAATCAACAAAAATGGCGTCAACAACGCTTATTCGTCCCAAATGTGTTCAATCGACGAATTTACCAGACGAATTTTTAAATCCGAATTCGTCGTGCTGGACGAAATTAGTCATTCGTCCCAATTATGTTTCTACCTTAATACTGTTGGCTTCTCTAATATTAAAAATCTTCTGCAAAGCAACTATTTTGACAGACATGCACAATTTTAAAGTTGAAAACTCATAGGACGCACATTTTGGGAAAATCCAATAACTCCAAAATTGCGTTGATTTTTGGTTATTATGACTTTAAACCTGCAGCCACACGATCAAGTTTTCCTTTCAAGATTTTTACACACTGCTTGTTAAAATTTATTTTTTTTTTTTTTCAATTAAATGGTTAAAATTATAAAAAGTTTGAACTAAAACTTATGGCTGCAATATTTGTAGATATAAAAGCAAAAAGTAGTTCAAGGTATTGTGATCAGCTGTTTTCTTGAACGTAAATTGAAACACTTTCTTGAAAGAAATATTGAAAGCAAGTATGAGTGTATTGGTAAAAAAGTGTGAATGTATTAAAAATTGAAAGGCACAACTTGATCGTGTAACCCCCAAGTAAGTAAAGCTGTTTAAGTTCTCTTTAATATTTCAATATTGTAATATTAAAATGTTCTCAAAATCTTTGGGTTGGTTGAGCAGGTTTAAACACTACAAATAAATCAGTAGTATTCTGATTTGGCCATATAATTTCACTATAAGAAGTCGATCAGAGACATGCTGCATTGGAAGTTTTGACAGTTCAGTGTCAAAAACAGAAGGTGCAAGGGCACCTTTTTACTTACTTGTAACCAAATAGTTTTAACTTTGTCGACTTCAAGTTCTTATTTTTTTTTTTTTTTAATTTATAGAATTCAGTTGAAATATAATTCTTACCATGATTGATTGTCACTTCCTAAGATTTCAATATTTTTTATACTTCTGCATGTTACATTTTGAAGTTCGTATTTGTCGGTGTCAATTACCGTAAACTCCAAACTGTTTGCCGTTTTTTCCACATGTATCTCGATATCATCTAGAAAACAAAAAGTATATATACATATGTATGTAATTAAAAAATTATATTAAATTATTTCTTAATAAAATTAATGTGTTTGCATTGTATATTTTTGCTAATGTTTATAACGCATAAAAATATTGGCCCTAGACCCATTTTTATGTATACCTATTGTCTTAGAATCACTTTATCAGTTTTCTTGTCTAGGCGGCTAAGCTGAAATCGGTCTATTATATAAACCACTTTTGGCCACTTCAAGAAGTATATCTTGATAATATGAATCAATAATATTATATATATATATATATAATTCCCCGACAACATTCCAATTGGAACAAGGGGTACCTCTCTCAGACAATGAGCTGCATCCGATTCTATTTTTTTTTTTTTTAGACTCATTGAAAGGGACCTACGTTTTAACGCCGACTCCGAACGGCAAATGCATTAGTTAGAGAAGTTTTTCATAGCCTAATACTCAATAACCAGTGGCTAGCTGAGTTATGAGGTGAACCGCCGCTATATTGAAAAATTATTTTTTTTTCCGATTGGGTCTGACCGGGGATCGAACTTGGGACCTCTGTATGGTAGGCGGATGACTAACCTGCTGTACCACGGCGGTTCATCAATAATATTGCTAATATAAAAAGAATTGTATCAAATTTAATCGTAATCGGTCTATAATTGTAGTTTACATACAATACCTACTGTCAAAAGTCATTTCGGCGTTAACTGTCATTTGTGTATAGAAACGAAACGTTTTAGAACTAAATACCAGACTCTTTCAATAATTAAGACATATTTTAGGTGAAATATGTTTACCTAGCTACTTTGATTGTAACAGATAGACATTTCGTGTAAGAAATATTCTAAAATTTAAATTTATGTCATGTTGTTTGTTGAAAATAAAATCGAAGTCTTGCAGTGACCAGCACAGTCGCCTGATCTCAATCTCATAGAAAATCTATGAGAAATTGTAGGTCGATGAGTATTGCACGACAATTGCAAAAATGCTGATGATCTTTTCCGGCAGGCAAAAATCGCTTGGAAATGTAATACCAATTATTTATTAAAATTTGTTCTCAGCAGAATGAAGAGTCAAAATTACTTGTCACTGATTGGGAACGAAATAACTCAATGTTGGCATAGTATAACAAAAAGTCACAACATATTCCAACAAAACAACGCCGCTGTTCACACTGCCAGAGTAGTAAACAACTTTTTTGAGGATAATCAAAGTTTATTAAAGTAACTGGCCATAAATAACGCAGAATGTAAAATAAACAAGATAGGAAGTTTTCACTTTCTTACAGAAAATTTCCAAGAAGTTGATAGAACTGAAATAAAATCTTTAAATTACTACGAACCTATTTTAGACATGTCAACTTTTGACGGGCATATTTTACTAAAAAAGTTTATTTAGAACTTTGGTTTCCCAAATATTAATGACCTACTATGACACGCAGTTATACCTTTCAAAAACTTTTCAGTTATATTCAAAACACTTTTTTAAAATTCTAAAATTTTTCTGAAGTGTCTATGATTCTCTACTTATGTTTATGCTACAGTTTAATAAAATGTTTAAATTTAATATTTTTGTTGCAGTTTCGCAACAAAAGTATATTTTTCAAGTTTATTGAACTCAATTTATTTCTGTTTAGAGCAAATAAATTTCAAATCGGAAAAGATTTGTTCACAAAGATAAGTAGAAGGAAAAATGATAAACACTTCAAAGAATTTTTTTTATTTCGGGATATAAAGTAGAATCTAGAGATTTTCAGAACTCTACATTGTTAAAATGATCCGGAACAGAAACTTCGCTTCGAAGTGTTATTAATTCTGTTTGGATCATATTCCGAAATATCGCATTTAAAGGGATTATTGAAAATGTCAACCAGTGGTTGCACATTTTCAAAATCTTTAAAGCTATCATTGAAATTACAAAAATGTGTTTAAAATATACCTAAATACTCTTAAGATATTTCTGCTCGTCATAAGCAGTCATAGTTTTCGGGAAACTAGAAAGGTCTCAATTATCAAAAACAGTTTTGTTTTAATATCAAAGAGTGTTTTTTATAACTCACCAATGTTTCTATCCCTTCCCTGAAGTTCTAGATTCAACTCGTTTAATATAGAGCATGTATCCGTCAAAAAGCCAGATCTAAAACAAATCCGTAATCTTTTAATAGATGCCTCTCAAAAATATCAATACCTTCAGTTTCTAAAAAGTCCAGAACTTTCGCCCTAAGCTCAAAGAGTCTATTAAGGCAATTACCACGACTTAACCAACGAACATCTGTGAACATTATTAAATCGTGGTAAGAAGCTTTTGAAGTTTTGAAAAAACTCACAAATTTTTTGCAAGTGAGTGGTGCCCCCCTCGTATCCTATTGACTATTTGTAAAGCATTCTTCAGAATAGGATGCTTTGATATAAACTTTGATGTAAGAGCAGTCTGATGAAAAATGCAATGAAGGTTTTGCGATTCAACTCCATTGTTATTTAGATCACCCAATGAACCTTCACGCTTAACCGTCATTACATTTGAACCATCAGTGCACACCCCCGCTATATCTGACTGACAACAGTTTGTAAGATATAGTGCCACAGAGCAATTTTCCCGTAACACTGCCATTAACAGTTTCAAGACAAAACATCGATTCAAAAACTTCATAGTTTTCGTTGACGCATCTGATACAAATGACGATTTGACACAGATCATTTATATCTCTGCTCTCGTCGACACAAAAAGAAAAGAATTTACAAATGACAAGTTTTCCCTTGATGTAAACATCCAATCGTGTGCCTATTTCTAAAGTGTGCCGGACCAAGCTTCTACTGGACAATAGGAGACAATCAATATAATTTGTTTGGAAATTAAGTTTTTCAAAAACTTTTATTAAAATATTTTTCAAAAATTCTCCGTCAGTAAACGGTCTACCTTTCCTGACAATATCCAAACAAATAACATTAGATAATTCTAATTTTAATTGTTTGGATATTACCATTTCCTTTTTTTCCTCTTTCTCCTCCTCTTCAGTTACCCACTTTAAAAAAAAATGTATTTTTTAATATTAAATTGAACAACTTTATCTCCCCTACATATTTATGATGCATGATAAAATTTATAATGTTTTTCCATACTGAATTTTGTGTGAGATTTAAATGTTTTATAACATATAAGACATTGAATGCCATTAAAAACATTTCTCACCATAAAATAGTTTTCATATATATTCATCCTCGCAGTGTAACTAAAAAAACCTACAACAAAAACTACAAAAAATAAGCATAAAACAATGACACCCTCTACTCATATATATTCGTCAAAGGTTGATTGACGACTGATAGTCCATTTTCACTAGGGAACATGTCTCCTGAAAATGTTTCATGAAACAAGAGCTAGTTGGTGAAGGGAAGAGAGTTGCATGCAGGGAAGCAGAGGCCCACGAAACGAGTTTTCATGGGACAAATTGACGTTTCTTTTTCTTCTCTTTCGTAATCATGTTATTTATAAACAGTGCTACCAGTCTTGCAAAATTTCTACCCACAAACAATTATGGGAATGGCAATAATGTGTAATGAAATAATACAGTTAGGAAATTACTAAAATAGTTAACAAAAAAAAAATAAGATTAAAACAAATAAACAACAACAAAAAAGGAAAATAAAACATAAAACAAAATTACAAATACAAATTAATTAAATATTATTCATTAGCGAATTCTCAACAAAAATTTGTCTATCCCCACTTTAGCAAATATGTCCAAGTGTCGCACAGTGTGTTGCGTAGAAGATGATAGGTGGACAAAATTTATGTCATCATTTCCCAATTTTTTTTTTTTGCAAAACATAAACAACACTTCCAAACCCCGAATTCTGAGAAAAGGTTGTTTGTCAAATTCAAAATTGATGAGTTATAACGGTAAGAATTCATATGAGTTTAAATTTTTTTTTTAAATACTCAATTCGAATTTAGTGACGGTTTCGTAGCATATTGTAATATTGTCAAAGTTTTTGTGATGGATATTAATACTGAGGGTAAGTGCAATTCTTTAATGCATTTTTTTTAATCAAAATTTATTAAGATGAATTTTTTGCATTATTTTAAATATCCTATATATTTTAACGTATTTTTTTATAAAACAAAAAAACTTCAAAAGTATAGAATATGCAGATATTTACTTCTGTCCGGGCTAGTTTTACGCGGACATATCTTTCTACTTCGTAAAAATATTCATATTGTTTAGCACACTTCAGTACAACATATTTTTTTCGAGAGAAGCCTTTTTAGAGGAGAGGTTGAAATACACGAAGAATGAAAAAAGATCGCGTGTATATGACTATGTTTATTCAAAATTTTACTTGGGGGACATTACTGAAAGCAGCCAAAAAGAAATAAAGTTACAGATTTCCAACTTTTCTAATAAGATTGATGCCAAATGGTTGGCTTCAGGGAAATCTAAGGCGCGTTTTTTAATTAAAAATAGGGCTTTGGTTGGATGAAGCAGACATACAGTTTGGTGCGAGTTCTTTTGCTCAACAATCTTTGACATCATGTGAGACTGTGACTCCTGCAGAAAGACCTCGCAAAAATTTCGAGGAATTGTCGTTAAAGACGAAGAAACGTCGCGTCGTTGATATCGTAGAATCTCAAAGTGTAAGTGAATTGGTGACTATGCGTTCAGCAGGGCAAAGAAAAATTGCCAATGTGATTCGCTACATTAGTAAGAGGCCAGATCATATAGTAAAATCTAAAAATACCTGTTCAGTTAATCCTAGGAAATTAAGTAGCGATGAAGCCTTAGATTACTATATAGAGTCTAAGTCAACAACGCATTCTCACAAACAAACTAGGAAGTGGTCTATTAAGGCAGGGAATAATGTGTTTCCAGCTTTCTTAAGTTAAAAAAGGTCTAAACAGGCCAGTTACCCCGCGCAGGAACACATTGCTATAACAGAAACTCATGCTGAAATAAATTTGCAAGTCTTATTAAATAAAACTGTGGAGCGTCTAGTATTAGCACAGGATGAAGTAATCAGTAGTGTGCTTCCAATAAGTTCATCGTTTACACTTGTTAGTAAATGGACGTGCGATGAAAGTTCTGGACACAGCACATACAGACAGAGATTTGAGAACACTGAAGATACGGACAAGTTTCTTTTCGTATTTTCTTTGGTCCCTCTTAAGTTATCTGATGGGTCCAAAATTATTTGGCAAAATCCTCGGCCTTCGTCAACTTTGTATTGTCGGCCAATAAAATTTGCCAAAGAAACGAACGAAAAAAATGGATTGTTGGAAGAAGTTAATGCTCTTCCTCCAACACCTATCAGCTTCTGTGATTCTCAAATCTCTGTAGAACTTTTGCTGACAATGACAGACAGGTATGTAACGCCTTAACGGAAACTCGCTCAAGATGATGAACGATGACCCCGCGAAGTTTAATAGCAATCAAGAACATTTTGGATTTGTTTATCTACACTTCATGCTTGGATTTGTTTGTTCGAATGTCTTTTACATATAAGCTACAAGTTAAATATAAAGAACTGGCAGGCTAGAAGCAACAAAGACAAAGAAGATATCAAGGTCCGTTCTTAGGAAATCAAACAAAGGTTTGAGAACGAGATGGGACTCATTGCAGATAAGCCAACGCCAGGATTTGGTTCTTTAAATGACGGTTTTTTAAGAATGCTGAATTGAGCGCAGAGATCACAGGGTTGGATGTTACAATTAAAAAGAAGGTTGATGTTATTTTGAGAACATTGTCTTCTGGATTCGTTCTACGCGACACACAGTTTGTCGCACACTGATTCGCCCCATAGAAAAACTCCTTTTTCTAATCTTGCGAATTTATAAACAATATGCATACCATATTAAAGATGAGATGTTCAGAATTCCGGATATGGTGGCCTTTTTTATCTGGTCGGTCTACTTCAAATGAAACGCCATTAAATGTACAGTATTTTTACAATTTTTTAGAAAATTGTATTTTTTTAAATAGGTTTGGAAAAAGGATCGTAAAAGTTGTATTTTTAATTGAAATATAATTTCCTTACAGATGTTTAATAACGACATCATGGTTAATAATACGACGTAAAAATATTTACAGTGCAGATAAAAACACTGTAAAAAAATGGAATGAAATATAGCAAATTTCAAATTTTCTCGAAAAATTATTAAATTCAATGTACTCGGAAAAGTATGTAAAACTAGATCCCATTTCGTTTAACATCTAGGGATATATTTTGAGATGTTGTCTTCATAGCACATTTAGAATAGTAAGAATAAAAACACCGTTTTATGAGTTATGCCCTTATTTAAAAATGTTTAGTTTTTATTTTTTTTTTTAATGATAAACCTACTTTAATCCTTTATGGGCATACGGGTTTGGACATATGGGTTCGCCCGAAATTTGGTCAAAAAACTCAAGAAATAATTTTACATAAAATTTTAATTCAGCTTATCATGGCAACACTGGAAATATGAAAAGTCCAATGTATTTACATATGTAATATTTACACTAGTTATACGAAATCCTTAAAATTAATAAAAATTTCTATCTTTATAAAAGGAAAATGTATTATGTGCAATTTTTGAAAATTATACTGATCTCTTGCGGGAAAAATATCCGGATTTGTTTAAATTTTATTTTATATTTTTTCTTATTGGGCTTAAGTCTATTCATGCTGTAAATTTTATCGCTGTAAATTTATTCCATCTAGTTTTTTCCAATTTTACTATAAGCTCAAATCACTGTGTGTCGGTAAAAAATACATTAATCTGGCAATACTGCAATAGACAATTAAACGTCAAAATGTCCCCTCATTGTTTTAATAAAAAATGTAAATTAAAACAAAAATTTGCCATAAATGATAGAGAATAAGAAAAATGGTAATTTCATATTGCAACCAGTTGCTATGAAACGCCAATTCCTGATTTAAAGCGGTGTTACGCACAACTACAAAAAACAATTTGCAATGAACAAGGTTGGAAAAGTCTACACTTTTACCTTTCATTTTCTTAGTTCAGCTAGCATAAACAAACAATATACAGTATGTCAATAATGACTTTACACACAAAAATTAAATGAAGAATTTAAACTTTTTTTTGCAAAAAATCAAACATTTTTGTTCGATTTATATATTTAAAGTATTTTATTATGAATATATATGATGTTAACAGAGGTATAATATAAAAAATGTTTAAATTTCATTTAAATAAACAAAAAAGTAAAGCAAAAACAAAAGATATTTAATTTTTTATGTGTCAATTAACTCTTTTCACAACATATTGTATTTTTGTTAATACTAGATTTATGTACTAAAAGCTAATTATTAAAAAACTTTTAATATTTCGTATGACCACCCTTGGCGTCAGCTACACACTGAAGACGTTTTTTCATTGAATAAATTATTTTTTTCAAGTCATAATTACTGGGAATCTTCCGCCATTCTTCCAAAATTGCAGTTTTCAAATCATTTTTGTTTTTTGGGCCCCTTTTAGCGACTTGTTTTTTTAAATGGACCCACAAATTTTCAATTGGATTTAGGTCCGGACTTTGGGCTGGTGTATTAATAACTTTTCCACAATTATAAAGCAGCCACATCCGAACCATATTCGATTTATGTTTCGGGTCATTATCTTGGTAGAACTTGAAAACAGGTTTATTATCTACAAAAAATCCAAATTTTTTAGCACTGTTTACCAAATTGGTCTTCAAGATATCTAGATATTGCTGCGCATCCATTGTTGTTTCTATAAACGCTAATTCACCAACACCCTTGCTGGAAATACACCCCCAAATCATAATCGACATTTTTCCAAATTTCACTGTGGGGATTATGTTACTATTGTCTAGGGAAGTTAAAGGCTTTCGCCAGACTCTGGATGGACCATTGTTGTAATACAACATCATTTTCGTCTCGTCACAGAATATGACATCGTCCCAATAGTCCATCGGTTTCGAAACGAACGCTGTTGCAAAGGAAAGGCGCTTACTAATATTAACTGCTGAAAGAAGTGGTTTTTTACGAGCTGATCTTGATGAGTATTTGTTCTTAATTAACGTTTTTCTGACAGTTTCGTGACAAACAACAGTTCCACACTCTTCTGCAAGCTCTCTAGCTAGGGCTCTTGCCGAGATTCGGGTTTTTGATCAATTTTCCTAATTAAAAAACGCTCTGCACGTCCATTTATTTTTGTTTTGGGTCCTCCGGAATACTTTAACTCCAATCTTCCTTCGTTTTTAGCTCGATTTAAAACATTATAAATAGTTTTACGAGTCACTGAAAACATCTCCGACAGCTCCTGAACACTTTTACCCAACTGGTGGTTATAATAAATGAGTTGAATAATGTCGTATGATAATCTTTTTCCCGGCATCTTTTCGCAATAACTTTCCACCAACTTTTTATTATTTTATATACGAAAAGCATAAAATGCATAGCCAACTAAGTTTAAAAATCAAATTAGTGCAACAAAAAATTTTAAATATTGAATCGTAGTAAGCTGAGTGCGAAATAGATTTAAAATAAATAGTTGTGAAAAGAGTTGATTTACACTTATATAATAATGTCATTATTAGTTTTCGTAAATTTTTTTGGTTTTTCTTGGGTTAGATCAAAATTTTTTCAGACCATATTATTTTGTATATAATATATATCCCCAATATGTTACAAAAAAACATAAACTTTTAATAAATCTGCTTTTTTACAAATAAAAACTTAAAATTTCAAATTTTGACTTGGTGTGTAACAGAGAAGAGATTGAATGGCTGTTTTCTTGCTTTGAATGTATTCACACATAAATGAAAGCTTGCCGTCAATTTGCAATATTTTAATGAGACGAAACAATGCATATTCACAAAATAAGAGTATAATGAAATTTACTGCATGCATTGCTTGTGTTTCTAAATGCAAACCAATACACTAGGAAAACATTCAATCATTCATTTTTTAATAGTGAATGCTAGAGTGTTTACGAAATATTATGAATGATTTTAGTTGTGTTACAAGACAAGTTGTGCACAAGACAAAACTATAGTTGTATAGGTGGGCAAAGGCAAAAAGAAAGAAACAAGTTGCCAGATGAAATGGATGCAAAATCTTTAAATTTATAGTAAAAAATCGTCAAACACTGGGACGGCAGAAAAAGAAATTAACCGTAGCATGTAAGTGTTAGGGAGATCAAATTTTGAACTTGCAAAACATATGTTTTACTAGGGCGGACAATCACAGACCTCAAAATAGGGTACCTTAGATTCATAAATCCGTTTTAAGTAATTTATAAACAAACTCTTTATGAAGTGTATTATAAGCTTTACTAGGTAATATGTATGTGCAACTCTATTCAAAAACTAGTCAAAGTGGTATATTTTCTTTTGTGCTTTATCGGTTAGCGGGATTTCAATTTTTTAGCATTATTTACCGCTAAGGTACGAAGAGATCATAACAAAAACGTAGGCAGAGTTGCCGTTTTTATACTTTTAACTAATATTGGTAATTTTTTGTAATGTGTATGTAGTTCGTTTTAAAAACAAGTTTTCGATTGTATTTTTTTTATATTATTATTATAAAAAAAATTTTCTATAATAAAATTTTTTTCTATAATAAATTTTTTTATCAAAAATTTTTGTATACATTTTCTGTTATTGAAAATCTTTCTATAGAAAAATATGTTCCATTTTCTATAGAAAAATATTTTTATCAACAATTTTTCAATAGAAATATATATTTTTATCGAAAAATTTTCTATAGAAAAATATTTTTATTGAAAATTTTTACTATAGAAAAATATTTTTACCGAAAATTTTTCTATGGAAAACATTTTTATTGAAAATTTTTCTAAAAAAAAAATATTGAATTGAAAATTTTTGTTTAGAAAAATATTTTATTGAAAAATCAAAAATCAAAATATTTTATTGAAAAATCAAAAAATATCAAAAATGTTTCTATAGAAAAATATTTTTATCGAAAAATTTTCAATAAAAAAAATGTTGGCCCAATAATTTAGCGGGAAAGCGAAGAAAAACATATGGCAGAACTGATAACAACGCAGTATTCGTATAATATATACGAATACTATACTACTACGAAAAATGAGAGAGTGGTTCGAATTTTTTCTAACTTAAAGTGTGACATCAAACTATTTCGTTGATTAACGTGCAGTGCAATAATAAAATAGTGTGTAAAAAGGCAATCAACGAAAATGTGTGAATCAATGAAGGCATCTGTATAAAAAGTTATTGCCTTTGTAGGCAATGCAAAAGCAACATGCATACGTTGCTGTCAATATTTGTGAATGTATTCAGTCTCTTCTCTGGTGTGTAAAGTCATAATTGACATACTGTATGTACATAAGTTATCCATGTTTGAAGAAACTCAAAGAGCACAAGAGAAACAATTTGTTGTTTACAGTATTTTACTGTTCTGACAAATATTTTGTAAAAACTTCAAACATGGATGGAAGTATGTAATTTGGTTTTGAGACTTTTCTAATAAAAATAATATTTTTGCAAAATTTCGTGATCAGTTTTATATTTTGCCATTTTTTTCGTTAAAGAACTGTATTTGTTTTTTTGCAAAGACCCTTAATGTTTAATATGCTTAGGAATTTAAGGTTCTTTTAACAAAAATTATTAACAAATAAGTAGTGTTTTTGTACTACAATTGGTACTTACCTGTTGCACTTTCGTTGCTGGTGTTTTGGGCGTTGATGTCGAGTCTCAAATGCAAACTAATTATTATGAAATAAACCATAAACAAAAATGGCGGTTTCCAGTGCTTTTTAAAATTATATTTATTTGCCATTATATTCTTCACATGATAAACCTACAAGAATGCAAATAAATTTAATAGATGAGAATTTAAGTAAATACTAAAAGATTTAAATTTTTATTAAATCGGCCTGTAAAACATATTACATTTTTATGAAAATAGTATAAAATTTATATCAACAAAAAAATTATAACCTAAAAAAAAGTTGAATTCAACCGATATCTAACACTTAGGGTTGTTTTAATAGCCCGACGAAGTATACTTAACACGGGTGTGCGAAGAAATCACGATTTCTAAATGTTTTTGGCAGAATGAGTTTTTTTTGACCACTAATGAGGAGCCTAAATTCAAGTTTTAGCGTTAACTATATAACAGGCAAGAAAGTGTTATAAAGCGTCATTTTATTCTCTTTACTATTAAGGTCAATTATGGATCAATTGTCAACTACTATTTTACATTACCACTGTTCTTCGTGCCTTCTTTGTAAGATTAATGTTGACTATTGCCTGGAATATGAATTGTTATTTAAGTTTACGTTCTATCTTGACATGTGCACTATCGCTGTGCTTTCGATGACGTCGAAGGCAGGAACGTTACTGTGTATGGTAAAGGGTTATCTATTTCTTTTTTTTTGTTAAGTATAGGACTGAAGTTCGACATCTGTCAAACTAAGTTGTTAAACCAATTTCTTTTTATTTTCAGTTGAAAGTTTGATATTGATGAAAATGGATCGCTTAAGTATCATACAACGTAAAAAAATGATCAAAATAATGATTCTGCAACAGCCACATATCGTGCTTTAAGAGGTGGTTATGATTTGTATAATCGTCCAACTACGCAAGCAATTGCCAAAATTGTGGAGAAATTTGAAGAGACTGGAGCGGTTACAAATATTGTAAGGCCTGTGCATCATCGTTTCACTCGTTCCGTTGAAAATATCGCTGTAAGTGAAAGTGTTGCCGAAAACCCGAATGTCGATTCCTCGTCGTTCTCAAGAATTAGAACTGTCTTACGGCACATTTTTGAAGAATACGACTTGGAGAATATGTACGTGGTTTCAACAAGACGGTGCCACATACCACACAACTCGAAAGAATATTGCTTTATTGCAAGAGACATTTCCTGGCCGCATAATTTCTCGTCGTGGCGATGTCAACTGGCCACCAAGATCATGCGATTTGACACCATTAGACTTTTTTGTGAGGCTACACGAAAGACCGTGTTTATGCAGTTAAACATTTAACTCTTGAGCACTTAAAAACCAACATTCGTCAAGTTATGGTTGAAATACCTCCCAATATGTATCAAAAAGTGGTCGAAAATAACCTCAAAAGAGTAAATGCTTGCAACATTTCGCGTGGTGGTCATTTAAATGATGTAGTGTTTAACACATAATGTCAATGTTCAAGCTTTAAAATAACATGTTACTTAAATTAAAAAAAAAAATAAATTATTTGGGAACTCAAAAATAATTTCTTATATCTTTATTAATTTTGGCCAAGAAAATTTGAGATCATAGCGCAATTATGGGAAGAGCTTGATAGAAAGGTTAAAAAGCGCGCATTTTTTTGTTTTTAATTTCTATCCAGAAAATTTATAATTAAAACAAGTAAGAAAGCCCGACCATACGATACCCTTCACCACTAAGGTCAAAGGTGTTATTTGTCCTGTATAAAGACATATATTTGCTAAATTTTGCCATCATACAAACATTTTCTCAAAACTTATATATTCAACCTGTTTCCGTCATTTGGACTTATATGAGAGCTAGGGTCAAATGTGGACCGATTATCTCGAAATTTGGCAAATTGATTACAGTTGTTACAAAAATTATGTATGCAAAAAATAAACTCAAAATTTTTATTATCTTTAGATTTACGAGCGTTTTAGTGATTTTTTGTCTCATTTAGTGCGTTTTTAAAGAAGAGTTTGTATGGAAGCTATGGTCAAATGTGGACCGATTTTAACGAAATTTGGTACAGTGATTTATGTTTACATAAGCAGTATTTGTTTTAAATTTCATGAAAAAATATTGATATTTGTGGCCAATATTTATATCAATTCCGGGAAGTGGGACCTATGGGAGGTACCATAAATAATGGACCGATTTTGACCAATTTCAATAGCCATGGTCCCAATTATCAAAAAAATGATCTGTGACAAATTTCATCAAATTATCTTTAGAATTGCGACCTGTAGTTTGATTACAAGGTTCACATGGGGGTCCAGCCAGCCAGCCAGACGGACGGACGGACATCGCTAAATGGACTCTAAGCCTATTGGTATACTAAAAGGTGGTTCTAAGACAAATATTTCTATGTGTTACAAACATCAGCACAAACTTATAATACCCTTTCCACCTATGGTGTTGAAGGGTATAAAAAATGTATTATTAAAGTCGTTTAATCAGTTGCAAAATTAAAATTGTTTGGCACTATATTTATCTTTTATACACTTCTCTAAATTTCATGAATTTTTTAAATCAAATCCAAAAGCTTCTATATTCCATTTGTGATATAAACAATTTTATTGAAAAGCTCATTCAAACCTGCATGGATCATTTATTAGGAAGATGACAGACAATTAATGCTGACGACAAATAAATCATTTAATGTTGGCTATTAATCAATATCAAAAAAAAAAATTAATTTATTTTATTTTTTTGTGAATGGAACTTGCATTATTTGTATAAAAACGACAATAAATAATAAAATGAAATTAACCATAATGATTTGTTCATTTTATTGTGCGTTTATTATCAAACTATGTACTATCAATTCAAAAATTATCGCTGGGTTCTCTTTTTAAATGCAAAAACAAAATTAACAATCAATATTTAGTACAAGAATATTTTCATACATTTCCGTTAACAAATACACCGTGATACACCTTATAATAAATATTTTTTATACCCTTCACGCATAGAAATATTTGTCTTAGACCCACTTTTTAGTATACCAATAGGCTTAGAATCACTTTCTGAGTCGATTTAGCGTTGTCCGTCCGTCTGGCTGGTTGGACCCACATGTAAACCATGTAATCAAAGTACAGGTCGCAATTCTAAAAATAATTTAATTAATTTTTTTACAGATCATTTTTTGATGGGACGATGGCTATTGAAATTCGTAAAAATCGGTCCATTATTTATGGTACCTGCCATAGGTCCCACTTCCCGGAATTGATATATTGGCCACAAATATTAATATTTTTCATCAAATTTAAATCAAATACTGCTTATGTAAACTAAAATCACTGTACCAAATTTCGCTGAAATCGATCCACATTTGACCATAGCTCCCATACAAACAAAAATCACTAAAACCCTCGTAAATCTGAAGATAAGATAAGATAAGAATTTAATTTTTTTTTTTTGGGTACATAATTTTTGTATCAATCAATTTGTCAAATTTCGAGATAATCGGTCCACATTTGACCCTAGCTCTCATATAAGTTCAAATGACGGAAACAGGTTGAATATATAAGTTTTGAGAAAATGTTTGTATGATGGCAAAATTTAGCAAATATTTGTCTTTATACATACAGGAAAAATAACACCTTTGACCTTAGTGGTGAAGGGTATCGTATGGTCGGGCTTGACCAACTATAGCGCTTTCTTACTTGTTTTTTTATTATTTTGTGAAATTTTAATTTATTTGAATTAAAATAAAATGTGTAGTAATTTTTTATACCCCATGGCCGGTAAAGTATAGAAATATAACTTCAACACCAGCCTTTTATTATACAGATCAACCCTTGAGTAGAAATCTTGAATACAAACTTCTTTCGTACAAAGCAGTTATAAGAGCAATTTGGGTTTACGGCATCCAGTTTTGGGGTACAGCATCTTCATCTGATATTGAAAAATTACAGAGAAGACAATCAAAACTCTTGAGAATAATAACTTTTGCTCCTTGGCACATCAATGTGAACCGCCGTGGTGTAGCAGGTTAGTCATCCGCCTAGCATACCAGTGGTCTTAAGTTCGATCCCTGTTGAGACCCAATTGAAAAAAAGGAATTTTCAAAAAAAAAAAGCGGTGGTTATAGAGTATTAGGCTATGTAAAACTTCTCTAACTAATGCATTCGCCGTTCGGAGCCGGAGTTTAAACGTAGGTCCCTTTTAATGAGTCTAAAAATAAATTCGGATGCAGCTCATTGTCTGAGAGAAGTACCACTTGTTTCAATTGGAATGTTGTAGTGGAAATTATTATTATATTATTATGAGTACCTGGTTGACCGAGCCTTGCTCGGAGCTTTATGATAAGCATTTTTAGGCAAATTTTAAAATTTTTTATATATTTTATTTTATAAAGTAGTAAAATAAATTTAGAGGAAATACATTGTACAAATATTTAGTTAATTTTGAATTATTTTATTGATTTTGTCCGATCAACACATAGTTTGCATAGTTTACAGTTTAACTCATTTTAAAAATTTTGGAAATTGGTCATACCAACAGAAACCTCCGTCGACTCATGCGCAACAACTTTGCTAAAGATTATAGCTTAATCAAATGCACAATTTATGATTTAATTCATTTTGAGTAGTTTTCAGTGGCGCCACCTGAAGTTGTTCATACCAACTAAGAAACCTTCGTCTGCTTATGCGTAACAACTTTACTTATGATTATAACATGATCAAATGCACAGTTTACGATTTAATTAATTTTGAGTAATTTTCAGTAGCGCCACCTGTCGGAAATTATTTACAACAAATAAAAAGCCTTCGCCGGCTCATGCGCTACAACTTTGCTAAAGTTCATAGCATGATCAAGTGTACAGTTTACGATTTAATTAATTTTTAGTAATTTTCAGTGGCGCCACCTAACGGAAATTAGTATTACCAAATTAAAAACCTTCGCCGGCTTATCCGCAACATCTTCGCTAAAGAGCATAACATGATCAAATTCACAGTTTACTATTCTATAAAGAACATACATACAAACACTCATTTGTTTAAAAGTTATAACATTACTCATTTTTTCCCGTTTTTATCCCCTACTTTCAAAAAGCTCCGTATACATATTTGGTACTTCTTTGGTACCAATTGAATTAAAACGCAGTTAACATAATTCTTATTCATATTACTTTTTGAGATGTTAAGTTATCATGTTATCCCTTTTTTACCCATTTTGGCCCCAAAATCAAAAAAGTACCAAATACGTGTTCAATATTTCTTTCACATCTATTGACTGCAGTACAAAGTTCCTTTCTATATTCTTTGGTTTAAAAAATAAGAGTGGGTTAAAAAAGTACCAAAAAAACAATTTTCACGCTTTTTTACCCCCTACCGTACATAGTTTCAAAAAAGTACCAAACACCTGTCCGCTTATTTTCATAGCTGTTTAAAACGTAATTTTAATTTTGTTTCTATTACCTTAGGAGATATATAGTTTTCGATTATTTCCCCTTTTTACCCGTTTTTACCCTCTTAGAGGCAAAGGTTCCAAAAGTCCCTTCTTCTTCGACCTATACATCAAAAAAGGTACCCACTGTCAAAATTTTATCAAAATCGTTAGAACCGTTTTCGAGATAGCCATTCTATATATATATATATATATATATATATATATATATATATATATATATATATATATATATATGTATATATATATATATTTATATATATATATATATATATATATATATATATATATATATATATACAATTATTGCTCGTTTAAGAATATAAGATATCTAAATACCTAGTTTTATCACAATGGGCTAACGTTAAGTCACTTTTGTATAGAACGAAAAACTCCTTTTGGTTTTTTCAATAGTTTCTTAAACATATTTTAAAAGAGTAAAAAAAATTCCAAAGTGTCAGTTAGAACGCCCTGCAGATTACCACTAAGAAAGAATTACATCGATACATCTAAGGGCTTAGAAGTACTTGCTACTTAAAATCAAAGGATTTCGACGAAACCCCAATTTTTTTAAAAGTTATGAAAAAACAATGAATTATTATATATTTATATATATTATTTCATAAGTACCTGGGTGACCGAGCCTTGCTCGGAGCTTTATGATAAGCATTTCGAGACAAATTTTAAAGATTTAATATATTTATTTTATAAAGTACTAACCAACTAAAATAAATTTAGAGAAAAGACGGTACACAAATATCCAATTAATTTTGAATCATTTTATTCATTTTGTCATATCAACAAATGATCAAATGCATAGTTTAATATGAATAAATTTGGAAATTGGTTAGAAATTAGAATGCTCAAGCACTTTGCTAAAGATCATAGCCTGATCAAATGCACAGTTTACGATTTAATTCATTTTGAGTAATTTTCAGGGAAGCCGCCTGTCGAAAATTAGTCATTCGAACTAAGAAACCATTGTTGGCTTATGCGTAACAACTTTGCATGAACATAACATGGTTAAATGCATAGTTTACTATTCTATAAAGGACATACAGACAAAAAAACATTCATTTGTTTAAAAGTTATATCATTACAATTTTTTCCCTTTTATCCCCTAATTTCTAAAAAGTTACATATGCATATTTGGTACTTGTTACCAATTGAATTCGGTACTTTTTATAAAAACGCAGTTAACATGTTGTTCCTATTCATATTAGTTCATGAGGTGTTAAGTTATTATTTTAACAGCTATTCCAAACAGAATTTTGTTTATATGCCTCTTACTTTAGTAGATATAGCATTTTCGATTTTTCCCCTTTTTACCCTCTTAGAGGCAAAGGTTCCAAAAGTCCCTTCGTACTCGACCTATACATCAAAAAAGGTACCCACTGTCCAAATTTTATCAAAATCGTTAGAGCCGTTTTCGAGATAGCCATTATATATATTTATATTGTGACGAATTTTAAACTTATCCGTCCCATTGTGCAAAGTTCACTGCTTATAATTCTTCCCCTCGCTTTCTAGATGTGTCTGTAAGTGTTGTTGTTATTCTGTTATTTCAAATAAGTAGAGCAACACGTTTCTCTTATATACAGTAAAGAGCATAGCAACATGTTTCTCTTTTATCTACATTCTCTCTCTCTCTCTGTTACTGTTAACTTCAGATAATCTGTTTGTACAGCGTATGTGTGAGTGTGTTCTTGATCATGTGAGAATGTAGTGGAACACACATGAACTTTCGTAAGCCACATTGTTTACGTCTGCAGAAATTGCTAGAAACTCTCTTCTCTACTATATAAGGCCAATGGGCAAGTATTGTGGGAACAGTTTGAATTAAAACGCGTATAACAACAGTGTGACTAAGAATAATTGAAAAGCAGTTTTGTGAAGTTTGTTTACAGTTTTTGTGAAAGTGTGTTTAAATTGTATAATTGTAATTGTAGTTTATTTGAGACTTTTTTTACAAAAACTTGGAAAACTAAATAAAGTGTTTTAATTAATTTGATTACGGTTGTTTGCAAAAAGAATTCCTTCCACGTTTTGAAAAGAAAAACGTAACAATATATATGCATACAATTATTGCTCGTATATGTATATCGAAGTTTGGCAAGACCTTGCATTTAACCGTATGAACATTCTAAGGTCAAGTTATTAATAAATGTTTGTACTTAAAATCGCGCCGAAGTTCCAGAAGAACTCTTTTATCATGCGTAGTGCATGATAAAATATCAAAACTCGTAATGTATAAATAAAGAACATTCTTATTACATTAACCTAAATAAGCATAGCCTTTTTCATAAGATACCAAGCCGCCTTATTTAAGCAAAAGGTATTTAAGAAAGCAACCCTTTGATGAACCTGGACTGACTAGCTAGAAAATAAAACCACATAACTGTTCCTTCTAGGTTCTGAAGGAACTTCAGTCATATTGTTTATTCACTATTTTTCATACACAGATCGCCACCAGAATAGTGCTACGCATTATCTTATCTTATATTCTTAAACGAGCAATAATTGTATATATATATATATATATATATATAGAATGGCTATCTCGAAAACGGCTCTAACGATTTTGATAAAATTTGGACAGTGGGTATCTTTTTTGATGTATAGGTCGAAGAAGAAGGGACTTTTGGAACTTTTACCTCTAAGAGGGTAAAAACGGGTAAAAAGGGGAAAAAATCGAAAACGCTATGTCTCCTAAAGTAATAGGTATAGAAACAAAATTAAAATTACGTTTTAAACAGCTTTGAAAATAAGCGGACAGGTGTTTCCCTACAAGAAATTAATGACCGAAACTAACACATACAAAATTTTTTTACTAATACATTTTTACAAAATTGTGAATGTAAGAGTGAAACAACAGCAAAGTTTGCAGCTGTTTCATTCTTGCATACATATCAACGTGATTTGTCAAAATTATAATTTTCACAATTTTGCCAAGCGTCGTTGTAAACTGTCGAAAAATAAAAAATTGCAAAAATATATTAAATACTTTTTAAAATCAAATCAAAATTTAATGGAAATTGTAAAAAACTTATAAATAAATAAAACTGACATCATTTTAAAAGCAGGTAAGTTTTTTATTTAGTTTTATGCAAATTTTTTTCAGAAAAAATTAGCTAAAACTAAAGCAAAGTTTTTATAACTAAAATTTTGTATTAACTTAAATGTTTTCTTTAGAAAATATCCTGTTAAGTCCACAATATGATCAGACCTCACAATTGTCGGCAGTACAACGTTTGAAGCAGTTATTCAGGAATAGGCAAAGAATAATTTTTAAAGGAGTACATTAAATTTATTT
The DNA here is from genome assembly GCA_933228675.1 of Stomorhina lunata. Lineage (NCBI taxonomy): Eukaryota > Metazoa > Arthropoda > Insecta > Diptera > Rhiniidae > Stomorhina > Stomorhina lunata. The sequence continues at coordinate 78,136,717 of OW121744.1, forward strand.
TTAACAAAATTTTAAATTTTCCAGAAGGCGACGTGTACCCAGTTTAAACAGCCCTTTCAATCGGATGAAAACGCCGGAAGGAAAGTTGCAGACCTAATATTTTAATTTTTCTCTGAATATGAAATTATTAAATAAATTTTTTACAACTTAAACTGTTTAATAATATTGTTTTACTACAAAAGATATTTTGGTCACCTGTGATCGATATATACATTAAGACTGACTACTCACCTGTGACCGATATATACATCACCGTTGATAAGTAAAAACTATTAGAGTGAGCGGTTCGGATATACATATATAGAGCCAGAATAATACATGCATAAGAAAGAGAAGCAAAATCACATGCATACAAAAGTTTCGGTCAGCTTTTTCATATTTGCCTTAATAAAATGATAGAAACTGCTGACTGATATATTAGTCAGCACTACCAGTCAGTTGATCGGTCAAATGACTGGTCATGTTCTTGTAGGGTTGGTACTTTTTTGAAACTATGTCCGATAGGGGGTAAAAAAGGGTGAAAATAGTTTTTTTGGCACCTTTTTAACCCACTCTTATATTTTAAACTAAAGAATATAGAAAGAAACTTGGTACTGCAATCAATAGATGTAAAAAAAACATGAAACACGTATTTGGTACTTTTTTGATTTTGGAGCCAAAATGGGTAAAAAAGGGATAAAATGATAACTTAACATCTCCAAAGTAATATGAATAGGAACATTATACATTATGTTAAATGCGTTTTAAAAAAATGTACCGAATTCAATTGGCACCAAAAAAGTACCAAATATACATATGGAACTTTTAGAAATTAGGGAATAAAAAGGGCGAAAAATTAGTATTATTTTAAACAAATGAATGTTTGTCTGTATGTATGTTCTTTATAGAATAGTAAACTGTGAATTTGATTGTGTTATGCTCTTTAGCGAAGATGTTGCGGATAAGCCAGCGAAGGTTTTAAAGTTGATAAGACTAATTTCCGATAGATGGCGCCACTGAAAATTACTAAAAATTAATTAAATCGTAAACTGTACATTTGATCATGCTATGATCTTTAGCAAAGTTGTAGCGCATGAGCCGACGAAGGCTTTTTAGTTGGTATGAATAATTTCCGACAGGTGGCGCTACAGAAACTTACTCAAAGTGAATTTAATCGTAATCTGTATGCATGAGTCGACAGAGGTTTCTGTTGATATGAATAATTTCCAAAATTATTCAAAATGAGTTAAACTGTAAACTATGCAAACTATGTGTTGGTCGGACAAAATAAATCAAATAATTCAAAATTAACTGAATATTTCTACAATGTCTTTCCTCTAAATTTATTTTAGCACTTTATAATATAAAATATATAAAAACTTTAAAATTTTCCTCAAAATGCTTATCATAAAGCTCCGAGCAAGGCTCGGTCTACCAGGTACTTCATAGCTATTTGTCTTGTATTACGGGGTATTATACAAAAAATAGATCTATCAATACCTAAACAATCATTGGTTAAATGATCTAATTGTATTTGTATGTTTTTATTTAGCTGTATTTCCCTGTATTCCTGTGATTGTTATTATAATTACAGTTTTGAGAAGAATTCGGTTAAAAATCTGTATAAGATACATAATTTCAGCTTCAGCCGTTTAAAATGTTCTATCGGGTATTACATAAACGCTACTAAACGTCAAAATAGAATGTAGTTTTTTTTTGTAACAATCACATTTGAAGATAGCTCCTTTACTCTAACCTCAGAAAACAAATTAAATGTTAATTACATTCATATGGCGATTTATCTCGGTATGGTGTTGTTTTATACAAACATATGTACATATATAGAATATATGTATCTGTGGCGATAAATGATAATGGCTTAAGTTGGCATACAGTCAGGAACTTAAATCTTCATACATACCAAAAATTTCATACTGGAATTTGCAAAAACAAATCTAAATAAAGGTATTGGTTTTTAGAAAAAAGTTTTATTTACAGACGAAAGCAAGTTTAACTTGTTCGAAAATGATGGACGAGGAAAGGCTTGGCGTAAAAAAAAGAATGTATTTTTTTTTCGTATAATGATCTAACATTATTTTTGGTATAAATGTTTTTCCTGCTTTTCTTTGATTGACGAATATATGAAATTTTGGGTTTGTAAAGTGTGTCCCAACTAGAACGCAATTTATAAATTTGGCGCGATTCGAAGTGTCATTGTTTGACAGTTGAACAATTGTTATTGTTTGCTAGTAGAAGTTACGAGGTTAGTAAAAATAGACCGCTACACGAATGAACAACGCATTCTCATTGTGAAATTGTTTTACCAAGATGATGAAAGTTTTGCGGCTACAGTTCGCAAATTGCGATTAATGTGACCCCAATTAATTGGGGTCACAATAATGCTCCAAAAGAGTAAAATGTAAAGAGATTAATGGACAAATTTGCCGAAACTGGGTCTATTAGTGATGTAAAGACAACAACGCGCCTTCGACCAGGTCGATTGACCGAAAATGTCGCATCTGTATGTGATGATGTCGCTCAAACTCCATCCACCTCAATTCGACACCGAGCTCAGCAAATTGGTCTCCAAATCCACTATGCAGCGAATTTTGACGAAAGATTCGCACCTTCATGCATACAAAGTTCAATTGATTTAGGAACTAAAGCCAGATGACCATGGACAGCGAAGGGAGTTCGTGAATTGGGTATTAGAGAGACAACATGAATATGCTGATTTTGCAGATAAAATCATCTTCAGTGACGAGACCCATTTCCATCTTGATGGCTTCGTCAATAGGCAGAATTGTCGCATTTGGGGTGAGGAAAATCTTCGAGTGATTCACGAGAAGCAAATGCATCCTCAACGTGTCACTGTGTGGTGTGGTTTTCGGGCTGGTGGCTCATTTTACTTTTTTTTATGAAAATGAATGGTAGTTCAAGCGCAAACAGTCAATGGTGTTCGGTATCGTGAAATGATAACCAGTTTTATATTGACTATAATTGAAGAAATTAATGTGTAGGGCATGTGGTTTCAACAAGACGGCGCCACATGTCATACAGCCAGAGAAACAATTTAATTGCTACATCACTCATTTCCCGGTCGTGTTATTTCGCGTTTTGGAGACCAGAATTGGCCGGCTAGATCGAGCGATTTAACACCTTTAGATTTTTTTCTTTGGGGTTTTTTGAATAAACCGACGATGACTCAATCCTTAAAAGAGGAAATTGGACGCTGCATTAATGAAATACCGCAGCATTTATGTAAAAAGGTCATTGAAAATTTCATTAAAAGATTGCGTATGTGCCAGCAAAGCAGCGAAGGCCATCTGCACGATATCTTGTTCCATACATAACCTCATTCTGTCTACTTTACGATATAATAAAGTTTCACGATTTTTTTAAATATCTGTGTTTTATTTCAAATTTAAAAATTGCGTTCTAGTTGGGACACCCTTTATGACTTACTGTCCCTGACTGTAAGTGTTTTTTTTTATATTTTACTCTCTTCATGATATATCACTCAGCCAAATTTCAAGTATGAAATGTCATTATTAAAAAAACTATATGCATTTTATTTTAACTTTTTTATACAAAACCCTTAACCCTTTTAGGCAAAACCCTTAATATCTCAAAATATGAAATTTAAACTTAAGCCATTATTATTTATTGCCACAGATATGTATGTACATATCCATGAAATAAATATTAAAGGAAGTGCCACTTCAAAATTTTTGACTATAAAGAATATCTTTGAAGTTTGTATATTTTGTCAATATTACACAGATCGTTGCCACACTCGTAGATTATTTTATGGAAATTTGTAAACTAAAATGTGTAGTTTGAAAAATAAAAAAAATAACGCTAAAATAACTAATATTTTCAATAAATAGTCTAATAAAATTTGTACTTTGTAGCTCTGTAGATGCTAAAACACATAAGATCTCAATTATATCATTAAAATAAAGAATATTTCATGTGTTTTACTAAATAACGAATTACGGGCAAACTGCTGAGACTTGTGAGATAATATTCACAGCTTGTGTTCCTAAAAGTTTAGGGAAGGACTCGGTAGACTTTGAAAACACCTACTAGGAGCAATTTTGTGGATCTCAGTTCAAAAACGTTACTAACTTAGTTTCCCCAAACACTACAAGTGAAATATAGGATTTTTTACTTAATTGCTATAAAATATGGCTTTGGCGCTATACGACAACCATGTTTTCCTCAAATTTTGTAAATTTTCCTAAATTCTAGTTCAATTTTTTTTCTGAGTGTAAATGGGATTTTTTTTTTTAAGTAAGGTAGCCTCATTTTTCGAGTAAACTTCAGATATTCTTTCTTGTCAAATGGTTAATGTTTACAAAATAAAAATAAAGTGGCACTTCCTTTAATATTTATTTCATGTACATATCGTTACTTTAATATATATTACACTCAACCAAAAAACTTCGTAAATACTGAAAAATGGCATGTAACATTAAAGAAAAGTAGGTTATTATACAGCTAACAGAACTTTTATTTAATTTAATGGATTTATTTTTTAATTTCGTAAATGTGTTGTTTTAAATAAATTTTCTTTATTTCTACTAAATATATTTGTTATTTTTTTTAGATAATTTTTACGAAATTTTGTAAAGCTAAAGAAAAAAACTGTTGAATATATACATATTTTTTTGTTAATTTTTATTTACAATGAAGAATTTTCTTCAAACCAACCACAAATTTCTGCAGAATTTTATTAATATTGAAGATTTTTTATTAAAATGAACTGCCAACTTTACCTGCTGTTTATTCATATTAAATAAATTATTCCTTAAAAAAACAATTTTTTTTTGTGGTATTAAACATCTTTTATTTATATATGATTATGTATATTATTAAATATCTAAATATATTATTCTAATACAAAAAATATTAAAAAATTAAGACATAAAATTTCAAAAATTTCCTATTTTTTATAGGAAATTTTTCAAAAATTTCCTCTTTTTATTGGAAATTTTTCAAAAATTTCCTATTTTTATAGGAAATTTTTCAAAAATTTCCTATTTTTATAGGAAATTTTTCAAAAATTTCCTATTTTTATAGGAAATTTTTCAAAAATTTCCTATTTTTATAGGAAATTTTTCAAAAATTTCCTATTTTTATAGGAAATTTTTCAAAAATTTTAAATTTTAATAGGAAATTTTTCAAAAATTTCCTATTTTTATATGAAATTTTTCAAAAATTTCCTATTTTTATAGGAAATTTTTCAAAAATTTCCTATTTTTATAGGAAATTTTTCAAAAATTTCCTATTTTTATAGGAAATTTTTCAAAAATTTCCTATTTTTATAGGAAATTTTTCAAAAATTTCCTATTTTTATAGGAAATTTTTCAAAAATTTCCTATTTTTATAGGAAATTTTTCAAAAATTTTCTGTTTTTATAGGAAATTTTTCAAAAATTTCCTATTTTTATAGGAAATTTTTTAAAAATTTCTTATTTTTATAGGAAATTTTTCAAAAATTTCCTATTTTTATAGGAAATTTTTCAAAAATTTCCTATTTTTATAGGAAATTTTTCAAAAATTTCCTATTTTTATAGGAAATTTTTTAAAAATTTCTTATTTTTATAGGAAATTTTTCAAAAATTTCCTATTTTTATAGGAAATTTTTCAAAAATTTCCTATTTTTATAGGAAATTTTTCAAAAATTTCCTATTTTTATAGGAAATTTTTCAAAAATTTCCTATTTTTATAGGAAATTTTTCAAAAATTTCCTATTTTTATAGGAAATTTTTCAAAAATTTCCTATTTTTATAGGAAATTTTTCAAAAATTTCCTATTTTTATAGGAAATTTTTCAAAAATTTCCTATTTTTATAGGAAATTTTTCAAAAATTTCCTATTTTTATAGGAAATTTTTCAAAAATTTCCTATTTTTATAGGAAATTTTTCAAAAATTTCCTATTTTTATAGGAAATTTTTCAAAAATTTCCTATTTTTATAGGAAATTTTTCAAAAATTTCCTATTTTTATAGGAAATTTTTCAAAAATTTCCTATTTTTATAGGAAATTTTTCAAAAATTTCCTATTTTTATAGGAAATTTTTCAAAAATTTCCTATTTTTATAGGAAATTTTTCAAAAATTTCCTATTTTTATAGGAAATTTTTCAAAAATTTCCTATTTTTATAGGAAATTTTTCAAAAATTTCCTATTTTTATAGAAATTTTTCAAAAATTTCCTATTTTTATAGGAAATTTTTCAAAAATTTCCTATTTTTATAGGAAATTTTTCAAAAATTTCCTATTTTTATAGGAAATTTTTCAAAAATTTCCTATTTTTATAGGAAATTTTTCAAAAATTTCCTATTTTTATAGGAAATTTTTCAAAAATTTCCTATTTTTATAGGAAATTTTTCAAAAATTTCCTATTTTTATAGGAAATTTTTCAAAAATTTCCTATTTTTATAGGAAATTTTTCAAAAATTTCCTATTTTTATAGGAAATTTTTCAAAAATTTCCTATTTTTATAGAAAATTTTTCAAAAATTTCCTATTTTTATAGGAAATTTTTCAAAAATTTCCTATTTTTATAGGAAATTTTTCAAAAATTTCCTATTTTTATAGGAAATTTTTCAAAAATTTCCTATTTTTATAGGAAATTTTTCAAAAATTTCCTATTTTTATAGGAAATTTTTCAAAAATTTCCTATTTTTATAGGAAATTTTTCAAAAATTTCCTATTTTTATAGGAAATTTTTCAAAATTTCCTATTTTTATAGGAAATTTTTCAAAAATTTCCTATTTTTATAGGAAATTTTTCAAAAAATTTCCTATTTTTATAGGAAATTTTTCAAAAATTTCCTATTTTTATAGGAAATTTTTCAAAAATTTCCTATTTTTATAGGAAATTTTTCAAAAATTTCCTATTTTTATAGGAAATTTTTCAAAAATTTCCTATTTTTATAGGAAATTTTCAAAATTTCCTATTTTTATAGGAAATTTTTCAAAATTTCCTATTTTTATAGGAAATTTTTCAAAAATTTCCTATTTTTATAGGAAATTTTTCAAAAATTTCCTATTTTTATAGGAAATTTTTCAAAAATTTCCTATAAAAAATAGGAAATTTTTCAAAAATTTCCTATTTTTATAGGAAATTTTTCAAAAATTTCCTATTTTTATAGGAAATTTTTCAAAAATTTCCTATTTTTATAGGAAATTTTTCAAAAATTTCCTATTTTTATAGGAAATTTTTCAAAAATTTCCTATTTTTATAGGAAATTTTTCAAAAATTTCCTATTTTTATAGGAAATTTTTCAAAAATTTCCTATTTTTATAGGAAATTTTTCAAAAATTTCCTATTTTTATAGGAAATTTTTCAAAATTTCCTATTTTTATAGGAAATTTTTCAAAAATTTCCTATTTTTATAGGAAATTTTTCAAAAATTTCCTATTTTTATAGGAAATTTTTCAAAAATTTCCTATTTTTATAGGAAATTTTTCAAAAATTTCCTATTTTTATAGGAAATTTTTCAAAAATTTCCTATTTTTATAGGAAATTTTTCAAAATTTCCTATTTTTATAGGAAATTTTTCAAAAATTTTCTATTTTTATAGGAAATTTTTCAAAAATTTCCTATTTTTATAGGAAATTTTTCAAAAATTTCCTATTTTTATAGGAAATTTTTCAAAAATTTCCTATTTTTATAGGAAATTTTTCAAAAATTTCCTATTTTATAGGAAATTTTCAAAAATTTCCTATTTTTATAGGAAATTTTTCAAAAATTTCCTATTTTTATAGGAAATTTTTCAAAAATTTCCTATTTTTATAGAAATTTTCAAAAATTTCCTATTTTTATAGGAAATTTTTCAAAAATTTCCTATTTTTATAGGAAATTTTTCAAAAATTTCCTATTTTTGTAGGAAATTTTTCAAAAATTTCCTATTTTTATAGGAAATTTTTCAAAAATTTCCTATTTTTATAGGAATTTTTCAAAAATTTCCTATTTTTATAGGAAATTTTTCAAAAATTTCCTATTTTTATAGGAAATTTTTCAAAAATTTCCTATTTTTATAGGAAATTTTTCAAAAATTTCCTATTTTTATAGGAAATTTTTCAAAAATTTCCTATTTTTATAGGAAATTTTTCAAAAATTTCCTATTTTTATAGGAAATTTTTCAAAAATTTCCTATTTTTATAGGAAATTTTTCAAAAATTTCCTATTTTTATAGGAAATTTTTCAAAAATTTCCTATTTTTATAGGAAATTTTTCAAAAATTTCCTATTTTTAAGGAAATTTTTCAAAAAATTTCCTATTTTTATAGGAAATTTTTCAAAAATTTCCTATTTTTATAGGAATTTTTCAAAAATTTCCTATTTTTATAGGAAATTTTTTCAAAAATTTCCTATTTTTATAGGAAATTTTTCAAAAATTTCCTATTTTTATAGGAAATTTTTCAAAAATTTCCTATTTTTATAGGAAATTTTTCAAAAATTTCCTATTTTTATAGGAAATTTTCAAAAATTTCCTATTTTTATAGGAAATTTTTCAAAAATTTCCTATTTTTATAGGAAATTTTTCAAAAATTTCCTATTTTTATAGGAAATTTTTCAAAAATTTCCTATTTTTATAGGAAATTTTTCAAAAATTTCCTATTTTTATAGGAAATTTTTCAAAAATTTCCTATTTTTATAGGAAATTTTTCAAAAATTTCCTATTTTTATAGGAAATTTTTCAAAAATTTCCTATTTTTATAGGAAATTTTTCAAAAATTTCCTATTTTTATAGGAATTTTTTCAAAAATTTCCTATTTTTATAGGAAATTTTTCAAAAATTTCCTATTTTTATAGGAAATTTTTCAAAAATTTCCTATTTTTATAGGAAATTTTTCAAAAATTTCCTATTTTTATAGGAAATTTTTCAAAAATTTCCTATTTTTATAGGAAATTTTTCAAAAATTTCCTATTTTTATAGGAAATTTTTCAAAAATTTCCTATTTTTATAGGAAATTTTTCAAAAATTTCCTATTTTTATAGGAAATTTTTCAAAAATTTTATATTTTTATAGGAAATTTTTCAAAAATTTCCTATTTTTATAGGAAATTTTTCAAAAATTTCCTATTTTTATAGGAAATTTTTCAAAAATTTCCTATTTTTATAGGAAATTTTTCAAAAATTTCCTATTTTTATAGGAAATTTTTCAAAAATTTCCTATTTTTATAGGAAATTTTTCAAAAATTTCCTATTTTTATAGGAAATTTTTCAAAAATTTCCTATTTTTATAGGAAATTTTTCAAAAATTTCCTATTTTTATAGGAAATTTTTCCAAAATTTCCTATTTTATAGGAAATTTTTCCAAAATTTCCTATTTTTATAGGAAATTTTTCAAAAATTTCCTATTTTTATAGGAAATTTTTCAAAAATTTCCTATTTTTATAGGAAATTTTTCAAAAATTTCCTATTTTTATAGGAAATTTTTCAAAAATTTCCTATTTTTATAGGAAATTTTTCAAAAATTTCCTATTTTTATAGGAAATTTTTCAAAAATTTCCTATTTTTATAGGAAATTTTTCAAAAATTTCCTATTTTTATAGGAAATTTTTCAAAAATTTCCTATTTTTATAGGAAATTTTTCAAAAATTTCCTATTTTTATAGGAAATTTTTCAAAAATTTCCTATTTTTATAGGAAATTTTTCAAAAATTTCCTATTTTTATAGGAAATTTTTCAAAAATTTCCTATTTTTATAGGAAATTTTTCAAAAATTTCCTATTTTTATAGGAAATTTTTCAAAAATTTCCTATTTTTATAGGAAATTTTTCAAAAATTTCCTATTTTTATAGGAAATTTTTCAAAAATTTCCTATTTTTATAGGAAATTTTTCAAAAATTTCCTATTTTTATAGGAAATTTTTCAAAAATTTCCTATTTTTATAGGAAATTTTTCAAAAATTTCCTATTTTTATAGGAAATTTTTCAAAAATTTCCTATTTTTATAGGAAATTTTTCAAAAATTTCCTATTTTTATAGGAAATTTTTCAAAAATTTCCTATTTTTATAGGAAATTTTTCAAAAATTTCCTATTTTTATAGGAAATTTTTCAAAAATTTCCTATTTTTATAGGAAATTTTTCAAAAATTTCCTATTTTTATAGGAAATTTTTCAAAAATTTCCTATTTTTATAGGAAATTTTTCAAAAATTTCCTATTTTTATAGGAAATTTTTCAAAAATTTCCTATTTTTATAGGAAATTTTTCAAAAATTTCCTATTTTTATAGGAAATTTTTCAAAAATTTCCTATTTTTATAGGAAATTTTTCAAAAATTTCCTATTTTTATAGGAAATTTTTCAAAAATTTCCTATTTTTATAGGAAATTTTTCAAAAATTTCTTATTTTTATAGGAAATTTTTCAAAAATTTCCTATTTTTATAGGAAATTTTTCAAAAATTTCCTATTTTTATAGGAAATTTTTCAAAAATTTCCTATTTTTATAGGAAATTTTTCAAAAATTTCCTATTTTTATAGGAAATTTTTCAAAAATTTCCTATTTTTATAGGAAATTTTTCAAAAATTTCCTATTTTTATAGGAAATTTTTCAAAAATTTCCTATTTTTATAGGAAATTTTTCAAACATTTCCTATTTTTATAGGAAATTTTTCAAAAATTTCCTATTTTTATAGGAAATTTTTCAAAAATTTCCTATTTTTATAGGAAATTTTTCAAAAATTTCCTATTTTTATAGGAAATTTTTCAAAAATTTCCTATTTTTATAGGAAATTTTTCAAAAATTTCCTATTTTTATAGGAAATTTTTCAAAAATTTCCTATTTTTATAGGAAATTTTTCAAAAATTTCCTATTTTTATAGGAAATTTTTCAAAAATTTCCTATTTTTATAGGAAATTTTTCAAAAATTTCCTATTTTTATAGGAAATTTTTCAAAAATTTCCTATTTTTATAGGAAATTTTTCAAAAATTTCCTATTTTTATAGGAAATTTTTCAAAAATTTCCTATTTTTATAGGAAATTTTTCAAAAATTTCCTATTTTTATAGGAAATTTTTCAAAAATTTCCTATTTTTATAGGAAATTTTTCAAAAATTTCCTATTTTTATAGGAAATTTTTCAAAAATTTCCTATTTTTATAGGAAATTTTTCAAAAATTTCCTATTTTTATAGGAAATTTTTCAAAAATTTCCTATTTTTATAGGAAATTTTTCAAAAATTTCCTATTTTTATAGGAAATTTTTCAAAAATTTCCTATTTTTATAGGAAATTTTTCAAAAATTTCCTATTTTTATAGGAAATTTTTCAAAAATTTCCTATTTTTATAGGAAATTTTTCAAAAATTTCCTATTTTTATAGGAAATTTTTCAAAAATTTCCTATTTTTATAGGAAATTTTTCAAAAATTTCCTATTTTTATAGGAAATTTTTCAAAAATTTCCTATTTTTATAGGAAATTTTTCAAAAATTTCCTATTTTTATAGGAAATTTTTCAAAAATTTCCTATTTTTATAGGAAATTTTTCAAAAATTTCCTATTTTTATAGGAAATTTTTCAAAAATTTCCTATTTTTATAGGAAATTTTTCAAAAATTTCCTATTTTTATAGGAAATTTTTCAAAAATTTCCTATTTTTATAGGAAATTTTTCAAAAATTTCCTATTTTTATAGGAAATTTTTCAAAAATTTCCTATTTTTATAGGAAATTTTTCAAAAATTTCCTATTTTTATAGGAAATTTTTCAAAAATTTCCTATTTTTATAGGAAATTTTTCAAAAATTTCCTATTTTTATAGGAAATTTTTCAAAAATTTCCTATTTTTATAGGAATTAAAAAAAAAAATTTTCAAAACTTTCCAATTTTTATAGGAAATTTTTGGAAAATGCCTTTATTTAAATGCATTTGCTAAAAAATCTCTTATTTTTAAAGAAAAATTACAAAAAATGGTTGTAAAAAAAACTACGGTCAGCTTATGAATTTTTCAAAACAATTTTCTTTAACTTAGATTTACTTACCTTTGTGGTGAATCCTTTTTATTTAGTTTTGTTAATTTGTTAATTTTCAGCGAATCTCAATAAAAATTTTAACACTAAACATTTTTAACACATTTTTTTGAGTCTTGTCAATTTTTTCAACAAAATTAACGAAAAATTATTAATCTAATAAAAATATTTTTGTTGAAAGAATCTTTTCGAATACACATATTTTTTCCAACAACAAAATTAAAGAAATTTTATCAATCTTACAAAATTATTTATTTGAAAAAATCTATAATATCTATTGATATACTTGATAATTTAAATTAAATAATTTTCTTTAGATGAACGAAAATATTTTTTTGTTTAAACATCTTTAGGCAGGTATATTTAAAGAATTTTATGTGTAGATTTTTTTACGAATATTTACTACATTTTTAAAAAAATTTCATTGTTTTAAATAATTTTGGTCATTTTATAACGAAATTGTATTAAATGGAACGAATTATTTTTGTTAAGTTTTAACTCAAATAATTTCTGTATATTTGAAAAAAAAATGTTCTTCTGAATAATTTTTTATTAGAATCGAAAAAAATCTATTGATTTAACAATATATTTTCGTTAAGGGTCTACGAATTTTTTTCGTTAATATTACTGAGTTTTTTTGGTTGAGTGTACAGGGGAGGGAAAAAACTAAATAAAATCTTAAGCCTTAAAGATACAGAAAATTTTAAAACACAGATTTTTACTAAATTCTCTTAAGAATTTAATGCTATAATAATGTTTTTTTTTTTTTAAATTAAACGATTTTTATTAAATTACATTACACAAAGCTATTAAAAGCGATTGGAATGAAAAACGACTTAGGGCCTTTCAATATCAAAGTAACGATATGTAAGTATATTTATTTATGTATTTAACATTTCCATATTCGTTATAATGAATAGATTTTATTTTTTGTCTTAAAAGTGTATCAATAATTCTTATCATATAAACATATCATTATCGGTAATATTTTGACTGAATGAAAATTAAAGGCAACAGAATTAATACAGTAATTGGCAATAAACTAAAAATAATTCCATTTTCCAATCAGTTAATTTGTAATCTAATATTTTGTTAACCGAATAATAATTAGATAGGGGGTGATTTCATTTCAATCTGCTATTAGACATCTATTTACTCGTACATATTATCTGTACTAGAGATATTAGGAAAAAAAAAACTTAACAATTTTTTGAAAATGATCAATTATTATTTACTGTTAACCTTATCGTCATTACACCTGATTTTACGCCACTTGAGTGGGTCTTATCAATAAAACTTAAAAATAATTTTTAGATAAAGACGAAAATTAACATGAATACTTTCAAAAAAAATATTTTAATTCTGAAAGCTTTCTTTAAAAGACATAAGATATAGTAAATAAAATTTATTTGAAATAAATACCTATATTAAAGGTACTTCATTAGAATTATGTGGAAATCTATTTGAAAACATAATTCTTTTAAATTGACAAATTATAAGCACTAATTTTTTAACAAAGAGGAACACGAAAATCAACGGTTTTCTATTAAAATGTGTAAGAAAGTATTTTAGTCGGTCAAGTCCATTCATAACACCCTATATACCGCTGAGGCGAACTGCTTAACTTATGACAGATAGGGACAAATGTGGGATAGTTATGCCAAAATAGTATACAACGACTCAAGCTTGCACAGAAATTATTCGTAAACAGTTTTAGGTTGTCATTAGAGCATATTACTAAATGTAATTAATTTGTTTATTTTAAGATTAGAAAAGTTTTATCTAATCTATGAAGCTTCATAAGTTGATGTAGGTTCGTCATTAGGGCACATTGGTTTCGATTAGAAGCTCTCAGGAATTTTAATATTAACCGCGCTGTTAACTAGATAAAAAATCAGATGCCGAAGCTACCCCGAGTATGGGGCACCTTTGGCGAATCTGACTGTTTTGACTCACTCTGAAAATACGTGACTAATACTAATTTCCTATAATATTTGGTACTAGATTTTATCATTTATTATATAAGAACAACAAACCTTGACAAAATTTCTATATCTGTTGAATGTGTATCGAGTGTTTTTTTAAAGATTGAGTTGTCATCACTGCATTATTTGACCACTCATTTAACAGCTGATAGTTGCTTATTGTTTAGTTTGCTTTGAAATTTCATAATGAATGGACTTACACCTCCGCCAATTCGGCGAATGGACAAATTTATACTGATTTTGAATCTCCATTTAAAATTTTATTTTTCGATTAAGCCTACTGTTGGTGGTCAGAACGCTACTGACAAAACTAAACGGTATAGAAACATGATTCCAAATGTTTTCGTACCTTAATAACGTGGTATCAATATTGCTGATATGTGGGTTCAACGGACGGAGTCACATGCCACACAGCATGAAAAAGAAACTTTTGATACAAAGGTAATGTCATGTAACCAAGATCGTATGATTTTAGCCCCATTGGATTTTTTTCCTCGGGTTTATGTTAAGTCACATGTCTACATGACAAATCACAAAGAATTGAACACCTGTAAACCAATATTCGAAATACGGTCACAAATTTTGCGAAAAGTTGTTGAGAATTTATGTTCCAGATTGCGCCTTCTACCCGCCAGCAGTGTCGGCCACATCACAAAAATCATAATTAAACATTAATTTCATAAAATTTTATTTTCAATAAAGCTCGATTCATTGATAAAATATAGATATAGAGCTAACTCTGTACTTAGTTTTGTCAATTGTTCAGAATTGTTCAGAACCGAAATAACGTCCAATTTGAAAACTGAAATTAACTTCAAGAAGATGAAATAAAAAATTTTAAAATGCCGAATTTTAATGAAATGAACCACAATGTAACAAAAACAAGTAAGAAAAACTGTAGTCGGTTAAGCCCGACTATATGATGCCCTTCACTACTACAATGACATACATTTCAGGCTGAGGGCCTGATATGGGAGCTAGGGTCAATTGTGGACCCTTTTTACCTATGATGGTGAACGGTATAATTAAATAATTTTTAATATTTCGAGTTCGATTAGTTTTCCATTCATACTTCCATACGTGGTCGTGAAAAGTTACATGTTTGGCGGAGACTCCAAAGTGATTCCAAAGGAAAGAAAGATCGAGAAGTTAATGAAAATGATCATGCAGAAATCACCCTTATGATTGAGTCAACAAACTTTGCATATTATGCTACTGCGGCAACAGCCAAAGAAGCCTGTGTTTCTATTGTTTGTGTCTATGAAGATACACGTTTGAATGGGAATGCAGAAAATGTACATATTTTGAGTGACATTCGAGCTCCAATCTTGCAAAACTTCTTGAAATCCGGGGATTTGCTGTTAACGAGAAAGTTGTGAACTACATCTTGATACTGTTTCATTGGGCGTTTAATATTTTGTAAAGTTTCTGTCAGTTTAAATAATGTTTCTAGCGACGCCAACAGCAGACTGTCAGTATGATAGAGCAGTGCTGCCAACATCCACGGACTCACGAATTTTAAAAACGAAACTGGATTTGAATTCAGCACCTCAAATAACGTAAAGATTTGTTGTCATCTGCTGTGATACGAAAGTTTACCGTATTTTGTTAACTTGTACACTCAGAAAAAAGACATGTACTAAATTTGAGGAAAAATAATTCCTTAAAAATAGTATAAAAAATTCCTTATTCGGAGTAAGTTTTTACTCAAAACTAGGAAAAATTGTTACATTCTAGTAAAAAATACAACATTTAAATAAAAAATTTATAGTTCATATACTAAAAAATAGTTAAGATTTTTCCATAGAAAAATTGGAAGAATTTTGTAAAATATTATTTATTTTAGGGAAAATTTTGTTAAAAACTAGTAAATATGTCCTAAATTTTAGTTCATCACATCGTAAAACAAGGTAATATTGACTTTAGTTCAAAAAATTTGATTGAGTAAATGATTTACTCAAAAATAGTTCATAAAATTGAACTTACTTAAAATCTGGAAGTAGTTGTCGTAAATTTAAGTTCATTATTTTCCTAATTACTAGAAAGTTATACTTAAATTTAGAAAACTTTCTACATTTTAAGAAAAATTTATTTAAAATTAGTTCAGATAAATTACAACGTCCAATAGTATACAATTTTCTTATAATAAGTAAAATTGTAATAATTTGTTAAAAATTATATACTTATAATTAGGATAATTTCCTAAAAATTAGTTCAGATAAATCAGAAGAAATCATGCTTAAATTTATGAAGTAATTAGGATAACTTTTTTATAATGAGCAAAATTGTTATAATTTCCTGAAAGTTATATACTTATATTTGAGAAAAAATTCCTAAAAATTAGTTCAAATTTTCCTAAAATTTAGTTCATATATTGAAAAAAGTAAATGTCAATAAATTATTTTCATTTATAATTTATTTTCAATTGCAGTTCGTGATAGATATCTTACAAATTCTGCTGTTTTTTTGATATTTGCAATATAAAAAAAAATTTTGTTATGAAAAATTTGTGCCAAAAATTGTGTTTGTTGTTTCCGTCTTTGCATTTCGTAAGTAAAGGAAATATTAGCGACTAAACAATGTATCAAAATAAAAGACAGAAAAATCAACAAGAATATGAAAATTTCCTAAAAATTAGTTAAAATTTTCTAAAAATTAGTTTGAATTTTCCAAAAAATTAGTTAACATTTTCCAAAAAAAATTAGTTAAATTTTTCCTAAAAATGTATTGAAAAATAAAATTAAAATTAATTATGTTTTCTAATAATTGTGTTATAAAAAATATTTGTGCAATAAAAAAAAACTACGGCTGGAATCTGTGTCAAAAATTGTTTGTGTGACTTATTGAAGTCATGTACTCCAACAGAAAATGTAAGCAAATTTTAAACTAGAGGTATGTATAAATCAGCAGTAAGAGTATTTTTAAGAACATTTCATTATATTCTAGGTACTTTTTAAGACCGTATACTACGGCAGTTTTTTAGATCGAAACTCAATTAGTACTTCCAGATATTAATTTGGTCATAACGTCACCAGTAGCTCCTTATTAAACTGTTCAGTATTCCACTTTTAATTTAAGGAGAATGCAGTTACAGCAAATACAAATCATATCTTATGCAGTTGGATATCTTTATCTACATATACAGTTGTAAGTATTTTTATGGCCTCTATATTATGATTTTTGAATTAAACACTTACGCTTATAATCTAGGGCACTTCGGCCAATTTTTGATCTCTACAAGCTAAATAACCGAAACTTATAGCGATCCCTTGTATCGTAAGTCCCTCGTAAGCATTATTTCCACCACGCTTTATTTCATATGGGATCCAATTTCCTTAACTATCTTTCTACAGCCATTTTCTTCATGTGAAATATTGTTATTGGACTTTCCTGCAAATCAGGGATTGAAAAAATGTGTGTATACTCACTCCTTGGCGTCTATCAAATCCTGAATTCTCATAACAGATGTTTACAATCCAAAATATCATATTTGTTATTATAGTCCATGTAAGTGATGCATTATACATATATGTCTTTAGTACACTGTTTCCTCAGTTTTCATATTAGGGAGGGTCATTTTTTATGTTTGCCAGAAGCTTGTTGTATTTAACGCCAAATTTGAAGAAAGACAGAAATTTAAATAGTCCCAAAGCGATCTTCTAAATGTAGGGTTATTGGATTTAGGTACAATAAATTTTTTTATAATACATTAATGGGCAAGTATTCAATTTAAATACATTTTTAAATTGAGCTTTTGTGTGCTAATACTTAAATATTTTATTTTTTTTTTGCCTTTTCATAGTAGGAGTCTTTTCCAGAAGTAGGTTACTAGCCTGAGGTCCTAGTCCAAATTCTTATAATTTGGACTAGGACCTCTTAACGGGTGTTAAGACAGATAAGACGGTGTGATACCACGAGAAGATCAGTTTCCACAGTTGAGATGAGGGATAGACCAAGAAAAGTCTTTAATTTTCAAATTAAAACCGATCAAAACCGTTGCTTGGCTTCCAACAATAACTACATCACCATTTTATCTAGAATACTTCGACAAAATTCTAAACTTATGGCGAGCTCTTGTATTATAAGTGCCACTTGGCAGGATTGTTTGGTTGGCAGAGCTTAACATATGACATTTTTGTGCTTGGAGTTGTCGTCACAAGTAACAATCAGCCGTTTTCTTCAAATCGAAAAAGGTTATTGGATTCCCCGCATGTTAAGGCTCAACCCATGTAAGTGATGCATTATCTATGCCTCAGTTTTTATATTAGGGTGGGTCTTTTTTAATGTTTACCAGAAGGTTGTTATATATTAAATATCATAATTCAACGTAAAATTTAAAGAAAGAGAGACTTAGTGACAGAGATTTAAATAACTCCAAAAGTGTTCTTCTAAATGTAGTTATTGGTCTTAGGCACAGTTTTTTTATTATAATAAATTAGTGGGCAAGTATTCAAGGTAAATATATTTTTAGATTGAGCTTTTGCGTAATACATTGATAAGTATCAAAAATTTAAAAAAATCGTATAGGTGTTTTAAAGTAACAGGTTCTTATAGAGCTTACAGTAAGGGGCAAAACTTAACACATTGTTTATTAATACAAAATCGAATCGAAACTCAAAAGTCATTGTTTGGTACAAATTTTGTTCCTTTAGCCAAATACTTTATGAACGAAATTTATACCAAACAACTATTTTTGACATTTAATATAATTAAATTTTAAACTTTATTTTCTTAAATTTAAGAAAATAATAAAAATAAATAATGTATTTTACTAGTTATCAGTAAAAAGGTTTTTTCCCTAACTAACTGTATGCTCTAAATAAAAAATATATATTAAACACCTATACTATATTTTATATTTTTTGCGAAATGACCTTTGATTAGTTAAATTGGGAAGACTAAGGACCTTTAGTGTTCCGTAGCCAAAGATGCCGTGCGTCACAGAGAGCGTCCCTTCCAAATAACAATTTGACTATGAAAAGGCTTTAATATTTTTCAATGTGTTATACTGCAGTTAATTCTGAAGTACGATTTTTTTATTTATTTACCTTATAAAATTTGTCTTCATTAATAAATACATTAATATAAATATTTATTTTCCAATAACTCACATTATGAACCAAAATTCTTTTATATTGAAGTTTATATTGCATTTTCAAATAAATAAATTTTTTAACTTGTAAAAGAAGATCAGATATTTAATGGCAAGGAATGGATAATGAAATACATTGAGTCATTGTCCGCAGTTATTTAAATTGGAAGAAACTTTCACAAATACGAATGTGGAAAAATTTCAAAACTACTTCATCCATTTTTTATTTCTATGACTTTTAATTTATTGTACTTTTTTTTTGTATAAGTTGTTATTGATTGAAATTTCGGTAAAAACCAAAAATACTCCCATAAGAACTAATTTTACAGTTTGGGGGCGGATGCGGCACGCCTACCCCTAATGCAATCTAAACAAAATTTTGTATAACATATTTTTTTGTAACGGAAAACATTTCTTAGGGAAAATTAAGGTTAAATTTTTAAAAAATAAGGTGCACTCAATTTTTATGTACATATATGTAAGTAAATGTAAAAATTGTTATAAATTTAAATATTATTTCTTATTTTATTATATATATGTATTTATGTTATTTAAAATATTTTTGTAAAGTTATGAAAATATATTAATAAAAATACTTTATACCATATTTTTATACTTTTATTTTATAAAGGGGATAAATATATTTTAGAAAATAATTTTACTTAATTTTAGTAATTTTTCTTGTATTATTTAGGAAATATATAATTCCGATAAATATATAATTTACTGAAAACTAGAAATAAGTTTTAATAATGTAGGAAATATTTCATACTGGGAATGAATATTTTACTATAAATAAGTACTAAACTTATTTATTTTCTGACTGTTTTTCTCACTTTTAAGGAAAATATTTCCTAAAAATTATAAATTTTTTACAAGATCAGAATAAATAATTTAATGAATTTTAGTAATCTTTTTCTACTATCGTAGAAAATTTGAACAAGTTTACTGCAGTTTTTACTTGTTTTAAGTTAAAATAAATTATCTTTTAACTAAAATGAAGAAAAATTTTCCTTATTTATACCATTGATAAATATTTATCTGAACTGAATTAAAGGAAATATTAACTTGTTTTTAAGAAGTTTCAGATAAAATATGAACTAAATAATAGTCATTTTTTTAATTTTTTAAGTTAAATTTTATTTGGTTTTAGTTAAAATTTGTTTGATATAAGAAATTTTGTCAAAAACTTAAGGAAATTTTTTTATTGGAATTAAGGAATTATTTTACTTAATTGCTGTAAAAAACGGCTTTGGTGCCATACGACAACCATTTTTTCCTCAAATTTAGTAAATTTTCCTAAATTTTAGTTCATTTTTTTTCTGAGTGTATAAAACTAATAAAACAAATTCAAAAAACGGTGGTTCCATTTTTTTTTTCGAATAATAAGAATTCGGGTGAGTAGAACGTCGATTCGGGTGCTACATCACATATGACAAATAATATAACTTTATGTTCAATAAAAAAAGACAAATAAAGAAATTGTAGCCCATAATTGTAAAATGTAGTTATCATATGTCGGTTATTTAAAAATGTAGCTTAAAACCGAAAATGAAAATTGTGATGCTACCGTTAATATTGTTGAATATACACATATTTTAACATATCAGAATCAATAACAAAAGACAAAGAGAAGAATATGCTTTTGAACTTCATCGTCCTGAAAGGATTCTAAAGAAGCCAAAGATTTCATTCAACTTCTGTGTAGCAGAATTTGACTCTGAAGATCCCACTTTTGCCAAAAAAAAGGCGACGTAGACTTCAAATGCTGTTGATTGATCTCAATTTATGGTGTTTTTTTTCTGGAAGATTGTTTTCATGATATTAGAAAAAAAAAATAGTTGTTTTCTGCATTTGATTAATCATCCGATTCTGCCATGAGTGCTTCAATTTACTTATCAGTTCATTTTAAAAATTTAACATTTTTTCTTTGTGAAAACATTTTTCTTCTTAGAATATCTAAAACCGAAAAACATTTAAAGGAAACTAAAACAAATAAAAACGTTATAAAAAAACAATGTGTATGCAAAAGTTGTTTGTAACAGGCAGGTCCGCCTTTAGGCGGTATCCAATTTTTACTGGCTAAAAGCTGAACTCAAAAGAATATTTTTTTCAAAATTCCACCTATTGAATAAATAATTTATTTACACACTTTGTCAAAAAATGCTTCGACAGTGTCAAATTGACACTTCATAATTTGCAATCAACTGACAAATGGTTGCTGCTGTTTATCTTAGTAAGAGCATTATTTGTTTCTACGTAGATATTTACCGTTACAACAGAATTCTTAATAAATAGAGGTGCTATGATGAACTAACCGAAAGTCGCGATACAGATTAGGCAAGTGACGTAAATGAAAAGCGCCCAAAAACAGGATACCTTTTCTAGTTCCAATCAGGCACAATATCATGGTGTACGAAGAAACAAGCAACCATTGCTTTATATACAACCGAAGCTGATTTGTTGTTGGCTAAACAAAAGGTTATTTCTTTTCCCAGTTATAAATTTTTCATATTAAATTCGAAAATTATGTTTAGAAATATCTTACAAAAACATTTAAACTTACATTTGCGAAATATTCCATTGTTATTCTAAATAATTGCTTGAAACACCTAAAGGACCAACCGCAATAAAATTTCGCTGATTGTTGTCATTTTATAAAAAAAGATTAAATTGTGAAGTTTTGTTTTTTCCATAAGTTTTAAATCTTTTTTAATTTTTTTATAATAAATCTCATTATATTGTGAATGCTAAAAGGCCATAAAAATTAGTCACGTCACCGAAGTGTATTTATTTTTGTAGCCAAAATCTCAATTCCAGGAATCATGTCCTAATTGAAGTATTCTAAGTATTGGACCGACTGCAACCAATTTAAAAGCGCTCTTTTTGCTTTTCTTAAATACATATTTCAAATCCAATATATTTTTTCCTATAAAAAATGAAAAGTGTACTTACGCCCTTTTAGATTTTCTGATATTTAGATGAGAGTTTTTTGAGAGTTTTGTTTTTCTTTTTTTAGTTTTTATTAATATTCATACCCACCCATATTTTTAATATTTAAAATATTTGTATTTCTTTATTCCATAATTTTCAAAATATTTATTATTGTAAATAAAATTAATTTTAACAGAGTGAAAAGCAGATACTTCATATCTTTTAATTGTTATCAATTATCAATAAAAATTAACACAAAAAAATTGCTATCAAAAGTGTTTCAATCTCAAATATACGAGTACAATTTCTTTGTTATCAAAACCATTTGAAACCAACAATTTCAACTGATCTTGACATTTGTTAATAACTTATGACTGACTGATTTGCACTTGCACACATACGAATTTCTATTTTGATAATTTTATTTTTCACATTTTGCACTAGAAAGAATCTTCTTTTCTATATGCCACATTTTCGAGTTTGCGTTTATATGTTAAATTTCGAAATATAACTTCACTTTGTTTGCATAAATCGTTAAAAACATATATTTTACAATCAATTATTTAATAATATGTTTTAATTTTTTGTAATAAAATATTTATGTAGTAGATTATGTACGTTCTATATTTATAATTTAGTGTTGAAATTTATAATTTATTATTTTATTAATTTTATCAAAATTACGTCCGCCCGCACTTACATTATTCTTGAAATGTTTTAATTATATTCCGTAGCTGCAGCTACCGATTTCTGATTTTTAATTTTCTCTACTTTTTCGGAAAAAATATCGACTGTATACACTGGGAAATGTTCGCGAACTGAATAAATTTTCGAAAATGAAACATTTAGTAACTCTCATTTTACTGATTACGAGTAGTTAGTCAGTAATAATTAAAAGCATAGCAAGTATTCATTTGTATTGTTCTTATTGAATGAAGCCAACAATTATGATAAGAAATTCAATTTTATTTTCAGTATGAGATAAATAATACACCGTTAGAAATTTTTATATAAATTGTTTTACACGGAACTTTACAGAATAATGCATTCTATAACTCTGCCCACAAGTTTTAAAATTTTTAGATTTTGAAACAAATATTTGTTTTTTTTTTTGGTGCCATGCAAACAATTTGGTTATGTTACTTTCGATTTTAAATAAAATGAATGTTCGAATCAATGGTTTACATTTTTAATTATGTATAATTTTTAGGTGTACAATTTTGCTTCTGCGTGTTTTTTTTCGAGGATTTACTGTAATAAATTGGTTTTGCATTTATGATTCAAAAAAGTATTGTCCATCGCTGGACAGTACTTCTTTTCCATATTTTGAACAGCGTACGAATCCCACTTTAAAAAACTGGTAATCTTTTGAAGCGATCCACGAATCGATCCAAAGTCTAGAGAATAAGACTTCCCAAACGCATTAAGTGTGTTATAAAGAAGGCCTTTGATTATTTCGGTCGATTTTTTGGTGCTGGTCCAAATAAAGAGTATGAGCTTGAAACCGTGAATATACAATTTGCTATCGATGTGGCAGCATGGCATGAATTAACATCCTCTCTGTTGATTTCCATGTCATATTTTAGGAAATGTGTTGTTACTTCGGAACGAATATCTATTTTTAAAAGGAGTTTTGCCTTTTGGAGCATTGCCAATATATAGTGCATTTTCTATGCCATTGCGTTACCTAAAGTGGTGTCCACCACCACTTCTTTCCCTAAATGCAGTTGCGATAATTGGCAACGACATTGTCATGGAGGTCAACATTTCCCATTTTGTTGTTATACTATTGGATTACTTTAGGTTGTGGAATATTGATGATCGTCTCTTGTTTTCAGCAATACCGTTTAGCATTTGACATTGTTTCAACTTTGGAATTATTGGTGATAACATTCCTACATCGTTTCAATGCGCTAATTTATTTCTTGCTTATCATCAAGCTATTGATTTAATTCCCATTGCTTGCTTTACATTAGATTCTTTAATGGAATTTTCGACATTATTTTTTTCTCGTATTATACCGGTAGCAAAAAATTTGCACTAAATCAATAGACAAATAAGGTAAAAGGATGAAAAAAAGTAAAAAAAAAACTGTATGATGATCGAGCTCTGACCGTTAGCCAATAAAGCCAGAACAGTTTGAGCCCCAAGGCCAATGTCCTTACCGTGTGGCGTTGCTGAACCTATATGGTGGTTCAGCAACGCCACACGATAGATACATTGGTCTTGGGGCTCAAATACTGTGAAATAAATATTCTTTTTGAGAGAACAGCGCCCTGATATAAATTCAAAACGGATTGGTTCCCTTTAATTAAACATTTTGCATGCGTGTCGTCCTAAATTGGGAATCATCTGGTCATCAATTGATAATATATAAATGGCTGAAAACGCTAAACTGTTTACAATTTTTTTTGAAAGCATCAACAAGTGAGCGAACTTTCGCAAGGCGATCTGTTGTGTTCGGGCGGCTATTATCAGAATGTACCCTTCAATGGTTCTGAATCTATTGCGGCTCATTGCCTACTTTACCATTTTATCATTTCTGTGGGTGCTGTGGCTTAGTTGGTTAGCACGTCGACTACTAAGCATAATATCACATTGAGCCTGGTTTCGATCCCCGGTCTCGGCAACATTAATTTCTGTAATTATTAATTTCTATTAAAATTATTAATTACCACAGCATCTTCCGTCGGCGGTAAGCCTACAGCAATAACACGCCGTCGACGAAAATTAAATAAAATTGGCTGTAGAACAAAAAAGCTTAAACAAATGCGTCTAAGTAACAGTAAATGGCTCAACTTTACTGCTCTAAAAATATATATGATGTGCAATTACAGTGTTGAATAATATAAGAAAGCTTTATCTCTCCCTTTCACCACCTTTCGCGTCTCTTCACTATCCCCTTTCCAAAAAAGGTAACCCAATTCGTGTGTACTCTATATACAATTGTATGGGCAGTATTTGACTGAGTGTTACTTCTCTTTAAAAAAAAAAAAAGATGACGCTAACTCTTCGTTTCGAATACATTCCGCATCATTTTTTCGAGCTAATTCTCCCGCCTGATGTGATATTATTGTCTACTATAACTACATATTATACTTGTCATCGTTAAGTTTTACCTTCTTTTTTATGTTCGCTACTGGAGATTTCTTTGTAGCATTTCTACTACGTTCTGCGTTGAGCTCAGTAGACTTGCGTGGAACAGGATACTTGGTCACGTCTGCCAAAATCAGGTCAATGTTCAGACGATGTGCTGCTGAAAAAGCAGCAGCTAAAGATATGGAGGAAGCATTTGATAATTACTTTTTGAATGAGGAAACGGGAGTTTTTGAAGCATATGATCAACATGAGAGTGAGACAGAAGAAAATTTGTATGTACTTTTAAAAACGGAAAGAAAAAAAGAGACGCAAGGAAGTTCGGTTAATGGGAAATAAATATTCAGAAAGAAGTGCCAGAAAAATGAAAAACAAAGCTTGCCCCCATTTTGCGCAAATAAAATAAAAAAGAAGTATTCGATGTAGGGCTATTGATGACGATTATCGTAAAGATACGTTTAAATATTTTTGGAATTTACCCTCCTGGGAGGCCAAATCATATTTTATGGGTCTGGTTGGAAGAAGACCAACTATTATAAATGCCAAAAAATGTGTTATTTTGATTGTTATCTTCCATCTGCAGATGGAAAAAAGCTTCGAGTTTGTAATTTTTTTTTTTGACCTTTCATTTAGATGACCGCATCTTTCAATCATGGATTAAGGCCAAAGATAAAAAAGCCAAAGGAAAGAAAATTATTTCACCAAAATCCGAACCCATTATCAAGTGGTTAGAACTCATCCCCAAAGTTCCAAGCTGCTACTGTTTTTACGCCGAAACTCAAACGCACAAAATATATCTTGAATGATGCGAAAAGAATTAAGAAGTTTCAGTAGGTAGAAAGAAGTCCTGCGAAGTTTTGAAAGAGAAAAAAATATCAATATTTCAGCCTCGTAAGGACCAGTGCGACCTTTGTGTTGGTTACGATCAAGGAAATAATGATGAAGAAGTGTACAAAATCCATGTTGCAAAAAAAGACGAAGCCAGAGAAGCTAAAAATGCGGCTGTTGGCAGTATGTCACCTAACGTTTTAGTTGTTTCAACGGACATGCAAAGTGTGTTGTTATGCCCAAAACTTCTCGTATCGGAACAGTACTACAAAAAAAAAATAACATACCCATAAATTAAAAATATATTATAAAAATAGCAAAAAAGGTCATAATTTTCTCCACAGTTTAATAAAAATAAGCATTTTAAATTAGAAGGATTTTTGACTCTTTTAACAAATTTAAAAAAAATTAGGTTTTTAGTTAAAGTGTCCTTATTATTTTTCACACAACTATACACAAAGTTTAATTTATTATACAGTAAAAATAGGATCATCCAAAGAGTGATCTTGGAGCGCTCCTTTGCGAGTAATATATTACTTCATAAAACTCCGGACCTCATTGGATTTTTAACACAACATGTCTGCAGACACGAGGACTCCTTTTAAGCTCCTTATGGAGTACTACCTTTGATCTTAGAAATGACGACAGAGAAAGTAATCGTTTTTGTCTCCTAAAAGAGTATAAAGTGAGTAAACATTCACATAAAATACAAATTTGGTTATTTTTTTACAAAAACAAGAAAATATTGATTTATTTTTTTAATTTTTTTCAAAAATGTTATTTTTTGTTGGATTCGTCGAGCTCATAGGTTTTGACGAGTAGGTCTGTCGGTAAACAGTTGCCTTACATTTACGAAATTCCAGCTTGAAAGATTTTTCATATTCCGGGTATGTTGGATACATGTCTTTAAGTGTTTCTGCAAGAAAATCAAAGAAAAGACAACGGGTAATATATTATTATTTGGGAATTAATTATTTGAACTTTAAATTGAATTACAGTGCAATCGCAATAGAGTGAACACTTGGTAAAATGAACTACTTGATACTACGAACTCACTCATTGATACTACGAACTCACGATTTTTTCCATTAGTTACTTTATAGAGTGAACAGTGCCCAACTCAGTAGAGTGAACTTTTGTTTTTCTTCTACATAATTGACAAAGACGCACCTTTTATAGTTTTTTTACATAATTTTTTATGAAACAGTTAGGATATCACTTGAATTTGAAAACATTTTTGTTTTAATTTTCTTCTCTTTTTGTTTATTTTATTAGTTACTCTATAGAGTGAACTATACCAACTCAATAGAGTGAACTTTTGTTATGCAAAATTTCCAATTTCTGCTGAAGTCGTTTCCGATGCCATTTCTGAGACTGACACTGACATCGAGGAAGTAGCAGTAGCCAAACCAGACATTACAGCAGCGCAGGCCGTATAGATTTTTGAAAAAGCTATTGACTGGGCAGAAAATTACACAAACAATTACGAAAATATTTTAGTTTTGCATAAATTCTGCGATTTAGCGGTGCAAAAAGCAAAAAATGCTTGTACAAAGCAAAAAACTCTTGAAAACGACTTTACTTCTTTGTAATTATATAATAATATTTAATAAATATAGATGTTTTTTATATAAAAAGGTGTTTTTTTATAGACTCTTTAGAGTGAACTTTTTCAATAGAGTGAACAGGCCTTGCACGAATTAGTTCACTCTATTGCGATTCCACTGTAATTGAAAAATTATGATTTATCAGGTAATATATTATTTAAAACATGAAATTAAAAAAAAGTTAAACAATTTGTATTTGTTTAAGGCTATCATATTTTTTGATTCATCCCAATTTAATTTGAGGAAAATATTTTATGTTATGTCAAAGAAAAAAACGAACTGATGCTTCGCTCGTTGATCCATTTGGAGTATTAAGCGAGGCATAAACAACAAAACAATTAAAAAAGTTTCGGTAGCTCGCTTATGACTCGAAATTGATGAACAAGTCATTACTCCTTTGTTGCTCGATTATGGATTAATTCATATATTTTTTACTGGACAAGAACTTATTAAACATGTTTGTATTCTTCACTTATTTAAAATAACGTTTTTAATAAATTTATGTATTAAATTTAGTAAAAATGTTATTTTAAATAAGTGAATAATACAAACAACAAGGTAATTATAAAAAAATAACGGCTTAGGAAAATACAACAGAAGGTCTTAATTATTTATTCTTAATACAAAAACGGAGGGAGTGAATGATAGCACATTTGGTTTACTTTAAAAGAACCAATCAAACCCCAAAAATTTCAACGCGACAACTAGTGATAGAACTGGATAAAGAACTTAGTGTAATGATAAATAAAAATAATGAATGAATACTCGAGCTATGTATGTGTTTTGGAATATCATATGTTAACGGTATTTTTCCCATTCTTCTTTAATAAATCTTATTAGCTGGTTTTTGTTTGTTGGCGATCTGTTTTCCACCATTTTTAATGGGCCCACAAATTCTTTATTTGGTTAATATCTGGGTTTTGGACGGGGCATCAATAACATTGGTGCAGTTATATATCAACCAAATTCTGCATAAATAAGATTTATGTTTTCGGTCATTATCTTAATAGTATTTGTATATTAGCTTATTTGAATTTGACGGATTAATAAAGCCGAATTTACGAACACTGGCTACCAGTTCGGTTTTCAAAATATGAAGATAAACTTCGACTGACTACCTTAATTATATAGCCCCATACCAAGACTGAAAGTTTTTCAAACTTTACTGTAGGAATTAAACTTTTGTTTTCTTATGCTACTACTGGTTTTCCTTAGTTTCATGAGATACAATTAGTTCACAATTATTTTTCAGTTGAAGAGCTAAACCTCTTGCGTTAGAGCCGGGCTTTTCATAGACACATTTTTGTTGGTCTTCCTGGTGGCACTTTTAACTAAAGTCTACCTTTGTTTTCGGCATGGTATTATTTTTTTACTTATTGTCTTTTAAACCATTTAAATATAAAATTATATTATTATCAGGCATGTTACACTTTTCGGAATCAAACCATTCCGTAGTTCGATTCCGATTCAAATGGTTCTATAGATTCTGATCATTTTAAATACTCGTTTTATCAGGCTTGAGTTCATTAATTTTATTAATTTGGAAATTAGAAAGTAATATTGTGGATATTACTAATATTTCGGGTCAGTGGATTGCAATTTCTATCCCGCCATAGGACGTCATCAACACTTAGCGCCCTCGAGTTGTCAAATTGTAGTGATGACAACCAATTTAACTTCATTG
The DNA here is from genome assembly GCA_933228675.1 of Stomorhina lunata. Lineage (NCBI taxonomy): Eukaryota > Metazoa > Arthropoda > Insecta > Diptera > Rhiniidae > Stomorhina > Stomorhina lunata. The sequence goes on from OW121744.1 coordinate 78,165,899, forward strand.
AGTTTGATCGAACTTCACTACGTTTAATTGATTGTGTATTCTCCAATTCCTTGTTTGCTAAGTGGGTCAACATCGGCATAGCTTGGTCTTAGAAATCTAAACATATTTACATATAAAAAATTTCTTCGCTTTTCTAAACTTCAATTAAAAATATTCACTATTTGCAAGAAAATTGAAGGATTTAAGAGGTATTGGGCGGTATTATATCTTGGTAGACAGTTGATATCGCCACGACGAGAAAATACGCGGCCAGGAAATGTCTCTTGCAATAAAGACATATTTGCTCGAGTTGTGTGGCATGTGTCAACAGCAGGCAAAAAATTCGGTTACATATTCGAATTCCTGAGAACGACGAGGAATAATTTTTATGCGTTGTGTGATACTCAAGCGATTCATTTTCGTCAATGTCAGACTTTCAACTGAAAATAAAAAAATTGGTTTAACAACTTAGTTTGACAGATTCGACATTCAAGTCCTATACTTTTGAAACCACGAAATGGATAACACTTTACTAATATTTTAGCCCATATCTTGTTAGCATACGTAAGAATATGTTACACCTAAAAAAACGTATCAAAGAAATGATAACAATAAAAGCGAAGAAGCAATGGTAATTATTTATTAAAACTTTGCGAAAAGCAAAAAAAAAAAATTTTTAAATCTAACAATAAAGACATTATTTGTCGTACTTTTTTTATACACTATGTACTTTTTTTCTTAAGCTTTTATAACCAATGTACTTTTATTTAATCAAAAAAATGTGGGAACCCTAACTGTGGTAGGTGACTCTGTGAATTAAGAAATTTTAATGTGTTAAGCTTTTTTAATAGACATTAACGCTTACAAGGCATCATATAATTCCAGTTTTGTACCACAACGCTTTTATGTGTGAGTATAAAAAAACGCAAGTTTATGTAAGAATAATTTTTTAATTTAATGCATTATAGCAGATTTTGATTCTACGATCAACTAAATGATCCGGATTTTGTAATTTCTAACAGGTCAAGTGGAAAATTGACATGAGCTCTAGCTCAGAGTGACTGATAGTATATGAAACAAATTATCAGAGGAACCTTTTATGAACTCGTCTAGACTTTCACGTGAAATAAAAAATATTTCTAACCCATCAAAACAGTATTTGCGTAAAATGCGTAGACAAAGTGGTAAAGGGTATGTTTTAACAAAAGTATTATTATAAAAAAAGAGGGAAATAAAACCTGCTTACATGCGTAACTCTCACTTTGCATGTATTGAATTATTACACAGGTCAACAGCAAAAATATGCTCGAGTAACCACTATATACATTTGATGTATTGTCATGTGCGCCCTCAAAGGGTTAAGCATGAGTAGATAGGTAAGGCAGTAGAGAAAAAAAATGGATAAACAAGTGGCAACATTATTAGGAAAAAAACATATGGTAGAGAAAAAAAACAGAGCAGGAAAAATATATAAACAAAAAGGGAGAGGGAAATAAAATAAAAAAAAGGAATTTGGCTAGGGAATCAAATTTCTGAAAATCGAGAAAGATCGGGAGGTTGAGAATTTTCTGTGAGGAGGAAAATCTTTGAAATGTGGTCTTTTTCTTTTGGGGTTTTGATGAAGAGGTAACCGATGGCTAAGAAGTATTTATAAATCTTAACACTACCTTAAATATAAAACAAAAAGTTGCTAAAAGAAACCTAAAAATTAATTAAAAATCTAAAACCAAATTTAGAATTCAAGTATAACACTAAAACATAAAAACTCGTCAAATTGTTTGAAAATCTGAAAGCCATCTCATCACCGTTACCTCCACCGTGGGACCATCATCAGTTTGTGCCACCAGCTTCAACAGAGCCCTGTTCCTGCCGGAAAGGGGCAAGGTATCGCCTGACCTGAACTTTTGACTGACAGACCTATAAAAAAATCCAAATATATATATTATTTTTATACAATAATTAGGGCATTTTATCTTTGAGTACCTCAGTCCCCTAAATTAGAGATAGATTTTGTAGGAGTGAGCTCAATCCTAGGGAAATCAACGTTTTATTTGTGTGGTCCTATGGACAATTTATATAAAAAAATGTTTTATTTATAGAAATAAAACTAATCTATATATAAATATGTATATAAATACATACATAAAAATTATAAAATATTTAAAATCGAACAAATTCTTAACCTAAACCCCGGCGATAACAAGCTCCTCCGAAGAAATTCCCGTTACCAGTCTACAACAAGATGGCGTATCTTCCTGAAAATATGTAGAAAATTTCTCATGAATTGTTTTGTTTGCTTTAATTTTTTTTGGAGAAAGTTAAATTTTATTTATAAATGCAATTAAAGAGTGCTCTAAATAAAATTTGTAGTTGGATTTTCTTAAATAAAAATCAAACCTTTTAATATAAAAACTCTACAAAATACGCAAATATAATGACATATTATACAAAATCATTTAGCATTAAAATGTTTACTTAGTACTCGGGTTTTGCAAAATTATCGACTTTTTTCGGAAACCCTCCCATTAAAGATTTTACAGTTGCTTCTGATACCTTTTTGGAGCATGTGTTCCACCTGCGCTTAAAATCGGACATGTTTTTGGAAATCTTTGCTGTGTTCTTCAATTCCTTTTTTACCAGAGCCCAATACCTTTCCACAGGCCGAAGTTCTGGACAGTTAGGTGGATTTGCCTCTCGTGGTACAAAAATGACATTATTCTTTGAGAACCACTCAAGTGCCTTTTTTCCATAATGGCATGATGCCAAATCGGGCCAAAAAAACGTAGTCACTCTGTGCTCTCTTAAAAAGGGTAACAACCGTTTTTGTAGGCACTCCTTTATATAAATTTCTGTGTTTATTGTGCCAGATGCCACAAATACTTTACTTCTTTTGCCACAACTGCAAATAGCTTGCCACACGAGAAACTTCTTAGGGAATTTTGTTTGTTTTTTTGTGCGAAACTCTTGCCGAACATTGCCCCGTTTATCAGCAACATAAAAATCTTGACCAGGAAGTTGAGAAAAGTCTGCCAGTACGTATGTTTCATCATCCATCACACAACAGGTGTATTTTTTTACAAAATCAGACTTCAATTTTTTCGCTCGTTTTTTTGCTTCTAAGTTCTTTATAGCATTGCGATCTGGAACCTTTTGGACTTTGTATGTCTTCAGTCCAGCATAAGCTTTGACTCTATGTGCAAAATTCGTAGAACATTTCACCGTACGAGCTGCTTTTCTTAAAGAAGTGTTAGGCGCTCTTCGAAAGAGTCGCTCGACTTCTTTTGCCTTACCAATATCTGTAGGACCTTTTTTCCTCCCTGATCCAGGTTTTCTTTTAATGCTCAGGTTTTCCTTATACCGCCTGATGGCATTAGAAACCGTTCGAGGGTCAACTTTCAAATTTTTAGCTATTTTTTTAAAAGTCCATGACGGATTTTTTTGAAAAGTTTTAATTATATTTTCACGAACTTTTTTTTCGCAGTCCATTTTGATTGAAATAACTATTGAAAATTAATAATTTCTAAAATAATAGTATCTGACATATCTATAGAAACTAACTTGATCAAAAAATAAATTATTTCTTGCACTATGGATAAATTTTGTCTAAAATAGTAAATGCATATTTTTTTTAGAACACTCTTTAGTGTTGATTTTTTTTTTGTTTAATTTTGTTCAAGATTTTCTTTTTATTGAGAACATTAATTTTACATTTCATTTTTTTATATTCTTTTTTTGATTTTCAAAACTTTTTTTTTCCTAAATAAAACCATTATGTTTATAACGTTTAAAATATGAAAATTTTAGTGTTTTGAATAATGATGTGGTAAATAGCTAATATTTGGTGGTAAGTAGAGGAGGAAATCAGATTGCAGGTCAGATTTTGGGACACTCTCAAACTCCTGATCTAGAGTGTCATAGAGAGCCTCCAGGCTCTAGTGGGTGGGATATCTCCTGGCATAACATCCGCCAGAGACTTTTGTGTGTGAGAGTGGTGATGTGTATTTTTCTTAACACTTCGGGTTTCCATCAAATCTTTTATCTATGATTTATTTGATAGAAGCTGGTATGATTTCTTGTGTGTGCGAAATGGTCCAGTGCGTTGGCAAGAACCACCCCAGCCCGGCAAAACGCCAGCACACCAGCGCCGCTAGCAATCTGGCCACAAAACCCAGCTCGTCTGGTAACTCCTGAAGCATCGCACAGTACAGTATCATGGCTACCTTAGTAAAAAATGGTAAAATTTTTAAATTCTATGGCAAGCAGTGTGGCCATTTTGGCATTTTTGCGGCTAGATTTAGCATTTTTATTTTTAATTTAGCTGCAAATTTTTCATTTTGCAGTTAGCATTTTTCAATTATATATTTAGCATTTTTAGCATTCTTTTTTATACTGAAAGTATTTATATTTGAATAAATAAATATTTTTTTGTTGATTACACATTTAAATACTTATGTAACCCCGGCAATAAAGTGAATGGAAATACCATCACATTGTTTATGTTTTAAAAACAAAATTAACTTGCTACAACTTTCGAATAGTACAAAGGGCACTATCATCATTCTTTTAGCACAGTTTTAACCGTACGGTGCTGATGTATGTAACGCATAGAAATATTAGCCTTAGATCCAAAAGACTTAGATTAACTTCCTCAGTCGATTTTAAGATGACTTTCAGTCTGGACGGTTGGCTGAAAACTAGGGCTAAAACTTTCACACTTTTTGTGAATATTAAAAACGGCATAGTCTAGTCGTGTAAAGCAATAAAAGTTATTAAGAAAAATAATATATTTTTTTCTGATTATTAAAAAGTTCAAAAGGATTGAAATTTGAAAACATCCATTTTTATCTCACGAAAATTTAAAAAAACTATACACCTGATATTTGTATCGTATCACTTAAATGCTGTTTGCGAATCTACAGACTATTTTAGATTAAAAGTTCGTTATTTCTAAAAACCTAAATAATAATCCTTATGTTTAAAGCGATATAACAACATAGTCAATAATCCGATTTTCACAAAATGCTTAAATTATTAGCTATTAAAAGAGCTTTTAAAATACACCATTTCCAATCAGATTTCATCCAAAAATTAAGGATCTAAAAAATCATAATTACTGCAACATTCTTGGCCACCACGGGGTGTACTATGCCAAAAATTTGGTTATAGCCCTACTGAACGCCCACAAAAACCTTATAATCTGACACAAACAATTATTTTGATCATGGCAAATTAAATTCGTAAAAATCGGTCACTTAGTTAGGGTACCTCCCATAGGTCTCACTTCCCGGAATTGATATTCTGACTAGAAATATCAGAATATTTTAATGAAATTTTAAACAAATACATTATGTATACCGAAGATAATGACAATTTTGAGTTTGTTTCATACGCAATTTCTCTAAAAACTGGTAGCAAATGGCAAAATAACGTACATAAATGTATACAAATGTGTAGATACATATGTATACTTCAATAAATATTTTGTTACCTTTAGTTTGTTTGATTAAAGTGATGTGGAATAAGTGTTTAAAGGGAAGAATTATGAAAAATAAACCATTTATAAAGATATATTTACCAAAGTAATAATAAATAATACAATTAAAATGTTAGCATTATTTTTTGGCAGTTTGGATTTTTATTTAGCATTTTCTAGCATTATTTTAAAGCCGATTTAGCAGAAAAATATTTTTTGATATGGCCACACTGATGGCAAGATTTTTTTTTTTTAATTTTTCTTAGACGTTTCTTCAAATAATTAATAATAACTCAATAACTACTAGTCCGATATTTTTAAAATAAAATCAGAAAATTAAGATTTACATAGCCTTTAATTCGTCTATATATCGCATTTCAATCGGATCAATAGTATCGGAGTTATAATAAAAACCTTAAGAAAAAAATATATTTTTTACGTAAAAATGGCAAAAATTTTCGTTTTAAAAAAATCATGAAAAATCGAAAACGGCAAAAAACTTCCAGATTTATTATTTTATCGCATAGCGACATATAATAGCAACAAAATGAAATATCGACCATAAAAATCGATTGATTTTTTTCGAATTTATTCACAATTTAGTGAATTCGCTCATTTTCATAAAATTTTAGTTTTTTGCTTGATATACGCATTGTAGCGGGTTTTCAAATGTACGAAAAAAATAAATTTTCCAATTTCAAGGGGTGCATGTCGGATTATTGTGAGATTTGGAGAGAAACTTCCACCCACAAAATTTTAGTCGAATTGGACAACGTTAACGCGTAGCGCATAGGCCTCAAATCTGAAAAATAGCGTTTAAATCGAAAAAAATTGTCAAATTTTCAGTTTTTGCTAAATTAAAGCTATTTATTCCCCCTTTTGCAAAAAAGCTACATATCTTTAAAATCGGTTAAACAGTTTTCGAGTTACTACATTTTGCACTGGCCATTATATGTCCTTGAGGACTTGCCGAAGGCAATTGACCAAAAAATGTGACTAAGTCAAATCGATGTAATAGATCGAAAATGCATTTCATTGTTTTATTCATGTATTTTCTTTTATTTTATATTTTATTATTTCAATTTATTACAACATATAAAATAAGGAAATAAATAAATATTATAAACTACAAACTTTTATAATCAAACTTTGGAATCTGCCATCATGTGTGCATCCCAGCGACCTTGTTATCTTTCCTCCATTTACCGAATATATATATTAGGGTGACAATGAAAAATCAACTTTGGATTTTTGATGATAAATGTGAAGATTCTTTTGCCACTTGGTCTAAAGTATACTTGCTGAAAATTTGAGCCAAATCGGATAACTCTATCCCGTGCACCTTTGAGGTCAAAGTTCAAATTTTGGGAAATATAGTGTATTCGCCTATATTAGAGCTAAAAAAAATAGCTTTTCGATATGAATTATACCGAAATCCAATGGGATTAATGTGCCACATAGTGTAGAACTTGCATGCTGAAAATATTAGCCGAATCGGGTAACTCTATGCCGTGCACCTTTGAGGTCAAAGTTCAAATTTTGGGAAATTCTGTATATTTAACTATAATTGATTTAAAAATATCGTTTTTTTAAGTATATTCATTTAAATTGTTTAGAAACTGGATGTTTTAGATATTTCTAAAAGTATTCTGAAATATTATGAGTAAATTTAACCCTTTTTTGCTACGGGGGTCAAGACGACCAAATTTCTTAGCTTTAAAATACAACATTTAAAAAAGGTGATATACTATGTAACCTGTTAGTGCAGACCTCAACCCCTGTAAAACATGATTTTTATCAGTTGGTGTAGACACAAACCGATAATATTTAAATTTAACTACATATGTAACAAGTTCAGATGAGTCAGAAAACAGTGAATCTACGGAAGCTAATGATCATATAATGGACCCAATGACCACGAGTTGTCCTGATACTTTCAATAGTTCACAAAAACAAAATACTTCAAACACAAAAAGGCCATGTAAAGAAATTTTAACGCCGAGACTTGCTGCAGTTTTAGATAAATTAAAATTAAGCTCTAGAGATACTGTTCACTTGCTTATTGCAGTTTTGGATGCAGTTGGATTAAACTCATCAGAGTATGTTATTAACCGCACGTCTATTCATCAGCAAAGGGATGCATTCAGAAAAGCAAATAGTACACGAATCGGGTTAAAACTTCAATCCAATACTCAGCCACTAACGATACACTGGGATACAAAACTGTTATCTGGCATATCAGGAAAAAACGAAGACCGACTGTCAATAATTGCAACCGCTCCCGATTTTGAACAAATAATTAATATTCCTGATATACCGGCTGGAACTGGCGTTGAAATAGCATCTGCAGTATATGATTCATTAGAAGAGTATCAAGTTTTGGATAGAATCGAGGCATTTGTTTTTGACACAACCGCCTCAAACACTGGCAAATTTAAAGGGGCCTGCAATATATTAGAAAAAAAAATACGTAGATACATTTTGTTCCTAGGATGCAGACACCATGTGTTTGAAATAGTTTTAGCAGCTGTTTTTAACGAAACAAAAATTTGTTCTTCGACTGGCCCAGAAGTCAGCTTATTTAAAAAATTCAAAAAACAATGGTCAAACGTAAAAAAGGATGAGTATATGACGGGATTAGCAATGCCTCGAATAAAAGAAATAGTAGGTGATGATTGCGCTAAAATTTTAGATTTTGCAAATATAAAAGTTAAAGAGGACTTTCCACGAAATGACTACAAAGAGTTCCTGGAATTGATTATCATATTTCTGGGTGGAAGTCCTCCTAGTGGGATAAAATTTTTTAAGCCCGTTGCTCTTCATTTAGCTAGATGGATGGCTAAGGGAATATATTGCCTTAAGATATTGATGTTTCGCAATCAATTCCCAGAAATCACAGAATTGGAAATAAATGGTCTAGTTGAAGTTGCAGGTTTTGTTATAAAGTGCTATGCATTTTTCTGGTTCAATTCTGATAAAGCGGAGCAAGCTCCCTTAAACGACATATTATTTTTGAGAAATTTAGAAGATTATAAGAAAATAAATGCACAAATTGCTGATGGAGCCATAAAAAAGTTTATTAATCATCTATATTACCTTAATGAAGAATGCGTAGCATTCAGTTTATTCGATGATAGAATAGACTTTGAAACAAAAAACAAAATGGCTAAAAAAATTTTGACTTTTATGGAAGAAGAAAACCTTGAGGAGGAAGAAATTTTGAAAAAGTTTTTAATTAAAAAAGAAAATCTTAATACTTTCTTCGCTAAAGATAATTCATCAATTTTGATTGAACTTGTATCCAAAAATACGAAAAGTGTTTTCAAGAGATTCCAAATTTCAATGGATTTTTTACAAAAAGACTCAAGTAGCTGGAAAGATTGTGAAGATTATAGAAAAGGAAAATTTATTATTCAAAAACTAAAGGTTGTTAATGACTGCGCTGAACGAGGTATTAAGCTTGTTGAAGATTATCATGAGAAGATCACAAAAGATGAACAGCAGCGACAGTATTTATTCAAAGTAAGTTATATTTAAATTTAACTAATTTACATTTAAATAATTATTGTGTTTCTTTTTAGGTTGTTCAATACTATCGACAGCAATATACGAAGCATGCGAATTTAAATAATTTAAGAAATGATTACATTTAATCAAACTTACCGGAAAAGACCTCTCAAGTTGCCTTACTTTTTATATTAAAAACATATTTTTATTCCAATTAAAATATACTACTTTTGCTTCTATACGAAAAACATTCACATAAATATATATTTTTAAATATTGGTTTTAAAATTTCAGTTTTTCGTTTTTAGAAATAACTAGCCGTTGCAAAAAAGGGTTAAATTTACTCATAATATTTCAGAATACTTTTAGAAATATCTAAAACATCCAGTTTCTGAACAATTTAAATGAATATACTTAAAAAAACGATATTTTTAAATCAATTATAGTTAAATATACAGAATTTCCCAAAATTTGAACTTTGACCTCAAAGGTGCACGGCATAGAGTTACCCGATTCGGCTAATATTTTCAGCATGCAAGTTCTACACTATGTGGCACATTAATCCCATTGGATTTCGGTATAATTCATATCGAAAAGCTATTTTTTTAGCTCTAATATAGGCGAATACACTATATTTCCCAAAATTTGAACTTTGACCTCAAAGGTGCACGGCATAGAGTTATCCGATTTGGCTCAAATTTTCAGCAAGTATGTTTTAGACCAAGAGGCAAAAGAATCTTCACATTTTTGTTTAAAATTCTGGAAAAAAATTTTTCCCATATATTTCATTGTCACCCTAATCTGCAGTATATGATTCATTAGAAGAGTATCAAGTTTTGGATAGAATCGAGGCATTTGTTTTTGACACAACCGCCTCAAACACTGGCAAATTTAAAGGGGCCTGCAATATATTAGAAAAAAAAATACGTAGATACATTTTGTTCCTAGGATGCAGACACCATGTGTTTGAAATAGTTTTAGCAGCTGTTTTTAACGAAACAAAAATTTGTTCTTCGACTGGCCCAGAAGTCAGCTTATTTAAAAAATTCAAAAAACAATGGTCAAACGTAAAAAAGGATGAGTATATGACGGGATTAGCAATGCCTCGAATAAAAGAAATAGTAGGTGATGATTGCGCTAAAATTTTAGATTTTGCAAATATAAAAGTTAAAGAGGACTTTCCACGAAATGACTACAAAGAGTTCCTGGAATTGATTATCATATTTCTGGGTGGAAGTCCTCCTAGTGGGATAAAATTTTTTAAGCCCGTTGCTCTTCATTTAGCTAGATGGATGGCTAAGGGAATATATTGCCTTAAGATATTGATGTTTCGCAATCAATTCCCAGAAATCACAGAATTGGAAATAAATGGTCTAGTTGAAGTTGCAGGTTTTGTTATAAAGTGCTATGCATTTTTCTGGTTCAATTCTGATAAAGCGGAGCAAGCTCCCTTAAACGACATATTATTTTTGAGAAATTTAGAAGATTATAAGAAAATAAATGCACAAATTGCTGATGGAGCCATAAAAAAGTTTATTAATCATCTATATTACCTTAATGAAGAATGCGTAGCATTCAGTTTATTCGATGATAGAATAGACTTTGAAACAAAAAACAAAATGGCTAAAAAAATTTTGACTTTTATGGAAGAAGAAAACCTTGAGGAGGAAGAAATTTTGAAAAAGTTTTTAATTAAAAAAGAAAATCTTAATACTTTCTTCGCTAAAGATAATTCATCAATTTTGATTGAACTTGTATCCAAAAATACGAAAAGTGTTTTCAAGAGATTCCAAATTTCAATGGATTTTTTACAAAAAGACTCAAGTAGCTGGAAAGATTGTGAAGATTATAGAAAAGGAAAATTTATTATTCAAAAACTAAAGGTTGTTAATGACTGCGCTGAACGAGGTATTAAGCTTGTTGAAGATTATCATGAGAAGATCACAAAAGATGAACAGCAGCGACAGTATTTATTCAAAGTAAGTTATATTTAAATTTAACTAATTTACATTTAAATAATTATTGTGTTTCTTTTTAGGTTGTTCAATACTATCGACAGCAATATACGAAGCATGCGAATTTAAATAATTTAAGAAATGATTACATTTAATCAAACTTACCGGAAAAGACCTCTCAAGTTGCCTTACTTTTTATATTAAAAACATATTTTTATTCCAATTAAAATATACTACTTTTGCTTCTATACGAAAAACATTCACATAAATATATATTTTTAAATATTGGTTTTAAAATTTCAGTTTTTCGTTTTTAGAAATAACTAGCCGTTGCAAAAAAGGGTTAAATTTACTCATAATATTTCAGAATACTTTTAGAAATATCTAAAACATCCAGTTTCTGAACAATTTAAATGAATATACTTAAAAAAACGATATTTTTAAATCAATTATAGTTAAATATACAGAATTTCCCAAAATTTGAACTTTGACCTCAAAGGTGCACGGCATAGAGTTACCCGATTCGGCTAATATTTTCAGCATGCAAGTTCTACACTATGTGGCACATTAATCCCATTGGATTTCGGTATAATTCATATCGAAAAGCTATTTTTTTAGCTCTAATATAGGCGAATACACTATATTTCCCAAAATTTGAACTTTGACCTCAAAGGTGCACGGCATAGAGTTATCCGATTTGGCTCAAATTTTCAGCAAGTATGTTTTAGACCAAGTGGCAAAAGAATCTTCACATTTTTGTTTAAAATTCTGGAAAAAAATTTTTCCCATATATTTCATTGTCACCCTAATATATATATATAATTCCCCGACAACATTCCAATTGGAACAAGGGGTACTTCTCTCAGACAATGAGCTGCATCCGATTCTATTTTTAGACTCATTGAAAGGGACCTACGTTTTAACGCCGGCTCCGAACGGCAAATGCATAAGTTAGAGAAGTTTTACATAGCCTAATACTCAATAACCAGTGGCTAGCTGAGTTATGAGGTGAACCGCCGCTTATTTGAAAATTTATTTTTTCAAGTGAGTCTGGCCAGGGATCGAACTTGGGCCTCTGGTATGCTAGGCGGATGACTAACCTGCTATACCACGGCGGTTCACAAATTTACCGAATATCTTGGTGAAATCGTTCGCCCTGTTCCTCACTTAAGTCTCCTAGATTTTCAGGAAAACGATCTAAGTGACTGTGAAGGTAATGTGACTTGATGCTCATGTTGCATCCAAGATTCTGGAAGTGAGTTAACATCTCTTCAACGTGCGCAACATAATCATCATCCTTGTTATTTCCTAAGAAATGTTGAATAACCCATACAAACGAATCCCATGCATTTTTCTCAATTTCTGACATTGAACTGAGAAAATCGGTATCTTTGACCAATTTGCGAATTTGTTGGCCGTCAAATATTCCTGCTCTCAGCCTTCAATACTGTATTTCCACAGTAACACGTGTCCCACAGAAATGCGTGTTTTGCCCAAAACAGTATTTCGCGTACTTGTTTTGCCATACATTTCCCATTCATCCAAAACACTTTGGCAGTACCTGGATATTGTATAGTGGTTTCAAAAGCATTGAATTTTTTTATTTTGTTGCGTTGTGTAATAGGAAGATATCCGTCAATTTTAGCAAAATTTTATATTTTATTGTTGACATGTGTATTGTAAGTTAAAAAAGAAAAAAATAAAAAATTTTAAACTAAGTAAAATGTTTTTGTAAATTGTCTTCGGCAAGTCCTCAAGGACATGTAATGGCCAGTGAAAATTCTAATAACTCGAAAACTGTTTAACTGATTTTAAAGGCATGTAGCTTACTGGAAAAACCATTGCCTTTGCACTAAGAATTAGAATCCACTTTTTTGCAAAAGGGGGAATAAATAGCTTTAATTTTGCATAAACTGAAAATTTGACAATTTTTTTCGATTTAAACGCTATTTTTCAGATTTGGGGCCTTTGCGCTACGTGTTAACGTTGTCCAATTCGACTAAAATTTTGTGGGTGGAAGTTTCTCACTAAATCTCACAATAATCCAACATGTATCCATTGAAATTTTAAAATTTATTTTTTTCATACTTTTGAAAACCCGCTATAATGCGTATGTCAAGCAAAAAACTAAAATTTTGTGAAAATGAGCGAATTCACTAAATTGTGAATTAATTCGAAAAATATCAATCGATTTTTATGGTCGATATCTCATTTTGTTGCTATTATATGTCGCTATGCGATAAAGTAATAAATCTGGAAGTTTTTTGGCTTTTTCGATTTTTCACGATTTTTTTAAAACGAAAATTTTTGCCATTTTTATGTAAAAAAATATATTTTTTTCTAAGTTTTTTATTATAACTCCGATACTATTGATCCGATTGAAACGCGATATATAAACGAATTAAAGGCTATGTAAATCTTAATTTTTTTGATTTTATTTTAATAATATCGGACTAGTAGTTTTTGAGTTATCATTAATTATTTGAAGAAACGTCTAAAAAAAATTGCAATTAAAAAAAAAAAAATTAGAAAAAAAATCTTGCCATAGAATTTAAAAATTTTACCATTTTTGTACAAAGGTAGTCATGATACATCAAAATTGTATAGTGGTTTTAAGAGCACATGAAATTTTTTTTATTTTGTTGTGCTGTGTTATCAGAAAATGACCGACAAAGCATTTTTAAAGAATTCTGGCCGCTAAGGGATAACGAAAAGTATTATTTTTTTATAGTAAATTTGTTTTAATTAAAAACGTCGAAAGAAGAGTCGTAAAGCATTCCGCAAGAAAACTGAAAAGCTTTCAACCTTATTTTGTTTGGCGTAGTCGTATTTCGACAACTGTCGAAGTCGTTGTCGAATTTAATTTCAATTGGTATTTTGTAAACATTTCGACGACGACAATTTTGTAACAGTTTTCTTTATTTTCTTTATTCTGGGGCAGCCTGTCGCAAACTGACAAAAACGTCAAAAAATTGGAAAATAACATAAAATAAATTGTTATTAAAAAAAACAATAAAATCTAATGTTAAGTGTGTCTTTTTATACATCTTCTGAAGATGAAGGTAACAAAGATGATGCAAAACAATGCAATCTTTTTATCCAATATATTTTCTTTCTCAAATAAAAAGTAAGAATTGTGTTGTTAAATTATTCAATTATGTATCAAAAATTTGCCTGGATTCATTGCTTACTTTAGGCTAAACAGAGACACATTTAACTATATACTTGAAAAAATATCACCAGCATTGAAAACCCCTAAGAGACAGAGTATTGTATGAAAATTGTTGAAACTAAATGCAACAATGAGAATGCTGAAGGAAAAGGGTTTCATAGCCTGAATGCAATGGTGGTAATATATACAACTTTGAATATCTTTTAAAATTTTTAAAACATTTTTTTTCTAGGTCTGCGATCATAAGCTCCGTATCAGCTATATTCAATCACATTCTCCAGGATCCTCTCACGATTCCCTGATATGGAATGTTAGTGATTTGAAACACTATCTAAAGGAAAAGTATGAAAATGATGAAAGAAACACGTGGCTCTTGGGTAGGAAACTGATTCAATTTTTCTTAACTTTTATAGATTTCACCGTGTATTATAACATTGTTTCTTCGTTACTAGCATAGGCTCACAAAAACTGTCAGAACCCAGAAGTTCCAAGTTCCTTTAGTTTCTTATCAGTAATTTGTAAAAATTTTCAGTATTATTGCAATTTTTCTTTACTGCAATTGTACTGTTACTATGCTAATAAAAATGTTTATAACGTACCGAGTGAAGGGTATTTTAGATTCGGTGTAGTTTAATATTACACTCTTGTTTATATTTATAGGAGATGCAGGTTATCCTTTAGAGTCATACCTTATTACTCCAGAGAGTTATTTAAACCAAATACATTCCAAAGCATGGATTCCAGTCGAGAGGATCATAGGAGTTTTTAAAAATAGATTTCGTTGCTTGCTAGGCGCATGACAACTACACTATACTCCTGAATTCGCTGGAAAAATTACCTCAGTATGCGCCTCATTACATAACATACATATGTATAAACTTTAATGTTGACTGGCCAGATGATGACTTGGAAGATGAAATAAGTGAGCCAGACTTCAGTGGTGATACCAATATAACGGCCTTAAGTACTAGTTTAAAAATTATGGAACAACTAAATTGAATTGAAACATTTTAAAATAATTTGTTTTATTTAATTTTATTTTTTAATAGTTAATTTTCATTCCTTTTGTTTATTTTCAAGCCGTGCTTGTCTGATTTTCAAGAGTGCATTTCTGCTTTATATAGTTTTAATTTTTCTTTCTTGATTTCATAAGTTTTGCGATCGTATCTCTAAATTTTATTCAAGTTTTTCTTTAAACATTCTAAAAGAGACGCCTTTTCTATTAAGATATTTTTGCGAGTCCTTTTGGCAGAAGAAGCGAGTCTGATTTCGCTTTCATCAGAGCTATTTTAATTTGCAGTTGGAATCTTTTCAGCAAATACATTTTCTTCTGAGCATACTGTAGGCTCTGGAGATAAGTTCCTAGCCCGCTTAAGTCCAAAAGGTTCTTTATGACTAACCACTAAATACATGTCTAGTAGATTAACAGCAGCTTCTTCAACTGATGATAAAATAAATTTCTTAAAAGAGTCGCATCCAGTTGCATGAATTTCTGCTTTATTATGAGCCCACACCTTCAACCAGCCTTCACCATTGCGGGATGGAATTGTACCGGAATTGTTTTTTTTTCGCGGGAAACAAAGCCTCTGCATATTAATGAAGAAATTTGTCTAAATGAGTCAAGAACAAAAAGGCATCGTTTTTCCTATTGCTTTCTATTTTAAAAAATTTTTCAACAGTCACAATTTAAAATTCATAGAAAACTTGCTTAGTGAAAAACATTTAATTCAAAAAGAAGTGTATTTGCATTTGATCCCAAACCTGTTACATTTATTTATTAATGTAACAGATCAATTTATTGATAAAAAGCCAAAAAATGTTTGCGGAGAAACCAAATTCCTCGACGCGTTTCGATGGTTGGTTAAGCCATCTCTTCAGGAGGATTATCCCCAATTTAGACAGATCGAAAACCTCGCATTATTACTAAATTTACAAACATAACTATTAAGAATTATGTTCATAAACCAAAAGTAAAAGCGTAGATTATCGACTGAACAAAAACAAACATTTTTCAGTTTTCATCTACCTTCACTTCCCACATTCTTGCTGTAGTCGTCGGCTACTATATGCAGAATGCTGTGAAGAAGAGGGGGGGGGGGGGTAAGATGTTTTAAAATAAACAAGTTTATTTTGAAAATAAGCTGAATGCATGCAGTTTTATCAAAAAATAACAAATTAGTCGGGATGTAAATATTATTCAAAAAGAAGTGTATTTGCATTTGATCCTTTTGGTTTATGAACATAATTCTTAATAGTTATGTTTGTAAATTTAGTAATAATACGAGGTTTTCGATCTGTCTAAATTGGGGATAATCCTCCTGAAGAGATGGCTTAACCAACCATCGAAACGCGTCGAGGAATTTGGTTTCTCCGCAAACATTTTTTGGCTTTTTATCAATAAATTGATCTGTTACATTAATAAATAAATGTAACAGGTTTGGGATCAAATGCAAATACACTTCTTTTTGAATAATATTTACATCCCGACTAATTTGTTATTTTTTGAAAAACATTTAAGAAACTTTGTCCAAGGAACTTTATGGAGGAAAAAATTAAAAAAGTTTCCTAAGAATCAAAAAATAATACCATATTTTCTCTACAATGATAATCAAATCAGCAAATAATTAGGATTCCATACGACATCACTTTCCGCATTTTATATAGCTTTTCCTACAGTTCTAAATTGTTTTTAAATTGAAAATGAATGTAGACATTTTGCTTTAATAGATAGCAACGATTTAAAGGAATTTGGAAATTATAATTGTCTAGATAATCTTGTTGATAAACTTATTGATTTGGAACTTAGTGGAATTGATTTTGTTGTGATCAACGAAAGTCGTAAATGTAAAATTTGTCTTTAGGTTTCTATTGGGTGATAATTTGGCATTAAGTTCAATATTAGAATGCAATAAGAGCTTTAATGCACACTATTACTGCAGATTGTGTTAAATAAGAAAGGATCAAGCAGAAAATGCATGCGTAGAAATCAAAGAAATAGAAAAAAACTATAATGATGATATCAAAAAAGGAGACTCTCAGGGTACAGGTTTAAACAGTAAAACGATTTTCAACAAAATACCATCGCTTCATTTCACAGAAAATCAAGTGGTTGACATAATGCACGGTCTTTTTGAGGGAGTATTCAATACTATTTATTTACAAGTCTATATTATTTTTAATTGAAAATAACAAGTCTTCAGAAGTTAATAATTACCAAAAGTTTTCTCTCACTACGTTAAATTTAAGAAAGAAAAATTTCAATTACGGATCAATTGAGATTGGTAATATATCTGGGGATATTACTATTAACAGATAACAAAATAATAACCTCTATATTTCAGCCACAGAATGTTGGACATTTATCTATTTTTTTTTCCATTAATGTTTTATGATTTAATTGATAATAATAGCGTTATATGGAAATTTATATCCATTGTTTCACAATTATTAGATCTGGTAATATATACATCCCATAAAACTGCAACCATAGACTTGCTTAGAAATACAATTAAATATCATAACAGTCTTTATATAGAGATTTAAAGAGACACTCTTAAACCAAAATACCATTTTCTTACTGATTACCCGACTATTATTGAAAATTCTGCCCCATTAAGACATTTTCCCAATTTTATGTTTGAGGCAAAACATAAAGAATTTAAGTCATATGCTAATTTCACAAATAATCGAACATGTTTCATTTTATCTGCCGCTCTAAAATTTCAACTTAAGCTTGCTTTTAATAAAAATAGTTGCAAAGAAATAGGAAATTGAACCAAAACCTACCTCTAAGGTACGAACTTGTGAGCTCACAGGCATGAGACGAAAACCCTAATTAAGTTAATAATTTGTCCCTTAATTTTAAGTGAATAACTGTATCAAAAGCCTTTGAAAGGTCTATTGAAAGAAGACCCATGAAATAAATATTAAAGGAAGTGCCACTTTCTTTTTATTTTGTAAACATTAACCATTTGACAAGAAAGAATATCTGAAGTTTACTCGAAAAATGAGGCTACCTTACTTAAAAAAAAAAAAATCCCATTTACACTCAGAAAAAAAAATGAACTAGAATTTAGGAAAATTTACTAAATTTGAGGAAAACATGGTTGTCATATAGCGCCAAAGCCATATTTTACAGCAATTAAGTAAAAAAATCCTCTATTTCACTTGTAGTGTTTGGGGAAACTAAGTTAGTAACGTTTTTGGACTGAGATCCACAAAATTGCTCCTAGTAGGTGTTTTCAAAGTCTACCGAGTCCTTCCCTAAACTTTTAGGAACACAAGCTGTGAATATTATCTCACAAGTCTCAGCAGTTTGCCCGTAATTCGTTATTTAGTAAAACACATGAAATATTCTTTATTTTAATGATATAATTAAGATCTTATGTGTTTTAGCATCTACAGAGCTATAATGTACAAATTTTATTAGACTATTGAAAATATCAGTCATTTTAGCGTTATTTATTTTATTTTTCAAACTACACATTTTAGTTTACAAATTTCCATAAAATAATATACGAGTGTGGCAACGATCTGTGTAATATTGACAAAATATACAAACTTCAAAGATATTCTTTATTGTCAAAAATTTTGAAGTGGCACTTCCTTTAATATTTATTTCATGAGAAGATCTACATTTTTACCACTATCTAAGAATTTTCTGACGGAATCAGTCATACCTATAAGAAGTGCTGTTGTACTATACCACATTTAAAACCCGATTGTGAGCTATGAATTAGAGAGTTTCCATTAAGGTAAATGTTCATTTGATCTTTAACAATATGCTCAACAACTTCTGAAAAAATTGGTAGGACAGTTATCGGGCGTAAATAATCAAATGAATCTGAAATAACTTGCTTTTTAGTCGGAACGACTCTACCCTTTTTCCAGTAATCAGGAAAAACAGATGAAATAATAATAGTATTAATTAGTAGGAAAAATTATTTTAATAAATTTTAACGGCAAACAATCATGGCCTGCAGCATTTGATTTTATGTTCTTTTCTTTCGGCATAGGTATAACTCATTTAAATTTACACGTCGAAATAAAAAACCTCCTCCGTGTGCTTCTACAATGATGTTTGAAGGGGTTGAAATCAGGGTTGAAAATTACTTCAGTTTTTCACAGTATAAGTTTTATGCCTAACTGAAACTGCAGTAACAAAACCAGCAAAAGCTAAATGAAAAGAAAAAAATAAAAAAGTAAAGCTAAACTGGTGCAGTTGACTGATCGTTTATTTTGGCTGAAGCACACAGCCCAAGAGAAATACTTGTAAATTTAGCTGATGCTGCCAACTTCAAGTTTTTTTCTCTTTCGCCTTTTGATTTTGTTTGACTTTTTCCTATGTTTTCTTTATGTTTTCTCAGCTAATCACAACAGTTGAACACACAAAGTTCAAATCAGTCAGCTAAAGGCGACGCAGCGCTTGTAGTTTTGTATTAAGATATCTATGTGTGTCGTATTTATGAATATGATGAGAAAGAGACAACGAGGAATATACACTCATTTCCACTTGAATAGGTGCACTTATTTAGTAATAAATTTAAGCTTGCTGCTCTTAAGATACATCATGAATAGAATAGTGATATACTTTTTGTGAGAGGCTGAACAGTTAAGAATAAAAGTGTAAGCAAAGAAAGCTCGAAAAAGATTTGATAGTTTAAATATGGGCCTCTTTTCGAAATTGGTGCAGAAAAATATGCGTTTTTTTGCGTCACTTGAATAGGTGTACCACATTAATTTCAATTTTGTAGACATTTGTAGAAGTTTTGACCACAAAATAGTTTAGCATTTACTAAAATAGAACCCTAGAAGAATTTTCCATCGGTTTTTATTAAATTTGGTCCAAGGTTATTCATAGGATTTGGAAGAGAAGTCAAACATTGATGCCAGCGGAGATTAAGGCCTCTACTTGCGTGAAATTTCTACAAAAAATTAAAAAAGTGATTGCGTTTTAATAATTCACTCAAGGAATAACAAAATTTGAGGAAAAAAATTCTATGCGAAGACAAACTTTGGCCCCAAGTGTCACCAAACGGCAAAAATATAGTGATTTTCTTGTAAAAGTATTAGAAAAAATTGGCGTAGGTGGTAGTATTTTTATAGATAGAAACTAATGAATGGACCTAAACCCCTAATACCACCTAAACTTTGGAAAAAAATCATTATTAGTCCAAAAAATACGGATTTACGGTCGAATTTTTGCAAAGAACATGTGGTAAAAAAATGGTTAGGAGCAAAGCTGTCATTTCATGTGAAAAAGGTTCGATTTTTATGAACCCGTTAGTTTTAAGTTTAAAGAGCAGAATTAAAAAATATTATCCCCATCTCAAATTATAAAAATGGTAGTTCAAACCATCGCATCCTTAAAAATCTTTTTTTTTTATTGCTACACTACCTTGCTCCTAAACATTTTTTACCGAAATGTTTTTTGCAAAAATTCAACCGTAAATCCTTGTCTTTTTGGACTAATTTGATTTTTTTGGTATTAGGTGTTAGGGTCCATTTATTAGTTTCTATCTGCAGAAATACTACAACGCAAACCAATTTTTACTAAGATTTTTCCACGAAAATCACTATCATTTTGCCGTTTGATGACTCTTGGGGCCAAAGTTTGCCTTCGCTTAGAATTTTTTCCTCATTTTTTGTTACTTCTTGAGCGAATCATTACAACGCAATCACTTTTTTAATTTTGTGTAGAAATTTCACGGAAGTAGAGGCCTTAATCTCCGCTGGCATTAATGTTTGATTTCTCTTCCAAATCCTATGAATTACCTTGGACCAAATTTAATAAAAACCGATCGAAAATTTTTCTAGGGTTCTACTTTAGTAAATGCTAAAATATTTTGTGGTCAAAACTTCAACAAATGGCTACAAAACTGAAATTAATGTGGTGCACCTATTCAAGTGACGCAAAAAAAACGCATATTTTTTTGCACCAATTTCGAAAAGAGGTCCATATTTAAACTATCAAATCTTTTTCGAGCTTTCTTTGCTTACACTTTTATTCTTAACTGTTCAGCCTTTCACAAAAAGTATACCACTATTCTATTCATGAAGTATCTTAAGAGCAGCTAGCATAAATTTATCACTAAATAAGTGCACCTATTCAAGTGGAAATGAGTGTATGTAATTGCGTGTGTATGTGTGTATATTTATAATACTAAGAAAGGGTGCTGTAAGCAATATCAGTAATATTCAAGTAAACAGCAAATTAAATAAAAACAACTTGAATATGAAAAATTAGCTGCTTTCAGAATACAAATACAAGTAAATTTCTTTGACTGTGCTGCACAAGAAGAAACTACAGAAGCCGACAGCCAGAACAAACGTTTGTTGGCTTTTTTTTATTTAGCTAAATAAAATGAAAGCAAAAGCTGAATTTTTGTGCTTTTGCTAATATTCAGGCAGCATTTGCAACGCTGGTTGAAATAGTATCTGTCTGACACGAAATAAAATAATTCTGTATCCAAACAGCCGTTTTCTCTTAAATAACTCCATATTTGTTTTGGGTTGAGATCTTTAAAAATACTTAAGTGGGCTCTCCTTTTCGATGCTCTTATTACGCTTTTGGTACGGTTTCTATGTTCGCAATAAATAAACCAGTTATCTGGATCTTACGGCTTATAATTGGAACCAAATAATGTAATGCACCAAATAATTCATAAACACGTCTAATTGAGTATTTACATTAGACGTTGAGTACATTCTGCTAAAATTTAATAAACGATAAATTTCATCTAAAGATTCCGCATTAACGCCGTTATAATCCAAGTAAGAAACATATTGCTAGGATGATAAAGTTGGAATATTTAAAGCTATAAAAATCATTAAGTGGTGAGAAACACCCGGCCAGTGCATCTGGCCGGAAGTCGAAACTTTAAGTGATAAACTGATTAAGAAATAATCTATAAGTGATATTGAGTTCTTATCGATGTCATAATGAGTTGATGCTGAATTATGGTGATAAATCAATTTTAATCGGTAAGACATTTGGCGAACTAAATTAGACTTTCTACTACAAAACATATTCTTGTTAAAGTCTCCCATGATACAAATATTGAAATTTCTTCAAAGGATTTCTCAAATGCCTGTTTGTTGCCATTAAGCAAATAACAAGAATGTTTGTTCCCTGTACAAAAATTTCAGCAAATATAGCATCTGATACACAGAAACTATCAGATCTATATATATATATATATATATATATATATATATATATATATATATATATATATATATATATTGTAAGGGCCGATGTTGAATGTGAACCACACCTAAACGCCAAGTTTTTTTTCCGAATTTTATTTGACATTTCTCTATTTCACACTTACTCAATTTGAACCATGGAGAGATACACAATCCAACAACGTGTTAAAGTTATCCAGACTTATTATGAAAATGGGCGTTCAAATCAAAATGCATATCGTGCACTTCGTGATTTTTTTGGTCAATTTGATCGTCCAAATGTGCGTACAATCGCAAAAATCGTGAAAAAATTCGAGCAAACCGGGTCTGTAGAAGATGTGAGAACACCAGTGCATGCTCGTACAGCTCGTACTGCAGAAAACATTGCTGCTGTTCGCCATAGTGTAGCTGAGGCCGGTCAGGCAGTTACACTGAATGGTGTTCGCTATCGTGAGATGATAACGAACTTTTTATGGCCCAAATTGGAAGATATGGGTGTGGACGATATGTGGTTTCAGCAGGACGGTGCCACTTGCCACACAGCTAAGGAAACAATGGCTCTTTTGCACAACAAATTCAATGGCCGTGTTATCTCACGTAATGGCGATGTCAATTCGCCGCCAAGATCATGTGATTTGACACCGTTGGACTTTTTTCTTTGGGGTTATTTGAAAGAAAAGGTGTACGTCAATATTCCAGCAACAATTCAAGAGCTAAAGGATGAGATAATTCATCACATTAACGGCATAGAACCTCCATTATGCCTCAGGGTCATCGTAAATTTGGACCATCGGATGGAGGTGTGTCGCTGTGGTCGCGGCGCCCATTTGGCCGATATTTTGTTCCATACATAATTGAGTAATACCAATACATCATAATAAAATAAAATTACAATAATTTCCTAAATAGTTTGTGTTTTATTCAAAATCAACATCGGCCCTTGA
This sequence comes from Stomorhina lunata, assembly GCA_933228675.1. Taxonomy (NCBI): domain Eukaryota; kingdom Metazoa; phylum Arthropoda; class Insecta; order Diptera; family Rhiniidae; genus Stomorhina; species Stomorhina lunata. The sequence goes on from OW121744.1 coordinate 78,189,116, forward strand.
AATTTAACCACCCGATATATATATATATATATATATATATATATATATATATATATATATATATATATATATATTTATATATATATATATATATACATATATATATATATATATTTATATATATATATATATATATATATATATATATATATATATATATATATATATATACAATATATATATATATATAATTCCCCGATAACATTATAATTGGAACAAGGGGTACTTCTCTCAGACAATGAGCTGCATCCGATTCTATTTTTTTACACTCATTGAAGGGGACCTACGTTTTAACGCCGACTCCGAATGCATTAGTTACAGAAGTTTTACATAGCCTAATACTCAATAACCAGTGGCTAGGTGAACCGCCACTTTTTTGAAAAAAAAAATTTTTCAAATTGTATGCTAGGCGGATGACTAACCTGCTATACCACGGCGGCTCACATCAGATTAGATCTAAATACTATCTTATGTTTAAGGGTTTTTGAAATTAGTAATGCCACACCACCAGCTCTTGTGGGTCTAGGTCTATCACTTTTAGCCACGTTTCACTTAAGACCACAATATCAAGAATATTCCATTGTAGAATATTTCTTATTTCATTGAATTTGAATGTGTAAGAGGAAGTATTAAAACTTTGTATATTGTAATGACCGATTTTTAATTCTCTTTCAAAGTTATTAAAGCAATTATTTATCACATAATAGGTCTATTCGTTTACTTTCCAGTAAAAGTCCAGTAAGCTGAGTATTTACTGAGTAAATTAACGAATTTACTCTCACCAAATCATTTGTACAAGAAAAGTAAACGAACAGAAAATTTGTAAAAATCCAGTAAGTAAATCGAGACAATAAGAAAAAAACAATAGACAATAAATAAAAAAATTACCTAAGCTTTTAATTTTTAATAAGTTATATACTTTTTAACTTTAATTTAGTTAATTTTATTTCTTTTACTTCAAATTGTTCACTAAATAAAAATTGCTGTAAAATTGTAACTGTCTGTTTATCTTTTCTTTACGTTTTTTGTTCATGTTGTTGTTGTCACTGAACTTTTACAAGCAAAAATTTTCCCCGTAACATTTTACAAATACTCGGCAAATAAACTGTCACTTTTTCTCAAAAAATCTCGCTGTTTACATTTCCCCTCTTACGAATGAATCTAATTATTGATGCAAACAGGGCCTAAGTTACAAAAGGAATTCATAGTTTTTTTTTTATAAAAGGAATTTAAAAGAAAATAATAAAGATGGTTGGCAACAATAATAAATATAGTTATAAGCAAAAAATTAAGGAAATTAAAAAAATTAAATTTTGCATACATTTCAAATAACAATTCTGAATCCTTTACGAATACAAACAAAAAAACTGTCACATTCAAAATTAATTAATTTGACGAATTAAAAAAAAAACAATAAGAAAAATCATTATTTTTAATACTGGTGGGGGAGTAATGTAGGGTGTACTTTTACTGTACAAGTCACTTTTGTTGTTTTAATTTAAAGCCTAGTTTTTACGTTTTCTTTTATAATTACTAACATTTTGATTTGAAAATTTTTGATTATTATGTTAAATAAATTTGTTCAAGACAGAACACAATTTTCTTATTTTAAACCCTATACATAGTATGCAAAAACCAACAATACTGAGAGGATTTGCACTGAAACAAATCTACTAAATAATATACAAAATAAAAATAACATTATACATTTATACCATCTTGAATTCTCAAAGGAGTTATCGACGAACAGGGCTGCCAGATTTGGGGTTTTGGCCCCAAAGTTGGGGTTATTCAATCGTCAAAAAGGCGAAAATTTTTGGTTTGGGGCTTGGGGATTTTGTTGGGGATCCACTCAAATTTGTTTTGAATTTTTTGGGGAAATTTTGACTTTTGAATTTAAAACTTTATATTTTATTATTAAACTTCCTTTTCCAAATTGAAAAACCATATTCAAAAAATACCGTCAAACTTTATTAAATTTTGGCCAAAAGTTTATAAATTTCAAAATGTTACCGATACACATCACTATAAAGAACTTGGTCAAGCAGTTTTGGATATTTTTGCGGTTCCTACAAGCAATACCTGTGTAGAGATAGTATTTTCTGTTATGAGTTAAACAAAAACAAAACTTCACTTTTAACTATATTCGACTCTTTAATAAGAATACATGTGTGTTATAATTACAAAATTTGTTGTCAAGAATTTCAACCCACAACCGAAATGTTAACAAATTTAGTTCAAAAAAGTTAGTGCCGTTTCATATACATCAGGTTCTCTTGATCAGTTTTTATTTCATATTTCTTTTGGATATGCATACACGTACACACACTAACATTTTCTTCATCAGTTTCTATTTTATTTTTCTTAAATTTCATATAAATTTTCAAAATTTTCGTAAACTTGTTTGTTATCAATTTCAAATCTGTCAGATTTTTCTCATACAAACTCAAGATTTGATGAGCCAAACTTGGTGTGAAAGTAGACTTTCAAGTATTTGATGATTCTGAGAGTTACGAAATACTATATTATCAATATTTTATTATTTAAATACATATGTAATGGTATTTTTTGCAAGCATACAAAACTATTTTTATGTTAATGAAATCGATCTCTTCATTTAATTGAATAAAAAATGTAAGCAAATACGATTTTTTATGAATTGGGGATTTTTGGGGATGGTGACCAAAATGTATCTGGCAGCCCTGTCGACGAAAATAAGCAATCGTTCGAGCCGCGTTCAGCATCAAAGAGTTCCAAACATTGTTCATAATTCAGCGTTTTATCATTATTATCGGGCATTTTAAATTTGCTTTAGGCACATCATAATTCATGAATGTACAGATTTAAAAAATTAAAATATATTAGTTTGTGATCTATTTGATCACAATCGATAAATTTTTAGTGTTTTTTTATATTTTTTTTTTTTTTTGAGATTTATTTTCTACTTATTTGGGAATTAATTATTCGGACTTTAAATTGAATTAATTGAAAAATTAGGATTTATCAGGCTTGAGTTAATTTTTAATTTTCAAATTATTAATTTGAAAATTTGAAAGTAATAATGTGGAGAAAAACTGAAAAAATTATTTTTAAACGCGGCTAGTGGATTGCAATTTCTGTCCCGCCACAGGACGTCATCAGCACTTAGCGCCCTCGACCACAGTCGAGTTATCAAATTGCAGAGATAATCATCAATTTAATTCATTGAGTTTGATCGAACATCTTCTTCTGTTATCCTTGACTCCCAGTGGAGCATAGGGCCTCAACCATCCTTTTATATCGAACTCTATTGCGAGATGTTAGGCATACATCATTCCATGAATAGTTTGCTGCTTGTAACTCCGCATCAATTGACCTTCTCCACGTTCTAGCTGGTGCACCAACACGTAATACAAGATGGACTTGACATTCGAGTTATATATTCGTAACTTAGTTGTTGTTGATATTTGCCGAGATTTCCAAATAGCTCGGAGAATGCAGAATGCAGATTTTGCCTTATTAATACTATTCAATATCCTCGTCGAACATCACTACGTTTAATTGATTGTGTATTCTCCTATTACTTGTTTTGCTCGATCTTTTCAGATTTTCTTCCAGTTGACTTTCCTAACTCCAATCTTTCTTACTTTTCAGCACGGTTTATAATGTTATAAACAGTTCTTAACTGTAACAAAAACATTTCAGATAGTTCTTTCGGAGATTTACCTTTATGATAGCGATAATACACTAACTTGGTGGTATTAGAATCTGTACGCTTTCCTGGCATATTTTCGTGTAATTTTTTTGTCACCTGAACTTCTAGATTAAAAATCTAACGGTTGTCAAATTTTGAAGTCATCAATGCCATATTTATTTTTTTTTTGTCTCTCAAAAAAAGCGCAAATACAAAATTTGAAATTAATTGTTTGACAACAATTGAATGGATGTATTTTTAATTGTGTCGTTTTTGTTAGGTTGGTTTTCTTCAATTGGATCTTTCTTTGAATAATAAGAATATATACACCTAAATATAATCCATATGTTAAAGACTTAAATAAATAAGTTAATATTTATAGCACTGGGATTAAAATTAATAAATTATTTCAATATATTTTTATTTTGAAAAGAATTGATTGACAAACTGTATATTTCAAAATTTTACTTTTCTCCTTCAACTTTCGGCAAAGTGAAACAAGTTTTTTCCCATCATCCGTCAAATGATCATTAAGGAATACGTTTCACTGAGATGTACCAATAATATTTTCAGCTTCAAATTTCTGTTTTTATGGTAATTTATCATCATATCACGAGCTTGAACTAAATTAAACTTTACTAATACTTTCTTCCCTCCAGCAAAGTATGTACAATGTTGGATATCCTCACATGATATACTCACATTGCAAAGTGAACATATCTTTAGAATGGGTTCCCGTAAATTTTGAATTTTTTGGGTAGCCCTATTATTATAATATTTGATCGGTCAAGTCTTCTATGAAACACATTATTTTGCGTTTCAAGAGCACTAATTCGCCGACTAGCAGCATTATCAACAACATTAATAACGTGAAAACAGCTTTTAATATCCGACTTCATCTGATCAAAAACATCCGAGTTCGGTAGAGCATTGTGACTTGACAGTTCATTAATTTTTTTATCAATTATTTTTAGACCATTTTGTAGCTATTCACAAAGCTTGCGCTTACTTTCCAAAAATTTGTTCTCCAATTTTATTATTAGAGTAGAAAATCCATTTCTTAATTCCTCCTGTATGTTGCAGTATTTTGGCATTTTTGAGCAATTTTCACAAACAAATTTGAGGATCTTATTTTTAAGCAAGATGTCATGCTGCTCCATTGATACCTTGCATCATGCAATATGAAAATATTTTTCGCAGTAAGAACACACTACATTCCTCTGGGACTTTTGACGACATCGCAGATGATTGATGTAATTATGTGTGTATGTTTATATAAATGTGTGTATGCCTGCAGCTAAATGTAAACACATCAATTGGCGCAAAAACAAGAGAACAGGAGGCTCAAAACAAAAGCTGGAAAAATGTCCGATCCACCAAATGGGAATCATTATATAATATTTAATTATATTAAATTATTGTTGAAGTATAATTTCCAAGGTTTTAATACGCAAATATAGAAAACCGCAAATACAAAAACAGCAAATGTAGAAAACAGCACCGCCAACAGCACATTTACTACTACTACTTTCAATTTTATAATTTAAATCGAAACCACTTTAATTTTATTAATTTATAATTTTCTTTTTAATTTTATTTTAACAAACAAAATTTTGACGTTAGCTCATGACGGGTTGCCAGATCGTTTCATTATTAATTACATTCTTTTAATTAAAAACTTGCAAGGGAGATCAATTATGTCCTTGATTCAAGGATATCTCAAAAAGCAAATCTTCCATTTTCTTTATCCTTCTTTCAAATATGGATTATAGTCTTAACATTCAAATTCAAAAAGTGGACCCATGGGGGGATAGGAAAATAATAGATTTTTTGTAAAACAACTCATACTAATACAGAAAAATTTTTTTGTTAAATTTGTTTTTATAATTAGTTCTAAATTTGAATGCAAAAACATTGCAAAAAACATGCCTTCAAATACCCTATATTAAAAAGCAATTCATTAAAAAGCCATACAAAACCCGCATCAACAACCAAACATAATACCTTGAGAGTAAATTATACCAACATTATGAATACGAAGCCATCCATTAATTTGCCACAGTCAACCTGTCCCGATATAGTTGGAAAATCAAGCCTCATGCAATACTGATGCTGCTAATAATGATTTAATATCAAATATAGATAACAATGTTTCATACGTGATCCCACTAATAGAAGGTTAGAAATTATTTTTGTAAAAAACTAAAGAAATAATATTATTTTTTTTTTCTATGTACAGAACAGAAAATTATTTTGGCTCAATTCAAACTTTTCGACAGAAGAGAAGTAGAATTTAGAAACAATTTTTGCATGTGAAAACAACCCATCGCAATGTAATCTGGAAACAGTGAACAATTATGCACGTTTTACATTAACAATATTTATTCGAATTTTAATGTAATTTCTTAGACTTTTAATCATGTATTAAGAAATAATCACATTTATACTGAGTTGAAATCATACTACGATAAAAACGGTAAACTGGGTTCTGCCGAACAAAATAAATTGACTAGAGCAGTAATTACATTTTATGTTTCAAAAGTTGTGAAACTTGAATCCAATTATTTACAAGATCAGGCATCTCAAATTGTTAAGTTTTTTCTAAGTGAAGCTCAAGAAATATATTTTCATAAACAGAAAACCCATAGGGCAAAAGAAAACTATTTTTCTATAAAGTCCAAAATGAGTCGGACCAAAAACTGTCAACAAACGGGAGTGAAAAAGAGGATGATATTAGTAGAAAATGGTATGTATCATACATGGGCATACTAAATTATGCCCAAGGGCATAATTCAGTATGGGGAAAAATATTCAAATAGCCATCAACAATCCAAAATTTGGCTAAATCAATGCCGAAGCGTCTTAAGGATATCTTAAAGTCCAAAGGATACCCAACTAAATATTAATTAAATTTTTTTCATTTAAGTAACCGCTAAATACGATGTACGATGAAAGAACTTCTTTCTTTTGCTATGATTCATTTGTTAATGCAAATTTTTTATATGTTGTTGTGCAAATGTTTGTAATATGGTTTGTATAATAAAACATAATAATAAATATTTTCTTTTAGGAATGCTTTGACTGTATACTAATTTAAGTGATTGACTGTATTTCTATTTTTAAACTAGAACAAGAAACAGAAAAAGTAAAATTATATTTGAAGTAGAATTTTGTTTACAGGGTAGAAACTTGACAACGTTGGAAAGACAGCCAACAGACAACATTAAGAATTGTTGAGAATTGGCCCGCATATAAACAAAGCCTTGGCCCAGAACTGGTAAATCTTATTTTGGTAAATATTTGTAAAGTCTTTATAACATGCTCAGAAAATAACATATTTTTATAACATAACATTATTAGCAATTCGGTTTATCAAAAATTTAAAGATTCATCGAAGCAAATTATTAAAGCAACTTTTTTACTACTAACGTCCAGCTAATTTTTGGGTTGTCAGCTTTTTTTTCCTTATGTCCAGATTTTTCAGGATTTGTGTCTGGCAACCCTAGATCCGCTCCTCCTAATTCTTCTAGGTTCTGAAAGAAATAAGAATCAAAACATTTAAATCGATAATGCGACAGTGCTACGCATTGACAGAGAAAGTTAAAAGTATCCTCCTCTTCCTCGTTGCACCACCTGTAGATATCATCATTACATAATCGTAATTTCTTAAGGAAGTATTTAAGATTACTATGCCCGGTAATTATACCTACTACCATTCTAAGTTCATGCTTCTCTAAGTTTATTAGTTTTTCTACATTGGTATTACTTTGCTTCCACAAAGTTTTTGTTTGATCGCAACCATGTGACCTATACCACAATGCATCTGCTTCTGTCTTGATTTTGTGTCTTACGTTGTAGAAAATAAAGTCAAGTCCTGGGTATACATATTCAGAAGTTTTACTTATATCCATATCTGCTCCAGCACGGGCCAATTCGTCAGCAATTTCGTTGCCTTGAATATTATAATGGCCTGGTACCCAGCACAGTTTTAAAACGTGTTGTTCGTTGAGAACCGCGTTACTCTGCTAATATCCTTTCCTAATTACAATTTCGGATAATTTATAAGTTGTTGGATAATATCCTATTCGTAAGATTGAACTAAAAATAATTAAATTGAATTTCACTGCTGAGTTAGGTAAAGCACTTAACATTGAAGATGTTAAGTGCTTTGGAGACGTAACATGCTAAAGAAAATTCTGAACTTAATTTGGCCAATGTACGTAGATTTTAAATGTCGGGTCCTACACAAAGGTAAATTTTCAAATATATTCTAAGTAAGGTACGGCAAAAAAAAAAGAAAAGAAAAACGCATATTCCGACGAATGGCGTTTTTGATAAAATTGAGATGTATAATAGCCGAAATGAGGTGCGAAAATTTTACCAAAAAGTCAAACACGAAACTGAAGGTTTTAGCAATTGTGTTTTCTCCTGTAAGGAAAATCAAGGAAACCTGATGACAAATACTGAGAGCGTTCTGAAATTATGGAAGGAGCAATTTTGCAAATTACTGGTATCAAGCGAAAGTGATCATGACATGCCTGAAAAAAACAATGATGACTGCATTATATGCCCACCACCCAACATAAGTGAGATAAGAACAGCTTTTAAATACCGGCGGTGATGATTTAATAGAGTACATGTTTCAACTCTTAAAATCCATATGGTTAGAAGAACATATACCTGACGATTGGAGCATCGGTGATGTTTTACTTAAAATTGATCACTAAATAACAATGCGGTAAAATTTTTGCTGTAACATTTTACAAATACTCAGCAATCAAAATTTAACTTTTTCTTTCTAACTTTCTTTGTTTACATGTCCCCTTTTACTGAGTTTTAGATGAACGAACGACTTTCAGTAATATTTTGTACAAAATAATGAGTAAAACGGAACTATTATCAGTTTATTTTAAAAGTTAACAAATAATAATAAGCCTATTTTCACACCAGTCAGGTTTGGGCCATCAAGTCTTGAGTTTGTATGAGAAAAAGCTGATTAATACAAACCTGACCGTACTATCAAGTTTACAAAAATTTTGAAAATTTGTATGAAATTTAAGGAAAATAAATTTAAAACTGATGAAGAAAATGTTTGTGTGTAAACGTGAATGCCATATCTCAAAAACTGATCGATATAACATAAACCAATGATATATAGAAATAAGTAGCCTTTTTAGCTTTCATATTGGTATTAATAGTAACCCAAAATCTTTAGATATAACAGAGATATTGAGGCTTAAATTTGATTTTTTTAATCTTTCAGTTCCAAAGTCTAATTTAACTGAACTGCACAGATTTTTATCCTTTTTATGGCCCATAAAAACTTTTCATCTTAAGAACAGTAGTGTAAACATTTTTGACAAGCGATTTTTCGGAAATAATTTTTCAATATGAATTTTTATTTGACATTAATTTTTAACGACAATAACAATTTTTAAGATTGGCGCAGTTCAGCTGAACTAGACTTAAGCCGAAAATTATTATAATACAGTAAACTTCCGATAATTCGTAATCAAAAGGGACCGCCAATTTCTTATGAATTATAAATAATAGCAAATTGATTTACTTAGCATAGAATATGTGTAATTTTAAAAGTAAACAAAAAATAGTTAGTTTTTTTTATTACGAATTATAAGTGGTAGTTAGCAAAAAATTACGATTTATAGGAAGTAAAGAACCCTTATTTGGAAACAATTACGAATTAGCGAGGGGACCAAAATGTATGGTAATTTACGAATTAACAATATTTTTAAAGGACCGACAATTTATTACGAATTATAGGGAATTACGATTTATCGGGGTACGAATTATAGGGATTTGACTGTACATTAAACTAGTTATGTAAGCTTTATTTGAACACAAAACGGTTCCATCACTTTAATTCTTATCGGGGTACACTTCTATTTGCTTTTAATATGTGTCCTGTCACTGTGTTCTTCTTTTCACGTTGATTTAAAAACCACTTTTAAAGACGCTCTTCCATTTCCACATATTCTGGTTCTAATTTATGAATGGTTTGAATTTGTAAGATTCTACTGTTTGTCGTTAAAATCCTACATCGCATAATACCAGGACTTAGGGGGTTACGTTGAAGTATGCCTACTATCCACATAAGAGGAGTTTTCTACCAACAATACATTTACGAAAAAATATACATGCATTTTAAGAAAAAATTTGTTTAGATTAAACTTATTTGAAAAATTTATTGTTTATTTATTGAAAAATTTTGTGTAGAATTTTTTTTATCGAAAAATTTGTTTTGTAGAAAAAATTTTTTATCGAATAATAAAAAAAATCCCAATTTGTAAAATTATGGTTACAAAAATAATTATCTGAAGTACATAATCTCATTTCCAATAGTTCTATTAATGATCATGATATTTACAAAGTTAGGTCGGCTCCTGGTAATAAGGTTTGTTGACCTCAGCAACATACTATGTTAATCAACATTTCATCATTTAGAGAAATTGTCGGTGACAGTTATCATTAGGTCTATTCGTTTACTTTCCAGTAAAAGTCCAGTAAGCTGAGTATTTACTGAGTAAATGAACGAATTTATTCTCACCAAATCATTTGTACAAGAAAAGTAAACGAACAGAAAATTTTTAAAAATCCAGTAAGAAAATCAAAAAAGTGAGAAAAAAAACAATACAAAAGGCAATAAATAAATAAAAAATGACCTAAGCTTTTAATTTTTAATTAGTTATGTACTTTTTAACTTTAATTTAGTTAATTTTATTTTTTTTACTTAAAATTGTTAACTAAATAAAAATTGTGGCAATAGGTCAGCTGCCTGTTTTTCTTTTGTTTACGTTTTTTATCCATGTTGTTGTTGTTACTGAACTTTTACAGGCAAAAATTTTCCCCGTAACATTTTGCAAATACTCAGCAAATAAACTGTCACTTTTTCTCAAAAATTCTCTCTGTTTACGTTTCCCCTCTTACTGAGTTTTGGGTAAACGAACGACTTTCCGTAATATTTTGTAATAATTTGTACAAATTTTAACGTAAACGAATGAATCTATTACGAAAAACTCATCTGGTCAACCCGGCATGAAAAAAATAATTTTTCTTTTTTTAACACACAAAAATGGTTACGTGGGAATGCTATGTTATAAACAGCGAATTCGAATGTCAAAATTTTGAATGTATCATTTGTATTAGAGCGAATTCAACTGTAGGGCTGCCACATTATTGAATGCAATAAAATTGTGGAATTATACGTGTGTAGTTACTTATTATTTAAAATTTGTAAATTCTTATGTATAATAACTTTTGGCATGAGTGTTTTTTTGAAAGATACAAGTATTTCAGGTCCGTAATGCCAAAAATGTAAAGAAAGTTGTCATTACTGTTTCCAGAAAATTTATGCTGGCAACTCGCTGTTATCAGTTTCATGTGAATGACCAACATAAGAAAGAAGATAAATATATTATCTGTGAAAATTTTTGCGTTTGCCTGTGAAAAAATCAATTGGTAGTTGACTTTGAGAATTTTTGCGTAGTTTTTTTCTGTATTAAAAAAGTAATTTTTTAATTATCACTCTTAACGAAAGCATGTAAGTATATCGTAAAGTTTGGTGTGAATTTATTGAAAGAATGTCTAATTATAAAAATGCATTCAGAATTTGCAAAAAAGTAAAATCTAAATAGAAAAAAAAAACGATGTTTGAGTGTGTGTGTGTATAAGAGCTAGAAAATGAAAATATTTTTTTTTATTTCTGCAATTGCTATATAATAATTGGAACATATTTTAGCTTTTTCCGTATTTTTAAATAGTTTTTTTTTAAAAGATTTTTATACTTTCATCTTTTATGGGAAACTGGTAAAATTTGTTTTTTATTACATTTTTGCATTACGTTTCTTCTCGTTTATTCTTCCAAGATGGCCGTTCGAAACAGTTTTTGTGGTGTCTACTCTACGTTGGTTTATTTCCACCGTGTATTTGTTTGTTGTTTGTCAGTAAAATTGTCTTCTAATAAATTGTCACGTCTTGACATTTTTTATTATTCCAAGTGATCAAAGTATAAATCACGCATAAGTTAGGTTTTAGTTAGGTAATTAATAAATAATCTGTTTTATTTTTGCAACATATTCAATTATTCGAATGTTTTGTTTATATGATTTTCTCATTCATCTAAGATTCGAATATAACAATTGTTTCTGTTATTTTTTTTTTGTATGGTCTTCGTTATGATGACACATCGCTAACGTAGTCCAAACTTAAGTGTATACATAAATACATTTGTACATACATGTATGTATGTACAACGTACTTTAGTTTGAGATCTGGTATAAAGTACGTATGTATTGTGTAAATGTCATCTCGAGAACTTACAAAATATTTCCTTTTTTATTCTAAGATGACATCCTAAGTGTAATAGATTTTTCACCAACTAGGATACACTTTAAGATTGAAATGTAAAAGTAATATGCTGTATAATAATACTAGACTGACTGTCCGCAAGTCTGCATATTGTCTTCATTTATGTCTTTTCAACTGAGGCTCACTTAAAGACGCTGACCAAACTATCGTAGCATAATTTAAAACTTTAACTCTTCTTTTTTATCTAGCCAATATTTACACTTTATCCTTTTTCCAAGTATGTTATTTATAACCTAAATAACCTGCTACCACTAACAATTTTGTTGCGGATTTGCTTTTTGAATAATGGGAATGAAAAGGTTAAGGAACTTGTTTTGTTGTTGTAACTGCGATATTATTGTCAATGTCGCAGAAGTGGTAGTCCTTGGTCTGAATCATAAGATTTGCGAGTCGTTCCGGTACGCAGCAGCCGTTTATGCCTTCAAACTGCAAAGTTAATTTTTTGATCTTAAAAAAACTTACCAGCGAATTACTGCATAGAAAAACAACAAAAATAACTTAAAAAACAAACGAGGCAAAAAATTGTATACAAAAACAACAACATAAAGAAGAAAAAATATGTTATTGAAACTTATGGTGTTGTTTTTCTGTTCTCCTGGTTAAATCGAGTCAGTCAATTTAACCTATTAATAATTCTTCCTACCACCCTCCCCACCCCCTCAAGATCACTTTTAAATAATTAATTTTACTTGTGCCAATTATATTTAATGAAATACAGGCATGTCACGAATTCCGTTCGGAATTGAAACCATTCCGTAGTTGAATTCCGATCGAATTGGTTTTAGGTTCTATAGATTCCGAAAAATTTTAAATGTCCAAAATCAGTACAAAATAAGATTTTTTTAATTGAAATTTTCAACTCCTCTATCTTTGTTTTAACAAAAAACACTGATTAATTGAGGCAATTGTTCAAATATTGAATAAACAACTAAAAACATATGAATTCAATTCCACTTTGAAAATAGAAAGTGGTTTCATTCCGAAAATTTTTTTCGTTTTACTTTTTCAATAGAAGCAAAGTGCGGAATTCATTCCACTTCCGAACGGAATTGAGTTCTGTGACATGCCTGATATTTGTAAAGGTTTTTTGATTCTTTGTTTTATATTTCTTGATAGTTTTTGTCTCTAGTCAGTGGCAGTCGATCTTTTTAGTTCATTTTAGTCAACATTTTATTTTTCATATTTTCAAAATAGTCATGAGAATATATTTTACTGTGAGAAACATTTTCGTTTTCATAACTAAGAATATAAAACTAAATGCTAAAATGAAAAAATTCATATTATTTCTTTTTACTGTCGTATAAAATAGTTCCTAAAAGCTAAAATCATTTTAGCACTCCACGAAAATATGTGAAGCAAATAGTAAATTTATATATACAATTTTGGAAATAGTTTTTGGTTTCAGTTTTTATTTAAATGAAAAGGTGAGAGGTGTCATATTTTACGTTTGTTTAAAATAAAAATATGAATACGTTTCATATTTACTTCGAATATGATAATTAGGGAAAATAAATATTAAACCCTGTGTTAATCACATAATTTGAAAAATATTAAAATGCATATCCTTAGAAATTGAATTTTAATATTCGTTTTTAACATATCAAAATATTTTATGATCATCGATATATTTAAAACTTTGTCAACAAATTAGTTCAACATCATTTCTCTCGGTATGTTAAACAGAAACTGATGTTGCGTTTATGGTTTCATTGTTAGTTTCAGAATGTGCGTTTTTAGGAAAAATCGTTTTAAAATATCTCGGTAATTTGTTAATTAAATTTAATTATAATTATGGGGCGTAATTTTAGGCGTATATAAAAAAGCATCTAATTTAAACAGGTTAAAATTTTTTTTAATTTACGGACTTTTACAAACAAAAATATTATTTTACATAGTTTAAATTATTTCGAGCCCTTCAATATTATTCAATATTAATAATTTTATATCGTCAGCTGAAATGCAAAATGGTATAACTAACACAAAAATTACAATTGATTTTTTGATTGATTATGACACAGCAACACAATATACATCTAGCTACAAATTGTTTACGTGTACGATCAAAAACAGTGTATTTCTTGCTAAAACTTGTAGTTAACCCTATTTTGTTTTTTCGCAATTGCTCAAAACCTAAACGTTTTTTACCATTTAAGTTTTTAGAGTGTTTCTTTGCTGATGGCTTGTTGACCCAATTCTAAAATTTGGATTCAATGTTTCTTGTAGTTTAAAAGTTATAACGTTTTTTGCTTCTTCTATAAAAAAAAAAAAAAAAACAACTAGAAGTTTTGTTACGCCCTTTTACATTTTAGATGACGATATGGTGTTTTGATAAATATGGTTTGGATTCTGCTCCATTCATTTCCATAATAAAGGAGTGGTTTTAGAACACCACATTAAGCCCTCGAGTCGATCGGAGATAAAAAGAGTGAGAGATTGCAGACACCATAGGGAAGGCTCAGTGGCTTAAATTTAAAATTATAACTTTGGTATGAGAAAGTTTTCACAATCAAACTCAAATGCAGCTGTTTGACAATTTCAGATGAATGATTTGCGTTGTTCATGCAGAAGGCAAATTTTGTTGAACCTTTCCTGGGATGCAAAAGGTATAATCCACATTGAAAGCAAAAACAGTCAATGTGCGAATATTAGATCACCTAATTGTTTCGATTTAATGAGGAATTGAGGTTAAGAAAACGTTTTTTTTTTTTAATTAAAAAATGCAATTCCGACTTAGTTTTTTAGATTAAGGTGCGGTTTATATAACTCAAGCTGCCGACGATTGAGTGAAATTTACATGTGTTTTGATATTGTAACAAAAACAAAATACATGTAAATTTCACTCAATCGTCAGCCGCTTGAGTTATATAAACCCCACATAAGTCCTAAGCGATTACTTCTTGTTTTCAAATATGAAGGTCAGTGGTAAGAGAGTTGACTTCGAGAATCGCATACCATTCCTTTAATATACATATATACACATATATAATTCCCCGACAACATTCCAATTGGAATGTTCTCTCAGACAATGAGCAGCATCCGATTCCATTTTTAGACTCATTGAAAGCGACGTACATTTTAACGCCGGTTCCGAACGGCAAATACATTAGTTAGAGAAGTTTTTTATAGCCTAATACTCAATAACCAGTGGCTAGCTGAGATGAGGTGACTAACCTGCTATACCACGGCGGCTCACATAGTTCCTTTAATAGGCTCAGATTATTGATAAGAGCGTATCGAGGTCACAGCCATGGGTACCAATATTAAATATATAATATATTCTTAAAATAAATGAACCAAATTCAAGCAAGGCATCAATTTTAATTTTGTCGATTGCAACAGGTTTTGGGAAATGCATATTTTTAAAGAATATATCATTTTCAATATATCATTTTCAATATATATCCGACTTGAATCCCATTGAAAACCTTTATGGAATAGGTACTCAAAGGAGAAATAGCCGGAAAAAAGTTCAAAAATAAAAGTGGCTTTTCCAAGAATTGAAATCAGAGTGGAAAAAAATTCTAAACAGTACGATAAAAAAACAAAATTGCATCTATGCCCGTAGATGTGCAGATGTCATAAAAAACTAGGGTTTATACACGAAGTACTGAATTTGTTGCTTTTGTTTTGCACAGCTTCATAAGGAGAAACTATTTGTTTTTATCAATTTATAAGAATTTGTTAACTTAATTTGTCAATTTTTTTTGGTATTTTTAATTTACACAAAAAATATAAAATATTTAAATAAAATATAGTTTTCTAAATAAAAAATATGTATTTATGTTAGGAGATGAATTCTGTTGCTTTTGTTCTGCACAACACTGTACATGCATGCATGTTGTACATTTTCAAGTGCAAGGTCTATAAATAAGCATCAATACATTATATACAGTTACGGACAATAAAATAGTGTCAGTTGAAATAATATTGTATGCAATGGAAGTTTTACTAGTGAAGCGCGGGTTGTATTCGCACTTTTCGGGCGTCTTACCCATGTTCCGCCATCGTTACCAATCAAATTAATCTTCGACTTGTTGGACCATAGGTTATTTCGCTACTTTTTCATCAACTGGGCCATTCCAATTACAATGCATTTTTGGAAAAGCAATTCTATTTTGAAGATGTCTTCTAGTAAGCACCTGGACATTTCTGACCTTTCTTACAAAGATATTTTTTTCTACTAAACGTCTTCTTATTGTTCTGGCTGAAATTTTGAGTTCGAGTTCATCTTTGATGGCTTTCGAGGACTTAAAGGGGTAGCGAGACGAAGTTTATTTAATATAATAATTACGTGATTTCTTGCTATCATCCTCTGCGACTGGCCTTGACAGCTTAATTTTTAATAATTTTTTTAATAATGTAATATGTCTACATTATATGTTTTTTACATTTGTTTTTTGTAAACCGCCCTGGTATAGCAGGTTAGTCATCCGCCTAGCATACCAGAGGTCCCCTGGTCAGACCCACTTGAAAAAAATTTTATTTTTCAAAAAAGCGGTTTACCTCATAACTCAGCTAGCCACTGGTTATTGAGTATTTGGCTATGTAAAATTTATCTAACTAATGCATTTGCCGTTCGGAGTCGGAGTTAAAACGTTCCTTTCAATGAGTCTAAAAATTGAATCTGATGCAGCTCATTGTCTGAGAGAAGTACCCCTTGTTCCAATTGGAATGTTGTGTGTTTTACATGACAACAAAACAAACAAAATAAGAATAACCGACAAAACGCCAAAAAAAAAAATAACGCATGGTTGTAGAAAGATAGTCAACAAAAACCCTTTGTGTTCAGAACAAAACGGAAGAGGTGCAAATTTTGAGAGTCAAAAAACCCTTTATTGAGTGTACAAAATTATAAATTTCTCAATTAAAAAAATGTGGGGTCAAAATATGACCCGAACATTACATGTGTAATTTTTTTCTAACATAGTATGAGGGTTAATTGTAAATTTTTTTTTCAAGTACCGTAAAAGTGACCCTATTTTATTGTCCGTAACTGTATATACATATATTATATTAAATCAACTACTACAAAGGTAAACTTATTGTCAATGAGCGAAATTTGGTAAAAAAAACAAGCTATATCGGAGCATAGACAGTTCCGCCTTTCCCTTTTTACTATCTGCAAGGTAAGGGTGGAAAAAGCATTGGTGATCATGTGTATAAAGATGAATCCTATAAAAACGGTACACGCCGTACCCAAACTTCTAGGTATTGAATATTTATTATTTTTACAATAATACATTTACATTATCACATTTTGTAGTCCTCAAAATTATGACGTAAATAACATTGTTTTCCTATCCGTATATTTTTTTTTAATTTTCTTTTGCAAAGACTATTTTTGATGGCGCTAATACTTGTGAAATCTCTTAAATTTAGGATGTTCTTTTCATTTATTCCTTACAAGTCGTACTGTAAAACCTTAAGAAGTTTATGCGCATGATCCATAACTATATTTTATATTTTTATATACATATGTACGTACACATCGTACTGCCTGCAAATAGTGCTGATTTTTTTTCACTATTTAAAGTATCTACAGGAAAATTTATCTCATTAAAATCTATTTGTTATTACAAGATTTTTTTATGCTTTTAATATAACAAAGCTATTGAATTCAGCATATTTTCATCCATTTTAAATATGGATAATCATATTTAATCTAATCGTAATTGATTTCATGGAAGTTTTACTCCTACGCAATTCTGTAAGAGAGTCGTTCGTAACAGATTAATCAATTTTTTTTAATTATTAAATACTCAGTTATGAAAATGTCAAAAAATCTCAGCTGATTACAAAAAATAAATTTACAAACCTAGGCTGATGTTTCTTTATAAATATATAAAATATTATAAATATAAAACATATAAATATTCGTCAGATACAAACCTTACCAAGAATGCCTTCCCAGAATCGAGTTTTTGACCTCTTAAAGCAACAAATTTATATGTCTTAGTTGCTTATGCTAACTAACCCAAACTCTACAAAAACTAACTAAAAAGAATTTAAGTTTTTTTTTCGGTAAAGTCTTACACAGATAATTATTTTTTTAATGAAAAATCTATATCCAAAATTCTGTAACATTCGTCCACATTTGACCCTATATCCCATATAGATATAGATAAACTTTAATATCAAAATTAAAAAAAAAAAACAAGTAAGAAAGTGTCGTATAGTCGGTCAAGCCCGACTATACGACACCCTTCACCACTAAGGTCAGAGGTGTTTTTTTTCCTGTATAAAGACAAATATTTGCTAAATTTTGCTATCATACAAACATTTTCTCAAAACTTATATTGTTATGCTATTTCCGTCATTTAGACTTATATGACAGCTTGGGTCAAATGTAAACCGATTATCTCGAAATTTGCCAAATTGATTACAGTTGTTACAAAAATTATGTACGCAATAAATGAACTTAAAGTTCTCTTTATCTTCAGACTTACGAGCGTTTTAGTGATTTTTGTCTCATTTAGTGCGTTTTGACAGAAGACTTTGTATGGAAGCTATGGTGAAATGTGGACCGATTTTAATGAAATTTGGTACAGTGATTTAAGTTTACATAAGCAATACTTGTTTTAAATTTTAAAATAAAATATTAATATTTGTGGCCAATATATCAATATATCAATTCCGGGAAGTGGGACCTATGGGAGGTACCATAAATAATGTACCGATTTTGACGAATTTCAAAAGCCATGGTCCCACTATCAAAACAATGATCTGTGCAAAATTTCATCAAATTATCTATAGAATTGCGACCTATGCTTTGATTACATGGTTTACATTTGGGTCCAGCCAGCCAGCCAGCCGTCCAGACGGACGGACGGACATCGCTAAATCGACTCAGAAAGTGATTCTAATCCTATTGGTATACTAAAAAGTGGGTATAGGGCAAATATTTCTTTGCGTTACATACATCAGCACAAACTTATAATACCCTTTCCACCTATGGTGGTGAAGGGTATAATGATTAATTTGATGGGGGAGTAAAGTTAAATTTGTTTAACTTTTAATTTTTTTTAAAAAGTAAAAAAAATCGACTAGTACATGTAACTCAAAAAGTCGAGCCAATCGATAAAAACGGAGATCAGACATAAAATGAGCGATGTTAAATTAGTAAAAAGCGGCATCAAATTTCCAATCAACACGCAAAAAGTAAAATTTTGTTGACTTGTGTTATTAATGTTGTATGATTTAAAGTTGCATATCGTCATCTTAAAGACCAAATAACCTATCTGCAAAAATTTCAAAATTGAGTTTTTTATGGATTATTATTCCCTATATTATAACTTATATCTGTGAAAAATTTTGAACATCTAATATCACAAATGACCAAATTATTACAGTTTTTGTACCTAGAGGACCGTTACGCACATAAAAAAATTAAACTAAATCATCAAAAATCGCAATAAAAGTTTAATTTTGTTGCATAGTGTAATTTAAACAATCATTAAGTACTTTCATATGCTTAAACCAGTAAAAGAAACTATAACTGTAATTATTTAATTTATATAATATTTATACATATGTATACAAAAATTTAATTTATTCATACTAATTAGTACTGCAGATAGGTTATTTGGTTTCAGATTTTTGGAATTCCAAATAACCTAAGTGACATAACATAAGCTTTGTTTAGAAAAACAATATTTTTTTAACCGATATATATTTCTGGTTTAATTTTAATCTAAATACATAATTTTCGTTTAAATATTGCAAATAGTTCCAATTTTATAACGTTTTTTCCCTCCTGTAAACTTTTGAAAACTGTAGATGGGTTATTTCGTCTTTTAGGTGACGATATTTAACTTACATTTTTGTATAATTTAATATGATATGTATGACTAAAACTACGTTCCTTTGAACGATCAACTTAATTTTACGGTTATCCTAATTTATTCAGTGGACTCGTACGGCACCCACTTTGAAAGAGCTTTTCCATACCCAAATGTTCATTAACGTAGTATCCTTCCCTTTAATGTCTTTGTAATGGGTGTTTTTTTAGAGGTATAGAACTTCGAATTGAAATAAAACACAAGAAAATCGTTTTAATGTCCATCAATTTGGCTTTATTGGAAGGATAATTTTATGCCATTAATGTTTAAATATGATTTCGGGCATGTGGCCGCCGCGGCTGGCGCGAATAAAGCCAATTCTACAGGTCCAATTTTCAACTACTTTTTCGAGTATATGGGGCCGTATGTTGGCAATAACGCCACGAATGTTGGCTTCCAAGTCCCCTAACGTTTCTGGTTTGTTGGCGTAGACGAGCGACTTCACATATCCCCAAAGAGAATAATCCAGTGGTGTCAAATCGCACGATCTTGGTGGCCAATTGACAGGTCCATTCCGCGAAATTATGCGCTCATCGAATGTTTCCTTCAATAAATCAATTGTGACGTGCGCTGTGTGGCATGTAGCGTCGTCTTGTTGGAACCACAACTCATCCACATTCATGCCATCCAATTGGGGAGCAAAATAGTCGGTTATCATGGCTCTAAACCGGTCTCCATTTATGGTAACTGACTCTCCAGCATTATTTCGGAAGAAGTATGGCCCAATGACTCCACCAGCCCATAGAGCACACCAAACAGTCAGTTTTTGTGGATGTAATGGCGTCTCAAGGGTCTCATGTGGATTCTCTTCATTCCAAATGCGGCAATTTTGCTTGTTGACGTAGCCATTCAACCAAAAATGAGCCTCATCACTGAACAAAATTTTGCGATGAAAATCAGCATCGAGATCAATCTCATTTTCGGCCCATATACCAAAATCACGACGCATTGCGGCTTTAATTCTTGCACAAGCTGGATCTTGTAAGGTCGCAAGCCAAGATCTTTGCGCAAAATCTTCCATAAAGTTGATGGACAAAGCTCCAATTGCTGTGCACGGTGGCGAATCGATACATTCGGGTCCTCTTCAACACTTTGCTCTACAGCGGCAATTGTTTCTTCGGTGCGCACTGTTCGACGTCGCTGCGGATGTGTATTATCACATAGAGTAAACGTAGTGCGAAAACGATCCATGGTTAACCGAATTAAATGCTCTGATGGACGATTATGTCGACCATAAAATGGACGGAGCTTGCGGTAAACTTCGCGAACTGAAACATTATTTTCGAAATAAATTTGCACGATTTGCAAGCGTTGTTCTTTTGTCAACCTGTTCATGATGAAATAGCAAACCAAACTAAATATTAATCACTTGACAGCTGACAAAATGGCCGCCAGTTAAAAAAGTGATGCCAACTTAAAGTTCTATACCTCAATAAAAAACACCCGATAGTATCAGCTCTCTCGATCATCTTTACTTTACATGCATCCAAAATTATTTTCTAAATATTTTCGATGTTTTTGTCTTTAACAGCCTTCCACTGTGTTCATTGTACTCGGTGCACATTTCTTCGTGTTTAAACCACTTATTAACGACTGATTTTAATGGCGATTATTAGTCCGATTATTGCTCATCAAGCCATAAAATGTTAAACAAACTATATTCCTTTTCATAAGTTTTTTTTTAACTAACAAATTTTAGTAAAATTTATAGACGTATGGATTTATTACTATTAACAAAAAGTTTATACGAAATCTATATAAATAAAAACGAGCAATTTTAAATGTTATCATAATCAACTGTGTTTGCAACTTAAGTTATTTCTGCCGATATATGTATATTTAAATTGTATTTTAAATCACTCAAAGTGGTCATAAAGTGGCGCTAAGATTTGTACATTAGGGTGCACCTTACTTTACAAAAGTGCGAAATTGAACCATAACCCCCCCAGAAATGTGAAACACGCGCCGCATCCGCCCAGAAAGTGTTAAACTTTTTTGTATGGGGAAAAATGGGAGTTTTTTAGGTTTTGTCTAAATTTTTATCACAAAGAATTATTTAAAAAATTTAATGGAATATTAAAGAGAACTATAGTAGCTTTAAATAAAGTCATCAAAATTAAAAATCCCTGTAGCAGTTTTGGACTTATTGCAATTTTCCTCCGAAAATTCGTGTCATTGACGACACGCCTAAGGAAATGTAGCCAAACAATTTACTTAAGGATAAATACATTTCAAAGTAAGACATGATTTGCAATTCTATGACCTGTTGAGTTGAGTTTTTGGTAAAATATAACAGAATTTCTTAGTTTTTTTATATAGAAAAACTAAGGCCGGTTTCAAAAATAGTTTTTTTAATTTTTTGAAAATTATGTTCAACAAATATTTCAAATAATAAATGTTCTTTCCAGTATCATAAAGCAAACGGTTCAATTTCGCACTTTTGTAAAATAAGGTGCACCCTAGTGTATATTGTATAAATATGTTACAACGCATGCGATTTTAACGTACAAATTCCTTAACTTGTTATTTTTTATATTAATATATTTTTAACATTTTTGGTTTTGATTTCAGTAGCATGACTCATAATAACAAGTCCAAGTCAGCTGGTAACTTTCAGAGATATTAATTAATTTAAAAAAAAATACATAAATATGTACATATTAATAGAAATTATTTGTTTTTGTAAAAATCAATAACTTGTACGTTGTGTTTAGAAGTTCTAAAAACATTTTGACTTTATTTATATTTTAAATAGAGCCATTCGTAATATGTTTTAATAAATATGATTAAAAACGAAACTGACATCATCTAAACGTAGATTGATTCATAGCTTAGTGTAGTCAAATAATTTAAGAGAATTGTTTTAAACTTTCAGTTATTCCATTATTAAAATATTTTTAAGGTATTATCTAGTAGAATTATTTAAGTTTTTATTTTAAGCAGTCGATGCTATTAAATTTCGAATTTGTTTTGATCGACGACTCACAAATTAAGATAATTGACTAAGAATACAAAATAACTTAACTCGGTTGTCAACAAAAACTTAACTATTTCAACGTTTAGTAAATTTTCAATGAGTTGCCTAACAATGTATTGAGTATTGTGTATGAGAGTATTTCAAAATTTTTAAGAAACGCATATTTCAATATTTACTAAATTATTTGTACTTTTGATAGTCACACATCCAATAAAGATTATTTCTGCTTTTAATTCATTATTTTTCAAAATAATTCTAAATTCAGTTTAGTTTCTGCACAAATATTTTGTAATTTTATTATATATAATTTCATCCCTAAAAAATATGTTGCAAATTTTTTTACCTTTTTAAATGTTAAATTATAAGAATTATTACTAATTCTTAAAACTTAATTTTTTAAGATTATCAGTATAAAAATGTTTGGTTTGGAAGCTTTAAAATTCTGAAGAAAAACTGATGTATTATTTATGAACTGATTATATCTTGTAAAAGCGTTTCCCAATATCTATTAATTTACTTGCTTTGTATTATCCCTTTACTCCCTTTACTATTTTGGAAAAAGTTTTTTAGTGAAGCCTTTAGGCATTTAGCAAATTCATAAATTTATTGCTTAAAACTATTTGTTTTTATACTGCTAAGCTTGTATAATTGAGATGTAATCGTGTTAAATGT
Organism: Stomorhina lunata; assembly: GCA_933228675.1. Taxonomy (NCBI): domain Eukaryota; kingdom Metazoa; phylum Arthropoda; class Insecta; order Diptera; family Rhiniidae; genus Stomorhina; species Stomorhina lunata. Next base: position 78,212,661 of record OW121744.1, read on the forward strand.
TATATCTTTTCAGTTTCCTTAAAAGTGCTGGGCACTGGAAAATATATCAATCTAATTTTGAATAGAAAAATATTTTTTCTATAGCTGAAGTCTAAATATCTTGCCTTAAGTTGAAACAGCATGAAAATGGTGTTGTCGCAACGGCAGCGCGAGGAGCTGTGAGTAGTTTACAAAATGTTTTTATTACAATTGATTTTAATTGTTTAATTTTTTATTTTAGTAACCAAGCGATTGCCGATTATTTAGGCAGCAATGGATACTCAGAATCTTTAGAAGCATTCCGCAAAGAAGCTGATCTCAATGGTGATGGAGAAAAAAAATTCGGCGGTCTTCTTGAAAAAAAATGGACATCGGTTATACGTCTACAAAAGAAAGTAATGGAACTAGAGGCTAAACTTTCCGAAGCTGAAAAAGAGGTTATAGAAGGTGCTCCATCAAAAGCTAAACGTAGCCCCGGAGAATGGATACCAAGGCCACCCGAAAAATTTTCATTGACCGGTCATCGTGCCAGCATAACACGAGTAAATAATTAAATTGATTCAGAACATTTTTAGATTTGTATGTTTGTTAACATGTATTTGTTGCTCTTTATATAGGTTATATTTCATCCAATATTTAGCCTAATGGTGTCAGCTTCTGAAGATGCTGTAATAAAAATTTGGGATTTTGAGACAGGCGAATATGAACGCAGCCTTAAAGGTCACACAAATTCTGTGCAAGACATTGCATTTGATGCTCAAGGCAAATTGTTAGGTACGTAGAAACGGATAACACATTTCAGTGATAACTTACATTGATATAATTTTTATTATGTAATTCTTAGCCTCATGTAGTGCTGATTTATCCATCAAGTTATGGGATTTCCAACAGAGCTATGAGTGCGTCAAAACAATGCACGGCCACGATCACAATGTATCATCGGTTGCTTTTGTACCAGCCGGTGATTATGTTCTTTCTGCTTCTCGTGACAAAACCATTAAGATGTGGGAAGTTGCAACAGGGTTCGTATAAAATATTTTAATAACATTGCTTTAAAAGTCAACTGAATCACCGTTCACAATTTTATTTTCAGTTATTGTGTTAAAACATACACTGGACACAGGGAATGGGTACGTATGGTTCGCGTCCACGTTGATGGTAGCATTTTTGCATCATGCTCAATTGATCATACAGTTCGAGTTTGGTCGACAAATTCAAAAGACTGCAAAGTAAGTGTGTTGCGTCCTAATATTAAGTCTAGCAAATTTCACTTAAACCTTCTCTTTATATTAGGTTGAATTGCGCGACCATGATCATACAGTCGAATGTATTGCTTGGGCACCGGAGGCTTCTTCTTCAGCTATAAATGAAGCTGCTGGAGCTGATAATAAAAAGGGTCATCACCAAGGACCTTTCTTGGCATCTGGATCAAGAGATAAGACCATTCGTGTAAGTTTTCTTCTACTTTGTTGTTTAATGTTTAAATGCAAATATCAACTACATTTTTGTTGATTTTGTATATATCTAAAAATTTCTACGGAAATTAACAAATCAGAACCACTGGTGGATAGAGGATATATTTTGTATGATGTTTGTAACTCATATATACGTCAGAAAGCCACTATTAACTATAACGATTAGAATCACTTCCTAAGTTATATTAACAATGTCAGCAATTTGATAGCTAATTTAAATTTGGCATAGACATTTTAAAATCGGAACATTGTTTCAAGTGCCTTCTATCGTACTGCCTTCCAACATATTACGGTATGTGATGGAAATCGATCGATTTCAGATATATTTTTGAGATAGTTTTCCCCTATTTCCGCAAAAAACAAAAAATAAGCTAAATAGAGATAAAACATTAGATTTGGGAAAATAACCGAAAATAAATCTAGAGATAAATGAAAAATATGTGTAATTTTTATTGACATTCTGGCTTGAGCGACTTTCGTACTTGTTTTTTAAATTCGATTTTTGAATATTTTGAACTGAACATTTTATTATGTTTGTTCCTTTACTTTAAAGAAGAACCCCAAACTTACTCAAGAGTGTTCCCGTACAAAATTTTCAATACAAATTTTTGTTTTTTGAGTAATTTTTGATATTTTCGCACTGTTTTTGGGTAGCTTCGTTAGAGTTCGGGAACAAACATATTCAGCCTAACCACAGAATATATAAAGTCGAGGAAAAATTAAGAAAGTCGCCTTTAAAGTAGATTTTTTTTAATCAAATATATTTTTATATGAATATTTTTTGTAAAAAACGCACATTTTATGTACAGGCAACACTACGACCGCCCGCAGCCGCATGCCGCGTGTATTGGCCTTGTACCTTTAGTTTTTAAAGTTTTAAAATTTAATTTAATTTCAAAATAAAGTCAAGTTTTTAGGTTTAAATTTTAAAATGGATCCTTTTGTTTAATCGGAATATTTGTATATATTTGTATCACACATTTTGCAAACACTGAAAAAATCATTTAATAATTTCCTAAATTATTCCCTATTGACGTAAATTTAGAAGTTACAGAAATAAAAGCAAATTATTTTTTTTTTAAATAGACCTCTTACAATCTTCTCGATATTTACTTTTTATTGGAATGTGTAGTCTTTTTTATACACAATATATATTTTTATTTTTTAAGGTCTGGGACGTCAGTGTTGGTTTGTGTTTATTTGTTTTGTCCGGCCACGACAACTGGGTGCGAGAATTAGCATTCCATCCTGGTGGTAAATATTTAATATCAGCCAGTGATGATAAAACTATTCGAGTTTGGGATCTACGTAATAAACGATGCATGAAAACGCTTTATGCTCATCAACATTTCTGCACTTCAATTGGTAAGTGATATTAAATTGTATAAACAGATAAAAAATTATTTTTATTATTAAAAATTATTATTATTATTTAAAAAATTATATTTATTTCAGATTTCCACAAAACACATCCATATGTTATATCTGGTAGCGTAGATACAACGGTTAAGGTTTGGGAATGTCGTTAAGCTAATGATAGATTTCTAATTAGAATGGGGCGATACATATGGCGTTTGTTAATTTGTGGACCCCAGGAGAAGATATATACATACATAAATAATACAATTTAAGAGCTACAATTTACTTCAATTACTGCAGAATATACACATAACATAACATACACACACAACATATACATTATTAAAAATATACATATATTTATTGATTATAATTTTATTTGAATACAAAAAAAAAAACTAAAACTAAATAAAGATGGATCTCTCTCTCAGATTCGTCAATATTAATTATTAGATATAAATTACATTTAAAGATAATGGAATCATCGTATATGTATTTGCTAAAAACAAATTGCTAAATTTTCCCACATTTTTTATTGTCGTTTGGCGTAAATTCATATTCGATTGGGTTGTAACTCGGAATATTTTGCTGACACTCGACATCTTCAACGTTACTATGTAAGTGGTAATGAAAGCAAAAAAACAAAATATGTAATATATTGCTGGTATGTTTGAGTCAGCAAAATTAAGAATGTTTTCTCCCAAATTTGAATAATAAGTATTGAGTAGAACTCGAATCAAATATTATGTACGTACGCCTTATAATTAATTGTAATCACCATTTGTTTAAGTTATTTTTTGCTTGCTGGAATTTTATTTTTCTGTAATAATTATTAAACCTAAACTACCACAATTAGATTTATGATTTTATACGAAACTTAAAGAAAATGTGTCTCTTAAATTCAAGTTCAAGTATAAAGTTTAAGTTAATATTAGTTCGTAGTAATGTAGTTTTTTTCATTAGGGCGAGTTTTAATATATATTTCCACTAATGCTATCAATGAAATTAATCATTCAAATTGTATGCATTATTAATGTAATGGCTAAGTAAAACGAACGGCCGCAACACACAGATCCTCTTACGATTCTGCAATTAAACAGTTATTGTGACGAGTCCCTTCAATAGCCAAAGTGTCTACTACACGTTGACTCTCTATGGTTGAGGTCTTGCCCTCTCCCTAGTAGGAAGTCCGTGTGCGGTGAGGAAGTAAGCCGATTGACACTCAGACTCTTGAAGAAACTCGTAACATCGCCTTCTTCTAGATCAACAAAAATATTTAATGAGTTCAGAGATTTCGTTTAACTGTATTATATGTTGAGCACCCCAAGCTTACAAGCTTTATATAAAAGTTAAAATGTTTAAAAAAATTGTATTAAATTAATAACTTTTAATATAATGTAATTGATTTATTTCAACTAATTGCTGATGAACTGTATTTTTTAATTGTTATTTTCTTTTGGTATGTACGGAAAAGAAATAAATCAAAGTAAAACTTAATTAGTTGATATTTTACCTTGATAACCTTTTTTTTGAAATGTTCAAATCCCGGTATAAAGGCGGAATGAAAATATAAGAGGATTAAAAAACAAACCTTTTTTTTGTTTTATTTTTTTAACGTATGTATTTATTTTTTTTATAAAAAGACTTTCTTTCACATCTACAAAATTATTGTTTAATGTTAATTTGAATTTAAAATTTCGACTATATAAATTTTTTGAAGCTCTCTAGACGTAGATATTGCTATATTTTATTTGCATTAGTAATTCGTTAAACTGTTAAAAATTATAGAAAATAAAAATAAAAAATGTACACCTTTAGAAAAGCTTTAATAATACTATCTGTTTCACCGCTCTCCATTCTTAATTACTTAACGAATTAAGAACAAATATAAAGTACACATATAGTAAATAATGACGGCGTATATCTAATACCCTCTATATTACATTTTGCCAAAATGAGTTGATTGCGAAATACGTATAACGTAAAACAAATCCATTTTTGTTTACAATTTGTCAAACATTTTAAGAAATATCAAATACTTAAATTTGATACCGCAACTGTTACGACTTTAATAGTAAGTCACAAAATAAAAAGTTTTTCAACATTTATTTTTTCGAGCAAAAAAGTTATTTTTAAAATTTGTTTTTGAGCAGAAATAAAAGATGTTTTAGCTGGTAAATCAAGCATCAAAAATTAATTCTATTTCTAATTAAAAAAAATATAAAAAAATTTACTTAGGTGAAAAAAGGGAATCGAAAATTACAATTATTTTCTGTCCCTGATTGTAACAAATTGTTAACTTTTTTTTTGTAATTTTAAACTGCAAAATAACGCAAAATCTCATCTTTGCTAAATAATATACATATAAATTAGACAGTAGGATATTAAATATAGGCCGTCAATATACAACTTTACAATTGTAAGAATAAATAAGAAATAATTTAATATATATTACCTATTTTGAAAATTATTAAACTAAAAAAAAACAATATTTAGAACTACCATTACACAACAATTCAAAGATATTAAAAAATAAACACTTTTTTCCCCAACTGAAATGCTATATAAATTTGGACATTATTATAATTACTTAATATTTATAATGATAAAATAAAACTTACGAACAAAATGTGTAATAAAGTTTGTAATTACAATATTAAAATTAATAAAACGAACCATAATTAAAAACAAAATTATGTTGATAAAATTTTAATTTCGATTTTATATGCCGAAAAATCATCGTGACTTTATAGGATTGAATACAAAAATACAAATTTTAAGCTTTTTTATTATGTTTTAGAAAATGGTATTTGGCCTCGTGATCTCAGTAACTCATTAAAATGCATTACCGTAGTCATTATCGACATCTTTTCTGTTGTGCCCACCGATCTACTCTTCTTAAGAGTTACAAAATATCAATTACCTGAACTCTTGACAGCGAAGACGATAATTTAAGTTTAATCGCTTTTACCATTTCAGTTTTATAATTTTTCTCCCCATGTAAAATTATAATAATGTCCTTAAATATTTTAGGTGATTTTGTTTAAATCTTATTTCAGTTGTCATATGTTAGAAATTCGTATTACCGTTGTCATTATCGACATTAAAATTAAGTGCACAAAATTTTCCTTTTTAACAAATTACACTGTGAAAAAACCGTAGAAGAGGAAAAAATCTTTCAAAACTTGGCATACGAAATTGGAGAATATGCGCACAAGATAAAGGGTGTCCCAACTAGAACGCGATTTTTAAATTTTAAATAAATCACAGATATTTAAAAAATAAATCGTGAAACTTAATTATATCGTGAAGTAGACAGAATGAGGTTGTGTATGGAACAAGATATCGGGCAGCCGCGGCTTTGCTGGCACACACGCGATCTTTTAATGAAATTTTCAATGACTTTTTTGCACAAATGCTGCGGTATTTCATTCCAATTTCCTCTTTTAAGGCTTGAGTCGTCGTTGGCTTATTCGCGTAAACCATCGACTTCAAAAAACCCCAAAGAAAAAAATCTAAAGGTGTTAAATCGCACGATCTAGGCGGCCAATTCTGGTCTCCAAAACGCTAACACGACCGGGAAATGACTGATGTAGCAATTAAATTGTTTCTCTGGCTATATGACATGTGGCGCCGTCTTGTTAAAACCACATGTCCTCCACATTCATTTCTTCAATTATAGGCAAGAAAAACTGGTTATCATTTCACGATACCGAACATCATTGACTATTTGTGTAAAGATTCGAGTACGCTGTTTTTTTTTAGTTTAGTTCTAGTTTTCGAGATATACCGTCATAAAAAATGGAGAAGGTTGCACAATAAATATTGGCGCTAAGTAACTAAGTAAAAAAAAAATGTTTTTAAACTACAAAAATTTACATTTTCAAAAATTGATTTAAATCTCCATAATCCAGTTATGCACTTATTATTAACATACGCTTTTAGGAAACGAAGTACAAAACAAGCCCTAAACGATAAAAATCCACCCACAGCTTCTATATATGTATCTGTGGCTTGGTGCTAAAGTGTCAATGTCCAAAAAAGTAGTTTTGAGAAAATTTGATTTAAAGTTTTTATTTTTCATAGTAACATTGCCCAGAAAAACCCTTTCAAATCTTTTCTGATTTAAATTAGAGATTAGCTGTTGGAGTCAAATAAAAGAGGGTAAAGAAAAGAATCTAATGCAACGATTAACTCAAAACAGCAAAAAAGTTCATAAAATTTATGATATCCAATAAAAAATATTACTTAAATGAGAAAATGTTAGTTGCTTGTGTGTAAAGAGTAAATACTTTTACGTATGATTTTAGTTTAGAATGTCGTCAATTTTATAAACTTTAATTTTACTGTAGTGTATTACACTAAGATTCCAATTTATTACAATTATTTTTTATTGTAATAAATAGGTTTTTGATAAAACCAAAAAAATGTTGTTGGGGAAACCTCCTCGACGCGTTTCGATGGCTGGACAGAATAAATACGAATTATTGTGTCCAACAAATATCAACATAAAGCGAAGATTATCATCTGAACAGAAACACACAAAATTTTTCAGTTTTATCTTTTCTTTATTTCCCGATATTGGGTTACCTTCTTTGAAAAAGGGATATTAGAGAGAGGCAAAAGGTGGTGAAAAGGAGATATAAAGCTTTATATTATTTATTTATTATATACTAACCAACTAAGCCACATGTAACTAGAAGATGCTGTAGAAAAATTTTGGATTGTCATTTTAATTAAGAAGTCTTCACACAGAATTCATGTCTTGACAAGCCGGCATTTAAATCATCAAGAATTCTAATTTTAAATTCACTTGAGTACTTATTGCGTGTCATTACTAAATATGATGAAGGCCTGGAAACTTATTGATAAATGCTTTGAAAATGTTAACAATTGTAAAAAATACAGCATTTTTAAATTTCATTGGATTTCAAAATCACGTAGTAATTTGCAGAAATAAAAAAAAATAAAAATTATAACCTGTTGAGGTTAAAGCATGTTTTAGAATTCCATGCGCTTCGTTCTTTCACGCTATTCTCCAATTTCGTAGCCAAGTTTAAACGATTTTTTTCTACTTGGTCTTTCTGTCGAAGTTTCGAACGTCCTCTTTTTACATTAAGGAGTGGCTTTTCAGGAGTAACTTATTAGCCCGACGTCCTTACCCGTTTTTTTACAGTTCTCATAAGAGAACTCGCGACACTTTTTAGCTCACTACTTTAACGGGTGTTAACGTAGCTAACCAGGCGATACCACGGGGAGGTCAGTGTCCACAGTTAAGATGAGGGATAGACCAAGATAAGTCTGGGCTTACCAAATTAAGACCAATCAGACCAGTTGCTTGGTATCCAACATCCCCTACATCTATCCGCAACATTAAATTTACAGATTCTCACGAGGGAACGAAAAAATCTTTTACTTTTAGATTTAAATAATTATAAAGATTGTATTAAAAATTATTTATTATTTATTTTCTTCGTCTTTAGAGCTGAATTCATTATCTACATTATTTTTTTCGTTGGAAAGTTGATCTTTGTCTAATGAGCTGGCATCATCATTTCCCGTTTCTTTTTTGTTCTCGGATTCAGAATTACTATTTTCGTCTTCACTTGTAGTAACGGTATCTTTCTGATCTGACCGTTTTGGTTTTTTAACCCGACTCTTTTTCTTTAGTCGTTTTGCTCGTTTCTTAGCCGTCTTTTCTTCAGCTATTTTACGATTATCTTCTAGCTTTTGTTGATATTCATCGTCCAATAGTTCTTGCTGACTTTTAGACTGTATCATTTTTTGTCTTGCATATTCTTTACGTCTTAAATGTCGATATACGTGAAATTCACCTGAACCAGCACCAGCGCTAGATCCCATAACGTTCCGCACAAATGTTGGCACTCCCTGCATAAAGTCTTTTTCTTTCCTATGTTCTGGTATTATAACTGGTTTATCCTAAATGAAAATGTATAAATTTACTAGAATCGATAAGAATTTAATTTTTACTGACCGGATTCTTCATAAGTTTTTCCAATTTCAATCGCTGTAAATCAAGGGCTGACTTTACGATAGGTTTAACTTTCTTTTCCTCATCACTATTATGTTTCGCATCTTGCTTACTTTCCTGTTCTCGTACTAAATTCTTTATAAGAGACATTTAAAATATTTTCCATAAACAAAACAAACTTTAATCCGTATTTATTTCAACATTTATATAAAGCGCTGCGTTGTTTATTTTTATTGTATCACGTTTACATTAGATAAATATTCGTGATGCCTGATACATTGTGTCTAGACCTGATGTTTTTACATTACGATCATTTTTATTAGCATATACTAGAGTTTTTCATTCGGAAATTCCCGGGATCCCGCTGATTTTTAGGGAAAAAAAGCCTGGAATTTTTCGGAGAATTTCCAAGATTTGTTTGTCATTAATTTTTACATATAATTAAAGTTCTTAATATACATTTTTTATTTAACCAGAAAACATAAAAATAAAGAAATCAAATTTAGGGATAAGACCATTAGTTGAAGAGAAATATTAAGTGTTTTCATGTAAACGCTTAAATTTCCCATTTGTGCAATTATGTAAATTTATGAGACGCTTTTTATGAAATCCCTTTTTAGGAATTAGTGCAGTTTTTGACAGCTAATTTTGTCATAAAAAAATTTAAATAATTTAAGAAAATAACAAACTTTTTCAATTCAAAAAAAGTAAATCAAAAAAATAAGTTATACAATTTTTTGAAGCTGTTGCAGTTTCCGATTTTTCGTAAATTGTAAAGTTTTACAAAAATATAAAAATTTGTGTTTTGTTTTAATTATTTTTAGAAAATCTTAGGCTAGCAACAAAACAAGAAAATTAACTTCTAGATTTAATTAATATCAATGGAAATGTGGTAAGAACGTTATAATGAGAAATCCCTAAAGTTAAAATGAAGAATGTTTCTTTTAAAACATTCTTCATTTAAAAGAAACCAAATTATGTACATAATTTTCTAACATTCAAAGTATTTGGGAAAAATTTAAAACACTTTAAATTCATACCCTGAAAAAATGATATGAATTGATTTTTACCAACCCTTCGATAACTTTAATTCATTGTGTGTAAAATTTTATATACATATATGTAAATATAACCCTAAACATAAGCCCCTATAAACAACAGGGCAAGTGCAGATGTTTTATAGATTCCTTTAGATAACCTCGTTGTAACTTTCAGCATAACCACATGTCTTCCAGTCAGGCAGTGTCATGTTCTGATTGATACATCGGGTCTTGATAGCGACAGTAATCTGTGAGAACATTTCCTATATCAGTCTGGTATTAAACTAATACTGAAAAAATTGAACAATTGTGTTTAGCGAAAACAAGTAAGAAAGTGCTATAGTCGGTCATATACGGACGGACGGGCTGACATCGCTAAATCGACTCAGAAAGTGATTATAAGCCTATTGGTATACTAAAAGGTCAGCACAAACTTATAATACCCTTTCCACTTATAGTGGTGAAGGGTGTAAAAATTACAAGAACTTCTGATATTTATGAATATAAAAACGACGAAGTCAGCAATGTTTCTGTTGCTCTATCTGGAGAACATTACTAATAAGAGAGTAATTTGTTGCCAATTCATGCATTTTTTCATGGAAACTGAACACTTGTGCACTTTTTTCCGGTGGAAAAAAAGTTTTTTTTTTGGTCAATTGCGATCGTTTTTCTTATTCCTTAATAGAATAAGTTCGTATACTATTCTTACATTGATCATTTACCCGTTTTTACTTAAATTGGCTGACAAAATCACTTTTGCATTTTTTAGCGGTGATTAACACCGAAAGATACACTGTTTGGTCTCACGAGTGCTGAAGTGGATCCACGTTTGCTCCACGGTTACGAAACAGTGCAAAAGTTTATTCACATTGATGTTGAACAACGCCAAACATACCTACGAAATTTACAAACGGCTGTTTTTGTGGTTGATTGAATATTCTGTTATAAAAGTAAAAGATAAGATGAATTTAAATTTTTCTTAAAAACTATTATTTATTTATCAATTTTTATCCCCTTCAAAGGGGGAGTTTTTTCCAATCCTCGAAGCAGTTCTGATATGCACTTTTTGGTATGCTCTTAAGCTCTGTCAGCGATTTTGTTTATATCTCTTCAATCTTGGGAAAGGAGAAAATCACAGGGGGTCAAATCTGGTGAATATGGCCAAAAAATTACGAACAAGCAATAACGAGTGAGCAGGTGTATCGTCGAACGTTAGGAAGAAAATTCAGCAGATAACCGCCGAACACGCAAAAAACTTGTATACTAGAGTGGTTCAAAAAAAAAGGCCAGTAGCTTCGATATATGTGTCTATTTTACGAACTCTTAATAAAAGATGCTTCAAAATGTAGATGCCCTTAGATTTGCAAAAGCACATCGATTTGATGAAGATTAAGTATTCTGGCATGCAACCCAAAAACACAGTGCCCAGTAGAGTGGTTCGAAAAAAAAGTTGAGTCAGTCACCCCCTAGGATTAAAGATAATGTAAAAATAATTCTAAAAAATGTGTTTTTATTTCTTTACCACGCCTACAAATACCTCCTTTTTAGTATTTTGTTAACTGTGTCGCCATCTTTAGTCCGATCATAACACTTTATATATCGCTGTTCACGGCTGTATAAGGGCTACATTTCTCACTTTGTTAGTTTCTTACTACCACGTCAATTTCTAGTCATCATTTTTCAAAATTCTATTCGCTAATCAAATCGAGTACAAATCTAGTTTTTTGAAAATTATGACTATAAATTGACGTGGTAGTAAAAAACTATCAAAGAGAGAAATGTAGCCCTTACAGAGCCGCGAACACCGATATATAAAATGTTATGATCGGACTCAAAATGGCGACACAGTGAACAAAATACTAAAAGGGCGGTATTTGTAGGCGTGGTAAAAAAATATTTTTTTTTAAATTGTATTAGCATTACCTTTGATCCTAGGGGGTGACTGACGCAACTTTTTTTTTGTATGGAAGGCGAACCGCTCTAGTGCCCAGTGAGGGTTGTGTACTTTAATTCGTACGAATTATCCAACTAGTAAAAGTTCTTGATTAGTTATGTAAAACTTTGAAGTTAGCGGACTGATTTAGGTCAAAGCTTTAACAATGATTGTCAATGTATACAAGCCTTAGAATTATAGGGTGTATATCTTAGTTTTAGATACATACGTGAAATATATAGCTTTTTAATGGATGGATATCAGCTTAGTTAACTAATTAAGATGAATACTTCAATAATAATATTTGGGATGTATTGTTCTTTCGATCTGTCCGATGGATGTGTGGAATGTTTTTCTCTAGTTCTTTGTGCAATTATAACGTGATTTAATTGATCAGCATTAAAGTGATTCCCGGTCGGGGTTATATGGGAGATTTCACTAAATGTGAACCGAGCTCGACCATTTTCAATACCGAACTTTTCAAGAGATCAGAAATACTTTTGTCAAATGTTCTCCCTGAAATATCGCTAAAACACTAAATTATATTTACCACAAATTACCGAATGCATCAGAGTTTAGGTAATCCCCTGCGAAGTACGCTATTAAATTTTATCAAAGTAAACATCTGAGATATTGACAAAACAGGAGCTCCAAAAACTTGACTACAACAGAAAAAAGGACAGACATGTAGACGGACGGGCGGACAGACAGGTAGACGGACGGACAGAAAAACAGACGGACGGATAAACAGACGGACGGACAAACAGGCAGACGGACAAACGTCGCGAAATCGATATTCCTGCCGATTCTGAGTCGATCGGTACAATTTGAATGGTATTCATAATCAGATTTGTAGAGTTTATACATCAGATTTTAGGAAATCCTCCCACAAAGAAAATTTTCATGTCAAATTTCATCACAATCGGTCCATAAACACCTGAGATATCGCTGAAACAATACTTACAAAATGTCAACAAAATTTCTTAGACACGTACTTTGGGGAATTTGCTGCACATCACAAGTAGTGTTTTGGCGATATCTCAGTTGTTTATGGACCGCTTTTGATAAAATTTAATAACGTGCTTGGCGGGAGAATTTCCTAAAATCTGATATAAAATGTATGTATGTCCGTGCTAAAGGAGGATGGTTTATCCTATCTCTGAATTTCATTTTTTCAACAAACATTCTCTAATGCGCACTTTGGGCAATTTGCAAAACATCAAATTTAGTGTTTTGGCGATATCTCAGTGGTTTATGGACCGATTTTGATAAAATTTTACAGAGTGCTTTGGGGAACCATTTCCTACAATCTGATACATAATATTTCATCACATGTACACCAGGAGTATCTTTTTTCTCTTGTTATTTAAAAGTGTGTTTCAATAAAAAATTTTTAAATTTTCGTCTAATTTTTGGTATTTTTTCGATATTTTCGGTGTTTATAAACCGATTTTAATGAAATTTAATAGCGTTCATTGAGGGTGAATTTCCTAAAATCTGATATATAATTTATGTAGGTCCATCCTCCAGGGGCTTCAGAAACTTGATTTCAACAGACAGACAGACGGACATCGCTTAATCGATTCTCCTCTGATTCTGAGTCGATCGGAATAATTTTTATGGGGTCTACGATCACTAATAAAAAAATTACAAACGGAATCACAAACTTATAATACCCTTTCACCTATTGGTGAAGGGTATAATAATTCTAATTTTTTATTTTTTACCACGCCTACAAATACCGCCCTTTTTTTGTATTTTCTTAACTGAGTCACCATCTTTAGTCCGATCATAACACTTTATATATCGGTGTTCACGGATCTGTAAGGGCCACATTTCTCTCTTTGATAGTTTTTTACTGCTACCCTCAATGTTAATAGTTTTTTACAACCACGTCAATTTCTAGTCATAATTTTTTTAAAATTCGTACCCAGTAAAAACTATCAACATTGAGGGTAGCATATTTCTTTAGAAAAGAAATCACCATTAATTAATAGAAAAACACATTTGAAAAATTTTATGTACAAAAAATACATTATAATAAAATCATGATCCTGGCAACTCTGATAGAAATTCACCTTTCATTCAGAAGCGTTGCCAGATATCATGTAAATAATTACAAATTTTTCAACTCTAATTTTCGTTAACAAATTTATGTTGGCAATTTCGTCGCTCAGACGAAATTTCATAAAAATCGGAGTCGGCTGCTCATTGTACGAGAACGCATGAAAGGAAGAGTTTAAATTAAGTGAAATTAAGCAATTTTTTTTGTGAAAAAGCGTGTTAAATATCTATGATTCCAATTAGGATAACAATTGGAAGACCTTTGTGAAGAATCTTTACTCTGCAGAAGAAATAAATAAAAGTTTTTTTTTGTACATTATTAACTATTTCTGTGAAGCATAAAATCTTGTGAGAGAAGTTGTGTAACATCGAATTCCTTAAATATCAAAAAATACCTACATTTTACTATAAAATTCGTTGAAAATCAAATAAAATGGCTTTGGAAAATGATAAGAATAAAACTAAATCCGATGATATTGGATCTAGCGAAGGAGATAAGAAAATAATAAATGAAAAGACTGGTCTTAAGGGAGATACAAATGATTCAAAAAAGAAAGGTTCGTATATAAATCAAGTGTAAGATATATGTAAATGCAAGACAAGCAACCGGACCCCTAGTTCATTTTCCGACTGACAAGAAAAAAAAATTGCACTTCACCCCCTACGTCACAGATAGACGGTAAATTGTTATCGTGACATGGACAATATAGGAAAATGAATCAATTGATTTTCCAATTATTATTTAAACAAAATAAAAAAGAATTTTATGAAGAACATTTTAAATTTGGAAAATAATCACATAACATCAATTACGTAATTGTCTTTTAATGTTTTTTCTGTCTATGTACCTCGTGTATTGCAGTTTTGTAAAATGTTTTATTTTATAAATCACAACTGAAAATGTAATTTTGTTATAGATATTTCAAATTATACAATTTAATTTTGAAGTTAATTTTCTTTGTATTCTTCATACAATCTGCTGTTGGTATAATATTAAAATCAAAAGTCTTGCGGGTTTAACCTACAATAGGCACGTGCTTATCTGTGATTTACAATGCACCCTCTGAGCAAGTAAATTTCTTTTACATTTGCATCTGAACCCTTATAATAAACTCCAGGGGAACAGTGAAGACAGTTTCTAATAACAAGGTCAAACTGTTTAATTACAATTAATTAAAAATTTGTACGAGTTTGGAACAATAGCTGTATCAAACAAATATTACAAGAGATAGCCGAGCGGGAACAAGTCTAGTTCAACTGAACTGCATCGATTTTTTTTAATTTTTTTTTCCTGTTAGGGGCTTTATATAGCTTTTGTTTGGCAGGGTTTTTGTGGGTCGGAAGCTTTTGGTTTGGGAGATATAGTGCTTTAATGTCCAGAAATATAAATCGAAAAACATCTCTTATTTTTGCACCGATAGTAACATTATGTACCTATATCATGTAAAAGTGCTCCAAAGTATCTTTCAGAAGAGGTATATCAATCGACTTTTAATTAACCCATTAAGGACTTATAAAGAAAAATGTTAAATTTTACCCTTGGTTTTTGTACAGAAATGTCCATATCGAAATAAGATGCCAACATTTTAAGCTTTCATTTGGTACTAATAGTCAGCCAAAATCTTTAAAGATAATAGAGATATTGAGGTTTAAATTTTATTTTTTTTTTTTTATTTTTCAGATTCAAAGTCTAGTTTAATTGAAATATGTACAAAACTTAATTTTAAGAATAGTAGTTTAAAAATTTTTTGCAAGCAATTTTTTTGGAAATAACTTTTCAATATGAATTTTTATTTGACTTTAATTTTAAATGTTGAAACAAAAATGAAGGAAGCGCCGCAGGAATAGAAATAAAAATGTGAAAAGCGATGTAGGCGAAAAATTATTTAAAAAAAATCCCGTGATTTTTTTTTTAAATACTCGTATATTTTTCATATTTTATTTTACACTATTATTCTTAAAATTAAAAGTTTATTATGGGCCATAAAAATGACTAAAATCGGTGCATTTCAGTTAAACTATACTTTGGAAATGAAAGATAAAAAAAAAAACAATTTTAACCCTCGATATATATGTTATGTTTAAAGATTTTGGCTCACTATTAGTTCCAAATGAAAGCCAAAAAGGTTGGCTTACTTACGTATATATGTATGGTTTAAGTCATATCAATTTAACATTTTTGTTAATAATTCCTTAACGGGTTAATTAAAAGCCGATTGAGATGTTTCATTTGAAAGATATTTCGGACCACTTACATATTGCAATTATATATTGCAACTATCGGTGCAAAAATAAGAGAGATATATCGATTTGTATTTCGGAACTTTAAAGCACTATATCTCCCAAACCAAAAATTTTAACACTATTATTCTTAAAATTAAAAGTTCTTTATGGGCTATACAAATTTTTAAGATCGGTGCAGTTCGGCTGAACTAGACTTAAGCCTAATTTATTTTACATGTACGCAATATAATGGTTGCTTTTGTCTATTAAACTATTTTCTAAAATTTTCTGTTCTTAAGCTTTTGCTTTTGAAATAATGAACCTTAGAGTAATATATCAAGAGAGCCTACAAAATGTAGAAGCACGGATTAGTGATGGGAAATGAGATTTTCACTTTGGTATCAGCACCTAGATAAATAGCGCCAATTGAATGGATTTGAGATTATTTCAAAAATATTTGTTTCTTTTATTTTAAGACCATTTCCGACAGAAGCTTCTTCCCAGTAGCGTTAATCATCTAGGATTTATTTCAATTTAAAGTTTTATACCTTAAAAATACCTAGTATGATATAAAATTCCATTTGTAATTTTCGAAATATCGGAAAACATATATTCGTCCAATGAGTTATTAGTTTTAACCACTTCAGACCAAAAAGTACAAATATTTTCATTTACCAGAGGCTTAAGCTCTTTAACACCCGCCAATGCCCTCTACTGAGAGTTTATAATTTCAAGATTTTGCCTTTCATTTGGATACATTTTTAACAGAAGTGGTATAATACTGTTAGTTCACCAGAAATATTGTTACAAAAAATTAAAAATACTTGTAGAAAAAAAAACTAGTATTCAGTCTTACATTCAATTATCCATAACATTTTGACTGATAATAATTTTTTTTTGTAATTATGAACACTAAGGAATATATTTTCGAAGAGGAAAACAGTTTTTATTTTTTTTTTTCAAAAAAAGTGCGCTTTTTGTTCAACATCTGGTTGAAAATATATATTTATATTTTCAGCAGTTTTTATCTAAGATAAAAATAGCGTTTTTAGAATAAATTCCGTTAAAAAATGACACCAATATTTTTACAGGCCCGAAAACCATTCAGAAAAAGTATGATATCCAATAATCCAAAATAAATATGGCCCAAATAAATATGGCTTTTACGGGAGGAAATATTTAATATAATGTTATATATAAAATTCGTATTTTTTGATCCGCTATTCAAAATTACATTTTTATTATTTCAATATGTTTTACAATATGTTAAGAATATTTAAAGATATTTATGGGAAAATGCATGGTAAAAATAATAAAAACAACATATGGAAAAATCGTACGTTCGTGACCCGAACATGCGCGACCGTAACTTAAGCCAATTAAACAAAAACCAATAGAGATACTTTATTTTCAAAATACTGGATAGAGCCACATTAACACACTTTTAATATAAATCAATCACTCTTGAATATTCCGTTTCATTTCGCAGATTTTTATATTTCACTGCTGTCAGCCAAAGTTGACTTCTATTTTGCGTACGTACCGAACCGCATGTTTATAACTATTATTTTGAAAACTTGAACTCAATGAAATTCATATTTTACACTAAGCATAGAGCTACCAAAATGCTATCGAATAGCAAAAAAAAAAAAAAAAAAAATACAAGGAAAAGTTTTGTTTTCTGTTTTTTTGTACATCAAAATAGTACGAAAGTACGTTCAGGGCCCTAGGAAATACCCATATGCTATTAATTCTTAAACTTCTGATTTTTTAGTTTGAAGAAATTTAGAACATTAATGTAAAAAAATTGTGATTTATTGGATTTTATAAAATATTATTTGCAGTACTTGTACAACTTATTAACTTCAAACCTACTTAATGTTGAATAACCCTCATTTATCAGTTTTTGAGATAAGAAAATTTTTTAAGTTATCCTTTGATTGAAATATAAGTATGTATTATACATAGTATGACATTAACGACTTTTTTAAGTTCAGTTCGAATAAACGTTTTTTTATTAATTAAAAACCAATTTCGTGCAATAAAAGCTGCTAAAAGAATTATGTGAAAATAAGAAAATCCTAACATATTTCAAATGAAACTTTAATATCTAAAATTCTGTGATGATTGTTTTGCTGTTTGAAATGTACAAGCGACATATTGCAAAAAGTAGTAGAAAAAACTAAATCTTCCTAAACTGATAATTGCTAAGTGGTGGCTCTATATACAGTTGCGGTAAAAACAATAGCACCAGTTTCATATTTTTGGTTTGACCACTTATATCTTTTAAACTAATGGAACAATTTTTATATAAAATTTGTATAACATGCAGGGTTTATTACCATAAGAAAATTGTTCCCACGGCAGTCGGTTCTTCGTACCGGAACGACTCAGAAATCTTAGGATTCTCGGAAATCTTAGGATTCTGACCAAGGACTGCCACTTCTGCGATATTACCAACAATATCGCAGTTACAACAACAACCATAAGAAAATACATATATCATTCTATCATATTTACTCTTTTACTTATGATTTTCATTAAGGATTTCATTAATTTTATAAACTTTAGGTATAACAAGATATATTATAATGAAGGTAATTTCAGTTTATGTTACTAAATTTAATTTCACTTTCTGACAATTCTAAGGGTTCTGACATTTCAATAGAAATAAAGCTACCATATTATGTTAAGTCCATGATAAAAGAAATTAGTAAGGTATAACCGTTCTCTCTTTTGTCAGCCATATTAATTTTCTGACGTTTGATCGAATTATTATTTTCTTTTCTCAAATTATGCTACCATACTACTTTTGAAAATCCCAGTTTCTGTTTGCTATTATACTATAAACACAATCACGACTGCAGGCTACGGGCTACAACCTGTTAAAATTAGAATACATTCATTCAAATAGAAATCATTTTTTTAAGCGTCGGCATAGCCACACGACTACCGACTACCGTTGTAGTGTAGACAAAAAAATATATACATTTTATATATAATATAAAATGTATATTTATATAACTCTAACTCAATAAAAGTAAAATTTTACGCTGTTATAACTAACACGCTACATATGCTAGAGCTAAGTAGTTTATGATATATAAAAGCCCAGTATATCCTGTATAAAATTCATTATATAAAAGACCATACTTATGTCTATATTATTTTAAGATATGCTCATTTTAATAAACAAAGTCGGTTGTAAAAATAAGTTTTGAGTATATGAGCTCTTAATCTTTATAAATCGGAAGAATGTATATCATTTGAATGATACTTTCAGTAGCTTTTGTTTGATATACCAGTTTATATCGGATATAAACTTCTAAAGTTATGCCGTATAATTTTTGAAATTTAAAAATCCCATAATTCTCATACTATAAAAGATTACACCAAAATCTATCCATAAGAACATATTTGAAGATAAGTTTTTTAAAAAGAAGCTGAAGAAACTGTTACATAAATTATAAAAAAAATATGTTACACAAAAATACTTTAAATATATTATGACAAAATTGAATTGTCTCAAGTCTTTTTTTTCCTTGTGCAGGATCCGCTAAACTTTATAAAATAAGTTTTAACGAAATGTTTACAACACATTATACGATTAAAATTTCCTGATAATAATATTTCCATTTCTCACATGTGGCAACGACTTTTATAATTGTTTACAAATATTCAAATATTTCGCATTTACTTCAAAATTTTTTTTTGTAAGAGAGAATGGTTATACCTTACATTTTTTTTGCCATGAAACTACCTTCATTATATCTGCCTTGAGGTATAATATATAGAAGTTGTGGGTCGATTTTTATCATTTAGGATTTTTATCCTATAAGTGTGTATTAATAATAACTGGATTATGGAATTCTAATTGGAATTTTCGTGATTTCAAAAAAAGAATAATTTTTTTTTGGGAACAAAAAGCTTTATTTCCAAAACGACTGCTCGGATTAAAAAACATAATTAGTGTTTCTGGAAAATAATTTTGTGAACAAATTTCTAATTTTTACTTAATACAAGAAAATAAACAGACTTCGAGTTACGCGAATATTTATTGCGCAACCTCCTCCATTTTTTATTAACCTAAAAAAGGGTTAGTACTTTTGAATTCAGCGTACTCGATTTATCTTTACTCACTAAGTCTCCCTGTTATCAGTAAAAAAGTTGTCAAAACCGAGCACGGTCCGCCAGGGGCCGCGGACCAATACTTGAGAACCATATGTTCAGACAATCTGATCAACATTTCCATTGATATTTTCGCCATCACCATCAAATTTACCTCTAAATACCTATTTAACCACGGTGTTCAAATGTGTTATATTAAAAAATAACTTTTATTTCTATTTGAAATAATAAAAGTTATAAACTAAGTTTTATTTTCGATTTTAAAAATAAAAGTAAAAAATAATTATTGTTTTTGATTGAAATAATAAAAGATAAAAAATGACTTTAATTTTTGACCAAAAACTAAAATATAAAAAGCATCGCGGTTATTCAAATTTTGACCAAGACCATCCAAACAGTATGTTTGGTTTTGTTCTACGATAGTTCCTTCCGGTTGATTTTTTTTTAATAACAAATTAAAAATAACAATTATTTTAGGTCCCTGAATTAAATAGCTTCCACCTCGGTGACACATGTGCGACTTTTTATCAAAAAATTATTATTACGGTCTCAAAAACGCGAAAACGCGCACTACCAAATTGTGTTTTCATTACCCCAATTCTCTATTTTCGTTAAAATCTAAAGATTAATATATAAAACAAAATGAAAATAACCAACCATCAAAACGCGTCGAGGAAAGGTTTCCCCACCAACATTTTTTGGTTAAAAAAAACTATTACAATAATAAATAATTATAATAAATTGGGATCTTAGTAAAATACTTGATGTCCTATAATACTTCATCCGTCCAGAAGTTTATAAACTGCTGAGTTAATACCAAAAAAACCCTCATATGCACCACTGTGTATTGTTTAAAATCAAATTTTAAATTCCATTTTTTAATATGTA
Source organism: Stomorhina lunata (assembly GCA_933228675.1). Lineage (NCBI taxonomy): Eukaryota > Metazoa > Arthropoda > Insecta > Diptera > Rhiniidae > Stomorhina > Stomorhina lunata. The sequence goes on from OW121744.1 coordinate 78,233,742, forward strand.
ACCTGCGCCTTCAAAACTTTCCATATCTTTTGAACTGTACCTTCCAAAAAATAATTGCTGCACCCGTTTTCTAAATTGTTTTGTTAGTAAAATTTTTGTTGAAGAAAAAATATTTTAGACAGGTTGGTTTTTAAACTAGTTGCACCCAGCGCGCTTTGCTGCTCCACCAACTAAAATAAGCGCGTAGGACGTCCATACCCCTTATTTTGTGTAGTAGGTCCCTTTCTCTACGCACTGTCACATAAATTAAAAATAAAATTTATTAAAAAAATTTTCTTGCAGGAAATGTCGTTAGACAAAAAATAACATAGAAACTTTGTTGTTTTCTATCTGTTTATTTTGATTAGTAAAGAAATTAAATTATTTGTTAAAATTATTTGTTTTTAGTAGAATTATTGATTTGTAAATTTTAAGTAAACATTCTAAATTAGTCGTATATCAAATTAGTTCACATAATATATCTTAGCTAAATGATTACAGTGCAAACAACTATCGTTGAATTATTTTGTCTATTATTAGTTAGAAAATGTTTTTTTAGATATGGTGGTAAGTGTAATTTTTCTATTATATTGGGTTGTGCTGATGTTTGTAACATCAGTCTGACTTAAATCCTGCAATCTTTTAAAATATTTAATGAATTTTTGCACTAATATGATGCACGATGATCCCTTTAAATTTTGGGTTAAATACAAACATTACTTTATGCACATCTCAAAGAACTGCATTTCTGTGATGCTGATTATGGACCTTTATAGTCACAGATTTATATAGATTAAAAATGTTTAACTCTAATATTGCCCACACTATCTGAAATCGGCCGACGTTTGTCCATACCTCCCAAAATTTTATAAATATTTATAAATATAAGATTATTAAATTTTTAATTAATAATAATGTTTTTGCTAAAACATTACACAGATACATAGGTCTTCTATAAATATAAATAGTTCGTACATCCAAATTGGGATATTAATTGAATTCGGTTATTTATCTTATATTCTTAAACGAGCAATATATATATATATATATATATATATATATATATAGAATGGCTATCTCGAAAACGGCTCTAACGATTTTGATAAAATTTGGACAGTGGGTATCTTTTTTGATGTATAGGTCGAAGAAGAAGGGACTTTTGGAACTTTTACCTCTAAGAGGGTAAAAAGGGGAAAAAATCGAAAACGCTATGTCTCCTAAAGTAATAGGTATAGAAACAAAATTAAAACTACGTTTTAGACAGCTTTGAAAATAAGCGGACAGGTGTTTGGTACTTTTTTGAAACTATGTCCGATAGGGGGTAAAAAAGGGTGAAAATAGTTTTTTTTGGCAACTTTTTAACCCACTCTTATATTTTAAACTAAAGAATATAGAAAGAAACTTGGTACTGCAATCAATAGATGTAAAAAAAACATGAAACACGTATTTGGTACTTTTTTGATTTTGGAGCCAAAATGGGTAAAAAAGGGATAAAATGATAACTTAACATCTCCAAAGTAATATGAATAGGAACATTATACATTATGTTAAATGCGTTTTAAAAAAATGTACCGAATTCAATTGGCACCAAAAAAGTACCAAATATACATATGGAACTTTTAGAAATTAGGGAATAAAAAGGGGAAAAAATTAGTATTATTTTAAACAAATGAATGTTTGTCTGTATGTATGTTCTTTATAGAATAGTAAACTGTGAATTTGATTGTGTAATGCTCTTTAGCGAAGATGTTGCGGATAAGCCGGCGAAGGTTTTAAAGTTGATAAGACTAATTTCCGACAGATGGCGCCACTGAAAATTACTAAAAATTAATTAAATCGTAAACTGTACATTTGATCATGCTATGATCTTTAGCAAAGTTGTAGCGCGGAGCCGACGAAGGCTTTTTAGTTGGTATGAATAATTTCCGACAGGTGGCGCTACAGAAATTTACTCAAAGTCAATTTAATCGTAATCTGTACATTTAATCATGCTACAATCTTTAGCAAAGTTGTTGCACATGAGCCGACGAAGGTTTCTTAGTTGGTATGAAGAAATTTCGACAGGTGGCGCTACTGAAATTTACTCAAAGTCAATTTAATCGTATGCTGTACATTTAATCATGCTATAATCTTCAGCAAAGTTGTTACGGATAAGCCGAAGAAGGTTTAAGAATTGGAACAAGCAAAGTCCGACAGGTGGCGCCACAGAAAACTACTCAAAATGAATTAAATCGTAAACTGTGCATTTGATCAGACTATAATCTTTAGCAAAGTTGTTGCGCATGAGTCGACAGAGGTTTCTGTTGATATGAATAATTTCCAAAATTATTCAAAATGAGTTAAACTGTAAACTATGCAAACTATGTGTTGGTCGGACAAAATAAATCAAATAATTCAAAATTAACTGAATATTTCTACAATGTCTTTCCTCTAAATTTATTTTAGCACTTTATAATATAAAATATATAAAAAAAAAATCCACTTATATATTCATATTATGTTCTAAATTGCTTCTGTCATTTATATCTTTTGTTTAAAAAATTAAAATGGATTCCAAGTTGTTATGTTTTAATGACCCGATCGCATATGGTCTAGTCACCAACGCCCTATAGTTTATAAGATATATTATTTATAAATAAATAGATTCGTTACAATTTGTCCATATTCAAAGGGTTATCTGCCGGCAAGGAAAACAATTATTTAATGTTGAGAAACTTTTGCTTTGATAAAGAAACAAACGTACATACATATTTTTAAGAATTAAAAATAATAATTTTGTCGATAAATAGTCAAAATTTGACTTTAGTCGGGGTTGGTCGACTATACTTATTTTTTATTAAACAGTTTATTGAACTGAGCTTAAAATTTGAATACCGAGTAACAATTTTAATTTATAATTTATTATATATACCTCAAAAAATCAAAAATCGTTTTTGGTAGAATATAAAGGCTTAAATACATGTTCCTACAAAATGTTAGGCTACTACTTTCTAAAACAATGATTTTATACAAGAAATGAAAAAAACACAACATATTCATAATCATGTAGTTTTTTATATATTCTAAGGGGTCGCAACAGTTACCACCTTTCTAACCTAAGCCTGGTTTAACTACAATTTCAATTAACCAAGTTTTCGCCGAGTGGTATGTAATTAAAAAATTGCATTTCCACACGTTGTAACTAATGTATATGTGAAATTAATATATATATAATAGTGAAATTAATATATCTGTGGCAATATGGAAGAGTAGTTTAAGTCGACATAAGGGAGAATTGAGTTAATGCGTTTATTGCATTATAGAAGTAAAGGCTCTTAAATGTGTTTACTCCGTTTTAAAAAATTCGGGGTTTTGTGAATGTTATGTACGTTTACTTTTTAGCTTAAGTATTTTTGAATCAATAATGCATTGATCAAAACAACTTATGTGCATATTCATATTTTTCTTTCATCATATGACGATAGTAGCGATACTAACATATATTTTTTGTTTACAGGTAAAAACGGCAAAAAAGAAAATAAATCTGATCAGCTAGCTAATGGACATGGTGAAATGACAAATGATAAAAACAACGGATCCATAGATTCTAATGCAAATGATTTAAAAGTAGCAAGTGATAAGGATAATAAGAATGATGATGTAAACGATGTCAAAAATGATGAGCCTAAAGCAGAAGGTGCTGATGGCGAAGAGAACTATGAAGAAGATATAGATCTTGACGCTTTACACGATAGTGGAATAACGGTGCATATTCAAAGTCCTGGGGCAGAACTTCTCTCAGTTCAGTTGTCGAGTATGGAGCTTGTACAAGAAATCCATCAGCTATTAATGGATCGTGAAGATACTTGTCACCGTACTTGTTTCTCTTTACAATTAGATGGAGTAACGTTGGATAATTTTGCTGAACTAAAGACAATTGAGGGCCTTAAACATGGATCTACTATTAAAGTTGCCGAGGAACCTTATACGATGAGAGAAGCAAGAATTCATGTTCGCCATGTTCGTGATTTGTTAAAGAGCATGGATCCTGCTGATGCATATAATGGGGTAGAATGTAACTCGTTGACATTTTTGCACACAATCACTCAAGGCGATTTGTTGGAGAAGAAAAAGTCTCGTCCGGATTCTGTAGATTGTACGCCAGCAGAATACATAATGCCTGGCGTTAAAGAAGCTCCTTTGACCCCACTTCAGCCAGGAGTCAATAAGAATTCAAAAGGGCCACAAGCTCTTAAGGTTTTAACTACATCCGCCTGGAATCCACCACCTGGTCCAAGAAAGTTACATGGTGATCTTATGTATTTGTATGTTGTAACAATGGAAGAAAAGCGCTTTCATATCTCGGCTTGCCCGAAGGGATTTTATATAAATCAATCGACAGATGACGTATTTAACCCTAAACCTGACAATCCAAGCCATCTTAGTCATTCTTTAATTGATTTATTGTCCCAAATATCACCCACTTTCAAACGTGCCTTTCAACAAATGCAAAAAAAACGTACATTGCGTCATGCCTTCGAACGTGTTGCCACACCATACCAGGTTTATCAGTGGTCTGCACCTCAATTAGAACATACCATCGACGCGATTCGCGCCGAAGATGCCTTCTCTTCGAAACTTGGGTAAGTTTTCAGAAAGAATAATTAAAACTTTTGATCTTGACAGTATATGATTTTTATACAGCTATGAAGAACACATTCCTGGCCAAACTCGCGATTGGAATGAAGAACTGCAAACTACTAGGGAACTTCCAAGAAAAACTTTACCCGAAAGGTTACTACGCGAAAGAGCCATTTTCAAAGTACATGGTGATTTTGTCATTGCTGCAACTAGAGGTGCCATGGCTGTAATTGATGGTAATGTTTTAGCCATTAATCCAGGAGAAGATCCTAAGATGCAAATGTTCATTTGGAACAACATTTTCTTTTCACTTGGTTTTGATGTTCGTGATCACTATAAGGAATTGGGTGGAGATGTCGCAGCATTTGTTGCACCTCGTAACGATTTGCATGGTGTTCGTGTATATAGCGCAGTTGATATTGAGGGACTGTACACCTTAGGAACAGTTGTAGTTGATTATCGTGGATACCGTGTTACAGCACAATCTATTATTCCTGGAATTTTAGAACGTGAACAAGAGCAATCTGTTGTGTATGGCAGCATTGACTTTGGTAAAACGGTCTTGTCTCATCCCAAATATTTAGAACTTCTTCGCAAAGCCGGTAAACATTTAAAAATTTTGCCACATTCAGTAATTAACGAACGTGATGAATCAGTCGAATTGTGCTCATCAGTCGAGTGTAAAGGTATAATAGGTAATGATGGACGCCACTACATTTTGGACTTGTTACGCACCTTCCCACCAGATGTTAATTTCTTAAAGCTTGATATTGAACTTAGCTCAGAGCTGAAAGAAATGGGTTTCCCAATAGAACATAAACACAAGTTATCGTGCTTGCGCCAAGAGCTTTTGGAGGCCTTTATTGAAGACCGCTATGTAAGCTTCATTCGAAATGCTGCGCAGCATTTGCAACAGCTAAACGCTAATAAGAAATCCGATGAGACCAATCCTACAGTTGGTGCAATTACTGAAAAAGGTGAAGAAGACTCACAAACAAAGGATGAATCAAAGGAAGAAAATAATGATAAAAAGACTTCAGACGCTCTCGAACATGCCTTTGGTACCATCAAAGATGCTCAAGCAAATGTTGCTACAGCAGATGAAAAACAAGCCGCCGAAGTTGTTAAGCGAGCTTGTGCCGCAGTAGGTTCCCTTAAAGAGAAGGAATTTGATTTTCGTTTCAATCCCGATGTATTTTCACCGGGCATTCGTCATGTTGACGACCCCAATGGACCAAATTCGTTAGCAAAGCAGAAAAAGTTGGTACAGGAAGCGGCTGAATTTTTAGTTATGAAACAAATTCCTGGATTTATAAAGGAGCATATGAATCATACATCGCCTCCTATGGATGGCACAAGCATTACAGAAATCTTACATAGTCATGGTATTAATGTGCGCTATTTGGGCAAAGTTATAACAATGTTAGCTCAAGTGCCCAAAATGGACTATTTGCACCGTATAACCGTTTTGGAATTAATTGTTCGTGCCACAAAACACATTTACTATGCCTACATGCAGAGTACAGATGTCATACATTTATCGGCAGCTATTAGTCACTTCTTGAACTGTTTCCTTTCCTCCGGACCTGTCATTGCTAATACATCTAGCGATGAATTGCAAAAAACAAATAACAATAAACGCGGAAAGAACAAGAACAAAAATAACGGTAAAAATAATCAGAAAAATGGTGGACAAGTAGGAAATGATAACAACGATTGGGCATTAATGACCCCAAAGTCTTTATGGCAGCAAATTAAAAAAGAGTCAAAATCATATTGGGACTACGACTTAGGTTGCGATTCAATCGAAAGTGCTGTTGAAAAATTCGGATTCCAACGTATAAGCGTTTTACGTGCCTTTTGTCTAAAAGTCGGTATTCAGATTTTGTTACGCGAATACAACTTCGAGTCGCGCAACAAACCAACCTTCGGTGATGAAGACATTTTAAATGTTTTCCCCATCGTAAAACACATTAGCCCTCGAGCATCTGATGCCTATAATTTCTACACGTCTGGCCAATCTAAAATTCAGCAAGGTCTATTTAAGGAAGGCTACGAATTGATAAGTGAAGCACTCAATTTGTTAAACAATGTGTTTGGTGCTATGCATTTTGAGAACGGTTCCTGCCTCAGAATGTTGGCACGTCTTAGCTATCTACTCGGTGATGCTCAAGAAGCATTGGCCATTCAACAACGCGCCGTTATTATGAGCGAACGTGTCAATGGTATCGATCACCCATGTACTATTTTGGAATATGTGAGTAGGAATTATTATTTTATTTAACAGTTTTAACGATAACTGTTCGATTTTACTTTTTTTTTCTCAGACTCATCTATCACTGTACTGTTTCGCTAATGGACAAATCAGCACTTCACTTAAATTGTTGTATCGTGCGAGATACTTAATGGTTCTTATTTGTGGGGAAGATCATCCTGAAGTAGCTTTAATTGATGTAAGTAGAAAAACAATAGATAAACTATTATGAAGTAACTACTTAATTGCAAATATTTGTGGCATTTCAGAGTAATATCAGTTTGATTTTACATGCTGTTGGTGAATACGAGCTGTCTCTTCGCTTTATTGAACATGCATTAAAACTCAATTTAAAATACTTTGGAAACAAATCAATGAATGTTGCTGTTAGCTACCATTTGGTAGCACGAACTCAATCATGTATGGGAGATTTCCGTTCTGCTCTTAACAATGAAAAAGAAACCTATTCTATCTACAAATCCCAAGTAAGTTGTAATTTTTTATGAAATTATTGTTATTTTGTTAACAACATTCATTTATTAGTTGGGAGAAACTCATGAAAAGACCCGCGAATCTGCCGAGTGCCTTCGTTTGCTTACCCAACAAGCTGTTCTTTTGCAGCGTAAAATGAACGACATATATTCAAACGGTAAGCTAACAACAGGATTGCCTCCCATTCATATACAACCACCCACAATGGGATCTGTACTGGATATGCTAAATACGATAAATGGTATATTATTTGTCCAAATCAGGTAAATATATAATAAAAACAGATTGGCAAATATTTATTGTACTAACTCTATTTTATTTGTTTTTACTCTTAGTCAAAAAGATATTGCCAAAGTTAAAACTGAAATTGAAAAGCATTTGAAAACTACGAATGAAGTTAATGAAACTACTGAAACCCTTAAAAAGTTAGCAATTAATAATAGCACAGATGAGACTGAAGTTGCTAAAACAGAGCAACAGATTAATGGTAACCAAACTTCCAACAGCTGTAATGGGGAAAAAGATGAAGTAAAGGAACCTTCAACAACAAGTTGAATTCAATTAAAAACTACAAATTAAAAATCCTAAATACACAAAGTAACAATTTAAAAAAACAAAAGCAAAACCATTAATATATGATACAGAAAAATAAGGAAATCGGATTTCCTAAGACGATGCTGCAGCTTAGGGTGCTAGTAAAGTACCATTGTTAGAGACATCTTCATTCAATTTTGTTATCACCATCGCCATTTTATATAATAATGTTTTTTCAATGCGAAAACAAACAATTTAAAATAAGAGCTTATTGCTCTTACACACTATGTTATAGTTAAAAGGAAATTACTTTTAACAAACATCATAATATTTGTTTTCTTTTTATATTATACATAATTATAATCACTGTTATTTTTAGCTTTTTTAGATTTAATAATATATAAACATCGTAATTTGTTGAACAAAATATAAATATGTAGAATGAACTCAACACATAATTGTAATATTCAAAGGATCGAAAGACTAATTACATATGTTGTTTGTGAACTCTATAATGTATTTAAATTCTTTTTTGTATGAAAAACAAAAATAGGAACTAGTTTATTACATTTATTACTATCCAAGGAAATGAATATCTACACACATTAATAATTGTATGTAGTTTTTGATAAAATAAATCAACATTTACATATTTTTTATTTGGTTTTATTTAAATTTCGTTATTGCATAAAACATTTTAAAACAAAACTTTTGACTAGTTAATATCTATTAATTTCTCATACACAAACCGAATATTAATTACTATATACGAACAAACATACATACGTGTTTACAAATACAAAGAAATAAAATAAAATTTATGAAATAAAAATACATAACCACTCATTAAAAATTATTTTCGTTTATATAGAATTTAAATAATTTAACACTTTATCATTTTCTTTGTAAATTCCCTGACGAATATCGAATGTCCTTTGATCAAAATCATCCTTATGTCGATTTTCATTTTTTTTAAGTATAAAAATAATTATTTAATTTCCTAAATGTATGTAAGTATGTAAATACGTTGTCAACGGCTGTTGCTCCATACCGATCTCAGTTGTGCCAGAACGACTCCTGTTTTCAGCGGCAAATATTTTTGTTCTTCTACTATGGGTGGTGTGCGCTTTCCTCATACAAATTTCATACGATAACCTGAAAACGCAAAATTGTTGGATTTTCTATGAGCGTCAATCTGAAGGATGCGATGATCTTTCATGCCTTGGAGAAGGCACCAACTGTGTGAATTTAAAGTTCGGCTGATCTATCCGATGACATCCTTAAAGGAACTGCTGATTTAGCATGATGTTGTTTCCCTTTAACTTTACAGAAATTCTGTAAAGTGCAATGGTTGCAATGGATGGGTTCACCTTCGGAGACAAAATAATTGTTCTGGCCTTTCATCACATCGGGAATGGAGTGATAGCTATATCGCTTCTTGCTGCAATAGACGACGTAGCCCTTCAGTGACGTCGGCCACGTCTTCGGTGTCCTCTGCGACATCATCGACATCGTCGTACATCACTCCCCCTCCATCTCCCAGACAGCAACAACAACTGCCGCAGCAACCACAACACCAACAGCTGCAACAGTCACCGCAGCCGCAGTTAACACCACATATTGCTGTTGCCAGGCCCGAAGTAATTTCAATCATGCAACTAAATTGCAACGGTCTCCAAAATAAGATCATGGAGATCACCAATTTCATGCATCAGCGTGGAATTAAGGTCGCGGCGGTCCAAGAAACGAAGCTAAACAACACCATTAGCCTCCAGAGTTGTAATGGATACAACGTTCTGAGGTTGGACCGCACAAGGAGTAACGGTGGAGGCTTAGCGTTCATTCTCCACCAAACAGTGCAATACAGATCAATCATAAATGACCAAAACAACATCGACCAATACTTAGAACACCAAGGTATCGCGGTCAGGTCAGGAGCTGCAGAGATTGAACTGTATAATGTGTACATCCCGCCAGTAGCCAGTTGCCCAACCGGTTATCATCCGGATATAAGCTTTATGCTTAATGGAGATAACCGAATGGTGATGGGTGACTTCATCGCTCACCATGAGCTTTGGCACTCGAACCTCGGCGATGATCCGAGAGGCTCAGCACTGGCAGAACAAATTGATGACTCCACATTCTGCACTTTGAACGAAGATGCCCCTACCCGTATTATGGGAACTTGCGCTAGCTCGCCAGACATAACCATCGTAAGCGCAAGTCTGATAAATATTGCAACATGGCGAGCAGTGATTTCTCTTGCATCAGACCACCTTTCCATAATAGTTACCCTAGACCGACCCAACGATTTCATACTCTCCGAACGTCGTACCTATATGAACCAGAAAAAGGCAGACTGGGTACGATTCAGAGAGTACACTAATCGCAAATTTCGTGATCTACCTGCTCCCTCTGATACAAGAACAGCAGAGAAGATGTTCCGAAAAATCGTCACAACAGCAGCTGCCCGTTTTATTCCCGCTGGTCGAATACAGTTAATGAGACCAAATTTCCCGGCGGAGGCCGCAGAGCTTGCGGAGCAGCGGGACGATATTCGCAGAACCAACCCCAGCGATCCCAGACTAGGACCACTTAACATGGAGATCAGCAAATTGGTTAGCGAATTTAGAAGGAACAAGTGGATAGATCACCTAAAAACCTGTAACATGAGCTCCGGAGCCAATAAACTTTGGTCCACCGTTAGATCTCTCTCGCATCCCACGAAGCGAGATGACAGGATCGCAATTACATTCGGTAGTAATACCTTGTTAGATCCTAAGATTTTAGCCGCCAATTCATAGAACACCCCGAGAGAGATATAGCTAAGAGAAGAATCGTGGGGAAGGTTCACGATCTCTTAGTCGAAGACGCGCCAATTATCTTCCCGTCGAGCAATGTTGCAGAGGCCGTCAAAAATGCTAAACCATCTAAAGCACTTGGCCCTGATGGAATCTCAATGTTGATGTTAAAAAATCTAGATGCACCAGGTGTTGAGTATTTTACTAAAGTCCTCAATTTGTCTCTTACCACTCTTGTGATACCCGAGGTATGGAAGTTGGGTAGAGTGGTACCAGTGTTAAAACCTGGCAAAAATGCGAGCCAGGGAGAATCATACCGTCCTATCTCCCTGTTGTCACCTGTCGCAAAGACACTTGAGGCACTTCTCCTCCCGAGGCTGACACAACATCTACCAGCTGCATCTCATCAACATGGTTTCCGCAAATAACACAGTACTACCACTGCGTTAACTGCCATCACCACACATATATTCCATGGCCTTAATCAAAAGAAGCCATGTGAGCGCACAATAATGGTAGCGCTTAACCTATCAAAAGCATTTGACATGGTCAGTCTTGCAACCCTCTTTGAAGACATCGTCAGCACAAGTCTTCCAAATTCCATCAAAAGATGGGTTGTAAACTATATGTGTGGCCGCAAGTCATTTGTGGAGTTTAGAAACAAAAAGTCAAAACCCCGTAGAGTTAAACAAGGAGTTCCACAGGGTGGAGTTCTCTCCCCGATCCTATTTAACTTCTACCTTTCTAAACTCCCGGCACCACCTGAAGGAGTGGAATTAGTGACATACGCCGATGACTGCACAATAATGGCAAGGGGCAATAACATAGACGAGCTATGCGATAAATTAAATCAATACCTACGGGACGTAAAAAACTTTTTCACTGCCAGAAATCTGCAGCTTTCTCCAGCCAAATCATCGGCAACGCTCTTCACCACATGGACGAAGGAAGTATCGCTGGAACTGAATGTCTTAGTCGACGATGTAAGAATACCGACGAAAACCCGCCCCAAAATATTAGGAGTGACATTCGACAGCTTATACTCTTCGTCAGCACATGCCACCGCAACTTGCGATAAATTACGCGGTAGGAATAAGGTCCTCAAGTCACTAGCCGGCAGCACTTGGGGAAAAGATAAAGAAACCCTACTTGCAACCTATAAAGCAATTGGTCGGTCCGTGGCAAATTATGCTGCTCCCGTGTGGTCACCAAGTGTGAGCGAAACGCAGTAGAAAAAACTCCAGAGCTGTCAAAATGCAGCCCTCAGAACTATAACAGGCTGCCTAAAAATGTCTTCAGAAAGCCATCTACATGAGGAGACGAAGGTCCTGCCACTTAAGGAACATAGCCAAATGCTAACTAGGCAATTCCTTCTGGGGTGTCACATAGGAGAGATCATCCGAACCACCATCTAACGGAATTAGATCCCCCTCCACGACATGTTAGGAAGGACCTTCGTTGCTATGAGAGTGATATTAGACAGTATACCACCCAGCCACTCAATATCACCTCATACAGGGCAGCTCTGGAAGACATTCACAGTAGCATGGTGACATCAACAATATCTAGCTACCAATTGAATGTTATACTTGGTGACCGTCCCCCACCCATTGCAGAGGAAGAGAGAAGTCTGCCTAGAACTACTAGGGTATTACTGGCACAACTAAGATCAGGTTATTGTAGTCGACTTAATTCATACTGGTCCAGAATTAATCCTACAATACCAAACACCTGTCCAGCTTGTGGTGAAAGTCCACACACTACCCAGCACCTCTTTCAATGCGCAGCAAACCCGACACTCCTAACTCCTGATTCCCTATGGACTAACCCTGTCGAAGCGGCGCGTCATTTGGGACTGGATTTAGAGGAGTCCCCTGATTTAGGAGAATAATAATGACATATCTTTTTTCATATTTTGATTGCAGGTCACGCTGTTACAACAACAACAACCAAAAGTTAGAAACTGTTTATAAACTGTAGCCACGTAGCTGCCAACTAGAATACAGATTTGCCTTAGCAACTTCTTGGCATAATGTTTATTTATAACGATTTATAACTGTCTGCCGACTTTGAAAAAATCAACTCTGAAAATTAATGATGCCACTACTAAAACTACTGTCTTTTCTTGTATCAACCCTGATTTTGACGTTTGATAATATGTTTTTTCCCTCTATATTAAAAAAAAATAACAAATTAAAAAAATTTGTTTAAAATGGAAGAAGAATTAAATAAAAAAAATGGAAAAATTAACAAATAATCGGTGAATTGGCAACAGGAGGAAAAGGTAAGTTATTAATGTTATTATTGACAATATTAAATAAAATCAAATGTCTTTTTAGGATTTGCTTTCTCAGATCGCTCTGGACAAATTGGACGTTATAGAAGATGCCAGAATAGACACAAATAGGAAAAAGAAGGATGCCTGGGGGGTTACTGCGTATCTCGATTCGAAAATAAAACTGTTCGAATTTGTATGCTTAAAGCATTGTGTTTCGAAAATTATTTCTTTCGAATCGAAATACGCAGTAACCCCCCTGGAACAATATACATGCCCTATTCCACAAGTTTTTATTTTTTTAATTTAAGGCAAAATTCAATTTATATTTTTCCTTTGTTTTCAAAAAATTTACAATAAACAGCTGTTTGACAGAAGATAGCAAGTATTTGGCAACTTGCTAACAAGTGTTTAGCAGTTTGTTATCAGTAGTTTGTTTGCCAATTATAGTTAAACTGTATGCTAACTTAATGCTAATTTTTAGTTATACATAACGCTGTAACAACATAAAATAAAACAAAAATTATTTGATTTTTTTGCTTTTGATTGGAGTTAAAAATATTCCCTCTGCCTCCGTCGCGAAAAGCAATTATATATGCCTGAGATCTAATAAATGTAAAATATTATCCTCATCGTCTTTGGACTGGTCAGAATCTGATGGTAATGTAATAACTCATCCAGCACTAACTTTATTTTTCATATTCTTCTAGAACTTTCTTGCTCATTTTCGGACAATATGTAATATAGAAACAGTCATACTAACACGGCATTTACATATGCAAGTGCAAGCTCAATACATTTATATTTTTTTAATAACACAATCACACTTCTGCAAGTTGTAGGCTCACTGGCAAGCGATTTTGATTGCCAGTGATTTTTTTACTTGCATGTCAGATAAATAACAAGAGAAAAAAGATACTCCTGGTGTACATGTGATAATATATTATATATCGGATTGTAAGAAATGGTTCCCCAAAGCACTCTTATCAAAATCGGTCCATAAACAACTGAGATATCGTCAAAACACTAAATTTAATGTATCGCAAATTGCCCAAAGTACGCATTAGAGAATGTTTGTTGAAAAAATTAAATGCAGAAATAGGAAAACCATCCTCCTGGAGCATGGACATAAATACATTTTATATCAGATTTTAGGAAATTCCCCAGCCAAGCACGTTATTAAATTTTATCAAAAGCGGTCCATGAACAACTGATATATCGCCAAAACACTACTTTTGATGTACAGCAAATTGCCGAAAGTACGTGTCTAAGAAATTTTGTTTACATTTTGTAAGTAGTTTTTCAGCGATATCTCAGGTGTTAATGGACCGATTGTGATGAAATTTGACAGCGTCCTTTGCAGGAGGATTACCTAAAATCTGATATATATACCCTTCAGGAACTCCACTAATCTGATCGTAGATACCATTAAAATTATACTGATCGACTCAGAATCGGCAGGAGAATCGATAGCGATGTCCGTCTGTCTGTCCGTCTTTCTATCTGTCTGTTAAAATCAAGTTTTTGGAGCTCTTGTTTCGTCATAGCTGAGATGTTTATTAACCGATTTTCATGAAATTTAATAGCGTTCTTATATTTATATTTTTTATATAGGATTGTGCTCCAGGAGCGTAGTTTTACTTATTTGCATTTTTTTTAACAAAACTTCTAAAATACGCGCATTTGGTAATTTGTGGTACATATAATTAAGTGTTTAAGCGATATTTCAGGTGTTTTGATCGACGATGACGAAATTCAATAGTGAGACGATATCCGAAAATTTTATATAAAATTAATGTCAGGAGCTTCACAAATCTGACTTCAGCAGACAGACTGCTTTTGAACATTATGATATTAAGTATGTATTAATATCAAATTATAAGTAATCCAGATCAATTTATTGATAAAAAGCCAAAAAATGTTTGCGGAGAAACCAAATTCCTCGACGCGTTTCGATGGTTGGTTAAGCCATCTCTTCAGGAGGATTATCCCCAATTTAGACAGATCGAAAACCTCGTATTGTTACTAAATTTACAAACATAACTATTAAGAATTATGTTCATAAACCAAAAGTAAAAGCGTAGATTATCGACTGAACAAAAACAAACATTTTTCAGCTTTCATCTACCTTCACTTCCCACATTCTTGCTTATTTTTAAAATAAACTTGTTTATTTTAAAACATCTTACCCCCCCCTTCTTCACAGCATTCTGCATATAGTAGCCGACGGCTACAGCAAGAATGTGGGAAGTGAAGGTAGATGAAAACTGAAAAATGTTTGTTTTTGTTCAGTCGATAATCTACGCTTTTACTTTTGGTTTATGAACATAATTCTTAATAGTTATGTTTGTAAATTTAGTAATAATGCGAGGTTTTCGATCTGTCTAAATTGGGGATAATCCTCCTGAAGAGATGGCTTAACCAACCATCGAAACGCGTCGAGGCATTTGGTTTCTCCGCAAACATTTTTTGGCTTTTTATCAATAAATTGATCTGTTACCAGAGACCGAATATTAATACTTTTAAAACAATATTTTCATATTTTAATCCATACAAAAACAATCATTGAAGTTTAAAAAATAATAAAAATCCCTAAAGATTTTTAATTGTTTGAAAAATTTTGTATCGTTTTTCAATCCGATGAAAATAAAAAAATAAAAAAATCGTTTGGGATATTTATCAGTTCAAAATAATTTTCATCTTTTTTCATCCGATGAAAAAAAATTTTGATAGAAAATATTCAAATTTTATTTCTGTATTTGGTTTCATTCATCATAATGTTCTTGCATAGATTAGGCAACTCCAAAATCCTTGCGCCAGTTGCCGTAGTAGGGGGATTTCTCGCATGATTACCCCTTGCAGTAATGTTGTTTCTTTCCATGCTTAAAACATCGTGAGTGCTAAGTCGATGGGTGATGGGTTTAAAGACACAGGCCACGTTTCTATAGGGAGCCGCTCGATCCGAGACTGACGCCCGCTTGCAGCCGCAACTAACATGTTGAACAGACGCTGCATTTTCGTACTTTACCAAGTACAATTATCTTAGACCCTTAGACCATATACGTTGGAATCGCTCTAAGATAACTCTCTTTTATATTATCCCTGACCTAGAATCCCACACGGGTTGCTTACCGCATCTAAAACTAGGTTGCCTAGGTTTGCAGGATGTACTACGAGAAGGTTAGAGTGGGAATTGGTACAGTTCTTACCTGGTAGCTAGAGACGCCAGGCAATTGCTGCATCCTCCCAGAACCTATGCTCCACTGGGAATCAAGGATGGCAGAAGAAGAAGATTTGTCCTGGTATAAAAAGTTTTTATCACGTTTAAATAACAATAAATTCAATTATTGTTGCAAATTATGTTGAAATGGTTTTGCGAGTCAAAGAAAACACCAATAGTTCCATTAGGACTATTAGGTTTAACATCGATGTCCTAAAACATTCCAATTAATTGGAAACATATTCATACATTCATTGTTGAAAATTTTAATATTTCAAAAATATTTTATTTTTTCAAAGTCAAAACAGAAGTTCAAAAATAAAACAATCAATAAAATATTTTTCTGTTCGGATATTTATCGTTAAAGATATTTAAAATTTTTATCATGAGGGATATTTATATTTCAAATATAAATCCCTCATTTTTATTCATCGATCGAAATGAAAATAAATTTTCATCGGCAATAATTTATACTTGATTGATTTAAAAAATAAAACAATATTCGGTCTCTGTCTGTTACATTAATAAATAAATGTAACAGGTTTGGGATCAAATGCAAATACACTTCTTTTTGAATAATATTTACATCCCGACTAATTTGTTATTTTTTGATTATAAGTAATCTTCCTAGAAAGTACATAAAATGCAGCTTAGTACATGATATGCATGATCGTTATTTAGCATGGAATTTGGTTCACATTTAGTCATACCTCCTATATAAACCTCTTAAAGGCTTAAATTCCATCTAAAAGCCATTTTAATGAAAATAAATAATTATCACTAAATTTAGGACAAAAATGCCAGTCAGTGTGCAAAATTTTATCTCAATCGGTCACCATTTGACTATAGCTCTTTCTGTTCGTCTTTTCGTTAGAGAAAAGCTCAATAGTGCCAAAAAAAACTTTCTAGAGGGAAAACATTTGACAAAAGTATTTCTGATCTCTTGAAATAGTTCGGTACTGAAAATGGGCGAACTCGGTTCACAATTAGTTAAAGCTCCCATATAACCCCGATCGGAAATCACTTTAATGCTGGTAAATTAAATCAAATTATAATAGCAGTCAGTATATCGTGGCTAATTTCCATGTAATCGCTATACGTTTTTGCTTAATGTTAACCTAATGTTCAAACACCACAATTCCATAATATATTTTATATTATACAGCATTTAAATTTTGCAATAATTTTAGTTAAGTTAACACTTGAAGATTAATTTTCTCAAAATGCATTTTTGACAAATTTTCTTCTTGATTCATAAGAAATATGGTTGATTTGAACAACATTGGATTGCGCCTTTGAGTAATTTTGATTCTTATACTTCTTTTGATTCTGACTGAATTTGTGTGAAGGTTTCTTGTTTTTGCAGTAACCTTCCTTGTGTCCAACATTTTTGCACTGCGAACACACATGATTTATGTAGCAGCAAAACTTTGAATAGTGTTGATATTTTTATTTGAATCATCTTCTAGAGCTGATAGACATCTCATTCGAATTTCGGAGTCAACATGCGATTGTAAACCACAAACGAAAACTAGACATTTAATTTCATCTGCATTCATATCAGATAATTTAAAACTTTCACATATTTTGTTGACACGAGCACCATAGAAAATTAAATCTTCCTGAGACGTCTTGATTGTTTGTAAACATTTGTAACGAATACTGGGGCCCTACCGCGTAATCCGATTCGAAAAGTAAAATCTTTCGAAAGAAATTTCCGAATCGAAAGCTAATCCGTACCGCGTAATTCGTTCGAAACAAGCACAGAGTTGCATTTGTCAAGAAATGGGAAAAATTTTGTCAATGTTGGTAGCACTGCTGCTTGACACAGAAATATCCCAAAACAAACAATTACTCTCAAAATTTAAATATTTTAATTTAAAATTTTTTAAATATGGATTGTGTTGCTTTGTGGTTTGAAAATGAAATTGATATCGTACCTGAAAGAGTCCAACGAAAATTGGTAAGAGATTCATCAAATATTATGGATCTTTCTGATAAAAGGTAAAACAACAAATAAATATTTATATACATATGCAAACTATTTTGTCCATTTAAAATTGTACTTTTAGTTTTGTGAAAAATTTCCGGCTGAGTAAGGATGCTTTTTTGTATGTTCTTATTAGTATAGAAGGTGAATTAAAGTCCCAACAGAGGTCTACAGTCATTACACCCACATTAAAGTTGGCAGCCACTTTGAAATTTCTAGCACAAGGTGGATATCAACATCAGATAGGACAAGATCGTCACTTAGGTATTTCCCAACAGTCGATGTCCTATTGTATATCAGAGGTATGTCAGGTTATTGAAAAGATTCTTTGTCCCAAGCACATTGTGCTAGAATCAAGCGAGGAAAAGCTAAGAGAAGCTAGAAGATATTTTTACAATAAAAGTGGAATACCAGGCGTTATTGGTGCAGTAGATGGAACCCATATTCAAATAATCAGGCCATCTACTAATGAGCATTTATATTTTAATAGAAAACTAAAACACAGTATTAATGCTATGGCAGTAAGTTCTATACATTTTATATAATTATTTTAAATTGCAATAATTATTTTTTGATTTTTTTAAGATATGTGATCACGAAATGTTCATCAGGGCTATAAATGGACGTTTTGGTGGGGCTAGCCATGATTCCCATGTGTGGAATTTATCAAGCGAGAGGCAGTACTTAAGATCTGGAGACAGATCAACAAGGATTCTTGGTAATTTTTACTTAGCTTTTTTTGTTTTTGAAACCAATAAAATAAATTGCCTCATATTTGGTATCATTACCTTAGGTGATTCTGGATATCCATTAGAGCCTTGGATTCTTACCCCATACAGAAACGCTCCTGAAAATTCAGCAGAGTGCATCTTTAATGACCAACATTCAAAGGGACGGTCAATAATAGAAAGAACTTTTGGACTTTTAAAGGCAAGATTTCGCTGCCTCCTTGCGGCCAGAGAATTACATTATGTAACAGAAAAAGCAGAACAAATTTTAAATGTTTGCTGCGCGCTACACAACATTTGTTTGGAATACAATGTTGAACAATTCTCCGTGCAAAATTTGGAAAATGATTCTGCTATAATATTTATGGAGCCGATGTGGAAATCGAAAATAGCAATTTTACAAATATTGCAAAAGCTATACGCGATGAAATAAAAAACAATATTTTCAGAAATCAATAGAATATATTCATGAATATTCATAAAAAACAACATTTAATTCTTTTAGTTAATAAAAAAGGCAAAAAATAATTATTTACATAAAAAACTAAACAAGTGTAATTCAAACTTAAAGATAATTAGGGAATAAATAGGAAAAAGTATTTGGAGACTGAAAAGGACATATTTTATATTCTATGTTTCTGAATTTCGTTTTTTCAGCTCAATATCTAAAATGGATTTTTTCATTTCAAGCTGTTTCACTTTTATTTTTGATTTCTCAAGCTCAGCCTTTTTCAAAAACCTCAATTTTTCTTTTTTAAGTCCAATTTTTTCATTTTCTAGTTGAAGTTTTTGATTTTCTATTTGAAGTTTTTCATTTTCTAATTGCACTTTTTGGTTTTCTAGTTGGAGTTTTTGATTTTCCAGTTGAACTTTAGTCTTCTCCAATTCAAATCTTTCTTTTTCAAGTTTGTATTTGCGATCTTCAACGTCAAAGGTTCTCCTAAAATATTTTTGTACTCCGGAAACTTTGGATGGAATTGTTGTGGTAAGTAACTTGGTTCGCCACTTGTTTTTTCAAAAGTGCGTCTTTATCACAAACACTTCTTATGGTGCTGCGTGGTGTGGATTTCTCTCTGACATCGTTTTCAATGGATGAATCAGAATTGATATCTAAATCATTTTCAAGACTTGGCGATGGTATCTGCGAATTACTTTTTGCACCAAATTCTTGAGTGCCAGACATTCCAGTAACGGCCTCCTCCATTGAAAGTAGATTGGAAGTTTGTTGCTCCAAAGGTGTAAGTGAACAGTATCTGCTTGGGCCTCCACCGGTGCCAGAGATACTGCTTCGGTTACGACGGCATTTACTTTTTATATGATTTTTATAATCCGCCCATACCTAAAATAAATAAAAGATTTTATTTTTTATTATATAGTCATATTAACAAACATTTACCTTTTTCCAGCCTCACGTCACGTTCGGTGGATAACTTTTGCCATAAATTGTTTGACTTGTTCTTGGCGTCTGAAGCATTGAGATGTCCTTTTGCCAAGTCTGGATGTTTCGTCATGAATTCAACTAATTCTTCATATTGCTTTTTATTTGTATTCGTTATTTTTTTTAGCAGTATTCCTTAAAAAATCAAATTAACACCAACAATAATATGTATAATTTGTTAAGCATTTGTTAAATACATATTTTTCACTTATTTCTTAATAAGTGATTCTATTTTTGTTAAATATTATATCAAAAATTTTTAAAAATACTTACATTTTTTCACTTTTAATTATTTGTCACTAGCAAAATAACTTTCGAACAATTTTCTGCCATTTTCTACTTTTTTAACGTCCGTGTTCGTAATTCAGAGTTGCACTTACGAAAGGGATATTTATCTTTCGAAAGAAAAAAAAACTTATTAGCACTTTCGAAAGAGAAGTGTACGAAAATAGTACTACGCAGTACTATTTGTTCGTTTTCGTATATTTTTTCTTTCGAATCGGATTACGCGGTAACCCCCCTGAAAATGGACTCTTGAATTCCAAATATGTCCTTGATACATTAGCAACTAATGTAGACCTGATATTTATCCATTCAAAAGCTATATATCTCACGTATGTATCTAAAACTAAGAGTGTATAACCTATCATCCTAAAGCTTGTGTTGTTTGACAAAACAATCATTGCTAAAACTTTGATGTAAATCTGTCCGCTTGCTTCAGAGTTTTACGTAACTAATCAAGAACTTCTACTATATATATGATACGTTTGAATTAAATTACGCATCGATAGTTGATATTCAATTTAAATCTGAAATATTATAACGCCAATGTTTGAGATAAAGTTCAGTAAGCAGAAACTATAGAATTAATAATAAACTCTTTTGATTTTATACTTTACTTTTGGACAACCTTTGGTGAAGGGTATCCAAGATTTGGCATAGTCGAATATACCACTCTTACTTGTTGTAAACCATGAAATAAATACTAAAGGAAGTGCCACTTCAAAATTTTTGACTATAAAGAATATCTTTGAAGTTTGTATATTTTGTCAATATTACACAGATCGTTGCCACACTCGTAGATTATTTTATGGAAATTTGTAAATTAAAATGTGTAGTTTGAAAAAAAAAAATAAAATTTAAAATAACTAATATTTTCAATAAATAGTCTAATAAAATTTTTGTAGATGCTAAAATACATAAGATCTCAATTATACCATTAAATTAAAAAAATATTTCGTGTGTGTTACTGAATAACAAATTACGGACAAACTGCTGTGGCGTTTGAGATAATATTTACAGCTTGTGTTTCTAAAAGTTTAGGGAAGGACTCGATAGACTTTGAAAACATGACTGACATGAAAACACCCACTAGGAGCAATTTTGTGGATCTCAGTTCATAAACTTTACTTACTTAGTTTTCCCAAATTCTACAAGAAAAATAGAGGGGACTTCTTTCAGTCAAGGACGTGTACTAGATTATATTTTTAGACTAATTGAAGAAGACCTACAGTTTGACGCTGGCTCCTAATGGCAAATAACTTAATACTCAATAGCCAGTCTCTACCTGTATTACAGACCTTATGTCCACAAAATCTTTAACATTTCGATATAAAAGATTGGTTGAGGCCCTATGCTCCACTGGGAGTCAAGGATAATAGGAAAAAAAGTTAAGAAATATTAAAAATTACCAAACAATTTTGATACTTAAATGGGATTTTTTTGAAAAGTAAGGTAGCCTCATTTTTTGTGTAAACTTCAGATATTCTTTCTTGTCAAATGGTTAATGTTTACAAAATAAAAAGTAAGTGGCACTTCCTTTAATATTTATTTCATGTTGTAAACATTGGGAATATTTTTCAACACAGAAATAAATTCTAATATTAAACAATTTTAGATTTTTATATTTTTTAGATATTTTCGTTTTTATAGAAAAATTTTTAATAAAAATATTTGTCTTTGGAAAATTTTACGAGAAAAATTATTTTTTATGAAAAATTTTTCGATTAAATTTTTTTTTTTTTCTACCGACGATTTGTTTGTTTTTTCTTTTGTGCCGACCTGTGGGTATAACTGAAAGTTCGCTATATCCAGCGTCGTTATAACCGTCACAATTTGTATGAAATACTTAAGCAAAACTGTTGGGACCGGAGAAGTTGTTCGTAATAAACGTTAATTCTGTACTGGACTGTATATAGATTGTCTTTGGTTCCACTTTTGACCATTCTGAAATTCGGATGTAGCGAACAATTTGACATACATATAGATCAGATATAAGATTCATTTGGTCAAGACATTGTTAAAATTTTGTATAGCAGTGTAATCGGACTTAACAGCATAAGAAATTTCTTTAAGGAAATTATAAAACTTAATTTTTTTTATAAGTCTAAAGATAAGTACACACTACGTCCATTCTTCTTATCGTTATAAATTCGTAGAACTAATTTTGACATGTATAAAACATGTTCGTATGTACTTATGTTTTTATAGGCCATAATAAAGTTTTGCCCATATTTTGTTTTGCTATTTTTAAATTTATCCAGAATTGTATATCGGAAATAAAATTAATTGACGAATAACTGTAATAAACTCATAATCAATAATAATTATTTACAAGGTTATTGATAAAGGCTGTTGTGATTTCTTGGCTCTGACTAAAAATTGGATATAAAATACAAATAAATTAACTAAAAACACCAGTAAACCATAAGCAATCATCGAGTTCTTAAGCAAATTTAAGTCTTCTTAACGGAAATGAGTGCTAAAACAAATTTAATTTTATTTACCGTTTTCTGTGCATTTGTGGTCCTCGCCCATGCCCAAGAGGTTTGTATAATTTATTGACCTCAGTATTTTATTTAAATAAACTAAGGATAACTATATTGTTAAAGAAATGTGGAGAATGTATGGCGGATAATGAGGCATCTTGTGTGGATAAAACTTCATATTACTTGTGCATGAATGGAAAACCATTACAATCATCACTGTTTACGTGTCCCAAAGATCACGTTTGCACAAATTCCGCAAAAATTTGTGAGCCAGAATCTGGTACAATTAAGGCAGTCTGCGATTCATCTTGCAGTAAATGCCCTACAGATGGAGGCAAATACACTTGCGTAACTAAAACACAATTTGGTCGTTGTATTGATAATAAAGTGACTATAGTTAATTCCTGTGAAAGCGGTTCAATATGTAGCACAGAAATGTTGTCAAAAGCTGGACAAATATGTGCACCAAAATGTGTTGTTGATTTCGTAAGTTCTCCGATGTTGTTTTCGTATATAGTTATTCATTATCTTAATTCGTTTCAGTTCGGGCTTTCGTCCACATGCAGCAATGATGAACAAATTTCCACAACAGTTGTTCCCCCAACAACTCCTAACTTAGCCAATTTAGAGCAAAAATGTAAAGATGATCCTCAACATGGAGAGAATAAGAAGATTTACTATGTCATCAATGACGTAGATTGTAAAACGTAAGTAATTAATTAAACGTTGTAGTGTAATATACAGATCGTGGAACAAGGGTATTCTTACTTTATCACCCGGTCTGTTTAATTTGTTCAAGTAGCATGTCGGGTATACTAGCACTATCGGCCTAACGTTCATATTCTAATTTTTTATTCAAATACATTTTCGCATGTGATGTTTGAATAAAAATAGAGCCATTATCAGCAAAATATTTTCTCAAAAAATTCAAAACGTTTCTGATATACATATGGACAAAAATCAAACAGTTTGTACTCTTAAGTGTTCGGAAAATCTAATTACAGAATTTGAACTCGCAAAACTTCAGGTATACTGAACACAATACCTTAGTAGCGCAAGTTTGCGATTCTAAGCGTAATTGGCAGGCAAATTAAAAAAAAAAAAAACGTTAAAAAATCGATTGAAGCATTCAAGTTTTCTTCATATTTCGTCTTCTTCTGCATTCGTTTTAAAATAGATAAGATAGTATGAAAATTTCCAAACTACCACGTAAACCGAGCTTTTTTCATTCAGCACCTAAAACCAAAAGCGCACCAAAATTTGTTTGCTAAAATTTTATGAAGATTTTGAAAATCATGCAAATCAGTTCATATTGCTTTTAATGGTTTAAAGTAGCAAACTGAGACAAAATCACATAAAGCATGAAAGCGATGTGTTTATAACCGATTTCCATCAAAAGTTTGTTAAAAATCTCTTTATTAGCTGAGAACGCGAAGGTTTTATCTAAAAACATTTTACTAAAGCAAAATTGATCAGGAATGGTCTTAAAACTATTCTTTAATAAAACTTTACCTTAGATCTGAAGCGCAGCAAAATATAATAAGGATTAACAATTTGGTGGACCAAATAACAATTTTACATCTTTAAAAGATATGCCGCTTTGAAACTTATATTTGAAAAAAAATCTTTTAAATTAAATTTGTCCAAAAATTTACTGTGCGATCAAAAAATTTTTTGTTTTTTTTTCAACTCCGAAAATTAAAACTATTTGATTTTTGCCCATATGTATATTTGTCTGATAATCACTTCCGATGTTAATTTGTAATCGATATACAAATCACAATAAAGATAAACTTATAATTTGTGTAAAAACATTGATAGAATTCATAACTTATACAAACAAAACCAATTTACTTAATTTCGTCGGAATCGGTCCGTATTTAAACATAGCTCCCATACAAGACCTACTTAAAAAGTCACTTAAAAGAAACCCAAATTGTCTTTTTAAAGTCAGTGCTGCCAGATTAGAATTTTTTGCTCGATTATATGAAGAATGCTTGAATATAATATATTCAAGCATTTTTCATGAAAAATTTAAATCTGACAACACTAACCGTAAGAGCTTTCAAAGCTGTTTCACAGTCAGCATTTGTGTTATTTTCTGATCATATTTGACTCTTTTTTAACTGCGCGGACGATTAAAACAATCGAATATGCTATCATTTTCGATTCGAAAAAGACTGTGCCTTCGGGAGAAAATGGTACCCTAGCCGCGACTCCCTTGAGAGAATCTTTTATGAGCACCTTTATGAGTCTTTAACGAGCCATTTTCAAGTCATTTTTGACTCAATTTTGATTATTTTTTTAGTTGATTAAAAAAAAAAGTAACATTGCCTTTACAAATATACATATGTAGAGTGTCAGTGATGCCAACCAAAAATTTTACTTTGTGGGAGATTCGACATTAAAAAGTAGTAGATTCCACAAAATTTATTTTCAAAAAGTGGTAGAAATACCACTTTTATTATTCACCACTTTTATTCGAATCCTTAAAAGAATACATGGTTTTACTAAATAATTTGAAATGTTCATCTTAGAAAGAGAGAGAGTAGAGAGATGAAGTGTGGTGTAAAGTCTATTTTTAGAACACTGAAGAAGTTGCGCTATTTCTTGTTATTTTATTTATTTGTCATCGACGGCTGCGACCGGGGATCGAACTCAGGCTAAAAATGATATGTTATGTTTAGTAGTCGGCATGCAAACCCACTTAGCTATAGTACGCACTATCTATGCGCCTTAAATAGTATGTATTTCAAAAACAACACTATAGGAGTAACCTTTTTATCACTTAACTATGCAAAATCTGATAGCAAAATAGCGTTACAAACTGTCGAATTTCAATCCCTTAAATGCTTGGTTTTGAATTGATATACTTTTTGTTATTGTATTTTTAAACAGTAAGTTTTAATATATAAGCGCGAATCTCCTTCGATTAGTTTTTAAATCGCGCAGACGACAAATCATTTTTTGATCTCCAAGCTGGTCGAAAAAGACTCTTTGGTGATTTTTCAAAAAATAATCTTCTAAATGCTGACTGGGCTTTAGAGGTGGACGGCTTCGTTATAAGTAATAAAATCTAGTAAAAATGTCAAAATCATTATTAATATAATTGTATTTTGAAGACTTTTGTAATCGCGTCTTATTAACAGAAACAGATTTAATAAATATAAGTGCTTGTTTTATTTACAGTTACATTTATTGCGAAAAAAGTGGGGCTAATGTAGAAGCTCTGCTTATGAAATGTTCAAAAGGCTTTTACGATGTTGTTTCCAAAAAATGTGTCCCAGAAAAGCCGCAAGGATGTGGGGCTACAACCCAGCAATGAATTTTATTTAACATAATATCGATATTATTATTCGATTGGAAAATAAAGTCTTTATAATTAAAAACAAAGTCTATTACGTCAAGTGTTTTAAAGAAGTTTTTTAAAAATAGGGTACTCTAATTTCTCTGCAGTACTAGTTTATTTTCAGTCATGAATTTAACGGTTTAAAATTTTTTGTTATTTATAATTTTTAAATTGTTTTTTAAGTTTTTGCTTATTTGAGTACATGTTTTATTTGCAGTTACATTTATTGTGAAAAATTTGGCGTAGGCGTGGAAGCCCTTCTGATGAAATGCTCAAATGGCTTTTACGATGTAAATCTTAAAAAATGCGTTAAAGAACAACCAGAAGGATGCGGTGTAACGAATACACCAATCGTTCCAACAAGTACACCAAGCCTAGAAACTAGTACAACTAATATTGATTCAAGCTCTACAGCCGCTCCTACAAGTTCACCAAGCCTAGAAACTAGTACAACTAATATTGATTCAAGCTCAACAGTCGTTCCTACAAGTTCACCAAGCCTAGGAAGCAGTACTACAAATATTGATTCAAGCTCAACAACAGCCCTTCCTTCAAGCACAGCAAGCCTAGAAAGCAGTACCACTAATATTGATTCAAGCTCAACAGCCGTTCCTACAAGTACAACAAGCTTAGAAAACAGTACAACTAACATTGAATCAAGCTCAACAGCCGCTCCTACAAGTACACCAAGTGTCAGTTCTTCAGCTGCCACTACAAGTGCACCAAACCTCGAAACAAGTTCTCAACCCGCTACTTCAAGTGCTACAACTGAGCCAAGTGCATGATTTTTTAAAGTTGTATGTAAATAGAGTTGCCCATTAGAAAATTGATATTTAAGTTTTCTTTTTATTTAAAAAAATATTTAAATTTTTGTTAAACAAATATTTTTATTTTTTCCCAATAAAACTTAAAAACAACAAATATTGCTTTTTTGGAAAACGCTAATCAGTCTGAAATTATAACACAAAAATGTATAATAACATCTTTTGCACTACATTCTCCCATGGTCCTACCTTACGGTCTTTAGTGATTATTTAAATATCTTTTTATTTTAAATTATGAAATTTAATTAAAATTATGAAATTGTTATAACTTAAAAATTATAGAAATCTATACAAAACAAAAACAATAATAAACAATAATGGTCACGGCGTCGCACTATGGTATTTCTGCTGCAAAAAGGCATTTTTTGACTATCACTTTTCAAAAATCTAATTTATAGAGAAGAATCTGGCAACAAAAAATCTGTATATATATATATATATATATATATATATATAGAAAAAATCGGTTGAAGTCAGCTGAATATTGTGAAACAAAAATTTATGGTAAAATTATTGAAATTTAAAGATATTTTAACTGGAAAAATGTAGGTATCAATTTTATTTAAGTCTGAGATCTTGTTTTTGTTTAAAAGAAAAAAAGTTTATTGCATACGTAGTTTGGGAGATATAAGCGCATCAAAATTGTCCTATAAAATTCAGCATTGGCTGTTTTCGTTGGAGAAAAAGTCATTGAGCTCGGTTTACCTCCGTGCTCTCAGTATAATGAAATGCTAAAAAAATTCAGCAACTTTTGAAAAAATCAAAATTTAATAAAAAAAGTATGGAATATTGCTTATAATAAAAAACCATTGCTTAGCTTCAGGCTTAAATTTTTAATCAAATTGCAGTTATTAATCCTAACATTAGTTTAAATTACATTATCTTGAGATTTACGAAGTACCTCTAGGAGTCCACGAATTAAAATAAAAATTAGTAGAGTTCTTTCTTGGATCAACTAATAGGCATGTGACGAATTTCACTAAATTTTATTTAGAAGTTCGCCTTATTCATTGAGAATAAAAATACATGAAAAAATAAGGGTCCAAGGCAGGTACCCCAAGAAGTCAATGGATTTCAACCAAAATTAGTAGGGCTCTTTCTTGGATCAAAAAATAAAAGTGTGCCGAATTTTATTAAATTCTATTGCAGATTGCGGGTAATACATTGAGAAAGAAAATAAGTGAAAAAATGCGGTTCCAAGGGAGGTACCCCAAGGAGTCGACGGATTTCAACCAAAATTAGTACAGCTCTTTTTTGGATCAAAAATTAAAAGTGTGCCGAATTTTATCAAATTCTATTG
Organism: Stomorhina lunata; assembly: GCA_933228675.1. Classification (NCBI taxonomy): domain Eukaryota; kingdom Metazoa; phylum Arthropoda; class Insecta; order Diptera; family Rhiniidae; genus Stomorhina; species Stomorhina lunata. The sequence goes on from OW121744.1 coordinate 78,262,314, forward strand.
AAGATTGCGGGTAATACATTGACAAGGAAAATAAGTGAAAAAATGCGGTTCCAAGGGAGGTACCCCAAGGAGTCATCGGACTTCATCCAAAATTAGTAGGTTTTTTTTTGAATAAAAAAATAAAAGCGTGTCGAATTTTATCAAATTCTATTGAAAATTGCGGCTTATATAATGAGAAGGAAAATAAATGAAAAATGGGGTCCAAAGCAGGTACTCCAAGGAGTCGACGGATTTCAATCAAAATTAGTACAACTCTTTTTTGGATCAAAAATAAGAGTGTGCCAAATTTTATCAAATTCTATTGAAAATTGCGGATTATACATTGAGAAGGAAAATAAGTGAAAAAATGGGGTCCAAGGGAGCTACCCCAAGGAGTAGACGGATTTCAACCAAAACTATTAGAGATCATTTTCAGATAAAAAAAAAAAATTGAAGTGTATCAAATTTTATCAAATTCTATTGAAAATAGCGTTTTATACATTGAGAATTAAAATGAGTGAAAAAATAGGGGTTCAAGGGAGGCAACCTAAGGAGTTGACGGATTTCAACCAAAACTAGTGGAGCTCTTTTTTGGGTTAGGTAATACAATTGTGCCGGTTTTCAAGAAATTCTGATGAGAATTGCGTGTTATAGATTGAAAAGAAAAATAAGTAAAAAAATGGGGTCCGAAGGAGTAGACGGATTTCAAAGTTTTTTTAAAATTTTTCTTATCTATATAAAATTAAATAAGTGTGCCAAATTTTATCATTGTAGGATCAGTTCTTATATTTTTTGCAGTCGCCAAGACACCAAAAGGCGACCTATATTATGGCTGCCATGAAAGTAGGCACGAATTTGGTTGTGGATTTATGGTGAACAAAAGAATGCGAAATTTGATTTCCAGGTTCACGCCAGTAAGAGAAAGGAAAGCAACAATACGTGTCAATGCTTAATACTCCCACCTGAGCCTGATTTGTGCTCACCCACCCACAGAGGAAATAGATGATGAAGTTAACGAATCCTTCTATAATTAACTTGAGGAAATCTATGATAGATACCCCAGTCATTGATTTTTTTTTTTTTTTTTGCCAAAATGGGTAATTTTAACGCAATGTTAGGACGCGAAAGCTGCTTTGATCCTGCTTTGTTGGTAAATTCAGCCTTCACGGTGAAACGTCTGACAATGGTATGAGGTTGACTTCCTTTGCAGCGGCACCCAATATGGTAGTGAGCAGCACCAGGTTTATACACCCTAAAATCCACAAAGCGAGGTGGGTGTCTCCTGATCAAAAAACAAAAAATCAGATTGGTCTTGTTGTAGTTGACGGAACACACTTTCAAGTGTATTAGATGTGCGCTCAATTCGAGGAGCTAATATGGACACCGATTATTTCCTTCTTTTAGCCAAGATGAGAACACGCCTGAGTGTGTCGAGGAACATACGACGGAAACGCAAAGATCGTTAGCTCTAAGAGAAAATCTAACGGTTACCCATCTGCAATGAAATTTAATAATGATGAATCCAGTAACTTATTTGAATGCTTTATATGATGCTAAATGTAATTACCCATATGAGATTGCATCAAAACAAATTATATCTTTTCTAACAATCGATTTTAACTTCATCTTAATGAACCTAAAAAAGTTAAAGATGTAATTTTCTCATGGTCCTGATGGTGTTCCAGCGTGTATTTTAAATCAGTGAATCATTAACGGATTGGTTAACTATTTTATTTAACATTTCAATACAATTTGGTTATTTTCCTAAATTTTGGACAAAATCTTTTATTATACCTCTGCATAAATCGGGCAATAAATCTGAGATTTCTAATTATAGAGGAATTGTTAAATTAACTGTTATCCCGAAAGTATTTTCATATGCCATCATACATCATCTTTATTATCACCTTGCCAACATGGTTTTAGAAAGGGCTGCTCAACTACAAATAATATTATTAATTTAACAAGTAAGAGTGTTAAATTCGCCTATGCCGAATCTTAGATAACCTTCACCAATGGTGTTTAAAAGAAATTCACATAATCGAAAGAGCTTATGGTAAAATATGTATGTTTCTGAAGGCTAATTTAAGTGCAATACCGTGGTTTATACTGCGGATTAAATTTCTATACATACAAACGTATATTCCATATAATGTTTTCTGATTAAAAGGAAACTAAAAATCAGAAAACGGTCGCGTTTCTAAAAAGTTCATAAATATGCAATTTTATCTTAACTTAGTAAGCCTTTGAGTCCCTTTTTAATAATATTTGCTAAATATTCCATCTTTATGTATGTTAAAATTCATAAATTATAGATACAAAAGAAGTTCTTGGTTAGTTATCTAAAACTCTAAAGTTAGCGGACCGATTTGAATTAAACTATTGGCAACAATATTTGGGAGTGATTGGTCTGTCAATCTATAGAAGACTTAGAATCTTAGGGAATGCGGAATTAGTGAGATTTTTAAATTGTTATCAGACCTATATTAGAACCGCCGTGGTATAGCAGGTTAGTCATCCGCCTTGCATACCAGAGGTCCCAAGTTCGTCCCTGACGAGACCAACTTGAAAAAAAAATAAATTTTCAAAAAAAGCGGCGGTTTCACCTCATAACTCAGCTAGCCACTGGTTATTGAGTATTAGGCTATGAAAAACTTCTCGAACTAATGCATTTGCCGTTCGGAGCCGGAGTTAAAACGTAGGTCCCTTTCAATGAGTCTAAAAACTAAAATCGGATGCAGCTCATTGTCTGAGAGAAGTACCACTTGTTCCAACTGGAATGTTGTCGTGGAAAATTATATAATTATATATTATATTAGAAAAACTTAAGGTTACTAACGTATTAAGATGAATACTTAAGCGATAATATTTGCGAAATATTATCTAGCCTAGGTATCAAGGCTATAAGATGTAAACAAGTTCTAGTTAAAGATGTACATATATTTCAGATATCCATTTTTAATGTGCTATATGCACTATATTAGTTAGTGGTTAACCAACTTTATCTACTAAGTAAGTGGACCGATTCTTTTATCTTTACTTTTATAGAACTATTTTAATAATTTTATACAAATGAAGTTACAGAAGTTCTATTGTTTATTATTAAGAAATGGTATCTTGATTCTGGTCTCTTGGCGTATCTCTATTGTAATGAGTTATATCAGAACTGTACTGAGGTGTATTTAATGCAAGTTCTGCGAGATCATCTACAATTTGATATATAATACTTTAATATCATACATATAATGATTTCACAATGTTCGAATGTCAGACCACAAATGCATGTCATATGCAGTTGTTCATCTGAAATCGGCTTGTAGAGCATCTGGAGGGAGTACTGACATGAAATTATATATAATGTTTTTGAACTCGTCAAAACACCAGACTTAATGTTCCGAAAATTGCCTCATTTTAGGAAATTTCCCTACGCACCATAATCTACATAAATTATAAATCCGATTTTAGGAAGAAACCACCTAAGAAACCACCTAAGAAATTTGTGATACATCGGTTTTAGTGTTTTGGAGATATTCCAGGTTTCCTAAAATCTGATATGTAATTATACAGGCCCATTATACATCAATATATATTCTTTACAAGGCTCAAAAGTCAGACCATTTATTTAAGATATACGAGTATAAAATATCTCCGTCTGCTGAAATCAGTTTTGTAAAACTACAAAAAAAAAAACACCGACATGAATTATATATCAGATTTCAAGACATACTCCCGCAATACACACTATTAAATTTTATTAAAATCGGTCCATAAACACCTAAACAATTGCAAAAAAATCAAATGAAGTTTTCTCAAAAATTTTGAATTTGGCAATTTGCAATACACAGATTTTACTATTTTAACCATATCTTAGGTGTTTTTTGACCAATATTCATGTAATTCAATGGCGTGCTTCGCGGAAGAATTTCCTGATATTCCTGATATATAATTTATGTGAATCCATCGTCAAGGAAAATTGTTTTTCTTATTTTTCAATTGTATTTTTAAAACAAATGAGCACTTTCGGCAATTTGGGGAACATCAAATGTAGTGTTTTGGCGATATTTCAGATGTTTATGGATTTTGATGAAATTTAACAGAGAACTTCGCGGGAGGATTTCCTATAATTTAATATATAATTTATGATGATCACAATTTTCTTTAAAATGATCTTAATAACTTTTTCCGTTGGTGCAAACACAATACAGTCGGGTCTCGATTATTCGTGATCCGGTTAACCGGTAACCCCGATTAACCGTGATGGCTAAAGATCAGTTTATTATTTTTTGCTTAAAATGTTTTTAAATTGCTTGCCTCGATTAACCGTGATTACCTCTATTATCCGTGATGGCAGATTTTTTTTTTAATATGTAACTTCAGATCGTTGATTTTAACTGCTGTTGTTTTAATGCATATAATAAACATGAAAACGGGGAATTCCCTTTTTGCATACGAATTTGGGAAGTGCGGGTGTTTAGATCTAAATTCATTTAGTATGGCATCATTACCAGTCGTAGAAAGACAAAGAAACGTTTTAAATATTGAAGATAAAGTTAAAATAATTAACTGCCCGCACACTGATTCGTCCCATAGAAAAAACACCTTTTTCTAATTTTGCGAATTTATTAACAATATGCACACCATATTAAAGCTGAGATGTTCAGCATTCCAGATATGTTCGCCTTTCTTTTATCCGGTCGGCCTACTTCAAATGAAACTCCCTTAAATGTACAGTATTTTTACAATTTTTTAGAAAATTTTATTTTTTTCAAATAGGTTGGGAAAAAGGATCATAAAAATTGTATTTTCGATTGGAATACAATTTCCTTATACAAGTTTGACAATGACATCATGGTTAATAATACGACGTTAAAAACTTTACAATGCAAAGAAAAAAACTATGAAAAAAAATGGTATACATTATGGCAAATTTCAATTTTTTTTCGAAAAACTGTTAAATTAAATGGACTCGGAAAAGTATATAAAACGAGATCCCATTTCGTTTAACATCTAAGGATATATTTTGAAATGTTGTCTTCATAGCGCATATAGAATAGTAAGAATAAAAACACCGTTTTTTGAGTTATGCCCTTTTTAAAAAATGTTTATTTTAGAAAAATTTTTTAAAAGTAGTTGGCTTTGTTATGAGATTAATTTTTATTATCGCCTGTTTTAAGAAATTTATAAACATTATATTAAAAAATGGTATATATATATATAACAAAACTTTATTTAGTGTTTGGGTTAGATCCCCGGGAAAGAAAAGAGTAAGTGCAGTGCTTGCTTATTTAGAAGAGAAATTAAAAAATGAAGAAAATTTTTGTAAAAAAGAAATAAAACTTAAAACCATGCGAGTTTTAAGCAAATTTAGCAAAACGTGACTGGATTCAAATAGAACCAAAAGTCGGTTTTTAAAAGAAAATAAAAATTTTTTGGATAAAATATTTGTTACTTATAATAAGGTAAGTGTTTTTGTCACGTTTACTATAACTGACTATATGATTCAAATTGTTACTCCAAAAAGGATAATGTCGGAGGTAGACCTAAAAAGACGTTCCAAGATTTGAGCGATAAGTCTAAATATAACAGAGTAAAGAACTTAGTACAAGATTATACAATAGAAGAATTAGAATATGCTTTAAAACTAAAGAAAAAAAAGGTAAATACCCCGAACCCAAGAGATAAAGAATCAAACATAACCTCAATAAAAGCCTTAGCTTTAATGGAAGATCTCAATTTATCACATAATAAATATAACATTTTAAAAAAGTACTATAGTAAGGAAGATAGTTATTATCCTGCTTTGTACACCGTTCGGCAGCAACGCAACAACTTACTTCCGGGACCCATACATGTAACTGATACAACGGCAAAGGTCTCTTTAGGGAACCTACTATATAAAACTACAATTAGTTTGCTGACTTTAATAGAAGTTAATAGTAAAATGAATGACATAACTATCGTGCTAAAGTGGGGTATGGATGGTAGTGGCGGCCATAGTATGTACAAGCAAAAATTTAAAAATGACGATTCGATCGACGAAAATTTGTTTGTAGTAGCATTTGTTCCACTTGAGTAAGTTTAGAAATTGTTTATGTTTTTAGAAATTATTTACGTTTATATTTTATATTAATAATTTAAGACTTGTAAATAACGAAAGTGGAAAAAAGTTGTGGGTAAACCTAAGGCCATCTTCAACTAGTTATTGTAGACCTATGATGCTTTTGTTTGAAAAAGAAAATCCAGCCACAGTAAAAAGGGTTTTCGAAGACTTCAAATATGAAATTAAAGACACTGCGTTAGATGAAATTGATTTCAATGGGTCTCGAATCAAGGTAAACTACGTCATGCATTGTACTATGATCGATGGTGCTGTAGCAAAAGTTCTCACAAATACAAGCTGTGGTTCAAAATGTTTTATATGCCAATCTAAACCAACTGAAATGAATAATATAAGTATTGCAAAAACACCAGATTATTGTAATTATTAATATGGAATTTCTTCGCTACATTGCCTGTTAAGATGTTTCGAGTGCTTATTGCACATTTCATACCGACTTACCTTTAAAACATGGCAAGTGAGAAACGAAAATAAAGAAATTTTCAGTACACGAAAAAAACTTATTCAAAAAGAATTTAAGACTCAAATGGGACTCACAATTGATAAAGTAAAACCAAATTTTGGCACTACCAATGACGGCAATACTGCACGAAAATTTTTTATCGAATACGAAAAATCTGCAAATATAACTGGCATCAATAAAGATTTAATATATAATATGGGATTAATTTTAAAAATTATATCATCTGGTAAACCAATTAATATTACTAATTTTAAAGTACTAACAGAGAATACTAAAAACCTGTACTTAAAACATTATCATTGGTATTATATGCCATCAACCTTACACAAGTTGTTGATACATGGAAGTGAAATCATAGAGTTCTTTGATTTGCCTATAGGTAATATTAAATGTACTTTGTATAAAAAATTATGCAGTTACAATTGATTTTTTTAAGGTGTGCTTTCAGAAGATGCTTTGGAGTCCCTTCATAAAATAATTAGGAGAAGCAGACTAGAACATACTCGTAAAAACACCAGAGAAAATTGTAACAAAGACTTGATAACAAAACTTCTAATTTCGTCTGATCCACTAGTGACGTTCAATAGGGTATCAACAAAATCAACCAATACCTTTCACAAGAAATCAAGAAATCCGTGACTATATATTAGAAAATACAGAAGCGGAAGAAGAATTTCGTTAATAATTATAAGTTTTCTGTTTTTTTTTTTGTTCCTGTTTAAAATTATTAATATATAATTAAAACTCAGTACATAAAACAAATATGTATCTAATAAAAAATATGTAAAAAATTTAGTAGCGCCATCTAGCTATCTTTACTATTAGAAACTGCTTTGATCCTTTATCTGCGTTGGGGTTTAAGTACATGGGTTTGCCCCTAATTTGATCAGAAACACTCAAGAAATAATTTTTGTAAAAAATGATTTTGTTTAATTCAGCACATTATTGGATCAGGGCGTAATATGGAGTTTCAAATGAAATTATCGTAAAACTATAGTACAAAAACTAATCTCGTCAAATAATAGAGAAGATTTTAAGAAAGAATTTAATATAAAGAAAACTCTGTGGTCCATTGATAATGCTTGGAATGCTGTTACTTCTGAAGTTTTGAAAAACGCTTGGAATAATTTGCTCTGCCCAGATAATGAAAAAATGCAAAAATCAATTGATTTTTGTTGTAGGTATGGAAATATCGAATACGTTCGAGAATGTGCCACAGATAATCAATATCACGGATGACTTTTCCACAGAGAATATAGAATCATGGCTCAAATGTGATGAAAATGCCTTTAAATTTACGGTTTTGTCAGATGAAGAAATTATAAGCATGGCAAACAGTAACCCAGATGAACCTGAGCGAGACAATGGCTCAGAAACCACTTTAAAAGAAGTGATAGAGGCATCTAGCACATTGCTGAATTTCCTGGAAAGCCCTGGTTTCACCAGAATTACAGAGCAGGATAAAATTATTATAAAATAAAATTATAAGTTGAAAAACAACATTACATGACTTTTTTAAGAAATTGTATTCTCTTTTTTTTTTTGCTTAATTTCTTTTTTCTTACCTCATGTTTTCAGTGAAAACTTAATTTTAACTTAATTTTAAAATGTGCATAAACTTCTTGAATTATTTTTTTTAATGTAAATATGTATGTACACGAATGTTTACTTGCTAAATAATAAAAATATTCAAAAAACTTTATGATGAAAATTGTTATTCGATTAACCGTAAAAATCGATTATCCGTAATGGCTCTGGTCCCGACCATCACGGATAATCTAGGCCCGACTGTATGATGGAGCTTAACTTTAAAAAATGTAAATGCATGCGGTTTTATAGAAATAATTGCTTGGCGGTTACCTATTACCTTGGAGGACATCTTTTGGATCTGGTTGAATCATTTATGGATCTTGGAATTTTGCTTGACCAAAAATTAAATTTTACACCTCACATAAATTTAACCGTAAACAAGGCTAGAGGTGTCCTTGCTTTTATAAAGCGGTGGGCTAATGAGTTTTCTGATCCATACATTACTGGAAAATAGAAGAATGAACCTATTTCTTCTGCTAATATTGAGGTGTGTCGTCGAGAGACAATTAAAACAGCATTTATTATTGTTGATAGTAGAAATGATTTCGTAAATGGAAGGATTTTGAAAATGTGAACAATCTCGCAAATAGTGCTATTGATTAGCACTATCGTAAAAATCATTCGGATCGGACCAAATAGACGAAAGTTATACGGACCCAAACGTTTTACATACCCGATGTCAAACGGTGGGCAACTTTGATTTTGTAGACTGCGCTACCGATAAATCCGTATAGAAGTTTAGAAATTGCCGAGTTAATACCGCTGTGTACTATTAACTTTATATGCACAGATGCAGCGTAAAAATGCTAAGGGGGGAAAGTTTTCAGAGTTTTTAAAGGCCATTTATTAAAACTTAATATACGCATTTAGTATCATTGCATCGGGAAAGACCAGGAGATTAACACCAAGTAAATGTTATTTTTTAATTCGTTAACTTTTTTACACTTTAAATCTTAAAACAAAAAAAATATTTTGCTACTTTTTTAAAGAAAATAATTTTAAACTTTGATATTCTGTATATATGACATGGATAAAGATATTACAATTAGTAGTTATGTAGATCAATAAGATTTAAAAGCAATATAATAAAAAAGTTCCAAATTTTAAATGGAAAATTACCCAATTCCCATACCCGGGAAATCCATTTTTACAAAAATGGCAACAATTTTACTATTTGAAACGCATTCATGATAAAAAAATATAGTAAGGTATAACCGTTCCATCTTTTGTCAGCTATGTTAAGTTTCTCACGTTTGATCGAATTATTATTTTTCATAATCCCAGTGTGTTTGCTGTTAGTTTGAAAAATATATAATAATAATCAGAAAATTTTGCTTTCTCGAAGAGAATATGATCAATTCAGACAGAGAACTCATAGATTCGCGCTACACCTATGTAAATTGTTTATATGAAGGTGGTCTCTTAAATATAGTGAACAATTTTTGGAAATCTTAGAATATCTTAATTAATTTTTAGTAAAATCTAGTGACAATACAATGGAACCAAATTATTTGCAAAATTTATTGTGTAGTTTAATGTTTACAACATATTATACATTTAAAATTTCCTAATAATATTTCCAGTTCTCAAAACTAATTTCAAATATTTCGCATTTACTTCAAAAAATTAAACGATTATACCGCTTACACCTTTCTATTTCTTTTATGTTTCAGATAAAATTTTTCTAATCAATAACAGATATGTCAGGGAATATTAATATTATAAAGCGAGGACCAAAAGTCCAGTTGACTAGAAATTTGTTTTATATGCATTTCAATTTGTTTTCTTTTAAAAATTCTTTTTAAGAAAATATTTTTTTATAAGTGAAAACATAAAGCTATCTTTAGGAAAAAAAATTCAATAATTTGTATGTTTCAACTTTAAATATTTTTAACTTTTAAACAAAAGAAGATATGTGTATATAACTTACACAAAAATTATGCAGAATATTATTAAAAATTCGAGGATTTTTCAGAAATTTTAGGACCTCAGATGCGTCCGCCAGATTAAAAAAAGTTTAAAAAGTAGGTAAAAAATCAACCCAAATATCTCGAAAGCCAAAGAATATAACCTAGACATATAAGCGTATTTTTTGTAGATCTTTTCAAGGACAACTTAAGTTTTTTCAATCCATCTATAAATACACCCGAGGTGGCCAACTTTGAGATCCATCAATCACTCTCCTGATCCCTCATGGACAAGTGTTTTTGAAAACCAATTCGAATGCTTCTTTTATTCAAATATCTCCAGTCATTCATTCCGTAAACCACTGTGCGAGGGTAAATTAAAAAGTAATTTTAGTCGGTTGTTGACCAACATACGTGAGTTCTCATACTATTCATCGCAAAGTGGAAAACTTGAAACAATTTTCTTTAATTCATCGGTAGTATTTCTTCTTAGATGACAAAGGTGCTCAATGTTGCCGAGACGCGCGACTTACGTTGTTGATCCGGTAGTTGGATAAAAAAAACAACGTTTGTTTTGGTTTTTGGTTGATTAATTAATGATTACAAGTTTATTAAGTTCTATTATTTATAGTGTTTAATTGATTACAATGCATAACATAAAATATTAAAATTCAAAGAATAATTATAAGAAGAAAATGTAAAATGCTTTTGTTAATTCTAAGAATAGGAAGTTTTTGGACAGTTTAAGTATGACCTAATTACAGAAAATAAAATATAAAAATGCTTTTATTAATTCTAGGAATAAAACAATGAAGTAAAATAAAATTAAATTTAAAGGTGCAATTAAGTAATATTAAATGGGTCAATGATATTTAAGTTATTGACCTGGCTGGTTTAGTTGGTGGTGTTATAGAATAAAGAACAACTGGAACTGGCCGAAACGAAAGTTGGAGGTAGGGGTGGTTCGTACGTTATTTTGAATTTCTTAGCTGCGAAATAGGCTCCCAATATAAAAATGGCAAGAATGGTTATCGTTGTGTACGTGAATGATGTGTTCTTTTTTGCTTCTTTTTGCAGCATCAGTATGGCTTCCTTGCTTTCAAAGTGGTAATCTTTTAGTTTTTGAAGGTTGACGGTCTCTATGAAAGATTTTGGTTCTATTTGTTTGTAAATTGGCGGAAGAATGTGGATCTCGTCCCAGAATACTGTGGGATTGTCGCTGTATATTACGCCATTGACGTTAACTTCGCAGTTTTTGAAATGGAGCAGGGCTGTGCCTTCTGTTGAAAAAGTGCTTTTGCTGCAAGTAGAATTAATTAATGTTTTCGGGACGTTTATGAAGAGTATAAAGTTCTCTTCCGGTTGTATTATTGTTTCGGTTCTTCCTACGTCATTAAATACGCATTGGGATACTTCGCCATTTAAAATGTTTCCAACGCAAGCTGATTCTTTTGTTGATTCTTTGTGTTGTGAGGATAAACAATAATATGTGCGTTCTATTTTGGGGCATGCCTTGTCGAAGTAGTAAACATTATTTTCATTATAACTAATATAGGGTTTTATTCCAATTTCTTTTGTTTCATTTATTGTTAGAGGTATAATATGATTAAATTGATATTTTTCTGGAGAAAACATTGGTATTCTAATATTAAATATTATGTTTGTGTCATTATAGTAAGCTTGTAATCCAAGTAATTCATAGATATGTTCGTCAGAGATTAACTCAACTGATTGTTTCGTTATTGAATCGTAAATACTTCTTAACTCATTTTCGCTTAAAATGAGTTTTGATATTATATTTAGTTTGGCTAATACAATTGCTTCGGCTAAGTTTGTTAAGTGATCATTTAATAAATCTATATTGTAATTAATTTGATGTAAATATTGCATTTCCTGTAAAGTCTCCTCTTCTTTCTTTATACTGTTGGATGTTTCTTGCGACATTTTTGCCAGGTATAATTTTATATTTTCCTGTTCGTTATTAATATGTAAGGTTAAGTTCTTGAATCTTTGTATCATCTGTATGTTTAAGTTGTGTTGTCTAGCTATTGCTGTCTCTGTGCTAAGCTTGTCAGTTTTCAATTTTTCTATTTGTGAGTTTATGTTTTGTGCGTCCTGAGCGTCCATGTTTCCTGTTATGAATTTAATTGCAGTTCCCAATCCATCTATCAGTCCTCGTTTTGATCTTTTAGAAGGTTTGATTGAATTTAATTTACTTTGGAGTTCATTAAGTTTTAACATTGTTATTTTAATGGAGTCTGTCAACGTCCCTTGTTTCTGAAATGTGTCTAGTATATTTGTGATTTTCCCAATATTTACATCGTATTCTTCCAGGTTTACTATATGAATTAGATTATTGAAACTATTGATAATTCTTGAAGGTCCAAGATTTAATTGGATTACTGCTTGGTCTTTTCTAATATGTTGGATCTCTAATAATTGGGCGAAAGCCAGTGGTAACCTATGAAAAAAAAAAAAAGATTTAACGTTTCCTTTTATTTTTTATTCTTGCTTTATGTATTTTTTGATTTCTTGTGGTAATTATGGTAATTTTATTGTTCTTTTTTATCTTGTGCTTTGAAAATCTAGGAGTGATTTTGTTTCTTCTACATTCTTTCCTATATAAAGAATCGTTAGTTTCAAAATCTTCAGGTTCTTGTCTATTTAGGTTTAAATTGTTAATTCTGTTACTAACTTCGGTTTCTAACTTTTCTTTAATGGAAGGATAAAGAATTTGTTGGAACTCATTGAGCTTTTTCAAGTAATCATGTTCGTCATTGTACCTTACGTCTCTGTCAAATTTGTAAGTTCGTCCATAAAAAAGTTCGTATGGTGTCAACTTAGTTGCTGAGTGAATCGCGTTATTATAGGTAATCATTGCTTCTGACAAAATTTCTTCATGATCTTGTTCTAGTCTTAGCTCTTTTCGTTTTGCCATTATAATTCTATATATTTCCGTAATCGTAGAATGCATTCTCTCAACAGGACTATTACTGCTAGTCTGTTGAAATGATGTAATATGCAAGTTTATGTTATATTGATTGCAAAAGTCCTTGAAAATGTTGCTAGTAAATTCTGAACCCTGGTCACAAATTATCTTTTTAGGAATGCCATATTGTCTTAGGAAGGTTTGTAACGCCTTTGTGACTGCAAGGCTTGTTCTATTCGGGAGAGTGTATGATGCTACGAATTTGGAAAATTTATCAAGTACCGTTAGGGCTTGGTTATTATTTATGGAGTAAAGGTCTATATGCAGTATTTCAAGTGGTTTACCAGGTGTTTCTGGTTTTTCGTATTTTAATTTTGGTGGAGCCCTATCATATTTTAGTAATTGACATCTTTCGCAATTGTTAGTAGTTTGAGTTATTTTATTTTTTTGAAATGGGAAATAGTAATGTCTTTTGAGGTGGAAGAAAGTTTCATTTATGCCCCTATGATTGTTCTTCTCGTGATATTCCCTAATAATTTTTTCCTGATCGTCTGTTTCTCTAATGTCAATTAATATTTCTTTACATCGTATAATTTTAAATAATCTGTTATGTGAAAAGTGTTTAGAATATGTCTGTTGTACAATTTTAAAAGTGTCATCATCGGTATAAATAGCGTTTAACTTATTGGGCACTATGTATTCCTTGAGGATGTTTGTCATTATTTCTTCGTTAAAGTTTGGACGTCTGATGGTTTTCCGTTGTTTATTCCTGAATACGTTTTCTTGAGTCATTGGTGATCCAGTACTAGATTTTTGTAAAATTATTTGCAAATTAAAATCATTCAGTGGCTTCTCGGAAATGTAGATTCCGTCATCGAGATTTTCATCTGCTGAGTGAATTGTGGTGCCCTGAGTTCCCTGGTTAGATGCAATTTCATTAAAGTTTATGGCAAATTTATTTATTCCCTGTTCTTCTATTTTTACTCTACTTAAAGCATCAGCATTCGTATTTGCTTTGCCTTTTTTGTAAACTATATTATAGTCATATTCTTCTAATTTAAGTCTCCATCTAATAAGTTTTGAGTTAGGTTCTTTTAATCCCATAAGCCACGTTAAAGGTCTATGGTCAGTAACGATTTGGAATTTACGACCAAATAAATAGGGTCTAAAATATTTAATTGCCCACACTATTGCCAGTAACTCCTTTTCGATTGTAGAGTAATTGATTTCTGTATCTGATAGGGTTCGACTTGCGAAACAATAGGGCCTTGAGATAAAACTGCGCCCAAAGCTACATTACTGGCATCTGTTGTCAGCACAAAAGGTTTAGAAAAGTCTGGGTATTGGAGTATAGGGTCATTTGTAAGAATGTCTTTACAGGCTTCGAATGTTTTAATATATTGTTCTGTCAATTCTACTTTCTTCCCTTTCTTTAAACATATCGTAAGAGGTTTAACTAATTTTGCGAAATCTTTTATGAATTTTCTATAATAACCAAGAAGGCCCAAAAAAGATTTGATATCCTTTTGAGTTTTTGGAATTGGAAAAAGCTTTATGGCTTCAATTTTATCGGGGTTTGGTTTAATGCCATCGGTTGTGACTATATGGCCAAGAAATGCTAGTTCTTTTTTTAGGAATTCGGACTTATCTAACTGAACTTTAAGATTTGCTCTACGTAATCTTTCAAAGATTTCTTTAAGGTTTGATATGTGTTCTTGCAGCGATGTCGAGTATTTAATTATGTCATCAAGATATACAAGACATGTTTTGCCAATTAAATCTTGGAGAACATTGTCCATAACCCTTTGGAAGGTTGATGGAGCGTTTTTGAGTCCAAAAGGCATTCTAATATATTCATAATGGCCTCCCTCTACTGTAAAAGCTGTCTTTTGGATGTCTTTAGGATCCATCTCTATTTGATGAAATCCGCTAGCAAGATCCAAAGTTGAAAAGTACATGCATCTGCCTAATTTGTCAAGGATTTCTGAAATATTAGGTATTGAATATCGATCCGATATCGTTTTTTCATTAAGTTTACGATAATCTATAACAAGACGCCACTTTTGATTGCCACTCGCGTCTTTCTTCTTTGGAACTACCCAGACTGGGGAGCTCCATGGTGAGTAACTGTGTCTAATAATTCCTTGTTTCAACATACTCTCGATTTGTTTTCTGACCTCCAATTTGTGGATATAGGGGTACCTATATGACTTAGTATATATAGGAATATTATCAGTGATTGTGATATTGTGTTTAATACGGTTGGTGAAAGTAAGTGATTGTCCTTCCCTAAAAAATATGTCGTCATAAGATTTGCAAAGTGTCATGATCATTTTCTTTTCTTCCGAGTTTAGGTGACTTGTACGGATTAGTTCAGATATATGGCTGAAAGCCGAAGAAGATGGACCTTCAATATTCCAATTATTAACTTCGAAAAATTGTGTACTATTATATACTTTAGTTTTGATAGGGTGTTCAAGGAAGATAGTTTTTTCAGAGTTTGATGTATTTTGTACTTCTACTTCACTGAACCAGTTGTTTGCCACATAAAGACCTTCAGAGATAAAAAGGTTGGGTGAAATAAAGGTTGTATCTACTAAAATTTCTCCGTTTTGATTATCTACAGGAAGTTTAATTAACATTTTTGAGTTAGGAGGTATTAGGTATTTGTCTGAAGTAAAATTGTGTTTTATTCTAATTGGTATTCTACAGTTGGGCGTAAGAAGAAGTAATGAGGCAAGATCAATTCTTGACTTTAGTTGTGTTAAAATATCGATACCAAGTAGCCCATCAAAGTACGAGTGGAATTTGAAAATAAAAAATGTTAAGTTATTTGGGTGGGGAAGGTTGAATTCTATGAATGTAGGCATTACAACTTTCTTCGTTATAGTATATTCGTTTAGAATTGTTGCGATTGCAAATGGCTTACAATCAATTTGGTTCTCTACGTTAACAAATTCAGGATTTATGAAAGACAATGTTGCACCAGTATCAATAAGAAACTTAAGGGGCCGTCGAAACGGAGAAGATATATTAACGTAGGGTAAGGTATCACCATGTTTATTAATTTCTACGTACCCCGTTGGTTCGTCCAGGCTAGTATTTGAAAATTTTGTGTATCTTCAATATTGAAAGTTTCTTCTTCATTATTATTTTGATATCTATTATCTTGTTGATCAACATTGTATACTTCCCTACTATTAGGTCGAAAATATCCTGATTGTTGACTACGAGAAGTTTGTTGTGTATTACGTGTCATATTTGATTTCATGTTAGTGTGGCCAGAATCTATATCCATTCGTTCTGGTTTTCTAGACCGTCTGCTTATGCCAGAACTTATGTCCATTGGTTCAAAGTTACTAGCTCTCAAATTTCCATTGAATGGATTTTGGAATCGTGTATTTTGTTTTGGATCAAACTTTTTATATGAATGATTTTGATACACTATCTGAGACTGGTCATATGGTTTATCAGTTTGGTTTAAATGCGACATTCTTGGTTGTCTATAGTGGGTATAAAAAGGTTGACGAGTCCTGTAGTATTCCTGTCTTTTGAAGTTAGGTCTAAATGGTTCTTTTTTCTGATAAAATATATTCTGCTCTTGAATGCAGAATGCTAAAGCAGTAGCCATTGAATCAGGTTTCATGGCTCGGATAGTAGAACCTAAGGGTTCTCGGAGACCAGTGAGAAAAGTGTTTAAACACATCTCGGCAAATAGTTCTTTTTTTGCTTTAATAACACCAGCATCTTTTTCGTGAATTAGGATGTTATTATTCAGCGCAGATTGGATTTCTACAATCTGTCTATAAAACTTTTCTGCATTCGAGCTAAATTGCTTGAGATTGTGCAAATCCTTAATTAAAGAAGTCTCCGTCCTTTTGTCCGAATAATGTAATGTCAGATTTCTTTTTATATCATCCCATACTAGAGGAGTTGCATACATATTAAGGACCTCATTGGCTTCTCCCTCAATTTTGTTTCTAATTGCCCTTAGTAGTATCTGGGCATATGGGGTACCGTCAATTCCCCTAAGGTGAAGTAGAATTTCTTCTACATTATTTATGAATTCATGTAAGAGACGCTGATCTCCGTCGAATCGTGGAAGATCTTTAATTGCATCAGGAATACGTAGTGAGTTAAAAATGTTGTCGTTATTTTGTGTCATTGTCGTTATTACTGAGTCTTCTGGAATTGGAACTAAATTTGTTTTCTTTGATGTTTTAGGATATGGTCTAAACTTAGAGGAAGCTCTATTCTTCTTTTTAAACATCAAGTTTGTTTTCTTTTTTTATATCTTTTTTGTTATATATCCTCTTAACTTAGAGTGCCCTAGGTATGTGGGATCTTAAGTAAGGATATGTATATTTTATTCTGTATACTTTTTTTTTTTTTTTATTTATTATTTTTTCTTTTATCCTTTAAACTAGAGTGCCCTGGGTAAGTGGGATCTAGGCAGGATATGCAATATATATATATATATAATTAAATTCTGATATACTTTTGTTTCTTTTTCTTATTTTTTAAATATATTTTTCTTGAGTTAATTTTTATTGAAGTTATTTCTTGTAAGAGCTTTTGTAATCTCTTTATAACTTCCTCTTTGTTTGTATACAATAATTTCCTTTCAAACTACACTAAAAATGTTCACTTCACTTCACTTACAGGCAGCCCAACGCAATGGTTAGGTTCATCCTCGATGATTGATGATCGATGATCCCGTTGCAGGAGCTTTCCGGTTCTTACGGTCTTAAAGCGTTGAAACGCACCAGTTATGAAGGATTTTTGTTCTACTATCTGTGATATTCCTTCACAGATTTTTAGTAGCCTTTTTCCTTTCTCTTTTCCTTACTATTTGCGATATACCTTCGCAAATTTTTTGCAGGATTCTTTTGTTGCACTGTAGACTGGGCCGACGACTGCGCCACTTACGTTGTTGATCCGGTAGTTGGATAAAAAAAACAACGTTTGTTTTGGTTTTTGGTTGATTAATTAATGATTACAAGTTTATTAAGTTCTATTATTTATAGTGTTTAATTGATTACAATGCATAACATAAAATATTAAAATTCAAAGAATAATTATAAGAAGAAAATGTAAAATGCTTTTGTTAATTCTAAGAATAGGAAGTTTTTGGACAGTTTAAGTATGACCTAATTGCAGAAAATAAAATATAAAAATGCTTTTATTAATTCTAGGAATAAAACAATGAAGTAAAATAAAATTAAATTTAAAGGTGCAATTAAGTAATATTAAATGGGTCAATGATATTTAAGTTATTGACCTGGCTGGTTTAGTTGGTGGTGTTATAGGTGTTTCCATAACTCGCGCTGTTGAAGTATAATGCTGTAAATATTTCTTTAAATGTGGGCCATGTTAAATAATCACCATCGAACGTGTATACGTCACAAGGCGGTAAGATTAGATTATTGCACTGCCACAAATGCATTATAAGTTGCATAGTATTTTTCAGCATCGCCAGGCCATACAGTGGAATCAAACGTATTTTAAGCAATTCTCATATGTAACCTTTACTTTGTCCCATAAATGTTTTAATTCACCCTCGTGAATTTTTAAGGTATAAACCGTATGAACAACTTTACTAATGTTCCCAAAATAAGATTTAAAAGCAAAAACAGCATCGGTAGCTCTAATATATATTTATTGAGTCATTTTCGAATATTATCAGTTATGTGATGGATATCTATCGTTTTCAAATCGTTCGATTTCAGATATATTTTTGAGGTAATTTTAGGTTATTTTTCTAAAAAATTCAAACCAAATGAAAGATAAAATATCAATCAAAAGGATTAAAGCAAAAATTTTCATTTTTTTTTTTGGGAAATAACCGAAAATTAGCTAAAAAAAATATGTCTGAAATCGATCGATTTGAAAACGAAAAATGTCCATCACATACCTGTATATATTTTATTTATCTAGCAAATAAAATGTGAAATCGAAAAATAACACCAGAAATTGTTTGAAACAAATAAAAAACACACAAGTATATTCAGGTATGTACCTTGATTTTGGTATTGTGTTGTTATATTTGGTATCATAAAGCCAATAGATGTGGAGTACTATAGTACAAAAAGAAAGCACTTTTCCAAAAATCCGGCTCGAAGGACCAATATTTAATTCCAATCCAAAGTTTTTCCAATAAATAAAAACACAACAAGGTGTTTTAAGAATATTCTTCATTATTAAATAAATAAATATTACCTTTAAAAGGCTCAGGTAATATAAAAAGACAAACTATACGAAGTACTTGTGTCGAAAACAATTTGACAAGTAAGAAAGTTGCAAAAAAGAGAAACTTAATTAGGAGGCAAACAATGTTTTAAGTGGTTTACTCGTTAGAATAAATGTCAAATATCTTACAAAGATCCATTCAAAAGGATGCAATGATTGATGCTAAAAAGTATTTAAAAGTATTTATTTAGTAAGTTTAAAAAAAGGTATTTATTAGAACAAGATTAGATTCGAAAAAATCTGACTTAAACATACGGCTCATGTTTATTATAATTGAATAATATGTATATCTTACAACAAAAACTTAAAAATACCATTCTTAAAATTACTTATTTATAGATTGATGTATAGAACTGTTTACTTTCGTTTTTTACATTTATTTCGACCCTTTCTTCGTCGTCCAGGAGTTTTTGGAGATTTTCCATTCTTCTGCTTAGGTGTTACCGTATTGCTGTTGGATGTTTGTTTGCTAATACGATTTACAGCACTTTGACCACCAATCTTTTTCGAAGGAAGCAAATGTTGACTTACTAATTCTCCCAATACTCCCTGATGAGCTAACATCGAAAGAAATGTGCATATAAATTCATCATAATTATGTGTTCGTCGACAATCGTCCACCTGTCAGAAAACAAAGAATTCGAATAAGATTTACAAATTAAGAATTAAAATAAACATAGATATGTATGTAAGATAAGAATATTATGAAAGTGAAAAACCAGAAATGTTCTACGTAACATAAAAATATTCAACTTTTTTGTATGGAAAAAATGTTAGTATTGTCGGTTTTGCCTAAATCTTAACCACTAAGAATAACGATGTTAAAAAAAATAATACAATAATTTCTACGAAAACCGGTATTTTGAAAAATTTACGTTTCGTTTCAAGTATCTGTGGCTTGTTGCTAAAAGGGCTAATGTGAAAAAAATAGTTTTGAGAAAAATTGATTAAAAGTTTTTATTTTCTATATAACTTCATAGTAACTTTTCCCAGAAATACCCTTATAAAGCTGTTCTGAGTTAAGTTAGAGATTGTATAAACTGTAATCAAATTGCTAAAATTTAATATATAAGTCTTAAATATATAAAGCTTAAATAAGTCTTCTAAATATGTTTGTATGATGACGACGAAATGTGGTATAGTGATTTCTGTTTATATAAGCAGTGTTCGTTTTAAACCAATATTTTGCAAAGTCCCTCTGATTCTCTCTTATTTTGTATTTTGCAAAATACAAACTTAGAGATGCTTTGCCCTACATTGTTTTAAACTTAATAAAAAAATATACTGAAAGCTAAAATCTCAACTCCAGGAAGCCAGACCTATGAGAGGTACCAAAAGTAATAGACTGATTTCAGCTATATTTAATAACAATGGTCTTACTATGAAAAAAAATTGCTGTACCAAATTTTAAACTATCATACATAATGCTACCTGGACATTAATAAAAAGTGTAAATGGAAGGCCAGCCAGTCAACCTGCCAGGACGGACTGTCATCGTTAAATCGACTCAGAGTGTCATTTTTAGTCGATTGATACTTAAACTTATTATACCCATTCCACCTATGGTGATGAAAGTTATAATTAAAGAGGTTGTCAAATATAACGCAGAAATAAGAATTTTGTGAACTAGTGCTATGATAAGACTTTATTTTGAAAGTAGAATAAGTCGACAGTTTTTATCTAAAAAATTAACGAAATTAGTGATTTTTTGATAATCTTAGTCTACTTTTACATTAGTCAGGTTTGGCTTATCAAGTCTTGAATTTGTATGAGAAAAAACTGACATAATAAAAATTGAGCAAACCTGACCATACTATCAAGTTTACGAAAATTTTGAAAATTTGTATGAAATTTAAGGAAAATAAAATGAAAACTGATGAACGTGTGTGAACGTGAACTCAGGTCCAAAAAAAATTTAAAGAAAAACTGATCAAGTAAACCTGATTCGTGTGAAACGGGACTTACTATAAAAAATATATAAGCAAAGATTAAAAAAAAAATATTTTATTTCTTTTGAAAGTGGATTAAGTCCCATACATTTTTCCATGAAATATTTATTTCATGCATTTTTCAATTCAAAAGTAAATTTTTTTTCAAACAAAATCAAAAATTAAATTCCCACAAATTTTTCAATTTAAAAAATAAATATTTTAAAATATTTGTTTTAAAAGTGATATAAGTCTTGCTAAACCTGCTAAAAAAAGCATTTCCAAGTGGTTTTCATAAATTCATTTTTATGGAAGAACTTCAGATTTAATTTACTATAATATTTTTAAAAACACTAAAACGCAAAACCCTTTAAAAACCAAAACCAATTAAAAAAAATGGACTTAATCCACTTAATAAGGTCTTCAAATATCGGTTATTTCCCAAAAAAAATCAAACCAAATAAAATATAAGATATCAGTCAAAAGGATTAGAACCCAATTTTTTTGGGGGGGGAAATAATGGAAAATTATTTGAAAAATATGTCAGAAATCGATCGATTTCCATCACATATCTGTATGTCAAAAATATCTTCAGAAAACGATCGATTTCCATCACATACCGGATTTTATATATATATATATTAATACTTTTAAAACAATATTTTCATATTTTAATCCATGATACAAGTACAAGGTAGTTCCAATAGTCTTACTAAATTTTTAATAAGGATTTTTGAAGTTAAATTTTTTAAAAATATTGCTTTTTATTTGATGGAGTTTTGTTTAAAATATGTACAAAATTATACAAACAAAATTTCTTAAAGATTGGAAACATATTACTCTTACGATCCATAACTAAGATGACTGATCTTCTCACTATTCTTCTTTGAATTGGTGGCTTACTAAAAATTGGTTCCAAATCAGTTTTTATAAATAAGATTTTCTACATTCCTCAACAGCTTTGAATATCGAACGGCATCCAATTTGCATACAATTATAAACACGTTTTTGACCTTGTAATTGTTATAATGGTGGTCCAGGAGTACTACTCTATGCTCCAGGCTTTCTTGAATTCAATATTTAATAATTTTTTTGATATTAATATTGAAGAAAAATAATTTCAATGAAAAAATTAATATGCTTCAAAAATATTCAATATTTACAAAATTGAAAACAAATCCAAACACATATGGTAGCTTTATTTTTTCTCAAATGTCATAATTCTTATATATGTCAGATAGTGATTTTTAAATTTAAAAGTGACAATGGATCTACCGTGTACATATATCTTGTTTTAATCCATACAAAAACAATCATTGAAGTTCAAAAAATAATAAAAATCCCTAATGCTTTTTATTTGTTCTAAAAATTTTGTATCGTTTTTCAATCCGATGAAAATAAAATATAAAAAAATCGTTTGGGATATTTATCAGTACAATTCAAAATAATTTTCATCTGTTTTCATCCGATGAAAAAAACTTTTGATAGAAAAAATTCAAATTTTATTTCTGTATTTGTCCTGGTATAAAGCGTCTTTAGGACGTTTAAATAACAATAAATTCAATTATTGTTGCAAATTTTATGTTGAAATGGTTTTGTGCAACAAATGGTGGTTGTCTAGATGCGTTTGAAACGTTTTTAAGTTTTTTTTTAGAAATATCCCTGCAAAGCGATGCAAATCAAAGAAACCATCAATAGTTCCATTAGGACTATTAGGTTTAACTTTGATGTCCTAAAACATTGCAATTATTTGAAAACATATTCATACATTCATTGTTGAAAATTTGAAAATTTCAGAAATATTTTTTTTTTTTGAGAAGTTCAAAAATAAAACAATCAATAAAATATTTTTCTGTTCGGATGTTTATCGTTAAAGAAAATTTTAGCTGTGTTCCAGAACTCCCAATACTGTACAATATTGTACAAGTTTTAATCAGAAATTACAATTAAGTGTTTCTGTACTAAAAAAAACTGTAATTGAGAACGAATTTGAAAAAATTCTAAAATTTTCTCCTTACAATAATTTACATGTTTTTGCCAGAAAAATTTTTCCTGGCAAACATTTAAAAATTTTCAAAAAAATATTTATGAATAAAAACAAACAAATATTCTGAAAAATTGTTATAAAAAATAAAATACAGAAGAACTGAAATGTTTTTAACTGGTTTAAAAACATTTCTTTGGATATTTTTCAAGTTAGATCAATTGTGGACTTAAATTTAGGTGTTTTGTGTTCCCGTACTTCTATGTTAGTTTTGCTATTTGGGAGAGTAACTTCTAAATTACTGTCATTTGCAGGAACTCACCCAGAAAGTAAAGAAACAGACCGTTTAAATAATTTTCATCATGAAGGATATTTATATTTCAAATATAAATCCCTCATTTTATTCATCGATCGAAATGAAAATAAATGTTCATCGGCAATGATATTTATACTTGATTGATTTAAAAAATCAATCTCTGATATATAGTCAGCAATGAATGTATGAATATGTTTTCAATTAATTGCAATGTTTTAGGACATCGAAGTTAAACCTAACAGTCCTAATGAAACTATTGATGATTTCTTTGATTCGCATCGCTTTGCAGGGATATTTCTAAAAAAAAACTTGTAAAGGTTTCAAACGCACCTGGTTGCACAAAACCATTTAACGTAAAATTTGCAACAATAATTGAATTTTATACCAGGACAAATACTGAAATAAAATTTGAATTGCTTCATCGGTTAAAAAAAGATAAAAATCATTTTGAACTGTACTGATAAATATCCCAAACGATTTTTTATATTTTATTTTCGTCGGATTGAAAAACGAAACAAAAATTTTCGATCGATGAGGGGTTTTTATTATTTTTTAACTTCAATGATTGTGAACCGCAGTGGTATAGCAGGTTAGTCATCCGCCTAGAATACCAGAGGTCACAAGTTCTATCCCCGGTCAGACCCACAAAATAAATTTTAAAAAAGCGGCTAGCCACTGGTTATTGAGTATTAGGCTATTTATGTACCTTTCAATGAGTTTAAAAAATAGAATTGGATGCAGCTCATTGTCTGAGGGTAGTGTTCGAATTGGAATGTTGTCGGGTAATTATATATATCTATATATATATGAAAATATTGTTTAAAAAGTATTAAAATTCGGTCCAATAATTTAATCAAAATAAAAATTACCTTAAACATATATCGGCGATCGTTTTCATCATTTAAATGTTGTTCATTAATCGCAATTTCAGAATCAAGATTTTTTAATAGAGACTGTAAATCCCGCACAGTAAATGCATTTGAAGCATCCAACAATGGCGATGGTGAGACACTGCGCTGCTGCTGGTGTAACTGTGTGGACGATGTAGATGATGAAGATTGGTCTGTCCCATTTTCTTCAGAATTTAATGTGGCTATGGTTCCACTTTCTGAAACGTTAGCTGCTGCCTCATTTGCCTTAAGAAGCTTTTGTAAAGTTCCTGATACTATAGCTTGATTGGTACGGAGCATTTTTAATTTATGTGTTATTGCTATGCGACGATCTGGAACAACTGCCATTAAATTAAAACGAATATCTTGTTCTCCGGTTGCAATTCCAAGCCGCTCTGCGATAACACGTCTGAATTTATCTGTCCAATCCTCACACTCTTTCCATCCACCGTGATCCATTGGATATGGCTTCAAACCATCTAACTCAAACAGATGACCATTTATAGGAACAAAGCTAACGAAATGAAAGGCTTCTCCTGTAAATCTCCCAGTAGACACGCCTGAGCCAGCATTCCTTTCCAAAAGGCGTCTAGCTTGGGGCATAGCATGTGAATTGTGTGCACACGCTAACTCAGGGGTATTTCCTATTGCCCAACCCTTGTTTTCTGGAGACATTCCCTTAGTGTGACCTTTTAGCCGGCTTAAAGTATCTCCTAAATGTAAATCTGCCTCATTGCAATTTAGAAGTACTGAAAGTAAAGCATGTGTAGCGCAACTATTTGGGACAACTTGCTGGGCAAAAAATATATTTGCCACAGCTTCGTCATCTTTAACGAAAATTTCAGCAGTTGTTTCTACAATTTTTCTTCGTGCTCTTCTTTCTTCAATCCACCGAAATAGGAAAATAAAACCATACACTGGGCCCTCAATAGGCTTTTGAAGATCATAAACTTCTTCAACTTGAACTCCGTGAACACCAAAATCCTCTAACAATAGGGAAAAAAGTCCCGGATCTGATTCCAGTTCTAACCAACCTTCAGTTAGACGATTTATATCAACGGGCATTTTATTAGCCGACATTTTTAGTTATGAAAAATTGTAACTTTAAATTTTTTTCAATTTTATTTTCATTGCAAGTGAAACAAATAAAATATTGTTTTTGTAGTAAGTGCTGACAACTTAGCGATATTTCTATTTACTTAGCGATACAAATCTTCACGGTGTTTTTCAACTAAATGTTTTCATCTAGTGCTTCTAAAACTATATCATTAGTGGCGTTCTAATACTCCAGTGAACAAAAAAATCGATTTTGCGATTCTCTAACATAATTTAAAGAAGTCACAGGCGAGCTGACATTTGTACATATCACTTTAAAAGTGATATTGTGCATGTGAATTGTGCATGTCTGTCAAAATAGTTGTTTTACAAAAGGTTTATAACACTCGATTACAAACGTACAAATTAGTTGTTTCTGACATAGCTTTTTTTCGTAAATACAATAGCAAGAAATAAGGTATGTCGGAAGGAAATAGAACAAGTTTAATTAAAATTTTTACAGACAACTTCAAAAATTTTTACAGAAGTTCAAAAATAAAACACTAAAATTATTTTCTGTTCAAGACACAAGGTAACTCTAACATGATTTTAATGGAAAAATCGTTATCGAATTTATCACTATTATTTTGTATATTGATGGCTTAATATAAAAACCCTAACTCAATTTAATAAATATCGTAAAATTTTAGATACAACAAACATTTAAATACAATTTTTAATAAAAAAAGCAACAATTTTTATTAAAAAAGCAACAAATTTTTGTTGTAGCTAAAATTTTACGGTTTTCATTAAGTGTATTCCTTCTCTTGCAACAAAAAAAGAGTTACGTCTTTTTTACATTAAGCCATCGATATAAAAGCAATTAGCAAAACAGAAGACTATCAATATATATAAAAGCTGAATGACTTAGACATCATTGTAATAATGTGGCAACGTTCTCAAAGAAGTCAGAATTGACAGCCATCTGTTTTCTTTTATTAATAATTTACAAATTTTCTGTTTTCTGCTCCAATAGATATTTAAGTTAATTTATAAGAATTGTTACAATGGTTTTTCGCACATTAGTTACCAAAGTTGGAGCTAAAAGGATTCCTCTTATAAAGTTTCGCAAAGGCGGCTATGATACAGGATCCGTAGCAGGCACTACTCAAACAGGTTACGTATGTATTATTCATCCATTTTCGGTGTATAGCGAAAATGAAATCGGTCCAAGTCAGCAAGCATTATCTGACTTATACCGATTTAACTTCTATAGAGTTTAAGAGAAAATATTAAATTTTTTTAATATTTTATTTCAACAGAGTTCTGATGCTATTGAAGACTGGGAATTGCCACAGCGTTTTGCTCGCAAACCTATTTCCCAGGAGGAAATGGAATACATTAATCGGGGTGGTCCTGCTTAATTTGTTTGGATAGGAGTCCGTTAACAATATGTACCAGTAAAAATATTAATGCAAAATAAATGTGTTTATGATCCAACTTAAATTTCTTTGCCTTTTTTTTTGTTACGCAACATTCTGAAAAAGCGTCCATTATGCTGTCAACTAAAATGCAAGACGTATAAAACAACATTATTAGGCAAGGAATTTGTTCCCGAATAAGACCAGTAAAAGTGCAAGTAGACTTTCAGTAGACTAAAACCTCCAAAAGGTTTTGTAATGTTATCTATTTTCAAATAACTTTCAATAAATCTTTTAGCACTATTTGTAAATCGGTAAATAAATTTAAAAAACTTAAATTAAGTACATAGTTTAGTCATATATTTAGATTTCTTGAATTTTATAATTGTTATGGATTTAAGTTCAAATTTTATCGCAAAGTTTGGTGATATCTTCACTATTTCGGCCCACAAAGAGGTAAATTGGCCTTGTAGGAGACATATTTTGTAAATTAGTGCCTAAATCATTATTTTAAAACTAAAAATCTTAAAAGTGTATTTAAGTAATTATCTCTCACATGCTGCCTTTTGTTTCGGGTACCAGAGGGTACGCGACAATGTCTACAACCAGGCCCACAGGGATCGCAGTAAGGTTCACACATTTTTTTATAATCTGCAATTATTTATCTTAATTGTAAATAATTACATTTTAGGATTTTTTTTTTAACATTTAGAACCGAAAAATTTGGCTTGTTGCCGTCTCTAAAAAATATGAAAAATGTTTGAAAGAAAATGTTTTTTTTGTGACAGAATTATTTTTAAATTAATTAAAATTCAATGCTAATGAGAATAAAGTTATTTTGCAAGAATTAGGAAAATTTCAACAAGTAGGAAAATTTTATTCTGTATGCATACAAATTAATGTATGTATGTATGTCCTTTATAGAATAGTAAACTATGCATTTGATCATGTTATGATCTTTAGCAAAGTTTTTGCGCATGAGCCGACGAAGGTTTCTAAGTTAGTACGACCAATTTCCGACAGGTGGCTCCACTGAAAATTACTAAAAAAATAATTAAATCGTAAACTATGCATTCGATAACGCTATGATCTTTAGAAAAGTTTGTTAAGTATAAGCCGACGAAATTTTAAATACTGACTGAACTTCACAGTATTTTGTAAACTAAATTTTTTTTCTAAAAGAATTGTGTAAAATTTTCACAAAACATTTACATTTTTATTAAAATATTATATGTGATCTTCTCCGAGAAAATGGACCCAGTGTCCAACATGTTTGGACTTAAGGGTGGATTCTGGTACCTAAAAGGTTGTAGACTAAGATGAAAAAAGTTAGATTTCTTATAAAAAATTATTTACCCCATAAAAACGTACATAAAGAACTTGGGGAAATCGATAAAAATGTGAAAAACAATAAAACTTTATTTTTCTCAAAACCTAATTTTCACATACTAGTTCCTTTTTCTCGGAGAAGATCACATGTATTTAGCAACATATAAAAAATACTTGGTTTTTCAAATTCAACATATCGTCGCGGGATATGTATAGGTATGTTAGCTATACGCCAAAAACGCATTTTAAGAAAATTGATCTTGAAGTTTTACCTTAACTTTTCTAAAAAAGTTTTTGAGATTTTTACACCATATATTTGGCATATAGAGCAAAAGGAAGAAGGATATAGAACAAAACAGACAACATTTATCTCAAAAACTAGACGAGATAGCCGAAAACGGATTGCAGATTTGAAAAATTTAGGGTCGAAAACCTAAAGTAGCATCATTAACTCAAAATGTGTAAAATGGCGGATAGAGCACATAAAATCCCTCACGACGATATAAAATCACAATCATTGTTTAGAGAATGTATTTGGCAACCAGGGTAAGGAAATATTAACGAATGTGCAGCTCATTTGTCTAAATTCAGCACTTTCTCAAGAGTTATGAGTAATGCTTTTTGTTTTGTTACACACAATTGTGAGTAAAGATTAACTCATAAAACTCTTGCACATGAAGAATGAATCAAATTTAATCTTCATTTCCTTATGCACACGAGTAAACTGAATTAGAACATAAGCAGGCACATGTGCATGCACATTTGTCATTCATATATTATGTTCATTCGTTTACGTTAAAATTTGTACAAATTATTACAAAATATTACGGAAAGTCGTTCGTTTACCCAAATCTCAATAAGAGGGGAAATGTAAATAGAGATAATTTTTGAGAAAAAGTGACAGTTTATTTCCTGAGTATTTGTAAAATGTTACGTGCAAAATTTTCGCCTGTAAAAGTTCAGTAACAACAGCAACATGAATAAAAAACGTAAACAAAAGAAAAACAGACAGCTGAAAATTTGCCACAATTTTTATTTAGTTAACAATTTTAAGTAAAAGAATACGAGCCCGCGCAACGGGCCCAAAGTTTTTGAGCCCATTTGTATGGGGAAAACTGAGAGTATTTGCAGTTTTTGCTGCATTTCGTCAATTTACAATTTATATTAAAGAGAAAAGGTAAGGGAATTTAAAAGTGAACTAATGCAGCTTTAATTGAAGTCATTAATATTTGAAATCCATGAAACAGTTTTGAAGTTATTGCGATTTTCCCCAAAAAATTCGTGTCCTTGACAATACTCCTAAGGATACACCGCTAGAAAAAACAACTTTGGACAAAATCTCGCAAAACAAGACATGATTTATGATTTTAAGACTTGTAAGTACTTCATAGTTTAATTTTGTTAAAATATAACAATATTTACTTATTTTTTTTCATTATCGAAAATGGGTCATTTTTCTCAGGTGGGTTTCAAAACGCATTTTTTAATTTTTTGAAAATTTTGTTAAACAAATATTACAAATTTGAATTTCTCTCATCGGTGTGTTAAAATAGATAAAAAAGACAATAAAACACAAAAAAATTGAGGTCGATATCTCAAACCATTTTCCCGTACCTTGTGTTCGAAGTTTTCCTCATGTCTTATAGACATACATACATACATACATACATACATACATACATACTTACATACATACATACATACATACATACATACATACATACATACATACATACATACATACATACATACATACATACTTACATACATACATACATACATACATACATACATACGTACATACATACATACATACATACATACATACATACATACATACATACATACATACATACATACATACATACATACATACATACATACATACATACATACATACATACATACATACATACATACATACATACATACATACATACATACATACATACATACATACATACATACATACATACATACATACATACATACATACATACATACATACATACATACATACATACATACATACATACATACATACATACATACATACATATACTATGTATTATTTTTTCAAAATTTTGAGATTTATGTCATTTCCGGCTAAGGGCCTGATATGGGAGCTAGCGTCAATTGTGGACCAATTGTTACCAAATTTTGGTTATTGGTTTATATATACAAAATATTTAACTGTGCAAAGTTTTAGTAATCAAATGCATTTGTCTTCAGAGTTAAAAACGTTTTTGTGCTTTTATGTGTACATAAACGTCTTTTGAAAATGTGTCTTGTATGGGAGGTATGGTCAAATATGGGCCGATTTCTACAAAATTAGGCACACTGATTAAGATACAAGTAAATTTGGGGCTGAAAGGACGGACATCGTTAAAACAACTCATAAAGTTTCGTTACAAACATCAGCACAAACCCACATACCCACCATAGGTGGGTATAAAAAGTATATAACTAATTAAACATTAAAAGCATAGGTAATTTTTTATTTATTTATTGCCTATTGTATTGTTTTTTTTATTGTCTTGATTTTCTTACTAGATTTTTACAAATTTTCTGTTTGTTTACTTTTCTTGTACAAATGATTTGGTGAGAGTAAATTCGTTCATTTACTCAGTAAATACTCAGCTTACTGGACTTTTACTGGAAAGTAAACGAATGGACCTATTATTCTTAATCTGATTTTCATCAACGTCATCATTTTGAAAACGTCATAAAATTATCTTTTCTGTATTTTTATACCTTTCACCACCATAGGTGGAAAGGGTATTATAAGTTTGTGCTGATGTATGTAATGCATAGAAATATTTGTCTTAGACCCACCTTTTAGTATACCAATAGGATTAGAATCACTTTCTGAGTCGATTTAGCCATGTCCGTCCGTCTGGCTGGACCCCCATGTAAACCTTGTAATCAAACTACAGGTCGCAATTCTAAAGATAATTTGATGAAATTTGGCACAAATCATTTTTTTTATAGTGGGACTATGGCTATTGAAATTCGTCAAATTCGGTCCATTATTTATGGTACCTCTTATAGGTCCCACTTCCCGTAATTGAAACTTATGTAAACTTAAATGACTGTACCAAATTTCGTTGAAATCGGTCCACATTTGACCATAGCTCCCATACAAACTCTTTTCTAAAAACGCACTAAATGAGACAAAATTCGCTAAAACGCTCGTAAATCCGAAGATAATGAGAATTTTAAGTAACACATAGTAACAACTGTAATCAATTTGCCAAATTTCGAGATAATCGGTCCACATTTGACCCTAGCTCTCATATAAGTCCAAATGGCGGAAACAGCTTAAATGTATAAGTTTTGAGAATATGTTTGTATAATGCAAAATTTAGCAAATATTTGTCTTTATACAGGAAAAAGAACACCTTTAATTTTAGCGGTGACGGGTATCTTATGGTCGGGCTTGACCGACTATAGCACTTTCTTACTTGTTTTTAATAAACCGGGTATATCCGATATTTGAAAATTTTATTTTATTCGTATTATGTACATATGTATATAAACGACATACGTATATAAATCAGGGACCGAAAATAATAATTATTCTTGAATTTTCAAAGAAAAAAGCAATCATATGGAAATATCGCAGAACTAATTTGAAAACATCATTTTGCTTGTTTTCCACTATATTTTCAGAAAATGACATGCTTTTTAAATTTTTGATTTTTATTATTTTTTTCAAAAATAATTTTTATTTTACGATTTTTATTTTTTTTTTTTGTCAAATATATTTGTCAAATTGTGACAAATATTTTTTTGGCAAAAATTTTTGTCAAGATCTGACAAATATTTTTTTTGCCAAAAATATTTGTCAAAAATTTATTATTTAATTATTTTATTTTTTATAAATTTATTATTTAATTATTTTATTTGTCAAGGTCTGACAAATATTTTTTTTTGGCAAAAATATTTGTCAAGATCTGATTTTTATTTATTTTTAACAGAAATAATTGTTATTCTTATTTAAAGTTTTTTTTGTTAAAAATATTTGTCAAATAAAAAACGCAAAAATAAAAAAATCAATACAGAATTTAAAAAAAAAAATTAAAAATTTCCCATAATTACGGTAAATTTTAAAAATTTTCAATAAAAATTAAAATTTTGCAAATTTCCCATGAAAATGGGAAATTTTAAAAATTTCCCCTAAAAAAGGGAAATTTTGAAAATTTCCCATAAAAAAGGGAAATTTGAAAATTTCCCATAAAAAAGGGAAATTTTGAAAATTTCCCATAAAAAGGGAAATTTTGAAAATTTCCCATAAAAAAGGGAAATTTTGAAAATTTCCCATAAAAAAGGGAAATTTTGAAAATTTCCCATAAAAAAGGGAAATTTTGAAAATTTCCCATAAAAAAGGGAAATTTTGAAAATTTCCCATATAAAAGGGAAATTTTGAAAATTTCCCATTTAAAAGGGAAATTTTGAAAATTTCCCATAAAAAAGGGAAATTTTGAAAATTTCCCATAAAAAGGGAAATTTTGAAAATTTCCCATAAAAAAGGGAAATTTTGAAAATTTCCCATATAAAAGGGAAATTTTCAATATTTCCATATTTTCAAAATTTCACTTTTTATGGGAAATTTTCAAAATTTCCCTTTTTATGGGAAATTTTCAAAATTTCCCTTTTTTATGGGAAATTTTCAAAATATCCTTTTTTAAGGGAAATTTTCAAAATTTCCCTTTTTTTATGGGAAATTTTCAAAATTTCCATTTTTTATGGAAAATTTTCAAAATTTCACATTTTAAAAAAGAATATTCAATATTTTACAAGAAAATTTTTAAAATTTCCCATTTTTATTGAAATTTTTTAAAATTTACCGTAATTATGGAAAATTTTTAAATTCTTTTTAATTCTGTATTGATTTTTTATTTTTGCGTTTTTTATTTGACAAATATTTTTGACAAAAAAAAATTTAAATTTGAATAACAATTATTTCTGTTAAAAATAAATAAAAATCAGATCTTGACAAATATTTTTGCCAAAAAAAAAATATTTGTCAGATCTTGATCAATCAATTTTTGACAAATATTTTTGCCAAAAAAAATATTTGTCAGAATTTGACAAATATATTTGACAAAAAAATAAAAATCATAAAATAAAAATTATTTCTGCCAAAAAAAAATAAAAATCGTAAAATAACAATTATATTTTGATTTTTATTATAAATGTCATAATTGTAACGGTCCCTGATATAAATTGTCACATTTTTTGCTAAACTTCAAAAAAGTAAATTTTACATTAAAGATATGAAAATTAAAAAAAAACTTAACTAATGAACTTTTTAAAAGAATTTCATTGAATTGTAATTTTTTGTAAAGCATAGAAATATTTGTCTACGACCCATTTTTTTTACTCTTACTATTTCGGGTACCTCCCATAGGGATTCCTTCCAGGAATAAATACTGCCGAAATCAATGTACCAAATTTTGTAGGAATCGGTCCATATTTGACCACACCTCCCATAGAAACATTCTCAAAAGTCTTTTAAATACCCAAAAAAAAAACACAAAAAGCTTATAAATCTAAAGATAATCATGAAATAATAATAACAAGGAAATTTCATTCTCTCTCTTCAAAATTATTTTGAAGTATATTGGGTTTTTGAAGTTTGATATTTGAAAACAATTGAAAGAAAAATGTTGCACATTAAGAAAAGGGGTTCGTAATACATTGGGATTGATGATCAAAAGTATGTAATTTTGAAGCTAAGCAAGCATATAATGAAGACATTTAATATTAAAGAAATATAGTTAAAACAAATTGTATGATTATTTAATGAACATTTTTAGTAAATATTCCAAAGTTTTTTATGCATAAAGACCTATATACTTACATAAACTTCGTCATCATACAATATACGAAAAGTGTGATTTTCGGCAAAAATATGGTAGCACAAATTTTCACAATCCTACCAAAAGTCAGAAAGTTATCATGGCGATAAAAAGAGAGAATGGAACAACCTTCAGTATTATTAAATCTTGAAGATAATAGCATTTTATTACTTAAAATTTGTACTTATAAATATTAAGTCTACTTTCACACCAGTCAGGTTTTGCTCATTAAGTCTCGAGTTTGTATGAGAAAAAGCTGACAGAACCATAGTGTAATTATGAAAATGATATCAAGAGCCCAGCTGATGAATTCGCCTGGAAATTTAACATACAAAAATTTGACAAAATGTAAGCAAACCTACAAAAACAACATGGGGTTTCATTTTGTAAATGTTGTATTCTTGCCACCACCTGTAATGAATTCGCCTTGGACAGAACCGTACTATCAAGTTTACGAAAATTTTGAAAATTTGTAAGAAATTTATGGATACTAAAATGAAATGCAGGTAAAAAAAAAGTAAACCTGATTCGTGTGAAACGCGACCGATAACAGAAATTTGGAAAAAGCCGATCTACAATTGACCCTAGCTCCAATATCAGGCCCTTAACCGGACGAGACATAAATCTATTTAAGTCTCGAAATTCTGTAATTTCATAAAACTTAAATAAAACTTGCTAAATTGTTAGTCCATATTTGACCTTAGTGGTGAAGGGTATCATATAGTTAGACTTGACCGACTATAGCTTTTCTTACTTGTTTAATTTGAATTGTAATTGTTTTTCGCTAAACTTTAGAGTTTAGAGTAAGTTTTAATTATCTTAATCATTCATCACTATAAAAAATATTGGTTTAAGAATTTCCTTAAACTATACCGATCAATTCTGCATGGATTAAACAATTTTCGTCTGTGGTCAAAGGGCAGGTCGCAAAATAATTCGATGAAATTTGTACAAATATTTGCTTTGGTAATGATATATTAAATCAGAGGTCTGATTTCCCGAAATAGAGTTTCTGGATATAAATTTCAGTGCTGTTTTTATTTAGTTTAGAAAAAATATATCTATATATATTGAGTAAATCAACTTAACTTAGGGGTTACACGATCAAGTTTTGCCTTTCAATTTTTAATACAATTACACTTTTTTACCAATACACTCAATTGCTATAAACACAATCACGGCTACACTTAATGCGATAGAGCTACGTAGCTTTGGTTATATAAAAGCCCAATATGTCCTGTACAAAATTCATTATTTAAACGATCATACTTATATCTATGTTGTATTAAGATATATGCATTTTGATAAAAAAAAAGTCGGTTGTAAAAATAAGTTTTTAGTATATGAGCTCTTAATCCATTATAAATCAGAAGACTATATATATTATTTGGTATCAAACAAGAGGCAGCTTTTGTTTGATATCAAAATAGTTAATATCGGATAAAAACTTCTAAAGTTATGCAGCATAATTCTTGAAATTTAAAAAGCTCATAACTCTCAAACTAAAAGAGATCACGCCAAAATTTTTCTATAAGAATTTTTTGATTTAGACATACTATGAGGTACAGGGAATCCTTTGATATCGGAGGTTTATTACTATAATGAATTTATGTAATTTCTATCAAAATATGAATTTTTATTTTGACCATCTTACAGACGCGATATTGTCACTACTCATAAACAGCTGCTTCGGAATGTAGCTGGCGTCTCAAAAATAATAAAGTAGCTGACTACGTGGCGACGAAAGCAGCCAACGACTTTTGTAGTCTGCTGTCGTGATTGTGTTTACAGCAATACTTTGAAAAATTGAAACGAACTTGCTTTCAATTTGTAGAAATATGTTTTTACAATCGAAGTAGAATTTTAATATTGAGTTTAGCTTTTTTGTCATTATGAAAAATTTCATCCACTTAGAGAATTTAATTATTTAATTCATTTAATCAATTACTATTAAGGAAGAAGTTGGCTAAGCTAGGAATGAATAAGGGAGATTCAATAGTAAGTCATGTCTTAGCATTTGAAAATTTGGTCCGGCAATTCAAATTGGCTGGTGGTACGATGGAAGACTCTGATGTTTAAGCACAATTGTTTTTAACGCTCTATGATTGTCACTGCTCTTAAAAACGTTGATAATGGTAAATTAAATTTGAATTTGGTGAAAGACCGCTTAATGTCGGAAGAGCCGAAATTGTGTGACCGAAATAAAGAAGCTGCTGAAGATAGGATGGCATTTTCAAGTAAAAAGACCCACTTCAAGAAAAAGTTTAAGGGTAAGTGCTTCAAGTGCAATAAATTTAGCTATCAAGCAAAAGACTGTCGGAAAGGTGATGCAGTCGTTTATGATCAAGAGAAAAGATCATACACAAGTAAGAGATTGTAATAAGATCAATTTTAAATTGGATTCTGGTGCAAGTGATCATCTGGCAAAGGACCGAATCTAATCTTATATTCTTAAAAAAGCAATAATTGTATATATTTATATATATATATATATATATATAGAATGACTATCTCGAAAACGGCTCTAACGATTTTGATAAAATTTGGACAGTGGGTATCTTTTTTGATGTATAGGTCGAAGAAGAAGGGACTTTTGGAACCTTTGCCTCTAAGAGGGTAAAAACGAGTAAAAAGGGGAAAAATCGAAAACGCCATATCTCCTTAAGTAATAGGTATAGAAACAAAATTTAAATTACGTTTTAAACAGCTATGAAAATAAATGGACAGGTGTTTGGTACTTTTTTGAAACTATGTCCGATAAGGGGTAAAAAAGGGTGAAAATAGTTTTTTTGGTACCTTTTTAACCCACTCTTATATTTTAAACTAAGGAATATAGAAAGAAACTTTGTACTGCAATCAATAGATGTGAAAGAAATTTTGAACACGTATTTGGTACTTTTTTGATTTTGTGGCCAAAATGTGTAAAAAAGGGATAAACTGATAACTTAACATCTACAAAAGTAATATGAATAGGAAAATTATGTTAACTGCTTTCTAATAAAATGTACCGAATTCAATTGGTACCAAAGAAGTACCAATTATGCATATGGAACTTTTTGAAATTAGGGGATAAAAAGGGGAAAAAATTAGTAATGTTATAACTTTAAAACAAATGAATGTTTGTCTGTATGTATGTTCTTTATAGAATAGTAAACTGTGAATTTGATCATGTTATGCTCTTTAGCAAAGATGTTGCGGATAAGCCGGCGGAGGTTTTTAAGTTGGTAAACCGAATTTGTGATAGGTGGCGCCACTGAAAATTACTAAAAATTAATTAAATCGTAAACTGTACATTTGATCATACTATGATCTTTTGCAAAGTTGTAGCGCATGAGCCGGCAAATGCCTTTTAATTGGTGTGAATAATTTCCGACAGGTGGCGCTACTGAAAATTACTCAAAGTCAATTTAATCGTAAGCTGTACATATAATCATGCTATAATCTTTAGCAATGTTGTTGGACATGAGCCGACGAAGGTTTCTTAGTTGATATGAAGAAATTTCGCCAGGTGGCGCCACTGAAATTTACTTAAAGTCAATTTAATCGTAAACTGTACATTTAATCATGCTATAATTTTTAGCAAAGTTATTGCGGATAATCCGACGAAGGTTTATTAATTGGAATGACCAAAGTCCGACAGGTGGCGCCACTGAAAATTACTCAAAATGAATTAAATCGT
The DNA here is from genome assembly GCA_933228675.1 of Stomorhina lunata. NCBI lineage: Eukaryota > Metazoa > Arthropoda > Insecta > Diptera > Rhiniidae > Stomorhina > Stomorhina lunata. Next base: position 78,299,995 of record OW121744.1, read on the forward strand.
AAACTGTGCATTTGATCAGACTATAATCTTTAGCAAAGTTGTTGCGCATGAGTCGACGGAGGTTTCTGTTGGTATGACCAATTTTCAAAATTATTTAAAATGAGTTAACTGTATAAAATAAAATATATAAAAACTTTTAAATTTGTCTCAAAATGCTTATCATAAAGCCCCGAGCAAGGCTCGGTCAACCAGGTACTTTTCATTAATACGGAAACTTGATAATGCAGTAGAAAGAAGAATGATGAGTCCATTTTTGGAAATCACATGGGTGATATAAAAGGAGTTACGGACAAAGGTGTTGTTGTCCATATTAAAGATGTCCTATATAACCCAGACTAAAGAGACAATTTAATATCCGTCGAAAGCTTACTAACTATCTGTTAATTTCTCAAAAAACGAAGCGGTTATTTCAAAAGACGGAATAGAAATTGCAAGTGCTTTCCTTCAAGGAATTTTATATGAACTAGAATTAAATTGTGGTGTAAGATCCGCTTTATCGTGCAGTCAAGAGGTTGAAGTTGATTTGTGGCATTAACTTTTAGGCCATATTGGTAACTCCGGTTTTGAGAAATTAAGGAAGATGGGATTGATAAATAGTGGCTTAAAATCAAATCTGAAGAGTTCTTGTGATGTACGCATGGAATCTAAGATGTGTCGAGATCCATTTAATAGCAGCAGGCCTAATGCTTCAAGAGTCATGGAACGGGTTCATTCGGATGTATGCGGCCCAATTACTCCAACAGCTTGGAATGGAGCTAACTATATCGTAAGCTTTTTAGACGACTACACTCATTTTGACATGGTATACTGTATAAAGAAGAAAATCAAAATGGGTATTTAAAATAAAAGAAGACTGTGATGGAAATCCAACAAAATACAAAGCAAGGTTGGTAGTGAAAGGTTTCCTTCAGAAATAAGGCACTGACTACTGAGATACATATGCTCCTGTTGCTAAATTAAGTACAATCAGAGTAGTGTTAGCAGTTGGATTCCATCATGACTACAAATTTCATTAACTGGACGTTAAAATTGCATTTTTACATGGAAATCTTAAAGAAAATATTTATATGGCTTTACCGGAAGGTGTAAAGGAAAAACCAGATATGTGTTGCAAGTTATAGAAATCACTTTATGTATTAAATCAAGCTCCAAAATGTTGAAATGATAAGTTTAACGACTTTATTCAAACTTTAGGATTCACAAGATCTAAACACGACTACTGTTTATATGTAAAAATGGATAAAGGAAAAATTATGTGTTGTATTTTATATTATATGTAGATGACATGCCTATAGATAGAAAGCATAAACAAGTTAAAATCTTCTCCAGCATGAAAATTCGAAATGTCTGATTTTGGTCCTTTAAAACATTTCCTTGGGATGAAGATCACTTTTGAAAGCGGAATTTTTAATTTGTCACAAGAAACAAGTGTTACTAAGATTTTAAAGAAATTTGGTATGTCCGATTGTAATCCTGTAAAAGTACCAATTGAGAAAGCGTTACAGCTCGAAGTCACCAAAACGGAACAAGCTACAAAACAATCTTATCGTACGCTTTTAGGTAGTTTAATGTATCGTATGCTTTGTTCAAGGCCTGATATATGCTATCAAGTTTGATATCTTGGAAGATTTCAACAAACCCCTGATAATACCCATTGGCAACATTTAAAGAGAGTTGTAAGATACATCAAAGGAACTCCATCTATGAAATTGAGATTCAACAAAAGTACTAATGAAATAATAATTGGGTGTGCTGATGCATATTTTGCCTCAGATGTATCTGACAGAAAATCAATTAGTGGATATGTTTTTAAAGTTTTTGGTTGTACTGTTTCCTGGTGTAGTAAGAAACCGCAAACTGTTGCCACTTCATCATCTGAAGCAGAATACGTAGCTCTTAGCTTGGCAACTAAGTAACAAAGTATTAAATCAATATTTTTGAAGGCAACAGAGGTTGTATAGGAATGGTAACAAACTTGGAGACTAAACACGTAAAACATATTGATATTAAGTACAATTTTTTTCGAGATCATATTTCAAAAAAGAACGATTCGAATATCGCCAATTACTACTGAGTTGCAGATATATTTACGAAGTCAACTTATTAAAGTCGTTTTATGAAGTTGCGAGATAAACTTGGACTAATCGATTGAGAGGGGGTGTAGAAATATGTTTTTACAATCGAAGTAGAATTTGAATATTAAGTTTAGCTTTTTTGTCATTAGGTCTATTCGTTTACTTTCCAGTAAAAGTCCAGTAAGCTGAGTATTTACTGAGTAAATGAACGAATTTACTCTCACCAAATCATTTGTACAAGAAAAGTAAACGAACAGAAAATTTGTAAAAATCCAGTAAGAAAATCGAGACAATAAGAAAAAAACAATACAATAGGCAATAAATAAATAAAAAATTACCTAAGCTTTTAGTTTTTAATTAGCTATATACTTTTTAATTTTAATTTAGTTAATTTTATTTATTTTACTTAAAATTGTTAACTAAATAACAATTGCGGCAAATTTCCATCTGCCTGTTTTGCTTTTGTTTACGTTTTTTATTCATGTTGTTGTTGTTACTGAACTTTTACAAGCAAAAATTTTGCCCGTAAGATTTTACAAATACTCAGCAAACAAACTGTAACTTTTTCTCAAAAATTCTCTCTGTTTACATTTCCCCTCTTACTGAGTTTTGGGTAAACGAACGACTTTCCGTAATACTTTGTAATAATTTATACAAATTTTAACGTAAACGAATGAACATATTGTGAAATTTCATCGACTTAGAAAATTTAATTATTAAATTCGTTCTTTTGTAAACTTAATCAATTTTATAAATCAAATTTAAATCGTTTCTTATAATTATTCGCGTGTATTTAAGTGTGTATTACAATACAATTTACGTCCAAAAAAAACAGCTGATCACAATACTTTTGAACTATTTTTCGTTTTTATTTCTAAAAATATTTTACCGCCATTGGAAGATTGCATATTGAAAATAAAATTGCTTTCTAGTTGCTTGCAGCTTACGCCAAAGCTGACAATTTTTATACATTTTAACAAGCAGTGTTTGTGAAAATCTTGAAAGAAAACTTTATCGTGTGGCTGCAGGGGTTATATCAATTTTTTCTTGCTTCTTTAGGCTTGTGTGTCGTTCATCTGTTCGTATCTATGGAACAAGTTGTAGTGTTAGCTCTTTATGTAAATGTCATCTTAGATATTTCTGCAAGTATGGCAACTTTTTTCAAAAAAAAAAAAAATCTGGTAGCCCAATTTTTCATAAATTTTGAATCTGACAACACTTGCTGCAGGAAAATTTTCATTCAACAAAGTTTCGTGATTCTGTTCGGTTGTAAAAAGTATTTTGCGTATTTGCTTTTCTAAGATTTCTGAAACAAAGAAGCAAAAAGTTGGCAGACACATAAAATATTGAGAAGAATAATTAAAACCTATTTAACTAAGATCGAATTGAGTGGAGCGTTGAAAGTGTTCAAGTGAATGCAAAGACAACAGGAATATACAATTTTTGAAATTTGAAACCCCTTTTGGATGGGTTTTAGAGGAATGAATAAAAATTGGAGCAAGGATTGTTTGGGACTTCGTTTACGAGTCAGCGGACTACATCAAACGTGGAAGTGGTTACATCAAACCGAAGCTTTGCATGAATATTTGATCTCGGTCACAGCCACTGATACTGCAGCATCGACATCCTCAAAGTGTGTGATCCATTAAAAGTGTAACGACGAGTGCTAAAGTCCAATATACCCAATTGAACTAAACCATAATAAAAAATAATCATACATACTTCATAATATATATACAAATTTTATATCTGTCTATTTAAATACATTCGTGAGTTCTTACATATGTGAGCACATTTTTATATATACATTAAAAAAAAGAAAAACAAAAGAACTTCCATACAAATATATGTATGTAAAAATTCAGTAAACTCTTCAGATAAAATAAATACCTATCTTTGTGCCTTCAATAGACATAAGTGAAGTTAGTAAAAAACTTAAAAAAAATATTATTTTGACCTTAATAACTTTAAAAAAACATTAATCTAATTGCCAACATTGAATTGATCACGCACACGATTCTATATTTTACAATAATTAACAGCATACCCCTCATCGTAGCTACCCCTTCAACAACCAGTCTAGGCGACCTGATAATTTAAATTATCTGCTGCAGTCTAATCATCTTTATACTAAATAAAATAAAAAATATAATAATTACTTGACAACAGCGGCATATATTATCGCTTTGGAGACTGCGTCGTGTTTAATGTTCGTTGTTTTTACACCTAAAAATCGGAATCCAATTTGTATTAAAAAAGTACTTCAATACAATTTTAAACTTTTTCTTTGTTCAACTTTTCTTTTGACTTTAATAAAGAAAATTTTTGTCAGAACATAAGAAATTTGGAATTCTATGTCTTTACTATTGCGAAGGATAAACGAAAGCAACTAAATTGCCAAACTTTGTTATTATCTATAAATTTGTAAACATATAAATTTACATCTGTACGAAACACTGGTAGAACGTAAATAACGACAGTTGCCAACCTGCACCATTAAATAAAAGCATAAAGAAAAACATATTTTTAGAACAACCAATACTTTCATAATCTTTCGATATGTTGTCGTTAAGTGTAATTCGCAACAGCAATTGTGCACAATTAAGTTCAATTTGCAGATTATTAACATCGCAACGCCATCAATCCAATTTTACATCTCCTTTCTCCTCAACGTCGACAAATGATTGTAATAATAGCACAATCAACGCTAGTAGTAATAATGACGCTGTAACCCGGAAAACTAACAATAATAAAATTATTACAGATGCTGAAATTAAAAAATCTGTATTCATTTCTCAATCGTATGATATTTTTACCAACTTGGCATTGGAAGATTGGCTTTATAAAAATTTTGACTTTAGTCGCCATCATGTTCTTATGCTGTGGGCTAATGATCCATGTGTTGTTATTGGACGCCATCAAAATCCTTTCACTGAGGCAAATGTATCGAAACTTGTCGATAAGGGCATAACGTTGGCACGGCGTAATAGTGGCGGTGGTGCTGTATATCATGATCGGGGCAATTTAAATTGTACATTTTTTACACCACGAGAACGTTATAACCGCAAATATAACTTAAATATATTGACGCGTGCACTTTTCCGCGAATGGGCTATTAAAGCTGAAATAAATAAACGCGACGATATCGTCATCAATGACAAAAAGGTATGTAAATGTCAAAATATTTAAATAACGTTTGTTTTATATAGGAAAAGTATATGGTTAATCACGAATATTTGTGAAAATTGGGAAAACCCAAAATTTAACGCTCTAGAATTAGAACATGGAGTTATAATTTCTGAAAGATTTTTATTCTTGTTGTGAGCATGAATATGCTTGTGCAAATTTGGGTCACTTAATGACTGAAGGTCAAAGTGTAGATTTGGCCATGGTTTAAACTTGGAACCTCTGGTTTGCTAGGCGGATGACTAAACTACTATACGGTTCACTTATCTTTTGATACTTAGATACTTGATTAGCTAATGATTTTAAAGTGACAAATTTTTAAATCAGTTAATAAAGCATATGGGCATTTTTCCGGATGGCCAACCAGGATCGAAATGTTGATAAAAGTCATGTTTTACTGCTCACAATTGTAAAAAAGTATATTTTTCGTATTAGAATATAGTTTTATACAGTGTGGCCATTTTGACATTTTTGCTGCTAGATTTAGCATTTTTATTTTTAATTTAGCTGCAAATTTTCTATTTTGCAGTTAGCATTATTTTTAGCATTTTTCAATTATATATTTAGCATTTTTTAGCATTATTCTTAATTTAAAACCCATATAATTTTTTGTTGATTATACATTTAAATCTTTAACCGCGGCAATAAAGTGAATGGAAATGGCATCACATTGTTTATGTATCAGAAAAAAATTAACATGCTACAACTGCCGAAGAGTACAAAGGGCTCTACAGACATCATTCTTTTAGCACGGTTTTAACCGTACGGTGCTGATGTATGTAACGCATAGAAATATTAGTCTTAGATCCAAAAGACATTAACGAAATGCTTAAGTTATTAGCTATTAAAAGAGCTTTAAAAATATAGAATTCATGCAAAAGTAAAGAATCTAAAAAATCATAAAATAAGGGAAATATTTAAAACTTTTTATTTTGAAAACTTTTTAGGAATTAGTTATTCGAACTTTAAATTGAATTAATTGAAAATTGCAATCCACTGAGCCGCGTTCAAAAACATTTTGTTCAGTTTTTCTACACATTATTACTATCAAATTTTCAAATTAATAATTTGAAAATAAAAAATGAACTCAAACCTGATAAATCCTAATTTTTTAATTAATTTAAAAGTTTTAAACTTTTAATAAGAAAGCCCTACTGAACACCCACGAAAACCTTATAATCTAACACAAACAATTCTTTTGGTCGTGGGACCATGGCAATTGAAATTTGTAAATATCGGTCACATATTTAGGGTACCTCCCATAGGTCTCACTTCCCGGAATTTATATTCTGGCCAGAAATATCAGAATATTTTAATGAAATTTAAAACAAATACTGATTATGTATACCGAAATCACTTAAATGCTCTGAAGATAATGACAATTTTGAGTTTATTTATTTCATATGCAATTTCTTTAAAAACTGGTAGCGAATGGCAAAATTTCGTACATAAATGTATATAAATATGTAGGTACATATACTTCAATAAATATTCTGTTACAATTCAATCAGTTTGTTTCATTGAAATGATGACGAATGTTTATAGGGAAGAATTATGAAAAATTAACCATTTATAAAGATATATTAACCAAAGTAACAAAAAATAATTCAATTAAAATGTCAGCATTATTTTTTGGCAGTTTAAGTTTTTATTTAGCATTTTCTAGCATTATTTTAAAGTCGATTTAGCTGTAAAATATTTTTGGATATGACCACACTGGTTTTATATCATATCTCAGCTGCTGTACTTGAGCCGGAAACTGGAAAACTAAAAATTTTATTTTTTAGATACTTTAAAAGCCATTATTGTGTGTAATTTTTCATGCTAAAAAATGTTATGTTATTTCTTCTTATTATTCGTAAGAGTTTGCGACACACTATAAATTGAGTATTAAGTATTTTATTAAGAAAATTTTAAGATATTTATGGAAAAATGAATGGTAGAAATAATAAAAACAACATATGGAAAAATCGTACGTTCGCGACCCGTACTTTCGCGACCGGAACTTAGGCCAATTATACAAAAGACAATAGGGTTTTTATTTAAAAACACTGGATAGAACCCTACATTAATACACTAAAAAAAAAAACAATTTATCACTCTTAAATATTTCGTTCAATTTCGCAAATATCTATGTTTTACTACTGTCAGCCAAAGTTGACTTCTATTTTGCGTACGTTCGGAACCGCATGTTTATAACTATGTATTATGGAAACATAAACTCCATGAAATTCATTTTCTACGCTAAAGGTAGAGCTACCAAAATGCTACCGAATCGCAAAAAAAAACAAGGAAAAGTTTTGTAAGAAAAAAAAACGTGCAGAAATTAGAACTTTTCAGAAATTCGAACCTGTAGAACAAAAAAGCTTAAACACTGCGTCTAAATAACAACAAACGGTGCAACTTCACTGTTCTAAAAATAGATATGACGTGCAATTACAGTGTTGAATAATCTAAAGCTTTATCTGTCCATTTCACCACCTTTCGCCTCTATTCTATCCCCTTTCCAAAGAAGGTAACCCAATTCGTATATGCTCTATACACAATTGTATAGGCAGTACTTCCCTGAGTGTTACTTCTCATTTTTTAACAGATGATTTGTGAATAATTTGAAAAATTGTGTTATATTCAGGTATGTGATGAAAATCTTTCGTTTTCAAATCGATCGATTTCAGACATATTTTGTAGCTAATTTTCGGTTATTTCCCCCAAAAAAATGAAAATTTTGGCTTTAATCCTTTTGACTGATATATATATATATATATTGTTTTTTACAAAAAAAAGTTACATAAATTTGTATATGCACATTAAGGCGTTCGATTTTTTTATAGAAAATCGTAGGGACGGAAGTTATTCTACTAAGAATTCAGAGCAATTTTGCAGTAAAAAACCTGGATCTAAAAGGGATTTCGAGCCCCCGAAATTTCAAACATACAGTATTACTCTATAAATTTTAATTTTTATGTATTTAAGTTTTTTTATACAATTTGCATTTTTCTTAAACGATTTTTAAAACAGTTTTTTGAGAAACGTATCTGAAAAAACATAACTATAAACCTGGCTCATGACGCCGATTTTGCGAAACGAATTTTACAGAAAATTTTTTGAAATGTACTACTTGCAACAAATTTTTTAAATGTTCGGAGGCTTGAAATTCATTTTAGATCCATGGTCTCTTCTGCAAAAAATATACAAAAATAAACTTATATAATTCAATAATAACAATTTATAAAAACGATTCATTCTCTCTAGGTTTAAACTTGTTTCATTAAATAAATAATAAAATACATTTTTTGAGCAGACTTTATTTATATTTACAAAAATTATTTAGGTTGTGTTAGGGACAGGAGTACGTTCTGCTTGTACAATATTTTTCGCACCTTTTTTCATCTCATCATATTTTCTCTTGTGAATCCTGTTTTTAAATGCTTTTATGGATTCACGTATATCCTTTACGTATTCCATATACGTGTAACCATCAGTTTTTACCGCTTCTATACAAGGAAAAAAAATAAAAGATAAAAATTTTGTACACACATATTAAAAAAAATTTGCCTTACCGAAAATGGCTGCATTCAACGATTTATAATCTTTGAAAGCTTTTTTACCGTTCACGCCATCGTAATTGAACAAAAATATCAGTTTGTTGTCAAGGAGCCGATGAAAGTTCTTTTGTAATCCACCAGGATTCAAAACTCTTTATAACATTTATCTGGAAGAAAAATAAGGGTTTTAGAAAGAGTAGGTACGAAAAATTGATAAAAATGAGAACACACCATTTCGGCTTTATTTTCCTCTGCAAGGCGGTCCACTGTTTGCATTTGTTCTTCGTTTTCAATAGGAAACAAGGCATGGCGTTCTAAAATTCCCTTTTTGGATGTTTGCAATAAACAAGCTAAAATTTTGGCTTGGTTGTCTACCACTTTTTCTAACAACGTCTTGTTAGTCTCCAAATCCTTTTCGATTGTTCCAATGTTTTGTTTTATAGTTTCTAAGTCCTTTTTTATTGTCTTTATTTCCTCTGTAAAAATATAATTTTTGGTTAAATTAATTATATATTCGTATATTGTACATATTAAAAAAATACTTACCTTTAATTTCATGCATTTCATTACTGACAGGTGGAGCTGCCAAACGTCGCAAATGACGTTTACTAAATCCTTTTATCATTAATTACTTTTTTTAAATAGTAAATACAAAAAAAAAAATAATTTTATAAAAGAACGCGTATTTTTACCTCAAACCGACAAACACTTATGAAGTTTTTCTGTTTCTTCTTCCTTTTTTTCAATTGGGAGCACACCATCACACACTTTGTATATTGAAAAGTAAGCAACAGCGTTTACTCGTAGGATACTTTGTACAATGAAAAAGTGTGTTACACTCAATTCTATACTACATTCAACTTACTTTTTCTCTTACTGTTGTACATACGTATTGTACATTGTACAGTGGGAAGTAAGTTAAAGCAAACTCTATGTCACTCTTTAGCTTACAATTCTCACTGCTCGGAAAATTCGTAACTGGGTTAATTAAAAAAAGGCAAATAAAATGTATGCATAACGCTTTATTGCAGCGTAAAATCCATTTAAGAGGACAGTTGCAAAATATACTATAATTTTTGTTATTTTCGTTGTATATTAAAAATTTCCTTTTTGATGCTTTATGTAAGAATTTTATAATTAAGGCTCCGCTATTAGAATTTCACAGCGTCGACAAGTCAATGGTACCATACTTTGGCCATTATGGTACGAAACATGGAAAAAATACGGTGGGGATATAAGTTGTAGGCAGGCACAATTCGTTTGGGGTATATATTATGGTTTGAACCTTATCAAGGTGCAAGGACTGGGTGCCAGTGTCGTTCTTCAATTATCCGATGTGCTTCAAGACAGTACATTCCTCGCATTTGTCACTATGTTGATACGGCTGAGAAAAATAACTGGTTGTTGTATCGCTCATATGGTGGAAATATGGATCATGGTAACGGGTTACTTGAATCATTTAAAGGCCTACAAAGAGGAGTGAAGGCAAGTTCGGTACCAACCTGCATTTATATTATCGATTTGACGAACAAGGTCATCTGGTTCAACACAAGCAATACCGAACTCGATGCATCTATTGCCATGAAAAGATCAACTTTTTTGCATCTAAAGGATTTAAGCAAAACTTTTTAACTTTTTATTTAACTACAGTACAATTGGAACACAGTTCCAATTGGAACAAGGGGTACTTCTCTCAGACAATGAGCTTCATCCGATTCTATTTTTAGACTTATTGAAAGGGACCTACGTTTTGACTCCGGCTCCGAACGGCAAATGCATTATTTAGAGACGTTTTATATAGCCTAATACTCAATAACTAGTGGCTAGCTGAGTTATGATGTGAACCGCCGCTTATTTAAAAATTTATTTTTTTTTTCAAGTGGGTCTGGCCGGGGATTGAACTTGGGTCCTCTGGTATGCTAGACGGATGACTAACCTGCTATACCATCGACTTCTAAGCATAATATAGCATTGAGCCTAGGTTCGATACCCGGTCTTGGCAACATTAATTACCACAGCATCTTCCGTCGGCGGTAAGCCTACAGTAATAACACGCCGTCGCACATTGGGGTTTTTGATGCCTAAACTGGGAATCAAATCGTGGAAGGTTTCCTGGTTTCAAATTTTAAGTTTTTTTAATAGTCTTCCTTTAAAAAGTAAAATTAATCAATTTTATAATATACATGATTAGAATTTGTTATTTTTTATAAATTAAGGTACATAACCTTAGGTTGTTTGTATGAAAATATTATTTTTTTTTTATCTCGAGGAGTGTCGGCCGGATTATTGTGTAATTTGGTGAGACACATTAACCCTGAAAATTTGAGCCAAATTGGAAAAAGTAAATACGTGGCGCCCAAGCCCTAAAGTTGAAAAATGCGTTTACAAGGGGGAAAAATGGGTATTTTTTCGAATTTTGCTAAATTTAAGTTTTTGGGACTATCTTTTATGAAAAAGTGAGTATTTATTTGCAATATTGACTTAATAGGCATTTTCTTGAAGTAGAAGTCTTATAAATCGCTCAAGAGGTTTTTGAGCGTTTTTTCCGCTAATTTTATGTTCTTAGACAATTTTACAAAAAAAAAAAATTCTACATTTAAATGTTTTTCTACTATTATATTTTTTACATATCTTAGTCCTGTAAGTAATAAAATATATATTTTTTTTAAATTATAATATTATAAAGCATTATCTCTCAATTTCACCACCTTTCTTTTCTTTTCCCTACTATCTATCCCCTTTCCAAAGAACGTACCCCAATTCGTATATACTCTATATACAATTGTATAGGCAGTATTTACCTGAGTGTTACTTCTCTTTAAAAAAAAATATTAAATGTAAAATGTTTTCACAACCAGAATTTTTCATTATTTCAAAAAGATCTTTCCGGGAAACAAAAGTATTCAAGTTTGTACATAAGATGCAAACAAATTATGCGGATCAACAAATATATTTGCTTTTTTATTTGTTATGTGCAAAAACGTACAAAACCAATTTTTTCTAATATCTTCTAAATTATCCAGAGTTTATGGAGAAAAAAGAATTGTTACTAAATTTTGCTAAATTCACATATATTACAAAATTTGTCAATTTATAGGTCTTCACGAAAAAATATTTTTAAACTATTAGTATCAGTTACTCTTAAAATATAATAACACAAATATAATCTTAATAACCTGATGTTATAGGCTACATAACTTTTCATTTAAAAAACAGCAAAAAAATAATTTTGAAAATGCAAAAAGTTATTATATTTAGTGCTGCTTTTCCGAACTGCTCTCGATCAAATGCCATCCCTCGAATATGCAGTAGTGATTCCAGCTGGTCAGACGATTTAATCTCATAACAATGGATGAAGACGCCATTGTAATAGTGGGCGATGAATTCCACTCACTCGATATTGTGCTGAATCGCAAAAATATGCAATTACAAAGGGATTTCAGAACCTCATCGCTGCTCTGGTAAACTACAACACCCGTTGTTGCTTTAATAGCTGCGGAGACGGAAGATGAAACCGATCTACGACGCATTACTCAAAGAAAACGTCAGTCTACATTGAGGGCTCATGGAACCGAAGATCAAAGAAATAAAGCTATCTTGAGAACTTTAAAGACGGTAAACAGGCTTGTATTCGACGCATTAGACAAAATTTACTTCCGGTTTCAATTTACGACATATTCGGAAGAGTCAAGTGCAAGCCATCTTGAGAACTTTAAAGACGGAAAACAGGCTAATATTCGACGCATTAGACAAAATTTACTTTACAAAATTTCAAGAAGAAACACTGAAGATACGAAATATTGCGTCACTATCCGTGCAACACCGGGTATAAAAAGCTAATGAATGATACATAAATTTAATTTAAAATATAGGTCCTACACTTAAAAATATTAAAATCATGTACACATTTTGTCTAGCACTATATTATTTTGACCGCTACTGTATTAAATTAAACTTTATTTTATATGTATTCTATTTTTGTTATGGTATTTTCTTTCGAATATTTGTTGTGCTATAAATTTTGTTATCTTTAATGTGTTTTGTTTTTAATTCTATTTTATTACGTACTTTGCGACTTATAAACAAGTTTTTTATTTCATTGTTGTATTTGCATTAGATGTCTTATTCTGATTGTTTAAAATAATAGTGTTTTTATTCTTTTTGTAGATTTCGGGAACTGCTGCCAAGTTGGGACATCCTAATGCTTATCATCACTGTACTCTGTTAGTGAGCGCTAATAAATTACATTTGGGGGAAGCTTTAGTTAAGGAAGATGTATGTAGAATTATATTACTTTATTTTATTATATTTTTTTAAATAATTGTTTCGAGTAATTTTATTGTTTAGGCAAATTATATTAGCAAGGCTACTGCTTCGGTACCTTCACCAATAAAGAATTTGAGTGATGTAAATCGTTCTGTAAATGTTCCACAATTGCTCTCTGCTGTTGGATATGAGTTTTTGCGTACATCTGCTACAGAGCTGGAAGATGGTGGCAGTACCCAAACTATGAAGCAACGTGGATTTCAGTTGGTCAATCCAACTGAGAAATGGTTTCCTGGAATAGAAGAACTGCGCCAGGAATTTTGTTCATGGGACTGGGTGCTTGGTAAGACACCAAAGTTTACAGTAGAAAAGGATTTGGCTCTTAAGACAGATGATGAGAAGCAATTGAAAATGAAACTTGCTGTTGAAGTTGATAAGGTAATAATTGTTTTTTTTTTTCTTAATTTTTATTCTATAAACAATTAAATTTGTGCTTAATAAATCTACAGAAACAGAGTATTCTCTCAAATCCCTTTTAGATTACATGTGTAAAATTATTATACATATTTAAATTTTTCGCCTAAAGATACAATATGATTTTATATACAAATATTTTTTTATAGGGTTTAATGTCTAATATTACAATTGTAATGCCTGGTGGCGAACAATTACCGGTTGTTTCTCAATTGCAAAACAAGCCGTATAACGAGAAAAATTTGAATGGAATTATTAAAGCTTTGAAATTGGCATCAACTGATAATGTAAAACAGGCCATCAATAGTATGTGAAAATTAAAATTATTTTAGGTTTTGAAAATATTATATCTAATAAATCGTTACATTTTTACCATCTATTGTTATATGCAACTAATGTTAATTTTTTATTATATTAAACTTTTAAAATATATTTTTATATTTTGTAATCTATTTTTATTTAATAAACAAAATAAATGTATATAAACTTAAAAACTATTTTATTTCATTGATCTGTTAAGATAAATTTGTATGTTGATTTATTTCCAATTACTGTTTATGAAATTCCCAACGGAATTGGATGGAAAATAAATTAAAAAAAAAATAAATATAAATTTAAAAAATGAGACAGATAAGTCCGGACACTGAAAGTAATGACTTTAAAAAGACTAGTCGTTTCAAATTATCTTTAGAATTTCGAACTGTACTTTGATTACATGGTTTACATGGGGGTCCACCCAAAAAGCCGGCCAGACGGACTGACATCGCTAAATCGACTCGGAAAGTAATTTTAAACCTATTGGTATACTAAGATAAATATTTCCATGCGTTACATACATCACCACAAACTTATAATACCCTTTCCACCTATGGTGGTGAAGGATATAAATAACACAGATTCATCCTTTAGACACCAATCAATTTATCAAAAGTGTCTAATACAACTAACACTTACTAATACAAATGTTTTGGCTACCACTGCATTAAACCAGCCTTACTCAACCATTACACTCAGGTGCCGAGTACCAATCGGCTTTTTAACATATATTCACAGCAGTGGTAGCCAAAACATTTGTATTAGTAAGTGTTAGTTGTATTGGTGAGAAATATTTACACACTCGAAAAAATATTTTAATAAAATTATGGTATTTTCAATCAGATCTATTAGTCTTATTTACGTGTTAAATTATTTTAAAAAACCATAGCAGTTTCTGGTTTTACTAGTAAGTTAAAACTTTAAACAAAAGAATTTTATTATACTAAAAAATTATTTGTATGAATATGAAAATCTAAAACATATAATAAAATTTAAAAATTCTCTTAAAAGTAGCTCTACATAACGTTACTATTTTAATATAAAGTATTAATTTCATAATACTATTCATTCTTCTTTAATTTTTTTTATTGTCATAATACAATTCAAAAAGCGAGACGACAAACATTTTTTGAGTGTATTGAATTTACAAGAAAAAATGTGCATTTTTCGGTGGTTGATTGCATACTAAATGAAAGAGCGTAAGAATGCATGTGAAGAGCGTAAGAATACATGTGATTTCAGAATGCTGAATTCAGTTCGAGCTGGCGACCAATGAAATAAAGAGACTTAGAACAAATAAATATTTTCTTGTACTCTTTTACATGTGTTTTGTTGTTGCAAATTCTTAAATAAAGCGACAAGAACCTCACTCATTGGCTGCTATCATACAAATGAATAGTTTTCGTATTTTTGCTTGTTTTTTCTTTTTGGTTCGTGTTGTGCATGTGAAAATGACGATTGGTGCTCGGCCCGTAGGGGCTAACTTGCCCATAGTGTTATTATAACAAGTGACTGCAACTCGTCAGCTGTTTTTCAAATTTTGTTCTAGTTCAAAATTTGTTTAAGTTTTCTAATGTCAAATTATTGTTGTTATTCTGAATTGTCGAATTGTTGTTTTAAATTTTGGCATTAAAAAACTTATTATCCAACAACAAAATCTATGTTGTTGTTGGCTTGTTGTATTTGTTGTAGCCATGCGTTAACCTGTATATATGAGCCTTGAACTTGCCTATCACTGCATTAAACCTAAGAACAAATTTGGTTCTGGTGTCAGTCTACTTCCCTTAAAGTATACCAATTAATGTATTCAGAAATGAAATTCAAGCACTAATTGACTTTATTAGTGTGTTTCAAAATGTTTTTATTTTTGGAGACTCGTTCATTTTATTGGGGTGACTATCGTGATACCCCCAGGGGCAGTATTTTACATGAGTTGATTATGGATTCGGACTTCAAATGTCTTAATGATGGGTCTTAAGCATTTCAACAACATCTTGACAGTCCTTCTGGTACTGTGGTGGATTTTTCATTTACAAACTGGAACCTTCAGGTATCGCTGAAAACCACACCAACCCAGTAAGAACAGTGTCAAACGTTTGAAATATGATGACTTTTACATTTGATATCAAACTTTTTTCAAACCTGAACAGATGTTTGAGATTCACATTCATTTTCAAATGAGGGTTCATTTAAGAATAAACGCTTGAAAAATGATAGTTTCTCAAATTGAGAATAAAGGTTATTCTCAAATCATTATCAAACCGTAAGATGATTTGAGAATAATTTGAAAAATGGTGTTATATAAATTTGATATCAAACCTTATTTCAAAATTTTTTTAAACATTAAAAAAAATAATGTCAAAAAAATTAATGTTTAAGATATTTTAATGGAATGACATTGCATTTCAAAGAAATTCGTTATTTCTTTCGGATTTTTTAAAATTGATCCATATTTGACCATAAAACCTTGCTTAAAAAATGTCAAGATTAAAAATTCAATAATATTCATATGCATAAGTAAATTTTCTTTGTTTCTTAACATTTTTTTTACCTAACAATAAAAAAAGAATTCAAATATGATGCACCGTTTTCAAAAACAAAATAAACAAACTCAAAAATATCGAAAATACAACGCCATTTTATTTATGTTCCACATGTAGATGATATCCACATTTGAAAAACCTTTGAGAATGAGGTTTGATAATGATTTGAGAAAAAAGGCATTTCTCAATTTGTATCCAGTATCCAGTCGCTCTCGCGTTACCAGGGGCTTTGGCGCCACAGTTCCCCTACACTCGTGGGAATCAAAATTTCGCAAGGACAGCTTCAGGGCCAGACGGGACTCACCAGGGAGATACGAAATTGACGAGCTGACCATATTTAGTGACATTAACGCGGACATACTCCATCAGGAGAGACTAATACTGACGGACTTAGAAGAGATGGGGGGTTATTGGACGATCTGGACTCCTCTCATACCACCGGAGCCACACAGACCCTGGCGGACGTCTCGCTTGAGTCGGATTCGGAGTTTGAGGTAACTGTTATCTCCAACTCCGGCCGTTCTCAGTCGAGATCTCCTTCGGGTTCTAGGGATCTGCTGGTTAGAGAGACCCAGAAGGTTCAGCCTTGCACTGCTGAATCCACGGCTATCACACGTCGTACAACAAGGTCTCTCTGGATCCTGATACAGTTGTTGATGTCAAAGCGACACCGACCTCGGATCAGGGTTCAGATGGACCTCTTTTGGAACCTGTGGCAGCAGCGGGGAAGGAGAGCCATACTGAACTGGTTCCGGAAGCCCAGTCAGATCGACCTGACAGCACCGACACCACTGACGCTACTTAGGTTTCTGAGGTTATTGTGCTTGATTCCGACACGGAGAGCGATATCACTGTGATATTAACTTCGGGTCGGGATACGGTTAAATCACCTCTCAGATCTCTGGCTTCAGTGGTGAAGGAGAGCCAGGCCGATCTTATCGCGGGTACCCCTCCACTCCCCTTGGGACGGTTAGTTCGGCAGGACGCTGTGGTGGCTGCACCGCCACAGGATAAGCAAAAACTCGGCCGAACTAAATTCGCCAAGGCGAAGAGCGGCACTAGGAGTTTCTTGGCCTATCTTAAAAAGATGGCCGATAAGGACCCTATGCTGCTCGACACGAACGAGAGGAGGAAGCTCAAGAGGCACAGCCAGAGCGTTGCTAAGTTCGAGAGGACTTACGGCTCTACCATGGATATCTTGGGCATCTCCTCTAGCTTTATCAAGCGAGGCGAAGCTGATAAATCCGCAGCGTCCAGTGAAGGACCTGTAGAGTAATTAGTGGAAGCTGGTTGCTTTGCGACACCTAGCAAGGAGTCCGTGGGGAAACCAGTCGAAGCTGGTAGCTCTACAGTACCTAACAAGGACCCTGTGGTGAAATCAGCTTCTCCTAGCAAGAGAGCGAAAGAGGAGCCTGCTACCGTCGCACCCAAGTCTGGGTCTGCGATGGTTGGCAAAGCTGTTATGGGTTGCGGATCTTCGGCTACTCATTCGGGTTCCCGAAAGGAGAGCGTGAAGAGGGCTAGATCCGGAGACGAGCAACCCACGACTTCTAAAAAGATCAAGAAGTCAGTCAGCCGGGATACAGTTCAGGCAGCTGTCTTAGATCACAATGATCCTCATTGTAGGATTAAAGACGATCCTTGGGAGCTGATTGAAGCCCGACTGATTGATAGTAGGGGCCGAAGGACGCCATATCATTCAAGGGTACGGAATGGCAGAGAGGGGTGAAGATCGTTAACTGCGATAATGCAAAGTCTTTTGACTTTCTAAAAACCGTGGTTAACGGCTGCGCCGATCACTGTCCGCCAAACTTGACGTGATTTTGGCTTCGGAGCTCATGGTTGGGCAGGTCGTGACAGCGTGGTTTCCACGTCCGGTAAGGAAGGTGGAAACCATACTGGCAGTCCTCAAGAACCAAAATAATTTCCTCACATCTGGTTGGAGATTTTTATCTTCTGCCAGCTGTGAGGGAAACAGCGGCAGGGATATCAAGTTCACCGTGGACAAGATATCCCTTGACAAATTAAAGTCGACAAGGGGTGTTGTCAACTTCGGTATTGGAACCGTCAAGTTTAGGTTTTTAAACATGGGGGATCCAAAGAAGCTGCTAGTGGTGCAGTTAAGCCTACACCACTGTGAAGCGGCTTCGGCCGAAATGACAGGGCTACTTGTCGACTCCGGTGTAGATGTGGCCTTGATCCAGGAACCCTGGATTCGAGAGAACAGAGTTCAAGGACTCAAGGTTGCAGGCCACACCTTATTTGTCTCAAACACGGGCGACAAGGTGAGAACCTGTATCTTAGCTAGGAATACATTAAACTTACGTTTACTTAATTCTTACAGTGGCGTGGATCTAACCGTTGTCGCGAGTGAAGCCGCATGCAAGAATGTCCTCACTGTGGCTTCAGCCTACTTCCCGTATGAGGCAGAGGACCCTCCGTGTAGCGAGGTGAGGCGGTTGGTAGAGTCCATGAAAAACAAAACCTTCATCATGGGCTGTGACGCCAATGCCCATCCTTACCAATGGGGTAGTAGCAATATCAACGAGCGCGGTGAGTCAGTCTTTGATTGCACTACTAATAACCATCTTAGGATCTGCAATAAGGGCAACGCGCCGACTTTCAGGACAAAAGATAGGGAGGAAGTATTTGACATCACACTGACAAACGCGAATGTTCCTTCTCTGACCATTGCTTGATCTCCTTTTCTGTCAATTTTAAGAGAGTCAAACCGAGTCCCTATAGGAATCCCCGAAAAACAAATTAGGAGTCCTTTAAGAGTACATCGGACACCATGGTCCGTAATATTCCACTTAAAATCTATTCTGAGGCGGAAACGAACGCTGTGGTGACAAAGCTCACGGAAAGTTATATAACTAGCTATGAACATAGCTGCCCATTAACCTTCCCGGGCAAGCGCAAACAGCCTAACTGGTGGACGAAGGAACTAAAGAACCTTAGGACAGGTGTTAGAAAACTGTTTAATAAGGCCAAACTATTGGATTGGTCTTCTTATAGAGTGAGTTTCAACAAGTATAAGAGCGATCTCAAAAAAGCTAAAAGGTCAACATGGTTAACCTACTGCGAGACCATCGATTCTGTAAATGAGCTGTCGAGATTTATTAAATTACTATCCAAGGACCCAATGGTCCCCGGATTTATCCTAAAACTTGATGGTTCTTGGACTGAATCTAGCCCTGAGACACTCGGACTCCTTTTTGACACTCACTTCCCCGGTAACCGGAATCCAAATCCGATTATTCATGAGCCTTCTATGGAGCGATTGGACTCAATACCGAATAATCTGATAGACGAGATAGTCACTTCAGACAGAATTAAGTGGGCCGTAAGTACGTTCTTACCGTACAAGTCAGCAGGCCCGGATGGCATTATTCCCGCTATGCTACAGAATTCTTCTGACTATTGTCTATCGATTCTTCATTTTATTTTTGCTAGCTGTCTCCATGGGGGCTTCACTCCTAGTGGGTAGAGGGAGGTAAGAGTGATTTTCATTCCTAAAGCAGGGAAGGATAGTCACTCTAAACCTAAAGATTTTAGACTAATCAGCCTGTCGTCTTTTCTCTTGAAGACACTCGAGCGACTGATCGATCTATTTCTTAGGAACTCTTTAGGTACGCGCATTATTAGCAACGCTCAACATGCTTATCTCAAGGGTAAATCTGTTGAGAGTGCGTTGCACGATGTGATCAGTTTTATTGAAAAGGGCCTGAAATTCAAAGAATATACCATGGCCGCTTTCCTCGATATCGAGGGTGCCTTCAATAATATTACTATTGAAACAATCAGGGGTTCACTGGAGGACTTAAATATACAGGGCTTTCTAGTAGATTGGATTGTGAACATGCTTAACAGTAGGATCATCAACTCAAATCAAGATGACTGTAGTTTACGTAAAAAAATAACTAGGGGTACTCCACAAGGAGGGGTTTTATCACCATTGCTGTGATTACTGGCCGTCAATGTCATTCTAAGAAGACTTGACCAGCTAGGGAGAAAGGTCGTAGCCTACGCCGCACGGTGGTTCGGAATCAAATTTCATTGGCCAAAACCTATATTTTTTGTTGACATAGATTTTTAAAATTTTTATACCATCAGAAAGAAAACATATTAAAACTAAGGTAGCCAAACAATTTGGTCAAAATTTTCGCTGTAGTGGGCGTGGCATGCTGCTAAAGACAAGGAATTTTAGTTAATTTAGAAATGAAAGAAAAATTATAATTTTTGATCTCATATTAATTATGATTTCTTGAAAACTATTAATGCTAATGGGCTTACGCACCCTGTATAATTTGAAGTTAAGGTGTTATGTAATAAATTTAAAATCACCATATACTCATAAAATTTCAAGTTTAGTAGTGTATAACTTTTAAAGGGTAAAATGGAAACAAAAATCGAAACCACCCAAAGAAAGCCAAGAGTGTTCCCTTTAAGCCTATATATACTTTTGCACCCGCCCGTAGAACACTTTTTTTATTTTAATGAAAATACTCAACATTTTTACAAGCAAAATTCTATCAAAATTGCTAGTAAATTTACTTTAGAAATCATTCACTGTCATAAATACAAATTGCAGATAGTTATTTCAATAACCCTTTCCGACCTATGGCCAATCTAAGGGACAGATTTATTTAAATTTTTGAATACTGTTACTTTTATATACACAAAACATTTTAAATTATTAAGTTTAGTCACTAAAACCCTTTATCCTTGTATTTCAGGATACGCACAATTGTTGCAGTCAGGTTTAGTCTTTAAATGAAAAAAAATCGATCTCTAAAAAAAAATATTATATATTTTTAGTTTGTATTGTGGTATTAAATCCAAAAAATTTGGTTTTTACTTAAACATAAATATGCGTTACATTTTGAAGAATAAGTTCGCGTTCTTGATTTGCATCCTACAACGGCAGCATCTTGCTGATGACAAATCATGTTCAAGAGGCCAGTGTTTGTATACATCAAATGTTTTTTCTTCACATGGTTGTTCGGGTGGACGACTTTTTTTGGCGGCATTTAGGGGTTCTTTATCCCCATCTTTAGATTTATATACAATATTTCTTTTTTATCTAAAATTAATAATTGTTTAGCTAATGTCAATTTAAAACTTAGCAAGTCATGGGTATTTTTCCGAAGTCGGGAATTAATTTTGCAATGATCTCCGTATGGCATCCATGTATTGTGGCACATAAGGTCAATAAAATGTTTAAGATAAACACTTTTAAAGTCCATTTTTGAGTCATTAGTTGATCGCAAACATCAACGCCGCCTTACACTTATTGTATTCCCTGAATATTCTAGAAGCTGAAAATTCAACATATCTTTTTTCCCAGCTTTTCACTTGTTCATTTGGGACACACCCATAGGCTGAAGCAAGAACTACAGACTTTGAATCCTATCACTGGATAACAAAAGTTTTGTCATCAATATGACAGAATTCTTCCATATCACCCCTCTTTATATGCTTCTCATTCGTGAAATGTACATTTTTTATTCTGTTCCTCGTTATCAAGAGCGATTCCACGATTCAAGAGCGCTTGTAGTGGCATTGTCGTGAAATAACAGTTTGGAATCTTCAGTAAGTGTTTCAGCCAAACGTAAAACAAGGCTTGGTCCTTAGCACCTAAATTCAAGCATATCTTGATAAATCTCAAAATCAAACCCCAGCCCCTCAGATATAGTTAACTTTGTTTTTTAATCCCACACCTCTTGCCTTATTTGGTTTGTGTCCTCTCCTGCACAAGAGCTCAACCAACTGACTCTCAAATGGTTTTCTTTCCAATCGTCGTGATCGTGTCGGTTTAACTTACATCTGGTGGAGTCGATAATAGAGCATTTAACTCTTCTTCATTATAGCATTCCTGGTCTGGTAAATCATTTTTCACAATGGTTACTTTCCAAGTTGCATCCATCCACTCATCATCACTACTAAAATCTTCCAAATCTGAATTTAAATTTCGGCTAAGATATCGTCTTCAGTTAGTCTTCCTGAGAAAAAGGACAAAAAAGTCCAAAATATTTTTATAATATAGTCCGTACACGCACAATTGTGGAACATCCAGCAATTTTGACGTAAAAATATAAAAAATCAAAAAATAACCAATAAGTTACTCTTTGCACAAAATATGTAGTATTTTTTCTTATTAAAAACAATAGCTTGGTAAAAGATTTCACAATTTAAATAATTAAAATGTATTTACATAAATTTTTATTCAAGTGGTTGGTATCTTAAAAAAAAACTTCCCTGAATTTTTCAGGGAAGTTTTAAAAATTTTTGAAAATATTGCATTTTGCACAGATGTTTCAATTACCTTCTAAAAATTATAGGGAAAAAACCTTTAAAATTTTTTTCAGTAAAGTACAGAATGAATTTTAACAGTTAAAATTTTCCATTTTTAAGGAATGTTACCTAACCTGTTACTCATCAGCGTTAAAGGTTTTATTATACCTAAAATTATTATAAGTGGTCTTTTATGACCATAAATAAAACTTCCTAAATTAATTCAATGAATTTGAAAAATTCCATGAACAAATTTTTAAAATATCTTTTAGTGAAATACAGGATTAATTTTAATAGGTACAATTTTCCATTTGATTTTATGGACAGCTACCTAGGTAGGGTATAATAATATCAAAGCATGATATAAGGACAATATATTTCCAAATGTTAGTTTCGAACAAGTATTCGATTTAAAAAGGTTGATAAATATTTGGAAGTTTTATTTTAAAGCCCTTTAAAAGTACATTATTTTCGGCTTAAATAAAATATGGACCTTTCAGATATAAAGAATTGGCCGAAGAATATTTTAAAAATAAAGATGATGTTCTAAGCCATATTCAAACAAAACTGAACATAAATAGTATCAACATTGAAACACAACTGGAAATAAAAAACAAAGTATATAATTTCGTCAAAACATTGAATAGATACTACAAGGAAGTTGACTTTAGTAAAAGTAAATTTTACAAGCGCTTTGCGAATTGATTTGAAGGTGAACTCCGTATCCAGGTCATTTCAGAAACAACAAATGTTGGGAGTTGTGGAAGACCACAAAAACCGCTAGATAACTGTAGCGATAGATCTAAGAGACGAAAACTGAAGAATTTAAATGAAGATATCGGATGTGAAAACATTAAAGATAGTTTTCTGCATAAACTTCGATCAGAAAAACAATTAGCGAAAGTGGATATCATTCAGAAAGTCCTTTCTGCTAGTCCGGTGAGAACAAAACGGATTCTTAAAAGCATTCCAACACCAAACGAGGAAAAACAGTTTACAAACGAGGAAGCACTTGCATTATTTCTGGATTTAAAGCTAACAAAACACCAGTATACTCAACTCAGATTGCATGCGATCGAAAAAGGCTTAAATTTATACCCGTCATATCATCACATAATTGCAGCTAAAAAGGAGTGCTATCCTCCAAAGGAATCAAGTCAGTTAAACCAAGAACCTACAAAGTCACTAGATAGTATTGATGCATTTGAATTTGGATTATCACCGCTACATACGAGAATAAGATTTATGGAACACATACTGAAAATTAGCTATGATTTGGACTTCGGATCTTCAGGATCAGTAAGAAATAATGACACCAACAAAGAGAAATTGAAAAAAAAACAATGATGCATTTCTCAAACACGGGTTAATTATAGATCAACCAAAACAAGGATCAGTCAATACAAACGATGGCAATACCGCAAAAAGACTCTTTTTGGATCCCGAAACTACATCTGATATAACAGGTGTTGATACAGATCTTATTTCAAGATTTAAAACAATTACTGAAGTACTTGCGTGCAATGAACAAATTAATGCTACAAAATTTGGTGATTATGCCAAGGAAACTGTTGCTATATATACATCCAAATACAATTATAGAAATATGTCAGCAACAGTGCACAAAGTTCTTTATCATGGAGAAGATGTCATTAAGCACCATTTATTACCAATTGGAGATTTATCAGAGGAAGCCCAGGAAAAATGAAGTTACACTCTTTTATTTACAAAAAAAAACTAGGTAATATGTAAGTATTATTAAGCATAAATTAAAATTTGGGCCACCCTAATAAAAATACTGTAAATACCTCAACGAGAAAGGGGGAACCCTAAGGATAACGAAATATTAAATTGCTATTCAACTTGTGGCCCAAATTTGAGCCAAATCGGTTAAGAGGAATTGGGTCAAAAATGAGTTGGCAGATTTGAAACAAAAATAAAAAAGAAAAACATCGAAAATTGAATTTCAAGCTTAAATTTCTTAAGAACCACTGTAGCGATCTTAATAAAACCTACACTCGAAAAAGCTACAGATGTTATCTATTGAAAAGAACTACTAAAAAATCTTTAATAGTTAAAAAGTTACAGAGTTTTGGCCAATGAAAAACGATTCTGAACCACTGTGCGCCGATGACTTAGTATTGCTAGTATCTGGCAAGTTCCCAGATACAATAAGTAATATTATGCAATCGGTTCTGGGAGAACTTTCCTCCTGGGCCAGTAATAAAGGACTGGGGATTAACCCCGACAAGACGGAGTTGGTCCTCTTCACCAGAAGGTATAAGGTTGAAAGCTTCAAACTTCCTGTGCTGAATGGTGGTCGCAGGAAGCCAAATTTCTAGGAATTATCTTGGACAGTAAGTTATCTTGGAGAAGAAACACACAGGAAAGGATGAAAAAAGGGCTGAACGCATACTACTTCTGCAGGAATTCCGTGGGTAAAAAATGGGGTTTAAGACCGATAGTTGTGTATTTGATTTACACAACAATTGTAAGGCCTGTTTTAACATATGGTTGTGCAGTATGGTGGGAAGCAGTTAGCAAAGGTTCTTTTCTTGCTTCTCTGAACAAGGTACAAATGTGTGCTAGTATTGGTATAACCGGTGCCTTTAAAAGCACACCTCAAGCAGCCCTTGACATCATGGGATGGCTATGAGAAGTCTAGTAAGGCTATACGAGTCGGGTATGCTTAGATACAGGCATGTGGGACACTCCAGTATCCTGAGCTTAACAGGCTCCTTGGGCTGACTATTTAGTCAAGGAGCTACTGTTTAGCTCAGCACCAGAGATCGTAATCCCTGATAGATCCGACTGAAAGGGGCAAACAGTACTTTTTCAAGGCTTTTCGATCTTCACGGATTGCTCTAAAATGGATTGCGGAACTGGATCTGGGGTTTTCCTGTGGGACAAAAATATTAGGAAAACCTTTAGACTCACGGATGAGTGCATTGTCTTCCAGGCAGAGATTTTTGCCATCTGAAAGGCTAGCAAAGAGATAGCTCTTCTTGAGCTCTCTCTTTGCTATAGGATTAGATTGTGCTGGGTTCTGGGTCATTGTGACATCGTTGGCAACAAAGTTGCCGGACAAGGCTCTAGTCTAGACTTAAGCCAAAGAGTGTCGAACTTGGCTCCACCTATCTGTCACTTTTATCTGGGCATTAAGTCCTGGACTAGCCAGGAAACCACAAGGCTGTATTGTAACATGGTTACGTGTAGGACATCTAGAGCTCTATGGCCTAAACCGGGCAGTAATCTAACTAAGCTTCTATTAAGTCTAAATAGGTCAAGCTTAAGAAGATGTATAGGGTTCCTTACGGGACAATGGGCCTTAAACTCGAGGTTACATAGGTGGGATAGCAGCATTTCAGACCTCTGCAGACTATGTCTAGATGAGGATTCGTCCGAGTCGTTAGAACACATTCTCTGTCACTGTCCAAGGCTGCAAAACCTAAGACTCAAATTTTTAGGCAGCAGATTCCTTGCTGATCAGTTGCACGATGTGATCAGTTTTATTGAAAAGGGCCTGAAATTCAAAGAATATACCATGGCCGCTTTCCTCGATATCGAGGGTGCCTTCAATAATATTACTATTGAAACAATCAGGGGTTCACTGGAGGACTTAAATATACAGGGCTTTCTAGTAGATTGGATTGTGAACATGCTTAACAGTAGGATCATCAACTCAAATCAAGATGACTGTAGTTTACGTAAAAAAATAACTAGGGGTACTCCACAAGGAGGGGTTTTATCACCATTGCTGTGATTACTGGCCGTCAATGTCATTCTAAGAAGACTTGACCAGCTAGGGAGAAAGGTCGTAGCCTACGCCGCACGGTGGTTCGGAATCAAATTTCATTGGCCAAAACCTATATTTTTTGTTGACATAGATTTTTAAAATTTTTATACCATCAGAAAGAAAACATATTAAAACTAAGGTAGCCAAACAATTTGGTCAAAATTTTCGCTGTAGTGGGCGTGGCATGCTGCTAAAGACAAGGAATTTTAGTTAATTTAGAAATGAAAGAAAAATTATAATTTTTGATCTCATATTAATTATGATTTCTTGAAAACTATTAATGCTAATGGGCTTACGCACCCTGTATAATTTGAAGTTAAGGTGTTATGTAATAAATTTAAAATCACCATATACTCATAAAATTTCAAGTTTAGTAGTGTATAACTTTTAAAGGGTAAAATGGAAACAAAAATCGAAACCACCCAAAGAAAGCCAAGAGTGTTCCCTTTAAGCCTATATATACTTTTGCACCCGCCCGTAGAACACTTTTTTTATTTTAATGAAAATACTCAACATTTTTACAAGCAAAATTCTATCAAAATTGCTAGTAAATTTACTTTAGAAATCATTCACTGTCATAAATACAAATTGCAGATAGTTATTTCAATAACCCTTTCCGACCTATGGCCAATCTAAGGGACTGATTTATTTAAATTTTTGAATACTGTTACTTTTATATACACAAAACATTTTAAATTATTAAGTTTAGTCACTAAAACCCTTTATCCTTGTATTTCAGGATACGCACAATTGTTGCAGTCAGGTTTAGTCTTTAAATGAAAAAAAATCGATCTCTAAAAAAAATATTATATATTTTTAGTTTGTATTGTGGTATTAAATCCAAAAAATTTGGTTTTTACTTAAACATAAATATGCGTTACATTTTGAAGAATAAGTTCGCGTTCTTGATTTGCATCCTACAACGGCAGCATCTTGCTGATGACAAATCATGTTCAAGAGGCCAGTGTTTGTATACATCAAATGTTTTTTCTTCACATGGTTGTTCGGGTGGACGACTTTTTTTGGCGGCATTTAGGGGTTCTTTATCCCCATCTTTAGATTTATATACAATATTTCTTTTTTATCTAAAATTAATAATTGTTTAGCTAATGTCAATTTAAAACTTAGCAAGTCATGGGTATTTTTCCGAAGTCGGGAATTAATTTTGCAATGATCTCCGTATGGCATCCATGTATTGTGGCATGATCGCAAACATCAACGCCGCCTTACACTTATTGTATTCCCTGAATATTCTAGAAGCTGAAAATTCAACATATCTTTTTTCCCAGCTTTTCACTTGTTCATTTGGGACACACCCATAGGCTGAAGCAAGAACTACAGACTTTGAATCCTATCACTGGATAACAAAAGTTTTGTCATCAATATGACAGAATTCTTCCATATCACCCCTCTTTATATGCTTCTCATTCGTGAAATGTACATTTTTTATTCTGTTCCTCGTTATCAAGAGCGATTCCACGATTCAAGAGCGCTTGTAGTGGCATTGTCGTGAAATAACAGTTTGGAATCTTCAGTAAGTGTTTCAGCCAAACGTAAAACAAGGCTTGGTCCTTAGCACCTAAATTCAAGCATATCTTGATAAATCTCAAAATCAAACCCCAGCCCCTCAGATATAGTTAACTTTGTTTTTTAATCCCACACCTCTTGCCTTATTTGGTTTGTGTCCTCTCCTGCACAAGAGCTCAACCAACTGACTCTCAAATGGTTTTCTCTCCAATCGTCGTGATCGTGTCGGTTTAACTTACATCTGGTGGAGTCGATAATAGAGCATTTAACTCTTCTTCATTATAGCATTCCTGGTCTGGTAAATCATTTTTCACAATGGTTACTTTCCAAGTTGCATCCATCCACTCATCATCACTACTAAAATCTTCCAAATCTGAATTTAAATTTCGGCTAAGATATCGTCTTCAGTTAGTCTTCCTGAGAAAAAGGACAAAAAAGTCCAAAATATTTTTATAATATAGTCCGTACACGCACAATTGTGGAACATCCAGCAATTTTGACGTAAAAATATAAAAAATCAAAAAATAACCAATAAGTTACTCTTTGCACAAAATATGTAGTATTTTTTCTTATTAAAAACAATAGCTTGGTAAAAGATTTCACAATTTAAATAATTAAAATGTATTTACATAAATTTTTATTCAAGTGGTTGGTATCTTAAAAAAAAACTTCCCTGAATTTTTCAGGGAAGTTTTAAAAATTTTTGAAAATATTGCATTTTGCACAGATGTTTCAATTACCTTCTAAAAATTATAGGGAAAAAACCTTTAAAATTTTTTTCAGTAAAGTACAGAATGAATTTTAACAGTTAAAATTTTCCATTTTTTAAGGAATGTTACCTAACCTGTTACTCATCAGCGTTAAAGGTTTTATTATACCTAAAATTATTATAAGTGGTCTTTTATGACCATAAATAAAACTTCCTAAATTAATTCAATGAATTTGAAAAATTCCATGAACAAATTTTTAAAATATCTTTTAGTGAAATACAGGATTAATTTTAATAGGTACAATTTTCCATTTGATTTTATGGACAGCTACCTAGGTAGGGTATAATAATATCAAAGCATGATATAAGGACAATATATTTCCAAATGTTAGTTTCGAACAAGTATTCGATTTAAAAAGGTTGATAAATATTTGGAAGTTTTATTTTAAAGCCCTTTAAAAGTACATTATTTTCGGCTTAAATAAAATATGGACCTTTCAGATATAAAGAATTGGCCGAAGAATATTTTAAAAACAAAAAAGAGTGTTATAAAAATACTGTAAATACCTCAACGAGAAAGGGGGAACCCTAAGGATAACGAAATATTAAATTGCTATTCAACTTGTGGCCCAAATTTGAGCCAAATCGGTTAAGAGGAATTGGGTCAAAAATGAGTTGGCAGATTTGAAACAAAAATAAAAAAGAAAAACATCGAAAATTGAATTTCAAGCTTAAATTTCTTAAGAACCACTGTAGCGATCTTAATAAAACCTACACTCGAAAAAGCTACAGATGTTATCTATTGAAAAGAACTACTAAAAAATCTTTAATAGTTAAAAAGTTACAGAGTTTTGGCCAATGAAAAACGATTCTGAACCACTGTGCGCCGATGACTTAGTATTGCTAGTATCTGGCAAGTTCCCAGATACAATAAGTAATATTATGCAATCGGTTCTGGGAGAACTTTCCTCCTGGGCCAGTAATAAAGGACTGGGGATTAACCCCGACAAGACGGAGTTGGTCCTCTTCACCAGAAGGTATAAGGTTGAAAGCTTCAAACTTCCTGTGCTGAATGGTGGTCGCAGGAAGCCAAATTTCTAGGAATTATCTTGGACAGTAAGTTATCTTGGAGAAGAAACACACAGGAAAGGATGAAAAAAGGGCTGAACGCATACTACTTCTGCAGGAATTCCGTGGGTAAAAAATGGGGTTTAAGACCGATAGTTGTGTATTTGATTTACACAACAATTGTAAGGCCTGTTTTAACATATGGTTGTGCAGTATGGTGGGAAGCAGTTAGCAAAGGTTCTTTTCTTGCTTCTCTGAACAAGGTACAAATGTGTGCTAGTATTGGTATAACCGGTGCCTTTAAAAGCACACCTCAAGCAGCCCTTGACATCATGGGATGGCTATGAGAAGTCTAGTAAGGCTATACGAGTCGGGTATGCTTAGATACAGGCATGTGGGACACTCCAGTATCCTGAGCTTAACAGGCTCCTTGGGCTGACTATTTAGTCAAGGAGCTACTGTTTAGCTCAGCACCAGAGATCGTAATCCCTGATAGATCCGACTGAAAGGGGCAAACAGTACTTTTTCAAGGCTTTTCGATCTTCACGGATTGCTCTAAAATGGATTGCGGAACTGGATCTGGGGTTTTCCTGTGGGACAAAAATATTAGGAAAACCTTTAGACTCACGGATGAGTGCATTGTCTTCCAGGCAGAGATTTTTGCCATCTGAAAGGCTAGCAAAGAGATAGCTCTTCTTGAGCTCTCTCTTTGCTATAGGATTAGATTGTGCTGGGTTCTGGGTCATTGTGACATCGTTGGCAACAAAGTTGCCGGACAAGGCTCTAGTCTAGACTTAAGCCAAAGAGTGTCGAACTTGGCTCCACCTATCTGTCACTTTTATCTGGGCATTAAGTCCTGGACTAGCCAGGAAACCACAAGGCTGTATTGTAACATGGTTACGTGTAGGACATCTAGAGCTCTATGGCCTAAACCGGGCAGTAATCTAACTAAGCTTCTATTAAGTCTAAATAGGTCAAGCTTAAGAAGATGTATAGGGTTCCTTACGGGACAATGGGCCTTAAACTCGAGGTTACATAGGTGGGATAGCAGCATTTCAGACCTCTGCAGACTATGTCTAGATGAGGATTCGTCCGAGTCGTTAGAACACATTCTCTGTCACTGTCCAAGGCTGCAAAACCTAAGACTCAAATTTTTAGGCAGCAGATTCCTTGCTGATCAGTTGCACGATGTGATCAGTTTTATTGAAAAGGGCCTGAAATTCAAAGAATATACCATGGCCGCTTTCCTCGATATCGAGGGTGCCTTCAATAATATTACTATTGAAACAATCAGGGGTTCACTGGAGGACTTAAATATACAGGGCTTTCTAGTAGATTGGATTGTGAACATGCTTAACAGTAGGATCATCAACTCAAATCAAGATGACTGTAGTTTACGTAAAAAAATAACTAGGGGTACTCCACAAGGAGGGGTTTTATCACCATTGCTGTGATTACTGGCCGTCAATGTCATTCTAAGAAGACTTGACCAGCTAGGGAGAAAGGTCGTAGCCTACGCCGCACGGTGGTTCGGAATCAAATTTCATTGGCCAAAACCTATATTTTTTGTTGACATAGATTTTTAAAATTTTTATACCATCAGAAAGAAAACATATTAAAACTAAGGTAGCCAAACAATTTGGTCAAAATTTTCGCTGTAGTGGGCGTGGCATGCTGCTAAAGACAAGGAATTTTAGTTAATTTAGAAATGAAAGAAAAATTATAATTTTTGATCTCATATTAATTATGATTTCTTGAAAACTATTAATGCTAATGGGCTTACGCACCCTGTATAATTTGAAGTTAAGGTGTTATGTAATAAATTGAAAATCACCATATACTCATAAAATTTCAAGTTTAGTAGTGTATAACTTTTAAAGGGTAAAATGGAAACAAAAATCGAAACCACCCAAAGAAAGCCAAGAGTGTTCCCTTTAAGCCTATATATACTTTTGCACCCGCCCGTAGAACACTTTTTTTATTTTAATGAAAATACTCAACATTTTTACAAGCAAAATTCTATCAAAATTGCTAGTAAATTTACTTTAGAAATCATTCACTGTCATAAATACAAATTGCAGATAGTTATTTCAATAACCCTTTCCGACCTATGGCCAATCTAAGGGACTGATTTATTTAAATTTTTGAATACTGTTACTTTTATATACACAAAACATTTTAAATTATTAAGTTTAGTCACTAAAACCCTTTATCCTTGTATTTCAGGATACGCACAATTGTTGCAGTCAGGTTTAGTCTTTAAATGAAAAAAAATCGATCTCTAAAAAAAATATTATATATTTTTAGTTTGTATTGTGGTATTAAATCCAAAAAATTTGGTTTTTACTTAAACATAAATATGCGTTACATTTTGAAGAATAAGTTCGCGTTCTTGATTTGCATCCTACAACGGCAGCATCTTGCTGATGACAAATCATGTTCAAGAGGCCAGTGTTTGTATACATCAAATGTTTTTTCTTCACATGGTTGTTCGGGTGGACGACTTTTTTTGGCGGCATTTAGGGGTTCTTTATCCCCATCTTTAGATTTATATACAATATTTCTTTTTTATCTAAAATTAATAATTGTTTAGCTAATGTCAATTTAAAACTTAGCAAGTCATGGGTATTTTTCCGAAGTCGGGAATTAATTTTGCAATGATCTCCGTATGGCATCCATGTATTGTGGCATGATCGCAAACATCAACGCCGCCTTACACTTATTGTATTCCCTGAATATTCTAGAAGCTGAAAATTCAACATATCTTTTTTCCCAGCTTTTCACTTGTTCATTTGGGACACACCCATAGGCTGAAGCAAGAACTACAGACTTTGAATCCTATCACTGGATAACAAAAGTTTTGTCATCAATATGACAGAATTCTTCCATATCACCCCTCTTTATATGCTTCTCATTCGTGAAATGTACATTTTTTATTCTGTTCCTCGTTATCAAGAGCGATTCCACGATTCAAGAGCGCTTGTAGTGGCATTGTCGTGAAATAACAGTTTGGAATCTTCAGTAAGTGTTTCAGCCAAACGTAAAACAAGGCTTGGTCCTTAGCACCTAAATTCAAGCATATCTTGATAAATCTCAAAATCAAACCCCAGCCCCTCAGATATAGTTAACTTTGTTTTTTAATCCCACACCTCTTGCCTTATTTGGTTTGTGTCCTCTCCTGCACAAGAGCTCAACCAACTGACTCTCAAATGGTTTTCTTTCCAATCGTCGTGATCGTGTCGGTTTAACTTACATCTGGTGGAGTCGATAATAGAGCATTTAACTCTTCTTCATTATAGCATTCCTGGTCTGGTAAATCATTTTTCACAATGGTTACTTTCCAAGTTGCATCCATCCACTCATCATCACTACTAAAATCTTCCAAATCTGAATTTAAATTTCGGCTAAGATATCGTCTTCAGTTAGTCTTCCTGAGAAAAAGGACAAAAAAGTCCAAAATATTTTTATAATATAGTCCGTACACGCACAATTGTGGAACATCCAGCAATTTTGACGTAAAAATATAAAAAATCAAAAAATAACCAATAAGTTACTCTTTGCACAAAATATGTAGTATTTTTTCTTATTAAAAACAATAGCTTGGTAAAAGATTTCACAATTTAAATAATTAAAATGTATTTACATAAATTTTTATTCAAGTGGTTGGTATCTTAAAAAAAAACTTCCCTGAATTTTTCAGGGAAGTTTTAAAAATTTTTGAAAATATTGCATTTTGCACAGATGTTTCAATTACCTTCTAAAAATTATAGGGAAAAAACCTTTAAAATTTTTTTCAGTAAAGTACAGAATGAATTTTAACAGTTAAAATTTTCCATTTTTTAAGGAATGTTACCTAACCTGTTACTCATCAGCGTTAAAGGTTTTATTATACCTAAAATTATTATAAGTGGTCTTTTATGACCATAAATAAAACTTCCTAAATTAATTCAATGAATTTGAAAAATTCAATGAACAAATTTTTAAAATATCTTTTAGTGAAATACAGGATTAATTTTAATAGGTACAATTTTCCATTTGATTTTATGGACAGCTACCTAGGTAGGGTATAATAATATCAAAGCATGATATAAGGACAATATATTTCCAAATGTTAGTTTCGAACAAGTATTCGATTTAAAAAGGTTGATAAATATTTGGAAGTTTTATTTTAAAGCCCTTTAAAAGTACATTATTTTCGGCTTAAATAAAATATGGACCTTTCAGATATAAAGAATTGGCCGAAGAATATTTTAAAAACAAGAAAGAGTGTTATATTCGGCTGTGCCGAATCTTATATACCCACCATCAAGTTGTGTTAAATTTAGAAACATATCTCATATATCTACGAGGCTGCAGCAAATTCAAAACGTGGACCAAATTGGAAAAAAGTTGTTACGCTAGTTGGTATTGTTGGTAAAATATTTGGAATAACTTCGGTTGCAGTAGCTTTAAAGTTCAACATTCAAAAGTGTGTAAGTGGTTTCCCTAGTATTTATTTAATTTGAAAAAAATTCGTTATCGTAACCGGGTATGGTTTTACATTAATAAGTTGTTAAATACTTTTCGTTTAGCTTAATATTAAGTTAAGATAAAGAAGTTGATAGTAATACGACAGGTCCATATATTTTGTTAGGAGTTCCTAATGCATCTACCATATACATAATCTTAATATTCTGCTTGTACTTCCGAATCATTTTGATTGTAGATATAAAAAAGGGGATGTAATATAAATATATAAGAATTATAGCCAAATGTTGACCGATTGTAACAAAATTTCACACACTGGCTGGTATTTATACAGGGCTTATTCTTGCAAAATTTAGTGGCAATAGCTGTCACAGCTTCTAATTTAATAGCTTTTAACTGGTCCTTGCTAAACATTTTTTGGTTTCCGGGAGTGTTTTTTATATGAAATCTATAGTCAAATATGGACCAATTCCTATAAAATTTGATATACTGACCAATAGTTGCATAAAACTTTGCTATACTAAATTTAGTCGTCATAGCTATCACAATTGTACTCAATTTATCAGCATTTATGTGTTTCCCGGGGCGGGGTTATATGGGAGCTCTAACTAAATGTGAACCGATTTCGCCCATTTTCAGTACACAACTTTTGTTACATATCGGAAATACTTTTGTAAAATTTTGTCTCTCTAGCTTTTGTAGTTAAGGAGCTGTCGCGCTTTTATCTGACGGACAGACGGACATAAATCTCCTTTTCTTTTTGTATTTTTGGGTTTCTGTAAGTTTTTTATATGGGAGCTATGGTCAAATGGTGACCGATTGTAACAAAATTTTGGCATTCACATAAGACTTCCTTTTGCAAAATTTTGTTGCTGTAGCCCTTTCAGTTAAGGCGCTATCGCGCTTTTATCTAACGGACAGACGGACATAAACCCCCTTTTCTTTTTGTATTTTTGTGTTTCCGTAAGTTCTTTATATGGGAGCTATGGTCAAATGGTGACCGATTGTGACAAAATTTTGCACACTGGCTGGTATTCACATAAGACTTATTTGTGCTAAATTTGGTGGCGAAAGCTATTACATTTTAGCATTTATTGGCATTTAAGTGAATTTCAGGTGGAATTTTGGCTGTTTCCGTATGTTTTTTATATGGGAGCTATGGTTAAATGTGAACCGATTTCGATGAAATTTTATATGCTGCCTAGTGCTTATGGAAAACTTCTAGATACCAAATTTTGTCATCATAGCTATTATAATTTGTCAGTTATTAGCAAATAAGCGACTAGTCTTGACGAGGTTATACGGGAGCTATGGTCAAATGTTAACCGATTTTGCCCAATTTCAATAGCAAAATTTTCTCATAAATGAAGAATGTTTTTGCTAAGTTTCAGTGAGCTAGCTCCTTTCGTTTAGGCGTTATCGTGATTTCAACAGACAGACAGACAGACAGACGGACAGACAGACGGACATCGCTCAATCGTCTTAGAATTTCATAAGGATTCAGAATATATATCGTTTTTGATTTTTGAGCCAATATTAAGGAAATTACAAACGGAATGACAATCTCAATATACCCCCCATTCTTTTTGATGGTGGGTATAATAAAGATGATGTTCTAAGCCATATTCAAACAAAACTGAACATAAATAGTATCAACATTGAAACACAACTGGAAATAAAAAACAAAGTATATAATTTCGTCAAAACATTGAATAGATACTACAAGAAAGTTGACTTTAGTAAAAGTAAATTTTACAAGCGCTTTGCGAATTGATTTGAAGGTGAACTCCGTATCCAGGTCATTTCAGAAACAACAAATGTTGGGAGTTGTGGAAGACCACAAAAACCGCTAGATAACTGTAGCGATAGATCTAAGAGACGAAAACTGAAGAATTTAAATTAAGATATCGGATGTGAAAACATTAAAGATAGTTTTCTGCATAAACTTCGATCAGAAAAACAATTAGCGAAAGTGGATATCATTCAGAAAGTCCTTTCTGCTAGTCCGGTGAGAACAAAACGGATTCTTAAAAGCATTCCAACACCAAACGAGGAAAAACAGTTTACAAACGAGGAAGCACTTGCATTATTTCTGGATTTAAAGCTAACAAAACACCAGTATACTCAACTCAGATTGCATGCGATCGAAAAAGGCTTAAATTTATACCCGTCATATCATCACATAATTGCAGCTAAAAAGGAGTGCTATCCTCCAAAGGAATCAAGTCAGTTAAACCAAGAACCTACAAAGTCACTAGATAGTATTGATGCATTTGAATTTGGATTATCACCGCTACATACGAGAATAAGATTTATGGAACACATACTGAAAATTAGCTATGATTTGGACTTCGGATCTTCAGGATCAGTAAGAAATAATGACACCAACAAAGAGAAATTGAAAAAGAAACAATGATGCATTTCTCAAACACGGGTTAATTATAGATCAACCAAAACAAGGATCAGTCAATACAAACGATGGCAATACCGCAAAAAGACTCTTTTTGGATCCCGAAACTACATCTGATATAACAGGTGTTGATACAGATCTTATTTCAAGATTTAAAACAATTACTGAAGTACTTGCGTGCAATGAACAAATTAATGCTACAAAATTTGGTGATTATGCCAAGGAAACTGTTGCTATATATACATCCAAATACAATTATAGAAATATGTCAGCAACAGTGCACAAAGTTCTTTATCATGGAGAAGATGTCATTAAGCACCATTTATTACCAATTGGAGATTTATCAGAGGAAGCCCAGGAAAAATGAAGTTACACTCTTTTATTTACAAAAAAAACTAGGTAATATGTAAGTATTATTAAGCATAAATTAAAATTTGGGCCACCCTAATAAAAATACTGTAAATACCTCAACGAGAAAGGGGGAACCCTAAGGATAACAAAATATTAAATTGCTATTCAACTTGTGGCCCAAATTTGAGCCAAATCGGTTAAGAGGAATTGGGTCAAAAATGAGTTGGCAGATTTGAAACAAAAATAAAAAAGAAAAACATCGAAAATTGAATTTCAAGCTTAAATTTCTTAAGAACCACTGTAGCGATCTTAATAAAACCTACACTCGAAAAAGCTACAGATGTTATCTATTGAAAAGAACTACTAAAAAATCTTTAATAGTTAAAAAGTTACAGAGTTTTGGCCAATGAAAAACGATTCTGAACCACTGTGCGCCGATGACTTAGTATTGCTAGTATCTGGCAAGTTCCCAGATACAATAAGTAATATTATGCAATCGGTTCTGGGAGAACTTTCCTCCTGGGCCAGTAATAAAGGACTGGGGATTAACCCCGACAAGACGGAGTTGGTCCTCTTCACCAGAAGGTATAAGGTTGAAAGCTTCAAACTTCCTGTGCTGAATGGTGGTCGCAGGAAGCCAAATTTCTAGGAATTATCTTGGACAGTAAGTTATCTTGGAGAAGAAACACACAGGAAAGGATGAAAAAAGGGCTGAACGCATACTACTTCTGCAGGAATTCCGTGGGTAAAAAATGGGGTTTAAGACCGATAGTTGTGTATTTGATTTACACAACAATTGTAAGGCCTGTTTTAACATATGGTTGTGCAGTATGGTGGGAAGCAGTTAGCAAAGGTTCTTTTCTTGCTTCTCTGAACAAGGTACAAATGTGTGCTAGTATTGGTATAACCGGTGCCTTTAAAAGCACACCTCAAGCAGCCCTTGACATCATGGGATGGCTATGAGAAGTCTAGTAAGGCTATACGAGTCGGGTATGCTTAGATACAGGCATGTGGGACACTCCAGTATCCTGAGCTTAACAGGCTCCTTGGGCTGACTATTTAGTCAAGGAGCTACTGTTTAGCTCAGCACCAGAGATCGTAATCCCTGATAGATCCGACTGAAAGGGGCAAACAGTACTTTTTCAAGGCTTTTCGATCTTCACGGATTGCTCTAAAATGGATTGCGGAACTGGATCTGGGGTTTTCCTGTGGGACAAAAATATTAGGAAAACCTTTAGACTCACGGATGAGTGCATTGTCTTCCAGGCAGAGATTTTTGCCATCTGAAAGGCTAGCAAAGAGATAGCTCTTCTTGAGCTCTCTCTTTGCTATAGGATTAGATTGTGCTGGGTTCTGGGTCATTGTGACATCGTTGGCAACAAAGTTGCCGGACAAGGCTCTAGTCTAGACTTAAGCCAAAGAGTGTCGAACTTGGCTCCACCTATCTGTCACTTTTATCTGGGCATTAAGTCCTGGACTAGCCAGGAAACCACAAGGCTGTATTGTAACATGGTTACGTGTAGGACATCTAGAGCTCTATGGCCTAAACCGGGCAGTAATCTAACTAAGCTTCTATTAAGTCTAAATAGGTCAAGCTTAAGAAGATGTATAGGGTTCCTTACGGGACAATGGGCCTTAAACTCGAGGTTACATAGGTGGGATAGCAGCATTTCAGACCTCTGCAGACTATGTCTAGATGAGGATTCGTCCGAGTCGTTAGAACACATTCTCTGTCACTGTCCAAGGCTGCAAAACCTAAGACTCAAATTTTTAGGCAGCAGATTCCTTGCTGACCTACAGGATCTACAACAGTGTAGGTTGAATGATATTGTAGGGTTCATCACGGGTCTCAACTGGCCTAGATAGGGTAGTCTTCTCTACAACTTTATTCTATCTTTTCTCTTTCTCTATCTTCATTCTTTCTCTTCCTCCTTGAGTTTCTTCAACGGTGTCAAAAATGCCTCGAGTTCTGGACGAACGCTCTGGGATGAAGGAAACCATTTTTCAAACTTAGAATATTTGAGGGACCAGGTTCCAGACAATGCTCTGGTAGAGTTCTCTAGGACGCGAGTTGACCCTTCATACTAGGCTAGAACTGGACAATGTTTTGAACAGAAGATCCTCCAGATAGACTGGTAGTTGGTAAGAGTCTTACTTTTTGCGTTGAGTGAGCATTTTTGCAGCTGTCTGTTCAGAGATGCCTGGAAAAACATTAAAAATAACTATGTTAACTATCGCTCTATTGTCCTCATCTCAGTGATATTGAAAATAATGAACCTTATTGTAAAGTCCGTCTCACAAGTATTGTTGAAGACATTGAAATCCTTCCTGCCACATTCTTCGCTTATAGAAGGAATCTGTTTCCTTTTAAAAATCTAAGGGTTACAAGATGGTTGAGACTGTTACTGACATCTCCAATGCCTATGACTGTGTGAAAGTTACTACGCTATGAGGAATTTTGGTGGGATCTGGTAATAACATGGATATAGTTGATTGGGTTACAAATTTTCTGTCTGCTAGAAAGCTCTGTCTTGGACCGCAATTAGAGTATTCAAAGGCATGCTACAAAATAGTTGTTTATCACCCTTACTGTTTAGAAGATGACAACACTATTCTTTTTCAGTTTGCAGATGACTTTGTTATAGTCTTCTTTAATCAATATTTTAAAGAGGCCGTTGAAAATTCGAATTCAACCCAGGTTATGCTGATCAACTTGTCGGTGGATGGACATAGGATTGAACAAGTCAAGTCTTTCACATTTCACTAGGAAGGAACATAAAAAATAGTCTCTCCGTTAAGAAACACTATAATCAGAGCTTAATCAATTGCACATCAGGTGTCAACTTGCTTAAGTGCACAAAAAACAGTAATGCAGGCCTTAATCCCAATGTTTCGTTGGGTTTTTATAAGAATTTTTTATAAGAGTTTTATTATTGAGTTTGCAAGGTTAACTATGGCTCACACTCCTACCTGTATTAACAACAAAATTAGGACCTTTCAAAATTCAACTCTCAGGAGATGTCTGGACCTTACCCCGTCCACTCCTGTGCATATTACATATGCTCTGGCTGGCAATCTTCCTCCTAGAATTGTAAATAATTCACCTCGGCTTTCAATTTGAAATAATGCAGTTCGTTACAAAGCATTTGTGAAATTGAAGTGAAGTTAATCGGCCCATTTATTACATCTTAAGAATTTGAGCTATTAGAAATCGAATTGTTGGAATCTGTTTTAGTATTCTGAATCGTTTTACTATTTTCCCTTTGATTATTTTTTCGAATGGGATTAAATGTTCTTATGTGAAGCAATAATGATGTGGCTTGCCACAATTTATACAAGTATTTTTACTTGGACTGTAATTTTTTGTATATGAAGGTGAAAGAAAATTGTTGCAAATTTAAGTTTTGAAAACGAAATCCACTCTTTCGTGAATGGAAAGTTTGCGAAATTGTGCTCTAACTCTAAAATTATGTTATTTA
The DNA here is from genome assembly GCA_933228675.1 of Stomorhina lunata. Lineage (NCBI taxonomy): Eukaryota > Metazoa > Arthropoda > Insecta > Diptera > Rhiniidae > Stomorhina > Stomorhina lunata. The sequence continues at coordinate 78,340,503 of OW121744.1, forward strand.
TGGCAAATTTTGTATTTGAAGACATTATGTTTCTCTTGAGATGCGGAGATATGAATTTTTGATTGGGAGTCACGGTTGCTGAGAGTTTGATATTCGAGATTCTTCTACTACCTCACACCTTTTAACCATGGGGGTAATTCTCTGGTAGCATTCTGCGACTGTTCCCATTTTGCTAGAGGCACTGATTCATCCATTGTTTCAAGCATCGCCAAGCAATCAGTAACTGAGCTTTGGATTCTCTGCAACGATTTACTAGAGATTTCCAATCTTGTTATCGACAAATACTAGTTTTTACTCACGTTTTCGTAACGCAGCTTCAGCGCTTGTCATGATAGAGCGAAATTATCGTCTGCCAAGGGTATCTTTTCACAATTGTTAGATTGTAAATTATGAAAAAATTAACATACTTTTTATTAAAGGAATCTAATAAAATGGATCTAGTTGTCAATGAATAAAAAAGCTGCTGGTTTCTACAAGACAGTCCATAAGAATTGAACCACATGTGATCTTTGAGAACTATTGCTTTGAGGTTGTAAAATAATTTGCTTACCTTTACCGTCAACATAAAAAACGACATAAACGTAAAATCATACTTGCCAACGGAAGCTATTTTGGTCTAAGCAGGCAGGTAAGAAATAAAGCTCTCTCTCTGTAAGAACTTAAATTACTCTATACAAAACGCTTATATACCCTTGTTATTATATGGTGCTGAATCATGGGCACTTGCACAGGCAGATGAAGCTATTCTTGGAGTTTTTGAGAGAAAGATTATACGAAAAATCTTTAGACTAGTCTGCATCAACAATGAATATCGACATCGAGTGATCCATGAGCTGTATGAGTTATACGTTGATATTGACATAGTAAAACGAATCAAATAGCAGCGCTGCGTTGGCTGGGACATGTTGTGTGAATGGATGAAAATACTCCAACAAAAAAAGCATTCGAAAACGATCCCGAGGGAACACGTAAAAGAGGACGTCGGAAAAGTCGATGCAAAAACCAAGTAGAAGAAAATCTTTCAAAGCTTGGCTCACAAAATTGGAGAATATGCGCAGAAGATCGAAGAGCATGAAATTCTAAAATATGCTCTGCCTTTGACCATAACAGGTTATAAATATAGGCCATTTAAGGAGGAAGATGAAGTCACAAGTCCTTAGTCTGCCGAGTAACTGTTCACCGAGACAGAGGGATGTTTTGAAAATGCTTCAAGGTTTCACATTTGATGATGCTTTTTTTTATCGATAAAATATCCTTTTCTTCAATATTTGAAGAAAAATATATTTTTATTTATCAGCCATAAATATTTCAAAAAAAATGCTTTTAACTCAAGCAATATCAAACTATCTCCCATAGTGTAATAATTAAAGTGATATCAAGAGCCCAGCTGATGAATTTGCCTTGCTATCTCCTTTCAGAGTATCAAAAACTCTATGACAACGGTTGTAACGTCTCATCCCAAATTTCATATTAGGCCCACCCAAAACCCAATGACATATCAAACACTGAATATTGCTATTCAGATTTTCTATAAAAAAGAAATCATTTAGAAATTCTTCCTTAACCATTTTGCTTGGTGTATTTTTTTAACATAAATTTGAAAACCTCCGCGGCGTTGTCTTGCTTTCATAGCGAATGATCAAATATCAGTTGAGATTTAGATTTCAACAAAGTACGGTAGGTGCTGCTTTGTTAAAGAAAATACAAAAACAAAATATACAAGAAACATGTTTCAGAAATTATAGGAGTTATGGTCCATTTTAACTCTTTGAGTCACAAATTTACAAATATTATTTTATTAACAAAACAACAGTATTTTTGGATTGATTAAGGATTATTTATTATAAAAAAAGAAAAAATAATAAATTTTCGCTTCGTGACGGTTGCCATAAAATAAATGCAAGTAGAATTTGTTCTCATTAAAATCAAAGAAACATATCTTATTTGTAAGTATGCAAATAGGAACTTTGCATACCCATTTTTTAATCTTCATTTCAATCACATTTGAACTGTAAAAAAATTATGAGGTTTCCCCGAGCTTAAATAAGGATACAAATTTAACCAGTGTAATCTAGCTACAAAGTCTAGCAACAAATGATTAACGGAGACTTTATAGTAATAATTTGTCAATATTTTGTAGGCAAGTAGCTAATTCTATTTAAAACAAGACGACTATAGTTTTAAGTATAAAAAAGAAAATCGGATGAGTCGTTCTCGAGTTAAGACGAAATAGGTCTCCGTACCTGACTAATTTAAAGGGAAAAATTTGCCACGCCCATAAAAAAAATCCAGATCTCATGGAGAAAAACCGAAAACGGATTTGAGTTTAGCGCATCAAGATCCATATAGTCCGCATAGTTTTATTAAAAGGAAAGACAAAAAATGAATTTTTGCAGAGCAGTGTAACCTATCTGCAAAAATTTCAAAATTAAATTTTTTATGGATTATTATTTCCTATATCATAACGTATATCTGTGCAAAATTTTGAACATCTAATATCACAAATGACCAAATTATAACAGTTTTTGTACCTAAATCATCAGAAATCACTATAAAAGTTTAACTTTGTTGCATAGTGTAATTTAAACAATCATTAAATACTTTCATTTGCTTAAACTAGTAAAAGAAACAATAACTGTTATTATTTAATATATATAGTATTTATATGTATAAAATATTGATTTATTCATACTAATTAGTACCGCAGATAGGTTATTTGGTTTCAGATTTTTGCAACTCCAAATAACCTAAGTGACATAACTAACATAAGCTGTGTTTAGAAAAAGAAAATTTTTTCAACCGATATATATTTCTGGTTTCATTTTAATCTAAATACATTATTTTCGTTTAAATATTACAAATAGCTCCAATTTTATAATGTCTCTTGTAAACTTTTGAAAACTGTAGATAGGTTATTTCGTCTTTTAGGTGACGATATATTTTCCTTAATATCATTATTTTGTGTACCTCGCATGGACAGCCTTCCCGTATAAGAGATTTATTTGTTTTATTAAATGAGTAATAGCCGTACAAATTTATTTGAATCGGGCCACTTACCTTTACTACAAGACAAATTCTTAAAAACCGAAAAATTTACAAAAACATTTATACAAAAAAAGAACAATATTGTCGGGATGTAAATATCATTCAAAAAGGAAGAGTATTCGCATTTGATCCCAATGTAATTAATAATTATAAACTTATTAAGGTTTTTGCTCTTCTGAAAATACAAAAGTCACAATACTTAACTATCCATTGCAACGACGATATGTAGTTTTAACTATTTTTATTAGAAAAAATACAATTTAGTATGGAATTTTTCTTTAATACTTATCGATAAAACATAAAATGTGTTTACGTTTGGAAAATTTCCAATTTGACACAAAGAGATTGACATATTGTACAATAATAAATAATCACTTTTTATAAAAATACATTCGCAAATGACATTGCTAAAATTAACTCTTTTAATTTTACAAAGTTGAATTTAAATTGCACTTTTAACTACAGTTTTATGAACTATAGCTAGTATTAAGGTATATTTTCAGTTGTTACTAACTCTAAAATATTTTGATAATCAGGATCTCGAGCAAAAAAATCGGTCAAGTAACGAAAAGTAGGGCGATCCTTCGGTTTGTAATTCCAACAGTTTTGCATAATCTTGTAAATATGATCTGGACATAAGAGTGGCTGTGGCAAACGTTGACCTTGTTCAATTAGTTGAATCGCTTCTCTACCAAGAATATCACCATAAGGGGGTTCTCCCAAAGAAAACATTTCCCAAAGTGTAACACCGAATGACCAGACATCGCTAGCATGTGAAAATATTCCATTATTGTAACTTTCCGGGGCGTACCTGTTCAAATATTTAGAAAAATAAGTACATTTACTTTTATTCATATTTAGCTGGGCCGGTCCGCCTTGCTGGCCCGGCTTAAGAACTTTAGAAAATAAATCAAAATAAAGAATACAAAAAATTGTATCAAAAAATAATATTTATTGTAATGCTCTTATCTATACGTATGTGTATACGTATTTTTAGATTTTTAAGTTATTGGATACCCATTTTAAAAATAGTTATACAAGTGGAAATAGATTTTTAAAAGCTAAAATGAACATAAATATTGCAAGGAAACTTTACTATAAAACTTTATAAACGTAATAAAATTTACAAATTTTATTTTTTAGTTCGGCGATTTTAGCGAAATATTACTAAAATAATGAATGTATGCATTAATAAAGGTTTAGTGACATACCAAACTATGAAATTTTAAAATATAATGTTCAACAACAAGAATTATAAAAAATAGATTATGTCATGCGCATGATTTTCAATATGATGACGTAGATTAATCCATGCAAGGGTTACCTTTTCTATATAATTTCAAATTATTGAAGGCAGAATAATATTAATGACCCAAAATATTTTGAATATTTTGAAAATAAATGTTGAAGAAACTATGTACATATGTCAATATAAGGGGAAGAATTTATTTGGAACTAATCATTGATATATACATACATTCATATAGAAAGTTAAAGAATCGATTCAATATATTTTAAACTAATTCCTAAATCCTGCAGAAAAAAAAAAACAATTTGACAATTCTCAAAAAAAATTTTATTGGATTTCGTTATTAACGAAGAATTTTGTTCTCAAGTTTGTAAAACATAGTGCAAAAAAGTGATAAAAAATCAATTCAACAATAATGAAAAAATATCAAAAAAAGGTTCATCAATCGGATAAAAACAAAACATCTCAAAAACACTCCCCATGCCCATACATCACACGCACAAATTTTGGTCAAAATCGGTGCAGTAGCTTTTGACAGCTTACATACACACATGACTCTTTTATTAATACAGATAGAAGATATATACAAAAAACACTTATAGCCTGTTCCACGATCCCGAAAGAATGCTTTCTTTCTTATCCTATACGAAAGAAATTTGTTTTTCGTTTCACTAACTTTATTTTATGCGAAAGATAAGTCGAAAAATAAGTAGAAAGAAAACGTAAGTATTTTCATACAAATTTCTGTTTCACTATTTCGAACAACTTACCAGCAATACGGAAGCAAATGTCAAAATGAGTCACTTGATATTTTGCTTTCGAATAGAAACGAACGAAAGGCTTCGAAATAGTAAAACAAAAATAAATTCGAATTCGAGTTACTCACTTTCTTTCGAGTACATTTTCTTTCGAAATCGTGTAACAGGTTATTAATTACACGGAAAAAACGCATAACAGTTTTTAACTAAAGTACCAGAAAAAATTTGTCTGTCTTTAATATGCAATCTTATTAAATCACTTTGTTGAAAAATATAATTTTGTACAATGTTCGACAGCCTTTTAAAATTAGATGTCTTAAATTCTATTATTGATAGTATATATATATATATATATATATATATATATAGTTTTTATCTGATTAAACTGATGCTTAAGTTATTATTAAAATCGATTTAAATTACTTTATGGTAATCAAAAGATGAATTTATTTTAAATATTGACTATCGGATAGCAAGATTCCCATGTCATTTTTAACATTTCTAAGTATAATCACCCTTATTTTGCATTTCGATTATGTCTCAAAAATTGGTATACCTAGCAAAAATCGAAAGAAAAAGAAGAGGACAACAATATTTACAATATAGAATAAATATTCATAGAAGGCCGACGAAATGTCAAAGTACACCTGGTACTTCCCAAAAGTGCGGATCAGTAATATGGCATCGGTAAGCCTAAAAAGAACTTTTACTATTCCTAATGAATACACAAAATTTTAATGAATACAGAAAAAATTCTTTAAGATTTTTCCCGTAATATGACGACATTTTCTTGAGAATTCCATCTAAAAAGATGTATAATGAGTTTTACTTAATTTTAGGATAATTAAAATTTATAAATTTAAGTTTTTCTTAGTTTTAAGTTTATTTAAAGTAGATATGACTCTACTAGTTACGAAACATGAATACCGAGAGCAAGTACTATATATTTCATTGTCAACTTTTCACTATTATATTCTTTATATCCTACTTATTGTGTAAGCCAGTTGCATTATCATTTTAATATTTATGTAATTAAAATAATACGATATAATTTTAAGTTTTTAAATAACTTTATGTATGGGGTAATCTTGTATAATGAAAAAATGAAGTCTCAATAAATTACTAATCTAATCTAATCTAAAATTTATAAACAATTTTTTATTTTAAATTTCATTAATTTTTTTAATTCCAAAAAGTGCAGCCCTGCTAGCTTTATATAAATTAAGCAAAAACAAAAAGTGCAGCCCTGCTAGCTTAATATAAATTAAGCAAAAACAAAAAGAAGAATTTCGAAAGAAAACATTAATGTGGTCAATTTAAAACAGTGCGTTACAAATTTCGCGGAATTTTTTTAACAAAAATTTGAGTGCAAAAAGCTTTCCTCTTCGTAAAAAAAAACTTTTATTTATTACAATAAATTTTAATAGATCACCTGATGGCCTTCTATTTATTATTTATTCTATGGTTTACAAAACAAATTCGTCGGTGCGCCGAAGAAAACACCTATGTGTTATTTTTATGAAGTGTTCAGGAGAGTAAAAAACCGTTTTATTTTGCCAATTCGCAACATATTTTTAAAGTAAATTTTTTTTATATTTCTTAGCCCATTTAAAAATATTACGCGTTGAAAAAAATACAAAATTTTTTTTTATCTTGAAGTGGTACTAGAATTAAATGTGAATAAAACAAATATAATACACATACACTAATCGGCAGAATTATTTGGACATAAAAAACTGGCCGACTAGTGTAGGTGCTTTTGTTCTAAAATTAATTTTTAATAAATAGTAATGTTTTGTTTAAAATTAAAAATTTGCAAACTTGAAACCAAAAAAGTTTTATTTCAATTTATTTATTCACCACTAAGGTCAAAAATGCTCTTTTTATATCCTTCACCAATAGGTGAAAGGGTATTATAAGTTTGTGCATCCGTTTGTAGACCCCAAGATCGGTATACAAATTATACCGATCGACTCAGAATCGGGAGGAGAATCGATTAAGCGATGTCCGTCTGTCTGTCTGTCTGTCTATCTGTTGAAATCAAGTTTCTGAAGCCTCTGGAGGATGGACCTACATAAATTATAAATCAGATTTTAGGAAATTCTGTTTAAAAACATCCGAAATATCGAAAAAATAGGAAAAATTAGACGAAAATTAAAAAATTTTTGATTGAAAATCACTTTTAAATGACAAGAGAAAAAAGATACTCCTGGTGTGGGAGTAATAATAATAATATGTTATATATCAGATTTTGGACAAACAACTCTGTAAAATTTTATCAAAATCTGTCTATAAACAACTGAGATATCGCCAAAACACTAAATTTGATGTATTGCAAATTGCCCAAAGTACGCATTAGAGAAAGTTTGTTGAAAAAATAAAATGCATAAATAGGAAAAACCATCCTCCTGGAGCACGGACATACATAAATTTTATATCAGATTTTAGAAAATTCCCCTGCCAAGCACGTTATTAAATTTTATCAAAAGCGGTCCATAAACAACTGAGATATCGCCAAAACACTAATTTTGATGTACTGCAAATTGCCGAAAGTACGTGTCTTAGAAATTTTGTTTAAATTTTGTAAGTAGTGTTTTGGCGATATCTCGAGAGTTTAAAGACCGATTGTGATAAAATTTAACAGCGTCCTTTGCGGTAGGATTTCCTAAAATATTATATATATATACCCTTCATAAACTATACAAATCAGATCGTGAATACCATTAAAATTGTACGGATCGAATCAGAAACGGCAGGAGTCCGTCCGTCTGTCTATTGAAATCAAGTTTTTGGAGCTCCTGTTTTGTCGATACCTCAGATGTTTATTTTGATGAAATATAATAGCGTTCTTCGCGGGGGATTACTATATTCTGATGCATTCGGTAATTTGTGGTACATATAATTTAGTGTTTAAGCGATATTTCAGGTGTTTTTTGATCTACAATGATGAGATTCATGTTAGAACGATATCTTAAAATTCTATTTAAAATTCATTTAGGAAAAAAGGTTCTCAAATTGAGGATGATTTGAAAATAAATCTTTTTTCAAAGGTCAAACGTTTGATACTGATTTGATAATAATAGCGTTCTCAACAAAAAGGGGACTTTATTCTCAAATTGAGAAATGCCTTTATTCTCAAATCATTATCAAACCTCATTCTCAAAGGTTTTCCAAATGTGAATATCATATACATGTGGAACATAAATAAAATGGCGTTGAATTTTTGAGCTTGTTTATTTTGTTTTTGAAAACGGTGCATCATATTTGAATTCTTTTGCTTAAAATATAATTTTCTTATTGTTAGGTAAAAAAAATCTTAAGAAACAAAGAAAATTTACTTATGCATATGAATATTATTGAACTTTTAATCTTGACATTTTTTAAGCAAGGTTTTATGGTAAAATATGGATCAATTTTAAAAAATCCAAATGAAATAACGAATTTCTTTGAAATGCAATGCCATTCCATTAAAATATCTTAAACATTAATTTTATTAACATAAATTATTTTTTTAATATTGAAAAAAATTTGAAATAAGGTTTGATATCAAATTTATATAACACTATTTTTCAAATTATTCTCAAATCATCTTAGGGTTTGATGATTTGAGAATAACCTTTATTCTCAATTTGAGAAACTATCATTTTTCAAACGTTTATTCTGAAATGAACCCTCATTTGAAAATGAATGTAAATCTCAAACATCTGTTCAGGTTTGAAAAAAGTTTGAAAAAAACTTTTGATATCAAATGTAAAAGTCATCATTTTTCAAACGTTTGACACTGTTCTTACTCGGAATCTGATTTTATCATTTATCTTAATTTTGTGTCTGACTTTTGAACATTATGATAATATTTTAGTATGTATTATATATATATAAGATATGCGTTCAGAATCTACATATGTATTGCACATATCAACGAAAATATAAATTTTGGAACTGTAATTGGGAGAAATCCGTTCACTTTTGACAATAGCTATTGTACAACTTTGCCTAAGGCAATTCAGAATGGGGTCGTGCGAATAGAGTTGATTTTAATGCGCGGAAAACTCAATGCTGTATGCTTACACATAAACGCACGGCAAATCATGTTACTCCATCTGTATTAATAGGGGGTGTAAATATTGACGAATCAGATGCTCTTGATGTTCTGGGCATGAGAATTCAATGTGATGTCCGTTGGACAAATCACATTTTTCAAGTGTCGAAAGAAGCATTCAAGTGCCTCGGTTTTCTAAAACGGTGTAAGGGATACTTCACTTCATCTGATCTCCGTACTATTTACATCACCTATATCCGAATACAACTCTCATGTATGGGCCGGTGCTTCAAAGTCTATTTTGGAGCTTCTCGACAGAGTACAGGAGAGAGCGAAAGTGCTCATCGGTGACAGTAGGGTATCCAACTCTATTGATTCACTGGAGCACCGTCACAATGTGGGCTGCGTCACACTGTTCCATCGTTACTACTTTGGAATGTGCTCTAACGAAATCAGGGAACTCGTTCCCGATACTTGAACGTTCTTACGCAATACACGTCTTTCTGTTAGAGCTCATCCCTTCGTAATAGATTGGCCGGTAGACACACTACAGAGAAAATTCGTTCTTTAGCCGCACAGTTCGTATGTGGAATTTGCTTCCCGCAGAAGTTTTCCCAGTCAGTTGCAATATAGGAAAGTTCAAATCAAATGTCTACAAACACTACTCCACCTATTCCCCCTCCCATAACCTATTTTCCTAGTTCCAACACAATGCATTGCATAAGTAGGGGTCATCCCCTGAGTGCTGGTCCTAATAATAAAAAAAAGACGTTGTACATAATCGTTATTTAGCATTTGAAATATCATGGAATTTGGTTCACATTTAGTCATACCTCCTATATAAACCTCTTAATGGCATAAATTCAATCTAAAAGCCACTTAAATGAGAATAAATATTTAACTATATTAGCTTTGACCACTCAATTTACCACAAGAATATCATTATGTGAATACCAGCTAGTGTGAAAAATGTTGTCACAATCGGTCACCATTTGACTATAGTTCTTTCTGTTCCTCTTTCCGTCTCTTGAAAAAGGTCGGTATTGAAAATGGGCAAACTCGGTTCACATTTAGTGAAAGCTTCCGTATGACCCCGACCGGGAATCACTTTAATGCTGATAAATTAAATCACATTATAACAGCACAAAGAACCAGAGCGAAACTTTCCCGTCAGCGTGGCTAATTCCCATTCAATTGATACCCGTTTTCGCTTGATGTTGACCAATAGTTACTAGCTCGAAACCCTTCAAATACCACAATTTCATAATATACCTCATACACAGCATTTAAATTTTGCAATAATTGGTCCACATTTGATCAAAACTCTCACACAATCCGAATTAAACGAAATTAAATGTAAATTTTGTGCAAAGTAGTTTTATATATCAGATTTCTGTAAATCTTCCCTCAAAGCACAATATTTTATCAAAACCGGTCTATTAACACCTGTGATATTTCAAAGAAACCAAAATTTAGAAGTGTTTTGGTTCTAAAATCGGTTAAAAATCTTTATATTTTACTAGCAGCCTGTGCACATCGTAAGAACATGTTGCCCTTGTAATAATTAATTAATTAATTAATTTAAGTTAAGACTTGTACAGATCGGAAGAACAATACATCCCAAATATTATTGATAAACTATTCATCTAAATTAGCCAATTAACTTCAGATTTAGTAGTAAATATTTAATTACTTTTCCAACAAATCAATGATAGGTTAGCAACTAATGTAAACCTGGTATTTATCCATTCAAACGCTATATATCTCAAGTAGGTATCTAAAACTAAGTGTGTATAACCTATATTTCTAAGGTTTGTATAGATTGACAAAACAATCATTGCCAAAGCTTTGATCCAAATCGGTCCGCCAACTTCAGAGTTTTACGTAACTAATCAAAAACTTCTACTATATGGACGATACGTTCAAATTAAAGTACACATCGATAGCTGATATTCAATATTCTCTTCGAACCAAATTTAAAATTTGTGTTTGAATATTTTTTATTTCATAGCGAGTTTTGCGGCATACCTTTAATAGTTTGAATAATTTAAATTTGAAATATGAAATGTTTGAGATAAAGTTACTTTTGGACCACCATTGGTGAAGGGTATCCAAGATTCGGCAAAGTCAAATATACCACTCTTACTTGTTCCTGTATAAAATACTTCAGGGTGAAAAACCTGTGCAGCCGAATTTATCTTTACTGCTTAACCAAGTTGTTTTAGGATTCTTTATAGTAGGTATTCAAATGACTTATGTAATTTTTATTGTATTTTAGACTTATACCTTTTGTAAATTAATTGCATCTTCTACATATATAAAATTCTAATGTGACTTATCATCGCCCAGCCTAAACGCTTAAGCTAGAGAGCTGAAATTTTTGCCAGCGGATACCTTATTTGATGTAAAGATCCACTAAGGGATTTTCAAAAATTCGACCGCTAAGGGGGTTAAAAGGGAAAAATTAGTAATGTTCTTTCTCCGGAAGTAAATGTGATAGAACCAAAATTGCGTTGGGATCACCCACAAAAATAAGAAGACATGTGTTTGGTACTTTTTGGCAGATGTAACAAATAGAGGGGAAAAAGGGTTTGGTACTTTTTTTTAACCCATGTATATCTTTTGAACCAATCAACACAGAAAAAAATTAAAACGGAAATTTTTTGATTTAGGGGGTAAAAACGGGGAAAAACTTTAGGTTAGGTTCATTATTCCCTATCTTTGTATATCAGTTGAACCAATATAGCTAGAAATAAAATTTATAGGGAAGTCGATTGCCAAGTACAAAAATATTAAACACGTATTTGCTACTTTTTAATTTAGGGGGTAAAAATGGGTAACATTATATCTGCTAAACCATTATATCTCCTAAAAACTAAGAGTTATTTTTTAAAATTCGGCCGCTAGGGGTTAAACAGGGTAGATAAGGAAAAAATGAGTAACAAAAAAAACCAAAAATATTGAAAATGTTTACAAAAAACAAATTTTAAATATTTCGCATTTACTTCAAAACATTTTTTTGTAAGAAAGAACGGCAATATACCTTTCTAATTCTTGCAGTCCTATGCTCCACTGGGATTCAAGGATAACAGAAGAAGATTTCGATTACCATACCAGTATTTAAGCTGAATAATATTAATATACCCTCAAATTTGTGTCTGTAAAGAGCCAAACACTCTATTTCGGAAAGGCATACATATGGAAGCCACTCGAAATCATCCTTAGTAAGGCAAGATTGGTACTCGATTCCATTAGAAACACGTCAGGTACTAGTAGATTCAACGCCTCGTTATTACAAAAAAATAAAAGTGAACCTATTAACGGGCTCCTCTATAACCTATTAATGGGTTTCTCTATAATCCATATTATAAAATGTAATATTATTATTAAAAAATAAACGTTGCAAACGAAAAACAATTCAATTGTTATAGATAACCTATAAACGATTTTAAAAATGAATTTAGTGTGAAGCCAAAAAATATGGGAACAAAATGTTACGTGACATTTTCAATCCCGATATTTTTATGGGGTACATTATAAAAATTGATAGCTGATAATTAACTCAACAATTAATTATGATTTCTGTGGAAATTTACATCTTTTAAAAATGGTTAATATAAAAAATATTAATTTCCAAGATATATTTGAATATTATTTGTGTTGCGATACCTAAAAATAATAGGAACAAAATTGTTCGTCTAATTAAAAATCACGATTGTAATATTTACCATTTAATAGGCCATTTACCACCTTGACTGGCTTGATAACACTCGTTGTCACTGGATAACGCACGCGATAATCCAAAATCACTTATTTTAGCCTGATTGCGAGAGGCAAGTAAAATATTCCGAGCTGCCAAATCTCGATGAACAAAATGGTAACATTCTAAATATTGCATGCCTAAGAAAACATGATTTAATTTTTTTAATTTTTAAAGATTATATCATTTAATGTATCTTCATACCACACGCAATTTGAGATGCCCACAATTTTAATTCGTAATTTGGATTAATTTTGTCCCTATGGTCCAGTATAAAGTGCAACATGGAACCAAGTGGAACTAACTCTTGTACCATCATTAATGTTTCGCCTTTGGAAATACCGATTAACTGGACAATGCAGTGATGTTTTAAACGTATCATTACAGAAGCTTCGCGCAAAAACTCTTGCTTATTTGTACGACAATGTTCATCGCGCAGGGTTTTAATCGCAACGTCAGTACGTTTTATTTCAGCTGCAGAGTCAATATCCCTTTGAAGTAGCAAACCCCTATAAACTGAACCAAATTCTCCTTCACCAATAATAGATTTAAGTTCCAAACTTTCTCGCGGTATAAGATAATTCGGTTTTGGAGTCTCCGCTACTGCGCCAGCACAGGCAGCTTCTGACACCTGTGTTATTGCGGATGCATTACTGGTTTGTCGATTTAAATAACGAGCAATAGCACTTTCATTTGAAGTTGTAGATATAATAGAGTCAAGACGTTCGGGATGTCTAGAGAATTCTCGTAGCTCTGCAGCAGATGCCTCTAAATTTACTTTAGAGGTGTACACATCTGCAGGATTTTTACGCTCCATAAATACTCTAACATCGACTGTTGGAATGTAACCATTAGCATTTGGCACAAGCAAAGAACTAAAAACAATAAAAATGTACAAATTAATGTTAATTATATATGAGCCATGTTATCTATCCATACAATAAAATATAATTAATTTTACCTTTTGTAGCATATTTTGTTGGTACGCTCACGTTCTATTACTAAATCACTTTTAGTAAAATACTCAACTTCTTCGTCAGTCTTTTTTTCAATTTCCAGATTTGTGCAAGCTGGAGAGACATTATTTTCAATGGCTGAATTATTTTTGGGTACGTTGTAAAATTCGTCAGTATTAATGGCACCTTCGTCATCAGTACTTTTATTTAAACTAGAAAATTCTGTTGCAAATGAAAGACCTTTTAACAAATTCTCAGCTTGCTTCAATTGCTCTATATTTAAAACGCCGCTTGTTTTGTTATTCGAAGAATCAAACTTTTGTTTTTGTTTATTTTTACCTAATGGACTACGTAATCGAAGAGTACCAAATACTGAGCTTGTTTGATCTTTTGTCTTCTTTTTTAAATTGTTGTGATGATTAATTGTTGATAGTAAAGTTTTTTGAGAGAATGGATGACTATTTTGCGAAACTTCATCTGTGGGACTATGTATATCTTGTGACACTTGTATGGCATCTGATGATTTTTTATGATTTGATCTTGGCATTGTAGAAAATAAAGGCAATGGTGGTTTTGGTTTTGGTGTAACAGGATATTTCAGATTAACAGGCAAACCATCAGCAAAACGAATAAAATGCTGCACCAAATGTTCCAACGATGGTAAAAAGGGACCATCATCAATATATAAATAGCTTGACTATTTAAGAAAAATAAAAATGATGATTCCCGAATAAATAATAAGCTTATCATCTATATCTATATTAATGGAATATATTTGAATTGTTTTAGTGTGATTACATTAATTGTTTTAATACTAAATATATTGCATTTAATGTAAGTAACCGAACCAATTTAGATCAAAACTTTGGCAATAATATTTGTTAATCTTTACAATCCTAAGGATTATAGCGTACATGTTCTTTGTGTTAGATATATATGAGAAATATTAATTTTTTTAACGAATAAAAGATCTATATTAGAATATCATATTTTTTTTATGATGTCCTTGTACATCCTTTTAATATACATATGTAAATACATATATAGATATTTAATATGTGTGAAGATAAATTCGAATTTAACTAGCAAAGGCAAATACCAAAATTTTTAGCAGAGTCAATTTTGCAGTCAACAGCGCACTGTAAACAGTTTAACAGTAATGTTAAATAATATTTTGGAGGTAAGCGTGCGTTTCTTCATGGCTTTATGTCGTCCGACTTTTTAGAATTGTATGTTATGTAGTTAAATGTCATGTTCAAAAGTCAGGTGTTTATGGGCCGATTAAGATCAAATTTAATAGCGTGCTGAGAAGGAGAAAGCTCCCCAAACTTGATAGACTGGGTCTATCGGTATACATTTTATGGGGTGTGAATAATAATAAAACAATTAGGAACTAATAATACTCTATCTAATGGTATAAAAAGACTTAAAACTCAGCAGGATATTGAACAAAATGTATAGTATTTAACTTATTACTTACCGATTGGGATATAATAAAATTCTTAACAACATTATCAAAGAGCAATGTAAGAACGTAACCAGAACCAGAGTTTTTTCTTTCGGAAAATCGAATCAAAAAGCAACCTGATGTGTCTATATTACCATTTGCGTTATTATCTTTTTGCATATTTGCTGCAAATCGCTTCAAAACATCAACCGCTTCATCTCTTGTTAGAGTTCCATGATACCATTGTGATTTGAAAGTATTTGCTGGTCCCAACTTGTATCCCTCCAGAAAAGAAGTAACTTCCGAATGATTGGCTTCTTTGGCTAAATCGATTGGAAATTCTCCCATCGATGTTCGTGGTAATAATGGAGCGTTAATAGACAGTAGCTCCTTAACGGCCTCCAAGTTGGCGTGCTTTGCTGCCTCGTGCAATGGAACATATCCATTTCTAATGTTCCGCCCCTGAACATTAGCGTTAGCAGCAATAAGAGTTCGTATGAATGAAGCAGGCTGGTGTCGACAGGCATACTAAAAATTAAGTAAAAGTTTTTAGATTTTATTATAAGCAAAAAAATTATTTATAATAAACTTACGTGAAGTGGCATATAATTTTCAGTATCCATACAGTTTACGCTTACACCTGCATTGAGTAGTAAATTTAACATTTTTTCATCGCCGTGTAGCGCGACTAAATGCATGGCAGTTTGACCATGTTGGTTTTTTGCGTCTACATTTCTGTAGCCACACTTCAAGAGTTCCGATACTACTACGTGATTATTGTTAGTTACGGCCCGATGCAAGAGATTTGTATTACCATGACTACGGGTGTCGTTGGGAGGAGGGTCTTTTTTAACGTACTTATTGAGTTTCGTCACTAAACCATTAGCAGCCTGTTGGTAAAAGTCTACCAAAGTGTCTAGGCCATGTAAAATTTTTACTTTATCATCAATTGAAAAAAAAGCATCTTCGCCATGACGTCTTATTTGATAGTGACAAACCTCGCCCTGGTGTAACAGAGTCAATACAAAATCTCCTGCAGCAGTATTACTTTCCCTTACCAAAAATAATCCATCACCACCATCTTCTACGTAATAGATTACAAAAATTAAACATTCACACAAAGGAGATAATTATTTAGATTTTTAATAACTGATTGATTTGCGTACCATTTTTTATAATTTCTTCGGCATATTCACGAGATATCTTTCCATGAAACCAAGAAAGGCGTTCATCTCGATTCATAGTCAGTTGGAATTGGTGTTTGCAATAATATATAACTTAGAATTATGTATAGACTAAATATTGAACGGTTTAAAAACGAATTTTCATAAAAATAATTACAATAAAATAAAAATATAATAAAAATAAAAACAATTTGATCACTGATCAGAGTTCTGTGCCTCTTTTATCAAATACGGCCGGCGTTATTATTACTTTATGCAAATACAGGCTGCCATATCAAATGTGTGCAATCCCAGCAACATTTTTTTTATTTGTATTATTTTTAACTACAGTAGAACCTCGATTATTGGGCTTGGGGGATAATAATCGCAAAACTTACAACTTATTTATTTATGCACACAATTGGTTTAACTTGAAAATATTTAAATAAACTGTTGAAAACATTTTAGTTGTATGTATTTAATTTTTAATAACATTTCATTTTTTTTTTATTTTGACTAAATATTTTTTACAATTTTAAAATGTTTGCCAGAAAAAATTGTTCCGTAGTTCCACAAATATAAAATTTCATTTAAATATCTTATTTTAAATTCTTTAAAACTTATCCTTTTACGTTTAATTGAATGATCAATAACGAAAAGGTTACATGTCCACAAACTAAAAGTTTTCATGAAATGAAAAGAACAAATTATTTTATAATGTTTAGGAAGCTTGTAAGATTTACGATCACGTACCTAATTCTAATTCTGTAATTTTTAAAATGTTGCATTTTGTTGAATTCGAAAAGCACTTAATAAATACAAACTCATTGGTGTCAATAAACGTATATTTCACAAAAACTAGAAATTAACCTTTTCGAATTCGATATACCCTCAAAATCGAAAGTTATCGATAAAAAACGATTTTTTTGGTCTTCTCGAACAAAAATAGGCCTAGCTACGTCATTTGTTTATCAATTTGAAATTTTAACACGGTTTGAGACAGACAAGACATCAGGCTTTCTTCTTGTTAAAAAAGATTTTTTATTTCATCAAATTATCACAAATATATTTTCAAACAAATTTAAATTTTTATTTTTTTTTTCGATTTTTTCACATTGTGACGCCGTTTTCCGCAGTATTTTGTTAGGAATGCCAAACTTTTTTATATTTACTTGAAAAGTGCATTAAATATTTTGTGAACCTAGATTATTTAAATTTAAATTAACAGCGAATTAAAAAAAATATAAGTTTTTTTTGTAAAAGGGCCAGTTTAATTAACGTACTATATACGTATAAGTACTTATATTTATACGCACTTATGAATGAAGTTAAAAAAGGATAGAAACAAAGAAGTACGACATAATGTCCAAGCTCTATTTATGCCTCTATTGCCGTTCTCGGTTTGACTGTCTTGAAAGCATCCCAACTTTCACGACCAAACCCATAATAATCCGACCGCCATTTCTCTACTTTCGAAAAAAGTTGAGAAAACACTCTAACGTAGTATTGTATAGAAAATTTTCTAATATAAATACAAATAATACTGAATTCACCTTTTTTACTAAAATTGTTATATCTCTGTTAATATGTTTCCGATTTTAATTAAAGTACTCTTGTTTTACAAAATGGTAACCATGATTAAAAGCCAAAACATATTAGGTCTTCTGATAAATTTTACGAAAAAAAAGCTTCCAAAGTTGAAAAAATCGAAAAAAAAAAATAAAATTTTAACTTCAGCGGAAAATATTTTTATGATAAATTGGTCATGTTAAAAAAAAGTCTTTACGAAGTGAAAGCCTATTTTGTTTTCTGTCGAAACACATTTTAAAATTTAAAATCGATGTAAAAATGACTCAGTTAAGCCTTCTTTTCTCCGCTAAGTCCAAAAAAATCGTTTTTTATCGATAACTTTCGATTTTGAGGGTATATCGAAAATTTTAAAAATGGTAAAATGATCTTCTAACCGAGTTCTACTGGTTGAGCTTGGTTTCGTTCCGTGTGTATTTTCACTGTATCAGAGTGTAATTATTAATATATATATTTTTTGATGTGTTGGAAGAGAATTTGGAGTTTTTCGAAAATATTCATCATTCAAACCAATCAGGTTTAGCTTATGAAAACCTCATTAACACGTTGTTTAATGAAAACTGTAATTGAATTTTCAAATTCGTCAACACTGCGGTTACTAGATAAAACATGTTATCGAGGGTAATGTATAATTAATTAATAATTTAGATTTTATCAAGTATTTTTCAAAAGTGGAGAAATATTTAAAAATATTTGCCGTATTCAGAAGCTCCTTGTATCATTGTATTAAAATACACTATTGTATGTTTGTTGTTGGTAATTTGCATGAAAAAATCCGGTACAACCTATACAATTTTCACCCATATGTTTATTGAATGTTGTATGCAATTGAAGAATATCATTCACATGTGAATAGCAGTTTTGGAAAAGAAGAAGAAAATCATAAACAAATTTAGGATTAATAAAAATTATTTTAACCCTAGAACGTCATCCTTCGTCAAAATGACTTCGGAAAATTTTATTTTCAAATTAAAACAAAAAAATGAGGGCTATAATATGTTAAGATTTTATTAATAATTAAGAAATAAACAAATGAATTTCTTTAAAAATTTATTAAAAAGAGTCTGTTAATACATAAGAAAACTATTTTGGTATCTATTTTTGCTCACGAAGAGTTTTATAGTCTCTTGAAGTATACGTAGTCAAAATGACGAAGGATGACGTTAGTGTATGTAAAATAAGAATGACGTTCCAGGGCTAAATAGAGAAGAAATGGAATTAGATTCATTCGTTTACGTTAAAATTTGTACAAATTATTACAAAATGTTACGGAAAGTCGTTCGTTTGCCCAAAACTCAGTAAGAGGGGAAATGTAAACAGAGAGATTTTTTGAGAAAAAGTGACAGTTTATTTGCTGAGTATTTGTAAAATATTACGGGGAAAATTTTTGCTTGTAAAAGTTCAGTAACAACAACAACATGAATAAAAAACGTAAACAAAAGATAAACAGACAGTTACAATTTTGCAGCAATTTTTATTTAGTGAACAATTTGAAGTAAAAGAAATAAAATTAACTAAATTAGAGTTAAAAAGTATATAACTTATTAAAAATTAAAAGCTTAGGTCATTTTTTATTTATTTATTGTCTATTGTATTGTTTTTTTCTTATTGTCTCGATTTACTTACTGGATTTTTACAAATTTTCTGTTCGTTTACTTTTCTTGTACAAATGATTTGGTGAGATTAAATTCGTTCATTTACTTAGTAAATACTCAGCTTACTGGACTTTTACTGGAAAGTAAACGAATAGACCTATTATTAAAAGAAAACGAGGTACGCATATACAATTTAAAGATTTATTTTTGAATGTGAATTAAGCACTACCAACTGTAAATATGTGTGTTCTTCTTTTTTATTATTGCTTGACAGCATTAGTCAGGTTTGGCTTATCAAGTCTTGAATTTGTATGAAAAAAAACTGACAGAATTAAAACTGAGCAAACCTGACCGTACTATCAAGTTTACGAAAATTTTGAAAATTTGTATGAAATTTAAGAAAAATAAAATGAAAACTAAAAAAGAACATGAACGTGAATGCAGGTTCAAAAGAAATATAAAGAAAAACTGATCAAGTAAACCTGATTCGTGTGAAACGGGACATACAACAATACAAATATACAACTTTACAACAGTGTGTTCACAACTAAAATTTGTATGTAGTATTTTTTTACACGATACATGATACAAAAACGCTTCTGAATACCGTAAATTACCGTCAATCAATAAATATATGCACTGTATTTTATAAACAAGTTTCTATTTAAAAACCCCCTCACAATTTTAACAAATGTTTAACCCATTTGGACCCAAACCTAAACTACAAGCAAATTGTTGAAAAAAAACTTTATTTTTAATGTAAATACATAAATACTTTACATATTTGATCCCAACCTGTTACATTTATTTATTAATGTAACAGACAATTTGTTGATAACAGCCAATTTTTTTAAATACTTTATATTAAAAAAAACAGCAAAAAAATCTTGTGGGGAAAACAATTATCGTCCTCAAATGCGGAAAATGGACTTTTCTATGCAGGACGTTTTGACAAATTTTTTGCGTTGCCAACAATCTTTTATATTGCAAATGGTATATCTTAACCAGGAGTAGGCAGCCCATACAACCAGTAGCCGATGTATATTTTCGTAAATACAACGATCATTAATAAAAAAAAGAAAAGACAACAACAAAATAGGCAAGAAACAAATCTAAATCCAATTTATAGCAACAAAATACATGGTTCGAGAGAACAAAGAAATATAATCGTGAACATTGTTGCCACGACACTATTTTTTTTTTTGTAAATATTGCGAATATTTTTTCAAAACAGAAATAAATTCTAATATTAAACAATTTAAGATTTTTTAGATATTTTCGATCCAAATATTTTTTTTATAGAAACATTTTTAATAAAAATATTTTTCTTTGGAAAGTTGTTCGATAAAAATTAGACTTTATAGAAAATTTTTCGATAAAAATATTTTTCTGTAAAAATGTTTGATAAAAATATTTTTATAAAAAAAATTTCAAATCATCTATAGAAAGATTTTTGAAAAAATTTTCTATAGAAAAATTTTTGATAAACAAATTTTCTACATAAAAATTTTTAAAGCAAAAATTTTCTATAGAAAAATTTTTGATAAAAAATTTTCCATAGAAAAATTTTTGATAAAAAATTTTCCAGAAAAAAATTTTTGATAAAAAAATGTTCGATTTTGATAAAAAAAAAAAAAATCTTTAGAAAAATTTTTGATAAACAAATTTTCTATAGAAAAATGTTTGATAAAAAAATTTTCTATAGAAAAATTTTTGATAAAAAAATTTTCTATAGAAAAATTTTTGATAAAAAAATTTTCTATAGAAAAATTTTTGATAAAAAAATTTTCTATAGAAAAATTTTTGATAAAAAAAATTTCTATAGAAAAATTTTTGATAAAAAAAAATTTCTATAGAAAAATTTTTGTTAAAAAAATTTCTATAGAAAAATTTTTGTTAAAAAAATTTCCTATAGAAAAATTTTTGATAAAAAAATTTTTTATAGAAAAATTTTTGATAACAAAATTTTCTGTAGACAAATTTTTGATAAAAAAATTATCTATAGAAAAATTTTTGATAAAAAAATTATCTATAGAAAAATTTTTGATTAGAAAATTTTTGATAAAAAAATTTTCTATAGAAAAATTTTTGACAAAAAAATTTTCTATAGAAAAATTTTTGATAAAAAAATTTACTATAGAAAAATTTTTGATAAAAAAATTTTTTATTAAAAAAAAATGTTTGATAAAAAAATTTTCTTTAGAAAAATGTTTGATAAAAAAATTTTCTATTGAAAAATTTTTGATAAAAAAATTTACTATAGAAAAATTTTTGATAAATTAATGTTAAAATAATGTTTCATAAAAAAATTTTCTATAGAAAAATTTTTGATAAAAAAATTTTCTAAAGAAAAATTTTTGATAAAAAAATTTTCTAAAGAAAAATTTTTGATAAAAAAATTTTCTAAATTATTGTTTAAAAAGTTTTCTATAGAAAAATTTTTGATAAAAAAATGTTCTATAGAAAAATTTAAAAAAAAGCGAGTAGAAAAATTTTTCTTTTTAAAAATTCCTATTTTAGTTAAAAGTATAAAAAACGGCAACTCTGTCGACTATTTCTTTGTTTTTTTTTTCTCTTTGCGCCGTGATCTTAACCAGTGATAGGCAAGTTAGCCCCTACGCGACGAGCATCAATCGTCATTTTCACAAGTTCTGAAATTTAAATTAAAATTTTTGAATGCAGAAGAGTATGCTTTTCGCAAATTTGAGTTTTTTTTAGAAAAGCAGCCCGTGTGACCCGATTAATAGCCGGGCTCTATCAGCTTTTTGCACGGATCTTAAGAACATTATACTTAATACAATTTTGTTAAAAAAAAGTTTTGAGATAAAATAAACAACTTTTTTACAGTCACAAAAAACAAAAGTTTTGTTAAAAAATGGCTGATTTTCGACTACCGCTGGTTGTAGGGTGCATGTCCAAAATTTTTAGAAATATAGTTTATACTGATCCCTCAAGTCCAACCTTTTAGAAAATGTAAAAAACGAATTGAGTATTTTGAAAAAAATTTTCAAAGATATTGAAAAAATAATATTAATTTTTTTTGGAAAAAAAATAATTTTTCACGCTTTTTCCGGTACACAAACTTTGAAGAATTTTTCTGTTTTATTAAGTTTACATAATAAAAAACTTTTTTCCTCCAGTTCATTTAGAAATTTATCAGCAATCTTGCGGTATTTTTTTTTTAAATTTTACGTAATACGAGAAAAGATTATTAGGCCAAAAAAGGCCAGAAGACATACCATAAAAAGCAAAAAAAAAAAAATTTGGATTCAAATATCTCTTAAACTATAAGAGATAAGGTAGTACAATAAGCATGTTTTAATTTTTTTTAAGAAGTTTTCGAAAATGTAAAAATCTTATAGATCGGACCCAATTGGCGAAAGTTGTACGGACCCAAAAGTTCTATATACCCGAGGTAGGCAACTTTGGCCCACTGTAGAGCCCACTGTGCTACCGACAAATACGTTCTTAAACATTGATCTAAAAGCCTTACACCTCTTCTCTTGACGTTCCAAATTTTGTCGAAATCCGTCTAGTAGTTTAGAAATTGCAGAGTTAATACCACTGTGCACCATTAACTTTATTTGCACACATTACTCTCCAGTACTCCAATATTTAGCTTAAAAATGCTATGGGAGTTTTGAGAGCTTTTAAAGGCTATGTATTATAGCTTGATGTACGTGTTTAGTATCATTGGATCGGGAAAAACCAGGAGATGAACAACATGTAAAAATCTTTTTGAAGTGAGTTAATTTTTTTACACTGTATCGTAAAACAAAAAAATATTATTTTTCTACTTTTTTAAGGAAAATAATTTCAATATTTGATATTGTGTAGAAATGACATGGATAAAGATAGCACAATGAAATTTTGTAGTTATGTAGATCAAAAAGATCTAAAAGCAATAGACTAAAAACAACTCCCAATTTTAACTGAAAAATTCCCCAATTCCAAACTCGGGAAAAAGAGGTTTCAAAAAATGAGTTTTTTTACAAATATGGCAACACTGACTCTATTTGCAGCCCGTTTCAGAAAAAAACTTTTCCAATCAATAACATATATGACAGAAAATATAAACATTATAATTATAAATCGGTGCTTTGCCTTTTGAGAAGTTTTTGTTTAAACTAATTTTTTTTTACAAATTGGCATTTTTTGGAGAGGGCATGTGCTAGAACCAAAAGTCCAATTTGCAAGAAATTTGTTTTATACGCATTCTCATTATGTTTTCTTTGAAAAACTTTAAAAATCTTTTTATGTCTCTTAAGAAAATATTTTTTTATTAGTGAAAAAATATAGCTATCTTTTAGGGAAAAACTAAAAAAAAGCGATATTTTTTTTAAGTTTCAACTTTGAATATTTTTAACTTTTAAACGATAGAAGATATTTATAACCAACTTGCACAAAAATTATATAGAATTTTATTACAAATTTAACGAATATTCTTAAAAAATTTTTGGTCCTCAGATGCGTCCACCAGATCTCAAGGACAACTTAAGTTTAAAATTTCTTCTCAATCCATCCATAAATGGATTTTTGCCGAATTTTTAAAAAAGTCGAACACCCGAGGTGACCAACTTTGAAGGTCCATCAATCACTCTCCCGACCTCATGGACCAGTGCTTTTGAAAACCAACTCGAGCACTCCTTGACTATCACCATGCCAAATTTCATTCAAATATCTCTAATCGTTCAAAAGTTACTGAATTATTTCCAAAAAGAAGCGTCCGTAAACCACTGTGTGTCGCTTTATTTTAGAATTTGCAACAACAAAACACATGCAAAAGAGTACAAGAAAATATTTATTTGTTCTAAGTCTCTTTATTTGTAAAATCACGAATACATTGATATTTTCTATGTTCTCTTTGTGTCTACCATGGATCTTAACTGATTGTGCAACATTTCAGCAGTGTTCGTCATTATCATTATGCCGTTTTCCAGGTTCTAATTGCCTCAAATAAAATCTTAAAATACTCCAGCGAAACTTCAGCTAATCCATATTATTGTTAGTTAAAAATCGTTATATCCTCAAATCTGGCATATACATAGGTAAATATTACCCACCACCATTTTTTGTCTGATATCGCTATTCGATAAGCTGCAATCCACCTATCCACCTTTGTTATCGTTTTGGAAGAGTTAAGGGATTTCTTCCAGCTGTAAAGTTCCATATCGTCGACCGGCCTGCAAAATGGCCTATGTGCATTTTTACGAATTTTTTTATTGCATCAATGTCAAAGTCGTTTTTCAATATATAAATCGGTTCAGAAGATTGCAAAAAGGCCTATGTGCAACCCATATAACGATTTTTCATACAAAATTAATTATACATATGAAATACTTAGAAATTTATTTTTTTATTTTTCAAATGCGACTCTTGACACCTGCTTCCCACAGCTGTTGTCTAATTGATGCAAAAAATTCTATTCTATTCTATCTTTCTTTAAAATATAAATCTTGTGTAATCTTACAGCCACGTCCGGCATATGATTTTATGTCAAAGGGTCCTGCGAAATCGACACCTGACGAATGGAAAGGTCGTTATATAGAAGTTCTCTCAGGAGGAAGAGCTCCCATCAATTGTCGTCTTTGTTTGAGTTTTATACAACGCATGTTTTACAGTTATGGATCACCACAGTTTTAACTAAGTTCTTGAGTTTGGCAACCCAGAATTATGTTCGAACTAATTGCACTAATAAAGAATTTTCTCCATTGACAGTATTTTTGTCAAGCATTTCCAAATATAATCGAAATTATTACCACATTCCTTCCGGAATATGTTAATAATTTGTTAAACTTTTCGTCGTATTTTAGGATTGGGGATTCAGATAACCTACCATTGGATCTAAGTATACCAGTATCATCTATAAATGGGTTGAAACGCAGAAGAATGCTTTTTTGGGCAGAAGAGAACCTTGCCTTGATTTTTACAAATGTTAATTCATACGTTTTCAGTGAAATGGATTCATATTGATAAGATTGTCGATGTTGTCGGTGAGTCAAGTGAAGGAAACTCTTAGATCTCTGTAAATCTCCGAAAATCTGTTCAAAATGTGCTTTGTCCAAAACTTTGGTCAAATGAGTTTTAATGGGTTTCATTTCTTTAGATTGAGGGTCCTGTGGCTTAGTTTGTTTGCACGTCGACTACTAAGCATAACATCATAAAAAAATCCAAAAAGATGGAGAGAGTGTAAGCCAAGACGGTCCATGCCACCACAGTGAGTTATCCACACGTTCGCTGGCTGAGTAACCACGTAAGGCTATATCAGCTGGGTTGTTTTTAGAGTCCACGTGAGACCATCTCTTCAATATTGTGTTACCTGAAATCGTACCTCGCACAGTGCACGAGGTAGCTGCCGCCTTTTCACGTATCGGAAGAAATCTAATAAAATGGGTCTAGTTGTCAATGAATCAATGAATTATTTTCAGCACTTAGATTAATATTGGGAGATTTGATTTAATTTATCTGAGGAACATTTAAATTATGATGGTAAAATTGAACACCTGAAAATTACCTTTTAACACTGACTTGAATGACAGCCAAAACTTATAAGCTATTTCTATGCATTCATGTTTTTATAGCTGATAATGGATAAGTCACATAATATATTATATTCATATAGAAATTTGAATGAAGCAGCATATTATAATATATACGGCATCAACAAATAAAAAAGAGTTTTGAATTGATTTTTATTATTGATATAAAAATATAAAAATCAAAAATAACTTTTATTTTTCATTTAAAAATATAAAAATCAAAAATAACTTTTATTTTTAATTTAAAAATATAAAAATCAAAAATAACTTTAATTTTTCATTTAAAAAAATAAAAATCAAAAATAACTCTTATTTTTGATTGTTAAAATAAAAATCAAAAATTTAAAAATCATGCTGAATGCATTATGTTGAATGCATTTCGCCTAAAAATCATGATGGTGTAATTAAAAGTTTTCTACGATGTTCATTTATGTATGATTTATTTCTTCAAAAATTGAAAAATAACTCTTATTTCCTGTCCCTGGTTAGAACTAAAGACACGCTCTATAAAACGCTTTTACTACCCGTGTTATTATAAGGTGCTGAATCATGGGCACTTGAACAAGCAGATGAAGCTATTCTTTGAGTTTTTGAGAAAAAGATTCTACGAAAAATCGTTGGACCAGTTTGCATCAACAATGAATATCGACATCGAATAAACCATGAATATCGACATAGTTAAACGCATCAAACAGCAGCGGCTGCGTTGGCTAGGACATATTGTGCGAATGGATACAAATACTCCTGCAAGAAAAGTATTCAAAAACGATCCAGAATGAACTCGTAAAAGAGGGCGTACGAAAATTCGATGCAAAGGCCAAGTAGAAGTTGAGGAAAATCTTTAAAGCTTGATCTACGAAATTGAAGAATTAGAATTCTAAAATATGCTCAACCTTTGGCTTTAACAGGTTGTAAATATATTTAAGTAAAGTAAATACAATGGGGAAATTTGATAGAGGGTAATTTTATTACAACATTAACTTGATCAAGTAATCAATTAATCAACGCATAAATCACTAAGTAAAAAAGAGAAAAATACACTTTTGCGTGCATTATCATAAAGATAGTTTTTCTTAAAAACAAGTAAGAAAGCGCTATAGTCGGTCAAGCCGACCATACGATACCCTTCACCACTAAGGTCAAAGGTGTTATTTTTCCTGTGTAAAGACAAATATTTGCTAAATTTTGCCATCATACAAACATTTTCTCAAAACTTATATATTCAACCTGTTTCCGTCATTTGGACTTATATGAGAGCTAGGGTCAAATGTGGACCGATTATCTCGAAATTTGGCAGATTGATTACAGTTGTTACAAAAATTATGTATGCAAAAAATAGATTCAAAATTTCCATTATCTTTAGATTTACGAGCGTTTTAGTGATTTTTTGTCTCATTTAGTGCGTTTTTAATGAAGAATTTGTATGGGAGCTATGGTCAAATGTGGACCGATTTCAACAAAATTTGGTACAGTGATTTTAGTTTAGTTTAGTTTTAGACATAAGCAGTATTTGTTTTAAATTTCGTGAAAAAAATATTGATATTTGTGGCCAATATAGCAATTCCGGGAAGTGGGACCTATGGGAGGTACCATAAATAATGGACCGATTTTGACTAATTTCAATAGCCATGGTCCCATTATCAAAAAAATGATCTGTGCCAAATTTCATCAAATTATCTTTAGAATTGCGAAATGTAGTTTGATTACAAGGTTTACATGGGGGTCCAGCCAGCCAGACGGACGGACGGACGGACATCGCTAAATCGACTCAGAAAGTGATTCTAAGCCTATTGGTATACTAAAAGGTGGGTCTAAGACAAATATTTCTATGCGTTACAAACATCAGCACAAACTTATAATACCCTTTTCACCTATGGTGGTGAAGGGTATAAATATAAAAAAATCAATTATTCACCTTTTAGCTGGACAAATTTAATTTTAGCTTGACACGGGACAAGCACTAAAAGAGCTGGACAATCCAGTCGAATCCAGCCTGACTGGCAACCCTATCTAAGACACTGTGCTCCAAATTAGGGGTCATCGATTTTTTCCCGAATGAGACCAAATGGAGATGATAGAAGGCAATTAATAGACCAAAACCCTAAATGGATTTTGAAAAGTTAGATCGAGTTTTAAAGTTACAGCTATTTTAAGTTTGGTTATTTGGGTATAAAATTTCCCATATAAGTTTCATGTAGAATAAATCAGTGAATAAATTTAATAGTTGAAACTGCACATTTTAGTCAATTTTATAAATTACTTTTTATAATTTTTGTGAAAATATAATACTTTATTCCCCATTTTTCCATATTTAAATTTTATGTAATTTTCTTAACAAAAAAGAAGTCAATACATGAAAAATAGTAGCGTTTGTATGATTAAAAACTGGAAATTACTGCTATAGTACTCATTAGATTTTAAAGTTTTATTTTTCATTAAAAGATATATTTTTTCATTAATATAAAACTTCTTTCCTAATTCAAAGAAATATTTCTTAATAAAGAAATTTTTGAAAATTTTAAAAAGTCCTATTTTTTACCCAATGTTTGAAATTTATTTCAATGTTCAGTTCTGATTTCGACAAATCGATTTACATAAAATTTCATGAACTGTTATAATTCAATGTAAATAGTGGCAAATAGGAAAACAAAATTCTCAAAATGTTTTTTAAATAGAATGATATCGAAGATTTATAATAATTAAAAATTTTTATTTGAAATTCGATTCGATATAAATGAATAACGCAAGAGATTTTTTTTAAATACTGTCTATCCCGCACTTAGAGGGATAAGATGAAAAAAAAAGAAATTCTTAATATTGTAAAATTAAAAGTATATTTGGACTCAGATAAAAAACCTTTTAAAAATCATGAAAGATCTTAACTGTTATAATTCATGAACAAGAGAGAGTGATCATAAAAATATTTATTTGAGACGTAAATTTAAATTAAGTAATTAAGAATGGCAAATGATAATATTTTTTAAACTCTTGAAACATATTTTAAACTTAATGTATTATATTCTCAGAGATAAAAATAAGTCACAGATTTTGTAATTATTTTAAGATTAATATTTAAAATTTAATATCGAGCCCTTCGATTTGAATAATCGTAAACGACATTCCGTTAAATATCTCTTAAACTATTAAAGATAGCGTAGTACAGTAAGCACATTTTTCTTTTATTCTTAAGTAGGGTTTGAACGTTTATTCAATGGAATTTCAGACAGCCCACCAACGATACTAGAAGTAAAGAATGCTATTAAAAGCCTCAAGCGCAACAAGGCCCCGGGTAATGACAATATATCAGCAGAGATGCTTTTATGTGACGTTGAAGGATCTGTGGCACCCATTTGTACGTAAAATATGGGAGGAGGAAGCTCTGCCAGCCTCCTGGAATGAAGGTATACTAGTCAAAATACCAAAAAAAGGTGACTCCAAACACTGCAATAACTACAGGGGAATAACACTTCTTCCAATACCGAGCAAAATACTAAGTCGAGTAATTTTGAATAGAACGTCTGTCGCAGTTTCTGAAACACTCCGCGAAAATCAGTTTGGGTTCCGAGAGTGTAGATGTTGTGTTGATCTAATCAACACATTAAGAATAGTACTGGAACAATGTAATGAATTCCGCACCCATATTTACCTAGCCTTTATCGACTTTATGAAGGCCTTCGACAGTGTCAGTAAGAGCTATCTATGGAGAATTTTAGAAAACCGTAACATGCCAACGAAAATTCTGAACTTAATTTTGGCAATGTACGTGGACTTTAAATGTCGGGTTCTACATAAAGGTAAATTGTCTAATCCGTTCGAAGTTACTACTGGAGTAAGACAAGGATGTATCTTATCACCCATACTTTTTATCCTTGTCATCGACAATATAATGCGCGCGGCACTGAATGGTAGACGTGGTATCCAATGGACACCCTTTAAACAACTCGAGGACTTGGAATACGCCGATGACGTATGTCTTCTAAGCCAAAGCTCAGGCCACCTTCAAGAAAACACTAGCGCTATTACTGTTGAATCTCGGGCAGCTGGGCTGGAAATCAATATTTCCAAGACAAAGATTATGCCTGGAGGCTATGGCGCAAACCCGTCGCCACACATCAATGTGGATAACGAAGTCATTGGATGTGTAGGTACCTTTAATTATCTTGGTAGTTTGGTATCTACAAAAGGTGGCGCCGACGAGGATATTGAATCGCGTATTAATAAGACAAAATCTGCATTTGGCATTCTCCGAGCTATTTGGAAATCTCGGCAAATATCAACAACAACTAAGTTACGAATATATAACTCGAATGTCAAGTCCATCTTGTATTACGGCTGCGAAACTTGGAAACGCACAAATGTCATCGATAAGCGCCTACAAACAAATGCTTGCGGCAAATCCTTAATATATGGTGGCCAAATCGCATAAGAAATGAAGATTTACTAAACGCTACAAACCAAATCCCTTCTTCTATAGAGGTATGTCAACGGAAATGGCGGTGGATAGGTCACACACTACGAAGGCCAAATACCAACATTGCTCGACAAGCACTTCGTTGGAATCCACAAGGAAGCGGCCGTCGTGTTGGTGCACCAGCTAGAACGTGGAGAAGGTCAATTGATGTGGAGTTACAAGCAGCAAACTATTCATGGAATGATGTATGCCTAACATCTCGCAATAGAGTTCGATATAAAAGGATGGTTAAGGCCCTATGCTCCACTGGGAGTCAAGGATAACAGAAGAAGAAGAAGGGTTTGAACGTGTACAAATCTTTTCAATAGGTTTATATTTCCTAAAGTTATAAGGCCCAATAGGTTTTACATACAATTGTACTCAACTTTGGCCCACTGTAGAGGCCACTATGCTAAAACTAAACATGTTTTTAAAAATTGGTCTAAAACTTCAACAACTTATTGGCCGATTTCTGCACATTGTGCCACAATCCGCCCAGTGGTTTAAAAGTTATTGAACTAAACATAAAAAATTCATATACAATACTTTGCACCATAACTTCTAAACCATAATTTCTAAAAACATGCTTAAACATTAACTTTTAATAAGAAACTTCTTAGTAAAATGTGAAAAATGTATAGCATATTTTAAAGAAAAAAATGCAATTTTTTCAATCAGCAAAAATATTTGACTTTGAAAATTTCTTAATACAAAACAGTTGGATATACCCAGTCACGAATTTTCCGAGCAGTGAGAATTGTAAGCTAAAGAGTGACATAGAGTTTACTTTAACTTACTTCCCATTGTACAATGTACAATACGTATGTACAACAGTAAGAGAAAAAGTAAGTTGAATGTGGTATAGAATTGAGTGTAACACACTTTCTCATTGAGCAAAGTATCCTACGAGTAAACGCTGTTGCTTACTTTTCAATATAAAAAGTGTGTGATGGTGTGCTCCCAATTGAAAAAAGAAGAAGAAACAGAAAAACTTCATAAGTGTTTGTCGGTTTGAGGTAAAAATACTCGTTGTTTTGTAAAATTATTTTTTTTTTGTATTTACTATTTAAAAAAAGTAATTAAAGGAGTTACTCCACCTGTCAGGAGTTGCTCCACCTGTCAGTAATGAAATGCATGAAATTAAAGGTAAGTATTTTTTTAATATGTACAATATATGAATATATAATTAATTTAACCAAAAATTATATTTTTACAGAGGAAATAAAGGCAATAAAAAAGGACTTGGAAACTATAAAACAAAACATTGGAACAATGGAAAAGGATTTGGAGACTAACAAGACGTTGTTAAAAAAAGTGGTAGACAACCAAGCAAAAATTTTAGCTTGTTTATTGCAAACATCCAAAAAGGGAATTTTAGAACGCCAAGCCTTGTTTCCTATTGAAAACGAAGAACAAATGCAAACAGTGGACCGCCTTGCAGAGGAAAATAAAGCCGAAATGGTGTGTTCACATTTTTATCAATTTTTCGTACCTACTCTTTCTAAAACCCTTATTTTTCTTCCAGATAAATGTTATAAAAAGAGTTTTGAATCCTGGTGGATTACAAAAGAACTTCATCGGCTCCTTGACAACAAACTGATATTTTTGTTCAATTACGATGGCGTGAACGGTAAAAAAGCTTTCAAAGATTATAAATCGTTGAATGCAGCCATTTTCGGTAAGGCAATTTTTTTTTAATATGTGTGTACAAAATTTTTAACTTTTATTTTTTCCTTGTATAGAAGCGGTAAAACTGATGGCTACACGTATATGGAATACGTAAAGGATATACGTGAATCAATAAATGCATTTAAAAACAGGATTCACAAGAGAAAATATGATGAGATGAAAAAATGTGCGAAAAATATTGTACAAGCAGAACGTACTCCTGTCCCTAACACAACCTAAATAATTTTTGTTGATATAAATAAAGTCTGCTCAAAAAATTTATTTTATTATTTATTTAATGAAACAAGTTTAAACCTAGAGAGTATGAATCGTTTTTATAAATTGTTATTATTGAATTATATAAGTTTAATTTTTGTATATTTTTTGCAGAAGAGACCATGGATCTAAAATGAATTTCAAGCCTCCGAAAATTTAAAAAATTTGTTGCAAGTAGTACATTTCAAAAAATTTTCTGTAAAATTCGTTTCAAAAAGTCGGCGTCATGAGCCAGGTTTATAGTTATGTTATTCGCAGATATGTTTCTCAAAAAAATGTTTTAAAAATCGTTTAAGAAAAATGTAAATTGTATAAAAAAACTTAAATACATAAAAATAAAAATTTATAGAGTAATACTGTATGTTTGAAATTTCGGGGGCTCGAAATCCATTTTAGATCCAGGTTTTTTACTGCAAAATTGCTCTGAATATTTAGTAGAATAACTTCCGTCCCTACGATTTTCTATAAAAAAAAATCGACCCGCCCTAATGTGCATATACAAATTTATGTAACTTTTTTTTGTAAAAAACAATATATATGCTTAAACTCACAATTATTTTTTCAAAAACTTATTTAAAATATTAATTTCTCTTTATTGTATTGTATGAAAATACTTAAATTTTTATTTAATTTTATTAATTGCATAAAATAAAAAATAATAAAAATTAAAGTGCCAAAAATATTTTTTTTATTTATAAATTAAATAGTATTGGTACTCATTTAATCTTTAAATTTAAATTTTTTTTATGAAAATTCTGAAAGCTTAAGAGTTTGAGAGATATAAGAGGCGTTTAACAGATTAAACGAGTACCTGTAACAAAGTATATTTACCATTTTCGGTAGGGTGCATATAAAGTACTCTTCCCTATATTCAGTATATGAACAGGTACTTTATATTAATTACAGAGCCGTATACTAAGTATATGGGAAAATACTTCATTTTGATTACAAAACCATAAAACAAAGTACACTGAATTGTATGAAGTACGGATACTTTCTCATATACTTTGTGGGTTGGTGGTAATCAATGAAAAGGCGGCCATGTTATTCTAAAAGTAAGCCTAAAACGTATATAGAATTCCGAGTACTCTGTTTAGACAAAGTATGCCAGACGTATTTAAGTATGTGTAACACACGTTCGTTACTGGGTATTTATTCATAGTCTTTTTCACAAATTATTGGTTAAATATCAAATGCACAATCGGCCAAAAACTAAAAAAAGTCGAAGAGAAAAATGTGTTTTTTTATTTCTGAAGTGAAATAACTTAAAACCCCTAAAGTTATTATAGTGAAGTAAACCTATTTTTCTTCGTTTCTCTAAGCTCATTCTAATATATAAAAAATCAACCATATTGGGCAAAAATTAAAGGGGCTACACGTCCCAAAAACTTTTTTTGCTTCTGAGGTCTACTTTGACGGCCAATAATTCATCCTGTAAAAACACAGAGTAACCATAAATCCAAATTCAGAAAGCTTGGGTTCATTTTAACAATTGTCTCATACGTGCTGATATTTATAATCAGACTTCCAGTTTAGAGATACAGATTTATTAACACTTTTTTTTTTGTTTCAAACCACTGTGCATCATTTTGCATTTTTCTTAGAATTAAAAATTTAAAAATTAATTTTGCAATTATTTATGTTTGTTTATTTTATCAGTAGGTAATTGTTTTAATTTAAGTTTAATTAAGAAAAATTTTGAAAATTTGTTTAGCTTAAAAAATAAAATTTTATCTTGATTATTGAGAATCAAGACTAAAAAATCTTGAGAATCAAGCTCATCTGACAAGTCTAACGGAGGTGTATTTAATGTAAGTTCTGAAAAGATTACCTACAATTTGTGTTCATATAATATTTTATTATCATACACAAGGATCGAATGTCAGACCACAAATTCATATTAAATGCAGTTTGTACATCTGGTATTGGGTTTGTGGAGCTCCTGGAGGAAGTACTGACATGAAATTATACATCATGTTTTAGAATTAAAATAAACACCAACTATATCACAGATAACAACAGACTTACTGTTCCGCAAATTGCCGAAAACTATATTTTTAATTATATATCGCATTTCAAAAAATTTTTCTACGCACCATGGCCTACATGAATTATAAATCCGATTTTATGAAATTTTCTGCTCAGCACGCTATTAAATTATATCAAAATCGGTCCATAAGCACCTGAGATATCGCCAAAACACCAAAAAATTTTAAAAATAAATTAAATATGGTACATTGATTGTAGGGCTTTAGAGATATTCCAGGGTGTTTGTGGACCGATTTTTATCAAATTTAAAATCTGATATGGAATTATACAGGTCCGTCATGAATAAATATATTTCCTTTAAATACTTTTTTAAGATATGGGCAAATCCTGCGTGGCGAACGCTACGATCGTACGCATTTTTGGATTAAAATATAAAAATTTTTGGTCTTTCCAGAGAGATACCTTTAACTTATACATGGTGTTTAGTAGGACTTGAGTGTACTTTAGAATACCATATATATATTTTTTTAACTTGTATAAGTTGCCAAAGAATTGATCACAAATTATTGTGACGCACGCTACAAAAAATGGAAGTAGCTTCGAACGTTGTGGTATGTTTTCGTAATTTTTAGCAAATTTTACATATAAAGCACACAAAATTAAATGCCTAAAAGAAAGATGGATATAAGCGAATTCTAAAATAAGTTATTTTCAGGCAAAAAAATGTTTAGTTTTTTCTCAAAAGCCGTGAACCCTATGTGACGCACGCTACGTGACGCACGATACATTTTTTCTAGCAATAAATTGTAAATAAAATCCATTGTATTTGTTTTAACGAAACTATTTATATTCTTTGTTAATAACATTATTTAATTCATAACATATTTAATTCATGTTTATAAATTAATTTATTAATATATGTATGTTTATAAATAACAATATGGCTTTCGAGTTGACCACCTATGTTAACATTAAAGTAATGATATGAACATGTAAAAAATGTTAAATTTTTGTATAACACTAAGAGACCTAAGGTAGGGTGAGATTTGGTAAAAATTTTTGCATAAATGATCATCGAAATATATTTTTTTTACATATTTACAAAACAAGATATACCGAGTCTAATGTTCGATTAAAAAAAAATTAATTTCGATTAATTTAAAAAATTTTTGGCTAGTAGACTGTTTTGGGGACTTGCCCATATGGGCAAATTTAGCGTGACGGGCGATACATTTGTACGGATTTTGTTTTACTTAAATTAATCTCATTGCCGTTTTACACGAGATATCTTTGCACAGATTTCGGAGAATTATAGTCTATCGATAGCGCTCTCGAATTATATTTGTTAATTTACATGTTTTGGGACGCTACATAAAATGGAAGTGCTTTTTTTCAACACGTGTTTGTGTAATTTTTACCAAATCGGTCATAGTAATACAAAAATTGTAAATACATTGAAGATCTCGAATTACATTTGTTAATTTACATGTTTTGGGACGCTATATAAAATGGAAGTGCTTTTTTTCAACACGTGTTTGTGTAATTTTTACCAAATCGGTTATAGTAATACAAAAATTGTAAATACATTGAAGATAGAGGAAAATCAGAGGATTACAAAACAGCTTTCATAAAATATTTTAAGGTTTCCAGTTGTGCCAAAAATCCATAAATGAACTGTTGTGGACGCTACGTGACGGACGATACAGTTTTTACTTTAACGCTTTTTATTAGGACAAATTCTTATTTCATATTTTTTTAAGGGTTCGTAAATCAGTGAACCAAATGGTGTTATTTGTTCCCGAATTTCATCTCCTTCCTCTTGATTTGCGTGGTTAAAAATACCATATACATATTTTTTTAAAGTTTTACACTTCTTTACATACTTTTAGCTGTTAGAGTGTCCCAAAAATCCATTTTTTCAAAAGCATAAAATTTGTCCCACTGTGTGTTTTTTTAACACCTAATATCTTAAATTTAATCTGTGGATATAGACACTGTTATTGCTTTATGAATAAGACAGACATGTGTTGTTAAATTTTGTATTTCATAAATATCATTTTGGAAAAAATATGTACTGTGACGGACGCTACACACTTTCCTTTACATATTATTCTGTAAAATGCTATTATCATCTATATATTTTTAGCCTAATGTAAATTGGAGGAAAAAGAAAAATTGCACTAGTCTAATTAAAAAAATTTAATTTCAGTGACGGACGCTACACACTGTGAGCCCTTTCTACTTGACGTTATTTATATCACTCCAATTATTTTTGATGTGGTCTTTTACATCTGATTGTACAAAATTATGCAGACTTTGAGCCCCTACTGAAGCTTGATACCTAAATGAACGTTTTTGCGATTTTTATGAACTTTTAAAAAACCTATTATTTGAAAAAAATTATAAAAATCGAGATGGCTGCAAATAAAGATCTAACATTCACGAAGAGTCCAATCAAAAATTGTATTCAATAAATATTTTAAAGGATCAATATATGGTACATTTTTCCATAAATACGAATATGTAATTTTGACAGTTTTAAAATTTTGTCCGTGGTTTAATGTTTTACTATTTTGGTTTCTGAAATACAGGCTGTTTTAAAATTTTGGCTTTTTAACTAGCAGCAAATTTTGCGCTGTAACTTTCTTAATAGTTCATAAATTGCACTTTTTTTTATTTTGTTAGCGGATAAAGATTAGGAGACTAAATTTTACGTATCGATTGCTACTATCAATATCTAAAAATTTGATATGTGTTAATTATGCGAAAAAAAATATGTAGCCATTTTTGTGCCATTTAAAAAATAAGCAAACCTATTTGTGTCATTTTTCACTTGTTCACCTTCATAAGACACATTGATGTACGATAACAATGTAATATTTAAAGGTATGTTACTCAAATTAACGAACAAATATACTGAGGCCTACAGTGAAGCAAAAATAATACGCGATTAAATCACGATCATTGATTTTCTTCAATATCTTAAAGTGTGTATACAGCCTGCATTGAACATCTTAAATGCGTGAAATGTAACAAGACAACATTGGCTTCTGATTATTTTGTGTTCAAGGAATCTAAAAATTAAATATTTGGTAATATGGAAAGCTGCCACCAAGTAATAGCCCGATAAAAGAAATGTATTTAATGCCTCATCGATTTACAGCGATTATATCTTATTAAAGTAGAGATTGAAAATGAAAGGACTTTAAAAACAAATTAACATATTGAAAAACTAACAAATTTCTCGGTGAAAAAATTTGGCTGACAAGGTTTTTTCATATGGATGCTGAAGTTAAAGAATAGTTAAAAAACTTCCACTTTTATACGGAATTATAGCAATAGCCTTCCTAATTACAAAAACATTCTTACTTCTAATATTGTTAACAGTGACTAAATTTTATATACAATTTTAAAACAATCGTTCAAAAAAAGTATCAGAATTGGTGTAACGTTAACTACTTTTGTCCTTAGATTTCTTATTTTTTATCGGAATTTCATTGCAGATGTCTCTTCTGAAAGTTTTTGAAAGCATCTACTTTTGTGTTTCTAAAAATATTACAAAAGATTGTCGCAAGGTGGCGGTATTGCTATCTTTCTTACAAATGAATCAAATACATATTATTTGAATCTTTTTCGATATTGGTACATTCAGAAAAAAATAAGACCAAATACTCCTGAAAAAAGTCGCGGAACATTGTCAAACCAAATTCTTAAGTTTTAATTATTAAAAATGCGATTTTCTTATGTAACCTAAAAATAGCGCCATCTTTTAACAGAATTTAGAAACAAATAAGTTGTAAAACAAACAATCAGGTATGTGATAGAAATCAATCGTTTTCAAATCGATAGATTTCAGATTTTTTTTGAAGTGATTTTCGGTTATTTCCCCATTAAAAATTAAAATTTGGACTTTGATCCTTTTGACTGAAATTTTATCTTTCATTTGGTTTGAATTTTTTTGGAAAAAAGCGAAAATTATATCAAAAATACATCTGAAGTTGATCGATCTGTATATTTTTATAATCCCAGAGATTAGTTTTCTACAAAAAGCTGTTTTTGATTATTGCTAAACATAACACTGTGATCCAAATGTAAAGAAAAAAAAATGCAGGGGTTCTTACATACCAATTCTGTTTTGGGGGAGTCCATAGAGTACGAAAGTAGTAACAATTTCTTTTGGTCACTTCGTTAAGTATATTTTTTAACAGCAAATATAGCTTAAAATCTCTATTCACGAAAATTTAAGTAAAAAAATCGTAACTTTTTATTTTTAAAACTACTTAAATTTTTTTTTTCTACATTTTGAAGGATACATGCCTTGCCTCACTAAAAAATGTCCTTTTAAAAATCAGCCAAGAAATGGCAATTTTATTGGCATTTATATTACAAACAAAAATAACTTTTTTATCAATTTTCATTTTCTGTCTGTCTGTATATTTTTGTGTGACAGTAAATATATATTTTTTTTATTTCGTTAAAAACCTCATTAAATAGGCTTTCCAAAATGGTTAAGAACAAGCAAATTTAAAGAAAAACGAACCGAAAATTTTTAGTTTTTTGATATGCAAATTTTATTTTTTTTCTGTTTTTTCTTAGAAATGCTTGCGTTTCATCTGCTTATTATAATTTTCTGTGCTCGTATCACGCTTAATGGACCAACAGTAGTTAGAAAGCATACTTATTTTGTTTTTTCCAACATAGCGCTGTTCTATTTTAAAAATTTCTTGGTGAAATCTCTCACCTTGTTCGTCGCTCATTTGTCCTAAATTTGACGGGAACATATTTAAATGAGCATGGAGATGGTGCAGTTTGATTGACATTTTGCAACCCATCGAATGGTAGGAAGAAAGCATTTTACTAACCACTTCTTCGTAGTTTTTACATTTTTTGTTCCCAAGAAAGTTTTCGCACACTGCAACAAAGCCTTCCCATGCATTTTTTTCTAAATACGACATTTGTTCTAAGAAATTTTGGTCTCTCATTAGTTGTCTTATTTGTGGACCGACAAATATACCTGTTGTAGAATATATATTTTATTTTTTTTAATGTCTGCATCACAAAAAATACGTGCTTACCTTCTTTAAGCTTGCCACAAGTTATTCGTGGAAAACTTCTTTCAAGATATTTAAATGTTAAACCATTTTTATCAAGTGCTTTGACAAACTGTTTTATTAAACCCAGCTTAATATGTAAAGGTGGTAAAATTATATTTGCTGGGTTGACTAAAGGAATGTTTATACTATTTTTTCACTAACAACAAACGCTGTACGAGGAGGCCAATTTTTCTGAATATAATGTTGCTCAGTTGCACGGCTGTTCCATTCGCAAAAATAGCATGGAAACTTTGTGTTGCCACCTTGCATACCATTTAAAATGGTCAATACTTTAAAATCAGCAACAATTTGCCAGTTATGAGAATTGTAGTCTATTAAATTCAAAATTTCAGACATACTCTCGTACGATTCCTTGATGTCAGTAGCGTAAGCCAAAGGAACTGATGGAAATAAGTTCCCGTTATGTAAAAGTACTGCTTTCAGTCCTAAAATTTATATATATTGTATATACAAAACAGAAATTTTGAAAAAGTTTTTCGATGTAAGTGTAAATCATATTTACTTTTCGTTGATCCATCGATGAATAATCGCCAGTCTTGTGAAATATGATTGTGTCCTAGCTTATCTAATAAAGAATTTACATTATTACAATAAACCATATTGCTGTTTTTTGTGCTTTCGCTAAACAGTGATCCAAATAAACCCATTTCTTCACTTCTACGAAAAGTAATATTGACACTCTCATCTAAGAAATTCCATTGTTTCATTCTTGATCCTAAAAGTTCCGTCTGTCTCTTTGACAGTTCTAAATCGCGTACCAGGGGGGTTACCGCGTAACTCGATTCGAAACGGAAAATTTTCGAGTTCGTACAAATGGTACTGTCTAATACGATCTTCGTATGTTTTGTTTCGAAAGTGCGGACAAGTTTTTTCGCTTTCGACAAATAAATTTCCCTTTCGTAAATCCAACTGTGTATTACGAAAACGGACATTTTTGTCGTTTAAAATGATAGGAAATTGTTCGAAAGCTATTTAGGTAGTGACAGTTGGGGAAAATGTAAGTATTTATAAAAATTATACTTTTTTAAATAAAAATCCATTTTTATAAAGTGAATCAAATAATAAATTAGTATTGTTAACATTTTAAAGGAATATTCCGAAAAAATATATTTACACAACCAAAAAAACAATATGAGGAAATGGTGGAATATATGACAAGTTTATTTTTAGGTTTGGGCTTTCTACAAAAATAACGTAAGAAGCAAATGTCATAGGAAGCAGATTAGAACAGCAAACGTCCAATTTTCTTTCGATAGATGAAGCTGTAAGCGGAATGTCTGGGACACAAAAGTTTGGAACAAAAAGCTAATTACACAATGTGCCAACATTAATACGAAGATGTAGTCTTGAAAATAATTTAAATGAAAATTTCAATTCCTCCAATCAAGAAGATATCCTAGTAATGACCTTTTATAATAACAATAACTGTTTTTAAAGTATAAACTCGAACTCCTAAATTAAATTTAGAAATTTAACTTAAAAAAAAATCAACTTAAAAAAGAAAAATTAAACTACTAAAAGAAAAATTCGATTTCAAAAAATTAACAGAGTTGGAAAAATCCAAAAGAAAGGTTCAACAATTGGAAATGAAGAAAGCTATTGTAGACCTTGATTTGGAAATTGTTAAACAATATACTCTAATTTAATTGTGGTAATTGCTAATTTAATTGTGGGTGTATATGGTCATTTAAATTTTATTAGAAAGATCCATTATGTTTGAAGAGTCTCTAATTAATTTTTTTTTGACTCGTTCAGGTGCCGTATCATTCTCATCATCGAACAATAAGGAAACGCAATTTATATTATAAAATTATTTAAAAATAACTTGAAATTGCTCATTGATATGTTTTGTTTTGGGAAATTTGTGTGTCAAACAGCAGTGCTACCAACATTTTCACAAATTTTCCCTTATGTTTGTGAATACAACACTGTGTTCGTTTCGAACGATTTACACGGTACGGTTAACCTTTCGGTTCGGAAATTTCTTTCGAAAGATTTTACTTTTCGAATCGAGTTACGCGGTAAGGGCCCTGATTTAATAACATGGTCAACGTCTGCGTATTTAATTAATTTTCTTATTTTAAAGTGGTAACCTTTAGTGCAAGTTAAACAAAAATAGCAATTATTTGGTCTATGTATACGTTGTGGAAGCCAAGCAACGGGTTCAACGAAAGGCATTGCAGTGGAGCCACTTTGCATTTTCCAAGATCTAAGTGTCGAATAGCACGATGAACAGCAAACAGAGGGTACATACCACAATCCACGAACAAAACAACGACTAAAGAACTCTTCGTATAGTGGAATAACATGTTCATTAACCGATAAATCAATTTTATGTTTTTTGTCCACAAAAAGTCCACAAATGAAACAAAAATTATTACTTTTATCACACATTTTTAAAGAAATATTAATTTTTTTAATTTATTTTTATTACTAATAATACTAAATTGCGCAACCTTTCGATGAGAAACTCGAAGTCTACTTATACATTTTAAAAAGCCAACTAAATGTACTTTTAAATAAAATTTATAAAACCAAAATTTGTTGCCTAACAAAAAATTGGGATCCGGCAGAAAATGAAAATTTGTTGAAAAAATTGCATTTTTTTTTATTTTAAGCGCTATAAAATAGCCATTTTATGGGCGATCTTCAAACGGAAAATATTTTCAGAAAAGCCGAATTCGCATCTAATATCCATTGAAAACAAAAGTTAAATCGACTGTCAAATAAAGAAGTTATGATTTTTTCTTTAAATTTTCGTAAATAATGGTTTTACGTTACATTTGCTGTTAAAAAATATACTTAACGAAGTGATCAAAAAAAAAATATTACTATTTTCGTACTCCATGGACTCCCCCAAAACAGAATTAGTATATGAGAACCCCTTCATTTTTCCCGTGTATCACAGTGTAATTAAGCTTTTAGAAATTAAACTTAAATCACAGAATTATAAAATGTTTCGTCAATATTTTGAATAAAACTGTTTGAAATTGTTTCTTTTCCGGGATAAAATAAAACAAAGATATGTATGTTGTTATTTTTTATTTCATTTTTATTTTTGTTTGTATATAAAAATTAAAAAAAATCAATTATTCATTTTAATCGATAACATAATAATTTAGTATTAGTATTATACAATATCTGCATATTTATTTGAAATATTTGGTTAAGTAAAAGTAAATTAAAAAAAAAACAAAAAAGTAGTATAATTACTTAAACAATATTAATAATATTAAACTTACAATAATGACTTTTAGTATATTATGTTGCTATTTGCATAAAATTATATTAATGATAGCATTTATTATCAAATTATAAGTAAGTAGTATTTATTATATTTTGAATTTTAACTAAAGGAAAATGGGAAAATCAATAAACAATAAAGGAAAAAAGAAAACATTATTTATAGTCTATTCATAAATATTTAAATATTTATGTAGGTTATTTATTCTATTTTGCATATTATCAATTTGTTTCAAAGTTGAGAGGCTTAAACTGGCGATTTTAAACCCAACCACTTAGGAATTGTCAAATTGTATAATACGACTTTAATTCGAATGTGTATGTGTTTTTTTTTTTTGGTTTTGTAGTTTAAATTTGTTTATATATGATTTTGTTTTTGCAATTCTTTTGACTTAAAGCACTTGGAGTGTTATAAAAAAAGTATTTATATACATAAAATAAAATTAGTTTCATTTTTTTCAAATAATAACATAAAATTAAATAAACTAACTGAACAATAATTGAAAAGGAAACGTATTAAACAAAAAAGTTGTAAGTAGTAGTTTAAATTAAAATTAGTATAAATAATAATTAAGTTTTATAAATAGTATAAAAAAAAACTAAAGAATAATAATAGTAAATCTGGTTGTAGAAATCATTGAGGTTTTTGTCTTTTTTAATTGTATGTTTAATATTTTATATATTGGCGACGTCTCTTTATTTATTGAAACCATTATTGTTTTTGTAAAACATCTGGCGAAAATGGTTTCATCTAAATAAAAATATTCCTTCCAATAAGTTATTGCATACATATCCATACGTACATACATACATTTAAATCAATGTAATATTGGTTTTTTGTCTTATCGAGTTTGAACTGTTAATTCTGTTTCATTTTTTTTTTGATTTTTTTGTATTCGTTAATTTTTAGATTTGAAACTAGTGGTTAGTAGATATTTAATGTGTAGTTTTTTTTTTTTAGATATATGGACTTGAAGCCATATAATTATGTTGTGTGCGTTAACCTCTTGGTTGTCTAATTTGAGTTTGTCACTTTGATCTTTTCTTTCTCGTTATAATACAATTTATAATTTATAGTCTAAAAGGTTCACGTTTTTCCACAGGCGTTGTACCACGGGATGTTCGACTACGCATTGTTGAGCTAAATGTTGGTTCAGCCGAACTTTTTCTTGGTGTTTGCATACCAGATGGTGTTGATGTGCCACTTGCAGTGCGCCTTACGAAATAATAAAAAAGGAAAAAATGTTAAAATATTGCTTAAACAAATAAATAATTTTATAATTAAAGGAAACATGAAACAAAAGAACAAAAAAAGCATATAAAAATGTACATATCATACATATAAATTCTGCAGACAAAATTAAATACTGTAGACTTTGTATAAGAATTAAGAAAATATTCTGATAACAACATTTTGAGTTAAATATGTAATTTAAAATTGTTCAGTCAAACATTTTCAGAAAAAAAATATATAAATCTTTTATATGAGTTATCCACTTTCAAAAGTTTCTATGCTTAAAACAAATAATAATAGAGTTTAAGGCGCTATTTAATATGATTTATAAAATGCCTGCCTATGCTCTTGTAAATTCCGCTCAAAACTTGGTAAACCACACGTAAGATCAAAGTAACAATTTAAAACTCATGCAAAACTTTCTATGTATTTTTAATTTCCAC
Organism: Stomorhina lunata; assembly: GCA_933228675.1. NCBI lineage: Eukaryota > Metazoa > Arthropoda > Insecta > Diptera > Rhiniidae > Stomorhina > Stomorhina lunata. Next base: position 78,385,058 of record OW121744.1, read on the forward strand.
TTGCAAAACTTTCTATATGTTTTTAATCTACGCTTGTACACGATTCTTGTTCTATGGGGGACTCTAAGGATATTTCCCATATCCCATATTTTCCTATACCGTAGGTTTAAAACAAATTTTTACACTCCGGAATTTTGTAAAACCTTTTCACTACAGCTTATAGTTAGTTTTATATTTGGGATTGAAAATCTCAAAACAAACTATGACGCAAATTCCGGAGTGTCAAAATTCAATTTAGATCTACGATTTCTTTTGCAAAGTTTCTAAGAATAACCCATAGAATAACAATTGCTATGAGCACTTGAGGCAGAAAAATAGACCCTAATATCTCTTTTTTCAATTTTGTACAACTTCAAAACTTTTTATTTTGAAAATAAAAGTTCCTTATAATGACCCATAGAATAACAACCGCTATGAGCACTTGAGGCAGAAAAGTAGACCCACCATAATATCTCTTTTTTTAATTTTGTACAACTGCAAAACTTTCTACTTTAAAAATAAACTCGCAAAACTGCCTATGTTAATATTAAAAATATGTCGTCCCTTTTAAATCGTGATTTTAACTATTATAGGAAAATTATTCCCTGCACCAATAGTTTTAATCACATACGTTAATATAAGTCTTAACAACTGCGTTTCTCAACATTTTACTTTTTTAACATAGGAACTTTTGAAAGTGGAAAATTCAAACATTTATTATATTATCATACGAGTACTTTGTTTACACGATCATTTTAGAGAAGGCTGAAAACACACGAAAACTCGGAAACACGCCCACTTTTGAAAAAGAATTGTGTGTTGTTTTATCAAGAAAATGATCGTATCACAAATACATGAAAACATTAGCAAAGTTGCATGAATTGGGCTTCGAAGTGTAAAGTATACTTTCGGTGTAGCCAAAGCGGCTACTTTCTGTTCTCAGATTTGAAGAGACTTTATTAAATTTAGTGTCGATAAAGAGGTGTTCTTCAAACTAAAGACCTTTGTGAGGTTTAAGACAAATCGTACAATAAAAATGGTATCGAAAAATTGGGACGATTTTAATAATAGAAGAAAGTTTTATACAATAAAATGTTTCTTTGCCTACGTAAGTTTCAAAATAGCTGGTTATATAAAATTAAACAGATATTTTGAATCTTATACAAAGACACATACTCGGAACTATCACAAGATTAAATTAAACAAATGATAATTCTTATACATATTTCAAATTCTTTTTCTCAAAGTCTACGGTATAAAAATCTTAAAAAAAATGTTTGGGTTAATTAAAAATTTTGTTTTTAAACATGTTTGTATATGTATTTGTTTTAATTTCTTATAATAAACATCATGTTTACGAAACTAGATTGAATTAATTGTAACGCTAGGCAGTTCTAGTACATTTTTATCAGGGTTGTTTAACGACAATCTTAGCTTAAAAAAGGATAAGCAGGTTTAAATTAATGTTGACTGACGACAATCTCGAAGGGTCTGATAGAACGCATGTATTAATAAGGGTATTTTTTTAAATGACGACTTTTTTCAAGAAATTTTGACAATTAGCATTTGTTGGTTTAGTAAATTTTTTATTTAACATTTTAAATAGTTTTAGGTTTCCCCACCAACATTTTTTGGTTTTATCAAAAAACTGTTTATTACAAAAATAAATTAATGTAATGAATTGGGATCTTAGTGCAATACACTACAGTAAAACTTTTTAATTATAATACATTTAGTTTGTAATAGTTTGTTATACTTTTTTTGTAACAATTTAATTGTCGCACCCTGTAAATGCTAATTTAAAAGATTTTCCAGAAAAAGTGTAGTATTAGATAAAAAAATTTATGGCATTTTTAGTCCTGGAAGTAATTAATGCTATTAAAGAAATTAGAAGTTCGTTATAATTGTACTTCAGAATATTTAATATTGGTCACTTCTTACAATTGAACATTCTGACCTTAGTTTAAATATTTGTTAAGTATTTTGTTTGTTAATAAATTTAAATATTAAAATTTGTATGTAAATTTAAAATATGTTAATATAAATCAAATAAAAATAACTTTCCACAATTACCCAAAATTTGGTTAGTGCCATGTCATTAAACTTTTTAAAAATAATTGCAAAGAAAGCTTTCTTATCAGCAGTTGTTGTATTATTACAACCAAATTAGTTTAAGTATTCAAAACTAAAATGTTTGAAAATTCGCATTAACATTTAATAAATGGTTCGAACAAAGTCGACATGCATTGAAGATTCCAATTTGGAAATCAAGAGCAATTAAAAAAAGAAAACAAAACAAATTTAAGAAAGGTATTTATATAAAAATAAAAATTTTTCGTACTTGTATTATAAAAAAAATTTGATCGAACGAAATATATTTTTGTATATTTTGTAGAATTACTAAAAGATTTGTTGAAACTTATTTGTATCTTTATGATGTTATGTTTTAAATGTGTACATGTAGTTTGAATATGTAAAAGTATTTAAAAATCTGATTAACGTTGACCTTTACCCCAAATTGTTAGAATTAATCACACTATTTGATGTAGAGTTGGTTGGAGAGGAATTAGCACTCAATGAATTTGATACTTTAACTGGTATCCTTGACATACGATTGCTAAGTAGTTTACAATTGGTTTAGCAAAATTAAAGAGAAAGATTGGAAAACAATAGATATAGTTAATTATTAATATTGAATTAGAAGACCAATACATATTAGATAGATAAATAAATATAATGCTGAAGATACTTAGAGAAATACATAGATCTAAAGAGGAGGGCATACACATGGTTGTCTAAATGCAAAATATTTATTAAAAATTAAATAGATAATGATAATTTTGAGTTTGTTTATATGATTAATTAAATAAATAATATAAACAATACAATACAATATGTACATAAAATAAAAATAAATTAAAAAAAAATTCTTAAAGTGTGTGTTATGAATAGAATTTAGTTGGTAATGTAATTTCATAGGTTTTTACCTAGTTTTGAAGCCATAGCCTGTTAGTGCTGGTATACTGGATGATCTACTCATGCCTCCGTTGCTTTTTAGATATTTTTGTTAAAATATCAATTAATTTGTTTGTGTGTTAAGATTTTGTTTTTAGTTTCGGTGTGTGGGGATTATGTTATTTAAAATGTTGTTTTAGTGGTGGAAATTGTATAATATTTTTTTGTTTCAATTCATATGTAAACAAAAAAGTACATGCCAATTTATGATGTTTTGTTAGAATTTGAAATTAGAAATAAAAAAAAAAATAAATATTAAAATTTAAAAAATACAATTTAAATTAAAGGAATAATTTTGATTTATGAAATTTAATATACAATATTTATTTCAATACCTAAAATATTTTCATTTGGTAGAAAAAAATGTATATGTACCTTTTTATACAAACATTATTTCTGTGGCTAGTGCTAAAAGGGACAATGTCAATTTTTTGCTGTTTTGAGTTGATCTTTGCATTGGATTCCCTTTTAATCCTTTTTTATTTGGCTCTAACAGCTAATCTCTAACTTAAATCTGAACTGATTTTAAAGGGGTTTTCTGGGAAATGTTACTATGAATTTATATGGAAAATAAAAACTTTAAATCAAAATTTCTCAAAACTATATTTTTTTACATTGGCCCTTTCAGTACCAAGCCACAGATTTTTACTACACAATTTTAAATTTTAACATTTGTATTTTAGAATAACCTAATTGCATTTTCAAAATTTTTAGTTGTATTTTATAATTAAAATTCTGAGATACAAATAGAAAATTCTAAAACTGAATTAGGAAATTCGGAAAAATAATTTTATAATTAGAAATTATTAGCCTGTTCCACGATTTCGAAAGAATGCTTTCTTTCTTATCCTAAACGAAAAAAAATTTGTTTTTCGTTTCATTGATTTTATTTTATGCGAAAGATAAGTCGAAAGAAAACGTAAGTATTTTCATACAAATTTCTGTTCCACTATTTCGAACAAGTTACCAGCAATGCGAAGTCAAATGTCAAAATGAGTTACTTGATATTTTGCTTTCGAATAGAAACGAAAGCCTTAAGCTACGGTCACATTGATTAAAAATTTAATCGAAATTATCAAATATTTGATCCTCGTAGTCTGACCACAAAATATTTTTGAGGTTCAAACAAGAAACATGTTGATTTGAACAAAACAAAATCATTTGCCAGTAAATAAAAATTTTCCTAATGTGACCACGCAAGAGCAAATATTTTATTAAATTTTGATCAAATAATTATTTTATCTTACAAAATTTTTGTAACATCAAACAAGGGCAAATAACAGCTGAGCATTTCTATTGTTTACTATTCAAACAGAAACAACAACATCAAATTTGAGAAACAACAACATCAAATTTGAGAAACAACAACTCAAATATGAGAAACAAATTGCTAGATACACAATTTTGTTTTGAAAAAATTTGATCAAATATTTTTTGGGAAAATATTTAATCTTCAGTGTGACCATAAATAAAACTTGTTTTTTTGTTTATACTTTGAACGTATTTTTTCTGTATTTTATCAAATAAAAATCGTCAAATAAATGTGCAAGTGTGACCACAAATCTTTTATTATATTGTTTTGACAATATTTTACTCAAAATATTTGATTTAAATGTTTAATGAGTCTGACCGTACCTTTAGAAATAGTGGAGCCAACATTATTTCGAATTCGAGTTACTCACCTTCTTTCGAGTAGATTTTCTTTCGAAATCGTGGAACAGGCTATATGTAAATTCAAACATGTTCGTAGAAAATTAGAAAATTAAGGGTATTCAAAATAGGTTGACGATTTTTTATATTTTTTATGAGATATTAAATAAATGAAAATATTAAGAAATGTAAAAATATAACATCATGCTTTAAATTATAAAGATAATAATGATTTATTTGTACATGTATTTTGTCACCTTAATATACTTAAATGACTCTTGAAAAAAACTAGTTTTGCTTGATTAAAAATTTGAAATTTTATCAATTAGAAAAAAAAAAAACACTGATGGTTTTTACGGTGTATGTTTAAGGTAATGATATTTAAAGTTAAAGCCGCCATGAAATTATAAATATTAAAGTGTGGATGAAAAGGGTAAAAATATCGATTCTCAAACTTTTAATTCGATTTGATCCAAAATCCATCAAATGTCAAATTTTTTCTCCACCTGTGGTGGTGAAGTATATAATAATAGGAGCATTTCGTATTTTTTTTTTCTATTAATATTATTTACACATATGGTTACTTCTTTTGTTACCTAGATATAGTTAATGTAACATTTTTGCTCATTCTTGGGGACTTCTTCAATTTGAAACTACCATTTATATGATGCGTTCCAAATGAGCTTCATTGATTTAAATCTAATTATTTAAGTATTGTGTCATACATACACCTTGAAGATTGTAAAATTAACCTTCTGCTAATTGACTTTGATCTTTGTATTTACTCTATCTCCATAATAAAAAAAACATAAAGCACATCTCAAATATGCAATCCTTACCTAGTTGGTGCTGGGCTGGCAGATCCCGATGCAGTTTTCCGGGTAATTGTACCATTTGTACGGGATGCTGTGGGTGTTACAGATAATCTAGATGGTCTTGGAGTTGTTCCAGTGCCAGTTATTGAACTTGTGGCAGAAGGTTTACGTTGTGGAATGCGTGATGGCGTATGTTCGTCTATTTAATTAGAAAATTTAACAATAAAAATTTTAAAAAATATCATATTTAAGTTGTTCAAAATATTTACCTGTACTATCTAGAGATAAAGTAGAACCATGACGTGATGGCGGTTTAGAACCTTGTCTACTTAGAGGGCGAGAGTTTGGCTTCGAACCAGCTCTGGAGCCACCAGGTGTCAAACCTGTTCTTGTGCTGGTATACGTAACTTTTCGTGGAGTATAACGTCCCGAGGCATTACCATGACTTCCTTCATTATCACTCAAAGAGTCTGGTGTTGAAGCCGATAAGGACGAACGAGGATTTGTTGTTTTCGATGACATTGGTATAGAACGAACAGAACGTTCGCGCACCTTCATTTGTTGATAATTTAGAAAATAGAGCAAATAAATACAATTAATTTTAGAGTTTATTTTTATTAATTATTAAAGAAATGTGAATAAAGGTAATGAATTATTTTGCACCCCATGATTGTAACAAAACTCTTCTTACGATATACCCACAAGGTGGGAATTTACTTTATACAACTTCTGTTGAATTCCTTTAGGTAGGACTGGTGACCATTCTTTTAATTAGACTTACCGAGTGCGTAGTAGGATGACAATGCATTACGTGAGGGCTTAATGGTACAGAACGACTACTATTGCAACGTACAAAAACGGTGCCACCGGCACCCATATGTATAGGAAAGGCAATTGGTACTTGTTCTTGAGCACGAATACGCTCAAATATTGGCATTAATTCGGCCAAATGTTCATCCGCTACGATAATTTTATAAGAAAAAATGTTTTTGAAAATTTAAAAAAGTGGTAAATACATTTTTACAAATCCGGTTGAATGATCATTTAAAAACACTTTTGATCGCAAAATATCATTAAGAAATCGCAGTTTTATTCTTTCCGTGACTACGATTTTCATTTTATTTACGAGTTCTAAAATCGTGATCTTTCGTTAAAGTGATTCGATTGACAAAACAAATTATAAAGTGCTATATATGTATTAAGCCTTGCTATGTGATATTTTGGCACATTTAAAAAAAACTATTTGTGAAATATAGCCATTTTTTATCTTATTATATAACTAAAGAAAAACTAAAGGAAATAAACAAATAACATGCTTAAACATTTTAAAACAAAAATTAAAATCAAACAAAATGTGAAGGGAAACACATTGAATGTTAAATTATTGACTTTCATCGAACTTTTGTAATTAATTTTTACATGGGACTTACCTTTACGAGAAGTGTAATTTAAATTTTAATAAAAAAAAAGTATTTTTTTTGGCACACTAAGAGAATGGGAGCAATACTTTGGGGTGGTTATTAATGTTAAAAGATGAGGTTTTTCTTTTTAATAATGAATGTTGTATTAAGTGTTTAGTCGATGATTTAAATTCGTAACTATTTACCTTAGTAATAGGACCTTGTGAGCTCATATAAGGCGGCAAGTTGTTACCATTTTGAGCAGCATTTGGTATTGAACGTCTAGGCGTAAAGGCAGCCATGCTTTGCGAAACACCATCAGCCAAAATAAATTGTTCGCGCAATTCAATATTAGTACGTCCCTTAGCTGACCATTCATTGCAATTCAATCAAAATATGAAATACATTTTTTTTTGCAAGGGCGATAACGATTATTTCATGTCATTTAAACCCAGGTCGCAATAGAGGGTAGATTACAACATTGACAACAACAACAACAACAAAAATAAAATTCATTCAGGATATTTAGGTTTCAAATTGATTGTTATGATTTTTCAAAAGCAACAACAGCATTAAAGCATTGATTGAATTGAGATTTGTTCATTTCATTTGTTGTGTTTAATTTTCAAATAAATAATATTGCAAAATTATTCGCACAAAATATATTATTGTTGCCATAACATTGAATATAATAACATTTTTTTATGATTCATTTGTGGTGTCGATTCAAGTATTTTTTTTAAAAAGGAAAAACACAAAAAGAAGAAAAAAAGCCAAAAAAATAAATTAAACATAAAAATAAAAATACTTATAAAACGTAATTACTAATTTTAATAAAGCGTTAATATTAAAATTAAGAAAATAATATCAAAGCATTATTAAATAAAATTAAGTTGAAATAAAATGAAGCTGTATCTTTTTAGTTTCGAATGAAAATCTTAAGAATTGCAGATATATTTTAAACTATTCGAATGTAGCGCTTCTAGAGATTCAATTAAGCAGACATAACTTTGACTAATATTAACCATTTTTTTAAAAAATGGAATAGTATTTCATTAAACCTTCATCGCTAGCTAAAATATGGACCAGTTGTCAACAAATTAAAAAGTTGTTCTTAACTCTAAGCGACATATCTGTGCATAATTTGTTTGTCTTTGAGAGTTGGTATTTTATGAGCGGTATTACCAAGAAAAATGTCGTAAAAGATTTTATGAAATTATTAAATAATTACTAATTCTTTGGTTCAGCAATGTAATAACTAGAGTTTATACCATTTAGTACGTCAACGATGGAAGTTAAGAAGAAATTTCTTTCTTTGGACATATTTTAAATACTGCTTCCAACGGAGCGTTTTCATTTCAAGGGTTTATAAGAATACGTCTATGAGGCAACTTAAACCATGACTTTATATAACACTTTTTTCATGATTTAAAATCATGATTTCATGTTTTCTTTTAATTAATTACTATATCGAGCCCTTAGATTAAAATGATCGCAAGCGACAGGAAAAATATTGATCGTAAGCGACAAAAAAATCTTAATTAAACAAAAACGGGGAATGTTGGTGCGTAACATTTTTGTTCTTTGTTAGTTTGCTACTTTTGACAAACTAATTACATTTTTTCCAAATTGTTAAGAAGTTATGGTGCAAAGTATTGTATGAGAAGTTTTTTAGTTTTATTTTAATAATTTTTAAACGACTGGGCGGATTGTGGCGCAATATGCAGAAATCAGCCAATAGGTAGTAAGAGTTTTAGACTAATTTTTAAAAACATGTCTATTTTTAGAACAGTGGCCTCTATAGTGTGCCAAAGTTGAGCACCATTGTATGTAAAGGCTATTGGTCCGTATAACTTTCGCAAATATAAACCTATCGAAAAGAGGTTTACACGTTTTAAAACTATTTAGGAAAGAAAAATATGCTACTGTCTTACGCTATCTCTAATAGTTTAAGAGATATTTAACGGAATGTCGTTTGCGATTATTTAAATCTAAGGGCTCGATATGTAAAATCATGAAAAACATTAAGCAAAACAAAAAAAAACACAATGTAAATATGTTCAAAATTTTGCACCGATATACGTTATTATATAGGGAATAATAATCTATAAAAAACTCAATTTTGATTAGATAGATTTGGTCTTTTAGATGACGATATGGAAATTTTGAGATACAGACAATTTTATTAAGTACTGTATCATGTATGAATATTCTAAAACCGAACTTATATAGACTTTCTATTATTAGAGTTGCTTAAAGTTCAAGTTATCAGGGGTGTCATAGAAACCAAGTCGGTTTTTAAATTTCTCGGTTTTGAAAACCAATACTGGTAATCAGGGGTGTCATAGAAACCAAGTCGGTTTTTAAATTTCTCGGTTTTGAAAACCAATACTGGTAATCAGGGGTGTCATAGAAACCAAGTCGATTTTGTTATTATTGGTTTGAAATCAAACAAAATGTTCGAATCAATTGTTTATTATTTCATTTGAATTTTTTGTGAAACATCAAAAATCAAATAAAAATTACTAAACAAAAATAATTTGGAGAAAAATTTACAGTTTTTTGCGATGTTTGTGGTATAGGTATAAAAAAACGCTGCTATTTGGACAAATGAAGCTTGTATACCCCAACATAATGGAATGACCTACACCAAGAAACAAACCACAGCCAATCAAAGGACGATTGTCACTTACATGGGATATCCGTTAAATTGATATGCATTTGCTTCGCCAGTACCTACACACAAAGAATATTCTAGCCTTACAATTTTCCCCATTTTTATTTGTCGATAAGGTTCATTGATTCCAAAGGCACAAAAAAGTACCAAAACTTGCTTATCTTATTACATGATAACAAATTCTATGTAAACTTTTCACCCATCTCTTTTTATTTGAAAGTTAAAGCTAAAAAGTACCAAAAATAATTTTTCTCTTTTTCTCCCCTTTTTTCGAAAATTACTTACCACTTGTACTGTTATTTTTGTAGCTGATCCAAACTCGATTTAAATTTTAGTTCTATTGTTTTTAGTTTGGGAATAATATCGTTACTGAATTTACCCTTTTTTATCCCCCACAAGGCCGAATTATCAAAAATCTGTCCTTAGTGGATCTTTTAATCGAAAAAGGCACCAGCTGGCCAGTAACGCCTTTGTTTTAAATAGATATACCAATTTTGAAATTAAATCTGTTAACTGTAAGTTGCTTGGTTTATTTCCAATACTAAACCAATAATATTACTTTCTGTGACACATAAAACCAATAGAAAATGTAGTTCGAACATTAATATTGGAATTCATGACACCAATTTAATTTGTCGTTTTCAAAACCAATACCAATGAAATTGATTTCTATGACACCCCTGTATATTTTATAAATACAAACATACATACTTCCTAGAATATGTTTCAATGTCTTTTAAAATGTTTAAGTAATCTGCAAAGCCTTTGAAAGTATAAAACTTTTGAAAAGATAATACAGCATTTATTAAATATGTAAATGTAAATGAATAGAAGGACTATGTTAAAATCGACATAAAAAAAGCATGCATACCTAAAGTTTTATTAATGACGAAATTTTAGACAAAATAACAAACAAATATAAGCATTTATTATGTATTATGATCACTATCTGGCTTCGTTTTTTTTTTTAATCTACACAATATTAGTTAAAGCTTGGCTTATGAATAATTAGACCCAATATGTATATAGTAAATTGTTTTAATGACTGTTAATTGTTACATATTTTTAGTATATCGGTTTGGTTTATATTTTTGTAAGATCACAATTTTTTTTTTTATTGATTATGTATTATTACATAAAATAATTATTGTCAAAGATGTTTGTTAAATGACCATTTCCGTTTTGCATTATTTATATAATAGACTTGTTACACTATTGAGCTGAATTTAAATGATATGGTGGTGAATGTGTGATGGTGAGTAATGGAGATAATGTTTAAATATGTATCTTGGTCAATTTCAAAGTTCAAATTTGTTTGACTTAGATATGTTATAAACTTTTAGACAGAACTTTGAAAGTGAGATTGTAAGTGTACATATTTATTGTGATAGTGAGAATCGTTAATAAATTTTAATTATACCATCTACACTCAGGATCACAATTGAAATAATTAATTTTATTAACTCTTAAATTAAATTATTATTTCAATTCCAAAATAGGTATATTATAGATTATTGATTTTATGACATGATTGATGTGTATGTGGTAATATTTTCTACGGCGTATGACGAATAAAAAGTGAATATATGAAATGTTTCTAACTATGAAACTAAAATAAATGAAATTCTATTGCCAAAGAATTATTTTAATATGCAGAAGAAAATACATATGTTGATTTATTAAAAGTAACATATAACTTACCGCGACAAGGATCATTCTTTTGAAGGAATTCATCAAGGGCGACCCAGCCGCCACCAACACGTACCATTACAGTACTACGTAAGATACGGACTAAGCGTAATTTTTGCGAATCACCAAACTATAAATTATTATAAAAAGTTACAAATATTAGACTGTGTGTAATTAAGTAATAAAATAACCAAGAACTTACTCTATATTTGCCTTCACCAACTTGGAATACACGGAATTTCTGGCGACAAGTACAAAGCATAACCAAACGTTTGACTTCGTCGTGTATCTTATCAGAGTCCGTCTGAGGTTTACGTTCCTGCCAGTCAGGACGAAGAGCAGCAATAAATTCTTGCCAATCAATCAAACCTTCGCCATTGCGATCAAATAGATCAGCAACAGCTCCCATTTCCAGGCGTGATGTATCAAATTCTAAAAAATATTTTTTTTTTGTTAAATTTTCAAAAATAACACCACAAAAGAAAAAGTAAAGTTTTTGCTGAGGCATAAATTTTTCGAACTAATTGTTATATCTTTAAGTTTTTTGAGTTGGCTCAATTTTATATTTAAGTCGTTCTAACAAAGCTTTGGATATACTAAGTAATTTATACCATAAGATTTTCTTTCATTTGTTAAATTTTTGTTCATTTTCTTCTTTTCAAAAACATCTTAATAAATGGAAGAGATAATCATAGTCCCATAGATAATCAGGCCTTAATATCTTATAGACAAACGCTTTTATTTACAAATTGTATTAAAATTTTTCTTACTAAGATCTACTATTGCTAGAGTCACGAAAATCGTAATTGAACTTTACGAAATCGTTTTGTGCGTTACATATGGGTTTTAGAGAATATTTTATTTAATAATTAAAAAAAAAACAATTTTTTGGCATAATTTGATTAATGCCTCTAAAACTGAAAAAATATTGTGGGGACCACTTAAAGACAGCGTTGTTCTGGAATGTTTTTTTTTAGATTTAGTCTATAGTACTTTAATATTTGTTTACAACACTTGCGCTGCAAAATTTTGATCTGCTGTGTAATTATAGCTTGTATTGAGGAAACTTACTAGTATTCAAAATGCCATCTATGAATTCGCCTCTAGGTATTAAGCCATTATTGTCCTTATCCATTTTACGGAACAAGTCAGTCAAACGTGATTTCTTGTGATTCATGTATTTCAAGAACTAAAAGAAAATAATAAGTGAATAATTAAAAAATTTAAAATGTTTCGCTTTTTCAAATAGATGTCCAAACTAAAACATACTCTCTTTCTCCAGTCATCCCAGCTAAAGTTGCGAACACGTTCCATGTCCTTCAAGTACATGAGATGATCATTCAAACGACGTTGACGTTCCCATGATAGCATCCAAACATGACGCCATTTATCCCATAACAATTTTGCTCTAGGCGAACGGAATTCCAGTTCAGGTCCCACAGAGCTAAGAAAATTAAATTAATAGATTTTATTTTACATATTGCTATCGTAAGGATTTAATTTAAAAAAACGTTTAAATGTTTGCAACAATTTTGGCCAAATATTTAAATGCATAGAATAAGCACAAACATTACATAGAAGAAAAGACATACAAGTATGTAAATACGTACACATGTAATATATAGTACGATCAATGATAAAACAATTTTGTAAAAGCAACATGCACTTACCTGGGTGAGAAACGTGGACCATAGTGAGGCAAACGATCTCTATCAGGGGTATCACGACTTGGTGTCATACGACTACTGTATATGTTTGAACGAGCAATAGACAGTAGTGTCAGTTAAATGTTGATTTGATTGATTGTCGAGCAACAAAATAATGAATGCAGAGAAAAAGTTGACAAAACAAAAGCATACAGAACATGGAAAAAACAAACAAAATAAAGGAACAAACAAAAACAAATGAGCGGAAAATACAAATAACAAATTATAATAACAAAAAATTAAATTAAAGCATAAACTAAAAGAAAAAAAACTTAATTTACTCAATGGTTGCGAAATGTTCGAAGTGAATTTTAATTTTCGGTTCAATTGAGCTTAGACATGCAAATTTAAATGACATATTTTTTGATTCAAATGAAAGTAGCAAAAAATTACCTTGATTTACGAGTATTTAGGCCTTGATCTCGTGATCCTTTGAAGCTGTAGAAACAGAAAATAAATATATATTAGTTTCTTGATAGAACAGATATATTGCAGTTTAATTGTATAAGATGTTTTATTAATTTGTTGTAGCTGAAGGTCGAACATGAATTAAGCAAATTAATGGATAATTTTAATAATGAAACATTGTAAATTAATCCCATCGGATCAGGTATTCGATTATGTTATTTTTTAGAATTGCATTTTCAATCATATGTTCTAATATCATTTTAGTTTCAATAAAATGAACCCAATTCTTTGAGAGTATTGCAAGATGTACTCATAGTCAATATTGAATTTAAAAAGTGTAAAATCGGAGATACAATAAACTTTTGGTTTAAGGAGTAAGAATTCGATTATTAATCAGAACATACGATACAACTAAAAAGGTTATGCTTATTTGTAACGTTTTGGATTTATTAGTTGAGATTAACGATTCGTCTGTAAGAATGTAAATTGAAAATGTTTTAAAGTTTTTTAGTAGAAAATATTGACTTTCTTAATGTTAAATTAGAGATTTTCTCCAACATTATCTACTAAATGTATATATTCTCATGCTCATCAATGCTTTATTTTTTTAAGGTGTATGTTTGTTATGAAGATTAATGTATTAATGGTTGGCATTTTAATATAAAATTAAAAACGGGAATAAAACCAGGTTTAATTCAAAATAAAAAAAAAGCTTTAATGATTTTATGTTTAGTTTGAATTTGAGAGAGTGAGAGAACAACAACGAACCTTTGTCGTCTTAAGGTACCATCGGGTGATAGTTCACGAATATCATGACTTGAGCCACGACTATTGTAAAATGATTATCGTTTCAGATTTTGGTGTTTAAAAATAAAATAAAACAAAAAAAATAATAAAGTGAAATCGAAAATAAAATTAAATAATAAATTAATAAATAAATAAATAAATAAAATTCAAATAAAAAAGTGGAATAAAATCACTAAATTGTAAGGAGAGAGATATTAATGTTATTAAATATCGTATTGAACTTACACAGGAGTTTTAGCATTTCTTGACATCTTACGAGCACCTGGTGGAAGTTGTTTGGGTTTGCAGGCACGATCAACCTCGGTCTGGCGTCTAGCGGTATTTTCCATGAATTCCTTGTGATCTTCAATAAGTTTTTCAAGTAACGGAATGTCATCTGGTAACGATTCACGTTCCAAGTCTAAATACAAATCAAATAATAAGTATTTTAATTAACACGTCTTATTTTTTTTAACTTACTGAGCAATGTGGCTTCTAGTCCACTTAACCAGGCTAAGAGTTCTTCAATGCAATCATCAAGATCTTTAAGGGATTGCAGATGCTGCTCCAGTTTAGATTCACGGTTTATTGCCCATTGTTTTACTTCTTCCCAACGTTCTTCAATTATGCTTAACCAATTTTTAATGATTGGTATAGCATCTGGATATGCCTTCACTATAATTTCTTCGGCAAATTCGAATGTTTCGGTCTTTTGTTTTTCACGGTTGCGTAAATCGTTCATGAAGTCCATGTGCATATCCATCATTTCGCGAGACACCTTCTCATCATCGGGTGCATTCTTAGCATAACGCAATTTTTGTTCTGCGTGATCTAACCAGTCGAAAAGTGCTTGGACACTGCCATTAAGTTTTTCAGCATCTTTAAGGGCATACTGTAATCGTTCACCTCGTTTAGCTGCAGCACCTTTTACGTCATCCCACATGGATTGTAATTCATCTAATTGGCGTCCAACATCTGGATTATTGCCAGAACGTTCCAAATCACGACCAGTCTTTAATACGCCTTGCATTTGAGCGGCACGTTTTTGCAAATCTTGTTCGATATGTTTGTGATGTTCACAGAGTCCTTGTACAGTTTCTAAATCTCCGTGGACAGGTCCATCTTCATTAAGACGTTGTTTTGCTTTCTTCAGCCATTCCAATAGTTCGCCGAGGGCATCAGAGAATTGGCCAGAAAGCAAAAGGGCCTCTTCTAATTTGCGTTGACGTTCAATGCTCTTTGACAAAACGCGAGACCATTGTTCTTTAAGTTCTACAAGCATTTTACCGATAACTGGCTCGTCGCTTTTTGGAGCACGTTCCATGAGATTCTTACCGTTGCGCATTGTTGAGTCATATAAGGATTGTTTGCCAGTTAATTGGCGGTGAGTGTCCTTTAGTCGAGCGATACATTTCTTAATCTTTTGTGGCTCCTTGCTTGAAGTCGCCTCTTCGATGATTTGATCTAATACTATTTCTGTTTCTTGTAAGTATTGCATCATATTATTCCAGGCATCGTTAAATTCGCGGGCTTCTTTGTAGCCGTGGTCTAAAGCACGTGTACGTTCTGCGGCCTTGCTTACAATACGTTCCCAACGATGTTGGACTGATACTAACAGATTCTTTATCAAAATAACATCTTGCTTTTGGCTAAAGTACTTAAGGTGAGTTCCTTTCTTGTCCAATAAAAGCATTGCTTCGCGGTGTGTACTAACATCCTTTTGTAAGACTTTGTGTTCTTCCATTTGTGCTTGTATTGTCTCTAGAACTCTGGATACAGGCTGGGCGTTGGCTAATTGTTTCTCAGCTTGATTTAACCATTCAACAAAGGCTTGCAATGTGTCGTGGAACTCTGTAGCTTCCTTTAGGGCGATTTCCAACTTTATTTTCTTGTCGGAAGCTCTCGAGACTACTGCATCCCATCGTTGTTTTAATGTGCGTAAAGTATGTTGCAAATTACTGGATGAAACTTTCATTTGATTCTGTCGTTTAATGTATTCTTGGCCTTGTGCTTGAATTGTTTCAACCTTGGGACGATTTTCTTCCAGTTCGTTATAAACCTCCATAAAACGTTCCAATTGTTCGGTTGCGGTTTCGGGCAAACCACCAACAGGTTTACTTGCTCCAATAACAGCATCAACGTCTCCCAACCAACCGAGAATGTCTTGTACTTCTGCAATGTAGCCGTGAGCTTCTCGCAGCGATTCTTCCAATTCATGTTGACGATCTGACGCCTTTTGCAGTAGCATTTTCCATTCCTGGTTTAGTTTACGTAATTTCTCCTGAGTAGTAGAAGCCTCAATGGAGCCCTTTTCAGATTCTATCAATTGACGGCCAGCATCATTAAGTGTGTCAACTGAATTTTGATGAGCTTGAATATCATTAGCCAAAACCTTCAATTTTGCTAATTCAACTTCGAGTAATTGTGGATCTCCGGGTATCTAAATGTATAAATATTTTTAAACAGAAGCATTGCTAATGATGCACCAATTAAATTTTATAAATTACTTACCGGCTTCAATTGATCTAGGGTGCCGTCGGTTTTGTTGATCCATACCAAAAGCTCATTGAGAGCGTGTTGGAATTGACCTAGATGTAAAAGTGCATGTTCTAATTGCTTTTGGCGTTCAACCATACCACGCAATAATGTTTCCCAACGGCGGTTAACAACAGCTAATGGTTCACGTATTGAAGCTGCTTGTTCAGGTGAAGTTCGTTCCGTTAATTCAACAGCTTGTCTGTAAAATTTCAAATATAAGTACACATTTACAATATATATTAGGAATAAATTAAAAGATAACATGCATTAAATAATGAAAGCTTGTAAATATATTATAAATCGCAATAAAATTCTTATATTAAGCGATATCAAATAAACAACAAACAAAAGCTTCTTCAGCAGAAACATACATCGTGTGTATGTTCATATGTTTATATAATTATTAAGCTTAACGTATTCAAAATTCATGTACAATTCAAAATTTTGTACGCGACTTTTGAACTTTAGCATGCATTAAAATTTAACTGTTTAACGATATACGTAATAGTGCACATACAAATAGTATGAATTAATTTAATTTATTTATTTAACGAGAACAAAGGAACACAACAAATTTAAATTTAACTTATTTCTTCTTGCCTTTCTAAACCTCTGCCAATTTCAAATTTACGAGATTGTCAAAATATATCATATCGATTAACAGCATAATTGTTGTATTAATATAAGAGATAGGGTCAATTTGAAGACAGTGATTAATATTTTAATCGAATGTATTATTGTTTAAAGGACTTACCTATTTAATGCCTCTACCTCTACCATGTGTGGGTCAACTTCATCCTTGAACGACTTCAATTGCTCGATTTGTTTTTTAACAGCATCAATATCTGAACCAACTGGTCCTAAGTGGGCGAATTTATCTTCAGCCTTAGCCAAGAACTTGAGAAGATTTTGGAGAGTTTCATGGAATTCCATAGCCTTTTCCATGGCGTCAATGAGATTTTCTTCGCGTTTGGCATATAAAGCGGTTATGTTGTCCCAAGCATTGTCTAAGTCCTCAATATGTTTCTTAACTTCGGGCTTATCGGGTTCGCCACACATATTCATTAGATTACTGCCATGGCGACGTACTTGTTCGACTTCAGGTTTAGTTTGATCGATTTCATGGCGAATTTCTTGCAGAGCTACTTGTTGTTTTTGAATTTCTTGAGGTTGGGCTGCTGGAGGTTCTTGTGACGAAAGGGTCTCTTCGAGGTCCTTTAGCGTTTTCATAACATTCTGCAATTGGTTCCAGAAAGGTTCAGCAACATCAAGAATATCATCCAGAGAACTGCCACGTTTTTTAGTGGCCTTTTGGACATCGTTCCATAAATTGTTAAGTTTCTCCAATTTACTCTTAATATCTCGAACGGCCGGATCTGATTTGTTACCAGCCTTTGCGATGACGTCGCTGGCTGCGCGTTGTACAGCACTAAATGCATCTGTGCGTTTATCCAAATCGTCCATAATTGCGGCATTATCTTCGATTTGTTCACGAATTTTTTGTGGAAGAGCGGATAAAGGATCTAATTGATTGACTTGATCTACTGTATTTGCCAATGAACGCAACATTCCTTCCAGTTTGTCCGAAAATTGACTAGACTCTTGTAAAGCGTTATCAAGAGCCTGTTGACGTTCACGTAATTCTAAGCGCAAAGCAGCATAACGGGCATTATCAGAATCCAAAATTTCATTGATTTTGGCACTATCATCGTCAGCCACGAGAGCACCTAATGCTTCACCTGTTTTGTTTAGTTTGTCCAACAGTGGTTTGTGTTCTGCAATAGATTGTAGAAGTCTTTCATTCTTGTCTTGTTGCTGGGTTATTTGATCTGGACGTAATGCTGGCATACTAAGACGTGATATTTGCTGTTCCATGTCATCTAGCCAAGTGGTAAGACCGGCATGGGAGTCGGCAAAGTGTTCTGAGAGCGGCAGTGCTTGTTCAAGTACACCTAAACGTTCACTACATAACTGAACAACAGTGTCGACAATTTCTTTAAGATCGTCGAGTTTTTCACGCAGAGTGGCAGTATTTTCACTTTGGGGAGATTCACGCAAAACTTTTTTAGATGCAGCTGTTACATCACGAACACGACCCTTTTGGCTTGAAATGTCATCGTTAACAGAACGGTGATCTTGCAATTGTGCGCGCACCAATTTAGGTTCAATAGCTGGTAAGTCAGCTTCACGCAAAGTGGCGTCCATTTCGCGGAACCATTCTAACAACTCATCGATATCATTAGTGACCTCTTTGGCTCGTTGGTTACTAAGATGCAAACGTTCAGCTTTACGTTGGATTTGTTCAACAATGGCATCAAATCTACGATTGTCTCGGGTGACAATACTTTCAATTGTTGAGGCTCCTTCGCCAGGTGAAAGTTGGCAAAGTTTAGGTCCAACTAAGTTGATTGTATCTAAGGTTGGACGCATTTCTACTAGCTCGGTCTCCAAACGTAACACGTCAGACTGGCGTGGTTCGCTGGTAGCAAGTGCACTTTCTGCAGATTGCATCCATTCAACTAAGCGGTTGTGAGCATCATGGAATTCGTTAACTAAAGGTAAAGCATTTTGGGCACTCTTTAATAAATCTCCTCCACGATTTGTAAGTTCACCATAGCGACGTTGTAACGAGTCTAATTTATCTTTTAGTTGTATGGCTTCATCGTTAGATATATGTTTCATGAGTTCTGCTCCAGATTCGACTGTTGATTCAACATTTGGTGCATTGTTGGCAATATTTTCGTTGAGTTCTAACAAAAGTTCCATTTGCTCCATTAACTTTTCGGCATAAACTGGAACAGAGCGGAAGCGTTTTAATTCGTTCTCCATACGCTCCATCCAAGCAACTAGATCTTGATAGGTTAAAACCAAGTGTCTTAGACCTTTGCAAGACTCTGCTAGCAGTGCGCCAATATTGTCACTAGCATCTACAAGTCCAGTATAGCGATCGGTGATAGTACGTACTTTCTCACTCAAATTGACAGCTTCATCATCACTTACCAAATGCATTAATTGACCTGCTACATCAGCTAAGTCACTAAAATCGGGTTGCTTGCTAAGGATTTCATCATGAAGTCTACCATGTTCACGTATACGTTGTTGGATTTTCTCTTCATCTGTTGGAATTAATTCCATTCCTTTGACAGCACGTTCCGTATTGTCTAACCATAATTCTAATGGGCTAATCTTATCATGGAATCGTTTAGCAACTTCCATTGCCTCTTCTAGGTCTTGTTCTCGTTGTTCTGCGCCATCAGTTAGAGCATCAAAACGTTTCATGAGATCATGAAGTTGTTTTTCTATAGCACCACGTTCAGAAGGTTCACAATGGTTGGCTACCTCTTTGCCTAAGGATGACAAAGATGACATGGAATGCTGACGATCTAAAAGCATTTTCTTAAGGAATTTCTGTTCTTGCAACTGAGCTTTAACGACCTTATAATCGGAACTTGGAGGTTTTTGGTTGGCAACCATTTCTTCCGTATCTGACAACCACTTTGATAAACCTGCTAAAGCTTCTTTGAATTTGCCGGATTGTAAGAGGGCAACATCTAAACGTCTATCGCGTTCATTCATACGTTCTTTAAGTTCATTCCAGCGATCGTTTAACTTTTCTAAGTCTTTCTCGATTTGAGCTGTTGAAACACCACTTGCAGCAGAACGTACTAAATCACGCCCGTTAACATTAACTTTATCAACGTTTTGAGCCAGTGGTTCAAATTTATTTTCGCGGAAACTGCGGAAATCTTCTTGTTGGCGACGTATTTGTTCCAATTCGGAACCTACTGGTTTCATTCGACTGAATTCTTCACTAATGTCTCTAATATCATCCATTGTTTGAGATTCCATATCGTAAAATTCGCGTAAAGAACGTAAAGTATCTTCCAAATTCTGAGCATGGTCACGAACGCGATTTTCCAGACGAGCAAGAGTTTTACGGAGTGTAGAAATTTGTTCTCGAGTTTGGGCAGTATCTGGTGAAAAGCCAGCATCAACTAAAGCATCAGCTGCTCGTTCTCCATCTTCAATGCGATCTACAAGTCTCTCTAATTTATTTTGTAGCTTAGACGTGTCATCGATTTGACCCTGCACTCTCTTAATTTCACGTGCGGGTGGAGAAAGTTTTTCAACTTCATTTTCAATTTCATTTAAATCGATTCCTAATGTTTTTATCCGTTCATTGAATTGAGAAACGGCAGTTGCTGCTGATTGCAACTCACCTAGGCGATCGTCTAAGCGGCTTTGAAGCTCGCCAATTCGGTCAGAAATGCCATCAACATCATCAGTTAAGTGGTTAGCATCGCCACCAGCAGCGCGGGTTTCTGCGCAGATATCCTTAGCCATACCTTTAAGATTTTGTAATGGTCTCTGAAGGTTTGTAAGTTCTTCACGTATAGCTTTCACTCTTTCCAATAATTTTGGATCTTTAGCAGCACCACCCAAAGCGTCATGTGCAGCCAGACGATCTTCACATCTGCCTACTGCATGATCTAAATTGCGTAGTTCGTCATTAAAGTCACCTAAACGGCGTGAACAATTTTCTATTTCATGGGCGCGGGCAATAAGATCATTATTAAGACGTTCCCATCTTTCACGAATGTCTTGCAGTTCTGCCTTGATTGGTTCCTTGTCTACATCACAGCTACCCAAGAAAGTTTCGCCCAATCCTTTTGTGTTCTCAAATTCACCAGAGTGTTTCCAGACTTCGCTGCGGAATGTTTGGAGATCTCGCAAACGGGCATCAAGTTTAGACTTAGATAGTACGCCAGGATTCAATTCAACAAGTTTGTCTTCCGCGGTACGTAACCAAACCAAAAATACCTCAGATGTTGTTTCGTATTTCTTACAGTGTTCCATACAAGTTTGCAATCGTGTATGGCGATCAACGGCTTCACGGCGAAGTTTTTCCCATTGTTGTTGAATGCGTTCTAAATCACGCTTGACAGTGCGGTCCTGTTGTCGGTCCGAGAGATCTTTGCCCTTATTGATCAACATAATTATTTCATGTTCACGAGCCATAACTTCACGATAAATCGGTTCATGGGTGTCAATCTGGTGTTGCAATGTTGGCTTGTGAGCAGACACCAAAAGACGTTCTGCCAAATTTGAAAGCTCTGCTGAAAGCCAACCAAGTGTTTTAGAACAGTTTTCAGCAAAGTGACGACCATCTCTGAGTGTAGCTTCTGTTTCAGCTTTCTTTGTATCAAGTTTCTTTTGCAGGGCTTGATATTGCTTTTCAAGTGCGGCAACACGGGAATTGACATCTGCTCGGGAAGCTGGGTCTCCAAGAATATTGCAGAGAGCTGCTGCCGATTGCTCAGCATCGGCTAATAATGGTCTCTGACCTTCTAATTGCCGTTCCAAATTTTCGATCTTTCTTAAATTCTCTTGATGGTCACCTTCAGATGGTAAGCTATCTAAATTATCACTGATTTGTTGCAAAGCTTCTCTAAGCCTGTTAACTGCCGCATCGAATTCTTTACTACTGTCTGCAGCACCTCCCAAACTGTTGGCTCGTTCATCTAAACGTCCAACTAAATCTTCCCATTTCGAGTTAACATCTTTTAATTTTTTATCAACTGCAACAGCATCTGGACTATCAATATCTAAATGATCGAGAACGTCGTGACCAATTTCTTGGAAATGCTTTAATTGTGGTTGCTGAGTTCTAAATTCTTCACGTAATACTTGGACCTGTTGAACTTGACTTTGAACCATACGTGGATCAGATGATATAGGGCCAAGTACTGTTAACATGCGTTCTTTGCTGTCCAGCCAGTTTTTCAAATTATTGTGTGTGTCCAAGAAATCGCGCAATTTTTCTGAAAAGTTGATACGATTTTTGCAGATATCACTTAATTGCTTCCACTTCTCTACAATGTTATCATTTTCAATGCGCAATTGTTCAGCACCAGGAACATCAGACTTGCGGCGTAAAATGTCCTTAATCTGCGTCTTTGTCGTGTCCAATAAACTTTGTTTTTCATACATGTCTTCAAGAATTTTGCGAGCTTGTTTGATACAACGTTCAGCTTCATCCTTATTAGATACTGATTCTTTAGGCAGTTGACGTTGAATGCGATCCAAAAAGGCCGAAAGGTTTTTAAGATTCTCATATTGTTTTTTAACTTCTTCACTCATATTGTCCAATTCATTTTGGCGATCATTTATGCGTACTCCCACAAGTCCGTAACGGTTATTAATTTCACTTAATTGTTGTTGTACCGGAGAGAGTTCGGATAGTTGGAAGCCGTCCTGAGAGGATCTGCGGCTACCAAATCCACTGGAACCAGTTGATAGTGGCGACAGAATACCTCCCTTTGTTGGGCTAGGACTACGAGCATCTCCGGACATGCGACGCAAGGGACTGACACGCTTAATAGGACTAAAGGTTGACCGTTTGCGACCAGGGCTCTCAGGACGAATCAATGCATCGTACTGAGCACCAATATCATTTATTTTGTCTATAGTAGAGGCGTAATCACGGTAATCTTTGTTAATAGGTTTTAACTCATCATGTTGTTGGCGAATTTTATCTAAATCAACAGCTACAGGACTCAAACCACTAATACGTGTCTCCATACTGGCCAACCAAGAAAGTACTTGGTCCTTAAGTCCTTCATATGCTACCTGATGTTCAGCTTTTTGTTTTGATAATTTAGCCTTTTCTTCGATGGTAACGTTTATGTTACGCCATTGAGATTCAAGTGCCTTAATTCGATCGCGCAAAGCGCTAGTGTCTGTTACATCACGAATACTTATTAAATCTTTGCCATTACGAACACAATCTTCGAAAGATGGTGTTAAATCTTCTTTACGATTTAAGAGTTCCTGCATGCGACGTGCTAATTCTTCAGCAGAAAGTAGACTGGTATCACGGCCATCAAGGGCGTCTTGTAAAGTACCAATTTCATGTTCAATATTAGTAATTTCATCTAAATATTGACACAAGCGGTTGTAAACATCATCGAGGAAGTCTCCACGTTTAACGACCTTGTCGTAAAGCTTTTCAAATTTAGAGGTAACGTCATTGAGATTTGTTTCAACTTTTTTAGCAATGCGAGCATTGGAAGCTGTATTCATTAAATGTTTAGCGGAAGATTGGACGCTGTCAATACTAACTTGGTGCGATTGCATATCGGCCATGAGTGCTTTGTGCTCCCGAATTTGCTCCTGTAAGCGTTCTTTAATCAACGATGCAGGACGTAACTGAAGTTTGTATTTATCCTCTGCTTGATTAACCCAACTGCCTAAGTTATCGAGGGCTTCTTGAACTCCTTGAGATTGTACCAATGTTTTATCTAACAGTTTGCAATGGTCACCCAAAGTATCAAGAAGGCTTTGATACTTGTCTTTAAGTTCAGCAATAGGAATTTCCAATTGGTTGATTTCCATTGGGCTAAGTTGACCACCTAAAGTGTGCAATAAGCTATCCAAAGCTTGCTGAGCATTGTCAACTAAACGGCCGTTCGACAATAAATCATTGTGCAAGGCCTTAGCTTCATTCATTTGCTCCTGCACTGATTTAGGATCTCCAGCTATAGGCTCAGCAATTATACGTGAAACACGTGGCTGAGTACTTCTCAACCACTCGCTTGCTTTACTTAAAGCATCTTGATATTCACGCTGTCTTCCACCTAGACCGGAAATACGATCTTGAAGGGCATTAACTCGATTCATTAGATCCTTATATTGAGCCGATACCAATGAGACTTCTTGGCGTATAGGGCTTTCGGCACTCGACAATGGCTCCACATGGGGCAATCGTTCAGGTAGTGATGTTCTAAAATCATTTAAAATGGCTAAGAACTCTTTACTCTCATCGACAAATTTCTGAGCTGCCATTGTGATGAAACGCAGATCTGCTTGGTGACTAATAACATCACTCACAAATTCACGCACGGATTCAGCTTGAGATGACAATCGGGTAAGGTCTGATAAGGAACGTTCTTTGTCCTCTAATGTACGGCGTGCTGACTGCAACCAATCAGAGAATATATCTAATTCACTGCGTAGTTTATTTAGTTCATCACGTCCAGCTTCAAGACGACGTAACAACCGAACTGTGCGATCATTAACACGATCAACTCGTGTACGTAACTCACGTCCAGCATTTTCTAAAGTTGTGACTTCAGGTGCCGACAAAACATCTCCACCAGTCAAAACAATTTGACGAATTTGATCCAGGCATGTGGCTACTGGACGTTGTTGCGTTTCAATTTCATCCTTGATTTGCTAAAATAAAAAAATATGAAAAATGTTAATAAAAAAATATATGTAAAATAAAATAGTAATAGTACCTTAAGAGCGTTAATTTGGTTGCGCAGTTCATCAATATTTTCTCTTGGTCCTCCTACGGTTGCAATCTTATGCTCGACGCTATTAACCCATTTGAGCAGTTCATTAACATTTTCTTCGCACATATTGAATTTCTCAAACACTGCTTGCTGTTTCATTAACATTAACAGAAAAGACAAAAAAAAAAAAATTAAAGATATTTTATTTAACTATAATATCTAATTATTTTGCTAATTGTTTGTATAAAAAATAAATTGTGATA
Organism: Stomorhina lunata; assembly: GCA_933228675.1. NCBI lineage: Eukaryota > Metazoa > Arthropoda > Insecta > Diptera > Rhiniidae > Stomorhina > Stomorhina lunata. Next base: position 78,410,281 of record OW121744.1, read on the forward strand.
TATTTTTTGGAAATTGTGTGGGGAGGACATAGCAGAAAGAATCGGTTATCCTCCCATTAAGCCTAGAAATACAAACTGTTTAAAATTTTCAGATTATATTTTAAACACAAAATATATATTTAAAAATGTTTGAAAAAAGCAAAGAAGCTTAGCTGTAACGAAAGATTCGCCCAAAACTATATAATTTTATATAATAAATAAGCTTAGCGCAGGAAATTGTAAATTCAACAATATACCAGATATAGTGTCTTTAGAACTTTGTCTTAAGAATATTGAAGCAGGTACAAATACATACACAGAACATTACATAAAAGCATTAGATCAAACTACTTAAAATTAATTAGAGTTAGGTATATGTAGCTTATCTAACTACACATACAAATTATGGGTAATTAATATATTTTGTAAGGAACTAACTACAGTTACACAACTACGGTTAAAATACCAGACTACCAAAAATTACAAAATAATTAAAAATATATTTTTTACGTTCACGTTAGAAAAGCTTAGTTAAAATTTGTTAGGAAAATAAAATTAAAAAAAAATGTTTTATATGGAGATACATAAATAAACTGGAATAAAACCTGAAAAGGTAGAAAATTTAAATGAATGAAATTAAAAAAGAAAGATATAAAACAAAACAAACTTAAGACTAATTTACCTTTTCCAACCAAATATAAACTTAAAGATTTCTATATATCAATTAAAACCCAGTAGTGGAAATAAAAAGTTGAAATGGGATACTAACCCTACCCTATTAACCTGATACATTTACTGTATAGAATTGAATATGATTCAATAACGATAGAACCGAATTACAAAATAATTTTGAACTACATATCGTATGTATATGTGTATAAATATTGGCATCTGAACATATTGGGAAATATCGTCTCTATCATTATTTAACTAACATTCTTTTTCAATTAATAGATGAATATTTATTATGTAGGATATTTTAATATAATAAATAAATAGTATATAAAATATACACGGTAGCTCATCAGATTATGGTTTAGATTTAAAAAGTTTATAATTAAGTATAAAAAGTTAAGATAATTTTTTAAATCAGAGTTTTCAGTAATAAAAAAATTATGTTTTAAGGTTATAGGTTATCCAAGAAAACTAAATGACAATTTTGAATTTTATAGAATTTAGGTTATTTTATTAAATAAAGGTTTAATAAAAATGCATATTTAAATCGTTTGTTAAATTTGATTTGACTCTAGATTTTTGTTGGATTTTCCAAACAAAATCAGCTGATCCTTACTGAAAGATCATTTATTTGCATATCTAAAAAGTTTTGACTGCATCCAATTATTTAAACATTATTAGGAAATTAAAGATCATTGCAACATTAATTTTAAAAGTTATCTATGTGAATATTTAAAATTTATAACCTCCTTAAGAATATTTTTGTAAATGTAATGTAAACGATTATGTAGAAAACAGTAAAACTAATCTGATGAGCAACAGTGTACGTTTCTTATGACAAGCATAAATTCAAAATAAAAAATAAAATAAGAGACATTTTAGAGAACTGTTTCATAGTATTTAAGGTATTTGAATTTTTGGTTTTGCCGACGACACTCTTGTTGGAAAATGTATGATACGCGCAGCATCCAAGGCACATGAAATTTGAATTGTGATCGTATAATGTAGAAATGTAATAATGTGAAGATTTGATTCTGATGTATGATGGATGTGGTTTGAATTGTATGTACGCACGATGATATTGAAATTGTGATACTTTTTAGATTCGTGTGACCTGATAAGATCTTGTTTGAAAAAGAAACAGTAAAAATTTAAATGACATCTTTTGTACGTAAAACACCATGCTCTGTAAGTGTAAGTGTAGAAGTAAAGAATATATTCAGAGTATCAATTTGATTTTGGCCCATTTTTAGAATTTAAAAAGCTCATAATTTCTGAATTAATTCTTTAATTGAAGGGGGGAGACAAAAAAGTAGATTAAAGTATTTTGATTTACAGTAGAAAAGTGTATGTAAAAGAATTTTGAGCAATTATAGGAAATGCCAATAGATAAAAAAAAAACGAAAGTTCTAATCATGCCAAAAAGTAATCATATTGTATGCAAGCAAATTTAAAGGGAAAGAAAATATAATCTTAATAAAGTAGTAGTTTAAAGTAAACAATAAATACAATAATAGTAAAAAAAACATAGCGAAAATAGAAAATAAAAGATAGTAGTTGAAGCTTTTTGAGCATGGTGAGCTTATGTTTCAGCTGAGACAATAAGAAGATATATGCATTTTATTGACGTGTACTTTTATTAATAAATTGCTCAGCATTTGACTTACCCTTTGTTCTGCTGGCAATAAAAGGCCCTTTTCGGCGGCCTTAACGAGATCCATATTGTTTTTACTGTCTGATGGATCCTTAATGCGTCCCTCAGTAGGGTCAATTAAACCGGATTGAATGGCTGATGTAAGCGGTACAATTTCGCCCGTAGATGGATTTCTGACCACTGTTGAGGAAGGATCAATTAAACCGGTGGTTATTGTTTCGGCGAGTGTGAACTTTTTACGTTTTATGATATCAGGGTTCATTTGGAATGGATCTACAAAGAAGCCATTTGTAGGATTGTAAAGATTAAAGGAAATGGCTTCGAGTAAGCCAAATGAACGTTTAGGCGTTACAATCAAACCGTTCTCGTATGCTTCATTAAGTGTACACAATTTCGATGTTTTTGTATTTAAAACATTCGCCTTGTTGGCGTCTAGTAATCCCTTACGGAATGCTTCTGGTAAACGTACCAATTTGGACTTGGCCAAGTCCTTGATTAAAGCAGAGTCTGGATCAATTATGCCCATGGTAGTGGCGTCTTTGAGTGAATATGTTTTCAATTCCGGTTCTAATGGCTCACTGCTGTGGTGGCTTTCAGGTGCAGCATGTTGCAGATGATCTTGATCAGGATATTTCAGTACACCTGTTTGGAGGTCCAGTATTTTGGATTCCGCGGCATAATCGAACGTTATAGGTTCTCTTACATAAACTACTTGAGTTTGGTCAAATGCGAAGAATAAGGCTTTTGGATCAACTAAAGTTCGCTTGCTTAAATCGAGTGTACCATTTTGTTGTGCAACTTCAAATGGCACAAATTTAAATGTTTCAAAATCACGCACCAAAGCTGTCTTTGGATCAATTATGTTATATTTAATAGCTTCTTCTAATGACATTTCTCTAGGCTTACTTATAACAACACTAACTGGTGTCTGAGTCAATAGTTCAACGCTTTCTGGATGTTTTACAACTTCAGTTCGCTCTGTCAATGGTTTTGTAACAGTAACTAAAATACCCCGTGATAAAGCAACATCGTAATTATATGCAGATTTTGTTTTCGGGTCGAATACGCGCCCTTTAGTTACGTCAATATCCCCATTTTCAATTGCATCGATTAAAGGTACTTCTTTACCAGTCACGTGGTTTTTGAATACAGTCGTGGCTGGGTCTATAAAACCATTTTGTATTGCCTCTACTAAATCGCAAAATTCACCCGTAGTGGGATCACAAAACTTTCCTGTCTCTGGCCTAAACAATTGCATACGCATTATCAATTCTAAGCATAAAAGTCTTCGGTTTGATACTATCAGACCCCTTGAACGGGCCTCCTGAAGATCTATTTGTTCAGAATCACCTAAATTATAGTGACCATTTGTGTCATCTATCAATTGTTCCTTTATAGCTTGAGCGAGTCTTACATATTTCCCGCTTTTTTGGTTTTTCACTAAACTGGATGAAAGACTAACAATATCTTCAACACAAGCTTCATTCAAATTGAGCTTTCTACCAGTAACTGGGTGGATTACTTTTCTTGTTGCCCTGTCATAGAATCCCATTGCCAACAACTCATACAAGCCAAAGCTGGCATTCTCTATATCTACAATAAGACCTAAACTTAGAGCTTCGTTCAATGACACGAAGGTATTACTGCCGGGTTCACGGAAAACTCCTTCCCTTCTATTGATAATTCCCATGCGACAAGTTTCAGTCAAGTTATGCATTTGTTCTTGCATGTCATCAAAGTAGCAGGGCAATTGAGGATTTATAACGAAGCTTCGTATACTCTCGAGCAAAGTAATTTTGCGTCCACTCTTGGGATCGGTAAGTTTTCCAGTTTTTTCATCAAAGAGGCCTTGATGTAGGGCCCTCTGTAAGCTTAAGGGAGCTTTAGTATCAGCAAGAATACCAACGTCAAAAGCATGTTTAATTGTTATCTTTTGGTTGTTGTAAACAAGTTTAGCATTACTTCCATCAATAACTCCGGATTCTGTTGCATGAGCTAAATTTAGTTGTTTGTATAGTCCTGTATTAAAGTCTCGTATTTGGACACTCTCGTCATCAAGAAGATTAGTTTCGACAGCCTCAGCGAAAGAGAGTTTAAGGCCTGTCTTAGGATCCATGAAGCTACCATCGGCCTCGTCATAAACATTTTTAATGACCGCCTCGATTAGACGCAAAGGTTTCTTTGCTTCGAGAAGCACACCTCTGTCGAAAGCTTCTTTAAAATCGATGGGTTTGTCTTCGTTGTCCCTTACCGTACCGCGGTGACTATCAACAATGCCAACCTGTGCAGCTTTTTCAAATGGTAATACTTCACCTGCTACACTCACAATGGTCGAATCTGGATCTAATATTCCTCTACGAATAGCACGTTCAGTTGAGAGTTTTTCACGGGTTATCGTGTTACTGAATTCTCCAGTTTTTGGATCATACAGGCCACGGTATACTGCGTCTGGTAAACTTCGTTTACGTTTTGGTGGAATTAAAATGCGATTTTCTAGAGCTTCATCTAATGACAATTTCGTGCCTGCAAATGGATTAATAACAAATCCGCCTATGGGATCTATATACCCCTTAGCAATTGCCTCAGTAAGTGAAACAACAGCTTCTGTTTTAGGATCTAAAAGAACTAATTCTTCGGAATTTATTAGTTTTAGAGAAATTGCAGCTTTAAGATCTACTCTCTTATCGTCAATAGTAAATTTGGCGGAATCTGGGTTGTAAAGTCCCCTTAGAAGGCAATCGACTAATGAAAGTGGTTTCTTTGTGCTAATCAAATATCCCTTAACAAAGGCTTCATCTAATTTGATATTGGGGCTGCTTAAGCAACCTCTAACAGTGTCAAGTAGACCTTCCTTAGCAGCCTGTTTTCCAGGAACAATCACATGTTTGTCATCGTCTTTAATTAAACAAGAATCTAGTTCTACAAAACCATGTTCAATGGCTTGCTGTAGCAAAATTTCTTCACCTGTAGAAGGATTTAAAATTTTACCTGTTTTTGGGGAATAGTACTCTCTTTGCAAAACCTCTGTTAAACTCCATTTAACACTATCTGTTTTAACTAACTTCTTTTCGACACCAACATCAAATGGAACCAATGTGTTTGTTTTGGTATCTTTTATTTTGCCAGATTTTGCTACAACTAAATCATCCTCAATAGCACAATCAAGTTTAATTTCTTTTTGAGAAATGGAATCTACAATTAGGGAAATTTTCGGGTCGACCAAACCTATTTCTATTGACTTTTGGACATCGACTTGAACGTCGGACTCTGAGTCATATAGTTTACCAGTTTCTGGGTCATAAAGGCCTTTACGAACAGCTGCTTCTAAAGAGATTGGTTTGCGTGCACCTGGCACTAAAAATCCTAGTTTAAATGCATCTTCCATTGGGATCTCCTTAAGGGTTTGAATGTCTATAACAGTACCGGCCTGCATATCAACAACTCCCAACTCAATTGCCATACGCAGTGGAATAACTTCACCACTTACTGGGTCACGTACTGATATTGATTGGATATCAAGTAATCCATTATTAATGGCATCTACAATCGAACAAACTCGACCATTGTCAAGTATTACCTTTCCGGTGTCAGGGTCGATTACATTTTCAATAGCTGCTGGTTTTTCTTTTTCTGGTTTGGCACGGATGATCCAATTGCGTGCTACACATTCGAAGAACGGTATTTTCTTACCTGTTTTTGGATCGACCATATGTCCGGTATGTCTATCAAGTAAAGGACGTTCGAGAGCATCTGTCAAGGTTTCATATTTACCTGTACTAAAGTTCTTAACAAGTATTGTTTCTGGATTAAACACATTCATTTCGAAAACTAACGTGTGGAATGATATTTTTAACCCTGTGGAGGGATCAATGAAGTACTGATTGTCTGGGTCATAAATGTTCAATTCACTTAAATGTTCCGGAGTAAGTTCGTCGTCTACATCAACTAGATAAGTTAAAGGTTGTAAAACCACTAATTTTTCATCTAAAATTTGAACTTCGTCTAAAGGACTAAGCTGTTCTTCTTTTAATAATTCGGAAACACTTTGATCTTGCTTTTGACCATCAACTACAACCCTACACTCATCTGGAGATATAAGGTTTTGGGAAATAGCATCACCTAGAGCTAGTGTTTGCGGTGGTGCAACATTTCTATGAGGAACATTTTCTTGTAACACATCAACGGTAGATTCCGTTTTAATAGGTTGGGAATTTTGTAGTTTATTTATGGTTGATGTAGTAGTAGTAACTGTAGTTGTTGTTGTTGTCGATTTTGATGTAGAAATATTAAGGACGGGTTCTAATTTGTCATCTTTTTTAAGAGCGTCAACAATAGCTTTTCCAGCTAATACAGGAGCACCTACAATTGCCATAGCACCAAACTTCGCGGCATCTTTTACATTTTGCAAAATATTACTATCTTGTTTTGGAATATCTTTTTCATTTTGTATAAAATCAACTATGTCTTGATGCTTTGGTTCTTTCAATATTGTTACAGTTTTGCTTTCTCCAACTAATTCTGCTGGAGTGCTAGATCCTTGATTTGTAATTGATGATTTTCTTCTCTGTGCCGGAATTGGCTTTTCGGAAGAAATTGTATTATCAGTAAGAATGTGACTAGATTCTGTCAAAGATTCTTCATTTTTGACGTTTTGGTCATTAACTGATATATTGATATTGATCGTGTCCAATTTTTCCATGTCCTTGGGTTCTTTCAATTCAGAATAAATGGGTTCTTCATTTATTTCTTTTGGCATCACATTCTTAGTATCTTCTGATGGTGAAGTATTATCAACTGTTTCTACTTTTTGCGCTTCAAATTTGGTATCAAATGGCGCCAACAAAGCATCAAATGGCTTATTGGTACTAGTCATTTCATGTTTTATAAAATCGGTTACAACACTATGTGTTTCCTGCACAGAGCCCTCTGCGAATATTTGATTTTGATATTTACCTGCTTTAGGATCTTCTTTTTCTTGAACATATTTTGGATCTGAAACACTTTCATCAAATACTGCTTTGGCTACAATCTCTTCCTTAACTGGTTGTGGAATAGAGACTTGTGTAATTTCAACTTCAGTCTGTTTCCCTATAATTACATCTGGTAATTTCTTATGTTCCATTGTTTTTCCTTCAATATGCTTTATTGAGCCGGTAGATTCAGTTTCAATAACATTTTGTGGTTTTATTTCGGGTTCTTGCTTTGATTGTTTTTCAGGAATATTAGTTTTATCTAAAACTTCGACTATTTCATTTATTGGATCAGTATTTATTACTGTTGATTCTGTAGTTATTACTAAGGATGTAATATCTTTTTGTGGCATACTTTCAACAGTATTAGAGGGCATTTGTACAGTTGGCTGTTGAGGTTCTTGCTCATTCTTAATGAAGTTGGCTGTTGTTGAATTTATAAAATTCTCAGTATCTTTAAGAAGATTATCAACCAAATTACTTTTTTGTGGTTCGATAGGTTTTTGCACTTCTTCTACTACACTTCCAATACCTTTTTCTGATTGAGTCGTAACTGTAGTAATAGTAGTGGTTGTAATAGTTTTGGTTGACGTTGATCCGGATTCTATTTGATGATCTACATTTATTGTTTGTTTACTTTCTGGGATTTGAGGTTGAGGGCTAGGTGATATTAAATCATCATTTGCTTGTTGTTCTTTAGTAGATTTGACAATATTTGAAGTTGTTGTGGATAATGACGGTTCTTCTATTTGTGTTTGTTCTGAACCTTTGGTGGTTGTAGTCTTTACTAATTGTTTAATTCCACTTACAATAGCACCGCCTGCTAAAACAGGAGCAGCCACTATACCCAAAGCTCCAATTTTTGCTGCTTCTTTAACTGTATGTAGTGTTGAAGATGCAGTATTCTGATTGTGTTGTTGTAATGTTTCAACAGTTTTAGTTTCTGTCGTTGTTATAACTGGGTAAGTTTTTGTTATCAATTTTTCATTTGTACTTTCTATGGTTGTTGCTTTAGGCTTGTCCTCAGCAATGGATTTGATACCAACATCTTGCATATTGTCTTTGTTTTCTGTCACAGAACGTGTTTGCTCAGAAATTTCTTGCTCCCTTAAAATACCAATTGCTTTGGCTTCTTCAATTGAACATACTTCGCCCGTTTTTACATTCTGTACTTCATTATTTGATATTAAAATGTAGCCTTGGATTAATTCAATGGTTTTTGTAGTTACAGTGTGAACAGCCGTTATGGTTTCCATAACTTCTGTTCTAGCGAGTGGTTTTTGTGTTATAACAAAGTCTGATATGTGTTTTACGACCAACTGACCGTTTTCCAAAGCCCGGCGAATAGAAGAGCATTCATTATCTTTAGGATGCTTAAATGTTTGATCAATAACGTTTATAAGACCTTGTTCTACAGCATTGTGTACTTCTACCGCATCGGTCTTTGGTGGGTAGGGAATAGACATAACAAAGGATTCATCTATAGCCCTCTTTAGTGGAATATCGATTTTATTTTCGGGATGAATAATAGTTACATTATGTGGATTTAATAGACCTCTTTCAACGACAACTGGGAATGTCATGCCTACGGGAGGTATGGATACAACTGATTGTTGTTTATCATATTTTCCATCAAATATATCAGCAGACAAAGCTTGCCCAAAATTCAAAATCTGTCTGTCCACATTAAAGGTGCACTTGTCTTGATCAATGACGCTCTTTTCAATTGCTTCTTCAATTGTACATACGAATGGTCGTTTAAGTCTCGAATAAGGATCTAAGACCTCACATATAATAGCTTCTCTTATATTTAAGCCATAACCACTTTCTGGATGTACAATGGTTTGTGTATTCGTGTCTATCAGACCTTGTTCCATTAGTTTAGGGATTGAAAGCGATTTTGCTAGTGGTATTAAAATATGGTTGGTTTCTTCAGAGTCGATAATATTTTGCTTTACGGCTTCCGATATGTTTAATATACGATTACGCTGTGGGTCAACAATTTTCCCACTATTTCCATTGATTAAACCTTTTTCTATAGCTTCAGAAATTGTAATTACTTGATTGTTTTCATCCGTAAAGTTGCGTTTATCTTCTAAGATTTCCTTTGTTTTATCATCAATTATACCCTTTTTGAAGGCATCGGATGGTTTTAAAATCATTTTTCGCATTTTTTGCAGTACCACTACCTTTTCTTCGCATGTGTCGCTTTCGAAAGACTTTGTTTTGCATAGCTGATCTCTTGAGACTATGCCGCGTTCATAAGCTACTTCAACAGGAATTTGTTCTCCGGTACGTGGGTCCGTTACAAAGCGTATTGTACGCAAGGCACCTTCGGCTGCAACAAGAGGAGCACCAGTAACAACAACAAGCCCTTTTTGAATTGCTGTCAAAATATCAACGGGATAACCTTCTTCAGTCATAATTGTTGAATTTTGAGGATCATAGATTTTACTGGTAATTGCGTCATTTACAGAAATTAGCATTTTACTTTTAGGATCTACGATTTTAATAAGATTATCATCTATTAAACCGTGTCGAGCTGCATCAAAAACGTTTTCGGTTTGTCCGTTATGTGTAAATATAACTAATGCTGTAGATGGATCATATATAGCACCAGGTGCAATTTGTAGTGGTTCGGGAGAAGTTAACTCGCGCTGTAACGTCAGAACTTCAACAAATTTTGGAGATTCTGATGAAAGTTGAGTAGATATTTCAACAATTTCAGGTAAGTTGTTTATTTTACTGATACGCAAAATGCACTGTTCCCTAGCAGATGGTTTTGCCATAGGCACAGGCTCAAGAATTATCTTGTTGTCATTAATGGCTGAACGCATTGTTTGGACCTCATTGTTTTTGTTTGTGTAGTTACCAAATGAATCTAAAATATCTTTTTCGAATGCATTGCGGACTGATACTTTTTCATTTGTCCCGGGATCTATTACTGACACGGACAAGCTATTGATAATGTATTTAGTAATACACTCTTCAAAGCTGATAACTCTTTCGGTACTTCTTACAAGGTAAACACCTGTGTCCGGATCGAAAAGACGTTGTTCAATGGCGTCTTTTAAAGGCCAGCCTCCCGGAGGCAATTCTATAATTTGTCTTTCATGTACGTTGTTTTCTACATAAGTTGTCTTTTCACTTTGTATAAAATCTGTATTAATCTTTCCAGTTTTTAGTACTTCTTGTGCTATTGGAATCTCAACAGATTTCTCGATAAATTTCTGCGTATTCATTTTTATTGGCTCTTCCGGAACAATTTGTTTAGTAACAATGGTTATTGTAGATTTAGTTTTCTTACGATTTGTTGGTTCAGGCACGGGATCATTACCATCTGGCTGTAAAAGACCATAGCTAAGAGCTTGTTGAACCGAATATATTTTACCTGTTTTAGGATCTTTGAAAAGCTGTCTTTCCTCATCTATGAAACCTTGACGCACAGCTTCAGTAAAAGTTAGTACTACATGTGTTTCCAATGGTTCTTGTGAACCTGATCGAATTGTCACATAACGGTTAATTGTCCTTGTTACAGTTTCAGTTGTCAACGTTATATTCAAGAGACTACTTAAAAGTAATGCGCCTTCAGGCGTTATAGATTTACGTTCGATAGCTAAATCAAGAGGCACAGTTTCTCCAGTCTTTGGGTCTAACAAATAACCAGTCTTGGGATCAATTAAATTATGATAACACAAATCAAAAACATTTAACTCTTTGCCACTGGCATTGTGGACTCCTATACCCTTATTAAACATTTCATAAACTTCGGATCGTATAAGACCGTCATTCATTGCAATTTCTAAAGGCACTTGTGAATCACGACTAGTTTCTAAAGCAAAACCTGTACTTTTTCTACGTAAAATACCACGTGATGAGGCAACATTAAAACTAACAAAGTCACTGCTCACCATATCTTTAAAACCATCAATATCAAATATCGATTTTTGGGATACACTGCTTATTAAACCGCGTTCTACAGCCTCTGGTATTGAAACTACTTCAGCAGTCATAAAATCCCTATATTTCGATTCGGCCGGCAAGACAATTCCGTCAGCAATTGCCTCTTGAAGTGTGATCAATTCGCCCTTGCGTTTTGTCACACACTTCAAGTTGTTGCCATCTACAACACCTGATTCTATGGCTTGCAATATACTTAACTTTTCACGTCTCATAGGACTTGTAATTTTCGATTGTTTGTCCATTAAATTCAAGTCACAAATGTCTTTAAGCGTGTACGGTTTGACAATAAGTTGACGATTCTTAGCCTCGACAAATGTCAGTTTTTCTTTAGTTACTTCATTCAAGTAACGACCGGTTTTAGGATTTAAAATACCCGATTTAAGAGCTTCGTTTAGTGTGATCTTGTTGTCGTTCTTTGCATCAACCACTTCACGGACATTCGGATCAATCAGCTGGTTGGCAATGGCCGAGTCAAGTCTGAATTTGTCACCCGAATTACGATCTGCTATCCATCCAGCCGTATCCACCAAACCATGACCTATTGCGTCACTAAGGCACAAGGCATTCGATTTGATCGTCACCGATTCATGTCTTATTAGATATCCACGTTCGTATGCTTCAGCCAACGTTATCGTTTTTCCCGATTTTACACGATACAGACCGGTCTTGGTATCAACATTTCCAGCAGTAATGGCATCGGCAATGTTTTTGGGATTTTCTGCTTCTGTAGATTCTTCAATTGTTACCTTAATACGTTTCTCGGCCGTTTCATAACCCGATTCGGCTTCACTAATCTCACGTTGTATAACTTCCAACAGCGAAAGTTCGCGTCCGCTAGCATCTCTACCAGCACCCGGCTGCAGTAGTTGATGCGCCAATTTAGCATCAATTAATCCCTGTTTGACTGCTTCTTCCAACGAAATACGCTTATCGTCACCTACAATCATTTCTCCGGTACGTACATCCAGTATACGCATTTGTATAGCTTCGCCAATAGTCAAAACTCGACCAGTCCGGGGATCTCTAATGCCAGTAATATCCAGCAAATGCTTTGCATTCCCACCGAATTCTGTGGAAACATTTTCGTTTCTTGTCTGAACTCGTTTCAGACTGTGAATTTCGTTGAATTGGATTTGAGACGGCTTCGTAGTCGTCGGAACGTCCGACCCATTTGTAGTGGTTGTGGTGTGTACATAGTCGCTAGCATCGTAAACACTCTTTGTAGTTTTTGTTGTGCTAAACCTATAAATAAACAAATGAATTGAAAGTAAGTCAGTCCACAAAATAATTTAAAAAATTAGGGTAAATAATATGAGTGTTCCTTTACTTTAACGAAACAATCTAAACTTAGTTGTTAGAAACTACTCAAAAAACAACAATTTGTATTGAAAATTTTATACGGGAACACTTTTGGGTAAGTTTGGGTTGATTCGTTTAAGTAAAAGAATACACATAATAGTTAAAATATGTACAATATGTTTATAAATTAAGTATAGATTTGTTATATCACTTACTGTGTTGTGCTATATGTTGTGGTAAATTGATCTTCATCGCGTGCAACGTTACCTTCGCCAGTTGGTACGTTGTTTGCGCCAAAATCTACGCGGAAAGTTTTGAGTGGTTTTTGCAAACTTTCAGCATATTGCTAAACATAATAAAAATAAACAAAAACAAAGAAATAAATAATTTATTTAATATAATCGTAGTGCAATCTTCAAGTTTTAAATCATTTGTAGACTTTACAAAATATTTACCTGAAATTCAAATGCAAAATTATATTCATTTTCTTCTGCCATTTGAGCAGAAAACGTTTTTATTCAAAAATTTATTTTATTATTATTATAAATTTTTGTGCTTTTCTAGGAACTTTGTTTGTTTTTGCTTCAATTGATTATTTAACATAATAGTTTTGAGCCTTCAAAATTATTTCTATCCTTAATTGATCTGAATGAATTTATTTTTCATTCATATTTTTTCTACAAAATTATGATTTTTAATAAATAAAGTGTACTAAAAGTACTAAAAATAAATTGTATTTTAAAATAATTGGTATTTTTTTTAAATTATTGGCAATATTTTTTTTTTATTTTGCGTGTGTGTGTGTTTGAGAATTTAAAAACAACCTGGCTTTGCCCTGTGTTTCTAGCGATTCATGTTTTCACATAATAGCTCATTCACATTAAGCTCGAAAACTCATTCAAGTAGTTTTCGGCTTAAAACAATATTGAAAACTTAAGTTTTCACATACAAAATTAAAACTCCTTGAGTGTGAGTTTTCTACGAAAACTTATTTGAAAACGTTTAAATACCGATGCAACACTGAGCTAATGCCTTTTATTACAACCCTGGTGGAGAAAAAATAGAAAAATAAAAAAAAAGAAAAACTAAAAAAAACAAACATTTCCTTTAAAAAATACGACTTCAATTGTAATAAAAAATTGTATTATTTCAATAAAATAATAAATAATTAAGTGTTTGGTGTTCGATTTTTTTAAGGTAAATCGCAAATGAAAAATTATTTGCTTTCGAAAACTTATTAAAAGTCAAATTCTTAAAATGTGAACGGTAGAGTTTTCGATAGTGTTTTCATTACCCAAAACTCATAACAATTCATAATGTGAATGGACTATAAGATTAATGTTATCTACTTCCAAGCCGATTCAGGTAAAAACAAGTTTTAATTATTCCATTTTTAAAAGTTCAGAGGATACTTGAATATACACTAGAACGGTCCGCGTTGTTGAATTCAATTGAAAATTTCTCATTTCCAATTGGGATTTTCTCAATTTCAATTTACAAATTCTCATTTTCAATTGAAAAATTCTCAATTTCAATTGAAAATTTCTCAATTTAAATTGAAAATTTCTCATTTTCAACTGAAAATTCTCAATTTCAATTTAATATTTCTCAATTTCAATTGAAAAGTCTCAATTTCAATTGAAAATTTCTCAATTTCAATTGAAAATTTTCTATTCCAATTGAATATTTCTCAATTTCAATTGAAAATTCTCAATTTCAATTGAAAATTTCTCAATTTAATTTGAAAATTTCTCAATTACAATTGAAATTGTACTCGATTCGATTAGGGTGGGTACGAATCGAATTTTAAAAATTATGACTAGAAATTGGCGTATTAGTAAAAAACTATCAAAGAGAGAAATGTAGCCCTTATAGAGCCGTGAATAATGATATATAAAGTTATGATCCGACTAAAGATGACGAGACAGTTAACAGTATTTGTAGGCGTGGTAAGAAAATAAAAAATATTTTTTTTTAGAATTATTTTTACATTATCTTTAATCCTAGGGGGTGACTGACTCAACGTTTTTTCGAACCACTCTAATATACACGTTACTTTAAGTATTGGGAACAAAGTTCTCCCATTTCTGTAAGTTGAACCACCATAGACAAAACAAATAACAAGGTGCTACAAATGAGCAACTTTTGTAAAAACTTGTAAAGCGACCTAGTGGGAGTTAGGCCTATAACTAAAACCATTTTCAAAAAACCTATTTTTTTATTTGCTGTTGAAAACTAGTGTAATAGAGTGTAATTATATTAAATCTTCAAACAATTATAACAAATTAAAGTGGTCCTGCTTTTTTAAACCAAATTCGTTAGAAGTGTAGGCTTTACTTGGTTTACTGACCTTTAATTCTTCGGGAGATTTACAATAATAAATTCATTTTTCTTCTAAGGGGGTTGCAACTCCCCCCTTATTCGAATCAGCTTATTAAACAATTTATAAAAAATTTCGAAGTTCTGAAAATGGAAAAAAGTTCCCCTGAAAAGACTTCGTTATATTTTACAAAAAGTACATACTACCATTGACCAAAAAGTTGGTTTCAGAAATTTTGAAGATAAAACTTTGGTACACGATATACAAAATACAAAAAGACGTTTAGGTGCGTTTGTGACGCACAATACAATGTATATAGGTATAGATTTAGCTTGTCGTATTTTAGGCGTGTACATATTGTTTTCGAAAATTTCCAAGGGGTAAACATTAAAATGCAAAACTGAAGACACATTTACAAAAATTGATATGGCTAATCAAGTATTTACTTTATTGTCTTTATCATGTGTGATTATAATTTTGTCATAATGGTTTCAAAGTTAAATATGAAGTTTTTCATGTGGGTCCTTGTCTTCCTGAACTCAACCATACTATATCCTAAATAATGAACTTATATTTATCAATTATTAAAATTTTAAGTTTTTAGATAATAAAACTAAAAATTATTTAATACAACTTTATAAAGTTTCAACTAACTTTAAAATTGTCACTATGAACTAAGAGTTTAACACATTAACTTTTTGAAAACAGTTTTATTCAGATTCCCATGGATAACAAACATCAACATATACCCAATATGTCCTTTCCACCTATCGTAGTGAAGGGTATAACTACTAATTTCAAACAGTTTTGAAACAAATGACGCATTGCATGAAATGTTTTAAAGTTAAATGTAACACAAAGGAAAAAGATAATAATAACCAGGGCAAGTTTTCTTTAAAGAAATCGTTTTACGAAAACTTTCCTTATATTGATAATGGATTCTTAAACATCATTTTACAAAATTTCAACAAACGTAATTTCTTGACAAATTTTTGCTTAACAAAAATTTAATTACACATATTTGGTTTTGTGTTCACATAAACTTGCCCTAACAATCGGAAATTTCTATTATTGTATATATTGAAGTACATACATTTGACTTACAGGCAAAAATCATTAAAAATGACTTCATTCCTGAGTTTATTGTCGATTCCAGGCCCAGAAAATAAATACTAATGAAAACAATCTGATAAGAAAAATATAATAGCAAATAACAGACAAGAAAAAAAAAACATAAAACCGAAAACAAAACGAAAAAGAAAATGATTTCGAGTGAAACCGGCATTTTTTTCCTAGAGACCACAACAAAAGTGTTGGCTTTTAGCGAGAACTTTATTTTTAAACTTAAAAAGTAAAAGCCATGTGCTGGCTGAAAATACATTCTATATACAAACATATATTTTACAAACATTTTAAAAGATTAAAATCTTTTAATTTAGCACAAAAGTATTTGTTTGATAAGTTAATTCAATTAAAAGCTTTTGCAATTATTGTTTGTGCAAACTAAGAAAGAATTAATAATGATTCGTATGCTCTTCTTACAAACAACCATAAGCGGAAAAGGAATATTGGATTTGTAACATTGAAATATTAGTCTAACATTTTAGAATACCGATCGTATCAGAATCACTTTCTGAGTCGATGACTGAAAATTTTATAGATAATTAAGCGATGTCATTTACCATGGAACGATCCATCTAGATCTTGGACAATATTTACGGTTATCTCCTATATGATGGCATTCCCGGAATACAGATTTCGCTGTTCACAGTCAGAAATTTGTTTTTATGTAAATGACTATTTTGTGCATAGAGCCAAAGCTTATTTTGGTCTGAAGAAATATAAAGTTCAGAAAGATCCAAATTGTAATTTGGAGCAACAAAAGAACGAAAAAATTTAAGTCAAATTCTATAAGAAATACACTCTATGATCCAAAGTACGTACTGACTTAAGTAACACTTAAGGTTTGATATTTATACCTTCACCACCATAGGTGGAAATATTTGTCTTAGACCCACCTTTTAGTATACGAATAGGCTTAGATATGTCAGTCTGTCCGTCTGGCTGGCTGGACCCCCCAGTAAACCATGTAATCAAAGTACAGGTCGCAATTCTAGCACTGATAAATAATTTTTTTGATATTGAAATTCGTCAAAATCAGGCCATTATTTTTGGCACCTCCCATAGGTCCCACTTCCGGAAATTGATATTGATATACCTTTAAGTCCTTCTTTCATTTTTCTTAAGTCGCTTAGTTGTTATAGAGATGTAGTGGAATTTACACCGAAAATATGTTCTAAATAAAACAAGCTATATCATACTGAAATCGGTCAAGAACTTTTTGTTTTATTAAAAGTTAAGTATCGTTATATCTATTAACATTTATAACATAAGCTACTACTGATACAAAAAAAAAATATGTTTTTATATTTTAACCCCCTAATTCATAAACGAAAAATAATGATATGACAAGCTTATAATTCAAATTTTCAATAGAAATTTTCTACTATAAAGTTTTGATAATGTTATTATTCCTTTATGAATTAGGCGGTTAATTTATATTAGTTATGCAGCAAACATATTCCACTACATATTAACTATTGTTAGTACAACTTAAAGACAATACAGTTGCCGAATTTTATTTTTTTTTTGTTTGTTAAATAGAGCAATCAGTTTTTCAGTTATATTAATTGTACAAAAGCTCTTTTTCGAAAAAAATGTATATCTCTAAAACTAGAGTGAACTAGAAAAAACTAAATTTATTTTCGGATTCAACAGAAAAATGATTACATAAAGGGATCAATAAATTTTAATTTTTGCGGATGTAAATC
Organism: Stomorhina lunata; assembly: GCA_933228675.1. Classification (NCBI taxonomy): domain Eukaryota; kingdom Metazoa; phylum Arthropoda; class Insecta; order Diptera; family Rhiniidae; genus Stomorhina; species Stomorhina lunata. Next base: position 78,427,972 of record OW121744.1, read on the forward strand.
TAGTAACGATCAAGGAAAAGTGCGAATACATATACAAGTACAATAATGATAATCCAGTAGCAATGAATATACATGATACACACTTTATATAATAACAGTTCCCATTCATCGCGACCTCTAAATATTGTCCCTTTGAACCAATTTTTGGTATACACATATATTTTAGTTCAGGAATCAAAAGCTTGCAGAAATGGTGTTGGATTATACTTTTACTTTTCCATACAATCATGGGCCACTCTAATATGTACGTATATCGATAAGCGGCAACTGGTCACAATCGGTCTACATATCAGACCCAATGTCGAAAATAAATTAAATAAGCAGAATTAAGAAAATCTTGTAAATTTGTTGACAATTGCTCCAAATCTGATGTTAGTGGTTAAGGGTATTAAATAGACGGGCTTTACCGATTTTAGTACATTCTTACTTTTTAAATGTGTTAACAGAATTGAACTGCATACAATTACCCTAAAAAACTTTAACACTAAATTATTCAGGTATGTGATGGAAAACGATCGTTTTCAAATCGATCGATTTCAGATATATTTTTGAGATAATTTTCGGTTATTTTCCCAAAAAATTCAAACCAAATGAAAGATAAAATTTCAGTCAATAAGATTAAAGCCTAAATTTTCATTTTTTGGGGGAAATAACGGAAAATTAGCTAAAAAATATGTCTGAAATCGATCGATTTGAAAACGAAAAATGTCCATCACATACCTGATTATTGAATTATTTAATGCCGGGTAAAATTTATGACTAATTCTACAATAATAAAAACCAATTTATTAATATTATTTTTAAATTATTTAGAAGAAACTTAAAAAAATATTTAAAAATATTTCTTAAGGTCGCTCGCTTGCTTTCTTTATCAATTTATTTAGAAGATTGTTCAAATACAACGAGACCAAGAATGAATGTATACAATATGTTATAACAAATAATAACAAAAAAGAAAAGAAAAAAGCAAAAAAAAAAAAACAAAAAAACTAAGCAAATATATTTAACAAGAGCAACTATAACAAAATATTAAAAATAAAAGCTAATGATGTCATCATCGTCATCCCAGCACAACACGTTCAATCTTTCATATGCCGTAAACTGTATTTAAATTATTAATGATTTCAAAACAAGTTTCGGTATTAGAAAAAAAACACAACAACAGACTAAACGTCAAATGATAAAGTAGCTACTCGATCGGCTGTAAAACTCTTTCCCAGACAGACATTCTATTTTGTTTAATCTAAAATATAGTTCACATCACAATAACAGGGCTAAAAGAAACATGCCAAATACATGCCTAATGGCTTATTTCTCTAAAAAAAACGAAAACTGTGACTAAATACTTTGTATGAAAATTTTAATGTAAAATATTTAATCATAGCCATTGATTAGAATCTATGATTTGTTGTGAATGCCGACAAAAATGTTTAGTTAAAATTTTGTTTGGATACTTGTGGCACCATCAAGACAAGACGAATTGGAATTTTGAAATGAAATTATGAAATACCAAAACAACTATTAACTATAATAAAATAGAAAGGAAGGGAAAAGTGACTAATTACCTTGAAATCATACATAAGGCGGCCGTCCTATGACTGATGTGAATAAATTAAAGGCAAAAAAAAACTATTTAAACCATCTTATTCTTGACATTCACTCATTTTATTTTAAATGAACTCATCATATGCCTCACATTAATTGTATGCCTTTTTTGAAAAAGTTTCTCAATCTTTTGTAATGTTATAATATAGTTATAACAAATGAAAAATCGGTAAAGCAATAGATATCGCAAGTGTTGCTTTGAGTACATGTTATTAGGAGATGAAATTTTCATATTTTGTCATGTCATGGTTTCACATACAGTGAAACACAGAGTAAAATATCATTAAGTTTAGGTCGATATATCAAAAATCTGTCTGTTTTTCGTTTCATTCTATCGTGTATACTTTCGAAAATACATAATAGTTGTGTTCCCGAAACCAGTCCGAAGTTACCCAAAACTTGCCCAATTGTGTTCCAGTGATCTGTTTTAGTCTTTACTAAATTGAGGGAGTAATTTAATTTCCCATCTTACCCAAAACTATACAGGCTTTTTCTTTGAGTAACTTTGGGTAGCAAGCAGGGTGGAATGTTCCGAATATAAAAACGAAATGTACTTTTAAGACCATGTTTGTACCATTTTTTATTATCTGGATCTTATCTAATCCCTTTGAAAATCTATTTTTTGTTTGGGTAGCAAGCAGGGATGGAATGTTCCGAATATAAAAACGAAATGTACTTTTAAGACCATGTTGGTACCATTTTTAGATCTTATTTTATCTGGATCTTATCTAATCCCTTTGAAAATCTATTTAAGTGTTAAACATTTGATAAACAACTAAGCTAGTAGTAAAGTGTGATACCCTATACCACTAAAGTCCAAAGAACGATTTACAAAAAATCTAAAAGATTTTGTCATGCGTTTTCCTTTTTCAAATCCTCAAATGTCGTGTAAGTAAAAAATTAAGATTTCAAATTGTATCAATTAGAACGAGGTAGTATTACGGTACCAATCTGGTTTAAAATGTACCAGAAAAAGTGCCTTTGCCATCCCTGGTAGCAAGTTATTTTAATGAATGTCTGTACTTTTGTGTAAGTTGTTGTTGCTTGAGAGATTAACTACAAAATTACTTTCATTTGTCCGAAATCACGCAGAAAATAAAGAAACAAACCTAATATTTTTTGATTTTATACATGCATGTCACAAACTTGGTTCGGCATCAAAACAATAATGCCGTTTAATGCCAGAAGAAGCACATCCGTCTTACTGTCCAGAATTAAGGCCTATAAATCCCTCGCAAAAAGAATAATGAAGGACACTGAATTAGTCCATGAACAGCAAGAAAGTTATAAAAACCCTAATGGGAAATATTTTGAACCACTATAAAAACCCTAATGTGAAATATTTCGATAGAAATTAATTATTTATACAAAACAAATAGTTTTTGTATTTCATTTATAAAATATAAATTTACACAAAATTTACCACTACAAACCTTTCATTTTATTGAAATTGATTGACTTTACCAAAAGTTATAGTAACTTGTTAGTGCACTATTTATAAAATCTCACTAGTTAAAGTGCATACTAACAAAATTTTTATAGTCAAAATTTGGAAAGCCTTATGTTAGTGTTAAAAAGAACTAAGTTGATTCATGTCCGGATTAGTACCAATATGTAAGTCCCAATCGTATGTAGTATTTAAATTTTGTTTATTCAATTAGAGTAGCAAATTTTCTTCTTTATGGGCCCTTTTTCAAAATCTAATGCATTAAACACATAGACAACAGCAGGCTACACGAACACCGACTACAAAAGTCGTTGGCTGCAATCGTCGCCTCGTAGTCAGCTACTTAATTATTTTGGGTACGGCAGCTACATTTAAGATGGCAGCTACATTTCGAAACACCTGTTTATGAGTGGTGCCAATATCGCGTTTATAAGATGGACAAAATAACAATTTAAATTTTGATAAAAACGACATAAATTCATTTTATTAATTAACCTCCGAAATCAACGGTTTTCCTGTACCTGATGGTATGTCTATATAAAAAAATTTATAGAAAGATTTTGGTGTGATCTCTAATAGTTTAAGAGTTATGGGCTTTTTAAATTTCAATAATAATACGGTATAACTTTAGAAGTTTATATCCGATATTAACTTTTTTGGTATCAAACAAAAGCTACTGAAAATATCTTTTATATATTCTATATAATATTCTATATAATATTCTTTATAATGGATTAAGAGCTAATATACTAAAAACTTATTTCTGCAACCGACTTTTTTTTTATAAAAATTCGTATATCTTAAAACAATATAGATATAAGTATGCTCTTTTATATAATGAATTTTATAAAGGACATACTGGGCTTTTATATAACATGAACTACGTAGCTCTAGCACACGTAGCGTATGAGTTAGACAGTTTAAAAAATAACTTTTTAAAATTTTACTTCTATTGAGTTAGAGTTATATAAATATAAATTTTTACATAATATTTTATTAGATATTATTATATACATTAAATATATAAATATTTTATAAGTATGTAAATTGTTTACATAAATTCTCCCCATAGTATTTATGGTAAATAAAGTCAAGTGGTTTAAATCGCTCATTTATTTCAATATTATATGGTGTTGACAGCACTAAATCTTTTATTGTCGCCAACAAAAATAAAAAATAGTTTAATTTTGGCTACAGCTACAACGGTGGTCGGTAGTCGTGTAGCCGTGTCGACTCTAAAAAATTTATTTCTATTTGAATGCATGTATTCTAATTTTGACAGGTTGTAGCCCGTAGCCTGCTGTTGTCTATGTGTTTAATGCATAAGTTTGAAAATTGTTTAATTTGTTTTTCAACTATTAAAGTTATTTAGTCCAAACACAGAACATTTAATGCCGATTTTAAACCTTTTAAATCGTCTTTTTTTTGAAAATCGTATCATGAGTCACATTTTTAAATAATTTTTAAAACTTTATTTGAAAGTAAAATTAAACTGAAATTAGCGTGAAAATAGGCTAAGAGTTGCTAAATCAATAAAAGGAAAATGTTTTACAAACGTAATGTAAAAATTGTTATTTACTATTTTATTCATAACCATTAAAATACATAAAAGTATGTACAAATGTACGACCACATATGTATGTAGTTACATTATATTTGTAGATACATAACAGCTGTTTCTGCAGTTATTTCTCTTTTGAAATCAGTGTTGCCAGTTTTGTGAAAATATGTTATTGTTAAGGGGTTTTAGGGATAAATAAGAAAAATATGTTAGAGAAAAAAGTTAAAAAACAAACGAATAAAATTGCAGGTGTTTTGTTATTGGCTGAGATTCATCTTGAACTATAGTCCGAATAACTCGATAATCCAAACATTAGGCTGGAATAAAAATACGAAAGTATCGAATATACGCGCTCCTCAAAGCTGATCCTATTCGTAAAGCGCTTAAAAATATTCAGCCCAAGTTAGAGCACAATCGGTCAATAAAAAGAGATCGCAATTAATTTTATTTTTCAACAGGATTTTTGCAAGTATCCTAATAAAACAAAAACGGCTAGTTGTACTGAGCTAAAAAGAAAAACCGAAATTCGAGAACAACTTTTCCTTTAAGTCCTCCTCACATTTTTCTTAATTCGCTTAGTTGTTATAGAGATATAGTGGAATTTACACGAAAAAAAAGGTATTTTTTCAAAAATTTTCGTTTTTTTTAAATATTGTTTTTTTTTTTTGCATAAATTGTGCAATATCTCTGTAAAATAGGGCAAGCAGTTTTTCAGTTATATTAATATTAACCGGACAAAATCTTTAATCTCCAAAACTAGAGTGAACTAGAAAAAACTAAATCGGATTCAGCAGATAAAATGTAAACAAGATTTATCCAAAAAGTTCGTGACGCAGCAAAAAATTATATAAAGGGATCAATAGAATTGAATTTTAGGGGACGTGAATCTAGTACAAATCAAAGAAAAGAGCGAAAAAATATATCCAATACCGAAACAAGTACAATACTGATAATCCAGTAGCAATGAATAAACATTATATGCACTATATGTAGTAAAAAATGTGAAACATAGTGGTCACCATTTATCGCGACCTCTAGATATTGTCCACTTGAGCCAATTTTTTGGAATACACATATATTTTAGTTAAAGAAACAAAATCAAGCTTGTGCAGAAAGTGTTGGACTACACTTTTACTTTTCGATATAAGCATGGGCCACTCTAATAGGTACACATGGGCAAAAATCAAATAGTTTTAATTTTCGGAATTAAAACAGTTAAAAAAATTTTTTGATCGCACACTAAATTTTTTTAATGGTTCTATTAAGGGAGCTTGAATGTAAAATCCGTTCGCGTTAATGATTTTACGCTATGCGCGCAGAAATTATGAGGGTTAAAACAAAAATTTCTAAAAAAAAATTAAAAACTATTTTCAGGTGTTCTGTCGTTTCATGGTATTATGGTGATTTATATATGCCTTAACTCGAAGAAATAATGCAATTATGCAAGCGAAAAAAAAATATTTTTTAACAATATTTTTTTATTTTTTTAACTGCGATTTTCGCGAATTTTGACAAAATGTGAGTCTTAGTGAAATTCTGATGCCTTGAGTTATAGACAAATTTAATTTAAAAGAATTTTTTATTCAAATATAATTTTTAAATTATAAAATTCTTATTTGTTCCGTCAAATCATTAATCCTTATAATATTTTGGTGCGCTTCAGATCTAAGGTAAAGCTTTTTTTAAGAATAGTTTTAAGACCATTCATGATCAATTTTGAGCTAAATTCGCTATGTGCTTCATTGAAATGTTTTTAGATCGACATCGCTTTCATGCCTTATTTAAAAATTATTTATAAAATTAGCAAACAATGATTTTTTGGTGCGCTTTTGCTTTTAGGTGCTAAATGGCAAAAAATCGGTTTACGCGGTAGTTTGAAAATTTTAATTTATATTTGCGAGTGTGCTCCACAAAAAACCGGCATTTTAAAAAAATTCACGCTCAAGTTTTCCTTATTTACATCTGTCGTATGTTATACCTATATAGAGCACATTAACGAGATATATATCAAACTATGCGAAATTGAAAAATTTACAAACCGTTATCTATTTTTCTAGAATTCATTGAGGCGGCCAAAAAATATGCGAAAAAAATTAAAAAATCATTAAGTAGTATTAGTAGTGACAAAATTAAAATTTAGAGGGAAGTGGATTTATCCCCTAAGTGTGGTGTCTATTTCGTAGAACAACGACTTTTGTCCAAATGTTAAAACGAATGCAAAAGAAGACGAAATATGAAGAAAAACTTGAATGCTTCAATCGATTTTTTAACGTTTTTTTTTAAATTTGCATGCCAATTACGCAAATTTGCGCTACTAAGATATTGTATTCAGTATACAGAAGTTTTTGCGAGTTCAAGATCAGTAATTAGATTTTCCGAACTCCTAAGGATACAAAAATTATTTGAGTTGAAAGTCGGTTTCAAAGGAATAAAAACTGTTTGATTTTTGCCCATATGTATTTTTTCGAACCTGTATAAATATGTCGGGCAAAGTGATCAAAGATGTCATAAACGAAAATTAACACTATGACAAGCTTATAATTCAAAATTTCCATACAAAATTTCTACAATAAGCATTTAATAATTTTACAATTGGTATATGAATTTCATTAAGACAATCTGATTAAATAGAACTTTAAATTAAAGATAGGCCCTTCGGATCTGTTCTAAAAACTAACAACCTCTTCAGTTCCTACGAAAGGTACCACAAATTATGATCCAATTTTGTCTTATTTTAACAGGGGGATATCATTAAATAGACACACAAAGTAATTCATAATCAATCTTTATATTAAAAGGTATCTATGAGTTACAAACATTAACACAAATATTCCAACCCAATGTCCTAAAGGATATAATATTTGTATATTTGCATGCAATAGCAAAAACTTAAATCAGAAAAAACGACAACACTAAAAGCATTTGCTACAGGAAAAGGAAAAAAAAACAAAAAGAGAAAATGTTTGCAAAACATGTGAGTACATTTACATACGAATGTATGTTAATGTTTGTATGTATGTATTGAGTTCTGTTACTAAAATCTGTAATAATGAGTACAACGTTACGTATGACAAATGTGAATGAGAGTTGAAAAAATATCATTTGTTGAAGATATTTTCAAAAAATAAATGCATTTAAATCATTTATTTGAACCGATTGTAAATAGATTGACATAGATATTATAATACAAGTATATTTTACATTAAATGTTAAGCAAAACATCTGGATAATTTAAAGTAATATTTAAAAATTTTCAGTTTGATTTCATTGGTGCACATTCTAATGAAAAAGATTTCTAAGCTCTTAAGAAAATTAAGTGATTTATTAAAAAACAACTATTAATTTTGAAAATTAAAATGTCGAATAAACATTTGTCAGAGCCTTAATTTTAATTAACAGCTGTTTCAAATCGTATGTACATATGTATGTGGTATTCAGAAGTCTAGATTGCTTTCCGAATTTTAATGTTTGGTATATAAAATATAAATAAAAACCTGAAACATTTTCAATGCCATTAAAAAATCTATTTTTTTCTATAATTTAAATTTTCAAACCAACTAACGATATCAGTATCGTTTATTTTGGTTCTACTACTTTATTCTAATCAACAAAAAAAATTTTAAGTTAAAATTCAAATTGACACAAAAACAAATTCAATACGAGAAACCACAAAAAGTTTTGAATATCAAATTCTTTAAAGGTTTTTTTCGTGTGTGTGGACTTTAAATAAATGAATTAAATAAATAGTAACAACAAAATAATAAAGTGGGTTTTTATTATTAATGTTTTTTTTTAGATACCACCAAATATTTAAAGTTAAATTTGTATTTGTAACGTGGAATTAATTAAAATAAAAATTAAAATTATTGCAAAAAATAAAGAATGTGCTATTCTTTTATATTTTATTAATGACATCATAAACTTTGTTTTGTTGATTGTAATATTGAATTTTGGAGGACGGACTACATGACGTATACTTTATTTTTGACCATTTCGAAATACAATTTGTTTATTGTTGTTCTCAAGACGAAAGACACGAACACACACACACACACACACACATAAACTTTTTATGCTAATAATTTCTTTAAATATTTATTAAGCACATTTTTTTTTGAAATAAATTTAAATCACATTTCATTTTCATTGTATCATTTCCATTTGTTGTTTTACTGAATATTTCAATGCGTGGCTCAATCAATGACTGACTTTTCACTAGTCACTAAAAGTTTATTTTTCTGTTAAATGATTTTCCCTTTTTTTCTTTGGTTTTAGTCTGCCAACAAACAAATTTTATTAATTAAACCATATATTATTTATTTCGTTAATATATATATAATTTTTTCTTTTCTCTTTTTTTTTGTGTAAAAGAAAACGCACGTAATACGAATAATGGACAACCGAAGAAACAAACGTCGTTACACAACCACGTCGTTTTTAAAACTGATTCAAAAAAATAATCGTTCTCTAACAGTCAAGTACTCTGCCCTCTGTCTGTTAACTTAACATAACTTTTAAATTTTTTATTTTTGCTTTTCCTCTGTTTTTTGTTTAGTTTCTTTTGCTGTTATTTTCTTTGTTGTTTTTTTTTTTTTTTTGTAGAATAACAGAAAAAAGTGTTTTAGTGCAAATAGTAGCAAAAGATTGAGGCAGAGTAATATACAGTGTTGCCGATTTAGGTTTAATTTTTCTCATTCTATAATCCTATAATATAAAATTTTCCTCATAAACTGAACTTAAGTTAAATATATATATTTAACCCTTTGAATGCCGTACATTAAAAAGAACGGCCTCTTTTTTCAATAAAATTTCTTAAGTATAATAAAAGAGTTAGAAATGTGGGAAATTGTGAATCACATGTGATACACAAGGTGTATGAAAACAACTTGCTGTACATCATATGTGATGCACTACACAGGGAAATGGTTAAGGAAGTCATATATATGTATGTAGGTCAAGAATTTTTATTAAAAATCAGAACATGTACTTACACGTTTGTATCATTTTAGGCAAAAAAATTTGTAAAATCAAATCTTTACTCTGGCAATGCTATCAGCTGTAGATATAATCAATGACATACGGAAATGTTAATGTTTAACAGTTTTTGTTGTTGTTTTCTATAAACTGAGAAACATGTTAAGCAGAGAAATTAATAAATGGGCTTTAACCAGAGTTGCCAGTTTCTCCGTAGCCAATTTTAACATTTTTTTGTGTATGATAATCCAATTTGTAGATTAACAATACTAAATTTCGTAATAAGTTTTACAATTCGAAATTTATTAAAAATGCCTGACTTGGTTTTTTGTAACTTTATAGGAAAAAAAATTAAAAAAATTCGAAAAATTTTAGATACAACATAAATTTTAATACAATTTTTAAGAAAAAAAGCTACAATTTAATTTATCATTTCAAAATGTTTTTGTTGTATCTAAAATTTAAGGGTTTTAATTAAGTTTTTCCCTTTCCTGTAAAGTAACAAAAAATCGAGTAAGGCCTTTTTATATTAATCCGTCGATGTACTCAAGATTTATATGAAATAAATTATATATTAGAGCTATGAAAAATAATGGACCGATTTGCTCCAAATCATCAATTTGGTTACAATAATATTTGAATAGACTTGTAAACCGCCGTGGTATAGCAGGTTAGTCATCCGTCTAGCATACCGAGGTCCCAAGTTCGATCCCTTGCCAGACACACTTGAAAAAAAAATAATAAATTTTCAAAAAAAAAGCGGCGGTTCACATCATAACTCAGCTAGTCACTGGTTATTGGGTATTAGGCTATGAAAACTTCTGTAACTAATGCATTTGCGGTTCGGAGCCGGAGTTAAAACGTACGTCCCTTTCAATGAGTCTAAAAATAGAATCAGTTGCAGTTCATTATCTGAGAGAAGTACCACTTGTTCCAATTGGAATGTTGTCGTGGAAATTATTTATTTGGACGGGTAGAATTCTTAATAAGCAAACATAAAAACCTAAGTTGGAATTAAGTTGACAGTCACACAAATATTTATATGAAAAACCAATATTAAATAGCGGTGTAAATTATAAAAACATAACTCGAGTATATATAGCTATTAATGAACCGGTGTCATTTTGTTCTTAATACTAAAGGCGGATAATCAAAACCTTTATGCAGACAACTTCATAAAATTGCATATATATTCAAGTGGTCAAAAGACCGCTAAAGGTAGACAACGGTAGCGTACATATTATTATAGGGAAAAACGAAAGAAGAAGACAAGTATATATTGAAAAATGAAACAGCTGTACATTATACAAAAAATCGTGCAGTAAATTCAAGAAAAATTAAAACCTGGTAGGTTTAGTGTTAACATTAAAATGACCATGTATAAAACAGTTAACAGTTTTGTGTGAGCAGAGAAACTACTTTCTGCGCACTTGTCAGGACAAGTCAATACGGCCGTATTTTTGATATTTTTTCAAACATTTTTTAATCTATCTATGTATATATAAAACAGGATGTGTTTAAGTATGTAACGTTTGGACTTCAAAACGGCTGGCCCGATTTTGATAAACATTTTCAGGGAATCTTCAGAATATCCAGGCGGGTGACACTGTAAAGTCTGATTTTTGATTATCGGTCTGCGGGCGGAATGGTTTGCCAAAAAATAATTTTCATATTGCAGCGCCAATTTAAATCGTGTGGTAATAAAACACTAATGCTTGCTTAGGGTCAGCAACGCGGACCGAGTCAGCTAGTCAGATATAAATTTTGAACATTTTTAAAATAATTTTGTTTCAAAATCTTGAGTAATACATTGAAAGTGTAAGTGTGACGACGAGGCATGATTTCCTACTACACGTGGTAGCAAAATCACACAATGAAACATGACTTATATTAAACGTTAAAATGGAGTGAATGATATTGGAATTATTTATATTCGTTTTTAATGTTCTAAATCAATACTTAAATTTGCAAACATTTATGCTATAGTTGAGTTATCTTAAAAGAATTTCACAAATTAAAAAAAAAAAACTGATAAACTGATCCGTTTATTTCTTGAGTTGCCAGTTCTGTTATGCATTGTTTAGATTCTAAGATACAAACGTTTTGAAAAGCCACACAAATTCTACAATGATGGAATTAGGAAGCTGCCCGAAAAATAAGATCATTGGTAATAATAGGCAATATTTGTTAAAAAAAATCAACTTTCTGTAAACAAAAATTATGAAAAAAAAAATATAAAAAGGGGCAAATACTATTTATATTATCCAGCAAAAAAAAGTAATATGTACATACATATGTATTAAATTTTCACTTTTTTTCATTTCACTGCAGATTGGTAAACAAATTTCAAGCATTTTGAAACATTTTTGTTAATTTTTAGGTTCAATGGTCCTTATTGTTGACTTTTTATGAGTAAAACAGTTGTACAAGGTTTTCTTGTTTATTTTTTTACACCATTCTAGTTGAAATTAAGAATTTTTATTTGAAAATGGGAAAATTCCGATTTGGAAATTTCTATGTGAAATTCAGAATTTGTATTTGGAAATAAGAAAATAGTAACACGGTGTTAAAAATCTGCAACTTTTGTAAAAACTTGGAAAGCTTCCTAGTAGGGGTTGTAGACCTAGGTGAGAACATACAAAAACCATTTTCAAAGATTTCGAAACACGCACAAAATTTTGAGATATTCGCAAAAAACTGTTTTCGGGTAGGCCGTAGTACTTTAGTACCTCTAATTCTCACATTTGTAGAGCGATTAAAAAATGTTAAACATATATTATAACAAGCTTTTATCAAAATTAAAACCACGTTTTTTTAGACACTGAAATCTCTTGTTATAATGATATAAACTTTTATGAGCTTTCATAATATAAGAATAAGCAGTAAATAGCTACTAAAGTCAAAAAAGTGTACAAATTTTGTTTTTTTAAGATGTTCTTAACAAAAAAAGACACTTGATTAACAAATGTGTTAAAAATGATATGCTATCTTAAAGCGTTTCTTTTATTTAATGTTAAAAAATCGGTTTTTTTTTTCGTATAACTTTTAAAAATAGACGTATTTCTGAAAATTCTGCACGATTTATCATTTAATAAATAAGGCCTACAACCTAAGTTAGAAAAATAAAGTTTATAATATAAATTGGTACCATAACATTTCAAAACAATGGCAACACACAGCATTTCAAATTACCATTGTCTCAAGAAGCAAAAACAAAAAGCCGGTAATTGAATAAAATCTTCATGAGTAATAGTAATTCTACTGAATAAAATACTATTTGTCTCTTTTAATGTTTATTAACTTAAAACTTTTGTTATTTATTACTTTTTATTTTTGTTTTTGAGCAATCACGCGAATTTTTTTAAAGTAGGAAGAAGTTAAATTTTGTTATTTTTTCTTTTGTATAAATTGGCTAATACTGTATGCATTTGTTGTATACAAAATTTTAAACAATTAGAATTCTTTGAAAATGATTTGGTAATAAACAGGTTAGATACTTAGACAAAAATTAAACAAAAAAAAAAAAAAATAAAATAAAAAAACTACAATTAAAGGCATTAAAATTCATGGAAAGACACAGACAGAGATACAATTGTCGTATTTTTACCACGATAAAGTTGTAGTGTTTCCAAAATTTAAGTACAAACTTATTTGTTATAAACTTTTTTTTAAACACTAATGATGTCATATGAAAAAAAAAAAACAAAGGAAAAAAAACGATAATAAAAATTTACAAGTATTCAATTTCGTTTACAAGTTGACAGTTAATTGACCAAGTTTGTAATTTCGAATTTAAAGAATTCCAAAAAAGGTAAATTTCTTTACAATGAAAGTTTAGTTTTTTTTAATAGTTTCCCTTATGGGTTTTATAGGTACGAGTAAATGTCGAATTATAGTTAGATATAAATATGATAAAATTTTTATGTTTCTAAAATATCTTAATATATTTCCTTGTTTGAAAGTTAATAGAGATATTCACGTTGCGAATATTTTTAATGGTTCAAGAAATAAAGATTTATATTAAGATAACAACCGTTTCAAAATAACATCAACATAACGATAAGGGTATTTAAGATTATTTCAGTAACAACATTTCAACTCTTCACTGGGCCCATTCCAAAGAAGGTAATTCAATTTTGATAGTTAATTTTCTTAAAATTTCAAAATAAATTTATGTTGCCTACTATCTCCATAATAAGTTCTAAAGGGAGTGGGCGCGATATTTTAAAATTCGATAAGTTTTGTTTACTAGTTTGTTTTTGTTCTAAAATAATTTATTACTACTTATTTTAAAATTGTAAAAGATAAATTTATTTTTGTCGTTATACTCTAAAAAAAAAACGAATTTAAAAAAAATTTAAAAATATTTCATATGGGCAAATAATGAGTGACGGACGATACATTTGTACGGATTTTGTTGTACTTAAATGTATCCTATTGTCGTTTTACACTAGATATCTTTGCACAGATTTCAGAGAATATTAGCCCATCGATTGTGCTATCGAAAGGCATTTTTTAATTTATATACTTCATTTGGAATATCTTCGCTTTTAAAGTGCTGTGACGGACGCTACAAAAAATAGAAGTGACTTTTTTTCAAAAAAAAAAAAAAAAATTGTAAATACATTTAAGATAGAGGAAAATCAGAGGATTACAAAACAGGTTTTCAACAAAAATCAATAAATGAACTGTTGCGGACGCTACGTGACGGACGATACAGTTTTTATTTGAATGTTTTTTACAAGGAAAAAAAATCATATTTCATATTTTTTTTTTAAAGATTCGTAAATCAGTGAAAATAATGATTTTATGTGTTCCCGAATTTCATCTCCTTCCTTTTCATGTGTTATTGCTTTATGAATAAGACAGACATGTGTTCGTAAATTTTGTATTTAATAAATATCATTTTGTAAAAAATATATACTGTGACGGACGCTACACACTTTCCTATATATATTATTCTGTAAAATGCTATATAAACATCTATATATTTTTAGCCTAATTTAAAGCATATTATAAGTTCTCTTTACGAACCAAGTTCAATTGGAGAAAAAAGAAAAATTGCTCTAGTCAAGTTAAAAAAACCTTTATTTCTGTGACGGACGCTACACACTGTTAGGCCTTTTTTACTTGACATTATTTATATCACTCCAATTACTTTTGATGGGGTTTTTTTACATCTAATTGTATAAAATTAAGCAGACTTTGAGTCCCTACTGAAAATTGAAACCTAAATGGATGTTTGTGCTATTTTTATGAACTTTAAAAAAACCTATTATTTAAAAAAAATGTATAAAAATTCGAGATGGGTGCAGATAAAGACCTGCCATTCATGAACAGAGCAATCAAAAATTGTATCCATTATATATTCTAAAGGATCAATACATGCTTAATTTTTCCATAAACACAAATACAATATTTTTTAAGTTTTAAAATTTTGTCCTTGGTTTAATATTTTTCGGATTTGCCCATATACAAATTTTCAGTACAAAATTCCTATGAAAGTAGACTTTAATTTTGAATGAATTAGAGGTGTTAACCTTTTATAAAATTGAAAACTGCATAAATATTTTAAATAAAAATCTTGTACGTTTTGATTGTGTGATAAAAATATGATTAAATTAACCTTGAAAAATAATAACAATAATCCGCCACATTGAAATTAAAAAAAATATTTAAATTTTTTTATATTTTATTTGAAAAACTCTCAATTTCAGTTCTTAAAAAAAAACTTGTATTGTTAAATGAGAGTGAGTATTCATTCATTTGATATCGAGTAATGACATCATATCATCAGCAAGATCATTTAAATGCTGTCATCACGCATAAAAAATTCAAATTTAAAATAAATATTTAATAAGTGTAAAAGTATAAAATTGGAAACAAAAAATCTTTGTTTAAGTATATGAAATGACCTAGGGGTTAAGGCGGAGTTATAACACAGTACGACAGTGGTTCACCCATTCTATTTTTATATAATTTTTTATAATAGTATTACGTTAAAAGTGAACCTCCACGGTCCTTCGAATCTTTAAAATCGATTTTCTTAAAATTCTGACGTGCTACAGTAAAACGCCGAGACACATATTTCTTTATTTTAAGCCTATTTTCATATTATGTTAACATTTCTCATGTGTACTCAAAAAAAATTTGATTTTGTCGTACTGTGTAATAAATCTTTTCAAATATGACAAAATCTATAAATTATTAATTTAAGTTATAATGAGATTTATAGCGACTCCAACTAAAAATTTCAAATTACATCAAAGATTTAAAATGAAAAATATGCGAATTCGTTCTTAAGATTATTTAATATTACATACCGGTATGTGATGGAAATCGATCGATTTCAGATATATTTTTGAGATAATTTTCCTCAATTCCACAAAAAAATTCAAGCCAAATGATAGAAAAGATATCGGTCAAAAGGATTAAAGCCCAAATTTTAACTTTTGGGAAAATAATCAAATTATCTCAAAAATATATCAGTAATCGATCGTTTTAAAAATGATCGTTTTCCATCATATAGCGAAAAAAAACAAACAAGCTTAAATATGGACCGATTCCAGAAAAAGACAAATAAATTTGAGTCTATAAATGTCGAAAATCTCTACTCCCGGAAGGCAGTCCTATGGGAGGTGCTCGAAATGATTATACAATTTATTCACATATTACGTAACACTCTAAGGGGGGAAGGTGGCTATGACTTTTGTTACGGTGGAAGAATTTTGTATACGTATTTCTATTAAAATATGTTACACAGGGGGAAGGGGGTTCAAAATCAGCGAAAATAGCATTACGTAATATGTGAACAGCCCCTAGGGATTATTCATGTACCGATTAACCCTTTCACGCACAAAAGTGCAACTGTCTTAAACGAAATTAAAAACAAACTTTAAATTATACCAACACGAAAATTATGTTAAAAGTACAGATTTTCTATTTACTTGGTACTAAGCTTTATATAAAATATACAGCTGTTAGCATGCAAGCGATTGCTGTACCCGGGGATAAGTATTTTTTTACAATTCAGAACAAATTGTTTGTTAAACTTTAGTGACGTCGGTGTCCCATATGCGTCAAAGGGTGAAAACGTCTGTGTCAAATATCACTAAATTACTCGGTGTTACGAATGAAACATTTTAAAAAATTTCAAAACGCGTGCAAATTTTCGAGTTATTCACAAAAATCTATTTTCGGATAGATCGTAGTACTTTAGTATCTCCAACTCTCACATTTGCAGAGCGATTTTAAAATTTAAACCAGTTTTGGAGAGTAAAGGGATCAAGCTTTTGCAAGCTGTATGCACAGAGCTTATATTCTAAGAAATTAGGTAAGTTTCTATCAAAAGTTTTGCATTTTCGGTTTATAAAAAGCTTAATAACTTTTAGATTTTGCGTCTCATTTAAAAAATTAAAACCATGTTTTATTAGGAACTAAATTCTCTTGTTATATTGATATAAACATTAATGGACTTTCATATTAGAATAAGCAATAAAAAGCTACTAAAATCAAAAAAATGGACAAATTTTGTTTTTTCTTAGATATTCTTAACAATAAAAGAATACTCTTGATTTACAAATGTATTTGCAAATTATATGCCATTCCAAAGCGCAATCTGTTTTCTTTTATTTGCTGTTAAGAAAAGTAAAATCGGATACAAATTGGCTGAGCTATGGATCGATATGTTGACGAACCTCGTTGAACTCCTTTTTTGCGTATAACTCTTAAATATGGATGTATTTCTGAAATTTTTTTGCACGATTTTTCATGAACTCAATACAACCCGGTCGTTGTCCGGTAAAAATCTGCGAAAATAGCAAAGGTCGGTATCACAAAACCAATATGTAACCCTTTGAAACTATGGTGGTGAAGAGTGTAGAAAGTCAAATCCAAACCAAGAACAAGTTATAGTTTCGTGGTATTAAAATAATACCCAGTTATAGAGTTAACCATATACAACATTTTAACAATTTAATCTGCCCATTAATAAACATATAAAACGTTTTATTTATCTGCTTGTGAAAATAATTTGTAATTAGGCGTCGTCTTAATGTTTATAAAATAACGAAAAGATAAAAAATACAAGTTAATAATTTATGACTTGATTCTTATGATGTTATTTTTTATTTTTAGATTAACAATTATTGATTTTTTGTTGTTTGTTTTTCTTGATAATTAATGCACAAAAATTGTTAAATGTAAAAATTGCCATTAACTCTTTAAGACCCACGATATACAATAATTTTGTGAATTTTTGTTTTAACTGACTGATTTATATGTCAGCTTAATTGTTACATTCATTGTACAAAAAAAGGGGAAAAATAAAGATAATTTTTTTCAAAAGTGAAAGTCAAGGTTTATTTTTTTGGTGCTACTGGAATAGGTGCTAAAATTTCTAATTTTGTCACAAATCATTTTTGTATACTTAAAACAAAAATAGAAAAAAATTAAAAGAAAAAATTGGGAAACAATTGTGAGTTTTGGGCAGGACTTGGCATAGGAAGATTGACGCATAAAAATAATATCGTTAACTTTTTTAATAAAAAAAGTGTTTGACATTAATATCCTTTACCACGATGTGTGAAAAATGTCCAAATTTCAGCAATAATGAAATAATGATGATTGTTACGCATAGAAATGTTGCGATATTGCATAATTATCGGCTAAGAATCACTTTTTTAATCGATTTTCCAGTTTCTAAGACGATCTCTGACCAACTTAAAAATGGGTCTATATTTGAAGATTAAAAACAGATTTGAAAAATTTTTTGTGGCTGGGTCTCAAAGGGTTAATATAAAGTAAAATAAACATTTGCAATATCAAAGTTTATTTTATTTATAAGTCGAAACAAAATAAATAAAATACCATTTATCATTTTCAATCGATAGATACTTAAAATTTTGTGAGAAGATTTGACAAATGCGCTGAAATGCAGTTACTAAACACTTTACCCTGAGTGGAAACTTGCGATAAAAAGTTTAACAACTTTTACTTGAGTTTTAACAAAAAATTTAAGATCCGCAATCGCAATCAAATCACAATTCTCACATTCTTTAAAAAAAGGTAATAAAAGAGATAACAGGTAGTAAAAGAAGAGAGAGAAGCTTAATTACATTGTAATTGCACGTCATAACTATTTTTAGAAGAGACGTTACGTCATCTGGTGTTTAGTAGACACATTATTCATAGCTTTGGCTATGATTTCCATTTCAAATTATAAACTATGTCTAATTATATTTAATATATACCTTTTCTAATTGTATTATACTAACGATATTCAGGATACCAACTAAATTTTTATATTGTTGTCAATCTTCATAATTATTAAAGATATAGTTTTCAAGTTTTTCAGTTTTAATATGTACTACTAGTACTTTTAAATCCATCAAACATGCGGCGGGCATAGTCTCGCAAAGCCAAAAATTGCCAATTTTCACTTAAAGGGTTAAACTTATATATTTTGATCTGCATTATAAATAATTTAAAAAATTTATATACCTATAAATATTTTTATGAAAAATTGTTTACTTTTTATCAGTTTTATTAATTATATTTTTAAAAGTTGAATAAACCAACAACAACTGGTTTGAAATTCAACAAATGCTCAATAATAAATTATATAAAATATCCATGCTCGAATTATTTATTCGACCATATAGGTAAACAAGTTTTAGAATTTCAATAGATTTATTTGCATAATTTAAATTTAAGCGAATTGACAAAAATAAAAACAAAAATGTTGGCAATCTTATAAATTAGTTGTGATCATTTTTAAGAAGTTTATGGGATTTAAATTGTTTGGAACATAAGCATGTATGAATTTGATTTTATAAATATTCAAATTACATATAGTATTAGGAATTTTGAGCAATTAAAAGATTTTGAGGTCTTTTTAAGTTACACGAAATTTTTTTTATATATTTTTGTATGACTTTAAACAGATTTAAAAGTATTTAGTTCAGTAAGTAGGAATGACAATTATGGTCCGCAAATATTTTCTGTATCAAATTTGATATTGATTAGCTATGACCGCCACATATTTAAATCCCTTAAAAGTATTAGTAGTAACTTATTAAATTTAAAAACTATCAGCCTAACTATGGAACAAATTTTAAAGTAAAATCGACTTTATTTAAAAGTCGACTAAACTAGAACTAGAACTGAACTAGAACTAGAACTAGAACTGAACTAGAACTGAACTAGAACTGAACTAGAACTGAACTAGAACTGAACTAGAACTGAACTAGAACTGAACTAGAACTGAACTAGAACTGAACTAGAACTGAACTAGAACTGAACTAGAACTGAACTAGAACTGAACTAGAACTGAACTAGAACTGAACTAGAACTGAACTAGAACTGAACTAGAACTGAACTAGAACTGAACTAGAACTGAACTAGAACTGAACTAGAACTGAACTGAACTAGAACTGAACTAGAACTGAACTAGAACTGAACTAGAACAGAACTAGAACTGAACTAGAACTGAACTAGAACTGAACTAGAACTGAACTAGAACTGAACTAGAACTGAACTAGAACTGAACTAGAACTGAACTAGAACTGAACTAGAACTGAACTAGAACTGAACTAGAACTGAACTAGAACTGAACTAGAACTGAACTAGAACTGAACTAGAACTGAACTAGAACTGAACTAGAACTGAACTAGAACTGAACTAGAACTGAACTAGAACTGAACTAGAACTGAACTAGAACTGAACTAGAACTGAACTGAACTAGAACTGAACTAGAACTGAACTAGAACTGAACTAGAACTGAACTAGAACTGAACTAGAACTGAACTAGAACTGAACTAGAACTGAACTAGAACTGAACTAGAACTGAACTAGAACTGAACTAGAACTGAACTAGAACTGAACTAGAACTGAACTAGAACTGAACTACAACTGAACTAGAACTGAACTAGAACTGAACTAGAACTGAACTAGAACTGAACTAGAACTGAACTAGAACTGAACTAGAACTGAACTAGAACTGAACTAGAACTGAACTAGAACTGAACTAGAACTGAACTAGAACTGAACTAGAACTGAACTAGAACTGAACTAGAACTGAACTAGAACTGAACTAGAACTGAACTAGAACTGAACTAGAACTGAACTAGAACTGAACTAGAACTGAACTAGAACTGAACTAGAACTGATCTAGAACTGAACTAGAACTAGAACTGAACTAGAACTGAACTAGAACTGAACTAGAACTGATCTAGAACTGAACTAGAACTGAACTAGAACTGAACTAGAACTGAACTAGAACTGAACTAAAACTGAACTAGAACTGAACTAGAACTGAACTAGAACTAAATTATAAAGGAACTGTGTTTCGAGAGTGAAGTAGAAACAAGTATCAGGTCATATTTTTTTTAGCAAAGTGCTTTGTTAGGAAGAGGTTTACCCAAACACTAATACGGCGTACCAACGTTTAAAAAACCTGTTGACACTTCGCTTTCATCAGATAAAATTTCTTAAGGCTGTAGATTCTTGATACTTGATACGCTTTAAAACATATCTTCTCAGAAACACATTTTGAGTCGATTAACCGGTATAAGTCTGGCTTGCTGGCTGCCCATGTAAGGTTGCGATCAAATACACATTTAGTACAAATAAATCGGATCATTTTGTTAACCGCCGAGGTATAACAGGTTAGTCATCCGCCTAGCACACCAGAGGTTCCAAGTTCGATCCCCTGCCAGACCCACTTGAAAAAAAAATAATTTTCAAAAATGCGGCGGCTCACCTCATAACTCAGCTAGCCACTAGTTATTGAGTATTAGGCTATGTAAAACTTCTCTAACTAATGCATTTGCCGTTCGGATCCGGAGTTAAAACTTAGGTCCCTTAATGTGTTTAAAAAATAGAATCGGATGCAGCTCATTTTCATTCCAATTGGAATGAAAGTTGACCTTTGCACTGTTTCAAATGTCATTAAACGACATAAGAAAGACCTGAGCATTGAAAGGAAAGAAAAAAGGTAAAACAGGTATTGGT
Organism: Stomorhina lunata; assembly: GCA_933228675.1. Taxonomy (NCBI): domain Eukaryota; kingdom Metazoa; phylum Arthropoda; class Insecta; order Diptera; family Rhiniidae; genus Stomorhina; species Stomorhina lunata. The sequence continues at coordinate 78,449,571 of OW121744.1, forward strand.
AAAGAGAGCAAAACAACTTGAGCGACTTATTCCAAGAGCTCCTAACGCTTCTACTAAAAAATCAGCTTTTACAGTTAAATTTTCTTATACTTATACTTTTTGCAAGTCATTAACAGAACTTAGAAGCCAGAAAAGGGGCGAATAATTTTGAGTCAAATTTTTTAAACGTGCTGCCAGAGTTTCAGAATGTTTGGAACTAGTCTATATATCTTCTATTTATATAAAAATGAATGTGTTTAAGTATGTAATGTAGAATCCAAAACGGCTGAGCCGATTTTGATGAAATTTTCAGGGAATCTTTAGAATATCCAGGCGGGTGACACAAGGAAGTCTGATTTTTTGATTTTCGGTCTGCGGGCGGAGAGGCGTGGCAAATGCATATTTTCATATTGCATCACCAATGACATCTATCTCTATCTAAAGTATGCTTAGGGCCAGCACCGCGGACCGGGTCAGCTAGTATTTTATATTGGTGATACACGAGGCAAAGTGCACGTTTTAGAATTTATTTTACTTAAACAACTACAAATAGTATTTCTTAGCTCTTTGTTCTAACACAAAAGCTATAAATTTCAAATATAATTTTGCATGTTTCAGGTAAAAATTTGTAATTATACCCATAGAAAATTTCCGAGTACCCGGACAGTAACCGATTAAGAACATAAGTATGTTTAAGACCAAGTACTAGAAAAATTTTCTATTGAGCAATTATCAATAAATAAAAAAAATAATGAAAAAATTTGCGGACTTACCAAACCATCACTGCCATTCACTTCGATGGCAGTTTTGAGACGCTGTGACAATTGTTCCAAAAGTCGATCGTATTTCGTATTTAAAAGATCCAAACGTTGGCTGTAGAATTGTGTAGCACCCGGATCAGTTTCTGCCGGACGCAAATCTCGTCGTGGTGGAGCAAATGATGGCCGCACCTCCATCAACCAGTCGATGAAGCGCAAGCATTTACCATCATAAATCTTTGCGTTTGTTTGTTTGATGTTGTGTTGGTTTTGTTGGTTAAGTTTTAAATGTTAATGTTAAATTAATGTTTTGTTAGGTTAGTTAAAAGTAATCTCTTCATTATTTAAGTACAGATAAAATATTATTATTAAAATTTTAATGTTTTAAGTAGAGAATTGTGTGAGAATGTTGTGTGATAAGATAATTTTCATTTATATTTAGTGCTTTTTATTAAAATTTTATTTTGATTTAATTATTATTAATGTTTGGTTTTTATTAAACTAATTTATCAAATAAGAAGTTATCAACACACCGAAAACCAGAGTTTTAAATTGGTTGGTTATTTGAATTTTTTTTTTTTGTAAAATAATTTTACTTTTTTTACTTCTAAAAAGCATTAAATATACCTTTAAGAGACAAACATATAAATGTTCTTACCCAAAACATTTAAATCGTTTATCAAAGATTTTCTGATTTAACAATGTCGAATTTTTCGATTTCGAATATTGTTTTTGGTACAGAAAGACAGAGATAGATAGTGAAGGATTCAAAGAAAGTGGAAAGGGTAGAAGAAGAAAAAAATTCAAGTTTTGTCATCATTTACCTTTGCTTCTCTTATAAGTTTTCCTCCAGCCAAGTTGACATTTTCGATTTTAGGTTTTCGTTCGATAGCAGCTCCCAGCAATTTCTTTAGTTGTTAAACATTTTTTTTTATTTATTTTAATTGTTTATTAAAAACATTAGGAGGTGTAGAAGAAGTAGTGGTAGTAGTAGTGGAAGATCAGGTTGTTTTGTTGTTGTAGTTCGAATGACCATGGAGAGTCCATGGGTTGGTTTAATTTAAGGAGTTTCAAAATTGTTTTTGATTTGATTTAATAAGTGTGATAAATTTGTTTTTTTTTGAGTGTTTGATTGTTTTTTTTTTGGTTTGTTTTGAGGTGTGAAAAATACAAAAAATTAGACAAAAATACAATTAGTTTAAACTTTGACTACAATTGTTTAGTGCAACTTAATATAATTAAACAAAACGACAAATTAATACAAAATTTAAAAAAAAAATCATAAATTAAACAAAAAACTACAAAAATTCAACTACACAAAAAGTGAATAAGTTATACAGGGATTTTAAAAATTGTGTGTGGGTGAGGACAGGAATTTCGAATTAAAATTTTCTTTGCATAATTTTAGGGGGACAAGTGTATGTATGTGTGTGGGTATGTAAAAGTGTAAACAAGTATAAATAAATAAATATGTATGTACTTGGATTTTGTGTATATTCCCATAATGATTTTAGTGTAACACAATTTTACAAAATAAATTCAAAATTTAATTTGAAAACTAATTTTTAAATAAAACTACCACCCCTACCCAAAGGAATTCAAACTGCTACTTAATTATCTGTTTATTTTCTTTCTACATACAAAATCCTTTTTTCGAAATTTAAATATATGTATATGTTTTTTTTTAAACAGACATAAACGAATGTTTGACAGTAAAACACAAAAATAAAACAAGAAAAACTACAACATTAAAAAAATAATACAAAAACACATACATTACAAATTTTCAAATTTTTGTTTTCCAATTGTAATTGACCAACACCAATTTTCAAGGAATAGAAATATAAACTACTATACAAATTCTATACAACAGAAATAATTTAATATATACTTTGTGTTTTTTTTTTTTTGGAAAATAAAAATTTCAACGAATTCAAATAGTTTGGTCCCTTTGAAGAAAATCGAAATTCATACTAAATATCAGAAAAACCTACATAATTAAGAAACTCTCGGTTTGATATGGAGAAAAAGAAAAAATGGCAAATTCCTAAAACTAACAAAAAATTTAACTTTTGTGTTGAATTTACTATTTAAATAAAAAAGAATTTCTAAAAATGATAACTTGAGACAATAGGTAATAATTGAAATAAAATTTACTTTGTGAAAAATTATTAAATTAATTTTTTGCTTTAAACTTACGTCCAATTCATAAGCCGAAGTAGCTGTCGGCATGGCGGACAAATGGCCTGTTGTACCATCCACCCATGTTTCTTCAACCTGTAGTGGTGATTGGAGATTCTTCATAAGGCCTATAGCGTTCTCGCATGAGCGCATTCTGAAAAAAATTCAAGATCAAAAAGAATTTTAAAGAAAACCGATGCGTAACGTATCGTAAATAATCGTAAAACTAATGAAGCGTAAATATAATAAAGATGTTGACACTGAAGACGACATTATAAGTTTAATAGTGTTTCAATAATTCATTTGATGAAATTAAGGTGTTTCATTGTGAAAATAAAAGTGTTTGCCATCAATCAGGTGTCGTCGAAATCAATCAAGCATTAAACCACTAAATAAGTAACTATATAGTGATAATTAAGAACTTTTCACAATTAAGAAAAGAATGAATTAAGTTTTTTTCTTTAACTAAATGAACGGAATTGAGTTCTGTCATTGCTGTGTGTTGAGAAACAGGTTTGACATAAAATGTAATAGACATATTATTTTAAAAGTTTTGGGAAAACCAAAACAATAATAGTTATAAGAAATTGGGAAGCCTGTGCGGTTTTCTTAATTACTGTGTCCTTAATACTACATTTTTTATTCAAAAAGAAAAATTATTCGCATTTGATCCCAGTCTATTACATTTATTTATTAATGTAATCGACAATTTTTTGAACCGCCGTAGTATAGCAGGTTAGTGATCCGCCTAGCATACCAGAGGTCGCAAGTTCAATCCTCGACCAGACCCACTTGGAAAATATAAATTTTCAAAAAAAAGCGGCAGTTCACCTCATAACTCAGCTAAGCCACTGGTTTTTTTTCCAAAAATTCATGTTCTTGATGACATGCCGAAGGATATTTACTCAAGAATAAATAAACTTCAAAGTTAGAAATAATTTACAATTTTATGGTCTGTATGTCCTAAATAGTTGAATTGTTTTCGAAATATAATAGGATTTGCTTAGCTTTTTCACATAAGAAAGTTATACCCATTTAATATGCCAGTTCAAAAATCATTTTTAATTTTTTGAAAATTTTGTTCAACAAATTTTAATAATTATACCGGTATGTGATGGAAAACGATCGTTTTCAAAACGAACGATTTCTTATATATTTTTGAGATAATGGTTATTTCCCTAAAAGAAATGCAAATTTAGGCTTTAATCCTTTTGACTGATATCTTTCATTTGGTTTGAATTTTTTGTGGAAAATGGGAAAAATATCTCGAAAATAAATCTAAAATCGATCGATTTCAAAACAATCGATTTCCATCACTTACTAGATAAATTTTCTTTCTAGTGTCATAAAATGAACTAAAGGAAAAACAAAAATCAAAAAAATTGAGATTAATATCTTGAAACTATTTTACCGTATTTGCAATTTGAAATCGTAGATTTTCTCGAAAATGTAAATTTTTAGTAATAAAAACAGAAAAAATTCTCTTATATAGGTTTTTATATATAAAAATTCTAAGGGGTAATAGAGTCTACAATAATCGGCAACCAAATAAAATAAAATCAGAACATATTTTAAAAGAGGAAATATGTTTTTTTTTCTCAATTTTTGCATTTGAATTTGCAAAAAAACCCTGTTGTGATAGAGAAAAACTACCATGGTTTCTGAAATCAGCGCATTCTAAAATATATAATTCAGTGCAAATGCCTCATTTTGTAGGCTTGTGAAATTCGCATTTGTGAGCATCGAGTCAATAGAATTTCTAAAATGTAAAACTTTTCAGCATAACAAAAAAAAAACTTACCTTTCCGCTAATTGATTACAAATGCTACTCCATCTTGTGTTTAGACGTTCAACATTGCTATGCAAACGTTTCAAGTCATTCAAAACTTTTGTGGGTACACCCATGCGACCCAATTGATCGGCAGCATCAGTCATTTTATCCATTTGTGGCTGCTGTTGCGATATCAAATCTTGCATATGAGTCAATTGTTTAAATACCATTTCTAAGCCTTCAGCGGTAGAGGGTAGATCCTGATGGCGGGCAAGTTGGTTTTCAATTTCTGATATGAAATGTTCGTTGTCCTCTAGACCAGCCAGAGAAGTTTCTAATAGTTTCAAACGATCTTTGTGTAAATTACTTAAGCTATTTAATTCCTTCCACAATATGAGCAAATTGTCTAAACTCTTTTTAAGTGCTGGAGTTTTAAGGGCAATTGTACGGAAGGTTTCTTGCAAATGTTGCAATTCAGGATCTAATAATTGGAGACGACGCTCATAATCGGAATGAATTTCTAAAACATGTTCTAATGAGTCCAGATCACGTGGCAGAGGAGCACTTATAATTTGCTCCAACTCACGGGCCATATCTTCCAATTTCCCCTTGATGGCAATACATTCTTCGGTAAAGATGCGACTGGCTTGTTTACTTTCCTCTGGAAATAGAAAACACAATTACTTAGGGAAATTGTACAATAAAAAATAATAAGCGGGAGTTAAAAGATTATTTCCCTATCTTATATAAGTTATGAAAGATTTTTTCACAGAATTTCTGTTTTTCGAAATTAAAAAATTTAGTTTTAAAATCATTTAAACAAAACTGTATCATATATTTTAGAAAATTTATGGCCTGTTCCACGATCTCGAAAGAATGCTTTCTTTCGTATCCTATACGAATGAAATTTGTTTTTCGTTTCACTAACTTTATTTTATGCGAAAGATAAGTCTAAAAACAAGTCGAAAGAAAACGTAAGTATTTTCATACAAATTTCTGTTTCACTATTTCGAACAAGTTACCAGCAATACGAAAGCAAATGTCGAAATGAGTCACTTGATATTTTGCTTTCGAATAGAAACGAACGAAAGGCTTCGAAATAGTGAAACCAAAATTAATTCGAATTCGAGTTACTCACTTTCTTTCGAGTAGATTTTCTTTCGAAATCGTGAAACAGGCTTTTAATACCTCTGGTCTTTCGACTAGCAAATAAATTTTTCATGTTTTTGTTTTGAAATATTATTTTAGAATCTAAGCAAATAATAGTGTTTTTTCTTTTAGCACTTTAATTGAACTGACAAAACATTTAGTTACGAAAATAATTGCAACTTTGGAAATATGTTCCTCACATATCAAAATCATCTTGCGTTAGTAGACAGATGTTTCATAAGATTTTCTTTTATTCTTTAATTGAGCTAGTTTAATTGAATTGACATTCTCGACTAATAAACCCACGTCATAATAATACCTTGGGTGATTTGTACAATGAAAGTGTAATAATATTGTGACACCTACAATATTATGGGAGTTTAAAATCTATTACCCTTGTATCTTATGGCCTGTTCCACGATCTCGAAAGAATGCTTTCTTTCTTATCCTATACGAAAGAAATTTTTTTTTTCGTTTCACTAACTTTATTTTATGCGAAAGATAAGTCGAAAAACAAGTCGAAAGAAAACGTGAGTATTTTCATACAAATTTCTGTTTCACTATTTCGAACAAGTTACCAGCAATACGAAAGCAAATGTCATAATGAGTCACTTGATATTTTGCTTTCGAATAAAAACGAACGAAAGTCTTCGAAATAGTGAAACCAAAATTAATTCGAATTCGAGTAACTCACTTTCTTTCGAGTAGATTTTCTTTCGAAATCGTGGAACAGGCTATTAATATAGCTATTTTTACAAAATATGTATTTACCTTCTGCTCTAGCACGTTTTTCAAATTCATCGAACAAACGATTAACTTCATCCATTTCACGTTTCAAGCGTCTCAACTGAGGATCGTTGGGATCACCTTCGCTAAGCAACTTATCGGCATCGTCATTTAAAGCGCGACGTATAGCTGTTCTTTGCTCAGGGCCCATGGCCAAAAATTGATCAAAGTCCCAACCCTTTACAACTCGAATGGTAGCAAAGATCATGTTTTGTCTGAGACGCAAATGTTTCTTTTGCCACAAACTGACGGAGCGATCAAACAAGCGTTTGAGTCTTTCAGCAGCATCAATGGCTTCCTTGTCTGGTGGCGGCATTAAAAGGCAGGCACTGGGTACCGAACCTTCCTGGCCCTTCGAAGTGCGTACACGCCATTTTACACGACCAGAATTATCCAACAAAGTACAGGTCTCACCTTTATCAACTTGAACCTGACCTTGCTGATTGTAAGCACAAATAGCTTGGACGGGACTTTGACGATTGACGGGTTGGCGACGCTTATTCAAAGGTACTATTGTTTGAGCTCTATGCTGTAAGTTAGCCACAGTTTCTCCAAAGGCATTTAACTCTTCGCGCAAATCTTGCATGCCTCTCAGCAATGTTTCGCCTTGATCCAAACCAAAATCAGACTTGGAATATTCGCTATTTAAGATTTCATCACGTTTGCTAAGCCATTGCTCAGCATCTTTAATTTCGGCAAAGAATTGATGATATTCTGTGGCATGTTTTAGATGGACCTCCAAACACAGGGTCAACTGCAAAAGCCAGGCCCATTGTTGTTGCAAAATGGTCAAATGGCCATCAATACATTTGGAAGCAGGATGTTGTTGATTCAATAAAGTCTCACCGCGATCCAATATTGTGCAGAAATGTATTTCGCGCTTTTCTAACTCGGACATCAGATTCTGTAAAATGAATTTGGGAATTAATATTTTGTTTAGAAAATAAATAAATAAATGCTGAAAATTAAAAAGCAACAAATATAAACAAAATAAAATAAGAACATAAATTAAAAATACGAAACACAAGATAAAGTAATGACAAATGTACATATATACATACGTGGTAATATTATAAAATATATAAAGTGTTTTTAGCCGATTTTCCTTTCATGCAATTAAATTCATGCTCATTCGGCAATAAAACAAAGTGAACATAAGTACAGAATAATGAAAATTTCATTTTTCCTTAAGCAATCAATCATTTCAAATACTAGCACATTCATGTAGGGTTCATGTAACTCAAGCGTCTGACGATTGAGTGAAATTTACATGTGTTTTGTTTTTGTAACAAAAACAAAATACATGTAAATTTCACTCAATCGTCAGACGCTTGAGTTACATGAACCCTACATCAATCTTAGTAGGGACATTTCAATAATCAGAGGATCCACCAATTCACAGCCCAGTTAGTATGAAGATATTTTCTTACTAAGGCAAACAGTTGAATAATCAGGTATGTGATGGAAATCGATCGTTTTCAAATCGTTCGATTTCAGATATATTTTTGAGGTAATTTTCGGTTATTTTTCCAAAAAATTTTAACCGAATGAAAGATGAGATCAGTCAGAAGGATTAAAGTCCAAATTTTCATTTTTTTTTTATCGGGAAATAACCGAAAGTTAACTTTATTGCCAAATATTTTCAAATGGCGTTCTCTCAGACAGAGGATGATTTAAAGATTTGTTTGACATCGCCCTTAATGCGATAGTTCTATAAAAAACTGATTTTTTCATTGAATTAAATTTATAGCAGAACTGGGTGATAGCATAGCTGTTAAGTTATGATTAGTAATCGTAATGATTATTAATTTGATAACCTGGTTTGAAAGGTCAAGTAATAATTACATTACGATTATATTCAGATTTGCACGATTAGTAATTGATTACGATTACCAATAATGGAAAGTAATCTGGATTACATTACGATTACAGAAAAGAATCAAAAGTAATCAACAAATATTTCGATTACTTTTGATTTATTTTCAATATTAAGAAAATAATCAAAAAGAATCAAAAGTAAACTTTGAAAGTAGTCGGATTATTTTTTGGTTACTTTTAATTCATTTGATTATTTTCTGTAATCGTAAAGTAATCCAGATTACTTTTTGATTATTAGTAATATAATTATAATAATAGAATTATATAATCATTACGATTCTTTTGAAGATGTAATGTGTAAATACATCGATTTGTTGTAGACACTACAACGGTTGAGCTCTATTCAAATAAAAAAGTTTACCAATTTTTGATACTATTTTGAAAAAGTTTATTCTAAAACCCTTCATAGTTAATTAGAATCGATAAAAAGGCTAACCTTAAAAACCTTTAATCAAAATATTTAAATCTATGGTAATTCATCTTCAAGAGGTGATCGGATAAATTTAAAAACAAGTAATATTAAAGCTGTTTCCGCCATTTGGACTTATATGAGAGCTATGTTCAAATCTGGACCGATTATCTTGAAATTCGGCAAATTGATTAGTTTTTACGAAAATATTGTATTTTACAAAGTTAAAAAAATAAACTCAAAATTCTCAATATCTTCAGATTTACGAGCGTTTTAGTGATTTTTGTCTCATTTAGTGCGTTTTGACAGAAGAGTTTGTATGGAAGCTATGGTCAAATGTAGACCGATTTCAATGAAATTTGGAACAGTGATTTTGTCTTAAATTTTATAAAATAATATTGATATTTGTGGCCAAAATATCAATTCCGGGAAGTGGGACCTATGGGAGGTACCATAAATAATGGACCTATTTTGATAAATTTCAATAGCCATGGTCTCACTATCAAAAAATTATCTGTGCCAAATTTCATCAATCTTTAGAATTGCGACCTGTATTTTGAATACATAATTTACATGGGGGTCCAGCCAGACGGACGGACGGAGGGACTAACATCACTAAATCGACTCAGAAAGTGATTCTAAGACTATTGGTATACTAAAAGGTGAGTCCCTTTCCACCTATGGTGGTGAAGGGTATAATTACAGCCCTTTTAGCAGTTATATTATATAGAAAACTAAAAATGCTGAAATGAAACATTAAGAATATTTGATATATTTTTGTTGCACTTGGTAAGAGTTCGATTTTAAAAATCAACAAAATATTACCAATATTTAGAAAGAAATTAACAAAAAAAAATTAAATTTAACAAACGAAAAAGTTAAAAAAAACAAATACAATTTTTCTTGTTCATAATCTCACCTCATCTCCATTACCAAATGCACGCTTGACAATTGAAACATATATAAAGCAAATACATAATGAAATCAGTCAGGTACTTATTATTATAGATTCATAAAATATATATAAAATTCATAGTGTGTATGGTATTACGACTAACAACTAAACAGTCACATACAAATTAACATACACCGTAAGATAGTTTATGATTAAAAAGAAACAACTTACCTCATAATATCTGTGCACAGAGGGCAAATCTAGATTTTTATCTGCCCAATCACGAGTTATTTCGATCTGCTCCTTTTCGTTGAGCCATTGCAATTCGGCCGAGGCTTGAGCCAAGAAATGTTGCAATGAATCCAAATCGGACAAACGTTTTGTTGAGGTACTCAAGAGTTCGGCATAGACTTTTTGCAATTGATTGAGACGTTGTTGATACAGATTCAATTCATCGCCAGTGAATTTTGTTTGTTGACGTTCGTCGTTGAGTATCTTACTGTGGAATTGATCGATGATTTTGTGTTCGTGTTGTTGACGATCGAGTTCATCTTTGACGGATGGCAAATCAGTGCCATAGTCGGCGGCAAGAAGTTGTTTCAATTTGTTTTGGCACCATTCGATGTGTTCTTGTAGATCTCTGAAATGGGGATTTGTTTCGATTTGTCGTGACTCAACGACGACACGTTTCTTACGGGTCAACGTAGTTTCTTGGACAGGGAATTTAAGGCCGGTTAATTTTTGCACAAGGTTTGTATGGAATGTAGTTCGAAGTTGAGCCCATCTCTGGTGTAATTTATTGACTTTTTTGTGCAGTTCCGCAACATGGGGATAACGACCTTCGTTAAGCACATGACAATCTTGATTCATGTCTTGTATCGGCTCTTCCAAGTGACGAATTTCGGTTTCTAACGATTCGACAATATTCTTGGCATCTACGGGATGCAAACGTTCGATACGTCTGGCCTCTTCGTTTATGCGATTCTCCAAATCGCCCAATTTGACATCGACATGTTTGATTTCACGTTCAACTTTATCGGCAAGACGTTGCAAACGTTCCAGACGATCGATTTCTTGTTGTAATATCCTTTCACGATCCTCCAGGGCGGTCTGCATACGATACCAGGCCTTTTCAATGGCCTCGGGACGTAATTCTGTTTCTACATCAATCTCACCAATACTTTCAAAGTACCGCTCGAGTTCTTTGTAGATTTGTATCAATTTGGATTTTTCTCTTTTGCGTACGGAAACTTCTTCGTTGCGGAAGTGATGCAAATCACTAAGCAAACGTTTTAATTCAATCAATGTGGGCGGGAAAGAGCGTTCCTGCAAATAGGCGGTCTTTTCACGACACCAATAGATGAACTGTTGAGCCAAGTCACGGTATTCGTGGACACGGCGTTGTGACTCCATGTCAAAGAGTGGATGAATGGCAGGTGGTTCAGGGAACACATCATACAATGATGATATGTATGTAATTAAAGATTTCTCATCAGGTTCGTTAGTGTCAACATCTAAAAAAAAGTAGAAAATATTTATACAAGTTTCTTTAGTTAGAATATTTTAATTTTACCTTCGGGATCTAACAGACGTGTAACACCATATTCTTTTTCAACAATGTGGAAGGCATTCTCCAAACGTTCTCTTGGTCGATCGTTTCTTGCTTTTCGCCAGTCAAGCAAGTCCGGTCGATTACGATGCACAAGTGCTGAGAATGCCAAACCATCGCGCCAGGATGATGTAAAATCATTGACGCGAACTCCCGGATACCGAGCAGTAGAACGACGGGCCCAACGCAAAAGTGCCTCACGTGCTGATACATTGTCTTCTTTGCCAACAACAATATCGGAGATCTGTGGATTAAAAAAAATGTATGTGAATTAATAAAATTAAAACTTTCAAAATGTTTTCGAAGCGAAGAAGTGTGCGTGCGTGTGAGTGAATTAAGCTTTAAAAAAACATTTAACTACATAATGTTTCCGATTTTATTTTGCTTCCAATATTCTTTGGCTAATTCGGATCTAAAAGACTTAATAAAAACGAAATACATAGATAATAAGATCACAATTTAAAATTTTATAACCTTAGGCAATATTTAATCAAATGAAACTATCATGCCTATTGGTCATAGTTATGGAAATCAGGGTTATTATAATTTAATGATTGTTTTTTCTTTCTCTTCTTTTGAAGTTTGTTTATTTGTTTCTTTCCTACTTTTATTTAATTTTAATATATCTGACATAATACCTTTGTACGTTGGGTTTTTGTTGTTGTAGAATATGCGGGTTCTATAGCTGGTACAATTGTGCTCTTGGGCAATGTATGACGATATTCCAATTCAGAACTACGAATCATTTTGGCTGGCGGCAACAAGTCCTCTGGTGGTAACTGTTGCTCTTCAGCACGACTCAAAGTTGTGACCTTACGCACTACATGTGTGGTAATGCGACGATGTCCACTGGGTCCTCGTTGTGAGGTTTTGGTGCTTTCAACGCTTGAGCCTAGAACCTCAGTGGAAATACGTTTGTTACGAGTCACTTGTTGATATGATTCGTGTAACTCATGATGTTGTATTGGAGCTGCAGCACCAGAAGTTAAGGCCATTTCTGGTGCACAAGTTTTGCCATTGCGGAAGCTATTACGTACAACTAATGAACGATCGTACAAAAGACGTTCTTGTGGTATGGCGGAGGCAGGTGCCACACCGGGATAATTGGTAATAACTGCTTCAATGGTTTTTTCATGTTTAAATTGATGTTGATAGATAGCATTTGGATCGTCGATATTGGTAGTTATGGGTGGACCACGAGATGGTACTAATGCCGAAGATGTTGAAGAGCCATGAGCCTGGCCACGTTTCTTCATCACTGACGATGAAGTAGTGGAGGTTCTGGAATGCATCGTAATATCTTACGAATTTCGAAAATTTTGAATTGAGTTTTCCTTTGACAATAAAAGTTTTGGCACCGTCTCGTAAATTTTATTTATACACATTTATTTTTCGATATATATATATTTTTTTTTCACAAGATAGAGTTCGTTAAAAGATTTTTGAGTTCGTTTCGTGTTTTCAAAGAAACACCAAAAGGTGTTTAATTACAATAATTTTCGTAATTTTGTTTTAATTTTGAGACTTTCCTTTCTAAATATGGGAATTTAAGATAGAAATTTTTGTTTTGTTTGTTTTTAACAGTTGATGCTTTAAATTTTCATTTGTATAAAAAAAATTTTCAGAAAATTTTAATGAATAAACTAAAAGTATGGTCCGTTTGTTGTATGTTAAGCTCAACCGGATGTTTAGAGTAGCTATAGCAATGGACAGACATTTTACATTTGTTCAAAACCTAACTGACGGCATCTGAATGTAGATATGTATGAATGCTTTTATGTATAAATTTATTTAGTGGAATTGAAACGGTAACTCAATTCCCTTGATTTTGTTACTTCTACCGCTAATTCTGTTTGGGGCAATGGCTATGACAACATCTACGACGAAGATGGCAATGAAACCAACGAAGAAAAGAAAATAATTAGAATTTTAATTTATGTTTAATTTCATTACACGCAAGTGCAAAAGAACAAAGCATGAATGGATGGTTTCGAAAAATATGTTTTATTTTTTTTTGCGCAAAAGCAAGAAAAAGTAACATTTTTAAGTTCAATGAAATCATTTGTTAAAATTAAAAGAATATTAAAACACAAAATAGGTACACAACTGCGTGATTGTATTAAAGAACTTCCCTTTCATAATTTTCCTACAGTTCTAAAACTTTTATTTGCAATTCGTTGTTTCAAACGAAATTTAGCTTAAGGCTAGTTTAAGTACGTAGCTCTTTCACAGATTACCAGGAGACATTATTGTAGTGTATTCAAACTATTTAAGATAAGTTCCGAAACACACTTACAAATCAAATAAATAGCAGTTTAAGGGTAAATTCGATAAAGCTTTATCTCCCAAACTAACAAAGACAATAGTTACATACAAATTGAGATCGGACTGAGATTGGTTGCTATCCGGTAGAATTGAATTCTTTGCAATTAAAGGGGTAAATTCGAAAACGCTATATCTTGTAAACCAACAAAGACAACAGTTACAAACAAATTGAAAGTGTAAGAAAAATCTAAACATCTCAGAAATTTTGTAAAGATAAAAACTTGAATTTTTTTATTATGCAAATAAGTTCAACAATTCCTATCGATGGTCTCATGTTGAAAGGCCCTAACTCGCATATTTAAAACTTTACAGAAGAAGTTAAAAACAGATTTAAAATAGTAATTGACAAAATTTTACGTTTTTTTTAATGCAGGTTATTATTAAAATGAAGGACGAATTTGATTCTCAAAACTTTTTTCAAATTTTAAACATATAAAAAAACTAAATTGAGTTAGGTCTTTTTGTATTCTCATCTCAGAGCATAAATGTATCTTAAAGCTTTTTTCTGTAGTGATAAAAACAAATTATTTTAAGGAAAGCTTTACATAGCGAATGTTTTCTATAGGAAAGCTTTCGATAGCGAGTGGTTACTGCAAGAGATCATTCGATATTAAGTTTTCTATAGGAAAGCTTTCGATATTGAAAGTTTGACTTGGAATGTTATCTATATGAAATCTTTTGATATTCAAAGTTTTATGAAGAAAATCAAAAGTTTTCTATAGAAAATCTTTCCATATCGAAAGTTTATTATTGGGAATCATTTGGAAACCGAAAAATTTATATAATAAATCTTAAGATATTGGCAATCTTTACCCCGTCACTTTAACTTTACCCCGTCACCAACCTAAGATATTGGCATTGGAAAGCTCGAAAGCTTTATGTAGGAAATCTTTAGATATTGGCATTTTTATATTGGAAAGCTCTTGATAGGGAATGTTTTTAGTAGAAAGCTTTGGATATTTAAAGTAACCTTTAGGAAATCTGTTGATGCAAAAGGTTTTCAGTCCGAAATATTTTGATGACAAAAGTTTTATATAAGAAATCTTTTACTAAGTTTTCTATAGAAAATCTTTCAATATCAAAAGTTTATTATAGGAAACCTTTCGACATCGAAAGTTTTGTATAGAAAATCTTTTTTTCCGGAAAGCTTTCGATATAGGATGTTTTTAGTTGAAAGTTTTTTATACTAAAAGTTACCCATAGGAAAGCTTTTGCTATTGAAAGTCTTATATAGACAAATTTTAAACATATTTGAAATCTTTCGATATCAAATGTTTATTATAGGAATATCGAAAGTATTTTATATAGAAAACCTTTCGATAATGGTAGTGTTTTATTGGAAAGCTTTTAATGGGGAATGTTTTTAGTATAAAGTTTTAGATATTAAAAGTTTCCTAAAGGCTTTTAAAAAATACTGTCGACAAAAGTTTAATATAAGAAATCATTATACATCCAACCGAAAGCTTTAAGATTTGAAAGTTTTCTATTATTTGTTGATGCAACGATACATAATTTGGCGAGATAGAGCTTTTAAAAAATATATTTTTTTAGGAATAAGTTAGGGCTTTTTAGAAAATTACTTAAATAATCGGATATTTTGATAAAATTGCCTTAAATTTTTGTGAGGAAGTGCATTTGCGTTAAATGCATTGGAATCACAAAAAAAATCAATTTCGAAAAAAGTGTGAGTTAGAGCCTTTCATGTTCTATAGTTTGTTTTTATTATTGATTGAATTCAATATTCAGCATGATATTTGTTAGAAACAATTTATAAAAAAAAAACAATAAATTTAAACCATATTCTTGTTTTATTTTTGTTAAAAAAAGAGAGAAACAAAGTTAATGCCTGTTTGACCAAAAATAGACAAACGAAAATTGGCAAAAGTATTAGTCATTTTGAAATATTTAAGTCTTCAAGATACTACAGACAGACTCAGCCTTTAAAGACGTCTACAGAGACGTTGACCGCAGCCTTTAGAGGTATTTAAAAGTACAACGACATTTTTGAAGATAGAACTGAAAGCAAACTTTGTGTTTTTATTGAAGTTTTTATTTTTGTTAATTTTGTTTTATGATGTTTTTTTTCTCTGCAATTAAAATCGTGAGTTTGTCTCATAGTTTCTTTTATTTTGACAAAATAATGTAAATTATTAAGATCTATTGAAAAAGGAAACCGAAACTATTTTGGAACAATGAAATAAAAATTTGCTGATCGATAGCTTTATTTTCCAATATTAAAAAAAGGTTATTGAATACTGAATATTTCCATCTATTTTAATAGCCATAAAAAGCTTAAACTTGTATTAAATTTTGTAAAAAAAAAAATATTTAACAAAAACACACTCAATGTACGCCCACTTCATAACCAATAAAACGCCTCTGCTTTCTTTTTATTTGGTAAAATATTTGATGAAGTGCTAAAGTATTGATAATATTTTAGATAATAAAAATATCTAGAGTAAATAATTAACGATTTTAATGCCACAATTTTACAATACAATAAAAATAGTTTCTGAATTTGTGAGCTATAAAGCCATCTTCAGTTTTTCATTGAACTTGCACCCACTTACGATAATTCAATCCTCCTACCGAATTTTAATTAGAATGCGCTTGTCGAACAGATCAATCAATTAGTTAAGATAATAAAAATCTAAAATACTTGTAATGAACACTAATCTATCATCTAATCTATAGTAGGCATCTTTCAATGCAAATTTATTCTTAATCCTATGGCTGTTTTAGATATTTTGTAAGATAAAAAAACGATGTAAATAAATTTTTCACGTGAAATCTGGTAGCGTAAATTATCTTTTAATCAAAATTTGATTAGGTTGGTTTATTTATTTTTGTATCACATCGATCTAGTTTGTATGATACCAATCCATCGCAGATTTTGAATAGTGACAGAAAGCTAAATTTCTTACAAATTTGATTAAAGAGTGGTGATGTTCATATAAATTTCCGAAGTCATTGTCGAAGAGGCAATATATATTTGTATTTTGGATCGGCATCTCCTTGGTTTGTTACAACAACTATTTCAGGTCCACCTTGAGCTATGTTTTATTATCCATAACTACGCAGTTGTTAAATTTTGTTAAAACTCTTTCATAAAGAATTTGTGTCCGTTTTGGCAATATTATTTTGCTTTTCAAAACGATTTTTATATTTTACCGCACGAAAGGTTCTAAAGCCGGCATCCAAATGGTTTCTAATAGCAGTATATTCAGGGCTGTTATATTTTTTAGTTTCAACATTATCTGAGAGTCCTGGGTTATGCTATATAGAACGGATTTGCTGCTTGCAACTCCGCATCAATTGACCTTTTCCACGTTCTAGTTGGTGCTTGTCGAGCAATGTTGGTATTTGGCCTTCGATACCTCTATAGAAGCTGTGATTTGTTCTGTCGCTTTTAGTATATCTTCATTTATTATGCGATCCGGCCACCATATATTAATTTTAAGCTTTTTTGCAATCATTGAACCCGACAAATTGAACCATGAAAATTGTGCACAATTTTTGTTTTTCTATTTTGGTTTTTCATTGGCCACCTCGTATGTAAATATATTCCGAATAAAAAAATATTTTTACAAAATAACGGTAACTAGGTTCAGAAAAAATGTATAGCAATCAATGCAGTGATTCCACTTGTTTCTTTTTTCAAATGCTTCTAAAGTGCGGCCAGATTTCATGTGAACAATGCTTTACATATCGACGGCCTTATATAAAAAAAGGCCTAACTCGATTTTTTGCAAATTTACAGGGGAAGGAAAAAGTTAATAAAACACTTAAAATTCTAGATACAACAAAAATTTTAATACGATTTTTTATTAAAAAAAAGCAACAAATTTTATTTTTAATTCCAAAATTTTCTGTTGTTTCTAAAATTTTACGGTTTTTATTAAGTATTTTCCTTCTCCTGCAAGAAAGAAAAAATTGACTTAGTCCCTTTTTATATTAAGTCATATATGAAAGTAGTACTCTATTTTCGTTTGAAAATAGTTTGTATAAATAGTTATTAGAAAAAAATCTTTCAATCGACAGGAATTTTTAATACAAACAGTTTTTTCAGAAAGCTTCAGAAATTAAGTTATCTATAAAAAAGCTTATGATATTGACATTTTTCTATAGGAAAGTTTTATATAAAAAGTTTTCTACTTGAAATATTTCCACGACAAATGTTTTGTATAAAAAATCGTTCGATATCGAACATTATCGAAAACTTTAGATAATTAACGACTGGTTTTTATTAAAAAGCTTTCAATGTAAATTGTTTTTAGTAGAAAGCTTTGGATATTAAAAGTTACCTATAAAAAAGCTTTTGATATTAAAAGTTTTCTATACGAAAAATGTTGTCGACTAAAGTTTAATATGAGAAACCGAAAGCTTTAAGATTCGTAAGTATTATATTATTTTTGGATGCAAAGACATATAATTTGGCGATATAGGTCTTTTAAATAATATATTTTTTAGGAATAATTTAGGGCTTTTTAGAAAATTACTTTAATAAGCGTTAATTTTGATAAAATTGCCTAAAATTTTTGTGAGAAGGTGTATTTGCGTTAAATGCTTTAGAATAAAAAAAATAATTTCGAAAAAAGTGTGAGTTAGGGCCTTTCGACAGGAGGCCAATTATATATTTCGCGTTAAATCCTCTATACTAATTTCCCTTACGTGAAATAAAAATTCCATGGGAACAAACTATTTGCCCAAGGGGATGTATACAAATTATTTGTCAGGCATGTACCTTTATAATTTTTTTCAGTGTACATCTTATAACATTTTCTTTTTTTATGGAAAAAGCTAAGTAAAACAACATTACAATAATCCATGTGCCCTTGAATATTTTTTCAGCTGTGGCAGATATGAAATCACAAATAATTAAGAAAACCACATATAAACGTACGGGAATAACTCAACGGAAAAGTATTTCAATTGTTGCAAAGGGAATAAAATGGAATGGAATTTGTTTCAAATTAAAATGAACGCAGGCGCGACGACGACGACAATAATTAATGTCTGACTTTACTCATATGAATAAAAAGATCTCGACTAAAGATATTTAAATGATTTTTTATATAATTAAAACAAATTGAATAGAATGATTTATGTAAAGATTTCATTGTACTCAGGGGCAAGCGTTAAAAAAAGTTAACAAAAATGCAAAGAATATTTGAATGTATATGTAAACATAAAGATATTTTATACAAATTAATTGCAATAATGAAAACGACAAGTATTTCAAAAAACTGGGTGATGGAATGAATTTTCATTGTTTTTATTACAGCACACTTTAAAGAGTGCTCTAAATAAATTTTGTAGTTGGATTTTCTTAAATAAAAATCAAACCTTTTAATATAAAAACTCTACAAAATACGCAAATATAATGACATATTATACAAAATCATTTAGCATTAAAATGTATACTTAGTACTCGGGTTTTGCAAAATTATCGACTTTTTTCGGAAACCCTCCCATTAAAGATTTTACAGTTGCTTCTGATACCTTTTTGGAGCATGTGTTCCACCTGCGCTTAAAATCGGACATGTTCTTGGAAATCTTTCCTGTGTTCTTCAATTCCTTTTTTACCAGAGCCCAATACCTTTCCACAGGCCGAAGTTCTGGACAGTTAGGTGGATTTGACTCTCGTGGTACAAAAATGACATTATTCTTTGAGTACCACTCAAGTGCCTTTTTTCCATAATGGCATGATGCCAAATCGGGCCAAAAAAATGTAGGCACTCTGTGCTCTCTTAAAAAGGGTAACAACCGTTTTTGTAGGCACTCCTTTATATAAATTTCTGAGTTTATTGTGCCAGATGCCACAAATACTTTACTTCTTTTGCCACAACTGCAAATAGCTTGCCACACGAGAAACTTCTTAGGGAATTTTGTTTGTTTTTTTGTGCGAAACTCTTGCCGAGCATTGCCCCGTTTATCAGCAGTACGTATGTTTCATCATCCATCACACAACAGGTGTATTTTTTTATAAAATCAGACTTAAATTTTTTCGCTCGTTTTTTTGCTTCTAAGTTCTTTATAGCATTGTATGTCTTCAGTCCAGCATAAGCTTTGACTCTATTTGCAAAATTCGTAGAACATTTCACCGTACGAGCTGCTTTTCTTAAAGAAGTGTTAGGCGCTCTTTGAAAGAGTCGCTCGACTTCTTATCTGTAGGACCTTTTTTCCTCCCTGATCCAGGTTTTTTTTCAATGCTCAGGTTTTCCTTATACCGTCTGATGGCATTAGAAACCGTTCGAGGGTCAACTTTCAAATTTTTAGCTATTTTTTTAAAAGTCCATGACGGATTTTTTTGAAAAGTTTTAATTATATTTTCACGAACTTTTTTTTCGCAGTCCATTTTGATTGAAATAACTATTGAAAATTAATAATTTCTAAAATAATAGTATCTGACATATCTATAGAAACTAACTTGATCAAAAAATAAATTATTTCTTGCACTATGGATAAATTTTGTCTAAAATAGTAAATGCATATTTTTTTAGAACACTCTTTAGATAAATTTAGATAGACAACAGCAGCATTAAACAATATAAAAAAATAATTGCAAGACAACAACAAAAACTAACCAGCAGCAATTTCTAAACATAATCATACACTGAGAGAAAAATTTAACTATGTAAAGCAAGGGACTTGGAAATGGAACAGTTGTAATAACAGAATAATATTAATGAAAAGTTGGTTATTTCGATGGTTGGAGGAGATACGCCATTGATTACATTGAGCAAAAGCAAAATGGATTTGATAATAATAAAAATGAATTAATAATGAGCAACTGAATAAGAGACGATTTAGAGTATGTCTCCACTGACATCATCAACGTTGTCATCATAATGACGTTGTTAAATCTGTTTTAAAAAAGGGAAGTGCAAAATATCGTAAATCCATATTGGAAGACTGTAACCGATGATAGAATGTGGCACAAACAAATTTTATTTTTGTAATCGGCTTTATATTAGGATAAATGAAAATCTTAAGCATCAAACATTATTATTATTTTTTTTTGTTATAAACACTAAATCTTTTTAAAATTTTCTTTATTTTGTTATATATAACAAGATTATTATTTTGTAAGATTTTTCAAACTTTTTGCACTTTAATTACAATTTGTAACGTTATATGAATATTTTTTTTTATTAATTGTTTAATTCTTTTTAAAAATCAAAACAAAACAAAAATTTAATTAAAAATCAGCGAGCGACTACGATTTAAAACAATTCCACCAAAATAGACGGCTTCTCGAGAACGACTAACAACGATCGCTTCTACTAGCAACGCTTAAACTCTGTTGGCCAGGTGTTTAATGTATTTGTTGGTGGCAGTACACTGAGCAACAATAAAAAATCAAATAATTATTCAAGAATTATGGAAAAAGAGCGTCAGAAAGCACGAAAGCGAAACAACAGCAGCAGGCAGCGACGACGATGAACGTTATACAAAAGCAGTGAAAAATCTCAGCTACTTCATACTCGTCGTTACTGCAAAATAGACAAGTTACCAAAACGGTTATGACTCTTTACCTACATACAATTAAGTTAAAACACTTGGAAATACGTTTAAATACACGTTAATATGTAACAGACAGAACGAAGGACGGACGAGCAGAGTCAACCAGAGCCGCATTTACGCTCACGTTGTTATGCCAATTTTAATATTTGGCGTTTAAAGCCTCAATACGAAGGCGTTAACAGTTCAGCTGTTCTTAATGGCTCAAACAAAAAAGTCCAAAGCAAAAACGTCAAAATAAGAGAATTTTTATATTTAATTATTTACAAAAACCTTGCTCAGTTTTTGATTTTTTTTAATTTGTGTGAGTGTTTTTATTTTAACATATTTAATATTATTATTGTTGTTTTTTTGTTATGTAGTTGTTGTTAAATTTGCTGGTTGGCTGATTTAGTGAGACCGGCGTTGGCGGTAGTAAGTTGTTGTTTTATTTTGGAGTTTTAATCGAAACAACATTTACCGTAGCCAACCTCAAGCATACGCCACCACCAAAACTTCAACAACTGCTGCAGTAACAAAGTAGCGCAATATCAACAACTTAATTCTATAAGAGAAGTAATAGCAATAGATATATTAACAACAACAACAACATGAATCAAAAAAGGGCTTCAAAAGAATTGTAACAGTAATGGTTTCAAGGGTAATCATATAAGCTAAGACTCTATTATATAAAGATGTTGCAGAACTTCTACACATTGAATGGCCGAATGGTCGTTTTGAAAAGTCCCATCTCTAGTTCGAAAACAACTAATGGAGACAATTATCCAATGAAAGCTAAGGCACACACACTTGCTCATGAAATGTATTTTTGTGCGTTTATGTGTTTTTAATTGTTCTTTAAACAGTCAGCATTTAGAAGATTATTTTTTGAAAAATCAGTAAAGATAGTATTTTTTGACCAGTTTAGAAGGCCAAAAAACGATTTGTCGTCTGCGCGATTAAAAAAATAGTCGAAGGAGATTTGCGCTTATGCTTTAAAACTTACTGTGCAATAACAAAAAGTATATCAATTTAAAATCAAGCATTTAAGGAATTGAAATTCGACAGTTTGTAAATCTATTTTGCAATCAGATTTTGCACAGTTAGATGATAAAAAGGTACTCATATAGTGTTGTTTTTGAAATACAATTTAACGAACATAGATAGTGGGTGCTGTAGCTAAGTGGGTTAGCACGCCGACTTCTAAACATTACATATAATTTTTAGCCTGAGTTCGATCCTCGGTCGCGGCCGTCGATGAAAAATAAATAAAACAACAAGAAATAGCGCAACTTTTTCAGTGTTCTAGAAATAGACTTTTCACCACACTTCATCTCTCTACTCTCTCCCTCTAAGGCAACTCAATTCGTATATACTCTACATATGTACAATTCAAATTGAGTCAAAAATTGCTCGTAATAGACTCATAAACGGTTCAGAAAGGTGTTCATAAAAGATTCTAAAAAACATTGAAAACTCTTTTCTATACAGAAAATTTTAAAAAAGGGAAGTTAAAAAAAAAAAAAATTGAAAGTGGAAAGTAAGAAGAATTTCTTATGAAAAATTGTAATAGTGGAAAAAGTTTTTATTTGAATACTAGCTGTACCCTGCGGGCTTTGCTGCTCCACCAACTAAAATAAATTTGAAGGCAAGACATTATACAAGTATCCAATTAATTTTTAATAATTTTATTGATTATGTACGATTACCACATAATCAAATGCATAGTTTACGATTCGATTTATTTTTAACAATTTTCTATCAGGAATTATTCACACCAACTTAGAAACCTCCGTCGACTCATGCACAACAACTTTGCTAAAGATCATAGCATGATCAAATGCACAGTTTACGATTTAATTCATTATGAGTAATTTTAAGTGGCGCCACCTGTCGGAATTTGGTCATACCAACTTGGTAACGTTCGTCGGCTCGTGCGCAACAACTTTTCTTAAGTTCATAACATGATGAAATGTATAGTTTACTATTCTAAAGGGCATACAGACAGACAAACATTCATTACCCGTATATACAGAAAAATACTTTGTGTAGGTCTCGGCATAGCCGAATATGCACAACGGGAAAGGTGAAAAAATGTTGAATATTACAAAAGCTTATCAATAGAAAAGTTTGGAGGTGTGAAATCTTTTCTTTATACGCGACAAATTTGAGAGTTTGAAAGTTGTATATCGTTGGTCTCATGTAGAAAGACCATAACTCACATTTTTTTTCGAAATTGAGTTTCTTTATGATTCCAATGCATTTAACGCAAAAAGACCTCCTCACAAAAATTTTAGGCAATTTACTTTTAAAAAATTTGTAAAAAAGCCTTAACTTATTCCTAAAAAATACATTTTTTTAAAGCCCTAATAGAAAACTTTCATATATTAAAACTTTCGGTTGGATGTATAATAATTTCTTATATTCAACTTTGTCGACAACATTTTTCGGATAGAAAGCTTTCAATATTAAAAATTTTATTATAGATAACTTTTTATATCTAAAACTATTCCATATCAAAAGCTTTCAAATAAAAAACTGTCATTATTTATCTAAAGTTTTCTTAAATATAACTTTCGATGTCGAAAGGTTTTCTATAATAAACGTTTGATAACGAAAGATTTCTTACATAAAACGTTTGCGTGAAAATATTTTAGATAAAAATCTTGTTATATGTTGAAAACTTTCCTATAGAAAAATTTCAATATCAGAAGCTTTTCCTATAAATAATGTTAATATCAAAAGCTTTCTATAAAACTGTTTTTATTAAAAATTCCTATATAAAACTTTCGATGTCCAAAAGAGGTAATTTTTGATATAAAAAGCTTTCAGCTAAAAACATTCCATATCGAAAGCTTTCCAGAAAAAACTTGTCGCATGTTTTAATATAATAAACTTTTGATATAGAAAGATTTTTTATCGAAAACTTTCGATATCAAAAGATTTCTTATATAAAACTTTTGTCGTCAAAATATTTCGGATTGAAAACCTTTTATGTCAGATTTCCTAAAAGTTACTTTTAATATCCAAAGCCTCTACTAAAAACATTCCATATCAAGAGCTTTCCAATACGAAAATGCCAGTATCTAAAAATTTCCTATATAAATCTTTCGAGCTTTCCAATATAAAAATGATATTGAAATGCCTCCTAATAATAAACTTTCGATATGAAAAGATTTTCTATAGAAAACTTTTGATTTCCTGCATAAAACTTTGAATATAGAATGATTTCATATAGAAAACATTCCAAGTTAAACATTCAATATCGAAAGCTTTCCTATAGAAACAATATCGAAAGCTTTCCTATAGAAAACTTCTAATATCGAAAGATCTCTTGTAGAAAGCATTCGCTATTAAAAGCTTTCGTAAAGAATACATTCGCTACGTAAAGCTTTCCTTACTACAATTTGCTTTGATCGCTACAGAAAAAAGCCCTACGTTACATAAATGAGAATACAAAAAGCCCTAATTCAATTTAGTTTTTTATATGTTTAACATCAAAAAAAAGTTTTGAGAATCAAATTCGTGATTCATTTTAATAATAACCTGCATTGAAAAAACGTAAAATTTTTGTGAATTACTGTTTGAAATCAATTTTTACCTTCTCCTTTAAAGTTTTAAATATGCGAGTTAGGGCCTTTCTACATGAGACCAAATAGTAAATTAAGTGTAAAATCTTTCAATAAAAAATGTGGAAAAATGTGCGAAGGGAATATAAGATTATGCATAGTCGAAAATGTACACATTTTTACTTAATAAAATCGCAGATTTCTATTATATAAAAATCGTAGAGTTATCTTTAGTATGAAAACATTTTGAAAATAAAGTAATTATTCTTTAAAAGTTCTGATACACTAAAAGGTACAATTGAACGTACCTCTTTGTCTTATTGCACACAATTGTGTTCAACTAAGTTAGGGTTATGGTTACTGCAATAAGTCAATATTGCCGGTTATGGATTGTTGATTTTGCTACCAAATACTGTCTCTAACAACACAACTTCCAATAATAAATACAACTACATTCAACACTCTTATGTACCTATTCCTTCTCACATTATTCAAAACATCAAACAAAATCGAGGCATAAACACCAGCAGCCGAAAGAAGCCGCCGCGCCACAGGTTGTTGTCATTTATGCATTTGGTTGTTCAGAAAAACAAGTGCCCTTAAAAATAAATGCAGCTTTAAAGAATTATTTTTTTTTTACAAATTATTTCTTGGAATTAAAATGTTTGTCGTTATGTTTGAATCGTTTTATAGTCAGTAAAATGTATGTTAGTACATAAAAATATGTTTAGTAGAGGCAGCAGCAGCAACGCCAACACTTTTGAAACAAGATTTAGTTTGGCCCATAAAATGACATTGAAATGTAAGATTGTCAAATAATAATAATAACAACAAAGATACATTTAATACCAACCAAATAAAATGTAACAATTTTAACAACTTAAAAACATTTCAATTCTCACTTCTTAGACTCGAATTACAAAAGTTTCATGTTCTTCTTTCATTTTTTCAAATGGTTTGTTTACAATACAGTGACACTCAATAAAATACAAACATCATTATTTTATGTCGGTTTTTATTAAGTATTAAATGTCGTATATTTAAATTCTTTTTCATATCATCGTTTGCCGCAACTATGCCATAGTCTAAATCGGTAGTTTCTGAACTGAAGACTACAAATAATTCGCATATTTTAATTTTATTAGAAAACTCAATATTTTTGTTATATAAATCTGACATTAGTTTTCAATAATTCAAATTTGATTTAAACTTTTCCCATAAATTGTCATCAAACTAAATATTTGGACTCAAAACTAAGTTTTTTTTATGATAACGACAATTGAGCAATATGATAAATTTAAATGTCTTGATATTATTGTCACTCACTGTATTTGCAGAACAATGGGTTATGGACTTTGTTGCTAAATTCTCAAGAATTTGTGCGTACAAGATATTGTATCATATAATTTTTAAAAAATTGTAATAGAAACAAAAAAATAAAAAAGTTTATGTTGAAAGAATTTTTCCCACCACAAAAATTTTAATGTTCTTTACTACGAGTATTTATTAAACCAAGTTTAACTAAACGTCAAATGTGAAGGAATCCGTACAATAAGAAAGAACGGTTATACCCGGAGATGGGATTCTACACTAATGAGTTCAAATCTGGATTTCTTAATTTATATTTAAACAAACCTTAAGTGTAAATCTTGTATTTCCGTAGGGTCGTTAGGAGGACATCTGTTTTGGTACTGCAAAACATTGAAACAGTACAGTAGGTCCCTGTACCGAAAAAGATGTCTGAGTCAAATTAAATAAATTTATCTTATACAAAATTGTGACTCCTACATTGATTTAAGAATTACATGGATTTACAGGGATATCGTTAAATTGACTCAGAAACTTTAGACAAAGCTCTACATAAGAAAAAATTTATTAGGAAGGTAAGCTAATTTACCCCATTTGATCTATTTAATTTTTATACCACCAATAATATCCAATACAAAATCGAATACAACTGCCAATTATGGGTTAGTGCTGGGTAAGTCGATTTTGAAGGAAAGGGCGAAGGTGGTGACAGTGGCTTGTTTTTCACTAGTTTATCAATTTTTACAGAGAAGTGATACTGATAGTTTATATCGTTGCTCTCATTAAGAAAGGCAATAACTCTAATTTTTAAAACTTTACAGGAGAAGGTAAAAATTTATTTAAAACAGTATTTGGCAAAATTTTACGTTTTATTAAATGCAGGTTATTATTAAAATGAAGGACGAATTTGGTTTTCAAAACCTTTTTTTAAATTGTAAACATATAAAAAACTAAATTGAGATATTTCAGAGCATAAATGTAACTTAAGGCTTTTTCCTATAGTGATCAAAACAAATTATACGAAGGAAAGTTTAACATAGCGAATGTTTTCTTCGATATTTAAAGTTTTCTACAGGAATGCTCTTGATATTGAATGTTTGACCTGTTTTCTATATGAAATCTTTCGATATTCAAAGCTTTATGAAGGAAATTGAAAGTTTTCTATTGAAAATCAAAAGTTTTCTATAGAAAATCAAAAGTTTTCTATAGAAAATTAAAAGTTTTCTATAGAAAATCAAAAGTTTTCTATAGAAAATCAAAAAATTTCTATAGAAAATCAAAAGTTTTCTATAGAAAATCAAAAGTTTTCTATAGAAAATCAAAAGTTTTCTATAGAAAAATTTTCCATATCGTAGCATTTCGACATAGAAAAATTTATATAAGAAATCTTTAGATATTGACATTTTTATAATAGAAAGCTCTTGATATGGAATGTTTTTAGTATAAAGCTTTGAATATTAAAAGTAATCTTTAGGAAATCTGTTGATATAAAAGGTTTTCAATCCGAAATATTTTGACGACAAAAGTTATATATAAGAAATTTTTTGATCGAAAGTTTTCTATAGAAAATTTTTCAATTTCAAAAGTTTATTATAGGAAACTTTTCGACACCGAATTTTAGAAATAGAAAATCTTTTTTTTTCTTCTGAAAGCTTTCGATATGGAATGCTTTTAGTTGAAAGCTTTTTATATTAAAAGCTACCTATAGGAAATCTTTGATATTGAAAGTTTTTTTATAGAAATGTTTTATTAAAGAAATCTTTCGATATTAAATGTTTATTGTGGGAATCTGTTCGACATTGAAACTTTTGTATAGGAGTTTTTAATATAAACAGTTTTTTAGAAAGCTTTAGATATTTAAGTTATCTATAGAAAAAGCTTTTGATATTGATACTTTTCTATAAAAAAGTTTTCTATCTGAAATATTTTGACGACAAATATTTTATATTGGAAATCTTTCGATATAGAAAGTTTAATATAGAAAATCTTTCGACATCGCAAGTTTTATATAAGAAAACTTTAGATAAATAATGACAGTTTTTATTGGAAGGCTTTTGATGTGGAATGTTTTTAGTTTTAGATATTAAAAATTACCTAGAATAAAGCTTTTAATATTGACACATAATTTGGCGAGATAGAGCTTTTAAAATATATTTTTTTAGGAGTAAGTTAGGGCTTTTTAGAGGATTACTAAATAACCGCTAATTTTGATAAAATTTCCATAAATTTTTGTGGATTGGATCACAAAAAAGGTCAATTTCGAAAAAAGTGTGAGTTAGGGCCTTTGTAAATAAGACCAACGATATAGAAATTGGTTAACCTTCTTAGAAAAGGGGATAGTTGAGAGGTGAAAGGTGGTGAAAAGGAGATATAAAGCTATATATTATCCAACACTGTAATTCCACGTCATGTCTGTTTTTAGAACGGTGAAGTTGTTCCATCTCTTGTTAGATAAACATATTATATAAGCTTATTGTCCTACAGACAATTTCATTTCATTCACATCGACGGCATGTTAATGCTGTAGGGCTTATCGACATTTTATATATCTACAATTTTAATAGAAATTAATATATACAGAAATCGATGATGCCTTTCTTATAAAGTAAAGTTTAGTAAAAGTTTTCTTAAAAGAAATAAAATTAAAAAATTGTGTTTCCCTGTGTAATACTACGAGACTGTATGCCTACTACTTGATGTATTACGGGTTGAGAATTTAATTTCGTACTTAACGCACCTTTTTTTACAACTAGATATTGACAAATGCATTAAAATATTTTGATATACATATTTTACCCAAGACAATTTCTAAATTAGAACAAATATAATAAATATTAGTGAAAATATTTCGTTTTGCAAAAGTACAGTTGGATGTTAGTGAATTCCATTCAACGAATTAGAATGAGATTAGAATAGAATATTTGAAATAAACATGTACTTGAATTCAGTCCTATTTTGGATATAAGTGCTTTTGAAATTATAAAGGGAATTACGTCAAAATGTTTGTCATTTATCCACTCAATTCATATTAAATAGTTTTCGGAATTTTTTGTATAATTAAAATTAGATAAATAAATAAGTGTACAATTTGTAGAAATGTAATTGTATGAATTTATTTAAATAATTGCAGCAAAACATGTTGAAATGTTTATTGCTAAAAAGTGCCGATTGTGATAAATATGAGCAATTAAGGAAAAATGACATCTGTGAGATAAAGTTTTGGAGAAGTTCATGTAAAATATTAAAAAAAACTGCTATATTTCAGAAAATACAAAGTACTAAGGTTTTCCTATTGGATGATTTTGAACTTGGACTAAAAGCCTATACCAAAAATTGGGTGATTTTGAACTTTTAACAGTCCTGTAGCTTCAAAACCCAATCTAAGGTGTTTAAAGCATAATTTAGCACTCTGCCCATGTGGAAGAGCAAAGTGCATTAGTTCAGATCCCCTGAACTGGCTTTCGGTTTAATTAATGGCTTAACTTATATTCGCCATCAGCTCGGCAATTAGATTAAGCACTATTGAAGCATATCCTCCTTCAAAAATTACGTTGACTACTGCATATCCACTATGTCGTTGGTCTTATGTAGAAAGGCTCTAACTCACACTTTTTTTGAAATTGATTTTTTTGTGATTCCAAGGCATTTAACGCAAATACATCTCACAAAAATTTAAGGTAATTTATCAATATCAGCGGTTATTTAAGTAATTTTATAAAAAGCCCTAACTTATTATTAAAAAAAATATATGTTTTAAAAGCCCTATCACGCCAAATTATGTGCCGTTGCATCAACAAATAACAAAAAACTTTCGAATCTTAAAGCTTTCGGATGGAAGTATGTATAATGTTTTGGATAAAAAACTTTCAATATTAAAAGCTTTCCTATAGGTTATTTTTACTATATAAAACTTTCTACTAAAAACATTTCGCATCTAAAGCTTTCCAATAAAAAACTTTTATTATTCATCTAAAGTTTTCGACGTCGAAAGGTTTTCTACACTTTCGATATTGAAAGATTTCTTATATAAAACATATGTCGTCAAAATATTTCAGATAGAAAACTTTTCTATAGAAAAATTTCAGTATCAAAAGCTTTTCCTAAATATAACTTTAATATCTAAAGCTTTCTAAAATAAACTGTTTATATCAAAAACTCCTATATAAAACTTTAGATGTTGAAAAGATTCCTATAATAAACATTCGATATCGAAAGATTTCTTATATAAAACTGTCTTATAAAAAAAACTTTCATTATCCAAGGTTTCCTATAGGTAACTTTTGATAAAAAAGCTTTCAAAAAAGATTTTCTATATCGACGCTTTATATTCAAAAAGTGCTATCTACATTTTCGACCAAAATGGTTTTTAATGGAAACGTGTTCCTTGGCTTATTTCTCATATGTTATATAAATTTTAAGCAAGAAAAATAATTTTAAAACATTTTTTTTTTATAAATTGTGTTTGTGCTATCTACACATAATCAAAAAATAGTGTTATCTACATTAAAAATATTTGTGGAAATAATAACAATTGTTATAAAATATACATTGTAATTTGTGATAAACTAACAAAATGGACCACAATTCCCTGTAACGTACTGTAATCATGGATTTCTAAAATATACTCGGCCTTTGACCTTAACAGATTGTAAATAAACGTCATATAAGAAAGAGAGTACCCTGAATTCTATTGACATATTTATAATAAATCTTGTTTTATTCAAAAAACTTGTTATTTTAATTAAAATTCGTGATATTTTGATAAAAGCTTCAATTTTCGTTATATTTTATTTTTTTCTTGTTAAAATAATGCTATCTACTTGCTTTAGTACTTGAAACGATCAAATTTTAACTCGTAAAAAGTGCTATCTACTATAGAACCGAAAATATAAGGAGTTAATAAAAACTTAATTTGTACAAGATCTTAGCCCCAATTTGTATGGTATTGTAAAACAAAGTTTATTTACTTCTCTTATAGTTAATGACAAAAACAGTTTTTTCCCTCTCCTGTAAAATTGTGAATTTGTAGATAGCACTTTTTGAATATAAACCCTCGATATAAAACTTTCGATGTCGAAAGGTTTCCTATAAAAAAACTTTTGATATTGAAAGATTTTTTATAGAAAACTTTATATATCAAAAAATTTCTTTTATAAAACTTTTATCGTCAAAATATTTCGTATTGAAAGCAACAGATTTCCTAAAGCTTATTTTTAATATAAAAGCTTTCTGCCAAAAACATTCCATATCAAGAGCTTTTCAAAATAAAAATGTCAATATCTAAAGATTTCCTACATAAATCTTTCGATTTCGAAATGCCTACTAATAATAAACTTTCGATATGGAAAGATTTTCTATAGAAAACTTTTGACTCCTTCATAAAACTTTGTGAATATCGAAAGATTTCATAAAGAAAACATTCCAAGTCAAACTTTCAGCCGACGATCATTACAGTTTACAGATGATTGATTACAGTACGACGATCAAATGAATAGGTTCCAAAGGAAGTACGGAAAAGATATTAGTTTTTATATTGACATTCAGACAGCAATCAAATTCCTATCTAAAATCTTCAAAAAACGATTTCTTACTCGTGAATGACAGGCACCACTGAATGCGATGGCGCGACATTCCACAAACAATCGTTTACATTCTGTACCGGAAATGATGAAAATACAATTTTTAAAGTTTATATTTAAATTAAACCAATTTTAGAAAAAGTTACATTTATTAATTACATACTTTAAATATTTAAATTTTTTTTAAACTTGAATTAATTTGCCACTTTTGGCAACAAAAATATGTAAATATTTCTTGATACATATTTCTAAATTTAGAACATATATTCATGTATTTCATTCATTCATTAAGTTCAACAAATCCTACACAAATATTTTAATCATTTGATATAAAAATGCACTTAATAATTTATACATAAATCGATATAAATTAATTCAAATGCCCCAACATGTTTAGGCGGCATTTGCGATACAAAACCAAATTAAATTCCAGCAAAAAATTCATTCACAAAAATTTCAAATGATTTAATTTTTTAAATCGAATTCGAAATTGTTAATTTGAAAATGCAAAAACTCGTTTTAGTTTTGAATGTTTAATTTTGTATTTATGCATTTTTTTCAACTGAATTGATTGTCATTAAAATATTTATTAATTTGCATACCGCGCAGCGGCTGATGCATACACAAACTCTCAAACTAAAGTACATAAGGAATTTTATTTTTATTAGACAATTTACTATTTTGTTAGATTTTATTATATTTTTTTTCAATTCAATTTTTGCGTGGAGGTAATAAACCACCAGGCGAACATTTTCGCATTTACAAATAATAAAAAAAAAACAAGTACGGACTGACTTAATTGAATTCTAATCGATTGTTGCTTCTACATTTAATTTCATCAGCTGCTATTAATGACTTGTTTAGATACATTTTTGTAACAAAATCCGTCAGAACGAAGTGTAAATAATGGCACAGGCTCATAAAAATTTACATCTACATTTTTACACATTTTCTTTAAATTTGAATATCTTTTCATTTCAAGATTTTAATTAAAGTCGTTGGCGATGACTTTTTTATTTTAACGCCAATGATGACAAACAAGCCCCAGAGCAACCTACACATTAAAAGCCGAGTTTATTGATAAATTTTATTAGCAAATATTTTAACTAATTTAACATCTTTTTTCTATATTTTTACTTTTATTGAATTTTATTTTGCATATAATTAAATATTTTTTTTAAAGAAATTCCTTAAATTGATAAATTTGTAAAGAATGATACAAAATATAGAAATTTGAATATTCTAATCTATTAGAGATAAACGTATTCTGTATACATTTTTCGTTATAGTCAAATTTGCCAATAGAAAACTTTTGATATAAATATATAAGCTTTTGATATCTTAATGAGTTTTTTTTTTTAAAGACTTTCCTTTTCAATAGCGGAAAGTTTTCTTTAGAAAATCATAATTAATATGGAAAGGTTTCCATAGAAAAATTGCAATAGTAATAGTAGTTTTCTATTGAGAACTTGTTCGCTAGAGAGAAGAACTTTATAAAAAAAAATGTATGGAAAACTTTCGGCAATAAAAAAAGTTGTATATGTAAAACTTTTCTATTTTTATTGAAAACTTATTTACGAAGATTTTCTAAAAAAAATTATACAAAAAACTTCTTCGATAAACAAAAGCTTCAAAGCTTTATAGAAAATTTTTTCTATTAAGAATTGATTTATATATCGTGAGACCATGTAGAAAGACCCTAATTCACACTTTTATCGAAATTGTTTTTTTTTGTGATTCCAATGCATTAAACGCAAATACACCGCAAATACACAAAAATTTAAGGAAATTTTATTTAAGTAATTTTCTAAAAATCCCTTACTTATTCCTAAAAAAAATATATTTTTAATAAGCCCTATCTCGCTAACGACACATAAGTTGCATCAACAAATAATAGAAAACTTTGGAATTTAAAAGCTTTTGGTTGGATGTATACTGATTAAACTTTTGTCGAAAACATTTTTCGGATAAAAAACTTTCAATATTAAAAGCTTTCCTACCGGTAACTTTTAATATCTAAAGCTTTCTACTAAAAACATTCCACATCAAAAGCTTTCCAACGAAAAACTGCCATTATTTATCTAAAGTTTTCTTATATAAAACTTTCGATATCGAAATGTTTTTTTATAATAAACATTTGATATCGAAAGATTTCTTAAATCAAACATTTGTCGTCAAAAAAATTCAGATAGAAAACTTTTTATATAAAACTTTATAAGGAATAATTTCACAATCAACAGTTTTTCCTATAGATAACTTTAATGTCTAAAGCTTTCTAGAAAACTGTTTATATTAAAAATTACTATATACAACTTTCGATGACGGATATCAAAAGATTTCTTATATAAAACTTTCAATATCAAAACTTTCCTATAGGTAACTTTTGATGTTAAAAGCTTTCAACTAAAAATATTCCATATCGAAAGCTTTCCAAAAAAAAAAAAAGATTTTTTATATAAAACTTTCGATGTTAAACTTTTGATATTGAAAGATTTTCAATAGAAAACTAAAGATTTCTTTTATAAAACTTTTGTCGTCAAAATATTTCGGAATAAAAACTTTTAATATCAACAGATTTACTAAAGTGAACTTTTAATATCCAAAGCTTTATACTAAAAACATTCCATATCAATGACTTTTCAATATGAAAATGCCAATATCTAAAGATTTTCAATATAAATCTTTCTTTTGCTTACTATAATAATCTTTAGATGTGATTTAAAAAGCTTTCAACTACAAATATTTCATATCGAAAGCTTACAAAAAAAAAAGAAAAAAAACGATTTTCTATATAAAACTTTCGATGTCGAAAGGTTTCCTATAATAAATTTTTGATATTGAAAGATTTTCAATAGAAAATTTTCGATATCAAAAGATTTCATATATAAAACTTTTTGAGTCAAAATACTTTTGGATTGAAAACCTTTTATATCAACAGATTAGCTTAAGGTTACTTTTAACATCCAAAGCTTCCTACTAAAAACATTCCATAGCAAGAGCTTTCCAATATAAAAATGCCAATATCTAAAGATTTCCATACAAATCTTTCGAATTCGAAATGCTTCCTTATAATAAATTTTCGATGTGGAAAAATATTCTATAGAAAACTTTTGATTTTTTCATAAAACTTTGAATATTGAAAATTTCATATAGAAAACATTCCAAGTCAAACTTTCAATAGCTTTCCTACAGAAACAATATCGAAAGCTTACCTATATAAAACTTTTTATATCGAAAGATCTCTTGTAGAAAGTATTCGCTATCAAAAGTTTTTCTATAGAAAACATTCGCTATGTAAAGCGAATGTTTGTTTTGATCACTTCAGAAAAAAGCCCTAAGTTACATTTAGGCTCTTAAATGAGAATACAAATGCAGCCCTATCCTAATTTAGTTTTATAAGTGTTTAAAATTAAAAAAAAAAAAAAGATTTTAGAACCAAATTCGTCCTTCATTTAAATAATAATCTGCACTTAAAAAAACGTAACAATTTTGTCAATTAAGTACTGTTTTAAGTAAGTTTTTACCTTCTCCTGTTAAGTTTTAAATATGCGAGTTAATGCCTTTCTATATGAGACCAATGATATAAGAACTAAATAACGTGTAAAGCTTTCTTCACTTCGACAATGGCAAGAGTTTTCGATATCTTTTAATATCGGAAAGATTTTTTTATAAAACCTTTAAAAGGGGTTGGTATTCATAGAAAACAAGTTCACATATATCGACAAAAGTTTTTTGTAATGTTTTCTATAAAAAAACTTTCTATCTAAAATGTTTAGCTTCAAACAATTTGAAACAGATGAAAACATTCAATTTGATCTCGCATTTTAGATATGTTAAAATCCTCTTGGGCTCAGTCTTTGGAAAATCTCTAAATTTTATGGCTAGCAAAGAACTTAATAACATTTACTAAAGTCTTTGTAGATAAACATGTTTAAATATTACAGTCAGATAAAATACGTTAACACAGATACACATACATGCGTACAATAAGATAGAGATACTTTAAATGTAGATACTAGGGTATCCATTCGAATAATGTTACTTTGATTATTCGAATAATTTCACAAGAATAATTATTTATTATTAAAAAAAAAACAAAGACAATGAAGATACATATCGTTCGTCTCATGTAGAAAGACCCTAACTTGCATATATAAAACTTTTCAGGAGAAGGTAAAAACAGTAATTGACAAAATTTTACGTCATCGATTTATATAGGAAATCTTTTGATATTGGCAGTTTTATATATGAAAGCTCTTGATATACATGTTTTTAAAATAAAGCTTTGGATATTAAAAGTATCCTTTAGGAAATCTGTAGATATAAAGTTTTCAATCCGAAATATCTTGACGACAAAAGATTTATATAAGAAATCTTTTGATATCGAAAGTTTTCTATAGAAATCTTTCAATATCGAAAGTTTATTATAGCAAACCTTTCGACATCAAAAGTTTTATATAGAAAATCTTTTTTTTTTTTTAATCTGTCGATATGGAACGTTTTTAGTTGAAAGCTTTTGATATTGAAAATTGTCTATAGGAAATTTATAGAACTTTATAGAATCTTTCGATATCGAATGTTTATTATAGGTATCCTTTTAACATCGAAAGTTTTATATAAGAATTTTTAATATAAACAGTTTTTTAGAAAGCTTTAGATATTAAAGTTATATAAATGAAAGCTTTTGATATAAAAATTTTTCATTAGGAAAGTTTTATAAAAAAAGTTTTCCATCTGAAATATTTTGACGACAAATGTTTTATATACAGGTATGTGATGGACATTTTTCGTTTTCAAATCGATCGATTTCAGACATATTTTTTTAGATAATTTTCAGTTATTCCCCCCAAAAAAATGAAAATGTTGGCTTTAACCCTTTTGACTGATATTTTATCTTTCATTTAGTTGTAAGAAAACACGGGCAACGCCGGGTTTCAAAACTTAGTAATAGCAATAAATATTCAAATAATTTTTGCTATATAAAATTATTCGAATAAGTTAAAAATTCGCTTAATCATTTTATTCGACTAAACGAAAAGTTAAATAATTTGAATACCCTATTTTAGATATTAATGTTGTTACTTTTTTTATTTTGTTTAATATTTAATTCTTACGTAGTTTAGAGTTTTATATTTTTTTTTATTTTGTTTTGCTCTCGCGTATTTGTCTTAAATCAGACAAGAAAAAGGTGATGTCATACCAACAGTGATTTTTTCAAGTTTTCGTCATTATTGTGGTAATTGTTTTATTGTTGTTAAAAAAAATGTTAAGATACAAAAAAAAAATGTTTATTAATAATAAGAACCCTGAAGTGAAAAACCGGAATTAGGGAAAAAATGTTTTAATTTACTTCAAATTGAAGGCGAAATTTAAATTGTTTTTATAAGGGTTTAAATTCTGCTAAAGACAACTCTAATTATTATGATTTAACTCTTATAATGTTTTGAATTGTTAAAAAAAATATCATTAATAATCAAAATAATAACAAAATTGAAGATGAATTGTTATAAAAAAAATTAAAGAGCTTTTGAAGGTTAAGGTGAAAGGTTTTATTGTTTAAGATCCATAGCTTGTATTTTACTAAGCCCTTTTACAATGAATAATTTAGTAAAATAACCTATACATAATCTTTAGGAATGGGTTTTCCCACAACAAGTATTTTGTTGATTTTCTCGAAAGTTATTAATTTAGAATCTAGTACAATCTTAAACAAATTAAGAATACTAGGTAAGGTTAAGCAACACTTGGTCCATATATAAAGTATATATCTTTGTGGTACCTTCAAGGAATAAAAAATAAGGATTTCAAGACTACCAGTGATTTAGAGCCACCTTGATGTTACAATAATGGCTCGATTCTGTATTGCAACCGAATTTTAGCTGCTTCGCCTACTGACAACTACACCAATAACAAATCGTCTCATGAAGAAAGGCCTTAACTCGCATTTTTAAAACTTCATAGGAGAAGGATTAGTGATTAAAAACAGCAATTGACAAAATTTTACGTTTTTTTAAATGCTGGTTATTATTCAAATGTAGGACGAATTTAGATCTCAAAACTTTTTTTTTTTAATTTTAAACACATAAAAACCTAAATTGTGATAGGGCTTTAAGTTACATTTATGGTAATTTTAGAGTATAAAAGTAACTTAGGACTTTAAAAACATTAAAAAACTTTACATCGCGAATGTTTCTATAGGAAAGCTTTGGATAGCGAGTGCTTTCTACAAGAGATCTTTAGATATTAAAAGTTTTCTATAGGAAAGCTTTCGATGTTGTTACTATAGGAAAACTTTCGATATTTAAAGTTTGACTTGAAATGTTTTCTATATGAAATCTTTCGATATTCAAAGTTTTATGAAGGAAATCAAAAGCTTTCTAAAGAAAATCTATCGATATTGAAAGTTTATTATAAGAAGCCCCTCGACATCGATTTATATAGGAAATCTTAATATATTTTCAGTTTTATATTTGAAAACTTTTGATATGGAATGTTTTTAGAAGAAAGCTTTGGATATTTTAAAGTAACCTTTAGGAAATCTGTTGATATAAATGATTTTCAATCCGAAATATATTGACGATAAAAAAGTTGTATATAAGAAATCTTTTGATATCGAAAATTTTCTATCAAAAATCTTCCAATATCAAAAGTTTAATATAGGAAACCTTTCGACATCGAAAGCTTTATATAGAATTTTTTTTTCCGGAAAGCTTTCGATATCGAATGCCTTTAGTTGAAAGCTTTTTATATCAAAAGTTACCTATAGGAAAGCTTTGTTATTGAAAGTTTCTTATAGAAAAGTTTTATATAAGAAATCTTTCGATATCGAATGTTTATTATAGGAATTCTTTCGACATCGAAAGCTTTATATAAGAAATCTTTTTTTTTTAAAGCTTTCGATATGGAACGTTTTTAGTTGAAAGCTTTTTATATCGAAAGTGAAAGTTTTTTATAGGAAAGTTTTTTTAAAAAAATCTTTTGATATCGAATGTTTATCATAGGAACCCTTTCAACGTCTAAAGTTTTATATAGGAATCTTTAATTTCAACAGTTTTTTATAAAGCTTTATAAATCTTAAGGAAAGCATTTGATATTGAAATGTTTTCTTTAGGAAAGTTTTATATAAAAAGTTTTCTATCTGAAATATTTTGACGCAAATGTTTTATATAAGAAATCTTTCGATATCGAAAGATTATTATAGAAAATCTCTCGACATCGAAAGTTTATATAAGAAAACTTTAGATAAATAATGACGGTTTTTTATTGGAAAGCTTTTGATGTGGAATGTTTTTAGTAAAAAGTTTTAGATATTAAAAGTTAGAAAAGCTTTTAATATTCAAAGTTTTTTATCCGAAAAATGTTGTCGACAAAAGCAACGACACATAATTTGGAGATAGGGCTTTTAAAAAATATATTTTTAGTTAGGGCTTTTTAGAAAATTACTTAAATAATCGCTAATTTTGATAAAATTGCCTTAAGTTTTTGTGAGGAGGTTGTACAAAAATAAAATCAATTTCGAAAAAAGTGTGATTTAGGGCCTTTCTACATGAAACCAACGATACGTGTATTGCACTAGGATCCCAATTTATTAAAGACATTTTTAATGTTTCCATTTAAAACTCAAAATTGCGTAAATTTAAATGATTTCATTATGCAAATCATTATTTGGCATATCATAAATTAATCCCACCACAATTAAGATAAAGTGCAAGATATATTTTAAATATTACTTTTAAAATTGATTGACTCGTATCATTGTCCGCAAAATCATTCGCCACTCTTTATGGTTAAGTGACCGTGACACATGACTCCAATGCAAAAACATTGAAGGTGTGGAATAAACAATTGAACAACAAAAAATTGTTAAATTAACGAAACAAAAAAATCCTTAACCAAAAACAATTTAAATCAAAAGAAATAATGAAACAATGAAATATAAAAAATCATACAAATTGTAGATTTTATTATTTTCGAAAGATTAAATGGACAATCAATCGAATGATCGGTGGAGGATCGGTATGTTTGTATTTTAAATTGCAACAATTTAAATAAAATAAAATAACAATAATAAGAAAAACAGCCATAAATCCAGTTGATTTGTTATACAATTTAAAATACTTAAATGCAAGAAAATTTAAAGATGGTAAACGAAAAAAAATTTACTGTTTAGAGTAGGGAGACCTGGGGGTCAATTCTGGTTCTATGAAACGATAAAATGAAAAGTTTTTTCATGTTTTTATAGAAGTAGCGATTCTAATTTAGTAAAAAAGTGAAAACAAACGTCAAATCATTATCATATGAAAAAATCACTGAAACGAAACGAGATTTTTTCATCGTTTCATAACAATTGTGATTCTCGTTTTGTGAAACAGTGCAACCAACTGTCAAAATTTTTTCATATGAAAAGAATTTTTTCACTGAAAAATTTTAAGTGAAAAATCAAAAATAAGACAAAATATTATTTAATTAACTTCTTGGAAGAAAATATTGATATTGCTAACGATAAGTATGAAATATAATTATTAAAAAACTGGTCACTAATCTATAAATGTATGACAGAAAAAAAATTCTAGACGAAAAGTGGAACTGACTACGAGGCTTACCGGTTTAGGCGGTACTAATGGTAATAATTTAGGTAACACTCAGGCAAGTACTGCCTATACAATTGTATAAAGAGTATATACGAATTGGGTTACCTTTTTTGGAAAGGGGATAGTAGAGAAGCAAAAGGTGGTGAAAAGAAGAGTAAGATATAGCTTTGTATTATTCAACGCTGTAAGTGCTATTGTATATAGTCAAGTTGGGCCCTTTGTTTAAGCATTTTTGTTTAATAGCCAATTTTATTTATTTTTCGTCGACGGCGTGTTATTGCTAAAGGATTACCGCCGACGGAAGATGCTGTGGTAATTAATAATTTTAATCGAAATTAATAATTACAAAAATTGAAATTGGTAATTAATAATTTTAATAAAAATGAATAATTACGCAAATTGATGTTGCCGAGACCAACATTATTTGTTTCCTGTTTTAATAAAGTTTCATAGCAACGAATGGAATGAAACACTTTTTTCATAATACAAACGAGAATCAGAAAATAAGTGTTGTTGAAAAAGTATTATGAAAACTAGTTGTGAAAACTTAAATGAAAACTTTTTTCATTTCATCGTTTCATAGAACTAGAATTGACCCCCTGGTAAGTAAGAGTATGCAAAATTCAATGACCGTTTTTTACGTTAGTTTTAGTTTTCGAGATATAGCGTTATTTGACAAATGGAGAAGGTTGCGCAATATATATTCGCGTAACTCGAAAACTGTTTATTCTCTTGAACTAAGTAAAAAATCGAAATTCGACAATCGAGCAGAGTGAAATCTTGGAAAAAAACTGCTAAATTTCCTATTCTACATCTCTTTATGTAAATGTATTTAAAATTATAAGCGTAAACATTTTTTCGTTGACAAACTTTAATAATAAAGCAATGACATCATCATTGTCAGGCATACAACAAATTGTTGTACAACAACATGTCAGAAACATCATCATGATCATGACGACTGCAACAATTGCTTGTTTCAGTTGCACCCGCAACAATTTAAATTACGCAGCTGAAGGTGAGGATTCAGAGGAAGTTTTTCTCTTTATTAAATCAAGTGTCACACATAATAAATCCTTGAGACGACAAGTAAAAGTTGAAAAAAAAATGGTTAATTGGGAATTTTTCATGTTTTCTTTGCAATACCAGTAATATTATGTGACATTTGTAAGTGGGTTTTTCAACAGCAACATATGGTGGCTTTGAAGGAGAATCGAAAAGACAACCAAATCCAAGTTGGTGTATTTTTCTTGTATTTTGTATATGAATTTTTGTTAAGAAAAA
The DNA here is from genome assembly GCA_933228675.1 of Stomorhina lunata. Lineage (NCBI taxonomy): Eukaryota > Metazoa > Arthropoda > Insecta > Diptera > Rhiniidae > Stomorhina > Stomorhina lunata. The sequence goes on from OW121744.1 coordinate 78,491,145, forward strand.
AATATGTAAATTTTACATAAATGATGCAATTTTTTAATCTTGAAATAGGGGAAAAACAAGAGATAACAAAAAACATGTCTGACTTAATGCACATACTCCGTCCGTATCGCAGTTTAGATATTGAAGTACTCAAACATACTCTTAATAGTTATTTTTTTTTATTTAGCAGAATTTATCGGATTTTGTGTAGGTGTTTGTTGCGCATGCGCGTAGTCAATGTGTGTCAACAGAACATTAAACAAGAAATATTGGCAGATTGTTTGTTCGCATGTTGGTTTATGGCGGACGAATGCTGCTTTTTGATGTAGCTGCCACATATCTACCTTATTCGGTATTATTTGATGGTATAACTACAATCGATATTAAAACTTTGACACCCAATAGCAAAAGTAATAAACTGAATTGAAGTACCAGACATCTGCATTGAATTATATATTTTTCAACGCATAAGGCCCTGAACAAGGATCTTATGATATGTTAATATTAAATGTGTGTCAATTCTAACAAATTTGTATTAAATTTCATTTTCATTACGAATTTATTTCAGATCAAAAACTTAAATGCTATGATGCACAGTGGCATGGTGGAAAAAAATAATGCAAATAAGTCTGCAACTTCTAAACCATTGGGTTGTTAAAATGATTTTAGGTGCATATAGCAGAAGTATTGGGGAGCTTTAGTTCTTAACCTGGAAAGCCTAGCATTTACTGGGGCCTCACAATCGGTCTCCAAAGTAGGGCACCTCAGACTTATAAATCACTAAACGATATACATATAATTGTCATTTTCCAACCGATTTGAATAATCATACTATATAACAAATACTTAAGTTAAGATCTACAAAAAACCTTGCGACATGCATATCCTATCTCTTACGGTTTTAAAGATATTCGGTTTCAAAAATTGAAATTTCCTATCTTTTACGGTTTTAAAGATATTCGGTTTCAAAAATTTAATTTTTCAATTTTTGACCCATACTGCACTGATTTTTTTCTAATATCTGAATTATAAATAAAAATATATATATTTGCAGACTTATTTTCATTATTTTTTTTTCTTCATCCCACTGTGCGATGATAGATTATTCGCAGCGGATTTTGAACGAAGCTATTATTTTGTAAAAAATAAACTCTAATTGCATCCATATGTAAAAATGGATAAGACATGGCTCATTATTTCAGTTTGGTGTCAATTCAACAGTCGTTTGACAATGTCATGTCATCAGAATTTCGGGAGACGCATAAAATGATATTCATCGACTAGCGGAAAAAGTCAAAAAATTCGATGTATTCTCTAGATCAGGTCTCCAGCTACAGTTTTCACAAAAAGTGCAACAACAATAAATTTACATAATTTTTAAATATCACTCTGCAACTTTTTGCAAAAATCTCTAAAACTAAACAAGGTATTAGGATGATTTTTAGACACAGTAATTATATAATATAAATTTTAGAACGAGTTCTAAAATCTATAAAACTGAGCAAGGCATTATGACCATTTTTGGACACAGTATAGACCAATATCTTAGAAATTCAGAAATATAAATTTAAAAACCAGGGCCCTATTCCACGGCACAACTTATCAACTTTGTACTTTGCACTTATCAAATGTTTTGAGAATTAGCAAAACTTTATGTTCCTCAGAACTATAAAATTTTATAAGTGATTAGTTAAAACTCTTCACAATTTTTTTATTCTCTTTGCAATTTCTGTTCCATGTACGTTCTCTTTTGCAAAGTGCAAAGCCAAAATTGAAAAGTGTAATTTGCAAAAACTTTGCAAATAATTATGCTGTTTCGTTCCACAAAAACTGTAAATTCTATTTTTGCAAAGCAAATTTCGATAAGTTTATCAAAGGTTTGCAAGGTAAACGATCTCTTTGCAAATTCATATTGTTATAACTAGTGAGACTTTCAAAATGTTAAGACGTGAGTCTTAGAGAAGAAATTATAGAGACGGAATTAATTTTTCGGGACTACAAAACTTTAGTTTTAAAGAGTGCTGATATATTTTTGAGATAATTTCCCCTATTTCCACAAAAAAAAATCAAACCAAATGAAAGATAAGATATCCGTTAAAAGGATTAAAGCCCAAATTCTCATTTGTTTTAGGGAAATAACCGATAATTATCTCAAAAATATATCAGAAATCGAACCGGAGTTTTTTTTTCATTTTTATCTTGCGGCTCTTTAACGCACAGTAAAAACTGATAATACGCAAATGTAAAGTCGGTTAAATGTTTTGCGCAAAAACTTTGCAAGAGCGCGCAGACTTTGCAAGTGCAAACATTTTATTGGTACTAAGAGAGATTTGCAAAGAATTTTGTGGAACAGAAATAGTTATCACTATTAAATACAATTTGGTACGTGCAAAGTGAAAAGTTGATAAGTTGTTTCGTGGAATAGAGCCCAGATCTAAATTTTTTTTGAATATTTTCGAAAATTTTTGTTTTTTTAGAAAACAGGCCTTGTGACCTCACTTTTGACCGGGTCCTAACAGATTTTTGCATAGACCTTACAAACATTACACTTAATATAAATTAATTTAAATAGGTTTACAGACACAAAAAACAAAAAAGTTTTGTCCAAAAAATGCTGGTTTTAGGGTACATGCCCAAAATTTTTCCAAATATAATAAACACGCATCCCTGAAGCCTAATCTTTTAGAAAATGTTAAAATGCAATTTTTTAAGATTTTTTCTGTTTAATGAACTTTACATAATTTAAAACTTTTTTATTCTAATTTAGTAAGAAATTTATCAACAATCTCACAGTATTTTAAAAAAAATTTCCGTCTTCTCAAAAATGATTTATAAGCTAAAAAAGGACCAGAAGTCAAGCCAAAAAATGTTTTTAGTCAAATATCTCTTAAACTATAAGAGATAATGTAGTGCAGTTTTTTTGAATTTTTTTAAGAAGTTTTCGAAAATGTAAAAATCTTTCGGATCGGACTAAATTGGCGAAAATTATACGCACCTAAAGGTTTAAAATACCCGAGGCTCATACTACTGTTGTTTTAAATTGGCCAATCATTTCAAATCATTCGCTACAGATGTCTAGTATCAAGATATTCGTAAAAATAGAAAATTGGTATTAAATATCTATCTCTGTTGATCTAAAATTTGTCTTGACTGTTATTTTGTTCTGTTTCAATTTAAAATGTGTAGGCAGGCGTTTATAATGTTAAAATAGCTCCTACTCTTAAAAATTCTATGAAAACGCAAAAACTCACAGCAAAGTATTATGGTCTTGACTAGTTTGATCAAAGCACCAAATGACAAGATCTATGTATGAATTTAAACAAATTTAAAAGCCATCAAATTTAGAAATTGAAAGTTACATAAATTAGCAAATAAAACGTAGGAAAACAAGTCAGCAGATGAGGGTAAACATTGACAAGAAATATTTTTTTAGATAAAAATATTGGTTTAAAACTCCTTCATATTTCTGGTAAAATACTCGTAATTCACTCAAACACACACCCACTTCTGTAAGGGCTAAATCTTTCATGTAAATTTTATTTTATAATAATAATTTTAAACTAAAATAAAAAAAACTTACCTGGAAGTGTAAAATAATTGTCCAAATCAAACCGAGTGTTAATTTTGGATTACCATCCACAATATCTTCTGCTCTTATATTCACTAATTTTATTTTTTTATAGCGTAGAAAATCTAAAGCCATTTGTGCATTTTGTATCATATGGAAACGCATTTTTCCTTTCTCTCTTGGCTAAAAAACGGGAAGAAAAAATATTGAATTATATAATAAGTTATATTTAAGTAAAATGTGGGCTATAACTTACCAAGTGTTCGCCAGATAGCACTTCCAAGAGCGATAGCAAATTGTGTCCATCTCGTAAATCTTCAAATAAGTCTTCAACATGTCTATTGGCCTGTTTTTGTTGTTATTTAAAGTTAAAGTTGTTGCAAAGATTTAAGATTTTGACCGATATTTTCGTGAAAAGGTGTGATGAATTTTAATTAGTACAAAAAAATAAAAAAACAAAGAAAAAAAACTAAATGATATTTTTTTCAAATAAAAATAAAAACATAAAATTTTTAAGAAAAGTAAAAGTTTTTTTTGAAATACATGCAAAACAAAAATAAATTAATTAAAAGTCTTGAAGCGTTTAAGATTTGCACTTTTACGCCAAATGTGGTAATAGGACAACACAAATAAAATAAAATAAAAAAGAAAAATAACAAAAAATTATAATGTTGAAAAATAACATAAGATTTGTGAAATTATAACAGCTTTTTGAATCATAACTTATGACTTTCTATAGCGAAGCGGAAGCTTTTTTTAAGTTAATTGGGGAAATAGAAATTTATAAACATAAATCATTTACAATGTAAACGAATACCTCACCGGTCAACTAGATTACCTTTAATTTCTGAATTTTATATAAAAAATACTTTACTCATTTTTCAAATATTTATCTGAAATTTCACAAATATGGGAAATTTTATTTTGAAAAATTTTAATTCAGACTTTTCAATTGAAATTGAGACTTTTCAATTGAAATTGAGAAATATTCAATTGAAATTGAGAATTTTCAGTCGAGCATGAGAAATTTTCAATTGAAATTAGGAAATTTTCTATGAAATTGAGAATTTTTCAAATAAAAATGATTATTTGTATCTTGGAATTGAGAAAATCCCAATTGAAAATGAGAAATTTTCAATTTAAATTGAGAAATTTTTAATTGAAAATGAGAAATTTTCAATTGAAATTGAGAATTTTTGAATTGAAATTGAGAAAACCCCAACTGAAAATGAGGTTGAAATTTCATTTGGGGTTTTCTTAATTTCAATTCTAAAATTCTCAATTTCAATTGAAAATTTCTCAGTTTAAATTTAAAATTTAACTTTTTCAATTGAAACTTTCTCAAATAAAAAAATTAAACCTCATTTTCAATTGGGCTTTTTTCAATTTCAATTGAAAACTTCTCAACTTAAATTTAAAAATTCTCAATTTCAATTGAAAATTTCTCATTTTCAATTGGGGTTTTCTCAATTTCAATTCAAAAATTCTTAATTTTAATTGAAAATTTCTCAATTTCAATTGAATGTTTCTCATTTCCAAATAGGATTTTCTCAATTCTAATTGAAAATTTGTTATTTTTAATTGAAAATTCTCGATTTCAATTGAAAATTTCTTAATTTCAAATGAAAATTCTCGATTTCAAATGAAAATTCTCAATTGAAAATTTCTCAATTTCAAATGAAAATTCTCAATTAAAAATTTCTCAATTTCAATTGTATATTTCTCAATTTCAATTGAATATTTCACAATTTCAATTAAATATTCAGGAATCAGTTGCATTTGATGTTCTGGTCATGAGAATTCAATGTGATGTCCGTGGACTAAGCAGATTTTTCAAGTGTCGAAAGAAGCATTCAAGTGCTTAAGTTTTCTAAAACGATGTAAGAGATGCTTCACTCCAACTGATTTGAACTGATCAAAGTCTATTTTGGAACTACTTGATCGCTTACAGAGGAGGGCAAATGTGCTTATCGGTGCCAGTAGGGTATCCAACTAACTAAAGCACCGCCGCAATGTGGGCTGTATAACACTGTTCTATTATTACTACTTTGGGACGTGTTCTAATGATATCCGTTCCCAAAACTCATAGATTCTCGAGATTCCGTTAGATAACGTGCATTTGTGGTTGATTGGACTGAACAACACACTATAAAGAAAATTTGTGTTTTAGCCTTACAGTACGTATGTGGAACTAACTTAATGCAGAAGTTTTTCCTGTCAATATAGGAAAATTCAAATTCAAATGTCCACAAACACTACTCTTTTCTCCTTCCTACAACCTATTTTATAGCATAAGTAGGGGTCATCCCCTAAGTGCTGGCCCTAAATTAAAAAAAAAAAGTTTGAAAACCAAATTGTATGGGAAAAAAGAAGTACATTCTTTACTCGCTACGAGGTATGTTAAAAAAAAAACTTTAAACAGTGAATATAAAATTAGAACCAAAGCGAATTTCAAATTGTTAAAGATCTTTAAAAATTGCCAAAAAATTTCATCAGAAGATGGTGAGGTCCAAAAATAAATTGAAATTTCTTTTAAAAAATTTAGTTTGGACTCTAAATTTGATTATATTACAACGAAAATTAATAAATAAACTAGTTTTTTTTGCTGTATATTCATATTTTTGTCGAGGAGAAATCCCTTTTTGCCCACTCTGAATCTCAGATAAAATTAGTTTTTAATAAGTTCTGCTACACAATCTTTAACAATTGAATAGGGGAAAAAATTACACCTCGATGGCTTAATATAGAAAAGGCCTAACTCTATTTTTTGTTACTTGACAGGAAAAGGAAAAAACTTAATAAAAACCGTATTATTTTTGTTGTATCTAAATTTTTACGAATTTTATTACATTAGCTTCTCTTGTAAAGTAATAAAAAATCGAGTTAGGCCTTTTTTTATATCAAGCCAACGACCTGCTCCTCTCCAAATTTTATAAAAAACGTAATGGAAATGTATAATTCGTTAAAGGTGAACATCGTGCGGCTAGTTTCTGATTTTCGAACAAGAAACAACTACTTTTTAGGACTGTCCAAGCAGTTTACTACTTTTGGTCTTAGGTCAAAGGACATGGATAATTTGTCCCATGTGGGTAGTGATGGTATCGAATATAAAATGATGCATTATAGAAGAGAAATCTGCTGTTAAAACAAATATTTTATTAACGGAAACTTCTAAGCATATAACAGGATACAATTTTTAAAGGATCTTTTTTGGTATAGTTTAGTCCTAGTGGTTGGTATTACAAAATTATTTAAATTTCTAAGGAGAGTCTTCTTAAAGTGAATTAATATTAAAAAAAAAAACTATTTAATGGTAGTTTACAACAACTTTAAGAGCTATAGAAAATACTGAACTATTTAAAGCAGTAAGTTAGGAATAATTATGACTTCTGAAAATGTTTATGTAGCCAAAAGCAAGCAGCTTCAATAAATTAAAAAAATAAAGAAATATTCCAAAAAATATAATATAAAAAAAATTATTAAAAAAAAAGAAATTACAAAACAAAAAAAGGAAAGAAATTAACTCAAAGTAAATAATACAATATTTTCTGGCAATTAGGGAAATTAGCATTTTCTTTATGGAACTTACGGTAGACTGTGGACAACAGGGAATCCCATTTGTGTAAACACAAACATGTAACATTGTGTAGGTCTGGAATTCAATTTCAATTTAGTTTCTTTTCATTTTCGACAAAAATAAAATTAAACTAAAGTAATTAAAAGATAATTAAGAACAAAATTTCTTCAACGAAAAAGAGAAAACAAAAAAATTCTACTAAGAAAATTATTAACATTTTCTTTTGTTTTAATTTTCTATAAATTACTAAAACAGAAAAAAACGATGAAATAAAATTTAAATGCATAATACCTTGGCATATTTCCAATGCTGCATAATTTTAGGAGCCGTTTTAGAGAAAAAAGCATATAAATACAAAATTTATGAATTATTTAAGGGGAAAAAGGTTTTATTATTAGGGTAGTACTTAAAAAGTATAGACAATAAATCAGTATAGGGGATGGGATATACTTCCGAAAATAAGTCTCCTTGTTCTGAACACTGAAACCAAATAATCGCAACTTTATATCGAACTAATTTTCAGTTTTTTAGAACTTAAACTCTTTTTATTCTCATTTTCATGTCATGTGCTATCTTTTTAACTATTGAACTATCTACTGGCAACACAACCAGTAAAAAAGTTGTATTGTATATGACAACACATGTCAGTTGCTAAAAGTAATCGAAAATTGTGACTGTTAACCAAGAAGAAGAAGAAAATTCTAAAGAAAAAGCCATTCTAATAAAAACCTTTAAAGATTAGTGCCGCTTCAAGATTTTTTTCGGATCGAAATTTCCAGAAGTCAAAAGTTTTCAACCTTTATATGACACAAACTACGTTGTCGATTATTCTAATTGAAGTCAATTAATTGAGCAAAATATTTGTAAAATTTGGATTATCTCAAAATTGAAAGTACAGAATAAAAACTTTTTTTTATCTAAAAATACATTTTCCAGGCATTGTCGTATGTATAGATGGCATACATGTGCTTATCATAGACCATGGAAAAAAAATAAATTCCCTGTTGCTGAAATAACCTATAACTGGCAACTAGAATTGACTCTTGATGCCATCTACAACATGAAACATAATTGACAAGGCAACTGAGGTTATGTTATCGGTTATCATTTTGCTAATTAATGATTATTTTAAATTAACGTTGGTCATTATTTACGCGGCAGGGGAATAACAACAATTTACAATGTAAATATTAAGGTATATATTAAGGTAACGTTGGTTTAAAGGTAGTCTCAAACGCAGAAGCAGTGACAATTGCAGTCAGGGAACGTTTCTCAGTAAATTCAGCGTATCTTACAGAAATCCTTTCTTACTATGGCAAAATTTGAGGGCCATAAAGATTTTGCGCCAAATCTGAGCAAGAATAAATTAGTTCCGCTTACCAGAAGCTTACCCACTAGCGGAACTTACCTCCTTAGGGATACGTACCTTGGTGTAGTATTGGACAAAAATCTGAATTTCAGGACTTAAAAGGTAGTATAAATGGTGAGGAAAAGCGAAATAGGGAAACAAAGGGGTTTGAAACCTTAAATTTTTGCATATCCAACGTTTGGCTGAGGTCAAATATGATGCCAGACAAGAAGTATTATATAAATTTTTCAGATAGGGATGTGTGAAACTATTGGTAAAAAACGGACTGACGACTTTATAATCAGGTATCATCGGGTTCTACTCCAAAGATCTGCAGCTAAATAACGCAGGGTGAAAGGTAGAATACTGGCAGGGATGTGATGTATCTGATATTGAATACTGGCAGGGATGTGATGTATCTGAATTATATCTTCCTCAAATCCTGTAGAGCAAATAAGTTTACAAGACTTGAGACTACCTTCTAATATCCTGATGAACTAGAATTTGTGTCTCGAGCCATTTGCAAAATCCTACAGTCCTATATTGAGTAGTAGCGGTACACTTCTCTCAACACCGGATGAACAATTAATAAGTAAGACGGAACACTTAACAACAACATTAAACAATGCAATTTGATTGGAACCACTGTCGGAAGTGCATAATGAAACCAGCCATGACAGTATATTCAATGGAATTTCAGACAATCCACCAACAATTCAAGAATTGAAGAACGCCATTAAAAGCCTTAAGCGCAACAAGGCCCCGGACAATGACAATATCTTTACGGAGATGCTTTTATGTAATGTTGAAGGATCGGGGAGACTACGGCCGCCATTTGTTTGTAAAATATGGGAAGAAAAAGCTCTGCCAACCTCCTGGAACGAAGGTATACTAGTCAAAATACCCAAATAGGGGTGACTCCAAAGACTGTAATAATTAAAGGGTTTTAACACTTCTTCCAATACCAACCAAAATACTAAGTCGAGTAATTTTGTATAGAACATCCGATGAAGTTTCCGCTACACTTCGCGAAAATCTGTTTGGGTTCAAAGAAAATCGATCTTGTGGTAACCTTATCAACACAGTAAGAATAGTACTATGGATGAATTCCGCACCCCCATTTACCTATCGTTTATCGACTTTAAGAAGGCCTTCGACAGTGTCAATAGGTGTTATATATGGAGAAGTTTAGAAAATCGTAACATGCCAACGAAAATTCTGAACATAATTCGATAAATGTATGTGAATTGTAAATGTTTGGTCCTACACAAAGGTAAATTTTCTTATCCGTTCGAAGTCACTACTGAAGTAAAACAAGGATGTATCTTGTCATCTAAAAGGTAGACACTGGATACCGTGTACACCATTATAAAAACTCGACGACTTGAAATACGCTGATGACGTATGTCTTCTAAGAAAAAGCTTAGGTCACCTTCAAGAAATCACTAACGCTATCACTGTTGAATCTGGGGCAGCTGAGCTGGAAATCAATATTTTCAAGACAAAGATTATGCCTGGAGGCTATAGCGCAAACCTGTTGACACACATCAATTTGGATAACAAGATTATTAGATGTGTAGGTACCTGAACCGCCGTGGTATAGCAGGTTAGTCATCCGCCTAGCGTACCAGAGTTCGATCCCCGGCCAGACTCATTTGAAAAAAGTAAAATTTTCAAAAAGCGCCGGTTCGCCTCATAACTCAGCTAGCCACTGGTGATTGAGTATTAGGCTATGTAAAACTTCTCTAACTAATGCATTTGCTGTTCAGTGCCGGAGTTAAAACGTAGGTCCCTTTCAATGAGTCTAAAAATAGAATCGGATGCAGCTCACTGTCTGAGAGAAGTATCCCTTGTTCCATTTGGAATGTTGTCGTGGTAATATATATACCTTTAATTATCTTGGTAGTTTGGTATCTTCAAAAGATATCAAACTACCATAAGGCTAAATCTGCATTCGGCATACTCCGAGCTATTTGGAAATCTCGGCAAATATCAACAACAACTACGCCATCGATAAGCGCTTACAAACCTTCGCAAACAAATGCTTGCGGCAAATCTTTAATATATTGTGGCCGAATCGCATAAAAAATGAAGATCTTTTGTGGAGGTATGTCAACGAAATTGGCGCGCCATGACGGTGGATAGGCCACACGTTTCGAAGGCCAAATACCAACATTGCTCGACAAGCGCTTTGTTGGAATACAGGGAAACGGCAGTCGTGTTGGTGCACTAGAGTTCGATATAAAAGGATGGTTGATGTCCTTTGCTCCACTGGGAGTCAAGGATAACAGAAGAAGAATCAATGGTAAAATAAATCAAGGATTGATGTAATTCGGATTCGGTTTTCAGAACAAGGGAGTTAAAATATACAAATAGTATTTTCTAAGGAATTTATGAATTAACTAAATTAAAATAGCTGACATTACTTAAAAAATATTCAAAAATAAATTAGCCAATATTTATTCAAAATATTACAAAAAATCTACCAAAACTAGTAAAAAGTAAATTGTCATTTTAAGGTAAAAGTTGTAGCCTTTGTTTTCTTTAAGGAAAAATGATACAACAAAATTCAATTCATAAGAGTACAATCATAATAAGATTGGAGAAAGTTTGAATTGAAAAAATATCCAAATAATCGTAACTTGTATAGAGTTAACAAGTACTTGTTTAGCCCTAAGTGTTTTCAAATCAATTTAATTTTTGTTATTTTTGTTTTTTTTCTTCATTTATTTGAGTTACAATTTTGTTAACTTCAATTATATAAATCAAAGACTATTGAAATTTAAATTGAAGATATTCAATGTTTTTTCAACATTTTTCAACGAGAAACTATACTTTACCTTTTTCAGATGTTTATTGACCCATTTTGTGAATGTTTTCTTTTGAATGGCATCGCGTTCATCTAGACAAGAGAAAAAATAAGAAAAAAATAATGTTATTAATATTAATTTAATTGAATTTAATCAAATTTAATAAAATTATAACAAACAATTGCTTGCGGAAAACGTAAAATCATTCAAAAATAAAATTTCAACATGCAATAATTCGAGGGGTCTAGATCCAATTCTTTCACTTAAACATAATTATTATTTATGACTTTGACCATCTGTTCAGTCAACTTTTTTAATGGGTTAATTGCTAGAAATAAGCCAAGACAGCCAATTTTTGTCAATTATTTACTTTAAACAATTGAATTCAGAGTTTAAAATTTTTTAAATTAAGCAAAAGTAAGACAAAATGTTAAGAAATTAAATCAATTGAACGTGATATTTTTACTTGATTTTATTAAAAGTATTTATTGTCATTTTAATTATTTGAAGTTTTTAATCTAAAAGCAATACAATTAAAGCTTTTTATCGTAATTGAACATAACTTTTTGAGAAAGTTATCATTCCTAAAACGTTTCTGAAAATTTATTAAAATTTCAGCACCATCTGCCGACATTGTCTCAAGGAAATCTTACAAATTATATGAAGTAATCGTCTGGTGTCATAAGGTCTTCGTATTCAAACGTCGAAGTCAACAGAAACGGAAAGGTGACAGACATTTTTCTGTCATTTTTACACATATGGCCAGAACACCGACAAAAAGAGACCAGTTTAAAGATATTGGGTTGTTTGGAAATTAATTTCTTCCTTTTTTTGAAACTAGATTTAATTACATTTTTATCTTCACTTTTTTTCTATAACATGATGAAACATTTAGGAATAAATGAAGTGTTAAAACCGATGTTGCAATTTTTATCTCGATATATCGTTGGTTTTATGTAGAAAGGCCCTAACTCGCATATTTAAAGCTTTACAGGAGAAGATAAGAACTGATTTAAAACAGTAATGACAAAATTTTACGTTTTTTAAAAGCAGGTTATTATTAAAATGAAGGACGAATTTGGTTCTTAAAACTTTTTTTTTAAAATTTAAACATATAAAAAACTAAATTGAGATAGGGCTTTTTGTATTCTTATTTCAGAGCATAAATGTAGCTTAGGGCTTTTTCCTGTAGTGATCAAAACAAATTATAGTAAGAAAAGCTTTGCATAACGAATGTTTTCTATAGGAAAGCTTTCGATAGCGAAAGCTTTCTGAAAGAGAACTATCGATATTAAAAGTTTTATATAGGAAAGCATTCGATATTGTTTCTATAGGAAAGCTTTCGATATTGAAAGTTTGACTTGGAATGTTTTCCATATGAAATTTTTCGATATTCAAAGTTTTATGAAGGAAATCAAAAGTTTTCAAAAGATTTATTATATAGGAAATCTCAAGATATTGGCATTTTTATATCGGAAAGCTCTTCATATGGAATGTTTTAAGTAGAAAGTTTTGGATACAAAAAGTAACCTTTAGGTAATCTGTTGATATAAAAGGGTTTCAATTCGAAATATTTTGACAACAAAAGTTTTATATAAGAAACTTTTATATCGAAAGATTTCTATAGAAAATCTTTCAATATCAAAAGTTTATTATAGGAAAACTTTCGAAATCGAAACTTTTATATGGAATCATCATCTTTTCCGGAAAGCTTTCGATATGGAATGTTTTTAGTTGAAAGCTTTTTATATCAAAAGTTACCTATAGGAAAGCTTTGATATTGAAAGTTTTTTTTTTTTATAGGAAAGTTTTATATAAGAAATCTCTCGATATTGAATGTTTATTATAGGAACCCTTTCGACATCGAAAGTTTTATATAGGAATTATTAATATAAACTGTTTTTTAAAAAGCTTTAGATATTAAAGTTATCTATAGAAAAAGCTTTTGATATTGAAATTTTTCCATAGGAAAGTTTTATATAAAAAGTTTTTTATCTGAAATATTTTCACGACAAATGTTTTATATAAGAAATCTTTTAATCTCGATAGTTTATTATAGAAAACCTTTCGACATCAAAAGTTTAATATAAGCAAACTTTAGATAAATTACAGTTTTTATTGAAAAGCTTTTGATGTGCAAAGTTTTCAGTATAAAGTTTTAGATATATTTAGATCATATGGAAAAGCTTTTAATATTGAAAGTTTTCTATCCAAAAAATGTTGTTGACAAAAGTTTAATAAAATAAATCATTATACAACCGAAAGCTTTAATATTCGAAAGTTTTCTATTATTTGTTGATGCAACGACACATAATTTGGCGAGATAGGGCTTTTTTAGGAAATTACTAAACTAACCGCTAATATTGTTACAATTGAGTTAAATTTTTGTAAGGAGGTATATTTGCGTTAAATGCTTTGTAATCACAAAAAAATCAATTTCGAAAAAAGTGAGACCATGAGACCAATGATATGAATCCATACGTTCACACGGAAAGAAAGTTGTGTCGTTGAGTTCCATTCCATTTTTGAAGCGCATCATTACTGGGGAATGAAAACGGAATGAATAAAAATGGAATATCCATCAACAAAGTGTGATGCTGTCTGTTTGGTAGTATCTTACGGAACCGTTTTTGAACTTTTATTGAATAACTTAGAAGTCAACTATCATCAACTGGAAAACTGAATGATGAACAGGAAAGCTTTGAATTAATCAACGGAAAAGGTGTAGGTGTAGTATAATGCGAGAACTCATACACTGCCACACCAATCAGATTCTTCAAATCTGGCGCCTTCGGTCTATTATTTTTCAGGTCATTAAAGTTTTTTCTGGAAACCTCGTTTTTTAAGTTATGCCTTTATTCATGCAAATGAAAGATATCTACACCAAATCTATCACCTCTTTTTTTTTGGCGAATAGTTCCCTTTATATTTTGGAAGTCACTATAAAGTTGTGAACAGATAATTAACATTAGAAGAAAAAACAAACAAGGTCGAGCGACTATCAAAAAAGATCGTTAATTATATCTAACAAAAAAAGTTTGACAGGTAACAAAACAATACGAGTACAACTGAAAGATGTTTTACTTATTTTCTCATTTTTATCAGATTCGTTTTTAAATAAATTCTGTCATCTTTTTAAGATTTTGCAAATGATTTATGGGAAAGTAATAATAAATTAACAGGTTGAATATAAGAAGAATAAGAACTTAAAAAACGGAAATAGACATTGTATAATATCAACAAACCATAACTTAGGAAATTTTGATGAGAATAAAGAGATTTTATAGCCGGTTATATGATAACATTAGCGGGGTTCATGTATTAGCGTTAATGCGTTAACATTTCAGATATGCTGTTATGATTCCGATAAATTCTGATAACTTGTGATCATATTGCGATCATAACAGAAATTATAATGATTATGAGATATACTTTTTCTGATTCTGAGGTTTGTATATGGATGATATAAATTTGGTGAAATTTATTGAAATTAAATGCCATGATCATTATCAGATATACTTTTTATTATCCCGAGATAAAATATATGAATGATATTATAAATTGTAATCATGAGGGATCATATACAAATTATGAAATATAATGTTCTGATATCGAGATATACAGGCATGTCACAAATTCCGTTCGAAATTGAAACCATTCTGTTGTTGAATTCCGATTAAAATATTTAATAAACAGGGGAAAATACCAACTCAATTCTTCATGAAATATAGAAAGTGGTTTCATTCCGAGAAAAATAATTATTTTAGCTTTTTCTTTAGAAACTCCTCTTCCGAACTAAATTGTGTTCTGTGATATGGCCTATAATATATGTTTGATATTATAAATTCAATGAAATCAATTAAAATTGAATGCCATATTAATATACGAGTATGTACTACCAAATAGCTTCTTTTCGCCTCAAATTTCACCATTAAACTTTTGATTAATTTCCTTTAAATTTGAATATTTAAACAATCTATTGACTAAATTTAACTTAGAATACAACTAATTTATGTCATTTCTATTTATTTCAGATTAAATGATTAGTTGCAGAACGACTTTTTGTTTTTTGCAACAAAATCTTGTGATTAATTCGTTACTTTTTTTCATCTTTTGTTTTCTTTTTTTGTTATTAAGTCAATTAAATAATTTCGTCATTTTTTATATATAAAATGCAAACAAAAGTTTAAATGAAAAAGAATTATTATACAAAAGATAAAAGAGATAAGGTGCGATATTTAAGCAATGACAGGGGAGTTAAAAAAAAGGTTTTTGTTTTTTACCAGAAGTTTTAAAGGGAAAGTTCAAATATATATTCAAATAATGTTCTAAAACCTCTCCCATATTGGCGATATATTTGTTAAAGATATCAAATATTTAACATTATTTTATGATTACACAACAATTTTTAATTGAAATTGAGAAATATTCAATTGAAACTGAGAAATTTTAAATTGAAAAATTTTCACTTGAAATTGAGAAATTTTCAATTAAAATTGAGAAATCCCCAATTAAAAATGGGAAACATTCGATTTAAACTGAGGAAAACTGAATTAAAAATGAAAAATTTTCAATTGTGAATGAGAAATTTTTAATTAAAAATGAGAAATTTTCAATTAAATTTGAGAATTTTAAATTTCAATTGAAAATTTCTCATTTTTAATTGGGCTTTTCTTAATTTCAATTAAAAAATTCAACCTCATTTTCCATTGGGCTTTTCTCAATTTCAATTGAAAAATTCTTAATTTCAATTAAAAAATTCTTAATTTCAATTGAAAGTTTGTCATTTTCAATTCTGATTTTCTCAATTTCAATTTAAAAATTACCATTTGCAATTAGATTTTTCTTAATTTTAATTGAAAAGTCTTAATTTCAACTAAAAATTTTCAATTTCAATTGAAAATTCTCAATTTCAATTAAAAATTCTCGATTTCAATTGAATATTTCTCTTAAAATTTCTTAATTTCAATTGAATTTTATCTATTTAATTTGAAAATTTCTCAATTACAATTGAAAATGGTGTAGTCAATATAGGCAAATTTTTAGAAGGATTTGTTCTTAGTATAATAAGAAAATGTTCAAAATTGGGCAGATTAATAAGGCCGTTTCTTTTTGAAGAAAGTCTATAAAGATTTTGCACTTCCATATATTGATTTGCCGTATGGTCTTTTTGATAAGTCCCATAAAAAGAAAGTATACCGCTTTTACTTTAATTCGAAAACAACTAATGGAGACGACTATCCAATGGGAGAAAGCTAAGGCACATAAATGTGCTCATGAAATGTATGTTTGTTTATACGTTTATGCGTTTTTATTGCTCTTTATTCACTTTTATTTCACTTATGACAGAAAGCAAATGGAGTGCAATATATTTATATTATAGAGTATTTGCTTCCACTGTCAATATACAACTGTCAATTGACACTGTCTAAATGAAAAGAAGCTGCGTTCAATATTTTGTATTTTTTTTCTTACAAAATTTTGAAAATTAAAATCAATAAAATCGGTTTATATATAGATCAGATATTATTAAAAAACGGTGCAGTATGGGGAAAAAATTGAGAATTTAAGTTATTGAAGTTTAATATCTTTAAAAGCGTAAGAAATAACATATGCATTTAGCAATGTTTTTTGTAGATCTTGACCTATATATTTGTTATATAGTATGATTTCAAATCGGTTGGGAAATTACAGTTATATATAGTTTTAAGTGATTTATGAGTCTGAGGTAAAAGTAAAATCTAGGCTTTCCAGGTTCAAAACTGACTCCCCAACACTTCTGCTATATCCACACATATTTTTTTCAAAGTCCGCCCAGAAGTTACGGACTTATTTCCATTCTATTTTTCCACCATCCCACTGTGCGTCGGCCAAATGTTAAAATGAGAACGTTCACTGAGATTATATTTGCTGTATATTTTGTTATTGTAGTATGCACTTTTGTTTGTATATTTATTTGAGTACGAGTAAAGAAAAAGTTATCTTGTTTAATGGAAATTAATTCAATTCCCCGACACGCAAATAATGGCCAACATTGTTTTAGCCGATCGGAGGTTTAAAGTGGGATGGATTGAGCTCACCACAGGAATCCATCATTTCGATTTTTAATTATCAATTTGGTATGAGAAAGCTTTTTTGCTCACAATTAATTATAAACGCTACCGTTTGACAATTTCGCTTGAATGTTTGGCGTTGTTCAACAGAAAAATCGAAGATCGACTAAACTTTGTTTCACCACAACTCACCGGATGCCAAACATAGGGTTTGTCGGTGTGAATCGGAGTCAAAAAAGACTAATGTTGGTTTGTAAGACAATAAAGTCATGGCGACCGTTTTCTGATGCACGGGGTATAATCCACATTGACTACCTTCAGAAGGGAAAAGCAAAAAATATGCGAATATAATGACAACTTATTTTGTCTATTCAATGAAGAATTGAGAAAAGAACGAGCTTGGCCAAACAAAAGTTCTTTTCTACCTAAAAAGGAAGAACACATTCACCATATTCTCTAGATTAGGCTCCGAATGACTATTACTTGTCTCCAAATTTAATAAAATGGACCGGCGATATCTATTTTTTTTTAATGACCTCGACACATCTTATTTTGTTTCAAAACTTTTTTTTATAAAAACATGTGTTTCATTCAAAAAGATATGAACTTATTGTCCTCGTATTAAGATTAGGGTGTAAAACATAAAGCGTAGTCTTGAAGTCTGAAAATTCAAAATTGCGATTAAGATCGTATTAATTAATACGATATTAATAAGATCTAATTAATAAGATGTTAATCGCAATCGTGAGTAGTGAAGTTATCAGTTTTTGATATTTTGTAAAAATAATATAATATGATCACATTTTTAATACGAATACGAAGAAGTAACCATAATACGAAAAGTATTGAAATCAAACTATGTTTCTGCATCCACCCTATTCCCCGCATTTTCCCGTTTTCAGGCCTCAAGACCACGGTCTCTAGAAAGAAATTTAGCTCCGATGAAAAGGTAATCGCCGAAACTGATGCCTTAAGACAACTGCGTGTATTAGAAAAATGTTATTAAAAAAATTCTATGATTGCTTAAGAAAAGTATACGAGCATGAATAATGCTAACCTACAAACTTTACAGCCCAACTGTTATATATATATATAAATCTCAATACCAAAACCCTAACTCGATAAGCCATTCAATTACAAATGCTCTTGAAAAGTTATTTTAAACAAATTATTATAAATAAAAGTATATAAATAATTTGCAATGTTAAGAGCAAGTGCAACAACCGCTAATATGTGACTTCGAAAATTGAAAACAAAAATAAAAAACAAATATATATTCTAAAACTTTTTCCATTAAATGAACAAATACTTCAAATAGAAATTGCCCATTACTGGTAATTTTAGCGATTACTCACTCATTTACTAAAAATAATCGCAAATAAATACATACAAACGTACAATAAAACAAAAAGTTAATAATAATTTAAAAATAAAAATGCATTAGAAACAAATACAAACGAAAATATATAATGAAGCGATAAAATAAATAAATTAAATTAAACAAAAGTTAAATAACAAATCCCTAATACTCGACGATGACGGCCTTAAAAGGTAAAAATGATAAAAAAAAATAACAAATGGAAATTATAAACAATTAAATTAAGCCATTAAATGCCCCCATTTTATTACTTTAAATTATTGCTAAATCTAATTGCATATAATGAATAAGAATTAAATGCATTTTGATTTATAAGTTGATTTTCCAGTTTTAAAAGAAATCAAAATTATAAAACTCAAATCAATTGGTAACTTTTTTCAAATCAAGTTTCCAGAGAATTGAATCAACAAGTTTTTTAGGTTTTATAGGTTTTGAACATTCAGAAAAATCTTGCTTTAATCACATTTATATTTTTTACTACAACTTTTTTTTTACCACAATTAAAAAACTTTTGAATCTTACAATAATTTGATTGTTTAAATCATATTTTATGGTCAAATATAATCATGAAATGATTGTGGGTTAATCATCAATGATTTTGCTATATAATATTAGGACATTTTTTTATGATCATGTTATATATTTTCCTTTGGTTCCTCAGAGGCGCTATGTAATGGGTGGTTAAATTGTAAGGGCCGATGTTGAATGTGAACCACACCTAAACGCCAAGTTTTTTTCCGAATTTTATTTGACATTTCTCTATTTCAGACTTACTCAATTTGAACCATGGAGAGATACACAATCCAACAACGTGTTATAGTTATCCAGACTTATTATGAAAATGGGCGTTCAAATCAAAATGCATATCGTGCACTTCGTGATTTTTTTGGTCAATTTGATCGTCCAAATGTGCGTACAATCGCAAAAATCGTGGAAAAATTCGAGCAAACTGGGTCTGTAGAAGATGTGAGAACACCAGTGCATGCTCGTACATCTCGTACTGCAGAAAATATTGCTGCTGTTCGCGATATGGCCGTGTTATCTCACGTAATGGCGATGTCAATTGGCCGCCAAAATCATGTGTTTTCACACCGTTGTTCAAGAGCTAAAGGATGAGATAATTCGGCATATTAACGGCATAGAACCTCCATTATGCTTCAGGGTCATCGAAAATTTGGCCGCCGTGGTCGCGGCGCCCATTTGGCCGATATTTTATTCCATACATAATTGAGTAATACCAATATATCATAATAAAATAAAATTACAATAATTTCCTAAATAGCTTGTGTTTTATTCAAAATCAATATCGGCCCTTGAAATTTAACCACCCGATATATTATGATTCTCTCATGTGTGATCATATAATGATAAAACTTTTACTTATGATTTTGATGAAAAAAAAAAAACTGAAAAGTCATAGATTCTTCTAATGACAGTATAAACAAATAAAACGGTGTTACAAATGAGCAACTTTTGTAAAAACTTGGAAAGCGACCTAGTTGGGGTTATAGACTAGGTGAGGACATATAAAAACCATTGTTAAAGATTTCGAAACACGTCCAAAATTTCGAGATATTCACAAAAGAAAAACTGTTTTCGGGTAGGACGTAGTACTTTAGTACTTCCAACTCTCAAATTTGCAGAGCGATTTTAAAATTTGCAACAGTTTTGGAATGTCAAGGGATCGAGCATTTACAAGTTGTATACATAGGCTTATATTCTAAGAAATTCAGTAAGTTTTTATCAAAAGTTTCGTTTTTTTTACTTTATTCGTAATTTGTAAAATTCAAAAGCAATTATATATAATTTGTTTCTATAAAAACCTACTTTGTTTTATACAGTCTTTCAAAGCTAGTTATATATAAAAAAAGAGATGTTACTTATTGACATCGATTTAATTTAAAAGAAAGACATTATGCAAATATCTAATAAATTTTGAATTGTTTTATTCATTTTGTCCGATCAACACATGATCAAATGCAATTCATTTTCAATAATTTTTGAAATTTTTCGTACCGACTTAAAAACCTTCGTCGTATCATGCACAACAACTTTGCTGATGATCATAGCGTAATCAAATGCACAGTTTACGATTAAATTAATTTTGAACAATTTTCAGTGGCACCACCTGTCAGAAATTTGTCATACCAACTAAGAAACCTTAGTCTGCTCATGCGTAATAACTTTGCTAATGATCATAAGATGTTCAAATGCACAGTTTACGATTAAATTAATTTTGAACAATTTTCAGTGGCACCACCTGTCGGAAATTATTAATACCAACTAAGAAACCTTAGTCGGCTGATGCGTAATAACTTTGCTAATGATCATAAGATGTTCAAATGCACAGTTTACGATTTAACTAATTTTGAACAATTTTCAGTGGCACCACCTGTCGGAAATTACTAAAACCAACTAAGAAACCTTTATCGGCTCATGCGTAATAACTTTGCTAATGATCATAGCATGTTCAAATGCACAGTTTACGATTAAATTCCGCCATCTGTCGGAAATTTGTTATACCAACTAAGAAACCTTTGTTGGCTCATACGCATCAACTATGCTAAAGATCATGGCATGATCAAATGCACAGTTTATTCGTTTAAAAGTTATAACATTACTTATATTTTCCCTTTTATATCCCCTAATTTAAAAAAGTTCCATATCGCACTTGATCAACAAGAGGGTATTAACTCAAAATTTTAAAATTTTCAGTAGAGTCAAAAAACTATTTTATTTTACTACTACTTTCATATAAAGAAGAGGGGTAAAACTGTAGTTTTTTTGGCGAAATTATAGTGAAAATGATCAGATTTTTACAATGGGTGGATAAGACCAGTACACATCAATTTCTTCTAAAAAGTGAAAATTTAAAAATTTTGAGTTGAACAAGTGCGATATGCATATTTGGTACATCTTTGGTATCAATTGAACTCGGTACATTAGAAATGTTAACAAATTTTGTTTTTATTCATATTACTTTATGATATCATTTTATCCCTTTTTTACCCATTTTGCCCCCCGAAATCAAAAAAGTACCAAACACGTGTCCAATATTTTTTTCACATCTATTGATTGTAGTACAAAGATTTTTTCTATATTCTTTGGATCAAAAAATAAGAGTGGGTTAAAAAATGGGCAAAAAAAACTATTTTTACCATTTTTTACCCCTTATCGGACATATTTACAAAAAGTACCAAACACCTGTGCGCTTATTTTTACAGCTGTATTACTTTAGGAAATACAATGTTTAAGATTTTTTTTTTTCATTTTACCCGTTTTTACCCCTATTTGCGGGAAAATTTCGGTTTTTGCATATAACTCCTAAACTTGGACGTATTTCGCAAGGATTTTGATGTACTTAACTTTTTCATGTACTTAATAAGGCCTATAACCCACGCTAGATCGTTTTCCAAGTATTTTAGTATATCAAAGTGTGATTAATCAACTTATTATCGTTAGTAATTTATTCTCAAGACATGAAGAGTGCGTAAGAATAAATTAATAAATGTAGCAAATATTAAACCATATAAATATATTCAGAACATTATATTGTGATCGTCATTTCATAATAAATTAAAAACAAAAATAAATGCTACTAAAATTATGATCCCCTCAACCATACTAACTCTTAACGTGTAGTATTAGCGTGCCAAACATGAAAGAAAAACCAAAGTAAAACTTTGAAATTTATAGCCAACAAAAGTTTTGAAAAACTTTAAGTAATTAAGTGAGTTGTAAAATATTTTTTTTGTTTCAAATCAGTTACATCAAATTAGCGGATATAAAACCCACAAACACTCACTTAAAATTTTCTCAAAAAAAAAATTAGATATGTTGTAACAATGTTTATATAGCATAAAGCTGTAAAAAATGTATCTTATGTACATCATTAAAAAAAAAGCTTTAAATTATCAGTTGGAAATAATCTCAAAGTAGTTAACAAATTAAAACAAAACCAACAACTAACAATGTAGAAGAAACTTAATACAACCTGCCTACCTACACCTCCTCATCCTCCTACACCTGTACTATAATAATTTAATGATCTAAACGCTCTATATATTACAAAACTTAAATCTAGTTCAAGGTCATTGATTCATAAAATGTTTGGGATTTCCCTCGCACTTTAAAGAAAACAACAAACGATTAACAGAAAATTAGAAAGTTTTTCCTAAGGTTGTGATTTGTTTTTTTGTGTATTTATTTGGTTTAACTTGAAAGTGGAATATTTACAAATAAATTGGTCTGAAGGAAACTTCATATCAGAGATAAGATTGTAGGTAAACTTTTTTTTTGCTTACGTTTCATTTTGCAAACAATTGGCATAATTTGTAAAAGTTTACAACAAAAAAAGAAATAAAAAAGTCGATCAAACCCAAATATTTGATACCCTGCACAAACTACTCTGTCAAATATGCAGCAATTGTCTAAAATTTTTCCTTATTCTTAGAGTATCTCCTATCAACCCATAATTTTGTTTACAATTAAGTACTCATACCATGCAGCGAGTCTGATATGGTTGCTAGGGTCAAAAGTGGACCGATATTTCGCATATCAATTTGTGTTTGCACAAAACTTATCTTGGCAAGTTTTATTAAATATAAATTATCTAAAGATTAAAGAGTTTTTTTTTTTTTTTTTTTTTTTTTTTTGCTATTTTCGGTTTTAATCTGAATTTTGAGCAGCGTTAGGGTCAATATTTCTATTTCGGGAAAACCTTTCGGTCTAGAATAATAAAAATATAATAAAACTTAATTTGTTCATATCTGAAACTAAAGTGCATTAATATTGTTTGAAATGTGACATTTTAAATGACATGTTTGAATCGTTTTAGATCTAATAATTTTGATAAGTTGGAAATATTGGATTATTGGAAATGTAATATACAATTTATTGATAAAAGCCAAAAAATGTTTGAGGCACAATGGCGATGGTTGGATAGGCCATCATCTTCAGGAGAAGGATGTCTACTTTTAGACAGATTGAAAACCTCGCATTATTACCTATTTCACAAACACAAACATTACGAATTACGTTTGTAAATGAAACGTAAATACTTTGATTATCGACTTTATTGGTTTTTATCAATAAATTGTCTATCACATTAATAAATAAATGTAATAGACTGGGATTAAGTGCAAATCATTTTTCTTTTGAATAAATATTTACTATCCCGACAATTTTGTATATTTTTTGATTAACAATTTCATATAAATTTTTATTTTGAATGTGGTATAAAGTCCAATATTTTTATTGAAATACGAACAGAAAAAAAGTATTAGCTGAAGTTCATTGACAAAAATTTATTACATTTATATTTAGTTGAATTTTTTTGAAACCAAAATTTTAAATTTACTTTTTTTTAATATTATTTTTTAATTCAAAAGTTAATATTCCCAGCAAAACTTTTCGTTACCAAATAATGAGTTAAACAGCTAAACTATTAACCACGAACTACTTACTCATTCACTGTTTAAGTCATTACATTAACATGGGGATGTCATTAGAGGCAAGTACTTACCAATTGCAGAAAAGTAATGAATTGGGTTAGCAATTGGAAAACAACAACAAAAACTTTTGTTGTTGTTGTTTTATTTAAAAAAACATATTTTTAAACGAAACAATTTTTTTGTATGCCCCCATGGGGGCTCGAACCCAGACCCCTACGAGTGCTAGGCGGAGACTCTTCCACTGAGCTACTTCATATGTTGAGAACCTAGCAGCTTTTAATTAATATATACAATTTTTATTTTTAGATCCAAAATCATGTGACAATAACTTTGTTTTCCCTGATTGTTTTGCTTTGTTGTAATTTTTGGAAAAATATTTATATACGTTTTTTTGTAAATGTTTAATAATAGTAAACAATAAAGAAGTTTTTTTTTAATTATTTTAAAACTTAAACAATTTGAATCTTCCTTTTTGTATAAGTTTTTATATAATATTGACTCTTACTTATATTAATGGCCTATAGTTACAACCTGATAAGGACAAAGTCCGAGCCTATTTAAGAATTCCGTAGACTTTGATCTTGTGCAAATATTCTACAATTTTATAGGCCAAGCCTTAAAAAATGTTCCTCTACTTGGTCTTTCCATTGAAGTTTCAGACGTCTCCTTCTAACATTAGTCGGTGGGACATTTTTATTCTAATTTTATCATCTTTATTGTAATTGTTTTTTCCAAGAGTAGGTTACTAGTCCGTCGTCCTAACCCATTTTTATCGATCTTATTGAACAACTCTCGGTACATGTTAGCTCACTACATTAAGGGGTGTTAAACTAGTTCCCCGGGTGATAACACGAGGAGGTCAGTATTCATAGTTGAGATAAAGGATAGCCAAGATATGTCTGGGCTTACCAAGTTAAGACCAATCATAAGCGTGTTTAGTATCCAACATTCCCTATATAATCAAAATTGACTCATGATGGTATTTTTTCATTACCGTGAGTTAGTTTTCCAAAATTTTTTTACAGAAGGTAATATTTAAGTTCTTAAAATTAAAAAATCATTTAAAAAGACGTTTTTAACAAAAAAAAAAATTGAAAAAAAAAAATTGTTGGTCTTTGTGGGATTCGAATCCGGGCCATTCAGTCCAAATTACCATTTTAATTACAAATAAGTACTTCTGTAATAACTTATTAGTTATTTGGAGGATATGTTGTATTCATTACAAGGTAACCAGTTACCAGAGTACTTGCCATTACCAAAGTTTTGCTGGGTTTTTTTAAACAAAACCAAAATTGAAGATTTTGAGTTCGAGTCAGACTTAGGTTTATGTTATAAATTATTGGAAAAATTTATGATTTTTAAATCAGAATAATAATTTGTAGGAATACTGAAAAAACTATGTGTCACATAGCAAAGCTGCGTCCGTGTCACCCTCTGTTGAATGTCATTAGTTAAGATCATTAACTGAAAGCAAAAGCGAAATTGAAAACGAGAATTAAGTTGACATTTGAAAATTCATATATTTCTGCACCTATAAACATACTTTAAATTTATTTGATTTAAAAACGGTTCAAGTCTTTTTTGAAAAATGTCAACTAAATTGTTTTAAAAGTGTTATAAGTCCAATTGGCCAGAAGCTTAAGGTTTGGGAGAATTTGTTATATACATATGTCATATCATCGGTGTCATGTAGAAAGGCCATAAGTCACACATTTTTCGAAATTTATGTTTTTGTGATTCTAATGCATTTAACGTAAGTACACCTCCTTATAAAAATTGTAGGCCCTTTTATCAATATTAACGGTTATTTAAGTCATTTTAAATTAAAATTAATTAAAATTATCGCCAAATTATGTGTCGTTGCATCGACAAATAATAGAAAACTCTCGAATCTTAAAGATTTCGGTTGGATGTATAATAATTTCTTTTATTAAACTTTTGTCGATAACATTTTTGGAAAGAAAACTTTCAATATCAAAAGCTTTCCTGTAGGTAACTTTTAATATCTAAAGCTTTATACTAAAAGCATTCCGCATCGAAAGCTTTAAAAAAACTGCCACTATTCAAAGCTTTCTTATATAAAACTTTCGATGTCGAAAGGATTTCATTTATAAAATTTCGGTATCCAAAGATTTATTATATAAAACATTTGGCGTCAAAATATTTCAGATAGAAAACTTTTTATATAGAAAACTTTCCGATAGAAAAATTTCAGAATCAAAAGCTTTCCTTTAGATAACTTTAATATCTTTAGCTTTGAAAAAAAAACTGTTTATATTAAAAACTCCTATATAAAACATTATATCGAAAGATTTCGTTTAAAACTTTCTTATAGAAAAAAATCAATATCAAAAGCTTTAATATAGGTAACTTTCGATATTAAAAGCTTTCAAAAACAAAAATTTCCTATTTAAAACTTTGGATGTCGAAAGGTTTCCTATAATAAACTTTTGATTTTGAAAGATTTTTTATAGAAAACTCACGATATTAAAAGATTTCTTATATAAAACATTTGTCGTTAAGACATTTCGGATTGAAAACCTTGTATATCAACAGATTTCATAAAGGTTACTTTTAATACCCAAAGCTTTCTTCAAAAAACATTCCGTATCATGAGCTTTCCAATATAAAACTGCCAATATCTAAAGACTTCCTATATAAATCGATGTTGAAGGGCTTATAATAAACATTCGATATCGAAAGATTTTCTATATAAAACTTTTGATTTCCTTTATTAAACTTTGAATATAAAAAGAAACTTTCAATATCGAAAGATTTATATAGAAAATATAAGATGTCAAACTTTCAATAACGAAAGCTTTCCTATAAAAAGAAAACGTTTGTATCGAACAATTTAATATAGAAAACTTTTAATGTCAAAAGATCTCCTGTAGAAATTATTCGCTTTCGAAAAATTTCCTATAGAAAGCTTTTCTATAGAAAATGTTAGCTTTCCTATAGAAAACATTCGCTATGTAAAGCATTCCTTAATATAATTTGTTTTGATCACTACAAGTTACATTTATGCTCTGAAATGAGATTAAAAAGCCCTATCTCGACTTATTTTTGTATATGTTTAAAATTAACAAAATAGTTTTGAGAATTGAATTAATCTTTCATTTTAATAATAACCTGCATTTGAAAAAACGTAAAATTTTGTCAATTACTGTTTTAAATCTGTATTTAACTTCTCCTGCAAAGTTTTAAATATGCGAGTTAGGGCCTTTCTACATGAGACCAACGATATATTAGAAAAGGTATATTATATAAAAGTGCTCTAAAATATATTACAAAAGAAGTACCACCATTATCAAGTGTTTTTTCCGTTTTTTTGTTTATACAGAAACGTTCTTATTTCGAAAACTGATCGATGTGGGGGTTATAGACATTTTATAGGTTTAAGTAGCAAACTCTTCAAGCCTTTATGTCATGCATAATAGAAAGTATTTTTATAAACACTTAAAGGATTTACCAGAAATTTTACACGAATGAAAGCTCAATCCTATGCTATTTGGATTGGGTTTTCATTTGGTTAAATTAAACTTGATTCAAATATTAGAAATACATGTTTCTAATTTTTAATCTAATTTATTAGCTTTTCAAAGTCAATAATAATTTTTCTGTTTAAAAAATCTAAATTAAAAATTCATAACTATTGTCTAATTTAATTAATATAGTTTTTAATTTAATTGAGCAGTCAAGTATATATGTATATTAATCTCCAATTTAAACAAAATGCCTAATTAATTTAAATTGTCAGCAAAAAACATTAAAATTGATTTGCATAAATTTATGACTATCAACTTGTTTTAACATAACACAAATAATACGTGTTTTAGTATTATATTTATTATGTATAATTGCATATTTATTAATTGCTTTTTAATTCATAAAATAAATACTTCAAAGTAAATATTTCTTTAATAAACTTGAACTAATATCGGCAAAATTGTTGGTAAATTTTGGCGATCTTATAATTTTTATTATATATTTATTTATACATATTTTTAAAATTTTGAAAAAAAAAAAAAATGGCGAAGGCCCTACGTAGTGGAAAAGACCAGAGTCACTAGTAGGATCCTTTGAACCCCTCATAAGCAGATTAGCAAACAACCGAACTAGAGAGCACTAAATTCCTAAATAAGTTTAGGGTTAGTTGGTGACTTATGGCTGCTACCTGTTTGTATACTTAGAGACAGTTAAGTAATTAAATAACTCCCAGGGGAATTTTAAATGAAATTAATATAATTATTATCTTATAATTAGCTACTTCGGATAGAAAAATGACCTAGGAATCAGGTCTCGTTTACTTGCGGACAGTAAGTAAAATTAAAAATAACTACTTCAAGTAAGAAAGCGCTATAGTCGGTCAAGCCCGACCATACGATATCCTTCACCACTTAGGTCAAAGGTGTTCTTTTTCCTGTATAAACCCCAATATTTGCTAAATTTTGCCATCATACAAACATTTTCTCAAAACATATATATTTAAGCTGTTTCCGTCATTTGGACTTATATGAGAGCTAGGGTCAAATGTGGACCGATTATCTCGAAATTTAATAACAGTTGTTACAAAAATTATGTGTGCAAAACTAAAAATTGTCATTATCTTCAGATTTGGGAGCGTTTTAGAGATGTTTATCTCATTTAGTGCATTTTGACAGAAGAGTTTGTATGGGTGAAATGTGGACCGATTATCTCGAAATTTAGCAAATTGATTCGAGTTGTTACAAAAGTTATGTATGCAAAAATAAACTTTAAATTCCAATTATCTTCGATTCCCATTATTTACAAGCGTTTTAGTGATTTTCGTCTCATTTATTGCGTTTTTAAAGAAGAGTTTGTATGGGAGCTATGGTCAAATGTTGACCGATTTCAACGAAATTTGGTACAGTGATTTAGGTTTACATAAGCAGTAGTTGTTTTAAAATTCATGAAAAAATATTTATATTTGTAACCAATACTCGTATATCATATCAAGTGGGATCTATGGGAGGTACCATAAATGACGAATTTCAATAGCAAATTTCATCAAATTAACTTTAGAATTGCGATCTGTAGTTTGATTACAAGGTTTACATGGGGTCCAGCCAGTCAGGCAAACGGACGGACATCGCTAAATCGACTCAGAAAGTGATTCTAAGCCTATTTGTGTACCAAAAGGTGGGTCTAAGACAAATATTTCTATGCGTGACATACATCAGCACAAACTTATAATACCCTTTCCACCTATGCACAGTGGGAAAATACGGCCAAAACTCAATAACTTGGTCATTTCTTAACTTTTTTCTTGAAATTTTCTGTGTATGTAAATAATATACCTTTAGCTAAACTGAAATAGTTTTTTTAAGAAAATGTAAAGGCTGTGTTCACTTAAAACTGGACTACTAAACATGCTAAAAAATCTTTGCTGGCGATTTTTAAAATTATTTACTTTAATGGGATAATATATGAAAATAATACCTATCCTACGACATACGTCTTGTCAAAATCGGACATGTCCTTTTAAAGATATTGGCCTCATAATATGAGCTTATAACCAGATTTTGTATGCTTTTAATAAATCTACAGAAAAACTCTAAACATTTAATATTCTTATAAAAATAATTACTAGTCATTGAACAATATAAAATTTGTGGATTTAAAAATTTTTATTGCGTCCACAATTATGTGACCACTACCTGTACACTTAAATATACTATATAAAGGTCACTTAAAATTAAAAATTTTGTTGTTTTTTTATGTTTATATATAATTTTTGCATTAAATTGGAAAGAAAACTAAAGAAATGGCATAAAAATATTACATCATGCCTAAATTTCACTTCAAGTAGTGATTTTTTTGCGATAAATTGCATAAAATTGCGAAAAAGGGGTGTCACTAAAAACGTTATAACTCTTAAAATTGGATGCAAATGGAAAGGAAATTCATAGAGCTTATTACTGATTCAATTCAGCTATACGAAGCAGTTGTGCTACAACCTCTAAAAATCTCTAAAAAAAAAATTGGCGGTCTGTTAAACTTGGTATTTAAAATTAAAAAAAAAAAAATTATAGTTGTTTTAACTGCCAGAATTCTACATAAAGCGTAGGTCAAAAAATATCGAAACTGGCGCGGTTAATTAGTACAAGATATCTCCTTTTCAATCCAAAAAAGAAAATAACTAAAAATTTCACACTTTTTCCAATATTATCCGAATTTTATTTATAGGTTCAAATATACAGTAAATTTTTTTAAGAACATAAAAATAAATATTCAAACTTTGAGGAATTATTACAGTCTTAGTAGACAATGCAGAATGGTAAAAGTTTGGGATTACATGTTTTGAAATGTCAGCTCTAATCTGACATCAAAATTTATTAAAAGAAATTAAAAACAACTTTGGGGGTTTTGGCCATAATTTCCTACTGTGCCATGGTGGTGAAGGGTATAAAAATGGCGAAGGCCCTTGGTAGTGGAAATCCTTTGAACCCCTCAGTGGAATCCTTTGAACCCCTCATAAGCAGATTAGCACACAGCCGAACTAGAGCACTCAATTACTAAATAAGTTTAGTGTTAGTTGGTGACTTATGGCTACCTGTTTCTTGGGTCCAGTAAAGTGGTTAGATAACTCCCAGAGGAGTTTTAAATGAAATTTATATAATTATTAAATTATTATTAGCTATTTCGGCTAGAAAAGTGACTTTTTTATAAAAGAGAAGTAACACTCAGGCAAATACTGCCTATACAATTGTATATAGAGTATATACGAATAGGGTTACCTTCTTTGGAAAGGGGATAGTATAGAAGCGAAAGGTGGTGAAAGGGAGATATAAAGCTTTATATTATTCAATACTATAATTGCACATCATATCTATTTTCAGAAGAGTGAAGTTGCGCCATTTGTTGTTATTTAGACACATTTTTTTAAGCTTATTTGTTCTATAGCCAATATTATTTATTATTATTGTGGGCTTACCACCGACGGAAGATGCTGTGGTAATTAATAATTTTAATAGAAATTAATAATTACAGAAATTGATGTTGCCGAGACCAGGAATCGAACCCAGGCTCAATGTGATATTATGCTTAGTAGTCGACGTGCTAACCAACTAAGCCACAGCACCCACAATTAATTTACTTGTGACTGACTCGCATCTCGTTCACTTACGGACAGTAGATATTTTAGGGAAAATCAAAAATAACGAACTACTACTTCAAATTTATTATAAATGACTCAGATGCTGAAAAAAATAAAATTTCCAAGGTTCCCATTACAGAGACCCCCTTTGAATATGATGGCTTTATTTTTAATGAATCTAATTTATATTAAAATCGTGTTCAATTTGCGCTAAATTTTCTTTGAAATTGTATCTATTGTCTTAAGTTTAAAACAATTTCATTACAAATTAAATACTTGTCATTCCATTTACTTAAAGTAAAATTAACGTTTCGCAATTTGTCAACTAAGTCGGCGTGTTAAAGTCGACATGCTAAACTTTATTTAATGTTTCCCCTATTAAACAAAATTGTATTATTTTTAGCATTTCCTTAAGTGCCAAAAACAAAGAAATATTAAATAATAAACAAATTATGTATATTTTTCCAAAAAAAAAAAGAAAAATATATATACAATAAATTAAACATTTAAACCGTTATTAACATTGACCCTGAAAATGTTTTAGTATAAAAAAAATTATTTAAAAAAATATGTAAAAGGGAGGAGGGTATAGACAAAAACTCAAAATTTGCATGACAATAACGAAAGAAACGATTCCTCGGCAATTTAAGCCATAATTTAGTGTGAAACGTGAAGACAAACCCATATGGCTACAAATATTTTAACGGATGGAGAGACAGACGGACAGACAGTAGTTTAAGCTGGATTTTTTTTATTTTGTTGTTGCTGTAATTCCAGCTACTTTAAAAGTTCAATAAACATGCCAATGACTTTGTATTTATAATAAATTATTAATATTTTAATAGATACAAGTTTTTTTATTAATCAAATAAAAACAAACACACGAACAATAGAAAAATGACCAGCTGTTAAACAATAAATTAAAAGACTTGAAATAGGATTTGAATCGTTAATAAATATTGTTCAAAATTTACAGGAAATTTCTAAGACGTTTCGTGTGAAGTTATGTAAGTAAGACTTTAGGATTGAACTTTTGCCAAAGAAACCATGTCTAATAGAATTTTTTTCAAAGCTTGTGACCCTTTTGCTATTTTGTTGCCATATGGCAGCAAATATTAAGAACTGAATATTAAACATTTTTTAGAGAGTTCAATAGTTACTTATTACCATTTAAGTGGTTTTCGGGACAAGGTTATTTATATGGGAGCTATGGTCAAATGTAGACCGATTATCTCGAAATTCGGAAAATTGATTACAGTTTTTACAAAAATTATGTATGCAAAAAATCAACTCAAAATTCTCATTACCTTCAGATTTATGAGCGTTTTAGTAATTTTTGTCTCATTTAGTGCGTTTTCAGAGAAGAGTTTGTATGGGAGCAATGTTCAAATGTGGACCGATTTAAAAATTTGGTACAGTGAGTTAGGTTTACATAAGCAGTATTTGTTGTAAATTTCATGAAAAAATTTTGATATTTGTGGCCAATATATCAATTCCGGGAAGTGGGGCCTGTGGGAGGTACCATAAAAAATGGACCGATTTTGACGAATTTCAATAGCCATGATCACAATATCAAAAAAAAAAATGATCCGTGTCAAATTTCATGAAATTATCTTTACAATTGCGACCTGTACTTTAATTACATGGTTTATATGAGGGTCTAGTCAGCCGTCCAGCCAGATGGACGGACGGACATCGCTAAATCGACTCAGAAAGTGATTTTAAGCCTATTGGCAAGACAAATATTTCTATGCGTTACATACATGTGGAATGGACCACTACATCAAATCAATAAAACCATAGATCGTTTTGTTTATAAAAATATCTTAGAAACGGTTATACTGCCTTGATGAGAAGAAAATGCCTGCTGGATGAATATTCCAGCAGGACAATGATCCGAAGCATTCCTCAAGACCCATGATAGGCAAATTAGTCGCTACGGGCCGAGCACCAATCGTCATTTTCACATATACGACACGAACCATATAGAAAAAACAAACCAAAATACGAAAAATACTCATTTACAAGATAATAGTCAATTTGCAACAACAAAATACATACAAAAGAGAACAAAAAAATATTTATTTTTTCTTAGTCTCTTTATTTGTAAAGTCACCAATACATTGATATTTTCTGTGTTCTCTTTGTGCCTACCATGGCTCAAGACTTGTTAAAAGCTGGTTTGAAGAAAAACATTTATGTATCATCGCTTTGTCTGTGAATAACTTCACACAAATTATAGTGTTCCTGAAAGATAATTTTGTTACCGAATTTCGTTTTTTTTTGCTTAGTTCAACCTTATCCATCTATCTATATATATATATATATAAAAATGGAAGTGTTTAAGTATGTAACGTATTTTCAGGGAATCTTCAGAATATCCAGGCGGGTGACATTGTGAAGTCTGATTTTTGAGTTTCGGTCTGCGGGCAGAGAGGCGTGCCAAAATCACATTTTCATATTGCACCACTAATGATATTTATCTAAATCTAATGTTTGCATAGGGCCAGCAATGCGGACCGGGTCAGCTAGTTTTTTATAATGCTATATCTCGAAAACTAGAGCTAACCTTAAAAAACGGTTAGCATCATTGAATACAGCGTATCTACTTTCTTTATCTTTACCCACTAGGTCTCCCTTTTGTCGGTAAAAAAAAGTTGTCAAAAACTAGCACAGTGTTATTTTTTAAAATTTAGTATAACACTTTAAAACATTAGTTAATTTTGAAGTTTAATAAAGTATGATGTCATTCTAACAGCCAAAACTCATGGCAAAATATTAATAATATTTTACCATTGCAAAAAAAAAAAAAACAAATTGAAAAAAAATAAAGCAGACAAAAAAGAAGTATTATTAATAAATACATAAATAAATATGTTGTCGTTTATAACCATAAACGAATTTATGGCAAAGAAATATTACTCGTATTTTCAAAGCAAAACCATTTTATGGAAAGGAAATTTAAGTAGGAGTCAAATCGCGTATCATTAAATTTTGAAAAAATAAATAACATAAATTATTTTATAATTTAGCAAATATTAGTTTTTAAATTAACCAAAGAATTATTGAATAAAATTAATAGACCCATAAAGGCGGAAGCTTCTCTTATTTTATTACAATTTGTTGAAATAAAAAAAAAAACTGTAAAGAAATACTCGTATTCATTGATATTCGATTCATTGAATGGGCATTTTATTTAATTCAACTTCATGCGAAATATTAGTCAGAAAATAAAAAAATATAAAAACAGTTTTGCATATTCAAACTGTGTTTCCATTAACAGATGTCTTGGGATTTCGAAAAACGTTTCTTAATTATAATTATAGCTTGTCTTTTCAACATCTCCAATAGTCAGTTTCATTTAAATTAATATGATTCACTCAATAATTGTTTAAAATCAGTTTTTTTTATCTAAAAAGATTTCTTTTTTTAAGTATAAAACGAACACAAGTGTTTTTTGTTTTCTTTTTTCAATATTAATATTTTTCAATATTTTCTGTCAAGTTGTCAGTTTTTGTCAAAATCAAAACAAATCTGTTTTCTTGGCGATAATTAAACGTATTTGTAATTAAATATCTCAATATAAAAAGAAATGTCGTTATCAAAATGCCAACTCACGTACTCAAATGTTCGAAATGATCTCATTACCTTTATTTCCCCTATAATTTATAATCCTTTTGAAACGAACTTAACAATGAGATATTTTACTTGATTTTATTCTGTTTTAATTAATAGAAAGTAGAGTAAATGTGTCAATGAAATACAGTGCACTCGCGGTAACGTGAACTAATTAAAACCAAGGGAGTTCACGTTAGCGAAAATGTTCACGTTTGCGATTGTCAAATTTTATGAAAGAAACATATGTTTTTGTATGTGTTTTACACGATTAAACATGAAATTAATTTATTATTATTAGCTTTTTTATAAATAAAAATAAAAAGAAATCCGTTATCTTTTTCTGCTGCGTTTTCTTCTCTAGTAGCTAAAATACTGCTTTCTCTCTTAAGCGTCTAAGTACACTCATCATGTCACTCTGATCCACCTTTGCATCTCCTACCCATTGTAATGCCTTGTTAAAAACTTCAATTGCCTCACTTGCGATAATTTTTTTACTAGGATAATCGGCATCGCAATTATCGTCGTCACTTTCTTCGTGTTGCTCAATTTCATTTATATCAGACGTATTATCAACACAAGGATCATTATTTCACTGTTGAATGATCGGAATGGTAAACTCAACCAAAAGGTAAGTAAAACATGTCTTAATTGTGATTTCACAGTTTATACTGGCACTCTTACCTGAGGTCTCAATACCTGAAGAAGATCGGCTGACAATTGCATCAAGGAGTTTATTTCAGCATCCCATTTCTTTTTAAGAATACTTAGTGGAATATTCTCTTCAGGGTCATCCTGGTTTCTAACCAAACCTAAAATATTGACAAGAGTTTCTGTACTGACCCGTTCCCAAGCGACAGATAAAAAAGTGACACCATCTTTCAGAGTTAGGTCGCTCATCGATTGGAGTTTTTAGCTGCTATCGAAGCTAACAAGCTATTTCTAAAGTATAATTTTGTTATTTTAATCGCATTTTGGTCCATTTGTTTAATGAGAGGAGTGACATTTGGTGGCATAAACATGGCAACTATCTTTCCATCTTCGGGTTTAAATACTGCTTCGCTTGGATTATTAAAAGTTTAAGTCTATGTTCACCGGATGCATTTGCGCAACACAGAAACGTTATTCGTTGCTTCTCCGTCTTTGTACCGGGAGCACATTTACATTTTATTTTGGTAAAAGTTTCCAGAATAAACCAGACTCATCAGCGTTGTAGAGTTGGTCATTGCATAACTCCATTTCTTCAATTTCTTGTTTAAATTTAAGCTTAAATGGATCCACTAATTCAGGCTGCGATGAGAGTTTCTCTCCGGAAACTTTAAGGAGTCTAACTCCGTACCTTTTTTAAATCGCTGAAGCCATCCGTCACTAGCATTGAATCCGCCCTCATTTTATTTTAGTTGGGAGTGCAGTTCCTTGGCTTTTTCTTTTAACATTAGCCCACTCACAGGCAAGTTCCTTTCACGTGTTCTGATGAAGCAACGGTAAAGAGCATGTTCCATAAAATCTAATGATTTTAAGGTTTTCCTTTTTCCCGGTCCTTGATATGTGTTGTTTACACATTTTAAAATTGCTTCTTTTTTCATTTTAATATTGCATATGTTGTCTAAGCGACGTTATACTTTTTTGCTAAACTATGAACAAGTGTTTTTTTTTTTTTGCAAACTATCTAAAATGTCTGCCTTTAGTTTTAATTCTAAACATTTCGATTTTTTAACACTCATGCCGACCGATTCACTTAAAATTTCCTTGCCAAATAAAAGACAAATAATTTAGAAGCTATAAGGGGATTCCTAGAACTTTTTTAGTTTTTATTTTTTCTTCCTTTAGATGACCGTATTTGTAGAATTTGTAGTCGGGGTATCCCACAATGCTTCAATTCAGCGTTCCTTGCAAGCTTAGAAAACATATTCAGTGGATAAAAAATTGTTCACGTTATAGGGCTTTCTGAGTTTGTTCACGTTACAGAGTAGTCAATGTAAACAAATGCTTCTTCACGTTAGACGGTGTCGTTACTGCGAGTGCACTGTATTGTTATTAATGTAAAAAAAAATGTTATTAATGACAAAACATTTTAAAAAATCTACCCTCTTATTCATTAACGGTTAATACAATTACACTGTGCTCGATTTGGACAACTTTTTTTTACCGACAACCTAGTGAGTTAAAATAAATCGAGTACGCTGAATTCAACCGTTGTTTTTAGTTTAGCTCTGGTTTTCGAGATATATCGTAACACAAAAATCTAGAAGATGATTTCTTTGCCGAATTTAAATTTTTAGTTCAAGAAAATAAACAGTTTTCGAGTTACGCTATATCTCGAAAACTAAATATCATTTAAAAAACAATTAGCACCATTGAATTCAGAGTACTCGAATTATCCTTACACGCCAGGTCTCAATTTTGTCGGTTTTTTCAACTAGCATAGTGTAATTAATATAGGAGGTTTGCCTTTTGTGTTTTGAGATTCAGCACTAGCAGTAAAATTAATAAATATGTACTCAAAACGTTTTATATGAAAATTTTGATTATATCGTCATCTTAAAAACCAAATAACCTATCTGCAAAAATTTCAAAATTGAGTTTTTTATGGATTACACTCTGATACAGTGAAAATACACTCGGAACGAAACCAAGCTCAACCAGTAAAACTCGGTTAGAAGATTATTTTACCATTTTTAAAATTTTCGATATACCCTCAAAATCGAAAGTTATCGATAAAAAACGATTTTTTTGGACTTAGCGGAGAAAAGAAGGCTTAACTGAGTCATTTTTACATCGATTTAAAATTTTAAAATGTGTTTCGACAGAAAACAAAATAGGCTTTCACTTTGTAAAGACCTTTTTTAACATAATCAATTTATCATAAAAATATTTTCCGCTGAAGTTAAAATTTTATTTTTATTTTTTTCGATTTTTTCAACTTCGGAAGCTTTTTTTTCGTAAAATTTATCAGAAGACCTAATATATTTTGACTTAAAAAAAATCATGGTTACCATTTTGTAAAACAAGAGTACTTTACTTAAAATCGGAAACATTTTAACAGAGATATAACAATTTTAGTAAAAAAGGTGAATTCAGTATTATTTGTATATTAGAAAATTTTCTATACGATACTACGTTAGAGTGTTTTTTCAACTTTTTTCGAAAGTAGAGAAATGGCGGTCGGATTATTATGGCATTCGGTGAGAAACTTCAAATAACAAAATTTAAGCCAAATCGGACTACGTTATCACGTGGCGCCCAGGCCATGAAGTTGAAAATTGCGTTTATAAGAAAAAATATGGCCAATTTTTTAGTTCTTGCAAAATTTAACTTTTTTAGTAAACATTTTAACAAAGTGTAAATATTAATTCATAATGTAGACTCAATTGGCTTTCTATCTATGTAAGTAGCGTATATAATCCTTAGCTGATGGATTTTTTGAGTTATCGGAAATTTTCATAGAAATTTTGGGTCCTTGAAGACATCTATTTGATTTTATGACATTTGTTGATGGAAAGCAAATTGGGTCTAAATTACAAATTAACATTCAGATTTTGTCAAAAAGTTATAAATATAATTATACGTATATAGTACGTTAATTAAACTGGCCCTTTTACAAAAAAAAAACTTATATATTTTTTTTAATTCGCTGTTAATTTAAATTTAAATAATCTAGGTTCACAAAATATTTAATGCACTTTTCAAGTAAATATAAAAAAGTTTGGCATTCCTAACAAAATACTGCGGAAAACGGCGTCCCAATGTGAAAAAATCGAAAAAAAGAATAAAAATTTAAATTTGTTTGAAAATATTTTTGTGATAATTTGATGATATAAAAAATCTTTTTTAACAAGAAGAAAGCCTGATGTCTTGTCTGTCTCAAACCGTATTAAAATTTCAAATCGATAAACAAATGACTTAGCTAGGCCTATTTTTGTTCGAGAAGACCAAAAAAAATCGTTTTTTATCGATAACTTTCGATTTTGAGGGTATATCGAAATTTCTAAAAATGACATACTGATACACTCAATAAGGCCTATCGTTTGATATAAGTTTCCTTAAAAGTGTATTTCTTTTTCCTCAAAATGTATCAGTGTGTTATTATTCCCAATATCATAACGAATATCTGAGCAAAATTTTGAACATTCTATATCACAAATGACCAAATTATTACAGTTTTTGTACCTAGAGAACCGTTACGCACTTAGAAAAGATAGAACTAAATCATAAAAAATCGCGATAAAAGTTTGTTGCTTAAACCAGTAAAAGAAACTATAACTTTTATTTTTTAGTTTTTATAATATTTATATGTTTAAAAAAATTTGATTTATTCATACTAATTAGTACTGCAAATAGGTTATTTGGTTACAGATTTTTTCAAATTTTTTCAACCGATATATATTTCTGGTTTCGTTTTAATCTAAATACACAATTTTCGTTTCAATATTGCAAATAGTTCCAATTTTTTTCCCTCTCCTGTAAACTTTTGAAAATTGTACATAGGTTATTTCGTCTTTTAGGTAACGATATAAAAATTTTGATCAAATATTGTCTATATGAAAATTCTCTATATAGAAATTTTTATTAAAATTTCTTTAGATGAATTTTTTTTTCAAAATTTCATTTCAAATGAAAATTTTTTATCAAAATTTCTCTATATGAAAATTTTGGTCAAAATTTCCCTTTATAAAAATATATATAAAAATTTCTTTATAAAAAAATGTTGATAAAGATTTTTTTATATAAAAATATTGATCCAAATTTCTCTATAAACATACAAACGTTAACAAGTGAGCTAAACAATTCGTTCGTTGGTATACAGATGGCGGTATTATTTTTGGTACCTCTAACTTTTAAAAGCCAGTGTTCAAACTATTATTTAGAGATATAGCACTCCTAGATCATAGCTTCTGTAGAGGATTTTATTTAATTAAATAGGTTCTAAGT
Source organism: Stomorhina lunata (assembly GCA_933228675.1). Classification (NCBI taxonomy): domain Eukaryota; kingdom Metazoa; phylum Arthropoda; class Insecta; order Diptera; family Rhiniidae; genus Stomorhina; species Stomorhina lunata. The sequence continues at coordinate 78,530,978 of OW121744.1, forward strand.
CCCTAATATGTTTAACATATAGGTCCAACACTGTTGGCTATCTCTTGTAGCTTAAAAGATATTTGACTTTACTTTATTGACTATTTGCCACATCGTCAAAAATAGCTTAAACTACTAATTCTTAGAACTTTAGGAACAAAGTTTGGTCAAGCTACCTACCCTATGCTAATTAAAGGACCTCTTATAGTTTTAGAAAACCCGGTGAAGGGGATTTACAAGGATTAGCCATCGCAAAATTAAGTCGACTAGATTGTGCTTTCATAAAACTACTTCACACTCAATTTGGTGACATTTTTATTATTTAAAAAATTCTGTGCGACTTTTTGGTTAATGGTAGAGTTTGGACCAAATGTTGAACTGTCGCTGATCCTATACTTCCTGCAATCAATTGTTGCAGGGAAACGCACATACAAACTTATCTGTATGACTTTTAAATTTTATACTATATAAATATGATGTTTTACTATAAGTTAAAAATAAAAAGTATAGGATCAGGGGAAGTTCAAACTCCAATTGAAAATACACTAATTATAAAGTATTTTTAGAAGGTAGAGTTTATATATCCGACACCCTTATAGAGTTCGGTTAGAAAGTGTGATATTTAATTTTTCTTAGATTAGTTAGGACCAAAATTAAGCAGAATAGGAGCGGAAGAACTTTTAATTACTAAAATATTATATGAATATTAAACTACACTTCAAATCTAGAACAGACATAAATTTGTACTTTACCCCAACTTTTAAAGTAAATCCTTTAAAAAAAATGAACACCCATCAATTTTATAAAAAATACCACCGTGTGTGGCTTTAAAATTTTGGAGAAAGTGACCTAAGATATTGCCCAGAAACATTGAATAAAAGCTAAAATTTTAAAACAAGATAAACATGATTTTTAAGAAAGAATTATCATTATCTGAATTATCAGTTGAAACTTTATGCTAATTAATCAATTAAAAGCTAACAAATCTTTCAATTCTTATGTAAATTTGAATTTTTGAATGAAATCAGAGACCCAAACGCTTAATCAAGAAATTATACGTTGAGTTTATAGGAAATTGAAAAGTAATTATGTAAATTTTATTGTTTTTTTATTATTTTGATAAAAAAAAAGAAATACAAAACTTAAAATTAAATATTTAAAAACTTCTGATAAATTAATACGTATTTCAAAATTAATTCAAAATAATAAAAAAAAGGCGGTGACTGGCTATAGAAAACCCTCACACACTTTTAAGTATTTACTCTAATTGTTATTGATATTTTAGTTAAATTAAATAAAATTGTTTATTTAACTCTTTAAATATTAGTACAAAATAGATTTAAAGAGCGGGCATGAGTTCTCTCAGAAACTAAAAAAAATAGTTTTCTATCTGCCTCTTTTCGCTCTTTTTATTAGAATTAAATTTTCAACTCATTTAGAAAATTTCAACAAAAAAAATTGCGAATAAAATTAAAATAAGATATTTTTAAATTGCTTTTTTTTTGCAAATTTTGCCATAAATTATTACTGTAAACTTTGTTCTCGACAATTGTTTTTAATTGAGAATTTTTTAATTTTTCTCATATCTTTTGTCGTTATCGATTTCTTTTAATATTTGCAGGTGTTTTTTTTTTTGTTTTTAGAAAAAGAGAGTATTTTAGTTTTTTGATAAATTTGTATTTGAAATTAAACGTCATTTAACTAGAAAAGTTTTTATTATAAAATAACAAAATAAATTATTTGTCTTGTTTCCCAGCCTATGAATTGAATCATTCATGATTATTTAGTTGTAGTTTTCTTGGACTAGCCTCTAAGAGCCAACACTTTTTAAAAAATTCCACTTTACTCATTGATTTTTGACTAATTCTCTATTAATAACACTGTGATCGATTTTGACAATTTTTTATACCGACAAAAGGGAGACCTAGTGGGTAAAGATAAATCGAGTGGTGCTTACGGTTTTTTTAGGTTAGCTCTAGTTTTCGAGATATAGCGTTATAAAAAATGGAGGAGTTGCGCAATAAATATTCTTATAACTCGAAAACTGTTTATTTTCTTGGACTAAGTAAAAAAATCGAAATTCGGCAACAAAATTATCTATCAAGAACACTATTTTTTTGAATCCGAGAAGTCGTTTGGGAAGTATTTTTGTTTGTCTACAAAAAAAATTATTTTTTTTTTAAATCACAAAAATTTCTATTTTCAAAAATATTTTTTTTTTGCAAATAAAAAAATTTATTTACAGAAAAAAAATAATAAGTGTTTCTGAAAAATAATTATGTTGCCGAATTTCGATTTTTTTTACTTAGTTCAAGAAACTAAATAGATTTCGAGTTGCACCTCCTCTATAATTCTATAACATTATTTCTCGAAAACTAGAGCTAACCTTAAAAACGGCTTGCACCATTAAATTCAGCGTACTCGAATTATCTTTATCCACTAGGTTCCCTTTTGCCGGTAAAAAAGTGATCAAAATCGAGCACAGTGTAATTGACTAATTAAAAATACTCATAGAGTTTAAGGCACACTACACCATTTTCAATTGTAATTGAGAAATTTTCAAATTGAATTGAGAAATGTTCAATTGAAATTGAGAATTTTCAATTGAAATTGAGAAATATTCAATTGGAATTGAGAATTTTCAATTGAAATTGAGAAATTTTCAATTGAAGTTGAGACTTTTCAATTGAAATTGAGAAATATTCAATTGAAATTGAGAATTTTCAGTTGAAAATGAGAAATTTTCAATTTAAATTGAGAAAATTTCAATTGAAATTGAGAATTTTTCAATTGAAAATGGGAATTTGTAAATTGAAATTGAGAAAATCCCAATTGGAAATGAGAAATTTTCAATTGAAATTGAGAATTTGTAAATTTAAATTGAGAATTTTTCAATTGAAATTGAGAAAAGCCCAATTGAAAATGAGGTTGGTTTTTTTAATTGAAATTGAGAAATTTTCAATTGGAATTGAGAAATTTTCAAATGAAAATGAGAAATTTTCAATTGAAAATGAGAAATTTTCAATTTAAAATAAGAAATTTTCAATTGAAATTGAGAATTTTAGAATTGAAATTGAGAAAACCTAAATTGAAAATGAGGTTGAAATTCCACTTGGGGTGTTCTCAATTTCAATTGAAAAATTCTCAATTTAAATTTAAAATTTCTCATTTTCAATTGAAAATTTCTCAATTTCAATTGAAAATTTCTCATTTTCAATTGAAAAATTCTCATTTTCAATTGAAAACTTCTCAATTTCAATTAAAAAATTCAACCTCATTTTCAATTGTGCTTTTCTCAATTTCAATTGAAAAATTCTCAATTTAAATTTAAAAATTCTCAATTTCAATTGAAAATTTCTCATTTTCAATTGGGCTTTTCTCAATTTCAATTCAAAACTTCCCAATTTCAATTGAAAATTTCTCAATTTGAACTGAATGTTTCTCATTTCCAATTGGGGTTTTCTCAATTTTAATTGAAAATTTCTCATTTTAAATTGAAAATTCTCAATTTCAATTGAAAATTTCTCAATTTCAAATGAAAATTCTCAATTTCAATTGAAAATTTCTCATTTTCAATTGAAAATTCTCAATTTCAATTGAAAATTTCTCATTTTCAATTGAATATTCTCAATTTCAATTGAATATTTCTCAATTTCAATTGAAAATGGTGTAGTACTATTTTTTTCTATTCTCGTAGTTCAATATCCATTTATATGTCTCCAAGTAATTTGTAATGTAATTAGTCTATTATATTTATATAACGGAGTGGCTACACAAACTTTGGCCGTTTCTGAGACATCACGGAGTGGCTACATATTTCTGGACTGACTTGAAATCATGCTGCGATGGAAAGAAGTATTTTAAGTGGTATTTAAATATTAATGTCATCTTTGTACTTCGAGAGGCAAATTCATTCAACTGCCCAGAACTTCGTCCTCTAGCAAGTTATTGGCAAAGACTCTATAATATAAAGATTTTGCACTCCTCACATTTTTTTTCTGATAAAAGTGAAATGAATGTGGATAAAGTCCAATGAAAAACACATAAACACACAATCAAACATGCATTTCATGAGCACGTGTGTGTGACTTATCTATCATTGCATAATCGTCACCATTAGCTGTTTTCAAATTAGAGTACTCTCTTTTTATGGGACTTTTCAAAACGACCATACTTTGTAAACCCCTTCATCACCGGGTTTTCTAAAACTACAATAGGTCCTAAAATTATCACAGCGTAAGCAGCTTGACCAAACCTCGTTCCTAGAGTTATAAGAATGTAATGCCAACCTTGGATAACTATTACATTAATTAGCAACCATATAAATGTCAAACAAAACGTATTATAATAATATAGGCTCATAAGAAATAATTAAATAATAAAAGAGTGAGTTATGATTGGACCATGGATGAAGCCGGTTGTTTTAATTTAAAAGCTAGAGATGAGAGGGCTTTACAAGAATAAGTAGTTTAAGCTAGTTTTGACGATGTGGCAAATAGTCAATAAAGTAAAGTCGAATATCTTCTAAACTATAAGAGACAGCCAACAATGGTGGCCCTATATATTAAACACATTAGGGACTTACAACCTATTAAATTAACTAAAATCCTCTACAGATGCTACGATCTAGGATTGCTATATCTCACAAACTAAATAATAGTTTGAACCCTGTCTTTTAAAAATTGGAGGTACCAAAAATAATATAATCTTTATGTCAAAATTCTCATTTAGAAATGTTTCATATGAAGTGAAATTTTGAACAAAATTTTCATATAGAGGAATTTTTATCAAAATTTTCATATAAATAAATTTTAATCAAAATTTCTATATAGATAAATTTGGATCTAAATTTGTATATAGAGAAATTTGGATCAAAATTTTCACTTAAATAAGTTTTTATCGAAATCATCACATAGAGAAATTTTGATAAAAGTTTTCTTATAAAGAAATTTTTATATAGAGAAATTTGGTGAAAATTTTTTTAATCAAAATTTGCACATAGACAAATTTTGATCTAAATTTGGATATGCATCAAAACGTTTTGAGTACATATTTAAACATTTTTGACAATACAAATGTTAAATTTTACTGCTAGTGGTCAATCTCAACACATAAAAGACAAACCTCGTATATTAATTACACTGTGCTAGTTTAAAAAAAAAAACGGACAAAATTGAGACCTGGTGTGTAAAAATAATTCGAGTAAATACGCTAAAAACATAGGTGCTTCAGAACACGAACAATTTTAGGCGTAAGGGGACTATCTTTTTCTAAAAGGTAGCAGAAGCAATTATAAAATTTTTAAATAGAAGGACTTTCAACGAAGTCGTTAAATTTTGAAATACTGAAAAGAAAAATTATTCTCATATAATCGCAGTCTACTACATATATTTATAAATTTAATAGACAATTTATCGATAACAGCCAAAAAATGTTTGTGGGGAAAACCAACCATCGAAACGCGTCAAGGAATTATTTGTTACCACAAACATTTTTTGGATATTATATTAATAAATAAATGTGATAGACTGGGATTAAGTGCGAATAATTTTTCTTTTGAATAAATATTTACTATCTCGACAATTTGGTATTTTTTTTTTTTTTTTTGATAAAACTGCATGCATATAGCTTACTTTTGTATTTACTTTTGTTTAGTCGATGATCTGAGATTTAATCATTGTTTTACAAACATAATTCGCAATGATTGTGTTTGTAAAATAGGTATTAATGTGAGGTTTTCGATCTGTCTAGAAGATTTTGACCTAACCAACTATTAAAATTGTTTATCCCCAAAAACATTTTTTGGCTTCTATCAATAAATTGTCTATTACATTAATAAATAAATGTAATAGACTGGGATTAAGTGCGAATAATTTTTTTTTAATAAATATTTTGCCGGGATAGAATTTTGTATATTTTTTGACATTATGCGACAATTTTTATGTCTGATGAATTTGTACAATATTTCAATAAATTTCCGTATTTTTAAGAATTTTCATATGGCACGATTTATATTTAATTAAATTTAATATAACTACAAGTTTTATTCAAAACACTCCTTAAGTAAGATAACTAGTAATTTAATATACTTTAATACCTCTTTAAGTAATCTGTTCTGTAATTAGTCGTTTATTTTAAAGTGTTACGACATGGTATGATTAAATAAGTTAGAAAATTCTTTTGAGTCATTTGAAATCAGAAAATTGTTTCAAATGATCACAAATTAAAGCCGCTTAACATTTTAAAAGATATTCTAAAATAATACCTGATCACTTACATATTTCTATTCTAAATGACAATATCAATTTGTCAAGCCTCTTGTATTAACAATCTTCAAATTTATTGTGATTGTTTAAAAATATTTACATAAACAATTTAAATAGATCTACTAAATATGTAAGATCACGGCGACTGACTATATCCATTAAAAATGAAAATAAAGGAAAAACTAGTTTTAAAAATTCTTACATATGAAATTCGATCGTGACTATTATATAAAATTATGCAAACATTTCTCAAAAACTTGTTAGGAAATAAATCTTTGAAAAAATTCCTTAAAATTTAAACTCTTTCAATAATTCTAGTATTGAATTTCAAATGTTTCATTTCAATATTATATTGAAATCTACATAATTACAGACTCAATATAAGATTCTTAACTGATCCAAATGAGGGTTTTATTTAGAAAAAATATACGTATATAAGAAAAACAAGTTGTTTTATAAATAATTGTTAGTAATTTAGTATGAAAATAAAAGCGATAGAATAGAAAAAAAATAGCAACTTGTTTTAATAAATAATTACTTATAAAAAAAAAATATACAAAAACAAAACAAATTAACATTAAAAACACAAAATGACAAGGTCGTATTAAAAATACTATATCTACAAAACTTAACATCATTACTAATGATTTCCTTAAATAAACTGATAAGAAAAAAAGAAGTTAATGAAACAAATAAAAGCAAAATATGAAAACAAAATTTGAACTTTTATCGGAACGATTCGATTTAATTGTAGTGGTTATACGTTTATCGGTAGCGAACCTTAAACATGCAGAAATTAATTTTGATAGAAATTGGGTTTGGGAAACTATAATTAATAGCTAATGTTGGGTATGTCATCTTCAGATGTATCGAGAATATGTTTGGCAAAAATTGTAGGTCTGCAATCTTGAAATACTTATTGCACTTTTGATAATGAATTGGACTTTATACTCTCTTATTAATCCTAATTTTGGATTTTTGTAAATGCTTTCAAAACGTGTAGATCAAATGAAATAGAATTTTGACTTTAATAATTCATTTTAATTATAGAGTAATTCTAAAACTTTTCATTACACTCCAGCTTAGATATTGGTAAGATTTTGGCCGTATATACTACTCTTAGTAGCGAAATACGTGGCGTTATAATTATCTAGCTACCCTATATGGTTTGGGTTATACAGGCTCCCAAAGTTGGACGTTTTAGAAACCGTCTTTTAATTTTCCTTAGTTTTTTACAGTAAATGGCCAACTAAGTTGACTTTATTCAGTAAAAATTAAATTATGGGCTAACCACAGGTTCTGAAGTTACAGCGATTTTTCTTTATCAATTCACACATTCTCATACAAAATAATTGGGTTTTTATATATTTTTTTTTATTTTCGATTTGATTTTATCAAATTTTATTTAAATTGATAACTGCGAGAAATGAAAAAAAAAATATTAAGATACATTTTATTCGATAGTCGTCTAAAAGATGAAATAAAATCCTTTCCAACGACGTCAAATTTATTAAAATCTAAAAACGCGTTCAGAAGTTATTCAGTCGTAAACGTTCACAAAAATAACCGAGGAGCCCAACTTTGGAAGCCTATAGAATCTAAACAATATGAGGCTGGTTTTTACACCATAATTTCGGTTTTTACTTAGTTCAAGAAAACAAAGTTTTCGAGTTACACGAATATTTATTGTGCAATCTCCTCCATTTTTTTAAAAACGTTATAGCTCGAAGACTAGAGGATTAAAAAGCGGCAAAGAAAAAAATCGGTAACATAATATCTCCAAAACTAAAAGACTTATAAACAAAATTTAAATTCCGTTTTTCTACTTTCTTGAAACTAGTTGAAATAGGGGGCACATTTGTTTGGTACTTTTTTTTTAACCGATGTGTTTATTTGGTACAAATGAATATAGACAAAAATTTATACCGCAATTTCTTTACTTTCATTTCAAGGGGTAATACAAATATCTAAAAACAGGGGGAAACATTTGGATCATGTGCTATATTAGCTGAAAACCAAAAACGAGAAAGCTTTGTATATATAGATTTGATTAGGTTAGGTTAGACAGGCAGCCGATGTGAAGTCAGCGTCACTTGGGTCCTAGAAACGGTCACTTTGTGGTAACTACAAGCCAGCCTGTAGCCCTGATAAATGAGTCTATGGCTAGTGGCAGATTTTGGGTTTTTTTTTGTTGGTTAAGGGGTCGTTCGGGACAAAACTCCTTACCCCAGCGTTATGTATCGCACTTGTAACTAGATTAGCTTGGCCAGGTGCATTTACGAAGCAAGTCTCAGTAGCTTTCGAAGCCCCCGACCGGACACATGGGGCGTGATTTAGGTTTTCTTGATATCATGGTTAGCATGGTTGGTTTGTTGCCGTTTATACTTGCAGCCAAATCGTTAAAAACTGACGCCCCATCGGGCAACAGACGCAGATCACAGGGCCGACCAATATGGGAACAGACGCCCTGTGAATTTACAAAAAAGTGCGGACAAAAAACAGGATTTTAAATTCAAACGGACAGATCCCATCTACAGTTCAGTGATAAAAATTAAAATATCAACTGGCCTCCCAATGTGGGAAACAGACGCCAGGTGATAGATAAATTAAAAGGATTTTTTGAAACTTGGACGTTAAGGGAGTAAAAAATACAAAATCTGTTATTATATCCCGTAACTAAAAGGTATAACAACAAAATTTTGCTGCACGAGATATGCTAGATGACTTTGGTCTGCTAGTTTTCAAGATATATTTTTTTCCGAAATCATTTTTGTGGCAAATAAAGTTTATATAACTCCAAAACTGCTGGTTATATTGAGCTAATAGGAAAAATCGAAAGTCGAGAAGAGTTTTGTCTTTAAGTCGTCCTCACATTTTTCTTTGTCGGCTTAGTCGGTTTAGAAATAATATAGAATTTACAACGAAAAAATGATTCTTTCAAAACATTTTCGTTTTTCAAAAAATCATAAAATATATAATATACAACAAAAGTTAATGTTTTTATTATTATCATAAAGGTTAATATGTTTTAAACAAAATAAGCTATATTATGTTGTAATCGCTCAAGAACTTTTCATTTTGTTAAATGTTAAGTATCAGTACTTCTATGAAAATTCGTAACAAAATCTTTTTTTTTATTTATATTAGTAATACAGAAAAATATTCTATTCTTTCGTTACTTAATTTTTTATAAAACCTATCGTTCTTGATCGATCATAACAAGGTCTAGCTTTTTTTTTTGGAACATATCCATTTTTTGAGTTTTTTTTTTGGTTTAAATTGTATAATATCTCTGTAACTGCTGAGTGAATTAACAAATATTGTTTGTACAACTTAAAGACAATACTGACACCGAATTTTGATTTTTCGTACTTATTTAATAGGGCAAGCCGTTTTTCAGTTATATTAATATTAGTCGCGCAAAATCACTTTTTCGAAAATAAATATATCTCGAAAACTAGAGCCAACTAAACCAAACCAAAATCTTTTTCGGCTTCAGCAGACAAGATATATTTAAGAATTATACCAAAAGTTAGTGCCACAGCAAAAAGTCCAATTTTTATCTATAAAAATCATTATTTGTTTTTAGTTTAATAGGTCAGTTATGGTGTAAAAAACTATACTTTTTTTAGGTACCTAATGTTAGATATCTTTGTCCAATAAACATTTTATAGCTACCTTAACAGATTAGTTTATACATAAAAAATCAGTTGGGTTATTAACCTAAGCTTGTAGGATTAGAGCGATTAAAAGGGATGCAAACAAAATTAGCTTTTATATATATACTTTGTTCGAGGACCTTCTATAAATTGATATCTCAATGTTTAATATTGGAATCGACTAAGAAATAAGTATATGTAAACTAGTAATAAAACAAACGCCTTTTATTTTTAAAGCCAAAATTAAATCAGCAAAACGTCAAAGCCTGACAGGGCAGCCCAGGAATCATAACGCAACAACAGAACAGGCGGCAAGTAGATGTTGACCATAAACGTTATTTCTTTTCAATCTTCTTTGAAATTTTAGTTTCTGTTCAAGACATCGAAAAGAAAAACGTTAAGTAAGGACATCTACTTTCGGCATAGAAGCCAGCGAAAAGAAGGGTCTGAATCAAAATGACTTACGTAATATATCCCAATTTTCTATAAAATATTCCCATATAGACATGGTACCTTTAAATTGTGTCAAAGCATCTTCATAACCACCCTGTGGTTGTTGAAGTGTTGACGAATGTTTGGCCTTTTTGGCCGGACTAGTGTCGGCGGCATATTGATCAAGCGAAGCTCCACCAGGTGATATCGAGATTCTAGCCGGTGAGACCGGTATTGGTGATTCATGCGGGTGATGATGAACCTGCTGCTGCTGATGTTGTTGCTGCTGCTGATGATGAATTTGTTGACGATGCAGCGAATGGTGGTGGCCACCGCGACTGCTGCTCGATGAACTATTGTGAATGTATTGCTGGTGATGATGTTGACGGCTGCCACTTCGTCGCGATGTTGTTGAAGATTCATATTGGCCTTCGTTGGGATCAAAGCCCAACACATCCTTGTAATAGGATTGTGAGGTCATTTTGGGTGCACGTTTGGAGCGTGCACTAGGCTTTTATTTTTATAATTTTTCACTTTTTATCACAATTTTATAAAAGTTTAAAACATAAGAAAAGTTTTTTTTTATATAAATTTATTTTGAATTTTAATATTTATTTAAAGATTTTTTTTATGGCAGAGATGAGAGACTCGATTTACTTAGAATTGTGTTGGTTTTTAAAATTTTCTTAAGCGGTTTTAGTTTTTTTTTTTAACTTTTTAATTTAAATCACTTCTTCTTCTGTGGAATGGCACTTTTATTTCTTGAGATTTTATTTTCGGGTGTGTTTTGGAAAGATTACTTCTTTTCTTTTGTTATGTTCTAATAATCTCAATTAAAATTCCAACACTAAAATGTAAAACATAAATTTTATAAAATTTTATTTAAATGTCTTTTTAAATTTTGCATTTAAAATTTGTTACGAGCAAATGTTTTTCTTTATCTTTTTTTGTTTTTTATAATTTTTTATGTTAATTCTAAATGTGCTAAATGCACAAATAGTATCGGACCCGGCCTGTATTCGTTACATTTTCAAAGAATAGAAATTATGCACAAATTCAAATTGGAACATTTCCGTTACAACATTTTAGGAATTTAGGAATTATTCAGTGTGTGAAGAGGAGGATTATTAATAGACTGAATAAATATTTCATTTTACAAACTTGCGTAAATGCAAGTCCGAACGATAGCTGACTGGGTGAATACTGAGAGAAATAGAAATTCGTCATAGTTGTCATATTATTTCTTAAGTTTTCTATGAGAATGTGCAAACCATCGGCGGCTAACCAAACGACTATTAAAATAAAACGGTTTTAAGAAAAATGAGAAATTATTTTTATAGACAGGTACTTAAAGGAACATTCTCTTAAAAGCATTTAAATATGATATAATGACAAATTTGGTATAAAAGACACTTGTAGGCGTCCGCACCAAAACGTAACAATTCCATTATAAATCGTTTTAAGTAAATTACAAAAGTATTGTTTTCACTATAAAGGTTCATTTCTATAAAATGCACCATTTCTCTGTAACTGCTAAGTGGGTTAAAAAATATTCTTAGTACGATTTAAAAGGTAAAATTGTTCTCGAATTTTAATGTTTTTGCTGACTGAAAAGAGCAAACTGTTTTTCATATTGGTCGTGCAAAGCTTCTTTTTCAAAATTAAAATTATATCTCGAAAACTGGAGCCAATTAGAAAAAAACTGCGTCCAAGTATTATCTCATAAGTTCGTGTAGCAGTAAAAATTTTGTATTGCAATATAATTCTAGTATAAGGGGCTGTTCCCATATTACGTAACGCTCTTAGGGGGAAGAGGTAAGACTTTTCCTACGGTGGAGGAATTTTATATGTGTATTTTTATTAAAATGTGTTACACGTAATATGTAAACGGCCCATAAGAGCAAGTCTTATGAAAAAAAGAGTAAATCGTTGGTTTCATGAAGATAGGCCCTAACTCACACTTTTTTCGAAATTGACATTTTTGCGATTCCAATGAGTTTGACGCAAAAACACCTCCTCACAAAAATTTAAAGCAATTTTTACAAAAATTAGCGGTTATTTAAGCAATTTTCTAAAAGGCTCTAACTTATTCCAAATAAAAATAAATAAAATAAAGCCCTATCTTGCCAAATTATGTGTCGTTGCATCAAAAAATAATACAAAACTTTCGAGTATTAAAACTTTCCCATAAAAAACCATCAATATTAAAAGCTTTCTTATAGGTAACTTTTAATATCTAGAACTTTATATTAAAAACATTCCATACAAAAAGCTTTCCAATAAAAACTGTCATTATTTATCTAAAGTTTTCTTATGTAAAACTTTCGATGTCGAAAGGTTTTTTATAATAATCCTTCGGTATCAAAAGATTTCTTATATAAAACATTTGTCGTCAAAACATTTCAGATAGAAAACTTTTTTATATAAACTTTCATATAGAAAAATTTCAATCTCAAAAGCTTTTCATATAGATAACTTTAAAATTAAAAACTTTCTAAAAAACTGTTTATATTAAAAATTCCTATATAAAACTTTTGATGTCGAAAGGATTCCTTTAATAAAAATTCGATATCGAAAGATTTTTTATATACAACTTTCCTTTAAAAAACATACAATATCAAAAGCTTTCCTATATGTAGGTAACTTTTGATATAAAAAGCTTTTAACTAAAAACATTTCCGAAAAAAAAGATTTCGATGTCGAAAGGTTTCATATCATAAACTTTTGATATTGAAAGATTTTTTATAGAAAACTTTCGATATATAAAACTTTTGTCATCAAAATATTTCAGATTGAAAACCTTTTATATCAACAGATTTCCTAAAGTTTACTTTTAATATCCAAAGCTATTTTTGCTACAAACACTCCACAAAAAACTTTCCGACATAAAATTGCCAATATCTAAAGATTTCTTTTATGTCAACAGATTTCCTAAAGTTTACTTTTAATATCCCAAGCTTTCTACTAAAAACATTCCATAAAAAAGCTTTCCAATAAAAAAATGCCAATATCTAAAGATTTCCTATAAAAATCTCTCGATTTTGAAATGCTTCCTAATAATTAGGTTTCGATTTGGAAACATTTTCTATAGAAAACTTTTGATTTCCTTCATAAAACTTTAAATATCGAGAAATTTCATATAGAAAACATTCCAAGTGAAACTTTTAATATCGAAAGCTTTGCTATAGAAAAAATAACGAAAGTTTTCTTATAGAAAACTTTTAATAACGAAAGATCTCTTGTATAAAGCATTCGCTATCGAAATCATTCCTATAGAAAACATTAGCTATGTAAAGCTTTCCTTAATATAATTTGTTTGGATCACTACAGAAAAGGCCTTAAGTTGCGTTAATGCTCTGAAATGAAAATACGAAAAGCCCTATTTTTTATATGTTTAAAATTTAAAACAAGTTTTGAGAACCAAATTCGTCCTTCATTTTGATAATAACCTGTATTTAAAAAAATGCAAAATTTTGTCAATTACTTTTTAAAATCAGTCTTTACCTTCTCCTGTAAAGTTTTTAACATGCGAGTTAGGGCCTTTCAACATGAGACCAACGAAATAAATTATTGGAATTGGAATGGGATAGAAATTAATAAGATGAACTTATTTCGGCATTTGAAGAAAACTAAATTTTCCCCAAAAATGTTGTTTTGAGTCCGTGGACAGTTACCAATTAAAATAATACTGGCTCCCGAGAACAAAAGATCTATTGGGTGTTTGGTATAATTTATTTTATATTTCTAGTTTTAAAAAAGATTCTTGGATCTTAAATCAAGACTTGTCTGACTTCTCAGAACCAACTTAAATTTTAATTCAGAAAATAATTCAAAATATCTAACAAGAGAACATATTCCTAAAGAAAATTTTCGTTAAACTTCGAAAGCCAGAAAACAGTCTAAATCGAAGACGTACAGCTCTATAGGACAATGTGCGAACTTTTATAAAAGAGCTTTTGAGCTTTCGCACTAAAACACTATGTATGAGCGAGGCACAGCTATGCTTGTCCCGCTCACACGTACGTAAAATTGTCTTTTCAAAGTCAGTGCTGTCAGATTCGAATTTTTTGCTCGATTATATGAAGAAAAATGTAAATCTGACAACACTGATCGTAAGAGCTTTCAAAGTTGTTTAACACATATGCAAATATTAATGTATGTGTTTTTGGAAAGGTCTAGTCTATATCGATCAAAGCCAAGAATGTATTCTTTCAAACAACTGGCTTTTTTATATCGTCTATAAGAAGAATTTATAAACATTCACACATTTCTATTGAGTAATGAAAACTAAAATAAAAGCAGCCACAAAAATAACAACAACTAATTATATTTTGTTTAATATTTTGCCGGCAAAATAAAAACTCAAACCAAGAAATCAACAACCTCAACCCGGCAACTTAACATAACACACATTCACAACAAAACACAAATTGTTGAACCAATTGGCCAAATGCCAATTGTTCCGACAACTTCTACTTAAATATTTAACAACACACACATACACATACAAAGGGTGTCGTAAAGAATAAAAAAAACATGAAAACAAAAAAGTTAGGAAACAATCAAAATCTTGGGCTATTCGTAAGTGGCAACAGCTAAATTGGGGTTTGTTGTACAACTGAAATGGTCCAATTCCTTTACTAGATACAAATTCAATTATGTATTTTGGGTGTAAATGTGTAAATTTTCAAAAAAAAAATTAAATTTACAAGTTTATGAGCTATTAACAAAATTAAAAAAAATCAAGAATATTTGAAAGTAAATGGAGTGATCGTGTTTAGATTGTTGGAGCATTTGAACCATAATAAAATCTTTTCAATAAACAATGTCATCGTATGAGTTCATTGAAATGAAATGGAAATTAAAATTAAAAAAAAAATGGTTGCACAAACTTCAATTGGCGACAATTGATTATTTTCTTTGTATGAGTGTTTTTACTGCATTTAACAAATAAATATTCATTCATTTATTTTAATAAATTATGACATTTCAATGAGTTTCACGCACGTTCACAATAAGTAGATATAAGTATTGTCCGATCTACACACATCGCCTTACATCATCATGACATGCCACCATCATCATCACATCACTCCAATTTATTCGTGCTACACGTTTGTGGATATGTACTCGTATGTACCTACTTCAAATCTGTTGTTATTTACTTCTCGAAATTATTCTCCGAAATTCCAGTGATTTGAATAGAATAGACATATTTGTTCTGACTGTCAGACTACGGTGCCCTATACATACATATTTAGAGACTTGCGTTCACAGTAAGATTGTGTTTTATAAAAAACAAACAATTGTTGCCAATTGAAGGCAATTTATTTAATTTTTCTATTTAGACTGTGAATGCCCAAGAAAATACTTAACATTTAATTATGTCACCGAGAAAATGATCTTACACAGGAGATGCTTGCGTATTATTATGGGTATTCATGACGATCTGGCAAGATGTTAGTGACAGTAAATGTTTTTAGATCAATGTTGGGCAAAGTCTCTCTGATTTGCCCAACATTTATCTAGATTAACTCAGACAACAGAAGACTTCATAAAATTAAAGCTTTGCTCAGGATACTAGCAGATCTATCTCCTTTGATCAGTGATTGAAACTTTTTTGGGATCTCAGACAAGTTTTAAGACCACAGATATGACTAACATAGGAAAAAGCTCTAATCGGATAACACTGTTTTTGGATACCATCAAATCTAAAGCTTCTTAAAGAGTAATGAGAAAATTAGTTTTTGAAAAAAAAAAAATACACAGGAGTTTCTTGAGTAACATTAGGGGTATTTATGGGATCTAGCAATAAGTAAGTGAAAAGACAAGTTTCTAAATTTTGTCAGATAACAGGCGGTCGGAGAAAAAAGTATGTAAAGTCAAGGAAAGGCAAAAATGAAAAATGTTTAGTGTGTAATTCTGTTCATTTGATAATCTGTGTGATATTTTGAAATTTTGCAAAACACTATAATTCGTATTTATTCTGTCATGCTTATTCTGTCTAGAATAAGAGATACTCCTCCTGACAAAAATGGCCTAACCAACCTTTGAAACATACGTTGTTACAATAATCAATTATTATAATAAACTGGGGTGATGTTGGGGATATTGGATCTCAAGCAACGATTCTAATTGGTCTTAACTTGGTAAGACCAATTATCATGGTTTTCCTTCATCAACTGGACACTGACCTCTTTGCGGTATCACCCGGGAAACTACGCTAACTCTAGCTAATGGGGTTAGGTCGTCGGGCTAGTAACCCACTCTAGGAAAAAAAACAATTATGTACTATGAAAAAGCTGAAATTGAGAATAAAAACGGCCCATAATTTTAGAAGAGGACATGCGAAACTTCGAAGGAAATACCAAATAGAGGAAAATCTTTCAAAGCTACTAAATTGGAGAATATGCGCACAAGATTAAAGCGCATGAAATTCTAAAATATGCTCGGCTTTTGACCTCAACAGGTTGCCAATTTAGGAAAATTAAGTAATTTTTATGCAATTTTCTTTTAATGTAATGTGTGATATCCTATAACTTAAAAAACAACTATGATATTCTAAGCTTTGCTGAGGATACCAGTAGAATTTAAGCACGTCTAAGATATATTAGAATTTAGGTTTATGGTTTCAATTAATCTTTAATCAATGCTCAAAAGTCATCATTCTACGATAAGTAAAATAGAGAAAATTCATAACCGCATAACTATGTTCTAGGATACCATCAACTTCATAGCTTCATTAAGAGATACGAGAATATCAGTTTCTGGATTTTATTGATTTTTGTTAGATACTTTCTTACACAAACTAAGTTGAAAGACTACAGCGAATGCTGATATTTTTTAGATAAAGACCTGGGACCAGATTACCGCATTCGATATCGATTGAAAACTCAGACTTTTAAGCAAATATTGTGAAGTATACTTTAGGGATGTTCAAAGTTACTTCGATGCAAAAGTTTATTGAATTTTTTTTATCCATTTGATTCGTTTTTTAAAAACATACAGTTCAATTAAAGCTCGTTTACTATTGTTCATCTTTTAGCAAATAACTTAAAAAAATATATAGTAAATATTGCATCTTTTAAATAATTTTGATTATCCTTAAAATATGCTATACAAATGTTTTGAAAATATCTAAGATTTCGATCGATATCGAATGCCGTAATTTGGCCCAAGATTAAAGCGCATGAAATTTTTAAATATGTTCGGCTTTTGATCTTAGAAGGTTGTTAATTTAACTCCATACAGATGCGAGAAAATTAGTTTCTGGATTTTATTGAAGACCTGATAAAACATAATATTTCGGATCTTGGAAAAAGTTTTTTGTTTTTAATGAAACATTACGATTGTGATTCGTAAGCTCAAACCGATATGGGGAAAAAAGGGTTAACAAATTTTTCAATCCAAAGGAATGCAGTTGCTGAAATGGGTTAAAATACGTATGATCTAAGGAAGACCTTTAACGATCTTAGAGCGAGGCTGCTCCAAAAACCTGTTACGGCAACTAAATAAAGCTTAATTTCTCAAAACAATTAGTTGTTTTTAATCCTGAGTGAAAATATATTTTTCGTACCAGGGGATGGCACCCACTTATGCATCGCAAGGTTAAGAGAAGGAGGATATAGGGAGTATTTTTGACGGATATTCGATTTGAACCTTTTGATATAATAATAAGGGAAGAATTGAGTTATACAATAAAGGGATATACGGGTTTTAGGAATAAGATTCCAAATTTTGATACTACACTTTTATAGCAGAGATAGAACAGTGAAACACAACACATTGCTACAACGCTCTATGGAGTCGCCCTCTCTTATACGCGGTCAAGAAGCTCCAAAATAGACTTTATGGCACCGGTCTTTACATGACGTAGTATTCTATTCTCTGACGGAAATATGAGTAAGGAAATCAATTGAAGTGAAGTATATCTTACACTGCATTTGATTTTTATGCCCAGAAAATCAAGAGTTTCAACATAAACCGTCAAGTGGATATTAAAATCGCACTACCCTTTTAAAGATTGGCCAATGAAAGCAAACAAGTTGATGGTTTGAGATAACATATGTGAAAGAGTATAGAGAAAGGGACCTACTACACAAAACAAGAGGTAGGGACAACCTACTCGCGCTTTCAAGGTTGACCAACACGTTCCTGACGTCATAAGATGTGTGGCTTTCAAATGAGACCAATACCAACACACTCAGTGCTGGTTCACCAAAGATGCAAATGGCTCTCCTGAACAAAATCCTTAGGTCCCTTTCTATTTTACGCATCGCATACACATGTTCAAAATTCCAGAAACTTACTCGATCTTAAAGGAGTCTTTAGGTTGCAAGATCCAGTATTTTCGAAATTGTTTAGAGAAATGGTTATAATTCATATTTTGACACTTAGAAAATGATAAATTTGAAAAAAAAAAACAGAAAGCAACAGGTCTTACCCCAAAACTTTTTATATACTTTTTTTACTTTTTAATTAAATCGACGTTAAATATTTTTGGTTATAAAGAACTATTGGGTTGTGGTTCACATAACTTGTTATATCCTAAGAATTATGCTCTAACATAACCGAACCGTCGTGGCATAGCAGTTAGTGATCCGCCTAGCATACCAGAAGTCTCAAGTTCGATCCCTGGCCAGATCCACTTAAAAAAATAAATTTTCAAAAAAAGCGGTTCACCTCAAAACTCGTTTAACTTCGCTAATTAAAGCTAACTTTGCCGTTCGGAAACGGAGTTAAAACGTAGGTCCCTTTAAATGAGTCTAAAAATAGAATCGGGTGCAGCTCATTGTCTGCGAGAAGTAACCCTTGTTCCAACTGGAATGTCGTTTGAATTATGTATGTCTGTATAACCGAGCAATATCACATAAGAGAAAATTTGCATCAAACTGTACAAAGTTAAGGTTATGTAAGACCTAGGAGCACTGCTTAGGATCTTAGAGACCGGAAACAAAATTTGCAAATGTAAAGAATATGTTGGACCACAAACTGAATATCTAGTTTGTGGCCCAACATATTTTTGTGATAAATTTTATATAAGTTGTAAAATAAAATCTCTGTAGTTATCAAGATATATTGCTATGGGGTTTACATTCTGCTCTAATGTCACAGAACAATAACCCAGAAGAGAAATAAATATTAAATCAAGGGTAACCCTTGACAATGATGGACCAAGGAAATTCCTTAAATTAATATAGGAAGTTATTAACAGGCAGAAAAACTTGTAAAAACCTATAGCATGATCGCGAAAGGGAAGTTTCAAAACATGATCTTAGTTTTAACTAAAATCAAACTCCAATCGATCAAACTGTGAAAGTTTGTAACTATAATGTATAAGTAGGCGTAACAACATAGATCCACCTTCTCTTATCGTGTAGGGTATACAGAGAGCTCATTCACAAACCTAATTAATCACAACAAAACGATGTTCGTGTTAATGAAAACAAACATCATTTCCAATTCACACCCAGTGCAGTCAAGTCAGTCAGTTATTCAGTTAGTGGGTTTTGAGGAATGTAGTGAAATAAATTTTCAAATTTACGTTTGACATGTGGAGTTTAGTTTTTCTATGGCAAGACAGAAAGAAAGAAAGTTGCACAAAATGAAATGAAGGGGAAAAACTGTTTTTACAAATAGCTAGAAAGTTAAGATGACTGACTCTGGAGTATTCCACAATTATGTAGTTAGGACGTTAGGCAACTTGGCTTATACGAATGCATGAATTAATGTCTGTAAAAACAAAAGAAAATTCTCAGTTAGATATTTATTTATTTATCAAACAAAGATTTTTAATACTCATGTCGGGTGAGATTTTGTTCATGTTTTTTTTTTATTAATAATAATTTTTTTATTATTATTATTTTTTAAGGTCACATCATTAACTAACACCCAGTGTATAATCAAATCATATGTCTGTTAATTTCATTTGGTAATTTGTTGTGCTTGTATTTTATACTTTTTTTGGGTTTTTATTATATTTAATTTTTTTTATTGTATTTTTCAGTTTGTACAAAGACAATTTGTTTTTCGTTTTGAAGAGCAGTTTTCATTTTTTTTCTTTTTTGCTAATTTTTGTTGATATCAAGTCCTCATGTGCTGACATATGATTAGATATGACAAATAATAGATTTATTAAGAGAGTGAGAGGGAGAGACAAAATAAGAATAAATGGGAATTGTTGGATTGTGTTGCCATACAAACGGATTGGATTCTGTTGTGAAAATTTGGCTTTTAATAACAAATGTGACAGATATGTCAGATTTTAAATGGTTTAAACATCTGCCATATTGGACAGATTAAGTTGGAAATGTTAGAAATTGTGTTGTCATACGTAATTTCTAAAGGAAACTAGTAATGCTGACAACTTTTCTATAGGAAACTAGTCCTGCTGAAAACTTTTTTAAAGAAAACTAGTCCTGCTGACAACTTTTCTATAGAAAACTAGTCCTGCTGACAACTTTTCTATAGAAAACTACTCCTGCTGACAACTTTTCTATAGAAAACTAGTACTGCTGACAACTTTTCTATAGAAAACTAGCCCTGCTGTCAACTTTTCTATAGAAAACTTGTCCTGCTGACAACTTTTCTATAGAAAACTAGTCCTGCTGACAACTTTTCTATAGAAAACTAGTCCTGCTGACAACTTTTCTATAGAAAACTAGTCCTGCTGACAACTTTTCTATAGAAAACTAGTCCTACTGACAAATTTTCTTTAGAAAACGAGTCCCGCTGACAACTTTTCTATAAAAAACTAGTCCAACTGACAACTTTTCTATAGAAAACTAGTCCTGCTGACAACTTTTGTGTAGAAAACTAGTCCTGCTGACAACTTTTCTATAGAAAACTAGACCTGCTGTCAAATTTTCTATAGAAAACTAGCCCTGCTGACAACTTTTCTATAGAAAATTAGACAACTTTTCTTTAGAAAACTAGTCACGCTGACAACTTTTCTTTAGAAAACTAGTCCTGCTGACAACTTTTCTATTGAAAACTAATCCTTTTCTATTTTCATTAAAAAATATTTTTCTATAGCTAAAATTTAGATAAAAATATTTTTCTTTAAAAATAATTTTTGATAAAAATATTTTTCTATAGAAAAATTTTCGTTCAAAATATTTTTCTTTAGGAAAATTTTCAATGACAAATTCTAAACCAAAATTTTACAGTTTATGTAACAAATGTCACAAATATGTCCTTCACTTTTCTTCGCACGCAGCCTAAAAGCATTAGCTGGTACATCATGGCGTATGGACAAGGAGGTAATTGATGCGACATATAAAGAAATTGATCGCACACTCCTTTATTATACAGCCATAGAATGGACCTCCCAACCCAAAGTACTGCACTCCGAATTGGAACCGGATGTGTCAAAACGAATGCCAATCGCTTACATGAGGAAACTAGTTTACTGTCGGTCAGGCAATATAATGTATTGCTTACTTTACGGTTTCTGATGGCATGTCACCAGCCAAATCATCCTGACTGATTTTCCATAACGAATGTCACGTTTATGGCATCAAGGGCGGCCGATCCCTTTCAATTTCGGATAGTATGCTTATGGAGTAGTGACATATTAGCACAATTAAAAGCCAGTTGAAGAAGTAATCCAATTGTAATGTCGTCGGAACTATGTATGCGAAGGCCAGCTTATTTACGCATAGGCCGATAGCAGTGGGCCAATTTTTCCAGGTTCAAATCAAATTCTACCATCTTGCAGGAAAGAACTTTCATCAGAAGCCAAACTGTTACAAAAACAACAGATATGTCAAAAGTAGAAGAAAAAAAATATATAAATTTCTCATGATTATTTTTTGAATTGTCAGAAGTTTGCTATGTTAATTTACTAGAATACCAAAATTGAAATACTTTTTAAAATAGTTTACATCTGGCAACGCTATTATTTTGAGTAATAGTGAGAGTGAATGCAATTTTAAGAATCTTGTTTTGAAAATATAGTATTTTTTAGCTAGACCAATATATAAACCAATTAACATTTAATTGTACTTTTAATAATTCATTTCTGATTCTGCTCTTTCCGCCTCCAAATTCGATTCAATATCAATCATTTTGTGTATGAATATTTATATAAAAATTTAACACTTTTATTTTTAATACCAAATACTTGGTTTTGTGACCATATACAATAGAAAATATTAATTTCGAAATGGTTGTTGCTGTGGCAGGAAAATTATATTTCTGTTTTTTTTTTTCTAAAATTATAGTTTATTAGTTTTTTTTTTTTTTATATATAACCAAGAAATCATAGAAGAAACCAACCAGTGGCAAAGTCCCACAACTCCAAAGGAAAGTCCATCAAGAGTTGATGAAAACAAAAAAAAAAAAGGTGAAATCACTCATTAAAGTACAAACTTGTACAAATGCAACAACAGCAATGACAATGACGACAACAAAAATGATAAAAAATTAACAATAAAAAAATATGAGGAGAAGCAAAGAAACAAAAAAAAAAAAATAAAATAAATAAAATCACATAAAATAATCGTAAATCATTAGATAAAACTAAAATGTACAAACGCAAAAGTGAAATGTAGTGAGTGAATTTGTTTACTGGGCACGTGAAACTTTAGGCAAGAGGCAACCGAACTGAAAATGCCTGGAAATGGAAACGAAAAGAAAAGAAAGGAGAGCCCAAATGTAGTCATAAAATAAACAAAGTTGCATGATTTGTTTAGGAATTTTGATTTGATTTTATAATTTTCAGTTGACGAGATCATTCCCCAGTTTTGACATGATTTTTAATTTTTTTTTTCTTAATTTTCTTTTTGTTTTATTTGCTTTAGTAGCTTGACGTATTTTTTTGTAAAACAAAAAGAAAACTTATGGAATTTTGCATTTGTTATTATTTTAACAACTCATGTTTCTTAAAGTAGCCCTATTCTGGCTATAAGGTGAAAATAATGGATTTCATTATTGAGATGACAACAGTTTCATTAACCTAAAAATAAAAGATTAAGAAAATTAAGGGACGCAATATTGTTCGTCTAATAATAATGCATTCCAAATTCTATGTCAAATTTTTGAGATATTGTGATTTTTAAAATTTTTTGTAAACAGTTTCCTATTTTTTATGATTTTAAGAAATAGTTTAATAATTGAATATAATCACAAAAAACGAATTGAAAATTTCTACCTGTAAAATTTGTGTTTTATATCTCATAAACCAGAACATTTAGCCATGGATTTATATTTATATAAAACCCTAACGTTAATGATTGACTGACAATGATTTTAAGAAATAGTTTAATAATTGAATATAATCACAAAAAACGAATTGAAAATTTCTACCTGTAAAATTTGTGTTTTATATCTCATAAACCAGAACATTTAGCCATGGATTTATATTTAAATAAAACCCTAACGTTAATGATTGACTGACAAACTCATTGAAATGTTAACAAAATGCGGACTAAATGTTAACCCGTCAAAAACTGATATGGTGATTTTTACAAGAAGAAGACTGCCTTCCTTTAATTTTCCAAAACTTGAAGGAACTTCATTAGAATTGTAGACAGAAGCCAAATTCCTTGAAGTAATACATGATAACAAACTGAAATGGATACCAAATTTAAAAGAAAGAATCAACAAATGTATTTCTGTCAGAAGCTTATAGGTAAAACTTGGGGGGGCTGAAGCCTCGACTAATTTACTGGTTATATAATGCCATTGTTAGACCAATTCTTACATATGACTTACACGCCTATTTTGGACACTTTTATACACCCAACATTTGTTAAATGTGTAAATATAATTGTCGCACTGAGTATATCAGGAGCCAGAAGATCTACAGCTACAGCGGTAATGTGCGGAATCCTAGACATGGACCCTCTCCATTTGCATATTAAAGAAATTGCATTAAAGTCCCAGATTAGACTAAATCAAAGTAGCCATACGTTAATTAGAGATACAGGGATACTCCTCTGTTATAAAATTATTTGCCTATGTAGATACCAGAACAGACTACAGATATGGTGTGAACTGCGATAAGGAAATTGTTTTGGTAATACCGCCTAGAGAGGTGTACACAGATGGTTCCAAAAAAGCAGTTTCTTTTTTGGAACCATCTGTGCAGTGGTATCTTTTGTGAAGAATTAGACTTACGATACAGCTGCAAAAAAATAGAGTGTGGATCATATTTCAAGCTGAAGTTTTTGCGGTGTCTCAAGAAACAAGATTAATATCTATGAGACCGATATTTAAAAGCTATATCACTATATACATAGATTATCAAGATACTATCAAGACACTCTGTAATATAAATATCAGGTCTGATGTGGTCAGCGGTTTTCGCAGAGAGCTTCGGTATAATAATAATAAGTATGAACTTTGAATGCTAGTAGTTATTATTTCATAGTAATCTGAAATATTTTCTTAAGAAAATACGATTATAAAACGACGATATCTGTAGACTTTGCAACGAAGAAGAGGAAAGGATCCCTCTGAATCAAACATATGGTCTTCTGGACTCTCTCTACAATTCTGTGGGGTCCTCTCTTTAATCTAATGTAGTATCGAAAACTCAAAATAGGCTTTTAAATAAAGTCAACATTATACAATTCCTAAGGAAGAAGTTAAATTTAATAAACGATTTCTTTCATACTTTCTAGTTCGGCAATGATACAGATCATGAAGGAATCATGCTATGTAGAACCGCAAACATTTTCTTAGAGTTTATTTAAACTACATTTGATGTTCGATCTTCTCTAATAATCAATAAAATTTACAATACCATATAACATATATTTCGTTAACACAATGATCACAGTCAGATTGAACACAGCTCGTAATATGCCTGTTCATATATTTTCAAACTAAACAAGAATCATAAAATACAATGAAATCTATATCAAATAATTATGAATTTGGAACACAGATAAAAAATCTAATATTTCACTAATCTACAACAACAAACATTTAGTTATTGGCATTATAAAGTTTTAACAGCGGAATTCAAAAATTTAAAATTGCATTTACAATTTTCACTTCAAAGGAATAGGGCTGAAATATGAGATAAGTTCACATGGATAGATAGATACAATTTTGTACAACATTTTTTTCCAGATCGTTTTGCACATTTTTTGCTCACAAATCTCACTATGAAACAAAAGTTTTCGCTGGTGCCATTTTTTGCCTTCACTTCAGACAAATAAAAATTCAAGTGGATAAAGAAGGTAGGGCGCGCTTCTTTCTAAAAAAATTATATTATTTATTCTTTTGTTCTTTGTTGTTGTGGCTATTAAATTTTAATGCATTTTCTAAAATTGAAATCTTTGTTGTTGTTATTCTTGGTCAATCGCACGTTTTGTTTTTCAAAAAATTTTTTGCTGTTTTTTTTTTTTTGGGATTGGAAAATAAAAGCAACAATATTTTAAATACGAAAAAACAGGTAAAATAACTTAAATAAAAGAAACGAAAAACTTTTAAAAAAGAAAGGTTTGAAAATCAGGCATGAGAATGCTAGATTTTTTTTTTTCAGTTTAGATGAATGATTCCAAAACACACAGAAATTCCTTAGATACTTTTTTTGTAGGGGTTTGTTGTTGTTTATTCAAGATGTTTTTGTTACTTTTTTTAGTTTTTTACACAAAAACACGTAAAAATGTTGTATTTGAATAGAGAACACATTGGGGCCTTTGAGTCATATTTAAGGTAACAATCATGGCTTAAATGTAATGTTAAGGAGTTGTTAGCTAAATTGTTGTTGATTTTTTTTGTTGAGCAGATTTGTAGTGTGTAGAGTAAACATTTAGATTTTTTTTGCTATTAATATTATAACTATTTTTCTAGTCGTTTGTGGCTGAATGTTGCTAATACCAAGAAGTCTTAAATATTACTGAAGGTGTTGTGAGTAAGTGTAAGTGTGAGTGTGAGTATAAGTTTGCTGAACTGAAAATCTATACTTAGAGATTTGTTATTCGACCCAGTCGGGCTGAGTTAAAACAAAAACAACAAAAAAAAAAAAATACAAAACCAAATGAAATGAAATAAAATACAAAAAACTGGTTGTTAGTTGTTAACTCAATGAATTGAAATTAAGCCAAACAACAATATCACACTAAGCCAGGCCAGACTGACGGACAGACCTAAAGTCAGACAAGTTGAGTCGAGCCAAGTTAATACCTTGGACAGCACAACCCAAAAAAAAAAAACACATACACTCATACTTGAACAAAGTTTAAAAACAATAATAAAAAAAAACACCAAACCACCGACAAAGTCGTCGTCATCATCATCAACAACATTAACAACCACAAAAACACTAATAACACTATTCGACACGCAAAAATAGCTTCCCGTGGAGTGCAAATAGTAAGTTCCCTAATTCGTATATATAGATTTCGAGATATTGCGAATTTTATGTATCAATATAATGATTTCATTTAACTTCCCGTGGAATGTTCCCTGATTCGGATATAAAGATTTCGAGATATTGCGAGTTTTATAATTTTGTGAAAAAACACTTTTCAGTGATATTTTGAGCAAAATTTTATAGAACACTTCTTATATATCAATATAAAGATTTCATTTAACTTCCCGTAGAGTGCAAATAGTATGTAACCTGATTCGGATATATAAATTTCGAGATATTGTGAATTTTATTATTTTGTGTAAGATCACTTTTCAGGGATATTTTGAGCAAAATTCTAAAGTAGACTTCTAAGATCTCAATATAATGATTTTATTTAACTAAGTTTGTTAACTTAAGTTTTTCAAAGTCCATTTAGAATTCTGAAACAGTTCTCAAATTTCTATTATCTCCCAAAAAATGTTTACTTTTATTAGCAAAATCTATTCGGTACGTAATGGAAATTGATCGTTTTCAAATCCATACATTTTTTTGTGGAAATAGGAAAAACTATGTAAATCAAAAAAAGATGTGAGATCGGTGAGAGGTTAAATCTATTGAATTCAAATGATCATACCATTGGAATGGGCAGAGTTGAATCTTAAAGCCCGATATATGTTTTTCATGTTTTCACGAAAATAAATGTCAGTCATCGATATTGGCGTTATTTATTCGCTTTTTAAATGACACGAATGTGATGTATTTTCGCATCATAACTGGGAACCCACGAAAAATTGCAATAGCAAGAAATCATGGAGCAAAAAGATAAACCGATTCTAAGCTACTCGGAAGCCAATATCCATTTAAGAAAAGGTGATACTTTCTGTTTAGTGAGACGGTATTTTGAACTTTTAACAATATCAATTCCACAGAAAAGGTATGATGTTCCATCAAGTTAGTCAAAAGCTTTAATAGCTTGAATGGGATACACTGCCAAACCCACTATATTCTTCAGATCTATCGCCTTCCGATTACACCATGCTCGATTTTGAAAACTTTTTTTACCGACAAAAGGGAGATCTAGTGAGTAAAGATAAATCGAATACGCTGAACTCAATGGTGCTAACCGTTTAGGTTAGCTCTAGTTTTCAAGATATAGCGTTATAAAAAAATATATAATTTTCGAGATATAGAGTTATAAAAAATATAAAATAAGTAAAAAAATCGAAATTCGGCAACATGATTATCTTTCAGGAACACTAATTATTTTTTTAATCCGAGCAGTCGTTTTGGAAATACATACATTTTTTTGTTTGCAAAAAAAAAATATTTTTTTAAAAAATCACAAAAAATTTCCATTTTAAAAATAATATTTTTTGCAAACAAAAAATTTTATTTCCAAAACGACCTTTTTTGTAATCCGAATCGTTTTGGAAATAAATTTTTTTGTTTGCAAAAAAAATATTTTTTTTTTTGAAAAATTACAAAAGTTTCCATTTTCAAAAATATTTTTTTTGCAAACAAAAAAATTTACTTCCGAAACGGATTAAAAAAATAATAAGAAGAGTTTCTGAAAGATAATTTTGTTGCCGAATTTTGATTGTTTTACTTAGTTTAAGAAAATTAACAGTTTTCGAGATACGCAAATATTTATTGGGCAACCTCCTTCATTTTTTAAATTACGGAGATACACGAATATTTATTGCGCAACCTCCTTCATTTTTTAAATAACGCTATATCTCGAAAACTAGAGCCAACCTAAAAAAGGTTAGCACTTTTAAATTCAGCGTACTCGAATTAATTGAACCTACAAGGTCTCCCTTTTGTCGGTTTTTTCAACTAGCACCTCAAACATTTTTTCCTCAAATAAAGAGGTCAAAAATCACCTGGTGAAATATGTCTTACGTTATTCTAAAAAAAAACTTAATTTGTGGAAAATTTAAGTCTAAGTTTGAGTTTTCACTTTTTAGGTGCAAAATTTAGAATAAAAAAATTTAAAACCCGAAATTTTTAAAAGTTTTGACCTAATTTTTACAAAGACGAAAACTTTTTTTATAGAAAAATTTTGGAGATTCGGTAAATTAACGTTAATTAAATGAAACAGCATAATTTAATGCATTTCTGTTTCAAGGATCACTTCTAATAAAAAAACATCACTCTAACAAAACATAATTTCCGACATACATATGTAAGTGCAAATGACACAATAACTCGAAAATTTGACACTGAATTTCAAAATTAAGCGAAATTTGTAGTCCTTAATTTATTTAAAAACAAAATATTACAAAAAAGTGTATTTTGTCAAATAGTGTAGAATAGATTAACAACAAAAAATAATCCAAATACTTAAACACTGTACAATAATAGCTTCGATAAATATCGATTAGAAATATAAAACTTTTTTTTTAATTTCGATTTCAATTTATTAACTTCTAATCAAATAAAATTTTCATTTATTGATTATTTTAAAATATATTTTTTTAAATATTTTTTTAATTAAGTTAAACACTTTTTGCTCGTAACAAATTTTAATATTTGTTTAGTTTTTTTTATAAAAATTATTCATAAATTTTTAATTTACGCACACACACTCTTGTTGCTACACACACATATTTAGTTTTTTAAAATATTTTTTAAATATTTTCACACACAAGTTTTTTTTCTTTTTTGAATTTTTAACACAAAACAATTCAACAAAATTTATTTGTATTTTGGAATTACAACAAATAGTTTGTTGCTTTTCTTTCTATCGAATACAAAAAAAAGTTATAATTTTTTTTTCTAATGTTGTTCTTTTTTTCAATATTTATTTGTTGTTTTTTTTTTTCGAAATGTGTAAAGATTTCAGAAGAAGAGACTACTACCGCTCGGTACCGTTGTTCAAATTGGACTAAACTCAAAATCGATACCAAATTGCCTCAAAAGTACTCATAACTTAATAATAACGAACCGCATACCCATTACGCTCACACTCAGTTACCCACAAATGAAAACCTACAACAATTTAACACTAACACATGGGAACAAGCGGCTAACAATTGCACCTCTACACTTTTAGAGCGACAACACACAGATACGAAATAAACATCAACATCAACCGAACCACAGACATATTTAGAGAATGTGTAGGCAGGCAATAGTAGAACGAGCGCTTTAAAAGCTAAAACTAAAAAATCTGAGAGATTCGAAAAATAAATACAAAAGCTGAGAAATTGAGTCTCGTTTCCAACCAGACAACCAACAAACTGACCCTTGTCGTCTCTTGAAAAAAAACCTAATCGTACGTTCGCACAACAAGAAACGATAAAGCAAAAGTTGTCAATTTCAATTTATATACTTTCATTAAAAGGGAGTATCTAAACATGCCTCCACTTACAAGATCATCGTCAGTATCAAGTGTTGTAAGTTTCTGTTTCACTTAAATCTGATTAAATAAGAAAGAAAAGTCACTTAATTTCAATATTTGACAAATACAAAAAAAATATAAACAATCTTCAAATATGCAGATGCAAAAATTCAAAAAATTTGTTTTCTTTATAAAATAGTGCGACATTTAAATTTTTGTCAATTAATATATTTTTAAAAAATACGAATATAATTAGAGTTGGGGGATTCGAATACTTATCTCAAACAAAAAATTATTTTAAAGTTTTCTGTAGTGTATTGCGCTAAGATCCCAATTTATTACAATTATTTATTATTGTAATAAATAGCTTTTTGATAAAACCAAAAAATGTAGGTGGCGAAATCTTTCCTCTACGCTTTTCGATGATTGGTTAGGCCATCTCTTCAGGAGAATTATCCCTAATTCTAGACAAAATGCAAACCACACATTACATCTTATTTGAGGGACAGAATAAATAGGAATTTTTTTATTATTTTTAAATCACAATACAAAGTTAATTTTTATCTTAAATCTTCGTAACCAAATGAAGGGAACATATACGCGGTGTAGTGTAATAGACCAGAGTCTGTGTTGGAATTCGTGCCCGCAAAAGCTGTCTAGGACACTAATAAGATTTTCCCTTTAGGAACAACACAACGGTTAAAGCGATTTGATAAAATTTTAAAATACAGTTTGTTTAAAGCTAACATTCTTTTGAAAACTGGTATAGGAAAATGTCGATGGGAGCCAGATTACAAACATCGAAAAGTGTAACAAGTAAGAAAAGCTATAGTCGGCCAAGTCCGACTCTATATGATATGGACCAACAATTTAACAAGTTTTCCTTAAGTCTTTTTTTCAAATATTCGAGGTTAAAGTATATTTATGTCATTTCGGGCTGAGGGCCTGATATGGGTTATCGGTTTATATTTACAAAATATTTATATGTGCAAAGTTTTAGTATAATTCTTAAGATAATTACATTTTAATCTTTAGAACAATAAGCGTTTTTGTGCTTCTGTGGCTATTTTACATACTTTTGAAAATGTGTTTTGTATGGGAGGCATGGTCAAATATGGGCCGATTTCTACAAAATCAGGAACACTGATTTCGATTACCATCAACAATATTTATGCTTATGGTAAAAAATAGTGCATCCCTATGGGAGGTACCGGAAATAGTAATCTAATTTTGCCCAAAAAGTATAGGGACTAAAATTATCAAAGTCTCAGCACAAACCCAATATACCCTTTTTACCTATGGTGCTAAAGGGTATAAAACATGCATCAACAAATAATATATTTTTTGATAACGTTAGCTTTTATAGATATTTCGTTCAAAATCGACTGTAATAGAAAATACGATAAAAAGTTTCCAAAAAAATATATTAGTTGTGTTCCATCAATACAACGAAACTATATAAACCAGTCCGAAGTTACCCAAAACTCACCCAATTGGGTTCCTGTACTCTGATATGGTTTAAGTCTTTGCTAATTTAATTTCCCTTCTTACCCAAAATTACTCGAACTTTTTAATTGTAAGCAATAAATCGATTAAAGAAATAAGTCAAGTTGTATATTTAACAAGTAAGAAAGTGTTATAGTCGGTCAAGCCCAAACATATAATACCCTTCACCACTATGGTCAAAGGTCTAGTGTTGTTTCTTGTTTGCTAAATTTTGTCATCATAGTATTTCCGTCATTTGGACTTACATATATGAGAGCTAGGGTCAAATGTGGACCGATTATCTCGATTTTTTTTTTGTATTGGACCAACACTCAGGGTATGACCTCTACATATGCATTGTGATGGAACTAGGAAAAAAGGTTGTGGGAAGGACGATAGAGGGATTAGTGATGTGGATATTCGGTTTGGACCCTTAAATATCATAATTGGAGGGAAAGACTGATGCAGGAAGTTAATTCCACATTCGTGCTGTGCGGCTAAAAAACTTGTTTTCTCTATAGTGCGTCATGCGATCCACTGGAAAATCGACTACAAAGGGACTCAAAATAGACTCAAAAATAGACCTTGAAGTACCCGCCCATACATGAGAGTTGTATTCCATTTTCGGTCGGATATAAGTGGTATAGATATTAAGGAGATCAGTTGGAGTGAAGTATGACTTACAGCGCTTAATAAAGTCGAGACACTTGAATGCTTCTTTCGACACTTGAAAAACGTGTTTAGTCCAAGGGACATTACATTGAATATTCATGCCTAGAACATCAAGAGTTTCTGATTTCTCAATATTTACAGATGAAGCAACATGGTCCGTTAACGCGTTTGTGTGTTAACACACAACATTGGGTCTTTCAAGCGTTGAAATCGACCTCAATTGCAAATTGTAGATAGGTCGGAATTTAGTGTATCATTCATGATTTGCCTTTTGGCATTGATCTCCAAAATGCTTGGCCTATAGTTGAATGAATACGAATGACAAATGTTGCTATCATCTGCAAGAGATAAGATATGATTGTAAGTTTGACATAGAAGGTCATTTAGAAAAATAAGAAATAAAGTAGGAGAAAGAAAGGAGCCTTGTGGTCTTTTTCTTCTGTTATCCTTGACTCCCAGTAAAGCATCGGGCCTCACTGCATAGTGCAGAGCATAGGGCCTTGTGGTACCCCCGAATTAATCTTGAACTCGTCAGACGTTAACTCATCTATAACAACTATAATAGTGCGATCTCTGAGAAAGCTCGATATAAACCGAGAGAATTTGTTACCTACACCAAAAGCAATAAGTTTTGATAAAAGGCACTCCAAGGCACTCTATCGAACGCCTTGGAAATATCGAGAACTATAACTTCACTTTCGCCAAAACGGTGAATAGGACGGCACCATTTCTCCGGTAAAAGGGCTAATACATCACCCGTAGAGCGGCCCCTATGGAACAAATTGCGGTATTTGTTTTTATTTCATATTTACTAATAAATTGCAAGTCTAATATCATTAAGTTAAGATAGAATACCCTAACCTTAACTAAATGAAAGCCGTTTGAATATTCAACTTGGACTACAAAAGAAGATATGAATTTTTATTTAAATTATAAGATTTGGATACCTTAATGTCGCCGTAAAGATTGTTACAGAGATATTATGATCAGTCCAACAAGGAATATAAAGTAATTGTCATGTTATATATTAACATATAAATAGTTCAAACATTTAAGAGAGAATCAGTAAATCCAAGGAATTTGTAGTAAACCTAAGTCTAGCTAAAATAACTGATCATGGATCAAGCAGATAAACTACAACAATCTCTAAATTAATATGAGTAACAGTAGAAAACTATATACTCATACCTTAAAAGTTTGTAAATGTAAAATTAAATTCAATTATTGTATAAATTCATTAATAAAATTAAACCCACTCATTTTTCAAAACAAATTAGACTCTGACTCTCTCCTTCTCAAATTTGTTAAACAAAATCCCACTCATTTTCCCACTACGATTAACTCAAGCTCCCTCTATCTCTTTTTCTCTCTTTCTCAATCTAGTATAATCCTCTCCAAACTACATAGATTTGTAAATATTTTAAATCTTTTGTTAATTTCTTTAATCTTGTATTTTTGCCATTTTTTGTTTGTTTCTTTCGTTCAATCTTTTGTTGTCTTCTTCTTTATCTCTTGTTTTAAAAGAAGACTCAAAAGTGTTGCAAACAACCAGAAAAGCAACAACAAAATTTGGCCATGTAAACAAACCATAATCGGTAACTCGGTTCTGGTTACTTCTTGTGTTTGTTTTTGGTTTTTTTTTTTTTTTGAAAATGAATGAATTCAATGAGTTATACTAAAATATTACCGAGAAAACCCAAGAAAATTCAAAGTAAAAATATTAAAGTTGATTTAAGTTGGCCATAAATACCAGAAAAGAATGCAGGCAGATATTGTGAAATGAGAAAATAAAGAAGAGGAACTAATATTAAGAAGATTAAGTTATTAAAGTGAGTGGCGCAATACCAACTACGAGCAGATTCCTCTGAAAACGCAAATACAAATCAGTGTGGCCATTTTAGCCTTTTCGCTGAAATGGGCTTTAAATTAATTTAAATTAATTAATAGTAATATTATTCTATTTAATAGTATTTTGAAACTTATAAATGGCATTCAAAACTATTATTAGTAATATTATTCTATTTAATAGTATTTTGAAACTTATAAATGGCATTCAAAACTATTATGGGCTGTTCCACGATCTCGAAAGAATGTTTTCTTATGCTATACGAAATAAATTTGTTTTTCGTTTCACTAACTTTATTTTATGTGAAAGATAAGTCGAAAAACAAGTCGAAAGAAAACGTAAGTATTTTCATACAAATTTCTGTTTCACTATTTCGAACGAGTTACCAGCAATACGATAGCAATGTCAAAATGAGTCACTTGATATTTTGCTTTTGAATAGAAACGAACGAAAGGCTTCGAAATAGTGAAAGCAAAATTAATTCGAATTCGAGTTACTCACTTTCTTTCGAGTAGATTTTCTTTCGAAATCGTGAAACAGGCTATTAATATCCTGGAGAAACACACGTAGTATGACGTACTGTTCTAATGATACTACTATGAAATGTGTTTTTAACTTATAGATCGCGTAGGGTGATGTAGTGGATGTTGGATACCAAGCAACGGTTCTGATTGGTCTTAACTTGGTAAGTCCAGACTTATCTTGGTTATCCTTCATCTCAACTGTGGACATTGACCTCCTCGTGGTATCACAGCTTGGATTACGCAATTGGTGAATATGCGCACAAGATCGAAGCGCATGGATTTCTAAAATATGATCGGCCTTTGACCTTAACAGGTTGTAAATATCGGCCATTTAAGTAAGATAGCAAATTGCAATAAAGGAAAGTTTAAATTGTATGTCTTCAAACGCAGATACAGTACAACTTTGATAGTCCGGACCCTTCAATAGCACGGACCCTTCAACACTTCGGAATTAATCTGACATGAAATCCATTCAAAATATGATTTCTGTAATGGCATAACTGAAGAAGAAACTGGTACAAACGACGAGCCTAAAACTATGTGATCAGATTGTCGAAGTTGATTTTCCATGCTATACCTCTAAATGACCTTATATTTTACACTGCCAATCGCCATCTCCAAAATTTAAAATTTATTTCTCCAAAAAATAATAATTTACAAATATTTCAAGATTTAAGATGATTTATGTCATTTCCGGCTAAGGGCCTGATATGGAAGCTAGTGTCAATTGTGGATCGATTGTTAACAAATTTCGATTATCGGTTTATATATACAAAATATTTATCTGTCCAAAGTTTAAGTAAAAAAATGGAATAATCCTTAGATTTATAAGCATTTTTGTGCTTCTCTGGGCATTTAAAAGACTTCTGAAAATGAGTCTTGTATGGAAGGTATGTTCAAATATGGCCCAATTCCTACAAAATCGGGTACACAGATTTAAGTTACCATAAGTAATATTTATGCCTATTATTATTAAAATACAACTAAATTTGTTTCTGTAAAGGGCCAAAAAGTCTACTCCGGAAAGGCATTTCTGTACCCGAAATAATAATCCGATTTTGTCCAAATAGCATCAAATTATCTTTAAAGTTACGACTGTACTTTGATAACAAGCTTACATGGATATCCGACCAGATAAATACCACTTCCTATATCCTCCTTTCCACATCCTATTTCCATGACAACACAATGCATAACTAGAAGTGGAAGGAAGTGTAAATTGTGCAGCTTCGGTGTGGTCACCAAGTTTGAGCGAAACAGAGTGAAAAACAAACTCCAGAGTTGTGCTGCCCTCAGGACAATAACAGGCTGATTAAAAATGTCCTCAGAAAGCCATCTACATGAGGAGAAGAAAGTCTCGTCACTTAAGGAACATAGCACAATGTAACCAGACAATTCCTTCTGGGATGTTATAGGAGAGATTATCCGAACCACCATCTACATGAGGAGATGAAAGTCCTGTCACTTAAGGAACATAGCAAAATGCTTACTAGACAATTCCTTCTGGGATGTCATAGGAGAGATCATCCGAACCGCAATCTAACGGAATTAGATCCCCCTCAACGACATGTTAGGAAGAACCTTCGTTACTATGGAAACATTTACAAAAGCATGGTAACATCAACATAAGCCAATTGAATGTTGTACTTGGTGGCCGTCCCCAATCTATTGCAGAGGAAGAGAACTACTAGGGCATTACTGGCCCAACTTCTTCTTTTGTTATCCTTGACTCGCAGTGGAGCATAGGGCCCAACTAAGATCAGGATATTGTAGTCAACTTAATTCGCACTGGTCCCTAATTAATCCTACAATACCTAACAATTGCCCAGCTTGTGGAGAAAGTCCATATAATACCCAAATTACAGCTAACCCGACCCCCTTAACTCCTGATTCTCTATGGATTAACACTAGGGTTGGCAAACATAGTACAATTGTGCTTTATTGATACATTTTTAACCAGATTGGTACCGTAGTAGTTTTTTTCTGTTTAATTATAAAATTTTTGGAAGACTAAAACTGTAAAGTGATTGAGATGTGATCTCATAACCGCTAAAATTTTTTGAAAATTCAGAAAATTTTTTTAATCAAACTTCAATTGTTAAATTTTAATCGATTTTTAATTAAAAGTGATCAAAGAAGATCCATTTTATAGTTTAGAATTTGATACCTGTCAAATGATTCATTTTTTGAAGCCGGACATGTTCAATTTTGAGTACAATATATTCTGTATAAAAAATGTTACCATCATGGTCATGAAAAAAACATTTTTTGTGTACTTCTTAGTTTTTTCAATTCTTTCAGCTCTGGTCACACTGACACATAAATAAACAAGTGTTTGGCTTTCTTAACAACATAAGCAAAGAAAAGGTAAATAAAGATTATTTCATTTCTCTTCACCTCTTCTCTTTTTTCACTCACTCTCTCCTCTCTTCTTACCAATATCTTAAAAATATTTACAAATGACAATAACCTGTAATTTTTATTGTTTTCGTTGTTGTTCCAGCTATTTTTTTTTTTTTGCTTTTATATTTATTTTGGAATTCCAATAAGAATGACACACATGTAAAAGAATCCAAGACAACAACAACAGCAAAGCCCTACCAACTAATATTTACTTAAAGTCTGTTCACACTAGCAGACATTTACATATGATTTGCCAAGTGTCATCATTGTTAAATACACAGTTTGAACAGTTTTAGTTATATCTTGACAAAGCATCTGAAATCAGCTAAAACGTTATTATGAGTCATACAATTGACGAGACATTTACCAAATTTGTGCTAATGTGAACAGTTCTCACAAAACTTAACCAACATTCAGTTGCTTTTCTTCGAGCTCAAATGTGTCATTCACTTGTGCATAAATAAAATTAATGCTAATTTGAAACGAATAGAAATGTAGATGGACGGATGGATGGATACCCTGTTGTTGTGCTCAATGTAAATTTTACATTATCTTTAAAGTTGTCGTTAATTTTCTGCTGTAATGAGTATTTAAATGTGATCGTGCAAAAAAAAATAAAAAAAAGGAAGCCATTGAATAAATAAAAGTGATTCGTCGTTTAGTGTTTTAAGCCATCATTAATTATTTTTAGAACCAACCAAAGACAACAAAATTAGCTGTTCGCAATTGACTTGTAAAAATATTTTTAGATTTGAAAAAGGTGCGGGTGACATAATGAGCCGGTATTCAGTCGCTGATCGTACATTCCATTGTCTTAAAATAACTTGAAAATTACAAAAATAAACAAAATGTTATTTTAATGACCGATCACTTAGTGAAACAAATACACATGGGGGCCCAGAACAAGTCAATTTATATAATGGCCCATAATGGAAAATATTAATTAAAATTGTTTGTTATTATTTTAAACCGGTCAACGGGTTCTATTTGGAAAAAAAAGATAAACATTGAAACTAGATAAAAATTGATCTATTAAGAGGCCGAATTAAAGAGTGTAAGTAAATTCCGAAATTCCAAGCCAAACAGAAAGCCAAATTTTGAACACCAGCCAACTAAATTCCGCGATCGCTTACTAAATACAAAAGAAATAATGTAAATGGATGGATCATATCTTAAGGTTCCTTTAAACAGCTAAAGGAGTTAATCATTAGCGGAAGCACCCTCTGAACTTTTTTTCTGAACCGAAGAAATTTCTACATGATATTTGTACTTAAAAAGAAAACCAAAGCAAAAAAACTTATATTTGTTAAATTTGGCATCATTTAAATATTTATTCTTTATTTATGAATATTTAACTAATTTCTTATTAGTTCTTATGTGTAAGCTGGAGTCAAATGTGGACTGTATCGAAATTTACCAGATCGATATAAGTTTAATCAAAAAAATCAGTTTAGTGACTTTTGAGAGTAAGACAGTATGTGTCAAATGTGGCCCGGTTTAAACAAAACTTTAACCGTTCAAACAACTGTCAGTTACCAGCTGACAATTGATTAAAGTCCGAAGTAAATGTAGATTAATAAAGAGAAGGAATACAAAAACTTAAAGGAAAAAACTATGATTGATATGTTCGTCCAACTGAATCGATCATATTGTCATTAGTGAAAAAGTAACTGAGTTTTCAGTGTCAACTTAATTCTCGTTTTTAATTTCGCTTAAGAATTTAGTTGAACAGTGTGACTCAACCCACGGTGCTCCAGTGAATCAATAGAGTTGTCCCCGATAAGCACTTTCGACCTCTCTTACACGCGGTCGAGAAACTCCAAAATAGACTTTGAAGCACCGGCCCATACATGAGAGTTGTATTCCATTTTCGGTCGGATATAGGTGGTGTAGATATTTAGAAGATCAGTTGAAGTGAAGTATCTCTTACACAGTTTTATGCTTCTTGAATGCTTCTTCCGACACATGAAATATCTTAGTCCAACGAACATCACATTAAATACTTATGCCCAGAACATGACAAGCGTTCGATTCCTCACATGATCTGCCGAGCGTTTATGCGTGAGCATACAGCTCAGAGTCTTGTGTGCATTAAAGTCTACTCTATTCGCACGATCCATTGAGAGATGTTTTCGATGACGTCAATCTGTAAAAGACTGGATCTATGATTGAATTAAGATGAATGGCATATGTGACTATCATCTGCAAAATAGAAGATAGGATTGGAAGTTTGACATAGAAGGTCATTAATGAATATAAGAAATAGAGTAGGAGAAAGAACGGAACCTTGCGGTACGCCCGAATTTATCTTGAACTCGTTGAAAGCTCGATATAAATCAAATTTACCGATACCAAAAGCAACAAGTTTTGATAGATGCGCACCATGTAAAAGTCTATCAAACACCTTGGAAATATCTAGAGCCACAACTTTACTTTCCCCAAAGCGGGGAATAGAGCGGCACCACTTTTTCGATTGGAATGTCAGTAAGTCCGCGGTAGAGCGTCCTCTACGAAATCCATATTGGCGGTCGCTTAGTAAGTTCTAAGACTCAATATATTTAACCAAATGGTGGTTAACCATACTTTCCCTTGAAAGTGCTGAACAAATTGCTATTGGAAGTTAATGTAACGCCAAGCCCTTTTTGGGGATTGGCGATCATTCTTGTGCCAAGCGAAATTTCAGTGGCAGATTAAAGATTTATTCGACTTAGGAAGTGATTTTGTTTAATTGTCTCAGACAATTTTTTTCTAAGAGAAGTAACACTCCGACAATATTGTATATACAAATGTATATAGTGTTTATGCGAATTGGGTTAAATTCTTTGGAAAGGATATAGTAGAGATTATGAAATTTGGTAAAAATGATATATTAAGCCGTAATTGGGACTCGAACCCAGACGGAATATAAAATGCTAAGCTTAGTAGTCGAAGTACTAACCAACTAAGCCACAGTACCCTTTGGCGGTCAAGGTATAAAAACAAATTGACGCAAAGAAAAATAAGGCTGAAGAAGAATTGTTTATTATTAATTGATTTGAAGCATCCAAAATAAAGGCCGGGTTTTGGAATTTTAGGTTATTCTGTGCATCAATTTTTACGGTGTAATTTTTTTTTAAGTTTTATCGTAGTGTATTGCA
The DNA here is from genome assembly GCA_933228675.1 of Stomorhina lunata. NCBI lineage: Eukaryota > Metazoa > Arthropoda > Insecta > Diptera > Rhiniidae > Stomorhina > Stomorhina lunata. The sequence continues at coordinate 78,571,033 of OW121744.1, forward strand.
CTAAGATTTTAATTTTTTGCAATTATTTATTATTGTAATAAATAGTTTTTTGATAAAACCAAAAAATGTTGGTGGGAAAACCTTTCCTCGACGCGTTTCGATGGTTGGATATTCCATCACTTCAGGAGCGAAAACCACAAATTATATCTTATTTGCGGGACAGAATAAATACGAATTATTGGGTACAACAATTATCAACATAGAGCGAAGATTATCATCTGAACAGAAACACACAAACATTTCTCAGTTTTATCTTTTCTTTATTTCCCACACTTTTGTTGTTGCTTTTTTTTTGCGACTAAGACAAAAGTGCTATAAAGGGGATTCAAAATTTGTTTTTGCTTTTTTGCTCAAAAACCAAGAAGTTCTGCCCAGATCGACTATTATTTTTATATCAAAAAGGGCCAAGGTAAAATGGTTTTCAATAAAAACGGCGACAATTGGTTAAACTCAAAGCACTTTTTAATTAAAACCAAATTTTTTCAAACACCCAATAATTTTATAACTCCCTGAAAAAAAATAATAAAATCTTTTTAATATGAATCATTTAACAAATAACTTTTTGCAAATATTTATTATTCTTTATTTATGCATATTTAACTAATTTCTTATTAGTTCTTATGTGTAAGCTGGAGTCAAATGTGGACTGTATCGAAATTTACCAGATCGATATAAGTTTAATCAAAAAAATCAGTTTAGTTACTTTTGAGAGTAAGACAGTATGTGTCAAATGTGGCCCGGTTGAAACAAAACTTTAACCGTTCAAACAACTGTCAGTTACCAGCTGACAATTGATTAAAGTCCGAAGTAAATGTAGATTAATAAAGAGAAGGAATACAAAAACTTAAAGGAAAAAACTATGATTGATATGTTCGTCCAACTGAATCGATCATATTGTCATTAGTGAAAAAGTAACTGAGTTTTCAGTGTCAACTTAATTCTCGTTTTTAATTTCGCTTAAGAATTTAGTTGAACAGTGTGACTCAACCCACGGTGCTCCAGTGAATCAATAGAGTTGTCCCCGATAAGCACCTTCGACCTCTCTTACACGCGGTCGAGAAACTCCAAAATAGACTTTGAAGCACCGGCCCATACATGAGAGTTGTATTCCATTTTCGGTCGGATATAGGTGGTGTAGATATTCAGAAGATCAGTTGAAGTGAAGTATCTCTTACACAGTTTTATGCTTCTTGAATGCTTCTTCCGACACATGAAAAATGTGCTTAGTCCAACGAACATCACATTAAATACTTATGCCCAGAACATGACAAGCGTACGATTCCTAACATGATCTGCCGAGCGTTTATGCGTGAGCATACAGCTCAGAGTCTTGTGTGCATTAAAGTCTACTCTATTCGCACGATCCATTGAGAGATGTTTTCGATGACGTCAATCTGTAAAAGACTGGATCTATGATTGAATTAAGATGAATGGCATATGTGACTATCATCTGCAAAATAGAAGATAGGATTGGAAGTTTGACATAGAAGGTCATTAATGAATATAAGAAATAGAGTAGGAGAAAGAACGGAACCTTGCGGTACGCCCGAATTTATCTTGAACTCGTTGAAAGCTCGATATAAATCAAATTTACCGATACCAAAAGCAACAAGTTTTGATAGATGCGCACCATGTAAAAGTCTATCAAACACCTTGGAAATATCTAGAGCCACAACTTTACTTTCCCCAAAGCGGGGAATAGAGCGGCACCACTTTTTCGATTGGAATGTCAGTAAGTCCGCGGTAGAGCGTCCTCTACGAAATCCATATTGGCGGTCGCTTAGTAAGTTCTAAGACTCAATATATTTAACCAAATGGTGGTTAACCATACTTTCCCTTGAAAGTGCTGAACAAATTGCTATTGGAAGTTAATGTAACGCCAAGCCCTTTTTGGGGATTGGCGTTACAATGGCAACCTTCCAACACAATGGAAATTCACCGGCATGGCATACGCATTACCAAAATCAGCACAATATACCCTTACCACCTTGGAGATGAAAGAAAATTTTATTCGGTTTTTATTCTTGTTTTAGATCAGATAATTTTAGCGTTAAAGATGCACTTTGCTCTGGTAGACCGAACACTAATTTTTCGCTATTAAATTTCCCATAGAGGATCTGATATGGAAGTTAGAGTCGAATATGAGATTTATGTTTTACAGATGTCTTATCAAAAATCTTTAGCTATCTTTAAATTTCTAACCTTTTTGTGATTTTCGGGTTATTTGAGAGTAAATCTTGTATGGTCAAATAAAAAGCCAAAATCTATGTTCCGGAAAGGCAGTCCTATAGGAGGTACCAGAAAGATTGATCTGGTCCAAAATAGAGATCATTCTTGTGCCAAGCGAAATTTCAGTGGCAGATTAAAGATTTATTCGACTTAGGAAGTGATTTTGTTTAATTGTCTCAGACAATTTTTTTCTAAGAGAAGTAACACTCCGACAATATTGTATATACAAATGTATATAGTGTTTATGCGAATTGGGTTAAATTCTTTGGAAAGGATATAGTAGAGATTATGAAATTTGGTAAAAATGATATATTAAGCCGTAATTGGGACTCGAACCCAGACGGAATATAAAATGCTAAGCTTAGTAGTCGAAGTACTAACCAACTAAGCCACAGTACCCTTTGGCGGTCAAGGTATAAAAACAAATTGACGCAAAGAAAAATAAGGCTGAAGAAGAATTGTTTATTATTAATTGATTTGAAGCATCCAAAATAAAGGCCGGGTTTTGGAATTTTAGGTTATTCTGTGCATCAATTTTTACGGTGTAATTTTTTTTTAAGTTTTATCGTAGTGTATTGCACTAAGATTTTAATTTTTTGCAATTATTTATTATTGTAATAAATAGTTTTTTGATAAAACCAAAAAATGTTGGTGGGAAAACCTTTCCTCGACGCGTTTCGATGGTTGGAAAAAAAACCACAAATTATATCTTATTTGCGGGACAGAATAAATACGAATTATTGGGTACAACAATTATCAACATAGAGCGAAGATTATCATCTGAACAGAAACACACAAACATTTCTCAGTTTTATCTTTTCTTTATTTCCCACACTTTTGTTTTTGGCGACTAAGACAAAAGTGCTATAAAGGGGATTCAAAATTTGTTTTTGTTTTTTTTTGCTCAAAAACCAAGAAGTTCTGCCCAGATCGACTATTATTTGTATATCAAAAAGGGCCAAGGTAAAAAAACGGCGACAATTGGTTAAACTCAAAGCACTTTTTAATTAAAACCAAATTTTTTCAAACACCCAATAATTTTATAACTCCCTGAAAAAAAATAATAAAATCTTTTTAATATGAATCATTTAACAAATAACTTTTTGCATTAAATAAATTAAGGTTATATTAAACCCATTATTCGAAATTTACACTGCAAATTATTTTTCAGATTTTTTTTTTATTAAAAACCATTAAAACTTTATTTCAATTAATTTCAGTACGAAAAACAAGACAACCCAAAATAAATTTAACAAAATTCGCAGAATTAATGAATTAAATACTCATACGACGACGGTTATAGACAGTATTTGCCTGTTTTAACGCTTGAATTCAAGCCCAGACAATGATTCAACATGGAAGTGGTGCGGCGGCAGTTTATAACAGTAGTTGGCGTAAATACAAGAAGGAAAAAAATATAGATTCATATACGAAACACGTCAGCGGCAGCTAAAGCAAAAATCGGAATAGACATAGATTTAGACAACCAAGAGAAGTATTAAACACGGGCGTTGTTAGTTTTAGATACAAAAGTTCTTGTACTGAAAAAATTGTATCCGCAAAATACGTTTAATGTGTGTCTGTGTAATACGGTATTATTATATTGTGTATTATAATTATTTATCAACACTTGTTAATGTTTTTTAATTATTTTTTTTTAGGTTTCTCTTTCTCTTCCAATTTACCTTGTAAAACACCAACGCACAGATTTGCTTATAACGACCAAACAGACAAACATACAAACTCTTAGAGAAATACAACAAATTACGCGAAATGACAAATAATGGAGGTAAAAACTGATTGAATTAAAGTCATACTTGAGTGCTTTACATGTTACAGACAGTCAGACGGACATATAAGCTGACACAGATCTATACGAATGCATTAGGGTGACCATTCTTATAACGGTTACATATTGATTTTCGGACCTCAAATGATAACGTTTCAGTCTATCTCGTTCGATTTGAGATCAACTTTTCAAAATAATGACTTAAAATAAGAATATGTATATCATCGGCCTATATCCAAAATGGCTTATCTGCAGATTTTAGAAATTGAGATTTTTATACCATACGATTCCGTATGACGCGCTTACCTATAGTGTGAATTTTATATCAAAATGTTAATTTATTCGCGACTTATTCACTTTTTTTGTTTGGCTTATCTACATAAACAATTTTTTTTTCGACAAAATGGTTTATTTACATTGCTTTTACTAAATAGTCATAGAAATTGTAAACTAAAAATCTGTAAAAAGGTAAAATTATTAAAACTTTTTTACTTTTCTGATGAGTGGTAATACGCTAAATTCAAATGTCTTTTCAAAATTCTTCTATATTCACACTGTTAAAAAGAAAATGTGAAAAAATTCAGTGTCTTTAGTGATGTTAAACTTCCAAAAATACATTCTATAACTCTATAACAATAAGAAGGAGGAAAGACGAAAAATTATAAAATCTTTTAACTTTTATAAAAGAAAGTGCATTTTGAAAAATTCACTTTTTCAAAAAATAAATTATTACCAATAAAATGTAATAAACGTCATATATAGTACAATTTAAATACATAAAAGTATTCCAAATCATGAGGGTGTATTGTGTAATCGGAATTACATAAATTTCTTAAATTATGTTATGCAATCCACTTTCGTACAAATTCACTATGAACAAAATGGTTTATCTACACATTTAAAATTTTATATAAAAATTTTCGAAGACAAAACGGCTGATCTACCGTAAAACCGCGTATATTGGTTTTTATTTAATAAATTTTATTTCAGGAAATGAATATTGTAAGAGATCACTTTGTTAAAAACTCACTAATAAGAGAATTAAAGAGTTATTTGATTCTCCGGAAAAATCAGTATTTTGCAGATAAGCCATTTTAGATATAGGCCGACGATATAGTAAGCGATCCTTTAAAATCCATGTAATTATTTTAGCTTAAGATTGGCGGGCTACAACATTTTCTTGATTTTATAAGCGCAACCCTAATTATATTACATTTATACACATACACTTCCCTCATAGTTTTTCGGTTTCTATTAACTTTGTTTGTTAGCCAACTATTTTGCATTTTTGGCTTAATTATAACAGTGAACAAGACGAGACGAGAAAAACTTAACAGATACAAAGACACAACAACATAAATGTAAAACATTTACTTATGTAAAACATTATTTATGGAGCTTAAAATAAAACCGCTCACACGCACATGCTTCAATAACTTACACTGGCAAGCAAAACCGAAACATGTTTAGCGTTTAATTGAGGTGTCAGAAAATGTTAAGAAACAAAAAGATTTTTATGAAAATCTTAACAACTACACTAGTTCGTTCCACTATTTTGGGTAAATCTCATAGGTTTTATTTTCGGAAATTAATCAAAAATTTCAGTATATATTATATTAACAAAAATCACTGTATCAAAATTTATTTAAATTGGTCTATATGTGACCATAGCTCTCACACAAGACCTTCTGATAAAAGCGTCGAAATTCACAAAGAAGTCCCTTAATCAACAGTTACACAAAAAAAAGTTCGTTTTTATAACACTAGTTTACAAATTACGGTCAACTTTTGGATCAGAGCAGATGAGAACAATTCTTGACGTTTTTTTGAGACGCTGAATTAAAATCCGGATTTCATTTTTCAAAATTGGTTCCAGTTTGTGAGTTCGCGTATGTTGGCAGCACTGAGCTATCATAATGACAGTCAGCTGTTGGCAGAATCCAACAGAAATGATACAAATGTTAAACGCCCAATAGCATAATGGGTATTATTCAGTTTATTGGAAAATTATTTTAAGATTGCAGCTCGAATGTCTCTCAAAATACATTTTGTGCATTCCCATCTCGATTTTTTTCTGAAAACTTATGTGATAAATAAGCAGCGTTGCCATATGCTATTGGTAAAAAATCTTCCCACTTACGAAAAAAGTCTTATTTTCAGAAGAAAAATCTTCCATCAATAAAATGAACCAAAATAAAAAATTTATTACCAAATTCATTTTTGAGGCATTCACTAGGTATCGATCCCTTCCTGTCATATTTTCATAATAATTAAAAAAAAAAAAACAAAAACAACCGATCGATTTTCTGACTTTTTCTGATTTTTCTGACTGGCAATATGACTAGGTTTAGTCGTTATTTTAAAACAAAATACACAATAAAAATGAATTTGAATAACAAATAGCACATTTTTTAATCCAATTACTTAATCTTGAACCAATTGAGACCCCCAAAATCTGAAAGCTTATGATGGTAGAAGAAAAACCCTAGCTGGGTTTTAAATTAGCCTATATCTCTTAAGCTATTCGAAATATTGAATTGTATTTTCGTAACTTTTTTTTATGTTTTATATTTTTTTTGAAAAACATGATTCATGAAAAAAATCAAGAAATCAATTCTTAAAAGAGAATTGAAAAAATTTTACTGTTTAAAATTCACAAAAAAGATTTCTTGAGATCTTTGAAATTGAATATAGCAGAAAGTTTCTTTAATAATAACAATGAAGCTATAGGTTTGAAACTCTTTCAATGTATGTATCAAGAAATAAAAAATTTTGTCCATGGTTTTGTAAAGTTTTGAACTTTTCATTAGAAATTTTGAAATTGAACTATTATATACGAAGAAAAATAAATTTGAAAGTTTTTTCATAATTTTATGTGGGAAAAATCTTACAAATCTGACAATTTTATTTTTTCAAGCAAACTCTTAAAATCTCACCAGCAGTCCAACAACCTTCTAAAATAAGATAAATCTTACCATTTGGCAACGCTGGATATAAGCAACAAGCAGGGAGAGCGACTAAACCTAGATTTGGCTAAAATCGAAAAATGATACCAAGGATTTGGGATTCGGATTCAGCGCCCAAAAATACCCTTCCGTTACTAAGATTAAAAACCCTGTATAACGATCGCCTCTGTTTACATTCTCACTACCGCTGCTTAAACCTTTGCCGCTATATGACAAGAACATATACTTTGTTTTGCTCGCCAGTGTATAAAAATAAGTTTCAAATACAACCCTCGGATGTCGACCCACTTATGGTTAAAGGTATTTCCTTAGTGGGATTTTGATGGGTGACTCTGATATAGACAACTTAAACAAATAAAACAAACTCATTCAAGTAGACATGAATGAATGATTGAATGAAAATGCTCAGCCTAGACCGGTCCGAAAAATAACTATAAATGGGTCTAAATAAATATATATATAAAATATTAAAATCGAATTAAAATTAGGTAAACAACACTATTCGCCCGAATTTGATGTTGATATCTCTTCAAATTTATTTTAATTTTGATCAATTTTATACACTGATTCCGATTAATCTATTTCATATTTTGGTTATATAAGTTTTGTCCAAGAACGGCTAATTGCTTATAATTGTCATATTAACTTGTATTTAATTTAAAACTACAAGTGTGTATCAGTTTTCTTTGCATTACTACATAATGTTTGACATAATCTAAAAACATAGCATAGAAAGAAGTTGCAAACCAAAACCAACAGCGATAATATTTACATATGTAAATTTTAGGAACGCACATTTACAGTGGTGGCCGAAATAATAGAAACGACATTTAATGGGCTACACTTGTTTCCCTTATACTCAAGAACGCAATGTCCTCACCAAGAAATGTGATCTTGTTTATTCATTATGGGACTATATAACTTTCGATTTTTGCTATAAATTTAGTAAAAAAAAAACAAGAATTGATCAACACAAATGATGCTTAAAAGTTTCAATGCATCAGTCATTTGTGTTATGTGTTATACATCGTTGGAAAGTGAGCCAATTAATTAATCAGTTCTTGAATTTTGGAAAATCTCTGTAGAAATCTTTACTACTCCTTATACGTGTAAGGATTACTCCAAGTAACTAATACTAGTCCAAAAGTAATACAAATATATATATGTATTTAAAAGAAAACTTGATCCATTTAACATCACAATGCACAGTGGTGCAAATGAGTTTTTTTTTGGTATTAACTCTGCAGTTTCCAAACTGCTTAACGGATTTTAACGAAATTTTGAACATCAGTAGAAGGGGAGTTAGGCTCTACAGGGGAGCAAAGTTGCCCACCTCAGGTATGTAAAACTTTTGGGTGCGTATAATTTTCGCCAATTAAGTCCGATCAAACAGATTTTTATATTTTCGAAAACTTCTTAAACAATATGCATACTGTACTTCATTAACTCTTACAGTTTAAGAGATATTTGATCCCAAACATTTGTTTTGCATGCCTTCTGGACTTTTTTTTCTTATAAATCATTCGTGGTAAAAAGTACTGTGAGATTCCTGATAAATTTCTAAATAAATTAGAAGAAAAACATTTTAAATTATCTAAAGTTTATGACACAAAAAGCTTGAAAAATGATTTTGTTTTTTTTTTTTTTTTTTCAAAAAAAGTAGCTTTATTTTTTCTATATTTTTTAAAAAATTTTCAAAAGTCTAATTTTTTAACATTTTCTAAAAGATAAGGGATCAGGAATGCGAAAAGATAAGGCTTCAGGGGTGAGTTTTTGTGTCTTAAAAAAAATTTGATTATGGACTTCAAAACTTTTTTTACTTTAATTATATTAATGTAGGGTTTATATTTATAACTCAAGCGGTTGACGATTGAGTGAAATTTACATATATTTTGTTTTTGTTACAATAACAAAACACATGTAAATTTCACTCAATCGTCAACCGCTTGAGTTATATAAACCCTACATAGGTATAATGTTCATAAGGTATGTGCAAAAATCTGTAGGTCCCGTCCATAAATGGGGTCACAAATCCCCTTTTTTTAATTTTCGGAATGGCTGCTCTTCTGTATATAAAAATGTTCTGAAATTCATATTTCTGAATTTCTAATATAATGGCCTATACTGTGTCAAAAAATGGTCATAATATCTTGTTCAATTTTAGAGATTTTTGCGAAAAAATTACAAAGTAATTAAAAATTACAAATTTATTGCAAAAAATGTACTTTTCAGTATTCAAAAATGTTCAAAAAATTTCAGAACACGGTCTGAAATTTATATTTTTGTATTTCTAATATTTTGATTAAACCTTGTTTAGTTTTAGAGATTTTTGCAAAAAATTACAAAGGGATATTCAAAAATTATGTAAATTTATTGTTGTTGCACTTTTTTGACAAAAGTCTTAAACCAATTTCTTAATTGTGAAAATTAACCTCACTTAAAAGTACAGTAAACCCCCCTATAACACGGCCCCCTTATAACACGGCCCCCGTATAACACGGTTTCATGTCCCCCCTATAACACGGTTTTTGCCCAAATAGTACATACATAATGTACATAAATATACATAAATATACATAAGTATAAACATAAATATTCAGTATAGTCTTGCACCATATACAAAATTGCAACAAGAAGTAAATTCAGTACAAGTACTACGATCCACTGATATTTTTTTAAATGAAATGTTCCATTAAGTAATGAAACCAATAAAAAAAGATACAGGTGGAATGTCATAGCAGACAGCTCTGATAGCGAATAAAAAATTTAAAATCTTCTGTTTTGTTTAAACTTTAATCATATGAAATGAATTGTTATTTTTTATCATTTATAAGTTCTGATTTTCATAAAATACATGTATATATTCCACCCATAAAATATAATCAATTCAATTATTTGTGTAAACCGTGTTATACGGGGTAGTAAAACGGCCCTCCCCCCTATAACACGGTCCCAGTAAACCGCGTTATAGGGGGGTTTACTGTATATGAAAATCCCATTCCACTGATACGTCTACCTTATCTTATTTTGGTAGAATAATATAGTTAAAAATTCTGGCAGGAAATGTTCGTGTACAATTTTATGAAATTTTGCATAGCCGAGTAATAAAATATGTGTAAAATTTTATTAAATTTTAAGTAGTTTATTTTGTTTAAATGTTTATTTGTTTTGTCTTATCTTATTCTAAAATAAGATAAATTTATATACTTTTAAGTGAGGTTAACAATTTTTCACAAAGAAGAAAAATATAAAAATCATATCTAAATGTATTACATCTGAGTTAACTCAAAACTGGTCCGTGCCATTGGTCCGGATTATAAGCGAAACTACCCCATGACAAATTGCTCTTACTTACTTAAATGGCCTATATTTAACACCTGTTACAATTAAAGACCGAGTTTATTTTAGAATTCCATGAGCTTTGATCTTGTGCGCATATTCTTAAATTTCGTAGGCCAAGCTTTGAAAGATTTTCCTTTACTTGGTCTTTTCGTCCTCTTCTAACATTAGGGGTACCGTTTTTAATCTAATTTTAGCTTTTTTTATAGTAATTGTTTTTCCAGGATTGGGTTACTAGCCCTAACCCATATTTTTATCTTTCTAATGGAAGAACTCGCGGTACATGTTAGTTTATTACATTACAGGTGTTAATGTAGTTCCCCGGGTGATACTACGAGGTGGTCAGTGTCCAAAGTTAAGATGAAAGTCTGACCTTACCAAATTAAGACCAATTAGACCCGCTGTTTGGTATCTAACATCACTCTATGACAAAATGCTCTACACGCTTCAATTCAATAAATTCCATTCAATTTCGTAGACAATTGATCAGTTAATGAAAAATTTGTACATACAAGTAAATCGTGTGTAGTTTTTTGAAGGTTGTTGTGTTTATCCAAAGGTTACACATAAAAGTTAAATATCTATATATTAAAATGTTTTGATCATCTTAAGTCTTTAGACACGATGAGATTTACTAACAAATAATAAGAACAAATTTTAAATCTCTTTGAAAGGTTTACACTAAAAATATGATAAGTTGAAGGCGATTCATGTTAAATGTTTTGAAAATAAATAATCTGTAGTTTACGAAAATACGAAATACGAAAATTAAGGTTAAACTAAAGTAAAGTAGAGTAGAATTCCAGCCTTCAATTGTCTTAACTTGGTAAATCCTGACTTATCTTGGTTAAAACTTATATATTTAAGCTGTTTCCGTCATTTGGACAATATTAGAGCTGGGGTCAAATGTGGACCGATTATCTCGAAATTTGGCTTCGGATTTAGGAGCGTTTTAGTGAATTTTGTCTCATTTAGTGCGTTTTGAGAAAAGAGTTTGTATGGGAGCTATGGTCAAATGTGGACCCGATTTCAACGAAATTCGGTGCAGTAATTTAAGTTTACATAAGCAGTATTTGTTTAAAATTTCATGAAAAAATATTGATTTTTGTGGCCAATATATCAATTCCGGGAAGTGGGACCTATGGGAGGTACCATAAATAATAGACCGATTTTGACGAATTTCAATAGCCATGGTCCCATTATCAAAAAAATGATCTGTGCCAAATTTCATCAAATTATCTTCAGAATTGCGACCTGTAGTTTGATTACAAGGTTTACATGGGGGTCCAGTCAGCCAGCCAGACGGACGGACGGACATCGCTAAATCGACTCAGAAAGTGATTCTATTGGTATACTAAAAGATGGGTCTAAGACAAATATTTCTATGCGTTACATACATCAGCACAAACTTATATATAATAATCTTTCCACCTATGGTGGTGGAGGGTATAAATATTGATATTTGTGGTTAAAATATCAATTCCGGGAAGTGGGACCTATGGGAGGTATCATAAATAATGGACCGATTTTGACGAATTTCAATAGCCATAGTCCCACTATCTGAAAAATGATCTGTGCCAAATTTCATCAAATTACATGGCTTACATGGGGGTCCAGCCAGCCGTCCAGTCAGCCGGACGGACGGACTGACTCACTGACTGACATCGCTAAATCGATTCAGAAAGTGATTCTAAGCCTATTGGTATACTAAAAGGTGGGTATAAGACAAATATTTCTTTCCACCTGTGGTGGTGAAGGGTATAACAAGTAAAAATATACATCGAATCATCTGGTATATTTTGCATATAAAATTTAAGGATTTCTAAATTTTTACCTAAAAAGTGGTATCAGTAGAATGAATTTCTTCTGTCCAATCGCAATGATAAGCCTATTCCAAAATTATAAGTCACTTTTGCAGTTTTGGCGACTGCAAAAGTTTTGATACTGCTGGGAATATGCATAAATGTTAAGTAACTAAGAAACGTATATGAATTTACATCTAAGTAATGGGGCCTCTAAATTAAATTCTTTATGTAACCCAAATACATAACTTTACTGGGTTTTTGTTCAGTTTTGCCTGAAATTTAATATCTTCTAACAATCCTTAAACCCAACTTCTAACTATGTTCTATGTTTAATTTCTTTTAAACTCATAGTTTAAGTAGATTTACATACAAAATTAAATGCACTTTTTGTAAATAGACAGGAGTTGGAGAGGAGTGCCAATTTAGGTAGGGCGAGTCTAAATAATTTTAAAAATTTCAACGTAATTACACTCCACAATATGGGATAGAGCTAATATTTATAAAATATTCTTTTAAATTTAATGTGTCATAATTATGAAAAATCATGCAAACATTTATAAAAAAAAGAAAACAAATAGAAGTTTACGAAAAACGAAGCCCCATCAAACTTTACTTATTTCAAAAAAATAAAAATAAAACAAAGATAAAACCTTAAACTAAATTTACACGAAAAAAAAACGGAAAAACATTTGCACAGACATTTTGTCTAATTACAAATATGAGCCGTCATAAATATTTAAATATTTTATAAGAAGTTTTAAATTTTAAACAAATAATAACGTCATAATAACGACACATAAATAATATAAATTTCAAGTTTAAGTTTAGAAGAAAGAGTTTTGGACTTTGGTCGAATTACAATTGTGGGAGGATGGATTAGTAAATAAACAAAAGAAAAAAAACTTAATGAAAACATTGAAGGGTCTGAATATTTCAACTATTAAAGAGACCTTGTAAACGCAATGGATTTTTAATGTTATTGTTTCGATTATTTTTGTTTCTTAATTATTTATTTGACAGCAACTAAAACACAAAAAAAATAGAATTAAATATGTACATACCTACATATATTCAATATTATTTATTTATATTCGCGAGTACACTTAAACAAAAAATATGAACAAAATGAAGGTGCGCAAAACAATCTATTGTAAACTTCGTATATGCATATGTCCACATTTCAGAGTAAAGAAACATATCGATAAAGTAGCTTTCTTTAAAAAATGCATGAGGCGCCCAGGCCCTAAAGTTAAAAAATGCGTTACAAGGGCAAAACGGTTTATTTTCGGGTTTTGCCAGATTTTAGCTAGTTTTTTTTTTTTTTTAACTTAGGACCAGCACTCAGGGGATGACCCCTACTTATGCGATGCATTGTGTTGGAACTAGGAAAATAGGTTATGGGAAGGAGGATAGATGGAGTAGTGTTTGTGGACATTTGATTTGAATTTACATATATTGCAACTAGCAGGAAAAATTTCTGCGGGAAGCGAATTCCACATACGAACTGTACGACTAAAGAACGAATTTTCTCTGTAGTGCGTTGTTCGGTCTACCGGCCAATCGACCACAAAGGAATGTGCTCTAGCAGAATGACGTGTGTTGCGTAAAAAAGTTCGAGTTTCGGGAACGAGTTCCCTGATTTCGTTAGAGCACATTCCAAAGTAGTAACGATAGAACAGTGAGACACAACCCACATTGCGACGGTGCTCCAGTGAATCAATAGAGTTGGATACCCTACTGTCACCGATGAGCACTTTCGCCCTCTCTTGCACTCGGTCGAGAAGCTCCAAAATAGACTTTGAAGCACCGGCCCATACATGAGAGTTGTATTCCATTTTCGGTCGGATGTAAGTGGTGTAAATAGTAAGGAGATCAGAAGAAGTGAAGTATCTTTTACACCGTTTTAGAAAACCGAGGCACTTGAATGCTTCTTTCGACACTTGAAAGATATGCTTTGTCCAACGAACATCACATTGTATTCGCATGCCTAGAACATCAAGAGCATCTGATTCCTCAATATGTACACCACCCATTAATACAGATGAAGTAACATGGTTTGCCGTGCGTTTATGTGTAAGCATACAACATTGAGTTTTCCGCGCATTAAAATGAACTCTATTCGCACGACCCCATTCTGAAATTGTTTTTAAATCGCGGTTTAATGATTCATTCATGTTTTGTCTCATAGAGTCAACCTCAAGGAGGCTTGGCCTACGATTGAATGAATATGAATGGCAAATGTTACTATCATCTGCAAAAGAGTAGATAGGATTGGAAGTTTGACGAAGAAGGTCATTTATAAAGATAAGAAATAGAGTAGGAGAAAGAACGGAACCTTGCGGTACCCCTGAATTAATCTTGAACTCGTTTGAGGAGAATCCATCTATAACAACTCGTATAGTGCGATCTCTGAGGAAGCTCGATATAAACCGAGAGAAGTTATTACCGACACCAAAGGCAATAAGCTTTGATAGAAGTGCTCCGTGCCACACTCTATCAAACGCCTTGGAAATATCTAGAGCCACAACTTTACTTTCGCCAAAACGGTGTATTGATTGACACCATTTCTCCGATAGGAAGGCTAGCAGGTCTCCCGTAGAGCGTCCCCTACGGAACCCATACTGGCGGTCGCTTAGTAGGTTGTTAGATTCTAGATATTTAACAAGATGGTGGTTTACCATACTTTCCAAAACTTTGGAGAGTGCAGAACAAATTGCAATTGGGCGGCAATTTTCAGGGTTGTTAGCCTCACCCTTTTTAGGGATTGGCGTGACATTAGCAACCTTCCAGCACCTAGGAAATGTACCGGCATGGTACAAGGTGCTGAAAAGGTTAGCTAATGGACGCGCAAGCGTCGAAGAGCACTGCTTCAAGACCAGTGCTGGAATGCCATCTGGCCCTGGAGACTTATTTATATTGAGATCCGCTAAAACCCGTTTTACAGCACGAGCGCGAAAGAATATCTTTGGCATAGTTACAGATACTCTTTCGAGCTCGGGCAGAGGTTGAGTGCTTTCCGGCAAGCGAGAATTGCTTGCAAATAGTTCAGCTAAAAGGTTAGCTTTATCAACCGGGTCTGTGAATGTCTGACCATCCTTTAAAAGAGAAGAAATTGAAGAACTAGCATTATTCTTGACTCTTTTAACGAATGACCAGAAATTCTTGCTGCCCCGAGGAGCAGCAAGAATTTTAGTACGGAGGCGTTGCTCGTACAGAGCCTTTTCACGCCTTAATACTTTGGCACACGTACGCCTTGCCTGTTTGCGCTGCAAATCAGTAACTGGATTTTGGTTATTACGCCAGTTACTGAAAGCTACCTCTCGGGATCTGACTGCATGTTTGCACGTCTGATTAAACCAGGTTTTTAACTTTGGTTTAATCGAAATATTTTTCGCTGGGATGAACATTTTCATTCCCAGCTTAATAACATTAGACACCATTTCAGCCGAGGCACTGACATTATTGTCAAGAAAACAAAGTTTCCAGTTAAAATGCCTAAAAAATTCGTTGAGCTCAGCTAGTTGAGCTAACTTTAAGTGAGCACTGATTTGTATAATAGACTTAACAAGCTTTCCTTTGAAGTAGATGTCTTATAAATTGCTCAATCGGTTATAGCGGAGTTATAGCCGCTAATTTCATGTCCTTGTGAACTTACAAAAACAAATTAACCCCAAAAACTGCTAGATTTAAATTTGTTTCTACTACTACATATATTTAAATAATTTTTTATATTTTTAGCAAAAATATACTTAACAAGAAAAATTATTTGCATTTGATCTCGATCTGTTACATTTATTAATGTAACAGACAATTTATTGATAAATGTTCAGTTGATAATCTGAGCTTTTACTTATGGTTTACAAACATAATTCGTAATGATTGTGTTTGTGAAATAGGTAATAATGCGAGGTTTTCGAACTGTAAACAAGTAGGGATACTGCTACTGAAGAGATGACCTAACCAACCATCGAAACGCGTCGAGGAATTGGTTATCCCCACATATATTTTTTCTCCTTTGTCAATAAATTGTATGTTACATTAATAAATAAATGTAATAGATCGAGATCAAATGCAAATAATGTTTCTTTTTGAATCATATTTACATCTCGACAATTTTGTTTTTTTTTATATTTATTGAATATGCGTAACACCTCGTAGAATCATTGGATATAGTTTTACCAGAATTGGAAATGTTTAAACCTTGCGTTACCGGGGTCAAAATCAATGTTTATTTCCAAATTTCCACTTTTTATAAATCTCTAAACTATTGCTATGGTTCCAACAATATTTCTTTTGCTAAGCCCTCTAAGAGACTATTAGGTTAAAAACAAAGATCACATAAACGATAAATATTTACCCTTTCGTGACCAACAGGGACCAAAATGACCCCAATAAATTAAATATTTTTTTTTATTTCTATGTAATAGACAAAAATAAAAATAGAAAAAAAAAGTATTAAATTGTTGGGGTCATTTTGAGGTAAATTTGTCTTTGTAAGTCGTCAAGGACATGAAATTCGCGGAAAAAACTCCATTAATCTAAAACCATTTCAGGAATTTATAAGACATCCACTTCAAAGGAAAGCTTGTTTAGTCTATATTACAAATCAATGTTCACTTTCTTATAAAACTTGGATCAAATAGCTTTCTGACAAAACCCGAAAAAAGACCCGTTTTTCCCTTGTAAACGCATTTTTTAACTTTGGGGCCTGGTTGCCTCGTGTAAATATTGCCCACGTGTAAACATTGCCTACGTGTAAGCATTGACCACAGGATTAATGTTTCATGACAAATGACAAAATAATCCGTCCGGCACTCCCCTTAATTCATACAAAAAAAAAAAAAAAAACAGCCTAATGGAGATATAGAGAGAATATTAAATAAATTATCCCAATTTACACAGGTCTACATAAAAAATACTGCATGGGGACACTTTATGTTTTCTTACAGATTTTGACCATCTAAAAACGGAAAATATATTCAAAGCATTCTCATCCTCACATCCTCATCACCCACAAAGTGTTAACATTATTGGTATGGGGAAAAATTAAACTATTTTTTGTATTGCCAAAATTTTAACCACAAAGAAATGAATTATTTACAAAACTTTACGAAACACAAAAAAAAAAAACTAAATTAACTTTATTTTAAGTTATCAAAATAAAAAATTCATTAATCAGTTTTGGAAGTTATTGAAATTTTCCCCGAAAATTCATGTTCTTGACTACATGCCTAAGGATATGCAGGAACAAATTTAGTTTAGAATAAATAAACTTTAAAGATTAATCACATTTTTGATTAATCAATTATTCGATTAACTGTAATTTTCCAATATTCGTATGACTAATTATTCGATTAATCTATTAATCAAACATTTGAATAATTTAAAACTTGAATAATAAAACATTTTTTTATTTGTATTTCCTGTTTCTCTGGGCTATTTTTATACCCTTCACCACCATAGGTGGAAAGGGTATTATAAGTTTGTGCTGATGTATGTAACGCATAGAAATATTTGTCTTAGACCCACCTTTTAGTATACCAATAGGCTTAGAATCACTTTCTGAGTCGTGTTAGCGATGTCAGTCCATCCGTCTGGCTGGCTGGACCCCCATGTAAACCATGTAATCAAAGTACAGGTCGCAATTTGATGAAATTTGGCACAGTGGGACCATGGCTATTATTGTACCTCCCATAGGCCCCACTTCCTGGAATTAATATATTGGTCACAAAAAATAATATTTTATATAAATCACTACCAAATTTCGTTGAAATCCGTCCACATTTGACCATAGCTCCCATACAAACTCTTCTCAAAATGCACTAAATGAGACAAAATTCACTAAAACGCTCGTAAATTTGAAGATAATGAGAATTTTTTGCATACATACAACTGATATCAATTTGCCAAATTTCGAGATAATCGGTCCACATTTGACTCTAGTTTTGAGAAAATGTTTGTATGATGGCAAAATTTAGCAAATATTTGTCTTTATACAGGAAATTTAGTTTTCATAAGTTCATCATCTTTTACTGCAGCTAATTTCAAATAAAGGATTGTTTGGCCAATTTTGTAGCTATTTATAAAATTTCCAAGAAATTTGATATAAGGAATAATGCAAGTGTGTTTTTCTAACCTATAGATTATTTAATTTACAGATTTATTTACAAACCAATTTAGTTTATAGATATTTTTCAAAAGAAAGCAAAACTGTACAACTGAATTCAAACATTTCATCCAACTGCATAATTTTCTGCAAATTTCTTAAATTTCAATACAAATTGTCTATACAACTTAGTTCAAAACTTTTCAGATATGTAAGTCCCGAATTCCAGAAACATTATACAGGCAAAGCCGGGTATAACGAATCTCTATTTAACGAAAATTGGATATAACGAACGTTATAATTTTTTCCGTTGAATACCTTATATAGCGAATAATAATCAAATTTTATACGCGATGTAACGAATACTAAAAAAAAGTTAAAGAAAATTTACATAAATTTAAAGGTTATTTAAATGAGTTTTCGAAAATCAAGAAAACGAAACCAGAAAAATAAGCATAAAATTGTCATAACGGTTAGATTTTCGATCTGTTTTGCGATTTACACGTATTTAAGTTGCTTTTGACCGATTCCAACGAAAATTTCGTACATATACTAAAATTTTAGGCCAAAATCTTAATTCCGGGAAGCCAGGCCTATGGAAGGTACCTGAAATAGCGAATCGATTTCAGTGTCATAGTACCACTATAAAAATGATGTCTTTACTAACTTTCATCAAGTTGTGACTTCGATAACAATATTACGTGAACGACAAGCTAGCTGTTCAGGCAGACGAACGGACAGATATCGTTAAATCGACTCACTTTTAGATTATGTGTAGATCAGTATACTTAAACGTGGTCTCAGACCAATATATCTATGGTGGTGTTGAGTATAAAAACTTCGCGATATAACGAATTTGTCTGTATTACGAATGAGCCTGACATTATATCTTTCGTTATAGCGGGAGTTGCCTGTATTTAATAAAATTTTCTTTGAGTGTATAAGTTACGTATTAGACTACACAATGTAACCAGATATAAGATATTTGTATGTTTCGTGGGAGTAAGTATGTGCCATCAGCAGTGCGACATTCATTTAAAGTGCTTTACTTTTTTTTCACCTTATTATTATGTTTTTGTTAAATATTTTATGACGTGACGTCATCTCAACTTGAAAAACAACAATGGTTTATGGCCAAATCTACTGGCAATGATTTCAATTTTTTGACAAGATTGAGTTATATTGTTTTCGAGTTTTTGTTATTTGGAATTATTGCATGTATTAACATAAACAACACCAACAAACAATGGCCTAAACGGTTATTGTTAATTGTAAAATTCTAATAAAGTCATATCATGATCATTTTATATAAATTTCAGTCATCATCATCATCATCGTCAGCTCAGCCACCAAATGAGATCATGCATTTCCGAGAAAGTCGGCTAAATTAGCTTTTAGCAAAATATTCTACATATGTGACGATTAGCGAACGAAAAAAGTCGTCATGGTCAGACAGACATAGAAATTACTGGGTAAAGTGACTTACTCCAAATGAACAAAAATGTCGAATGAAAAAATTTCAATTTGGTGTGCAAATTCTATCTCAAAACTCATCAGAATTTAGTTTTCAATTTAGCTAATGTTAAAACCAAAATGTGATAGAAGGAATGCATATTTTTTGTATTCCACTTAGTTTTTTTTTTTTCATTAAAAAGTTAAAATATTCACTCATTTTGAGAGACTTGAAAACTTTAAAGGTGACTTGTTTGCCATTTTTAGCAAAATAAACGATGAATGAATAAATTTTTTAATTTCAAGTTTTAAGTTTTTTTTTTTCCAACGCTGAATATTTTAGAGTTGTGGGTGTCATACAAGGCAACATCTGTTTTTAAAAAATGTTTTGTTATTGTAATATCTTGCTATTACTATTTTAATACCATTGACGACGATTTTGATTGAGATTAATTTCAATAAAACAAAAAATTAAAAAAATAAATAGTAATAATAAATTTTTGCGAATACAATTACACCAACTGCAACTTAAGTCTATACTTTAATTAACAGTTAAAAAATAAAAAAAATCTACTGATATTTATTTATTTTCCGATGAAGGTAAATTATTTGTTTGTTCAGAAGGCGTTACGGAACAGGCCGTCAGCTAGACCAGCCAGCCTCTCAACCTTTGTCTGGATTAAGATTTGTTGCTTTTTGTCATTTTACAGACACTTTAAAATTAATTGAATGAATATTTTATGTGAGCGTTAATTGTAGTCGAGGAATAAATGCAATATAGATTTTTAATCATTTAAAAACTTATAACTTTTAAAAGTTTTTAAGTACCAAATAATCGAAACAATAGATAACTCATCACTTTAGTATCCTCAAATCTTTCTTTCAATTCTACAAGAATATCTTCTCTGTCATCCTTGACTCCCAGTGAACATATGGCCTACAAGAATATACCTTTCGACATTTTTATTTGAAAAAATCGTTAAAGTAAGAAATTAATTGAAAAGAAAAATTATTCGCACTTAATCCCAGTCTATTACATTTATTTATTAATGTAAAGGACAATTTTTTGATGAAAGCAAACAAATATTTGTGGGGACAACTAATTCCTCTACGCGTTTCGATGGTTGGCAAGGCCATCATCTTCATGAGGAGTATCCCTTCTATTAGACAGATAGAAAACATCGCATTATTACTTGTTTTACAAACACAATAATTACGAATTATGTTTGTAAATCAAAGGTAAAAGGTAGGATGATGGCCAAACCAATCATCGAAACGCGTCGAGGAATTGGTTGTCCCCATAAAAATTGTTTGGCTTTTATGAATAAATGGTCTATTGCATTAATAAATGTAATAGACTGGGATTAAGTGTGAATAATTGTTCATTTGAATAATTTTCGTTATTTTTTGCCAAGAAATTAATATTATTGGGTTTAAATTTAATTTTATTCTATTTTTTCGACCCCAATAGTTCTAAGCTGATATAGAAAGGTCTTGTGTGTGAAAAAGTTTAATGATTCTAAGCAGTAGTTTTTGGTTGGATTAGATCCGGCAAACTTGACATCGAAGATGCTTTCGAAGGTTGTTTAGCGTAACTGATGCAAATCGGAGAAAAACATGTGAGATTAGATATAGGTAAACATTTTAGAATCCAAATCTTTATAATCACTTGAAAGACTTGTTTTTTTTCTTGAAGCTCGATATATGGCTTCTCCAATGTACTTACGGAGAAAAAATTTCGACGTGTCACAAAAAAATTAAATATTTTTTTAATAGACAAAAAATAGAAATAAAAAAATATTTATTTTTTTTTAAGGTAATTTTTGTCCATGTTGGTCATAAAAGAGTTAAAATTTATCGTTTTCTTTGTTATTAACTAAGTAGTTTTTTAGAGGGCTTAGCAAAGAAATATTGTTTGTACCAAAGCAGTAGCTTAGATATTCCTAAAAAGTGGAAATTTGCATAAACATTTATGTTGACCCCGGTAACGCAAGGGTTAAACATTTCCAATTCTGGTAAAACTATATTCACTGATTCTACATGGTATTACGCATAATCAGTAAATATATTTTTGCCAAAAATCTAGACAAATATAAAATTATAAATTTTTTTATAAAATGTTTCAAAAAAAGCTACTTTTCCTGAAATCCTTTGACTTTAAGTCATAGGTACGGGAATACGATTTAACTTTTTGAGGTTTTTATAAAAAATGCATTCGCAATAAATCATTGGAGTTCGAATTGCAAATTTACAAAATTCGCTTAACAAAAATGTTTAAACATAAAAAGGTCATTTGCAAATCATATGAAAAATCTCAATTTTATGTCATCAAAATAAATTAATAAAAAGATACGAATCAATTTTAACAAAATTTTATATTTTATTACTTACAGGACTAAGACAAGTAAAAAAATTTAAATCTAGCAGTTTTTTTTTGGATAAATTTGTCTTTGTAATTCATTAATGACATGGAGTTCGCGGAAAAAACGCTGTAACTCTAAAACCGTTTCAGCAATTCAATGACCCGTTTTTTCCCATTTTTCAACTTTAGGGCCCTCCGACAATGATTTGGCTCAAATATTGATATTAAACTCATTATTTAATCTATTTTTTCTCAAGCCATTTTTTTTATCTCGATGAGGTGTGTTATTGCTGTAGGGCTAACCACCAATGAAGGATGCTGTGGTAATGAGGCCCGAACATATAACATAAATATAAAGCAAAGTAGTCGAAATGCTAACCAACAAAGTCACATCACCCTCAGTTTAGGAATCAATCACGCATAAAAGGCTTAACCGATTTTGATGAAAATAACAATGTAGAAGGAGTTTAACCCTGACTGAAACTATTTCAGTCATTTATATTCAAAATTTGTTTATGCTGTGCGCAGATGAAATAATATCTTTTAAAAACGTGTAAGAGTTCTGACCTAATCAAATTTTAATTCAAACTTTTTTTCGAAAACAAGTTGTGCACTTCTACTTTGAACATTTCTGTAATCAGTGGCGCTTTTAATGATACTTGATTTACTTGTATATTCATTAAGTTTTTTTTTACATTCTTAAATTAAAAACTATTATCATTTAAAGTTTTAAAACGACCTCGAACTATAAACAATAACAAAGAAATTCGTGTAAAAAATTTAAAATTGTCTATTTGTGTTGCCTGTCTTTAATCACACGCTATAATTAAAAATAACATTTGACAAAAAAAATATTCTTTAATTGTTGGTGATTCAATAATTTTATTGAATTCGAGAAATCTTAAAAATTGTTATTGAAAATTAATTTAAGCTTGATAGAGATTTGATTGTTTTTTATTATCTATTTTATTGGGGTGTTTTGGCTGTTCAATTGGAAAAGGCAGCAAACAAATTAATTATGATTATGATGATTATTGAAATACACTTGAAGTTTCATTTAGAGAAGATCAGATATTATATGAAGTATATATGAATAGAATCGGCCATTGACACACCGAATAAAACCATCAAGCAGCGAATTTTGTACTGACAAAGCGTTACTTCTTTAATAGAAAAAGTTTCACTGAATCACACCAATTGCTTGCCGAAGCTTATTTTTCGGCTTAATCTTAAAAGATACTTATAAAAGTTGGGTTTTTTGGATGAAAGGCCCAGGTCAGCTAAAAAAGTTAAATACCAAGTATAGGAAACTTTTATTACTCCATTTAAATCAATGTCAAAAAAATAAGAAATCCTTAGAAAAGTGTTGGATTCGTTTAAATATACACTGAAACAGAACAGAATATTCAAAATTGGCACAAAGACAGATTATGTCTCAGAAATTGTTACTTTAAAAAAAATATACCCCTATTGCCCTTCTTAACTCAACTCAGTTTGGTCGTCTGCCAGTCAAGCCAAGTTTCACTCAACCAAATTATTTTTTGATATTGCGGAACTAAAAATGTAGAGTTCCTTCCGCAATATCAAAAAATTAATTTGGTTGAGTGAAACTTGGGTGGACTGGCAGAGTTGAGAACGGCAATAGGGGCAATAGTTGAGAAAGGTATTATAAGTTAGAGAAAGGTATTATATATATGTAATATAAATTATATATACCAGTCCCCTAAGCATCACTTTCTGAATCATTTTATAAAAATCACTGTACTACCGAATTTGGTCTCAATAGATCTATATTTGACCATACACTTCAATTTGTGTTAAGTTGTTTTAATAAGATGATACTTAAGAAGCAAATTCATGCAAAATTTATGTCTTTTAGCGAATGAATTAAGGGACCAAATCTCCGCATTCGATATCGATCGAAAACTCAGACTTTAAAGCAAATATTGTATAACATACCTTAGGGAGTTTCAAAAATATTAATTTTGCAAAAAGTTTAATAACATTTGATATTTAGACATATCCGTTTGTTTGTCAAAACATTTAGTTTAAACGAAATTATTTAACCATCAGGGAACTTTTAGTTACAATGTAGTGACCCCATACATATTATTTATATTAACCTAAAAGTATGCTACATAAATGTTTCTGAAATATCTTACATTTGGTCCCAGTTTTTGCTAGTCGGAAATAAAATTTGTTCAAAGTACTGGGGCCAAATTACCGCATTCGATATCGATCGAAATCTTAGATATTTTCAAAACATTTATATAGCATACTTTTAGGATAATCAAAATTATTTAAAAGATGCACAGTTTCCTATATATTTTTTGAAGTTATTTGCCAAAAGGTGAACAATAGTAAAAGAGTTTTAATTGAACTACATGTTTTTAAAAACGAATCAAATGAAATTTCAATAAACTTTTGGCATTGAAGTAACTTTGAACATCCCTAAAGTATACTTCACAATGCGGTAATGTGGCCCCTGGTCCTTCGTCGAGAAATGAGACCAATCGACGCTAAGATACTGTTGTATATCTATATAATTTTTCATGGTTCATATCCCTAGACCTACATCAACAATATGTACAAATTTCTATATAAAAATTTCGTTTTCCCAAAATTAGGTCAAATTAGTTTTGATTTGATGTTGGGCATTTGCAACTCATTTTTGATAAGACAAGACAGACAATGTTAACATTTAGGTTAAGTGGCCACTGTGGGATGTATTGTATCTTGATGATGCTACAAAAAATCAATTGTTAATTTTCACAGAACAAAACATTTTTAAATAAAATAAACATTTAAAAAGACCCTGTAAAAAGATCCATTGGACTCTTACTTTAGTAGTTTATCTACTCCATCTTTCATTAAAACTAAAAAGATATTTTAAATAGAAGATTATTTAAATTTTCGACACAATAAAAACACCGACATTCTTTGTATCCACATGAAACGCAGTTGTATTTGGAAGTTTCACATTAATGTTGAAATTACATACATACATCAATAGCTCCTCTGTCTGAATATTTGAATACTGACCAATTCACTGGGAAAATGTGTTGAGAACTTACTCGTATTCTCTATAAATGGAGAACTATTTATACAAATTTATTGATCTTTTAAAATCCAATTTATTTCACATTATAAATGTCTAAAAGTAGAAAAGAATAATGCGTAAACAATTTATATTTGCTAAAAGAAATCTTTGCAAAAGAATAACAGTGCGTTTATATTCGAATTAACACTATTACAGGCTTTACTCTTATAGTGAATTTACACCAAAACGAAATTTATTAGATGTAAGATATCTAGTAATGTATAGTAATGTATATTTTTAAGGATTTCCATGGATTATATAAAAACAAGCAGACTTTGTCAACAAATTCCTTGGGCTGTGCTTAATTTTCTTATTACAGAAACAATTTCTCGAAATTTAAGAATATTGACGTCATTTCTGGAGGCTGGTCTGATAAATCGAGCTATTATCAAATATGGACTGTCTATAACGATATTTAGCTCAACGATTTATATCAATTTGCCTTTTTAGCAAAAAAATATTAATCATCTTTACACTTATAGCTTGCATATGCAAACATGGCCGATTGATTATTTTGACAACTTTTTGCTGAACTTTGAATACAAATATTCTGAGAAATCATTCCACCGGGAGCTACCTAAAATAAAGATCGAATTCGGTCCAAAAAGATAGATCTTTAGACAATGTCTAAGCCAAATTATTTTGCCACAGGGATATCATTCAGTCGTCTCGATTGGTACTATATAATGAGTGTTTTTTTTAGAGGTATAGAACTTCGAATTGAAATAAAACACAAGAAAATCGTTTTAATGTCCATCAATTTGGCTTTATTGGCCGCCGCGGCTGGCTCGAATAAAGCCAATTCTACAGGTCCAATTTTCAACTACTTTTTCGAGCATATGGGGCCGTATGTTGGCAATAACGCCACGAATGTTGGCTTCCAAGTCCCCTAACGTTTCTGGTTTGTTGGCGTAGACGAGCGACTTCACATATCCCCAAAGAAAATAATCCAGTGGTGTCAAATCGCACGATGTTGGTGGCCAATTGACAGGTCCATTCCGCGAAATTATGCGCTCATCGAATGTTTCCTTCAATAAATCAATTGTGACGTGCGCTGTGTGGCATGTAGCGCCGTCTTGTTGGAACCACAACTCATCCACATTCATGCCATCCAATTGGAGAACAAAATAGTCGGTTATCATGGCTCTATACCGGTCTCCATTTATGGTAACTGACTCTCCAGCATTATTTCGGAAGAAGTATGGCCCAATGACTCCACCAGCCCATAGAGCACACCAAACAGTCAGTTTTTGTGGATGTAATGGCGTCTCAAGGGTCTCATGTGGATTCTCTTCACTCCAAATGCGGCAATTTTGCTTGTTGACGTTGCCATTCAACCAAAAATGAGCCTCATCACTGAACAAAATTTTGCGATGAAAATCAGCATCGAGATCAATCTCATTTTCGGCCCATACACCAAAATCACGACGCATTGCATGGTCTCGCGGCTTTAATTCTTGCACAAGCTGGATCTTGTAAGGTCGCAAGCCAAGATCTTTGCGCAAAATCTTCCATAAAGTTGATGGACAAAGCTCCAATTGCTGTGCACGGTGGCGAATCGATTCATTCGGGTCCTCTTCAACACTTTGCTCTACAGCGGCAATTGTTTCTTCGGTGCGCACTGTTCGACGTCGCTGCGGATGCGTATTATCACATAGAGTAAACGTAGTGCGAAAACGATCCATGGTTAACCGAATTAATTGCTCTGATGGACGATTATGTCGACCATAAAATGGACGGAGCTTGCGGTAAACTTCGCGAACTGAACCATTATTTTCGAAATAAATTTGCACGATTTGCAAGCGTTGTTCTTTTGTTAACCTGTTCATGATGAAATGGCAAACCAAACTAAATATTAATCACTTGACAGCTGACAAAATGGCCGCCAGTTAAAAAAGTGATGCCAACTTAAAGTTCTATACCTCAATAAAAACACCCGATACAAACACATTATACCCTTGCCATCACATTATAGTTCTACCAAAATCTTTTGAACTTATCAAATTTCGTGCTAGTGTAAATGCATTGACTGTAAGTAAAAAACTACTTCAACTTAAAGGTGGCAAATGAAAACCGAGTACATAAATAACAAAAAAAAAACGCAGTGTCGTTACAACTACAAAAAAATCTGAATTTTAATTACGTTTCCGGTTGATGTTTTTAAAGCAATAATTGCAAAATTATCTATTAGCCGGTGAATTTGTTTGCCATTTTGTTATCCACATTAAAGGTAAACTCCCTCAACCTCGTTTCTATTAACAACAAGTCGGAAAGTAAAGTCGGTTAAGTCGACCGTAAAGTTAACCTAAATAACTTAGTTCATTCATTTTTAGAAAAATGAACAATAAAGTTAACTTCTGATTTGGAAGATGAAGCTAAAAATGTTTGTGTTTACTTTTCTTCAGTCGATAATCTGAGCCTTTAATTTTCAAACATAATTCTTAATGATTGTGTTTGTAAAATAGGTAATAATGCGAGGTTTTCAATGTGTCTAAAAGTAGGGAAATTCCTCCTGAAGACGATGGCCTACTTAACAATCGAAATGCGTCGAGGAATTGTTTGTCCCCACAAACATTTTTTTGGCTTTTGTCTATAAATTATCTATTACATTAATAAATAAATGTAATAGAGTGGGATTAAGTGCGAATAGTTTTTCTTATTCATAATTGGAATGGTAATATAAACATAGTTGCCCGGGTTCAAATCCTACCAAGATTTTAAATGAATAAGTTTTTATAAAAAATGTTTTTTTTAAATAAATTCTACTTTATGTGCAAAATTTTCAAGAAATTTGATTTAATTATAAAAAATCTTCTACATAAAGTAAAATTTAGGATTCGAGCACGGGCATTTTATGAAACCCAACAAAAATTAACGTAGAAATACATATTAAAGAAACTCATACCAAAATTTTAAATGAATAAGTTTTAATGCACCTTTTGTACCCGCCACTACCATATGTCAGTACGTTCGTCTGTCCGTCTGGCTGGGCCCCCATGTCAACCTTGTACTCAAAATACAGGTCGCAATTCTAAAGATAATTTGATGAAATTTGACATAGATAATTTTTTAGTGGGACCATGGCTATCGAAATTCGCCAAAATCGGTCCATTATTTATGTTGCCACCCACAGGACCCTCTTCCTTAAATTGATATTTTGGCCACTAATATTAATATTTTTTCATGAAATTTAAAACAGATACTGCTTTTCGTGGAAATCTTTCCACATTTCACCAAAGATCTCATACAAACGCACTTAATGAGAGAAAAATCTCTAAAACGCTCGTAAATCTGAAGATAATGACAATTTTAAGTTTATTTTTTAAATTCTTAATTTTTGTAAAAACTGTAATCAATTTGCTAAATTTCGAGATAATCGGTCCACATTTGACCTAGCTTTCATGAGTCCAAATGACGGAAATAGTTGAAATATATAAGTCTTGAGCAAATGTATGTTTGTTTAAAAAAGAACTCCTTTGACCTTAGTGGTCAGGCTTGGCCGACTATAGCACTTTCTTACTTGTTTTAGATAAATTGTACTGAAGAAAATTAACTGACGGTACAAACAATCTTCTGCAAAAAGTAAAAGATTTAGAATTCGAAACGGACATTTCATGAAATGTGGGCTCATGTATGTTTGTATAGCTAAAAATGGAAATTGTATAAGGGCTGTTCACATATTACGTAACGCTTTTAGGGGGAGAGGTATGACTTTTGTTACTGTAGAGGAATATGTATGCGTTTTTCTATTAAAATGTGTTACACAGGGGGGAGGGGGTTCAAAATCTGCGAAAATAGCGTTACGTAATATATGAACAGCCCCTAAGTGGATTATAAGCTGCCATATTTTCAACATATCAAGTGGATTAGTGCACAAATTTTTAACTGACAGTCGTAGGAAGGTGAGTTCAAGCCCCAAAAAATGTTGTATTTGATTAAAAAAATAAAATATGTGTAGCTTACAAGTATTTAATACTTTTTGAGGTATCTAGTTTCGAATATACTTTTATCAACATAAATTAAGTCAGTGCATCCTGATAAAAAGTATTTTTTTTAATTTAACCCATTTTGCGCCGAACCAGAAGCACTCCAGTCGATCTAGAAAGTGTTTCTACATCAATTGGTAAGTATAAACTATGAGGTGTAGGGTATGAAAATGAAAAAAAAATAAAACCCATTTATCTGTATACAGGTAAGTGTGTGATACCTGTTTTAAATACAAATCTCTTAATTAATTTTCGTTGTCATGATCCCTCTAGTGAAATTGATTCATTCATATATCGTATATCAATAGTTATTAATATATTAAGTTGACGATTAAAAATGTATTGATTTGATTTAGAGCTACTTCTAATACATGTGATTATTAAAAGATAGACATTTGTTTTATTGGACGCCTGCTTGACTGACAGACAGACGCACGGACCAGGTTCATTGATAGAAATGTAAATATTTGGAAAGACAGACATTAATATAGCATCATGTCGGGCATGATTAATTAGTCTGTGAGAAGACTTGATTCAAAATAAAGTTTGATTAATAAATGTAATTTGTTTAAGCGATTTTGCTCAGCAAAATATGAATAATTAAATATTTTCAAACTTTTGATGTCATATTTAAAAAAATAGTATTGTTGATTCTTTGTCCGAATTCTTATGTTAAATATAATTTTGTGAAGGATTTATTCGATGTGTTACTTTAAACAAACTTCCCTCATAGAAATCCTTTCCCTGATCATAACCCAAAGAATCTTATAATCCGACTACTTAAATATTCTTAAATCGTTAAACAATTTGCATGGAAACATAAAATTATTTATTATTTTAACTCTTAATAAAAGTCTTTAGAAAACAAAGCCATTTAACTTTTATAGAAGTTTGATAAATAAAAAGTTAAATTCGTTTTGATGATCTTATGAATTTGACAAAATTCAAAGAGGCGGGTCATAAATTTTAACTATAAGACCATAAAAGGCGTAATTCGAATAAAATTTAAAATAAAATGCAAATCCACCAGAAAAAAAATAATAGTAACGTTTTAAGTCAAAAGCAACAAAATGACAAAAATATAAAAGCCAGAATTAAATAAGATTTTGAAGACTAAAAAAGGTGTGAAAAGAAATTCATTGATAAATTGAAATATTAAAACGCAAACATTAAATATCTAAAAACAAAGATAACTACCCACATTTAATTGAAGCGAAAATATTGATTTTTTTGGTAGTGAATATTTCGATTCAAGACAAGTTAGGAATGATTTGAATTTTGACAATAAATATCAGATATTTACAAAGAAATAAATATTACGAAATTAAACCCACATAAAATTTATATAAAAAAAAAAGAAAACAAACAATGATGACGTTTTTAAGTTACACGGTGCTTGTTACTAACTAATCTTACTTGACTAATTTTAATGGATTTTTTAGAAATTATATTATGCTTTATATTGCATTCTGATGGATTTAGAAAAGGGGTGGAACATATCAAAATAGTCAATAGCGAAAGTTTTCTGTAGGAAAGCTTTCGATAGCGAATGTTTTCCGTAGGAAAGCTTTCGATAGCGAAAGTTTTCTGTAGGAAATCTTTCGATAGCGAAAGTTTTCTGTAGTAAAGCTTTCGATAGCGAAAGTTTTCTGTAGGAAAGCTTTCTATAGAGAAATTTTTCTGTAGGAAAGCTTTCAATAGCGAAAGTTTTCTGTAGGAAAGCTTTCGATATCGAAAGTTTTCTGTAGGAAAGCTTTCGATATCGAAAGTTTTCTGTAGGAAAGCTTTCGATATCTAAAGTTTTCTGTAGGAAAGCTTTCGATATCTAAAGTTTTCTGTAGGAAAGCTTTCGATATCGAATGTTTTCTGTAGGAAAGCTTTCGATATCGAAAGTTTTCTGTAGGAAAGCTTTCGATATCGAAAGTTTTCTGTAGGAAAGCTTTCGATATCGAAAGTTTTCTGTAGGAAAGCTTTCGATAGCGAAAGTTTTCTGTAGAAAAGCTTTCGATAGCGAAAGTTTTCTGTAGGAAAGCTTTCGATAGCGAAAGTTTTCTGTAGGAAAGCTTTCGATAGCGAAAGTTTTCTGTAGGAAAGCTTTCGATAGCGAAAGTTTTCTGTATGAAAGCTTTCGATAGCGAAAGTTTTTTGTAGGAAAGCTTTCGATATTAATAGTTTCCTAAAGGACATCTTTCGAAAGAAAAGCTTTCTTTCTATATAAAAGCTTTCGATATTGAAAGTTTGTTTTCGAATGTTTTCTATTGTATATGAAATCTTTCGATAATCAATGTTTTATGAAGAAAATCTAAAGTTTTCTATAGAAAATCCTGGGATATTGAAAGTTTATTCGAGATCTATTTATATAGGAAATCTTTAGATATTGGCAGTTTTATATTGGAAAGCTCTTGATACGGAATGTTTTTAGTAGAAAGTAACCTTTAGGAAATCTGTTTATATAAAGGTTTTCCATCCGAAATATTTTAACGACAATTGTTTTATGTAAGAAATCTTTTGATATCGAAAGTTTTCGATAGAAAATCTTTCAATATCAAAAGTTTATTATAGGAAACATTTTGACATCGAAAGTTTAATATAAGAAATCTTTCTTTTTGGAAAGCGTTTGATATAGTTAAAGTTTTCTATAGGAATGTTTATATGAGAAATTTTTCGATAACGAATGTTTATTGTTGTAGGAATCCTTTCGACATCAAAAGTTTTTAATATAAACAGTTTAAAAAGCTTTAGATATTAAAGTTATATATAGGAAAGCTTTTGATATTGAAACTTATCTATAGGAAAGTTTTCTATCTGCAATGTTTTAATGACAAATGTTTTATATAAGAAAGCTTTTGATGTGGAATGTTTTAAGTAGAAAGTAACTTATAGGAAAGCTTTTGATATTCAAAGTTTTCTATCTGAAAAATGTTGTCGACAAAAGATTAATATAAGAAATCATTAGACATCCAACCGAAAGCTTCAAGGTTCGAAATGTGTCTATTATTTGTCCATGCAACGATACATAATTTGTCGAGATAGGGCTTTTAAAAAATATATTATTTTTAGGAATAAGTTAGGGCTTTTTAGAAAATTAATTAAATAAACGCTAATTTTAATAAAATTGCCTTAAATTTTTGTAAGGAGGTGTATTTGCGTAAAATGCATTGGTATCACAAAACAAAATCTATTTCGAAAAAGTGTGAGTAAGGGCTTTTCTATATCAGACCAACGATATGTGAGCATGCGAAAGTTCTTTTGAAAATAAGTTCCGCACAAGCTTACAATCGACTTAGAGCGTGTTTGGAACTATCGTTTTAAACTAAGATATGTGACAATGAAAAAAATCGTGGAAAGATACATGGAAAGAAATGTGGAATTAAGGGTGGAAATAGACAAGTGTTGACTGATATGGATATGACATCAGAGTTTTAAAATACTCATGTTATATTTCATATTTAAAGACTATTTTATAAAGCAAAACCCATCAACAGCGGTTATTACATAGGGTAATTAGAGCCTTTGAAAATGGCCTATTGGAATGTCACATATCAATGAAAACGATTACCCTATTCTTTAGATCTGACCACACCGACTTTTTCTTGGAAAGAAATTTATCACCGATGAAGAGATAACCGAAGAAGAGAAAATTAGAAGAAACCCTGTAATATCCTTAAAGTACCTTAAAATTAAGCCAACATATTTGTGTTACATGAATTTTATAGAAATTTATCACATGAACTCACTGTCATTTTAATGATGACTAAAGCTGAAATACGTGTAATTATTTTGGTAATTAACAGTGGGCGTATTGTAAAATATTTCTAGAATAAATAAATAAACATTTACATCACACCATATTTGGTTATGAATAAGTTTACTTGAAATATTTTAAATAATTTAAATTATTTGAATAATTGAATTAAATATTATTGTTTATAATAGAATTTTAAGATATAGATGCATTTATTAAATATTTAATTGAATTTAAACTAATTAAATATAATAAAAGTAAACAACAACTTACAAAATATATATTTTATTTAATTGTAGATTAATTTCTAAATTCTAACAATTTTATTAGTGGAATGTAAGTATCATCATCCCTCTATCAAAACCATTGATTCATATATCATGGTCAATTTTAAACGCTTTTTTCTACTTTCAAATGTTTAATTATTTAAAAATATAACAATTGTTAACAAAGTATAAAATTATAATAAATTCAAATTAAATATTCCATTGAAACAATGTTTAACAGTCAGCAAATAAAAAAATATAATTCAATGTTTTCTGGTAATTTGTAACATAGAACAAAAAATTCGCTAAAAAATGAATCGTTTACAACAAGTTTGTGCAGGCGTTTAACTTAATATTGAAGTGAATTTAATTGAAGTATTGAGGCTATTTGTCTGTTTTTAACTGTTTTGAGATATAAATATATATCGTCATCGCATGTGTGGGTGCAACATCTATTAACAACTGGTCCAGGGCTAATTACATATTTGTATTTTTTTATAATTGCAAAATATCTATAAAAAATTTGTTGTTGTTGTTATTTATTGCAATTATTCGGTTTAAATCAATGTTCCGTTGGTTAAGTGGGTTCTTATAAAAATATTGTAAATATAAAAAACCGGTGCTGTTATTAGGAAAAATAAATATGAATAGATTATCATATACAACTTAAAAGTTATTTGTTTGCAGAAAAATAATTTTTAGGATAGTCTTTAATGGGTATACAAATTACAACATCATCCCCGAATTCTAGTTGCTTCGTCTACTGGTAACACAACTAGTAAAAATAGTTGTATTGCTTATGGTAACCCATGTTAGTTGTGACTGGCAACCCATGTCAGTTGGAACTGGCAACTGAATAATTGTAAGATAAAAAATTGTAATGAAAAAAAGTGAAAAAAGAAAATATAAATATTTTAACTTTTAAAAATTAGTGTCGCTTTAAGATTTTTTTCGAATGGAAGTTTCCAGAAGTCCCATGGAAATACAGAATAAAAACTTGTTTTATTCTGATTAACAATTTACAAGGCACCTGAATCTCTGTGATCGGTTATCAGTTGCAACACAATTAAAGTTAAGTTGCAATGCACAATCAAGCCATAAATTTACAAGACAACATATTAACTTTTCGGTACGTCTACAGAGACCAACGTGTCTTTATAAATATTTCCTACATTACGAAGTTCTTACATATACAACTCTACTTTATTTTTGTGAGCACCCAATTTTTTATTTTGCTACCTCCCTAATTTTTTCATAATGATTCACTTTCTAACACTGAAGGACTTGACCAAATAACTATTTTTCAATAAAGTTAGTCAACCGACCGAGAGCCAAAGATTCTATGTCATCGAATTATTATTAATGTAGACCCGAAGTTAGCCGATCGAGAGTCGAAGATTATATTTCATTGAATTACACTTTAACTCCCAGTAGTAAGCCGACCGATATAAGAAGAAGTATTCATCTCATCGGATAGGTAGTAAGACGAATGAGAACTTATCTGTTCGGAGAATTACTCTATAATTCCCTGCAGGGATGGAAATCATGGTACAATTAGACTTTTTGGTACATTTTTCCAGTTTGTACAAATATGTTAATCGTACAGTAATATTGGATTGAACCGCCGACTTGCTGTATCGACCAGTTAGTCGGTCCATTAAAGGCGAGTAGCGAGGTCCATGTAAAATGTAATTGTCGGAAAACCCAGGCTAGGCCTTGTCCTTACATCTTGTAAATCTTTGTAAATACTTAAAATATATGAATTTGGTGTAATCACCGAAATCACTAAAACTATCTTACATCAAGTAATTTAATGTTTCCGGAAATACTACACTACTCAATCTCCAAAATTGTCTCGCTAAATTCGATGTGATATTTTTTGTATAAATATAAACAAAAGTAGAACCACAAATCACCTTAAAATGTATAAGAAACTTAGTATCTTTTTATTTTATTTATTTATTTATTAGAAATTATATAAAACAATAAATGAAATTATATAATGAGGCAAAAGAGTGCGAGACTTAGTATCTATTTATTTTAATTTAATTAAGTCCCACACAAAATTGTATCCCACTGTTTAGAATAGGTCTGAATAACAATTTCGTAAATATGCCCTCGTATACAAACTTTTTTTAAAATTGTTAGTAATAAATAAGAAAAAGTATGTAATTTATTTGCAATAAATGTAAGTACAAATAATAAATGAAAAAATAAAAAGTATTATAGTTTGTTAGGTCTAGCCGATTATACATTAACCTACACTACTGATGATATACATATGTGGACCAAAAACTATAGACATGGTCAAATTTGAGGTTAGAAAGGAAATTGTCCGTCAAATGATGAACTGTCAAATATTAAACTGTCATCTTTTGAAATTTGTTTAGTGAAAAGTTGGAAAATTTTCACTATTGAACGCTGCAATTTAGAACATATAATTTTATGTAAAAAAATTGTGAAAAACGAAACCAAAGCATTTTTCAACAATGCCAAGGTCGCGTAATTTCTACATATTTCTATTAAATTAAAGACTTGTTCTTGTGATTTAACGCCGCTGGATTATTCTCTCCATTTTAAAGACCGGGATAATGTGAACAAACCTGAAACAACTGGCAATCTGAAAAAAAATTCCGCACTGCTTTTGACAAGATAAGCGAAGCTTTGTTGCAAAATGTGGTTCAAATGTATGGGTGTGCAGGGTTTTCTGGTAGAGTGAGTAACGACCATGCTCAACAGCAGGATAATCAACTCTAATCTAGGAGACTGCAACATTCGTAGAAGGGTCACAAGAGGTACACCACAGGGTCGGTTACTGGCGGTCAACGTGATTCTTAAAATGTTTGACCAACTAGGTAGGAAGATCGTCGCCTACGCTGACGTCGTAGTTATACTGGTATCTGGAGGTTACCGCGTAACTCGATTCGAAAGAAATTATTTTCGAAACACAATGTTTTAAGCATACAAATTCGTTTTATTTTCGAATCGAGATACGCAGTAACCCCTCAGGTAAATACCTGAATGCAATCAGCGAAATTATGGAATCGGCACTAGATCCCTCCTCCTGATCCAGAGACAATTATAAGACCAGTTTTGACGTATGGGTTGCCCAGGATGGTGGGAAGCGGTAAACAAGGACTCCTTTCTAAGTCTTCTGAGCAAAGTTCAAAGATGTGCTAGCACGGGCATCAATGGTGCCATTAGGAGGACTCCTCAGGCTGCCTTTGACGTGATGCTGTATCTAGCAGCAACTAGATGTATATTAAGGCTGCAAGAGTCAGGTATACTTAGGAACAGGCAGGCAGACACACCAGAATACTAAACGGAACGAATGTCCCATGTTTTTTGGGTCAGGGTAACCTATACCTGGCTATTTAATCAAGGAACTTTTGTTCAGTTCCGTACCAGAGGTCGTTATTCCAGATAGAGCCAACTAGGAAAATCGTCAATCGCCCTTTGAGGGAACTCGATCCTTACAGACGGCTCTAAAATGGA
This sequence comes from Stomorhina lunata, assembly GCA_933228675.1. Classification (NCBI taxonomy): domain Eukaryota; kingdom Metazoa; phylum Arthropoda; class Insecta; order Diptera; family Rhiniidae; genus Stomorhina; species Stomorhina lunata. The sequence goes on from OW121744.1 coordinate 78,607,673, forward strand.
TATCGGCACCGGCACTGGTATTTTTCTAAAGAAGCAGAATATTAGGAAATTATACAGGCTTAGGGATGAATGCAGTGTCTTTTAGGCAGAAACTTTTGCCATTTTGAAAGCCACTGAGCTTATTTCAAACAATATTCCTGATGAAAGTGATGACAGTCAGCTCTAAAGGCCTTGAAAGGATGCAGTCACCTCAAAATTAGTCAAATTATTATTAGTTTGTCAGTGAATTATAGAGTAAGACATTGCTGGATTCTTGGTCATTGCGACATCGAAGGCAATGAAATTTCAGATGAAGTCGCAAGACAGGGCTCTAGACAGGAAATGAAGCTAGCGGTGACAGAAATAGCACCAGCTATATGTCACCTTTTAATGGGCAACAAGTCTTGGAGGAAACAGCAAAGAACTAGCACAACTTGGCTACTTGCACAATATCTAGAACCATATGGCCCGATCTAAACATACACAAAACGAAGTTCTTGCTGGGTCTTAACACAACCAGTCTAAGGAAATGCATAGGTATTTTAACAGGCCACTACGCCTTAAATTCTAGGCTAAATAGGAGTAATGGAGCAATCCAGGAAATTTGCGGCCTGTGCTCGGACGGGAATTCTTCCGAAACGATCGAGCACATCCTCTGCCACTATCCTATGCTCCAAAACCAGAGACTTAATTTTCTAGGCAACAGATTCCACGAGTAACTAGGTGATATACATCAATGCAAACTGATTGATGTTGTAGGTTTTATAATGGAACTCAAATGGCTTAGATAGAGTATCTCCCTACGTTAACGTCTTAGCTACCACTCTTCTTCTCTACTACTCCCTCACTCTCTCTCTCTAATATTACCTTCACCCAGGGCTGCCAGAAATGTTTCATGAAAAATCGGCATAAATTTAAGTAATTTTTCAGAAATTGGCAAAAAAAATCGGAATTGCCAAAAATATATCACAAATATAGCCAAATATTAAAAAAAATGTTAATTGAAAATTTTTCTATAGCACAAACTTTAATTGAAAATTTTTCTATAGAACAAATTTTATATTAAAAATTTTTCTAAAAGAAAAAAATCGTATTGAAAATTTCTCTATACAAAAAATTTAAATTTAAATTTATAATTTTTTTGCGGAAACAATTTTGAATTCCATACAAAAAAAAAAAATATATTGAAAATGTAAAATTTTATATAGTATAATTTTTAATTTTTTTTCGTTCCCAAATCTTGACTTGAATGTATCGAAATTATTGAAGACTTATATCGATTTTTAATCTCTGATTTAATATATATGTTAAACAAAAACATTGAAGTTACATAGGTTGATTTTTGATATTATCTTAAAAATCGCCAAATTTTCTAAGAAAAATCTGCATATCTGTACGATAAATCGGCAAATCTGTCAGGCCTGTCCCATCCGTTTCCCTTTCTCTTCTTTCTCTTTCCTGCTATCTCTCTCTTCGATTAGGAAGGATCACAATGGACCCAATGGTCTCCGAGTGTAGATGCCATTCATTTGACATCACCTTTCAAACCTAACCTAAAAAGTTTAGCATACAATTTAAGTGTTTTTGTGATGTTCGGGATATTTAAGTTACTTTTAAGAGTAGGTGTTGTATTAGAAGTAAAATAAAATATGGTCTATAAGTAACATTTCGGGTGAATTTTATTTAAAAATAAAAAAAAATATATTTCTTAACTCTAAATTCGCTTAATAGCACTGGCTTTGGAATATCCAAAATATGCGGCCAATTTCTATCAATTCCAGTAGCGATTTGAAAATTTATCAATTTAACTTTAAATTTTTCTACTTTAATTACAAACATTATTGTTACAAACTTTATCACAAAACCCAATATACCCTTCCAGAGGTGGTGGTGTAGGGTATAAATAGTAATAAAACAAGTTTTCGTATAAAGTCACAAGTTTTATAATTTATTCATTTCAATTAGCGGAAATCCAAGCAACATTGCATGCAATATTTATCTATTTCGCATTTACTTGTACATTATTTTAACAAAATTTGCTAAAAAAAAATTAGAACAATTCAAATAAAATTGTATAAAGTAAAAATATACGAAATACACAAAAATGTGAAATTGTAGGTGGTAAAATTCTACCTACTGTTAGATATAACTTTACATGCCACCTAAACCCAAACATTGTTGCTTTGTTTAAAGTTTAAAAAATTAACAAAAAAAAAAACTGAATAAACTCTAGCCATTCTGGAATTTTGAATGTTTTATCTCATTATAGTAAATCACTTTGTCCTACAATTGCAGCGAATTAAGATTAAATTGAAATTTCTCATAAAACATGCATAATTATGACATTTTAATTTAAATTGGAATCTTATAAGAGAAGTGACAGCTGCCATTTAAAAAAAAAGCCAGACAAAGTCATTAAAGAGTGGAGGAGATAAAAAGCAACTTAATAAATACATAAATGTTTAACAAATATAATTACATGAAATCACAAAAATAACAATTAATTATGTACAACTTCAAGAGCTGATCGGACAGTAAATTATAGAGCACTTTAAGCCAGAGCATGGTAATCATTTTATTAATTTGACAGCAGCTCTTGCAACTAATATTTGCATTTATTCAACAGATACTTTTTATTTTTTTGTTATTTTAACATTTATTGCAAAAATAAAAATTACGTCAGTTTTTAAATATTTGCATAGAGGAAACTTGTTTTACTTTTTTCATTATTCACTTTTAGCTTTAGCTGCCAACAAAATGCGTTAAACTCTTAAATGTTGTGTAAGAAAATGAGAGTTAAATATTTAAAACTTACCAGCTATACGCAATACAGCACGATCGGCTGGATCCAACTGTAATATGCTTAAGGGTTTATCCTTGGCCCATTCGCTAAGACTTTCACGATCCATCATAATATTGGCGGCACTTCCTGTTGAGGCATAGATGCGTCTTCGTTTGTTGAGTTGCGGACAGCTGCCACCGTAGGTAGCCGATGATGCTGCTCCAGTGGCAAATGAATAGTTTACCTCTTTTTCCGCCAGCTTGAATTTTAAAAGGGGCGTGGCCCTGATTAAATTTACAATGGAGACAAAAAATTAGGTTTAATTTAAGTTATTCCTATTTTTTATGGTCGTGGTAAATCGAATCACTTCAGTTTCATGATTCTCAAAAATATCTCATCAAAGTTGTCATTTATTCTTGGACTTCCTTTTAAAATTTTTACTAAATTTTAAGAAAAATTTTGTCCTTTCCTTTTCTGAAATTAAGCTTTCAGAACTGGCAGCGATTTTTAGTTCATAAAGTTGTTTAAAGTTGAAGTCATTTATTGTGCTGTTTTATCCAAATGTTTATTTTTCAAAAGGGTTTGTTGCTTTTTACGTTTAATTCCAAAATAAATTTGCTTCGTTTATTTTAGCTGAAATTGAAAGAAAAAAATTTGGTGTTAAACAAATAATCATTAATTAAGCACTTAAAAAAAAACTTTGCTCTTATTTTTTGAAGTTTATTTGCCAAGCAAAGATCGAATTTGTTTACCACTTATTTCTATTTGATTAGTATTTAAAGTGGAATAGGCTTTAATAGCCCTCTGTGTTTGTGCTGATGTATGCATGTAACGCAACTTGTACTTTAAATAATACCGATCGATTTGGAATCACATTTTTATGAATTTGGTCGAAATACCTTATCCTACATACCCCTACAATACCTTATCCTACATACCCTAAAAATCACAATATATCTTAAGAAAAACATTCAGTCCACATTTGATCCAAAGCCGAAAATAACCGAATTATATCTAAGTTTCTAAGAATTTTGATTTCATAAGAAAATTTTGCACAGAAATTGTTTACATTACACAGTGGTGCATATGAGTTTTTTTTTTTTTTTTTGTATTAACTCAGCAATTTCTAAGCTACAGGACTAATTTTGATGAAATTTGGAATAAGAGGAGATAGGCTTTTGGAGCAATGTTTAAGGACGTATCTGCCGGTAGCACAGTGGGCTTTATAGTGAAGCAAAGTTGCCCACCTCGGGTATGTAAAACCTTTGGGTGGGTAAATCTTTTGCCAATTTAGTCCGATCCGGAAGATTTTCGAAAACTTCTTAAGAAAATTATGAAAAACATGCTTACTATACTGCATTATCTCTTATAGTTTAAGAGATATTTGACTCCAAACATTATTTTTTGCATTTTTTAGACTTCTGGCCTTTTTGGCTTATACATTTTTGGTAAGACGGAAATTTTTTTTAAAAATACTATAAGGTTGCTGATAAATTTCTAAATGAATTAGAAGAAAAAAATGTTTAATTATGTAATGTTTATAACATAGAAAAATTCTTCAAAGTTTGTGTACCGAAAAAAGCTTGAAAAATTTAATTTTTTTTTTTAAAAACTTTATTTTTTCCATATTTTTTAAAAGACTTACAGCCTAATTTATAAACAAACTATAATAGGTTTTAAAGCTACTATAAGTTAAAATGGGAAAAATTGAATTTATAAAAGGAAAAATATTTTATTAAACTGTTATAACCTATCATAAAATTTGAAATTTTTATTGTGGCCTCTACCCAACTATAAGCATACAATAAAAAGTTTGGTTGCTTAAAAATTTGATAATTGCGACTTTTTTTATTTTTAACACATTTGATAGCAAACAAAAAGATTTTTTATATAAATTTTAATACATTAATTGAAAAAGGAATAAGATTTTTATATTATTTAATACTATTTATCTGCGATTAAAGAAAAAAGACTTTATAAATGCATTTTTTATTGATCCTTACAACAAATCGATAATTCATTTCTCCTTATTCAAAAATATGTTGATTCTACCTAAAGTAACGCCTTACCATATATACATTCATATGTATACTTTCACAGTATATCTTATATTAAATCAGTAGATTGATTAGCGGCACGATTTTCCAAAATCTTGAAAAAAGTAACCAGATTGGAGTAAATTTTCTTCAAAATGTTTTTTAATTAAAAAATAATTTTTAATAAGAAAAATTAAAAAAGTGAAAATGACCTGGTCCGATTTGAACACTGGCATCAATAAAGATACATTTTTTAATGTAATTAAAGAACTAAATTAAAAAAAAAAAATTTCTTGCTTAATTCTTCACTGAGATTTGAACTCACGACTTACGACTGCTAGGCGAAGACACTACCCACTGAGCTACTTCATATACCGAAATTTTTTCAAATTGTAATTTACTTATATAATTTTTATTTGAACAGCACAAAATGACAATTTGAAACGTGGTATTACCAACATAAAAGCACAAAAACTATAAAAGTGTGTAATTGTTATAATATGTTCATAACATGTTTATAAAATCAAATTTTTATTAATGGCTTATTAAACAATAAGTGTATGATAAATATTGTAAGCTTATAAGCCAAAATATAAAATTTTTATAAATTGGACCGTTAATTTTTTAACATTTAAAAAAATATAAGCTTAATTATAAGCTAAATTATTCAAAATTATATTTTGGATAATTTAGGACATGTACCCTACAACCAGCGGTGGTCGAAAATCAGCAATTTTTGAAAAAAAAAATAATTTTTTTGTGTCTGTAAAAAAATTTGGATATGTATCGAAAACCTTTTTTAATTTTATTATATCAAATGTAATGATCGTCTGTCAAAATCTGATAGGGCTCTTCCATAAAGGGAGTCACACGGCCCTAAAAAAAACTAAATTTTTTCGATAAGCTTACTCTTCTAAAATCAAAAATGTTAATGAAAATTTTAAAACCTGTTCAGAAAATTAATATTTCTGAGTTTCTAAAATATTGGTCTGTACTGTGTTCAAAAATGGTCATAATACTATGTTCAGTTTTAGAGATTTTGCGAAAAAAAAAATACAAAGTAATGTTAAGAAATTACATAAATTTTATGCAAAAGGTGTACTTGTCTGTATTTACAAATATTTATTAAAGTTTCAGAACTCGTTCTGAAATTTATATTTCAGATTTTCTAATATATTGGGATATAATGTGTCTAAAAATTATTGTAATACCTCGTTCAGTTTTGGAGATTTTTGCAAAAAATTACAACATAATATTAAAAAATTATGCAAATTTATTGTTATTGCACTTGTTTGACAAATAAATTTCTAAATTGTGAAAAAATTTTAACTTCACTTAAAAGTATATAAAATTCCCTTCCCATTGATGTACAACATGTCTACCTTATCTTATTTTGATAGAATGAAATACACCTTTACTGAAAATTGAATTAATATGCACCACTGTGCATTAGACCATATTTGACCTGAGTAGTCAAGTGTATCGAATAGACGAGCTTGACCAAATAGAGTACTTTCATATAAGTTCTTGTTAAATGCCAAATATTTTAGGGGTTTCATAATTTACGAATATAAAGACTTTGAATTAAGAAAATTTTATAAAATGTTCTACAAACTCTCCATCTTCCACTTCCTTAAATATTAAAAAAAAACACATTATTCCCATAGAATCAGACGTGAGTAGGGTTGCCAGTCAGGCTGGATTCGACTGGATTGTCCAGCTTTTTTAATGCTTGTCCAGTGTCAAGCTAAAATTAAATTTGTCCAGCTGAAAGGTCAAAAACTAAATATTTTTAAAGAAAAACAATAAAAACTTTTGGAAAATTGTATTTTTTTTTCTTTTTTACTTAAGTGATTTATGCATTGATTAATTGATTGCCTGATCAAGTTCATTTTGCAATAAAATAACCCTCTATCAAATTTTCCCATTGTTGGCAAGTATGACTCTATATTTGAATTTGAAACTTATGTCGTGAATTATGTTGACGGCGGTACCAAGATAAACAAATTCTTTTATAACCTCGTAGCTATAGTTCTTAATGATCACATGTGGTCCAATTCTTAAGTTTTGTTTTGATTCATTGACAACTAGACCCATTTTATTACATTCCTTCTCGATTATTGAAAAGGCGGCAGTCGAATCACGAGATGTGCGTCCGTCCCATGATATCAATGTCATCGACAAACGCAAGTAGAATGTGTTTTCTGTTGAAAATTGTTTCAGATGTATTAGCTGCAGCATCTCGGACGATTTCATTTTCTCTCGATATCGCTGCGGTTAATTATGGTATTCGGTTTATCAAAAATTGAAAGATTCATCGAAGCAAATTATTAAAGCAAGTTTTTTATTTTTAATGTCCAGCTAATTTTTGGGTTGTCAAGCTTTTTTTTTCCTTATGTCCAGCTTTTTCAGGATTTGCGTCTGGCAACCCTAGACGTGAGTCATTCATAAAATTATAAAAATCTATCAAATTTTTTTGTCACTTTTATAGAATGTATTCAAAATAAAAAGGAAACATTTTCTGGCTAAAATCAATTAATTTAAATTAAAAGCTAAATTAAATATCTACATTATAGTTCTAAAAATCTTGTGTCTTTTTTCTGTGAAATTTGGTTTTGCGAATTGTGGAGGTCTTGAATTTACTCCTTCTATTAATTTACAATAACAATAATACACAATTGGGTAGAATCATTTTTTACGAAATAATCTCAATTGGAGGGTGAAGGCAATTATTTGAAAGACTTCATGAATCACTTAAATAAAAATAAATTTATGTTTCAAATGTATTAATAAAAAAATTAAATTTTTATAAAAAGTTATTTCAGTTTTTAAAAGCAGCTTTCATTATACACCTTGTATTCACTTTTGTCAAGCATTTCAGCTGCGTTCTTAGTTCTGACACAATTTTTTAGTAACAATCGCTCGATGCATTGACATCAGTTAAGAATCTTGCGCGACCTCCAGGATTTTTTAATGGCTTTTGGTCGAAAGTACAATTCGATGATAAAACTTTTCCAAAAATATTTCTTAAAGAATAACCTTTTTCAGCTAGACTAAGTTGTTTTTTATTTAATTGAAATTTTCTTCATGTCGCAAAAATGTTTAAAATGTTCTCTTTATTACTAAACGAACTTTGTTAAAACAATCAACGTAAAAATACTTCATTCATTCATTCATTATATCCCTTGACGTTAGGCAACACAAATTTCTTTAATTTTTTAGATTAAACTACCACTCCATAGAAATTGAAATTGCCCATACACAAAATTGTTTCACATTACTTTTACGGTATAAATAACGTAAGTGATTACGTTGTGAGAGTCTGTATTAAAAATATTGCTCTCTCTCTCTCTCTCCCTCTCTCATAGAAAAAATATAAACTGAAATTTAATTGAGAAAAATATATTTAATTTTTTAGTTTTTGTTTACATTTCGTGATGAGAATAAATAATCTTTCCCTAAAGAGCAGAGACAACAAACCGAAAGCATAAACAGAGCGAGCCAAAGCAAGAGAACGAACGTTTGAATTGTTATTTAGCCGGTAACGCCGGCTGACGCAAACGGAATTGTTTATTTATTTTGAAATAAGTAGACGAGACACAGATAATATCCGTACTCGCACAAAGTGAAGCGAACAAAATAATGTTTCAATTTAAAATATACAAACGCTGAACAAAGTTTAAAATTTACTTATACCTACACAAATATCAACTAACCACCATATAACTATTGTTTAGTATTAAAGGGGAACTACTCAATATGAATGACAGGTTCAGCTAATGAGCGGTAATTACTATAGCAATATAATGACGACAACAATAATTACTAGAAAACAGAAAGACGGACAAACGTTTGGTTTTTTTTTTTCAATACAATTTGCCAAATGGCTTTAACTTTAACAATAACAATACGCTTAAACTAATTTCAATTGAACTAGTAAAGATTAAGTACTTGTCTGATTTCACATAAACTTTAATCTGTTCGAACTTTATCTTTTGGATAAAACAAAAGCCGACATTTGTTAAAAGCAAGACATACATCCATATAAACAGCTCAAAATATTGTATGTAAAATTGTCAAAACAAACCCAGATCCTAAGAAATTAAAGAATGAAGAAAAAAACTCAGGTGAAGACACCGGAAGACTTGAATAGTCGTCAATTATCATGTATCGCATGACAAAAGAAAAGCTTGTTTCTTTATTGGAATTTTAAAAATTTAAGTATTAGACGATGAGTGTGTCAATGATGTGAGAAGAAAATTGCTAACAGAAATAAAGAAGAATCGATGATAGTGTGTATGTTTTGTTTAAGTCTGTCTTGGCAACAAAAAAAAAAAAAAAAAACTGAAATACAAACAGGTGCTTTTAAATGTGCGACATTTGTTCAAGAGTATTCAATATCACATACAGTAGTGGGTGATTTTATAGCAGTTTTTAATAGGTTGTCTTGAAAATTTGTATTTAAAATACGAAGTTAAATATGGACAAACTTAACATAACATAACAAGTAAGAGTGCTATATTCGGCTATACCTGTCAACGACTCTTGAGGCGGACTCGGTGAATGACTGACTGGCAACGCTTGGCATGGTGATATTTGCCTGGCTAAGCCGGTAGAGGTCGTGCGGTTCACCAAATCAGCCACCCACAAGTCGTTAATCAAAAAGAAATTGAAACCAAATGTCAATTTCCAGTTCCTACTCTACGAGCCTTAGGGAATGTGCTTGTCCCTGGACATAGCAACATTCTACTTTTCTGGTTGGCAGCTGATATTTTCCCGCTTGGCCAGCCCATCCTCTTCCTTGGCAGTTTCTTGGCCTAATTGTTAGGAACTGCCCCTAAATCTACCCTTACATAATTGTATTAACTCACTTAACTGAGTGTTTTACTCCATTTCGTTATTTACTCCATCACTTGGCTCGAGTTAATTTAAGTCAAAGTCTTTAGTACTCAAATAAAAACAAGACCAAAGTGGTTCTTCTTTTTTTTAGGGGAAAACCTTAACCCGACATGCCAAACCTTAAATACCCTTCACCAATGGTGTTACAAAAGTAAAGTACAGAAATGAAAGAGTTTTTGGTCAATTACAAGTATGTCTGTTTCTGAAGACTGATTTAGATGATTCATACAAAAATCTGAGAAAGTTTCAAATTTCATTTAATTTTTGGGCGATATATGAATAATACTTTAATTAGTAAATAATAAATATTGGAGGTAGATTGAAATACAAACAATTTCAGAAATTACACAACATTGTAACATTTCGCACTTTGTATTTAAATGCATATATCTTTAAAGAGGACCGATTAAATGGTTGCTTTAATGAGAAAATTTAGCCGACCTATTTAGATTAGACTTTTGACAACAACACTTACGTAAACTATGAATAAAGACCATCGTAATGCTCAAAAATCACTTATTTAAGACATATTCCGATATGCTGAAATCAATTAATTTAATGAGCTTCTAGATGACATACCGACATAACTTATATGTATAGGTATTAGAAGTTAATAGTGTTCTACAAAGTACACTATTAAATTGCAACATATAGTTCTACTTACAACTGAGATATAGCCAAAGCCGGAAATTCGATGCTAAATTAAAAGATATAAGCAAAAGATATCTTTGTACACAAATTGACAAATTAAAAAAAAATTAAACAACAGTGTTAAAAAAAACAAAATGTTGAATTATCCAGATTTGCTGATTTATCGGCATTTTGGCGATTTTTGATCTGAAAAATTGTTAAGTGCCAATATGCAGATTGTGGCTACAAAATTGGCGATTTTTGAGATTATATCGAAAACAAACTTCACTTTAAAGTTTAACAGCTTTTTTTACCATATATGACAAGTCAGTGATTAAAAAACGATATAAGTTTTGGATAAATCAGATATATTTGAATTTGCAGAGTCAAAATTTGGGAACGAAATAAAATTTTTAATAAAAATTGGGCTATAACAAAGAAGTAATTTTCAATATAATTTTTTGAATAAATTTTTTTTGTTAGAAAAATTTTCCAGAAAAATATTTTTGTATAGAAGAATTAATATACAATTTTTTGTATAGAAAATTTTCAATATATTTTTTTTTCTTTTAGAAAAATGTTCAGTATGAAATTTCTTCTATAGAAAATTTTTCAGTGAAAATTTTGTACTATAGAAAAATTTTCAATGCACATTTTTTTATATTCGGCTATATTTGTGATAAATTTTCCGATTCAGATTTTTTGCCGATTGCTGAAAATTAACTGCCGATAATGCCGATTTTTTTTTTTTTTTTTTTTGAAAAATATGCTGATTTTTCACAAAAATTTTCTGGCAGCCCTAGTTCATTGGCCAGTCGGCCACAAAAGGATGTTCTCCAGTTGAAGTGCGAGTATGACGTAAAAATGGGCATGTTTCAGGAACAAGTTCTCTAATTTCATTAGAGCCTTTGCAATTGTAATAACGAATGTAAGTGGTATATCTGAAAAAGAGTAGATAGGATTTAAAGTTTGACATAGAAGGTCATTTGGAAATATAAAAAAAAAAAGTTTAGGAGAATGAACAGAGCCTTGCGGTATCCCCGAGTTAATTATGAACTCTTCGGAAGATATCCCATCTATTATCACTCTTATAGACCGATCTCTGAAGAAGATCGCTATAAAATTTGCCCAAGAAATAAGAATTTTGTCAAATTATCTTTGAAATTGTCATCTGTATTTTCACTATAGTTCGACTCAGCACTGGCAGAAAACAAATAAAGCAGATCGTATATGATAAATATAAAATCGATTGAAAATAACCTATGATACTATCTAGCGTTTGATGTTAAAGGGTTAAATTATACCCGATCAGATATACTACCCGTCATATAAGTTCGACAATTATGATTTAAACGAGTTACACTATTTGTTAAGACTCTAATAATAGAGTGAAATCGAAAAGACAATTAAAGAACGTACTTATATTTGTTTGATATAAAACTTGTACTATATACGTAGAGTACGCCCCCAAAGAGGTTTTTGCCGATGAAAAAGTTCACAAAATCATGATGTAATGACCTTAAAGTTAAGGTGTACGGAGTAGATGAGACTCTAAAGCAACCGTTGCACATTCTCATTTTAAGATTGAGCACTCTCATTTAAAAACGCTCTCCATTTGGCCAACGTTGCTCTAAAGTAGTGGAAAGTATACGTTGCGACATATCGTGAAAGTAGAATGAATACCCTATTTTGCTTCTATTCTAATTGAAAAATCACGTTTTGCTATGTTTTAGAGAATTTAAGATTGTTCAAAATCTATAGAACACAAAATTATTTAGAATTCAACTACGGAATGGTTTCAATTTCAAATAAATTTGTGACATGCCTGATAATAAATTTATAATAGCTGTGTGACGCAGTGGGATGGTGAACAAAAATAATGGAAATAAGTCTGCAACTTCTTAAGTTTTGAAAACATTTCTCACGGTTTTAAAGATATTCGACATCTAAAAATTAAAATTTTTGACACATAATGCACTAATATCTGATCTATATATATATATATATATGTATATATGTATATATGTATATATATATATATATATATATATATATATATATATATATATATATATATATATGTATATATATATATATATATATATATGTATATATATATATATATATATGTATATATATATATATATATGTATATATATATATATATATATATATATATATGTATATATATATATATATATATATATATATATATATATATATATATATATATTTGTATATATATATATATATATATATGTATATATATATATATATATATATATATATATATATATGTATATATATATATATGTATATATATATATATGTATATATATATATATATACATATATATATATATATGTATATATATATATATATGTATGTATATATATATATATATATATATATGTATATATATATATATATGTATATATATATATATATATATATATATATGTATATATATATATATATACATATGTATATATATATATATATGTGTATATATATATATATCCCGATTTTTTTATTTAAAGTTATTTTTACAGGTCGCGTGTGTTCACAGGAATTATGGATCAATTCAAAGACTCTGGAACTAACACCGAATAAAGAAGTTATTTTTTTACTCAACTATTCCCTTTGATGTTTTTCAGAAATATATAATAATTTGATATGTTTTTTACGAATATTTTTAAACCAATTAAAAAGCATTTTTACCAAAAAAAAAAAAAAAATAACGGGGGAAAATAAGCACTTATAAAGCTTTTAATACACTTCTTGCTTGTAAAATATTAAAACTTTATAAAACTTTAAATAAAAAAAAACGGATTATATATGTATACTAGATTTTAGTAAAAAAATCGGTGCAGTATTTTAATTTTTAAAGTCGAATATCTTTAAATCCGTAACAGATAGGATATGCATGCCGCAATATATTTTGTAAATCTTGACCCAGCGGCTTAGAAGTTGCGGACTTATTCCCATTATATATTTCCGTCATCCCACTGTGCTACGATATGTTAAACAAAACCAAATTTAATTTATTTATTTTTTGTATACCCTTTATCACAATTATATATATCTATAGTAAATATGATCACTATATACTATAGATCTTAATTTTAAAAATAACTTAATGAAATTTAGTACACACACTTTTTTAGTCAAATTAAATAATATTTTAGAATACCTCCCATGGGAATGCCCTCACGGAATACAGATTTTGGGCCATTATATCTCAATCGTTAGGACGTTTCCTAACTATTCTTCGTATGTTATCCTTGACTCCCAGTGGAGCATAGGGCCTCATTTCCTAACTATTAACTTTCTAACATTTGCTGTTTCTTAACTTCAGCTCAAAAACAAAATTGCTGCCTAAATTTTGCTCGCTACTGTATGAATGGCTCAGATTGTTTACCTGTAACAAGTGCCTATTTAAAATTAATACGATTAAGTGTTTTTTGCCTCTTTTTCATTTGTTGTGTTTTGTTGATGGAAAAATCAAAAACAGCAACAAATGTTTGACGGAAACGTTTTAGACTTCGAATAGGAGCCATGTGTGTAAATTGCTTTATGAGAATTTTTATTTTATTTTTCTTTACTTCAGGTATTTCGTTTTATTATTTTTGCATGCTGTTGTTCATTTTTTTAAACATTCAATAATGTTGCCTATTTTATTTGTTTATTTTCGTTTATTATTTTTTTTTTTTTTGTTAAAAGTTTAATTCATTATTTTAGTTTAGTTTTTTTCAGGTAACTTCTACCGTTAATTTATTAATGAAAACGGCTGGTAAAGTAACACAAATATACGAACATAGGACGGACGTAATAGTATGAAACTCACGTTGAAAAATAACAAACGGCAACGATAAATTGGGTTTTCGAATTCACATTATTATGACTGATTTGGCTGTTTTGAATTTAAAATTTTGCGCGCATATTTAACGATTTCGTGGGCACTTCAAATTGGGAACGATACTCGATTCGTAGTTAAAATACAAATGTTAAGCTTGAATTGTTTAAAGAGAGCAAGAACACGTTAATGATATTTTATTTATTTTTTTTTTTATAATTTGTTCTATTTGAGTTTTATGGTTGTTATAGCTGTTTTTGGTTTAATTACAGTTTATATAACTAGAAAGATAGATATTAGCTAATAATGTTCCAACTTCTTTTATTTTATGGAGATAAAAAACCTCCGAAATAGAATAATGTTTGTATGTTGAAGCATATTACATTTCTTATCACCTGGAATGCTCACAAATTATCTTAATTGTATTGGAAAAGTAGCAACAACAATTATTAAATACAAAATATGCGATAACAACCAAAAGAAGAACAAAATATTTGAACCGACTAAATAGACGCGACGTGAACAATTTGAGCCTAGAATTTTATTCTAGATATTTTTTTTCGCTTTTTTCGAATATCAATTACTTGCTTTTCGCTTTTTATACTCGATGGTTGTTAAAACGTCCTCTACCAACGAAAGCGTAACTCGTACTGATAACTTTAGATAAGAATATAAATTTCATTCAATTCTCCTATTCTACAATTCCACAACAGCAATAACGACCGCAATAGCAAAATAATATGTACAGCATTTAGAAATGTATCGTTATGAAATATTTATTTTCATACCATAAAAATAAAAATATGTATAATTTAAATTATTTTCTAAGTGAAAATGTTTTTAAGTTTTTAAAGCAATTGGCGAAAGTCGACCAAACAACCAGCCCATCCAATCAAACGAGCAACCGATCTACAGAATAATTTGTCGGCGACAATAATTGTACTTATGTTCTTTCAAGTGAAATAGAGTAATTGTCTTTAAAATATAAAAGCGCGTGTTTAAACTGCGTCCACTGTTTTAAACTATTAATTTAAATAAGTATCTAAGATATCTAAGATTTCATAACGTGACAACAAGTATTTGTTAAACTTTAAGATACTTAGTTACAATCAACTCTACCGAAACGACGACAACAATAATGTCGGGAAATGATTGCATAAAATTCTAAAAATATCTATTAAGGTAATTTGTTACAAATGTAATGATCTAACAATTCATTGGAAATTTTTTGTTTTCTAATTAGAATTAGTAAATAATTTATCTTAACCTTAGAATTTAATTTTCTTATAATCTGATGAATATTCAGGAAATTCTTTAAAACTCGTTAATTGAAATCAAGCTGTTTTTTACAATAGTAATCTGCAAGTAACGGTGACTTATAGATGTTGAATTATAGAGTCACCAAAAATAATAATAATAATACAGGGTGGCTGATAAAAGCTGCTACTAAAATAGTTCTATAGATTGATCTTTTGATTTGAGAAAAACGGAGAATTAGAACATACATCAAGAAAAATAATTTGGATAGAGCGCTGCTTTAACTTTTGATAAGATGCCACCGAGTGTGGAGGCCATTTGAATTTAATAAAAAGATTTATATTTGATTTCTGTCAAATGTGAAATTAAAGTGGATGAAAAACGCACAAACCAACATACATTTCATGAGCACGTGTGTGTACCTTAGCTTTCTTTTACAAATGGAATGATCTTGTTATATTCATTAAATTATTAGAAAAAATTTCAAATTTTTCTATTAAATGGCAATTTTGTGTACTTAAAGACTGTTCTAAAAAAAAATATGCATTTACTATTTTAGACAAAATTTATCCATAATGCAAGAAATAATTTATTTTTTGGTCAAGTTAGTTTCTAGAGATATGTCAGATACTATTATTTTAGAAATTATTAATTTTCAATAGTTATTTCAATCAAAATGGACTGCGAAAAAAAAGTTCGTGAAAATATAATTAAAACTTTTCAAAAAAATCCGTCATGGACTTTTAAAAAAATAGCTAAAAATTTGAAAGTTGACCCTCGAACGGTTTCTAATGCCATCAGACGGTATAAGGAAAACCTGAGCATTGAAAGAAAACCTGGATCAGGGAGGAAAAAAGGTCCTACAGATATTGGTAAGGCAAAAGAAGTCGAGCGACTCTTTCGAAGAGCGCCTAACACTTCTTTAAGAAAAGCAGCTCGTACGGTGAAATGTTCTACGAATTTTGCACATAGAGTCAAAGCTTATGCTGGACTGAAGACATACAAAGTCCAAAAGGTTCCAGATCGCAATGCTATAAAGAACTTAGAAGCAAAAAAAACGAGCGAAAAAATTGAAGTCTGATTTTATAAAAAAATACACCTGTTGTGTGACGGATGATGAAACCTACGTACTGGCAGACTTTTCTTAACTTCCTGGTCAAGATTTTTATGTTGCTGATAAACGGGGCAATGTTCGGCAAGAGTTTCGCACAAAAAAACAAACAAAATTCCCTAAGAAGTTTCTCGTGTGGGAAGCTATTTGCAGTTGTGGCAAAAGAAGTAAAGAAATTTATATAAAGGAGTGCCAACAAAAACGGTTGTTACCCTTTTTAAGAGAGCACAGAGTGACTACATTTTTTTGGCCCGATTTGGCATCATGCCATTATGGAAAAAAGGCACTTGAGTGGTACTCAAAGAATAATGTCATTTTTGTACCACGAGAGGCAAATCCACCTAATTGTCCAGAACTTCGGCCTGTGGAAAGGTATTGGGCTCTGGTAAAAAAGGAATTGAAGAACACAGAAAAGATTTCCAAGAACATGTCCGATTTTAAGCGCAGGTGGAACACATGATCCAAAAAGGTATCAGAAGCAACTGTAAAATCATTTTAATGCTAAATGATTTTGTATAATATGTCATTATATTTGCGTATTTTGTAGAGTTTTTATATTAAAAGGTTTGATTTTTATTTAAGAAAATCCAACTACAAATTTTATTTAGAGCACTCTTTAGGAGAAAAATTTAAATTCAAAACTTTATCGTGTTTGGTGCGGAAACTTTCTAACGATAGCGAAAATGTAACACATGATTTCTTAATATTTTTTCGTTGTCTACGCGGTTATGCCATGAAGAATTCGCAAAAATTGCAAAAAGTTATTACCCTAATCTTTATATAATAGAGTCTTTGATAAGTGTATTATTTTTCAAATTAATTAATAAAAAAAAATAGATTACATAATCTTTGCAAAAAGTAATTAGCCATCCTGTATCTGACGACCTAGGTTAGTTAGCTTTCTTGTCCGAAACATTTTGATTTTTCAAAAAAATTTCGCCTATTATCATGAAAAATACTACCGAGCTTATGGCATATGCATCTATAAATGAAATCCAAATATGTATGTCGGTTAAACCCGATTTCAGAAAGGGTACTTTATGGAAGGTATTGTTAAATATGTGTCGTAGTTTCAAAATATTATTTATTTAAGAGATTTCACAAAGTTGGCCTATGGTAAAATTTTGACCGATTGTCTCAATTTCGATATATCAATATTCCTTTAAACAAAACCAAGATAGTGATTTGTGGATTTCCATTTTACTGACATAAATTGTGTGTCCCTGACACTTCAATCTTCCCCGATAGAAAATATAGCCTTAAGTGTCAAAAAATTTAAAATAGTATTAAGGAATGGATCCTTGAGAGAATTTTAATACTAACTAGGCTGATAGTAAAAATTAATCATCAGATGCCAAAACTATGCCGGGGTTCAACCTGGCAATCAGTTGTTACTTCAAGCAAACTAATTAACCGGAAAAGTTTGTCTGATAGCCTAACCTGAAATGACTTACACGTTTTTAGCGAATTCCAAATGTTATTCCAATAACACAGCCCTACAAAATGAAAACTTCGTTGGTGCCTTATATTTCTTAGTCAGTTTGTAAGCACCTAGTATTGATCTTAAGCGCCTCTAATACACCTTTTTTATCAGCTCTAATTTTCGAGATAGTACTTTTTAAAGAATTCTTCGTAGTAAAGCGATTTATAGTAACGTAGGTAAAATACGGTTCATTCCATTCAGTAAAAATAAAAAATCAAAAATCGGCTACAATATTATCTTTATGCTGCATTAACATTATTTTGATTCCGTGGGGTAGTTTCGGAGATATCACGCAACTTTCAAAAATTCCTAAAAAAAATTGAGAAGACAACAAATTTTTAATTTTATTTGTTACGCATATATCCAGCTGTATCTTATTAAAATCCATAAACAACTTAGGGTTTTATCCAAAATAAGGTAACTTGATATCATTTGTAAAACAAAAAGCAAAAATCACGATGAAGTTTCACAAAATTAATAATAAAATCAAAACTTTTATGTCCATAATAACAAGAAATTTTGCATTTTATGCAGGACATATCTGGCTATAAGGCCATATAGCCAGATTGGAATTTTTGTTATTATCTCTATTTTTATGCATTTTTGAAAACAAAAAAAAAACAAGTAAGAAAGCGCTATAGTCGGTCAAGCCCGACCATATGATACCCTTCACCACTAAGGTCAAAGGTGTTATTTTTCCTGTATAAAGACAAATATTTGCTAAATTTTGCTATCATACAAACATTTTCTCAAAACTTATATATTCAACCTGTTTCCGTCATTTGGACTTATATGAGAGCTAGGGTCAAATGTGAATCGATTATCTCGAAATTCGGCAAATTGATTACAGTTGTTACAAAAATTATGTATGCAAAAAATAAACTCAAAATTTTTATTGTCTTTAGATTTACGAGCGTTTTAGAGATTTTTTGTCAAATTTAGTGCATTTTTAAAGAAGACTTTGTATGGGAGCTATGGTCAAATGTGGACCGATTTCAAAATTTGGTGCTGTGATTTCAGTTTACATAAGCTGTATTTGATTTAAATTTCATGAAAAAATATATCAATTCCGGGAAGTGGGACCTATGGGAGGTACCATAAATAATGGACCGATTTTGACCAATTTCAATAGCCATTTCCCATTATCAAAAAAAATTATCTGTGCCAAATTTCATCAAATTTTCTTTAGAATTGCGACCTGTAGTTTGATTACAAGGTTTACATGGGGGTCCAGCCAGCCGACCAGCCAGCCAGACGGACGGACGGACACCGCTAAATCGACTCAGAAAGTGATTCTATTAAAAGGTGGGTCTAAGACAAATATTTCTATGCGTTACATACATCAGCACAAACTTATAATACCCTTTCCACCTATGGTGGTGAAGGGTATAATTAAATAATATTTTATCGTCCAAAACTACAGAGTGAAGTAAATATTATGTAAGGCCAGCATTAAGGTATAATTTAAAAAAAAAATGTATACCTCAACAACTAGAGCGGACCATTTTTCATTTTAGGCTGTGTAATTTATCTTAGAATTAACGAAACTGACAGGAAATTCTATGTAATTTTAACAATATCGTAAAGATAGAAAATGCAAACGTACTTCATAACAGTTGTTATTACGAATCAATGAGTCTTTTCTCGAAAGATTTTAGAATTTAAATAAGCCCAACAACTTTTTTCAGTAAAATTCTTAATATTTTAATAATTCAGCAATTACACTATACACTATATATATATATAATTCCCCGACAACATTCCAATTGGATTCTATTTTTAGACTCATTGAAGTTTTCGAGATATATCATTATTAAAAAATGGAGGAAGTTGCGCAATAAATATTCTCGTAACTCGAAAACTTTATTAAATTTATTGAATTAAATAAAAAAAGCACATTTTGGCAGCAAAATTATCTTTAAGTAGGACTTCTGATGAATCTAATGGTGCTAACCATTAGCTCTAGTTTTCGAGATATACCGTTATTAAAGAAATAAAGATGTTATGAGAAATAGTTAGCAGAAACTTTGTAGGCTGACACATAGGGTACAGCAGGTGGGTTTTAGTTTCTAAAATATAGCATTTTGAGTAAAGCAACTTTTGTAAGTTAAAAAAAAGGACTAAGAGGTTACAAAAATATTGCGATTTGATAAACATTATTCGGGCTCTGCAGCAAAAAAGCAGTTTAAACTAGACGAAATAAATACCGAGGACGATTCACGTACTAGACTTTACAAACAAACTTTTAGAACATCAAAAAGTTTACAAATTGATTTTGAACGACACGAAAGCAGAAAATAATATTTGGTTTGGAAAAACGCTTTTCAAATTGAGTTGCGCTAGCTCACAATCGACCATAAACAGGAACTAAATATTGATTCTTGATTAGGCAGAGTTTGAAGCTGTACTATCGTAATAATGGATATATCATAGTTTCACCATTTCATTCCATCATGGTGAAGTTTGGACCAATTTTTCCCAAATTAAAAATTAAGATATCTTATAACTATTTTCAAAAAAATCTGAGCACAAATTTTTTTGTGCGCACTCTTTAAACCAAAAGTTATTACCTCATTCTCTAAAGTACTAATTCGCCTTAAGTGTTTAGTGGGGAATGAGCGGACAACCTTTAAGGTTTGTTATATTCTTATGTCATTAAATCACTAACTGATTTTTTTTGCTCTGTTTCCGTTAATTTAAATAAATTGTTTGAGCTGCGTTAGCGTAAATTATCATTAAAAAACCGGCTTTGATTTCGATTTCAATTTGAAATTAAATAAATCTATTGGAATTTTTCGATTCGTAGGAAACAAAAATTGACTGTGACAAAATATTTTTTACTTAGATTTTTATAAGATACGAATGAATAAGAATAGAATGGTCTATAGTCCAAGCAACGATTTTTTTTCTTAACATTTAATGTGTTGTTGTAATTAGAGTTTATTAGGGGTGTCTTAATTGGTCTAATCATTTTATTATTTATAAGAAAAAATTCAATTCATTTTTATTTCATTTTTAGATAAAATCATATAAATATTCATGAAATCATGTCTCAATTAAGCAAAATTGACAATAATTTTTGTTTCAGCAAAAAAAAAGGGCCATGTGTGCTAAAATTTAAATTCTTAGGATTATTTAACGAGGATGACGACATTATGTATGTGACATTGATTTTTTAATTAAAAATTTTATAAATTTTGCTGGATCAATATTTTTTAATTTAATATACGAAGAAGAAAAGAAATTTACATAATTTCAAATAAAATTAAATTACATTTATCAATTAAAATATAAAAGAATTTTGCACAATAATAACAAAATTTTTATTATAATTTAATAAAAACCAAAATCACAGGAATGTAAAGGAAATATGTACTTAATATTGAAATACTTGTAAATTAGGTACTTTATTGATTTGTTTATTCAACACATTTGGAAAATCGTGCGAATTGGGATGAGTAATTCTCAGTTTATGTGTTAAGTTCATTCATTTATTCCCTTTTAAAATAAATACTTAAGTAATACTGTTGCTACTTATCATGTTTTTTTGTTTTTTGTTGGCCTTGAGCCAATGATTTACATTTTTTTTCCCCCGATTCCACGCTGATGCTGCTGCAGAGTTCTGCTTCGAATAATTGCCGGTCGGTCTGATATCATTTTTATACAATAATATAATATTTTAGTAAATTGTTTTTGTTTCTATTACTCAATAAATTTATAGTCATTCTTTTTAGTTTATTTTATTTGTACAATATGTATGAACAGTTGTATAAATAATACAAGTATTTGACTTTAAAGTATGTATTTTTACCCTATAATGTAAATATTTGAAAAAGATATCTTTTGGTAACACTAAAAATTTATTATTGTTTTTGTAATTAAGACAAAAAATTTTGATTGAGATCAGACCTGAGAGAAATATACTAAATAAGATAATGTTTTGAAAATTTTCGTTTAATAAAGATAACTCCTAAAACGAACAACCGACTATTATGAATTTCAAATATTACGAAAGTATTTTTGAGATTTTCGGTGCACGTAAATCATTGACCGCAGTTTAGGTTAGGTTTTAAAGGTAGTGTCGAAGCGACATTGTGATCCTTCAACAATATATAGAAATGAAGAAGATTGAGAAAAGAAGAAAAAAATATACAGAGAAATAAGAAGAGTACCCTATTTAAGCCAACCGAGTCCAGTAATAAACACTGAAGTTCAACATGGAATCTACTGCCTAGATATCTGAGCCTTTGGTTTTGGAGTCATGGACAGTGATAGATAATATGTTCTACCGATTTGGACGAATCTCATCTAGACATAGTCTGCGGAAATCCGGAATGTTGCCATCCCACCTGTTTAGCCCAGAATCAAAGGCAGTGTCCCGTCAAGATCAATATACATCTTCTTAAGCTTCTTATATTCAAACCTTGTAGAGTTTTGGTTCCACCAATGTCCAGTTTAGGCCATAGAGCCCTAGATGTCCTACACGTAGCTTTGTGATTTTCTTGCTGATTCAAGACTTGATGCCCAAATTAAAGTGACATATAGGTGGACCAATATCCGTAATTTTTTTACTCAAGTCTTGGCTCGAGCCTTGTCTACCGACTTCGTCCGCAACTACGTTGCCAGCAGTGTCACAATGACCCGAAACTCAGCACAATATAATTACATAGCTGAATGATAGATTAAATATAGGCTCTGTAGGCTTTCGTATTTGTACCTGGAAGACGCTTTTCTGCCTGGAAGACGCTTTAATTAGTAACTCCTTAACTAAATAGTCAAATCGTGGTAGACCTGACTTCAAGCCCAAGGAGCCTGTTAAGCACAGTATACTGGTGTGTCCCGCCTGTATCTAAGTATACCCGACCCATACAGCCTTACTAGACCTCTGGTTGCCGTGGCTTTTATGAAAATATCAACTATTGGTCTTAAGCCCCATTTTACCTACAGAGTTTCTGCAGAAGTAGTAAACACTAAGTCCCTTTTTCATATATAGCTGCATCCGAATCTTTTTTAGATTCATTAAAAGGGACCTACGTTCTAACTCCGACTCCGAACGGCAAATGCATTAGTTACAGAAGTTTTACATAGCCTAATACTAAATAAGCAGTGGCTAGCTGAGTTATGAGGTGAACCGCAGTTTTTTTTTTGTGGGCCTGGACGGGGTTTGAACTTGGGTCCTCTGGTAAGTAGGCGGATGGCTAACCTGCTGTGCATTCAGCACAGGAAGTTTAAAACGTCAACCTTGTACCTTCTGGTGTAGAGGACTAACTCCGTTTTGTCATGATTTACTCCCAGTTATTTTTTACTGGCCCAGGAGGAAAGTTATACTAGAGCCGACTGTGTAATATCACTGATTGTATGTAGGAATTTGCCTGATACAAGTAATACTTTCTCCCCAGCTCGTCAAGTCTTCTAAGGATGACGTTCACAACCAGCAACCACAGTAATGGTGATAAAACCCCTCCTTGCGGAGTAGCCCTAGTCATAAAGTACAGTCACCTAGATTCCAGTTAATGATCCACTCAATTAGAAAGCCTTGTATATTCATGTCCTCAAGCAAACCTCTAATGGCTTCAATAGTGATATTGTTGAACACCCTCGATATCGAGGAAAGCGGTCAATTTTATGTAATGATTCCCACGACATTCCAATTGGAACAGGGGGTTCTTCTCTTAGACAATGAGCTGCATCCTATTGTATTTTTAGACTCATCGAAAGGGACCTACGTTTTAAAAACGGCTTCGAAAGACAAATGCATTAGTTAGAGAAGTTTTACAAATCCTAATACTCAATAACCCAAGTCGCTACCTGAGTTATGAGGCGAACCGCTTTTCTATTTTTGAAAATTTATTTCAAGTGGGTCTGGCCAGGGATCGAACTTGGAATCTCTGGTATGCTATACCACAGCGGTCAATGTATATTCCTTAAATTCCAGGAACTTTTTTACAAAACCGACCACATCATTCAGCGCACTCTCAACAGATTTACCGCAGTTTACTTTTAATACTCATTAACAATAAGAAGTCATTGTATGCCAAGACAGGATTGTCCTGAGGATGTGTCATTAATTCCATATTTCGTCTTCGGAGGATAATTTTAAGATCTCTTTCAGCAAACAAATGTTTGTGTTATACGACCACTCAGAATTGATAGTTCCACGTTGCTCAAAGCGAACGGTGGTGGCCACTGACCCATTCAGCAATAACCACACGGTTATGGGGTACATTTTCTTAGTTTATATCAATGTTAAAATATCTAATAAACCTTAAGAAAAAACCAAAAATTTTAGTTTTTTAATAATTTCTACGATATTGTACCAAAAGAAAGAACTCTTGGTAAAATATGCTATTTATATACCCATAGCTGTATATTTAAATCAATAAGAAGTGTCTAAAAATTGCCTGTTTGCCGGCTGTTTATGTATGTTTATTTTATTATTATTTATTTTTTGTGTTTGTTAAAATTTCAAACATTTGGCGATAAGTCAGCGCTGCATGTTCATTGAACTCGGTCAACTTAAATGCTAGCAACAACAAAAAAAAATACACAAATATTTATTAAAACTCATAAGTATACACACAAATGCCAAAAATACATAAATATTTTCTAAAAGAAGAATGCAGAAAATTCAAGTATAAACGCCGGCAGAATTAAGAGTATCTGTCATCAAAATGATGACGACAACTCTGCTGTATTGTTGTTTTTATTACTGTACTCCTCGTACAACTTTACACCCTCTGATGGGTGACACATTTATTTGATACAATATCTAAAATTATACAATAAATAAAAGAGGAACTTATTTCAGCCACAGAGAGAGAAAGAAAATATTCTTATAGCATAAATTGATTAAAGAGAGAGACAGAGAGAAATCCACAATCACATGTTTCTGATAGCAAATGACATTATACCACATGATAAGACTAAATGCAATTCGGTAACTTTACGATTACGGAGTTGACAGGGATACCATCAGATGTTTTTAGTATAAAATTAATTATTTATTTATTAACAGTATTACCTTTGTTCATTTTACATTACATTGATAAAGGTCCATCTCGATGAAATCCGACGATACAGCCCAACTGTAAAATTTCGTGGCCTAAGCAGGGGGGTTACTACGTATCGCGATTCGAAAATAAAACTGTTTGAATTTGTATGCTTAAAGCACTGTGTTTCGAAAATAATTTCTTTCGAATCGAGTTACGCGGTAACCGCTCAGCAGTGCTGCCGTTTTGTGTACTTCTAACCAAAATTGGTTACTTTTTTACTTAATGTGTACATGTGTACTTTGTTTTCATTTTGGTTACTTTTTTCGGGAAAGTTCATAAAAGTGAACTTCGACGATTTTCTTCAAGATCGATATTACTATTAGAACACCTTTACTTTATAGTTTATATTTTTTGTTTTTTAAATTTATTACTATTCCTCCCTAACGGTTATTAAGGCGTGTAGAAAAAAAATACATAAATCTGGCGAAAATGTTTGTATAGTTCCACATGTTTGTCGAAAGAAACTAAAAAGATTGTTGAAAAAACGCACTACAGAGGTTATTAGACGTTCGCACTAAAACGTAACAATTCTATTTAATGATGCAATTTTACCTCGTTTAAGGAGCTACACATAGGCGCACAGCTACGACTGTTACATATTGTAATCGTTGTTATATAAACACTTAAATGTTTAAATAGAATTGAAAGTCCTAATTTTTCTATATAACAGTTTGTTCAGATCTTTAGCGTTAAGTCGAAAAATTTCACACTGAATTTACTTTAAAGATATCGACATTTCAAATTTTGGTTACTTTTTTCCCAACTTGGTTAGTTTTATATGAAAATTTGGTTACAAAAGTAATTTTGTCGTGGCAACACTGCCGCTCAGATACTTATTTGTACTCTAAAACGTGTATATGAAATTTGACGAAAATATGGTGGAAATATCGAGAAAGAATATTTTGATATGCTAAATCTCTGTTTAAAATCGACCGACAGCAAAAACGAAATGATTATTTAAAGCAGTAGTTGCAGCTGTTCTTATATAATAAACCCAATTTTATGCGTCGATATGTGACAATGGACTAAATCTTAATCCATCATTTCACACAGAGGTTTTGTCGACAGTCAGCCCAAAAGACTGCACGAAATAAAGCGAGAAAAGTCGCCTGGCAAGATTATGACATTCATCGATTGTGGGATAAGGAAGACATATCGACTTTGTCCTACTTTCAGACAATGATCTGCATCCGATTTAATTTTTAGACTTATTGAAAGGGACCTACGTTCTAACTTCGGCTCCGAACGGCAAATGCATTACCTAGATAAGTTTTATATAGTCTAATACTCAATATTCAGTGGCTAGCTGTGTTATGAAGTGAACCGTTTTTTTTAATTTATTTTTTCAAGTGGATCTGACCGCGGATCGAACTTGGGACCTCTGGTATGCTAGACGGATGACTAACCTGCTATACCACGACAGTTCACAAATTTTTATTTAATTTGAGTATAATTTCTTGAAATAAAACTGAATATTGGTTTCTGCGGGGACGTAAAAGATGTAACTGAACTATTCTTATTGTCATTATCTTAAATCCATGATCATACTCGCTCATTTATCATTTATGATTCATTTTCCGGAATCATCTGAAATTGTTTTATTTCATTTAGCATCTTTGCGTGTCTTGTAAAACGGCCACGTTGCCTGTTTAAGGGTTTCTTTATAGTTTTTATTAAATATTTATGTCGACCAGAACTATTTGCATCATACTAGAGGACTAAAAACGATCCTGTTTGCTAGGTTTTTAATCATCTTCATAAAATTCACACATTTTTCAGTTTCCTGCGACTCATCTTTCTTATATACATATAAGCTTTCAGTCTATGAAAGCGATTGATGTCTTAATACAAAATAAAGCTTTATATGAGACCTTTCAAGCAAATTACACTCATCCACCGGAAATTTATTGCAGAAATGTTAAAGCTTAAAGGATTTTAGGCAAATAAAAATTATTCTTAAATATGAAAGGAGGGTCAAATCAAAAATTTTCCCAACTTACAAATTTTCATAAATTTTCTAAATTCTAAAGCAACCCAGCAAAACTTTTCATTACCAAATAATGAGTTAAACAGCTAAACTATTGAACACGAACTACTTACTCATTCACTGTTTAAGTCATTACATTAACATCGGGAGAAATTGGAAAACAACAACAAAAACTTTTTTGTTGTTGTTTTATTAAAAATATATATATATTTTTAAAAGAAATACAAAATTCTTTTTATGACCCAATGGGGGCTTGAACCCAGACCCCTACGACTGTTAGGCGGAGACTTTTCTACTGAGCTACTTCATATGTTGAAAACTTAGCAGCTTATAATTAATATATACAATTTTTATTTTTAGGTTCGAAATTATGTGACAATAACTTTGTTTTTCTCTGCTTTTTTTGTAATTTTTGGAAAAATATTTCTATAGTATTTTTTGGAAATGTTTTATGCATTTAAGAAACAACAAAGAAGTTTTCTTTTAATTATTTTAAAATTAAATTATTTTTTCCAAGAGAAGGTTACTAGCCCGTGGTGATGATACCACGAGGAGGTCAGTGTCCACAGTTGAGATGAAGGATGACCAATATAAGTCTGGGCTTACCAAGTTAAGATTAATCAGAACCGTGTTTGGTATCCAACATTCCCTACATAATCAAAATTGACTCATGATAGTATTTTTTTATTACCGTGAGTTAGTTTTTCAAATTTTTTTTTTAAATTTTTAATAAAACAAAAATTTTAAAAAATTGTTGGTCTTGGTGGGATTTGAACCGGGGCCATTCAGTTCAAATTACCATTTTAATTACAAATAAGTACTTCTGTAATAACTTATTTATTCGGAGGGTATGTTGTAGTCATTACAAGGTTACCAGTTGCCAGAGTACTTGCCATTACTAAAGTTTTGCTGGGAAAAAAATATAAAAAAATTTCCAAAGATTCTTGAAAAAATTTTAAATTTAAAATTTGTACTGAAAAATATGAGTTGTTTTACAAAAAGTCTAATATTTCGCGATCCCCCCATTGGCCCAATTTTTTTGTTTTAATATTTTAATGTCAACACTATAATCCATTTATGAATGAGGGGTAAAGAAAATAAAAGTTATGCTTTTTGAGATATCCTTGATTAAAAAACATAATTGATCTCCTTTGTTCTTCAAAATTCTTATTTTTCATTCGAAAAATTTTGATTTTACCCAGGATAAAACTTAAAATTGACTTTTTAAATAACTCCCAACATTATTTATATCTGGCAAAAAGTTTGATTTGATTTCATTTAAACCGCATATCTGGCAATCATTTACCGGCATGAGAGTAAAACTAACTCTCAAAGAGAGAATACAAAATTATATCCGAAAAATTGTACAAAAGAAATATATGGGAAAAACACCCTTAATAATTAATGAATGTGCTACAAAAAAAGAAATAATTAAAGGAAAATGTTGGCAAAAGGAAAATAAGATTAAAGAAAGGAAAAATAATTGAAAAAAAGCAAAATACAGGTAAAAACAGGAATTCATGGGAACTTTACCAGTTAAGCGACTGTCGTATATGGTAAAACGTAATGGTGGTCAGTGTCAGGGTGAATATAAAAACAATGAATTTTGAACTACAACGTGTTTCTTGGAACCAACAAACAACAGTAGAATAAGGGTGTTACAATTAATTTTGATTAGGTAGACGAAGCCGTAGCGTGCAGACAAAATTGTTGTTCAAATCGAATTGTTTTTCTTTTTGGAAATAGCAATGACGATTATTACATTCTCCACTGACATTAGTTCCCGAATGTTGTTGTTCTGCGTATAAAAACAAAACATTCCTTTAACATTTTTTATGCTTTTTAGAGAATAATAAATATTGTAGTTTTGAAATGGAAATAGAAATGTGTATGTACCCGTGATGAGTAATACTTTTAATCATTCCTCTAATTCATGCCAAAAATATTGATTTTCCCGCATGCAAAGCTATTTTCCTATGTTTTTTTTCTAACATTTTCAGGAATTTAATTCTGTTCTTTACTCATCGTCATCATCATCTTCGTGGTCGTTTTTTATCTCCATCATTTATAAATAACTTTTTATTGCTTGTCTTTAGTAAAAGTATTGTACAGAAATACATACGTATTAGT
This sequence comes from Stomorhina lunata, assembly GCA_933228675.1. NCBI lineage: Eukaryota > Metazoa > Arthropoda > Insecta > Diptera > Rhiniidae > Stomorhina > Stomorhina lunata. The sequence continues at coordinate 78,636,876 of OW121744.1, forward strand.
TTTAAAAATAGTTTCTGCTATTTTATCTTTAAGAATTTGTTCGTTTTCTAAAAGTATTTATACTTTTTGTAGGTACTTCATCTCAGTTTTCACATTTTATTTGCACAACTTGAACACAAAACTGACTCTTGCCGAAATGCCTGACTGACGCTATAATTTCTTTACGTATCTTCTTCTTTTTTTTTGGTTTCTTCCACTTTCAGTTGGCTCCTCTTCCTTCCTCTGACGAAGATGATAATGAAAGATTCCTCTATGTGTGAGCTTGTGAAGAAATAGAAATTAAAACATTTTATCAGGCAAGAAAAAGATGCTAGCGCAAACAGCATCATTTGATTGACTGCAAAGAAGCAGCCACTGAGTCAGTCAGTCAGTCAAGCAGGCAGTCAGGCAGGCTGGCAAACAATGAGAAAAATTAAATGAAAAGAAAATAAACAATAACAACATGTGACTTATTAGAGCAGAGAGAAAAGAACAAGTGCATCCATGTATTGTACTGCGAATACATATTATCAACATTCCTCTGCTATGGGCCACTCCATCAAAAGATACATTAAAAAAACACAGGTGTGTGTTTTTAGTTAATTTTTATTTTATTCATAATTAATTTACAAGAAGCATGACCCAATGCAAATAAAATTATTATTCAGTTCAAAAAGAAACTATAACACATGCTTTGGTCTGTTAAATTCGAAAATGACATTGGTATTTCCAAGGTGGCTCTTGTTTTCGAGATATATATTTTTTTTAAAAAACATGGTTTTTGCAGATAGTGTTAATATATCTTTAAAATGGCTGGTTATATTGAGCTAATAAGAAAAACCGAAACTTTTTCTTATTAGCTTAATATAACCAGCTCAAATTTTTCTAGCTCACGATAGCTCTTTGTAATGGGTGTTTTTTTTAGAGGTATAGAACTTCGAATTGAAATAAAACACAAGAAAATCGTTTTAATGTCCATCAATTTGGCTTTATTGGAAGGATAATTTTATACCATTAATGTTTAAATATGATTTCGGGCATTTGGCCGCCGCGGCTGGCTCGAATAAAGCCAATTCTACAGGTCCAATTTTCAACTACTTTTTCGAGCATATGGGGCCGTATGTTAGCAATAACGCCACGAATGTTGGCTTCCAAGTCCCCTAACGTTTCTGGTTTGTTGGCGTAGACGAGCGACTTCACATATCCCCAAAGAAAATAATCCAGTGGTGTCAAATCGCACGATGTTGGTGGCCAATTGACAGGTCCATTCCGCGAAATTATGCGCTCATCGAATGTTTCCTTCAATAAATCAATTGTGACGTGCGCTGTGTGGCATGTAGCGCCGTCTTGTTGGAACCACAACTCATCCACATTCATGCCATCCAATTGGGGAACAAAATAGTCGGTTATCATGGCTCTATACCGGTCTCCATTTATGGTAACTGACTCTCCAGCATTATTTCGGAAGAAGTATGGCCCAATGACTCCACCAGCCCATAGAGCACACCAAACAGTCAGTTTTTGTGGATGTAATGGCGTCTCAAGGGTCTCATGTGGATTCTCTTCACTCCAAATGCGGCAATTTTGCTTGTTGACGTAGCCATTCAACCAAAAATGAGCCTCATCACTGAACAAAATTTTGCGATGAAAATCACAAGCTGGATCTTGTAAGTTCGCAAGCCAAGATCTTTGCGCAAAATCTTCCATAAAGTTGATGGACAAAGCTCCAATTGCTTTGCACGGTGGCGAATCGATTCATTCGGGTCCTCTTCAACACTTTGCTCTACAGCGGCAATTGTTTCTTCGGTGCGCACTGTTCGACGTCGCTGCGGATGCGTATTATCACATAGAGTAAACGTAGTGCGAAAACGATCCATGGTTAACCGAATTAATTGCTCTGATGGACGATTATGTCGACCATAAAATGGACGGAGCTTGCGGTAAACTTCGCGAACTGAACCATTATTTTCGAAATAAATTTGCACGATTTGCAAGCGTTGTTCTTTTGTCAACCTGTTCATGATGAAATGGCAAACCAAATTAAATATTAATCACTTGACAGCTGACAAAATGGCCGCCAGTTAAAAAAGTGATGCCAACTTAAAGTTCTATACCTCAATAAAAAACACCGTACAAAGTTTATATCTACCCATAAGACCACTGGGCTTAACGATTTTACTTGGTTCTGATACAAAATACAACTTTTTTTTTCCTCGAAAACGTTAGGAAAAATACATAACTGATACTGTTTAAACATATCAAAATCTATTAGGTAATATTTTTAAAAAATAAAAAAATAATTAATAGTACTAATGATAATGGTAGAAAAACTCCAAATCGAAAGGTAAATAAAAAATATGTACTACATTTCGATCTATTAACTAAAATGGGCGTAAACGGTAACTCTAAATTGTGACCACCCAGAAGAAAATAATGATTTAAGAAAACAACTAAACAAACAATTATGAAATATTTTTAGAACTATATGTTTTATAATTATTTTAAAACAAAAATTACAATATCCATATTAATGGGAGTATGTAAAAATCATTACTCATTACGGCAAATGATTTTTAGATTCAAGGTATATGTATATATTTGATGTGTAATTGTGCTCAAATGGAAATTTTTTATACCCATTTTGTGTTAAAATCCTGCAACGTTTAGAAAATGTAGTGTGGAAGCATTTATCAAGTTGGCTTACGGGAGGTTAAATTATATGGGCAAAAATCAAACAGTTTTAATTTCTTTGAAACCGACTTCCAGCTCGAATAATTTTTGTACTCTTAGAAATTAGGAAAATCTAATTACAGATTTTGAACTCCCTAGATTTCAGGTATACCAAACACAATATCTTAGTAGCGCAAGTTTGCGCTCCTAAGCGTATTTGGCATGCAAATTTAAAAAACTTAAAAAAATTGATTGAAGCATTCACGTTTTTTTTTTTCATATTTCGTCTTCTTCTTTTTGAAAATCGTGCAAAAAGTACCTACTGCTTGTAGATAGCAAGCTGAGGCAAAATCACATAAGACACGAAAGCGATGACACTTATAACCGATTTGCATCAAAAGTTTGTCAAACATCTCTTTATTAGCTGAGAAAGCGGAGGTTTTATCTAAAAATATTTCACTGAAGCACATCTAATTTAGCCAGTGACCGTAAATAAGTTATTTTTGAAAATGTGACCCCAAAAATCTTCATGTCAGAGGCATGGAATACCTGTCATATACCAATAGATTCGTATTAATGAGCTTATGAAGAATATTGAGTGATCTTCTAAAAACGATCCCAATTCAACAGTTAACTTTTATTTTTCAACGAAAAAATAAAAGTTGATTTAAAACTGTTAAAAAGGGAGTTTTATTTTTCCGGCCAAAAATAAAACTCATTTTAGGAGTTTTATTTTTCCGTCAGAAAATAAAACTCATTTTTGGAGTTTTATTTTTCCGTCAAAAAATAAAACTCATTTGTTTTACTTTTCCGTCAAAAAATAAAACTCATTTTAGGAGTTTAATTTTTTCCGTCAGAAAACAAAACTCATTGAAAAAGTTTTATTTTTTCCGTCACTCATATTTTTATTTTTTTTAATAATATTTTGTTTATTTATTCATAGAATGATAGTAAAACATATAAAAAGCAAATTTAATGTCCCAATTTTACTTGTTAAATGGTTATCTACATAAAATGAGATTTATTTTCTGACGGAAAAAATAAAACTCCTTCAATGAGTTTTATTTTTTGACGGAAAAATAAAACTCTTCTAATGAGTTTTATTTTTTGACGAAAAAATAAAACTCTTCTAATGAGTTTTATTTTTTGACGCAAAAATAAAACTCCCTTTTTAACAGTTTCATCCGAACTTTTATTTTTAGGTTCAAAAATAACTGTTTAAGATGGAGTTTTTTCATTTAACTGTAAAAAATAACTATTATTTAAGAACTTTTTTGATAAAATTTATAACCGTTACGGTCCCTGAATTTAGCACAAAATTGATCAAGAATGGTCTTAAAACTATTCTTTAATAAAGCTTTACCTTAGATTATTCTTCGTGTAAACTTATTACATTATTTCTTCGTGTAAAACTAATAAAAATTCTTCAAAATAAAACTAATAAAAATAAAATCGTTTTTAAATTAAATTTATAATTTTTTATTTTAACCGTCACAATTTCTCCACGCATCGCGTAAAATAATTAACGCGAACGGATTTTACATCCACTAAGCTCCCTTAATAGAACCCAAAAAAAAAAATTATTGTGCGATCAAAAATTGTTTTGTATTTTTTTTTTTTTAATTCCGAAAATTAAAACGCTGCAAAGTAATCTTAGTTGGGATTTACACATACGTGAACTGAAATCGAAAATAGCTCCAGCTATTGGTATATTATATAAAATGAAATATAAACTTAATGAAAATACAAAACTTTTGCTATACCAAGCTTTAGTACAGAGTCACCTAAATTACATGGCTATAATTTATGGTTTCAAAAGCACAACAATGTTAAAAAGTCTGCAACGTATGCAAAATAAATCGCTGAAAGCAGTATATAATTTGCCTATTCGATTCCAAACTTTATCGCTTTTCCGAGACATCTCTAAAACCAATTTGCCAATTCATGGCTTGTATAAGTATCAAGTCTTGATGTATATATTTAAATCCTTGCACAACATTGGCCATCGTACCGTTCAATTTCATCAGAACCAAGCAATCTTTAATACGAAGAGTGGGCATCAAGATGCAGATTGGAAACTACTAAGCAACGTATTCAATATATGGGTGTTGTTGAATACAATAACCTTCCTGTAATTTTGAAAACATGCAACAGAATTTCCACTTTTAAAAATTTTCTTAAAGAATATTTAATACAAAATCTTGAAACACTCTTACTGTAGAATATTTTAATCTATTTAAATAAATTTAATTTGTATTTTAATTTTCTTCTTATAACTTTGATAAGTTACTGTACATGAATTTATTATTGTCAGCTTGTCTCAATAATGCCTTTATGGCGCTGAGACCAATATAATTCTCGTTTAAATTTGTACATGAACGTCAATAAATTTTATAATAAAAAAAAAAAAAAAATGTCAGGGAAGTGGCATCCTCACTCGGAGACCTTAGGGTCCATTGTGGTCCTTTCTGAAAGTAAATAACGATAGCGGAAAGAGAAAGAGAGAGTGAAGAGTGAAGGGAGAAGTTTCTAGATAGTTTTAGAGATAAAGAAAGGGAGTCGTAGAGAAGAGAAGTGTTGTCTAAAACGTTACCTTAGGAAAGGAGACCTGCCTATCTAAGCCATCTGAGTCCAAGTATAAAACCTACAACGTCACTCAGTTCGCACTGCTGGAATCTATTACCTAGAAATTTAATTCTCTGGTTTTGGAGCATAGGACAATGGCAGAGGATGTTCTCGGCGGTTTCGGTCGAATCCGCGTACGAGTACAGTTCGCAAATATCCTGAATTACTCTAACCCATCTATTTAGCCTAGAATTCAATGCGCAGTGGCCAGTTAGAAAACCTATGCATTTCCTAAGAATAGTTCTGCTAAGACCTAGCAAGAGCTTGGTCTTCCGTTTATTTAAGTCGGGCCATTGTTTTTATCTCGTGTTAAAACCTTAAAAAAAAGTATGATATCCAAAAATAAAAAGAAACAAATTTCTCTCATACGAAGCCAAATGTACATTGTACAAGCCCATATTGTTAAATTTAATTAATAAAATAGAGAAAACTTAAGCGGGCCAATAAAAAATTAGCATTAAAATACATTATTTAGAAGGGGGTTAGTTGAGGAAAGGAATCAAGAAGTTACTTATTACATACATACATACTTACATATATATTTATGTATGCCAACTGTTGTTAATGTAAGAATATTAAAGTGCAATGTATTAACCCCAAAAGGGTGTAATTTAACCACTAAGGAAAAAGAACTTGAAAGTAACTAAACACGCCAGCTGTTGTGGTCAAATGAAGAAATAATATACAAAACAAGAGTAAAATAAAAATAATATACAAGATATTTATAAAAATATACGTAGGTATGTAATAATAATAGAATAAAATTTACAATATTTTACAATACAATTACGAGGTTCAATTAGGTTCAAAGATTTCACATGATGATTCATCCAAATTAAGTGGAATAATATCAAGAGAAAATATAGAAATTGTAAAAATTAAGAGCACTTACACCGAAAAAATCTAAAATGCAACCAAATGCACTCATTTCTATTCTATTTCGAAAACGTACCAAACTTTTTTATTTCAATTTTCCTAACATTCAAGTGCAAGATGTGCCAGAAAAACTGCAGAAAGGAATAAAAAGGAGAATTAAGGAAAGAAATAAACTACCGAAAATACGACAGATGAAATGAAGACAAAGATAAAAGAACGACAAAGATGCCCTGAATAACCAAATGCTAAGCGAGAGAAAACTGTCAATTTGACAGGTCATTTGGTTTATATCTATTTTAAAATTTATTTTTTAGTTTTGTAAAAGGGGTGAGAACTTTTCACTATAACTTTGAGCAAAGAACAACTAAAGCGACTAAAATTTGTTTTAAGATGAAAAGGGTTGGGATGTCGACTGAAATACTCTTTGCATGTTTTTTCATTCATGTAAAAATAATAGGAAAAATGGAAAAATTTATGTGCAATAGTTTTTCTTATTAATTTTCGTTGTCTTTTTTTTTTTTTGTTAATGTTTTAAACATGCAATTACCAATTGTATGAGGATTTTTATTTGAAATTTGTGTTATTTCTTCGAATCTTCTACTAAGAATTATTACAATGTTTTCTTCTTTTCCACTTTTAGTTTGTAATTTTTTGTGGTTAAGTGTGAAAATTCTTGATTAGTTGTTGTTTGTGGTTTATGTGCGAACTTGGTTTTGTGAACTTACGATATTTTTCTTTTTGCCAAGAAGTTTTCTTTGTTTCTTTCTTAACAATAATTTATTTTGTATTTCCTCGCTTTTTGCTCTTACTTTGTTGTATCTTTCGGTTGTATTTATTAGTATCTGCATGATAATGATGAACTAAAGATTTTTCTTTTTTTCTTTTTTTCTTTGCATTTTTTTGCTTTGAGGTTTTTGTTGTTATTGCAATTTCTACTATTACACAGTTAATTTTCACACAACACCATCTTCCTCCTCATCAACATCTATTTTTTACATTCACATCATAATCAAATGGATCTTCTTATTCGAAGACGAAAATTGTGAAAGATTTTGGCAGAGTTGCCAAATGTACATTTAAATTTTAGCAAAAAATAAACTTTATTTTAGAAACCAAGCTGTAAAGCCCGAAAATTTAATACCCTGCACCATTTACGTTAAATAATTCACACGGTAGTCGGTTCTACGTATCGGAACGATTGGGAAATCTTAGGATTCTTACCAAGGACTGCAAAAACGAAGGTCAATTATAGACCAATTGCCAAAAAAAGCTCGAGGTTTTCTTAATTCTCTAAGCTCAAAACAAATCGCAACAATTTCTCGAGATTTAAGTTTATATTTATATCATATCATATGTGAGCATGGTCAATATGAACCGATTATCAAGAAGTTATAAGTAACTTTTAACAATAGGTCTTGTTTGGGCCGCACGATGGGCCGAAATGAATTTTTAACAGGAATAAATTCATAACTTTATAACTACCTCGCCGATATTTCTAAATTTTTCACCGTGTTTTATTGCATCTCCGGCGCTTAATACTGGATATGAACTTTTCTGATATTTAAAGTGGGTAAATCTGACCCGCTATTTTAACTAGGATTATTAAATTTGCTGTGGGCATCTTAACATTTAAGGGTGTATAAGCACGCGAAAAATGGAGGCTATAGAACTAGTAGGCGTGGCACCTTCCATACAAAAAAAAATATCTATATATTTTCGACTTAGAATTACCAAAATTTTTTAATATGGTTTTACTACAAATAATTATACATATGCGATTTCACATAAAATTGGTGCAGAAGTAGGAATGGTAATACAAAGACGAGGATAGATAATGAACTTGCATTTCAAACGAGTTGTGGCGCTTTTAGAACTCAAAGTTTATTTTTTTCATTTTATGGCATTTTTTGCAAACTTGTTATATATATCCTGGCTTTTTGAGCGTCTAGTATTATAAACATTGAATTCCAGTGATTCAACATATTCAGTCTAATAACTTCAAATATGTAATTTCTGTAATTTTTCTGAAAAGTAATTTAAATGAACCTTAGGTTGCGCGCTGGCTCAAATTTGTTTTTTAATCTTAAAAATCACTAAATGGTCTAACTTTGTTACCTTTGGCGTTGCCGTACTTCTAAGATAACCCCAAAGTTATTAATTTTTTATGACATAATATAGCACAAGTACCGGTGATTATAACTGAGTGGTTTTTGTTAATATTAACCGATTTAAGATTATTAATTTATTCGCCTTAACTTTTTCTAGCCGGCCCATCGTGGGCCGATTCAAAGAGCGCATAAATGTAGTTATTAAGACAAGAATTTCAAAAATAGGAAAAGCAAACATAAAATTCTGACCAGCGAGAATTTTTCTATAGAAAATAAGAATGATGTACAGAAAACCCGATCTAGAAAAAGTTCTTTCTATAGAAAACGCTGACAAATACAGACAAAGGAAAGATTAAAAAAAAATAAAACCCAGAGACAAATATTTATAGAAAACTCGTCCCAGAAATAACTTTTCGACATAAAAATTGACCTATCAGTTAATTTTGTATTAAAAACTCGACCAAGAATAAACTATTCTATAGAACAACATAAATATACGTAGAAAACTTAGCTTTAACTTTCCTTTAAAATATAATATAAAAAAAATAATTTAAAGTTTATTTTTATGTTGTTAGGACATCAAACATGTTTTCTTTTTCACTCAAAAAAAATTTTGGAAATTTAAGTGAATGTATTACATCATCATCCTGATTCCTAAACTAACAGGAGTCGCCTACATAGTAGTCAACCCTCTAGCTAGTATTAGTCAGTCTTAAGATATAGGTTTTATACACAACAATAATACCTATTTATAAGTTTTGTCCATCTTGAGTTCTAGGTTTAAATTTCCTTAAAAAAATATTCTAAAAATTGTAAAAATATTGCAACAAAACAGTATATGTATGTGATTCCGAAGATTATACGACCCATCTTCGGTACTAGCCATAAGCCGAATATTTTAATCGACGTCGACATACTTCGACTTGATGTAGCCTAATTAAATAAAAATAAGTAAGCAAGTTTTATAGTCGGTAAAGTTCGACCATGAGATGGGCATGAGATGGCACCACTGAGGTCGTAAGTATTATCTTTTTATTGCATATTTCCTAATTTATTCAATATACAAACATTTTCTCAGTTAACAAAATGACTTAATCTCGTATTTAGTTAAGGAGATATCAGAAAATCAAAAAAGCTCTATAAAATTTAGTGTATTCGGTTTTCATTAGACAAAAACTAAGTTAGACAACAACCACGTGAAAAGCGAAAGTCTCTTCTTAAGATTGAGCGAAAAAATTCACCAACATTTACCGATCGTAGAACAAAGTTTAAAGTTCAGTTTCTGAAAAAGTCACGTAAATTGTTACGCATAATTTAAGTAAAAGATGTTGCAGTCGTTTAGACTAGTTTTTACAAAAATTATGTATGCAAAAAAAAACTTAAAGTTCTCATTATCTTCAGATTTACGAGTGTTTTAGTAATTTTTGTCCCATTTAGTGCGTTTTGACAAAAGAGTTTGTATGGGAGCTATGGTCAAATGTGCAACGACTTAAGTTGGTACACTGATTTTGGTTTACATAAACAGTATAGGTTAAATTCAGGAAAAATATTGATATTTGTGGCAAAAATAAAAATTCCGGGAAGTGGGACATATGAGAGCTACCATAAATAATTGAATGATTTTGCCATGGTGCCACTATAAAAAAAATTTTTTGTGCCAAATTTTATCAGATTATCTTTATAGTTGCAACCTGTGCTTTGATTACAAGGTTTATATGGGGATCCAGCCAGCAATCCGTCCAGCCAGACGGACTGACGGGCATCGTTAAATCAACTCAGGAAGTGATTCTAAGTGTATTGGTATACTAAAATGTGGATTTAAGACCAATATTTCTATGCATTTAATACATCAACATAAGCTTTTAATACACTTCCCCCCTATAGCGGTGAATGGTATGAAAATGGGTGCTCAAGGCAGGTGCGTCAAAGAGTCAAGGGATCTCAAACAAAATTTGTATCACTCTTTTTTTGCATTAATTCTTCTTGAGGTGCCCCAAGGAATTTTAAACAAAATTAGTAGTTCTCTTTTTTGAATTAATTAAATTTTATCAAATTTCGTTTAGAAATGCGACTTGAACATTGAGAAGAAAAATAAGTGAAAAAAATGAGGATCCATTTCGACATTTTTTCGAATTTTTCTTATTTATATAAAACAGTGATGGGCAGCACATTAACAAATTGCATGTATGACAACAACAACTTCTACTAGTTGTTATAGGAAAACAGAAATGATGCCCTTGGCTGATATAAAACTAAACAAGTATGCATTTCATAGGAACACTCATTCCATTTTTTGTACTTCGATGTATGAAGAAATACCAGGGTGAGCCCAGGCAGTTCTAGGCGAATGGACTCCTAAAGTAACTCTTATTGTTTTGGTTTACTTAAACGTGTGTCTAATGCAGGCCGTACAATCTGCGACTGTTTGTACAACTTCAGTATAAAAAAAAAAAACAAAACAGAATAATGTTGCACTGATATTTTCACAAAAGTTACATTCTTATTGTACAACTTCCAAAAAAAATCAAAACATTTTGATCTTTAGTACAAGAAACCCCTACGACCACACAAAAGTTGCAATCAGCTGTAGAACCAAGCAAGTTTTACTAACTTTCGAAGAGTCTGTGGCTTGCATAAGATCAATATTTTTATGCGCTACATACCTACATCAGCACAAGCTTACTATAAGCTTTCCACCTAAGGTTATGACACATATGAAAGTGTAGGGTATTGCTGTGTATAATTGTTTAAACAATTTTAAAATTAAGATAAAATTAAATTGATAACGTAAAGAGTGCTCTAAATAAAATTTGTAGTTGGATTTTCTTAAATAAAAATCAAACCTTTTAATATAAAAACTCTACAAAATACGCAAATATAATGACATATTATACAAAATCATTTAGCATTAAAATGTTCACTTAGTACTCGGGTTTTGCAAAATTATCGACTTTTTTCGGAAACCCTCCCATTAAAGATTTTACAGTTGCTTCTGATACCTTTTTGGAGCATGTGTTCCATCTGCGCTTAAAATCGGACATGTTCTTGGAAATCTTTCCTGTGTTCTTCAATTCCTTTTTTACCAGAGCCCAATACCTTTCAACAGGCCGAAGTTCATGCCTTTTTTCCATAATGGCATGATGCCAAATCGGGCCAAAAAAATGTAGTCACTCTGTGCTCTCTTAAAAAGGGTAACAACCGTTTTTGTAGGCACTCCTTTATATAAATTTCTGCGTTTATTGTGCCAGATGACACAAATACTTTACTTCTTTCGCCACAACTGCAAATAGCTTGCCACACGAGAAACTTCTTAGGGAATTTTGTTAGTTTTTTTGTGCGAAACTCTTGCCGAACATTGCCCCGTTTATCAGCAACATAAAAATCTTGACCAGGAAGTTGAGAAAAGTCTGCCAGTACGTATGTTTCATCATCCATCACACAACAGGTGTATTTTTTTATAAAATCAGACTTCAATTTTTTCGCTCGTTTTTTTGCTTCTAAGTTCTTTATAGCATTGCGATCTGGAACCTTTTGGTCTTTGTATGTCATCAGTCCAGCATAAGCTTTGACTCTATGTGCAAAATTCGTAGAACATTTCACCGTACGAGCTGCTTTTCTTAAAGAAGTGTTAGGCGCTCTTCGAAAGAGTCGCTCGACTTCTTTTGCCTTACCAATATCTGTAGGACCTTTTTTCCTCCCTGATCCTGGTTTTCTTTCAATGCTCAGGTTTTCCTTATACCGTCTGATGGCATTAGAAACCGTTCGAGGGTCAACTTTCAAATTTTTAGCTATTTTTTTAAAAGTACATGACGGATTTTTTTGAAAAGTTTTAATTATATTTTCACGAACTTTTTTTTCGCAGTCCATTTTGATTGAAATAACAATTGAAAATTAATAATTTCTAAAATAATAGTATAGGTATGCCATATCTATAGAAACTAACTTGATCAAAAAATAAATTATTTCTTGCACTATGGATAAATTTTGTCTAAAATAGTAAATGCATATTTTTTTTAGAACACTCTTTAATACCTATAATTTTTATTGCATTAAGTACCTAATTAGAATTTGTATAATTATTTCTATTGTTTACTATAACGCTTTGAAAATCTCCTTTGGAATTATAGCAATACCACCCTACTGCACACTGTATTCCATCCAATAAAACATTCATCAAAGAAATCATTCAGTCAGATCCAAAAATGAACCAAAAAAGATACGAGTATCAGTATTATTATCATCATCATTATTATTATTACCAACTCCAATCTTATTATGATCATCTCTTGCGTTTATTTTTGCATGAGGAATAATGAATTTTATTTTATATGAAACATCCATCCATCCATGGTTTTGTTATATACATATTTTTTTCATCATCATCATCCCATTTTCTTTAGTTTTTTCTTCCACTTTGTTTTATGTATATTTATATTATTTTTTTGTTTTTGTAACCTATTGCACTTTTTAGTTGTTGTTTTGCTATTATTGTTGTTGTTACTACATTTGTTGTAACTGTGAATTTTGATGTTGTTTTTGCTCTTCCTACATTTTTAATACGAAATACATTCACTCTTTTTTGTTTTTGTTATTTCAGTTTTTGCATTTAATGAAATTCATTGTTAAATAAAATTATTTGTTAAAACTAGTACAAGATTTTATTGTAGTTTTAAGTTTTTTTTTCTTTATTCTTGCATTTTTTATTGTTTCCATTCCCTTTTAAGCGAATGCACTTTAATAAATGAATTTGTGCAAAAGTGTAAAAATAAAGAATACAATTTCTTTTGAATGAACTCATTTTTTTGTGCTTTTGTTTTTTTCTTTTGCTTTTCTTTTTCTCACTGCTTCTCTTGTTCTTTTTGTATTCGTCACTTAACTCAAAAAAAAACTGCCAAATACATTTTGCTAACGAGAAAAAACATTCAACTTCACTTAAAAAAATTGAATGCAATAAATAATTGCATCATTAATTAACTATTTAATTACAAAACTAATTTATTGAACTAAAATTTAATAATAAAACAACTTTAATTTACCAAATTTTATATAATTTTGTTGCGAGGACCTAAAAACTGTAGTTTTCTAATTCAATGTGTATTCCTTTCCTTTTTGTTGCTGCAGACATTTATTTATTTTTTTTGTTTTTTGTATTTTATATCAACAATTCGTACACAATAAAAATTTTAGTATAAAAAGAAATAGAAAAATTATAAAATAGAAAAAGACAGCACTTTAATTTTTTTCGCTTCAATTTAATAAAAATCTATAAATGCACTTAAATTAAACACACACATTCACAAATTTAAGGTCCGTTTTTTCTGTGAAATAAAAATTTTATTTTTTCTGTTTAAATTTTTGTTCTATTTTATTTTGATTCTACTTTTATTCCTTCACTTTAACGAAACGACTTCAACGGACGACCAACAAGAACTAAACTCAGCAGCGGCGTTGAATTTGCCTTCTGCCGCTGCTTTGCCTTTTTTGGTATATTTCATAGCATAGTGTAATAATACAAGTGGTATCAAGAGCCCAGCTGATGAATTCGCCTTGAAATTTTACATACAAAAATTTGACAAAATGTAAGCAAAACTACAAGAACAACATGGGGTTTCATTTTGTCATGTTGTATTTGTTGTATTCTTACCACCACCTGTAATGAATTCGCCTTGTTTCATAGTGTAATAATGAAAGTGGTATCAAGAGCCCAGCTGATGAATTCGCCTGGAAATTTAACGAACAAAAATTTGACAAAATGTAAGCAAACCTACAAAAACAACATTGGGTTTCATTTTGTCATGTTGTATTTGTTGTATTCTTGCCACCACCTGTAATGAATTCGCCTTGGTATATTTTTGTTATTTTCTTTTTCGCTCTCTTTTCGTTAAATCTTCGGTATTCTCTGCCGCTGCTCTGCTTCGCTTTGTTTATTTTGTTTTTGCTTGTAGTTTCGTTGCTAAATAACGGCAAAACGCAGAAGTGCATTTAAATCAGTGTTGCCAGAATATAAGATATCGAATGACTCTTAAGGTGCTTTATTTTCTAGAGAAATAGGTTACCCTCAATGTTGCATTAAAAATATGCACATATTTTTTTTAGTTTTGCCAGTTCCCTTGAATAATGTTTAATTTTTTGTGAAACGAAAAGAAATTAAAATTTTCCTCGTTTGTTATTTAATTAAGTAAAATTTACCAAGGATCAACTGAAATTATGACGAAAAATTGTCATTTGCGCGAAATTCGACTATTTCAAAGCACGGTTACGGTGAAATGGTTCAAGACATCAACCTAAACTTGTTTGAGTTTTATTCTCCCATTTATCTGGTGAGCAAATTCTAAATTTGTAAAATTTGTTGAACAAAGTTTAAAAAAAATTAAAAAATGATTTTTGAAACCGACCTGAGAAAAATGTATCATTTTCCAACATGAAAAAACTAAGTAAATTCGATTAAATTTTAACAAAACTAAATTATTTAATACTAACAAGCAATTAACTTTGGAATTTTTTTATTTACAAAAAAAATATTGGTACATATCCTTAGGCGCGTTTTCAGGGACATGAATTTTCGGGGGAAATAACTCCAAAACTACTTCATGCATTTTTGTTTTTGACTATTTGAAATAAAAATTGTAAATTTACATTGAAATTTCTCAAAAATAAAAATAACCCAATTTCCCCATACAAATAGGCTTTTAAACTTTGGACCCGATGCGCTCAAATTTTCAGAACTAAACTTTTAGACCTAGAGTCATAATATTCCATTGAATTTGAAATCGAAGGAAAACTTGTTAAGTAGTGAAGGGTATTATATAGTCGGGCTTGACCAACTATAACTTTTCTTACTTGTTATACTCTTCACCATTATAGGTGAAAAGGGTATCATAAGTTTGAGCTGATGTATGTAACGCATAGAAATTTTTGTCTTAGACCCACCTTTAAGAATACCAATAGAATCACTTCTGAGTCGATTTAGCGATGTCAGTCCGTCCGTCTGGCTGGGCGGCTACCTGGCTGGACCCCCATGTAAACCATGTAATCAAAGTACAGGTCGCAATCCCGAAGATAATTTGATACATTTTTTAGTAGGACCATAGCTATTAAAATTCGTCAAAATCGGTCCATTATTTATGGTACCCTCCCATAGGTCCCACTCCCGGAGTTGATATATTTGCCACAAATATCAATATTTTTTAATGAAATTTAAAACAGATGCTGCTTATATAAACTTAAATCACTGTACCAAATTTCGAAATCGGTCCACATTTGACCATAGCTCCCATACAAACTCTTCTGTCAACCAAATGACATAAAATTACTTAAACGCTCATAAATCTGAATTTTTGCATACATATTTTTTGTAACAACTGTAATCAATTTGCCAAATTTCGAGATAATCGATCCAAATTTGACCCTAGCTCTCATATTTATTAGTCCAAATGGCATAAATAGCTTAAATATAAAGTTTTTAGAAAATGTTTGTATGATGGCAAAATTTAGCAAATATTGTCTTTATACAGGAAAAGGAACACATTTGACCTTAGTAGTGAAGGGTATTATATAGTCGGGCTTGACCGACTATAGCTTTTCTTACTTGTTTTTGTTTAATTTTGAAAAAGCTGTAAACGATTTTCAATAGTCAAAAAATCTTGAAATACATGTTACAAATATTTTATTTTTACTGTTCACACAAATTTTTTAAATAATCAATAGCCCAGTTTACAATCCGTTGTAAATAGTCGTAGCATCGTAGCATGTGCAAATCGATATAACAAACGAAAAAATTTCAATAGAAATATGTATTATGGAAAATTTTTCATTTGTCAAACTGATTTGCAAATGCTGCGACACTTGACTATTTGCAACGGATTGTGAATTTGGCTAATATTTTGGGTGTTTTGAAGAAATTTTAATTTTATTTAAAAGCGATCGTTAAAAAAGCAGGGACTATTACGGTTATGACATTTATAATAAAACTCAGAAAATAACGGTTACTTTTTGATTTTAATTTTTTTGATAAAAAAAAAGTTATTTTGTGCGTTTTACTATTTCAGGCAAAAATAACAGTTATTTTTGCTTTATATTGTATCGCTCAAGTTATACCGGGTACTTTTGATTTATATTTTTTTGGTCAATTTATACGGAGTATGTTTGATTTATATTATATCGCTCAAAGTATACCCGGTATTTTTTATATTTTATTATTTTTTATATTTGATTTATATTTTATTGCTCAATTCATACCGGGTATTTCTGATTTATATTACATCGCTCAATTAAATATAACGGGTATTTCTGATTTATATTATATCGCTCAAATTATACCGGGTATTTTTTATACATATTTTATTGCTCAATTCATACCGGGTAAGTTTGATTTACATTATATATCACAATACGTGATGGTTATTTTGATTTAATATTATATCAAGCAATGACTGATTTAAATTTTGTGATTTGAATTTTTTAAAGCAATTTCTGAGCGATAATTTTTAAAATTGATTTTTTAGCGCAGGAATTTTATTTTTTTCTTTATGTAAGAATCAGAAATTTTGAAAATTTCCCATAAAAATGTCAATTTTGAAACTTTTTCATAAAAATGGAAAATTTTGAAAGAGTCCCGCAAAAATGGGAAAACTTAAAAGTTTCTCATCAAAAAGGGTAATTTTGAAAATTTCCTATAAAATAGTAAATTTTGAATTTTCCCATTAAAAAAGTAAATTTTGAAAATTTTCCATTAAAATGGTAAATTTTTAAAATTTCCCATAAAAATGGTTAATTTTGAAAATTTCCCATAAAAATGGTATGTTTTGAAAATTTCCCAAAAAATGGTAAAATTTCCTATAAAAATGGTAAATTTGAAAAATTTCCCATAAATATGGGAAAGTTAAATTTTTTATTAAAAAAGTTTATCAAAATTTTGGGACATCAAACCTAATCCTAATCAGCCAACCATCGAAACGCATTACATGCATTTATTAGTGCAATACACTACAGTAAAACTTTTTCTTAAATTTTTTAAATTTTAATAAGAAATTTCAAAAATTTTATTTTTAAAAATTTCCTATGTTAATTAGAAGTTTTAAAAGTTTAAACTTTTTTAAGAAGATTTCAAAATTTTTAATGTTTATGGGAAATTCTCAAAATTTCCCATTTATGTATATTGGATATTTTCAAAATTTCTTATTTTTATATGAAATTTTCAAAATTCCCCATTTTTATGGGAAATTTTGAAAATTTCCCATTTTTATAGAAAATTTTCAAAATTTCCCATTTTTATGGAAATTTTTCAAAATTTCCAATATATATGGAAAATTTTCCAATATATATGGGACATTTTTAAAATTTTAAAAATTTCCCATTTATGTATATTGGAAATTTTTAAAATTTCTTATTTTTATAGGAAATTTTCAAAATTTCCCATTTTTATGGGAAATTTTGAAAATTTCCCATTTTTATGGGAACTTTTTCAAAATTTACCATTTTTATAGGAAGTTTTCAAAATTTACCATTTTTATGGAAAAATTTTAAAATTTACCATTTTTATGGGAAATTTTTAAAATTTACCATTTTTATGGGAAATTTTTAAAGTTTCCCTTTCTGATCGGAAATTTTCAAAATTTCCCTATTTGATGGGAAATTTTTAAAATTTCCTTATTTGATGGGAAATTTTCAAAATTCCTGATTTTTATATAAAAAAAAAAATAAAATTGCTGCTCTAAAAAATCAATTTTAAAAGATATCGCTCAGAAATTGCTTAAACAAAATTAAATCACAAAATAAAAAGCAGTTATTGCTTGATATAATATTAAATTAAAATAATCGTCACGTGAGCGATATAATATAAATCAAACTTACCCGGTATGAATTAAGCAATTAAATATAAATAAAAAATATCTGGTATACTTTGAGCGATATAATATAAATCAAACATAATCGGTATAAATTGACAAAAAAAAAAAAATATTAAGCAAAAATAACTGTTATTTTTGCCTAAAATAGGAAAAGGCACATAATAACATTTATTTCTAATCAAAAAAATAAGAGGCTTACGATAAAATTAACATTTAGGTCAAACGAATCTAAACTGTGTTATTGAATTTTAGAACAGCTTGCTTTTTTGATTTAAAAATTCAAAAATATCCGTTATTTTCAGTCCCTGTAAAAATGTAGAAGCACCAAACGCCATGAAGTTTTTAATCAAAATGTTTTTTTACTGAAATTATATAATTTTCGTGTAAGAATGCTTTATTTTTCATGTCATTTTGTCACCTAATTTACAGTTAAATGAAAATAAAGTTTAAGTTCATTTCTCTTAAATTGTGTTGAAAAATCTTTCTAAAACATTAAATTTGTGAAATTATTTTGACTGCAACTGTATGAAGTAGAACTTCCGACAAAGAAATTCCTTCCAATAAGAAAAAAAGTTAACCGGTCTACGGTGGGTTGTTGGCTGTGCTACCGTTGGTTTGTTGGGTTCTCTTATTTGCTTGTCATCTTTGCTTATTAACGTTCTCTGCCACAGGGTGATTGAATTTCGCTCCGGTTGTTGTCATCGTTGCAAAAGAGGATATACACCTATTTAACCACACACATCCACCCAATCGGTTGATGTATTCACTACATTCCGGTTGTTGTCTTGCTCATTTAAATATTTTATCCGTTAAAGTTCCAGTATTTATACCGCTAGGTGGTGCACCTAGAAGGTGACAGATTGATTTAGTTGCAATTCTATCCGCTGTGGTTGGTATCCGAGATGAATGTGTTTGTTATCAATTTCCACTACTTTTAAGGGGGTGAATCATATTATAATATATATCCAAACAATTAGAACACTACAATAGTTCACAAATTTAACTTCCTGTCTTTTTAACGCTAGAAATCAATAAAAGTTATCTAAATATACAGGTATGTGATGGACATTTGTCGTTTTCAAATCGATAGATTTCAGACATATTTTTAGCTAATTTTCAGTTATTTCCCCCAAAAAAGGAAAATTTTGACTTTTATCCTTTTGACTGATATTTTACCTTTCATTTGGTTTGCAGTTTTTGGGGAAGTAGTCGAAAATTATCTTGAAAATATATCTGAAATCGATCGATTTGAAAACGATCGTTTTCCATCACATACCTGATAAATTGTAATATGTATACTAATTTTAATTAGGGAATTTCTAGGCTAACTAACATCTTAAGATTATCTACGATTTCCAAAGATTTTATTATTATTTTTCAAAATCAGATGACGCTTCAAGAGGCGAATATATACCTTATATTGTATTTACGCAGTGTGTAGTACGCACATACTGAACACTTTCGCCGGTTAAATAAAAATTTAAGGCAAATTGAAATTTTAAATAAGGGGCTGTTCACATATTACGTAACGCTTTAAAGGGGGAGGTGGTATGACTTTTGTTACGGCGAGGAATTTTGTATGCGTATGCCTATTATGGGCATCATGTGAATAGCCATCCTTAAAGCGTTTTTAAGTTTTTGCAAAAATTAGTTCTCTTGGGATGTATGCTACATGCCAGCAGTTGCCTGGCTTCTCCAGCTACCAGGTAAGAACTGTATCCAATTCCTACTCTAACCTCCATGTGGTACATCCTAGAAACCTGAGCAACCTAGTTGAACCCGTGTGGGATTCTGTCTGTCTCGGATCGAGAGGCTTGCTATTGAAACGTGGCTCTTGTCTTTGGACCCATCACCCATCGACTTAGCACTTACGATGTTTTAAGCATGGAAAGAAACAAAATTACAGATTATGCTACTCCAAGGGGTAATCATGCTAGAAATCCCCCTGCTGAAACCAATTCTATCCGAAGATATCAGACTATAAAACCTACTATAGGCATGAAGGAAAGTTTGAAGTTTGCGACAAATTAGAACTGCTAAGGCGTGAAATGTTGGATTAAAAAATTGATTTGGTGGAGGTGCAAGAAGCAAGATGGACAGGCCAAGGGGAAGTTCGGAGCGAAAATTCTGTGGTTCTTTACTCGGGTCGTCCGGAGGGTGATGAGCATAGTAGGGGTACGGCCTTTCTGATGATTAAAAGTATAACTTAAGCCATGATAG
Source organism: Stomorhina lunata (assembly GCA_933228675.1). Classification (NCBI taxonomy): domain Eukaryota; kingdom Metazoa; phylum Arthropoda; class Insecta; order Diptera; family Rhiniidae; genus Stomorhina; species Stomorhina lunata. The sequence continues at coordinate 78,657,202 of OW121744.1, forward strand.
CATGGTATCCTATCAATAAGAGACTTATGGCAATTAAACTTAAGACTAAAGCACGTAATTTAATAATTATCAATGTCTACGCTTCTACTGAAATCCAATCTGAAAATGACAAAGACGAATTTTACGATGTACTTTGCAGTTGGATGAACAGTAATGTACATACTTAATTGTGATATTACTATGATACTGAGCGATTTTAACGGTACAAACAACAGCTGTTTGGAACATTACATTGGTAAGAACGGTGTCGGTGTAAGGAATGACAACGGAGAAAGATTAATCGAACTATGCTGTTATAAATAACTTGGATATCGCCGAACGGTTTTACTAAGAACCAAATTGATCATATATTGATCAACTCTAAGTGACGATCATCTTTACTTGATGTACGCTCGAGGCGCAGAGCAGATATAAACAGCGACCATCATTTAGTTATATCTAAAGTTCAATTGAAGTTAGCTGCTCTGAGGTCTGAAACGGAAAAAGCCGATCGGAAAATTGATGTTTTGAAATTGGAATCTGAACGACATCGAAATGCCTTTGTTACTTCCGTAAGGAATCGGCTTTCAGATATTGGTTATAACAACTAAGCTAGTATTAACGAAATTGCAAGGTGTGTCACTCAAACGTACAATGTTGTTGGTCAACAAACGTTAGGATTCAAAGACCAGAAAAGGAAAGTTTGGCTCACCCAAGCAATATGGGACCTGGTTGAATAACGTAAAACCTTAAAAAATACAATTTTAAATGAAAATGTGGATGTTGGCAACAAACCGTGACCTATCCAACAGAATAAAAAGGTCTGCAAGGAGGGACAAGAAAATGTGGATAGATGAATAAGCGAGCCAAGCAGAGTAAGCTGCAATTAAAGCCGACATGAGGACCCCAAAAAGGGTGTCATAACTAGAACGCAATTTTTAAATTTTAAATAAAACACAGTTGTTAAAAAAAAAATCGTGAAACTTTATTATATCGTAAAATAGACGGAATGAGGTTATGTATGGAACAAGATATCATGTTTGTTAATTGGGTATTGGAAAGACAACATGAAAATGCTGATTTTGCCGATAAAATCATCTTCAGTGACTAGGCCCATTTCCATCTTGATGGCTTCATTAATAGCCAGAATTGTCGCATTTGGGGTGAGGAAAATCCTCGAGTGATTCACGAGAAGAAAATGCATCCTCAACGCGTCACTGTGTGGTGTGGTTTTTGGGCTGGAGGAATAATTGGACCTTTTTTTATGAAAATGAGGCAGGTCAAGCGTAAACAGTCAATGGTGTTCGGTATCGTGAAATGACAACCAGTTTTTTCTTACCTATAATTGAAGAAATTAAGGGGAGGGCATGTGGTTGCCAGAGAAACAATTTAATTGCTACATCAGTCATTTTGGAGACTCAAGCCTTAAAAGAGGAAATTGGACGCTGCATTAATACCTCAGCATTCATGTAAAGGGATCATTGACAAGATCGCACGTGTGCCAGCAAAGCCGCAGCGGCCATCTGCACGATATCTTATTCCATACATAATTTCATACTAGTTTGGACACCCTTTATAATATATCTAGGACGTTGTGTGCCAAAAAAATCCTGAGTAGTAGCGTTACACTTCTTTCAACCCGGATGAACAATTAATACGCTGGATGGAACACTGGAATAGGATTAAACAATCCTATTAAATTAGAAGCACTGACGGAAGTAGGTAATGAAACCAATCATGACAACATAAGAAGTGAAGAATGCCATTAAAAGCCTTAAGCGCAGCTGAGATGATTTTATGTGATGTTGAAGGATCGGCTAGACTGTGGCACCCATTTGTGCGTAAAATATGGGAAGAAGAAGCTCTACCATCCTCAATGAAGGTATACTAGTCAAAATACCAAAGAAGGTGACTCGAAAGACTGCAATAACTACAAGGGAATAACATTTCTTCCAATACCGAGCAAAATACTATGTCGAGTAATTTTGGATTGAACGTCCGACACAGTTTCCGCTACACTCCGCGAAAATCAATTTGGGTTCCGAGTGAATCGATCTTGTGTTGATCTAATCAACACAGTAAGAATAGTACTAGAGCAATGTAATGAATTTCGCACCCCCAATTACCTAGCGCTTATCGAAGAAAGTCCACGTATATAATATGATTTTCAATGTGGATAACGAGGTTATTGGATGTGAAGGTCCCTTTAATTATTTTGGTAGTTTGGTATCTACAAAAGGTGGCGCCCACGAGGATATTGAATTGCGTATTGAAAAGTCAAATATCAACAACAACTAAGTCACAAATATATAACTCAAATGTCAAGTCCATCTTGTATTACGGCTGCGAAACTTGGAAACGTACAAATGCCATCGATAAGCTCCTACAAACCTTTGCAAACAAATGCTTGCGGCAAATCTTTAATACGTGGTGGCAGAATAGCATAAGAAATGAAGATCTACTAAGCGCTACAAACCAAATCCCTGCATCTATAGGGGTATATCAACATGACGGTGGATAGGCCACACACTTCGAAGGCCAAATACCAACATTGCTCAACAAGCGCTTCGTTGGAATCGACATGGAAGCGGCCGTCGTGTTGGTGCACCTGCTAGAAAGTGGAGAAGGTCAATTGATACGGAGTTACAAGCAGCAAACTATTCATGGAATGACGTATGCCTAACATCTCGCAATAGAGTTCAATATAAAATCATGGTTGAGGTCCTATGCTCCACTGGGAGTCAATGATAACAGAAAAAGAAGAATTTATGTCGATCCACCTTTTAGAATTTTTTAAAACTAATCTGTTGCTGAAGAAAATAGAAAATATGATATACATTTGAAGCCCAAATAAGCCCTTCTCGCCAGAAAATTGAAAAGTTTAGGTTAGAGAGACAATCTCGTAATCAGACTGACTCACTAAAGAAGTTTATTGCGTTGCCACGGAAACTAGAAAGAAAGCTCTATCCGGTGAACCAGAAAGTTCGAAAAAGTTCTTCGTCAGTGAAGTACAAAAGTACTTTCCAGTCAGCCAGTTTCCTATCATGAGGGATACAAGTAATGATACACATATTTTTTTCAAAACTGGCCCACATATTCGTTCGATCCAGCGATTGAGCTTCTAAAAGATCTATCATACTATTTAAAGTTTAATTCTGGAAGCCCGAACCCAGAGACTTAGTGTCACTACTAAAATAACAAAAATGTCAAGAAAAGAAATACAGCATCACAGATCAGCTTTCAAACGGGCCTTTTTTGGTACTAATACCATATATCCAATATGTAAAAATTAAAATAATAACATTCACAAGGAATTATGAAAAGTTTGTAAGACTATTTACATTATTATTAAGGTATTAAAAACTTAAAATATTAAAAAGATTAGAAATAGTTAAGCTGCAATTAGTTGCAATTATTAAGTTAAAAATATAAGAGTTAATTTTTTCTATTGTTTGTTTAATACCTATTCGCCATAATTATGTACTTTAATAACAAAAGTACACAATTCGTAATTGCATTTATTTCTATTTTCTTTCGAAATCATTTAAAAATTTCCACGCCAAAATTTTGAACAAAAAGTGGAAACTTGCAGCAATTGCAACATTAATGAAAATATAAATGAATGAAAAAGAAGTTTAAGGGAAAATTTTAAGTATTAAGAAGATTTTCAGTCTGATATACATATTTTGTGGCTGTTGCACGAATGCAAACAAGAAACAGAAAATAATAAAATACTAGAATAGTAAATAAAATATATAATTTTTATTTCATAGATCCGATCTTCACACATATACTGATGTACTCATTCGTATATGTCTAACATTAATTTTCACATAAACACACGCTCGTTATAGATATTTTCGCTGATACATAAATATTGCAATTCTATTTAAAATAAATTTAAAGGAATGAATTCATGAGACGACGGGGTTTCAGGATTCTGTTATATGCCAGCTCTGTTCATATATAGAGCAATTATTTGCCATTTTTTAAAATCGTCTTTCTTCCTTTTGGGGTAACAAATTCCAATATTAATGGATTTATGTTCGAACCTGAATTTGTATTGGTTTTATGTGTCACAGAAACAAATATCATCGGTTCACTATTGGAAGCAAACCAAGTAGGTTACACTTAACAGATTTCACTTGGAATTTGTACTTTCACCTCTTAGCAACTCGGATCACTGTACAATTTCTGCCAATTTTTCGCTCTTAAATCTTGAAGCTGTTTCACAACCAGCTACGAAATTTTCAATATATATCTACGAAAAAGCTCGTTAGGCTGAGGTCAACGAATTTTTAGGCGTTTTAATTGCAAAATTTGTTTTCTTGATAGCGGTATCAATGTACTGATAAAAATGAATAAAAACATGATTAAGCTGGGAAAGAAATCATTCATCCCATGTAAAACATCGTTAATTAAACTAGGACAATTCAACATGCAAAAATGCAGTTAGATCCAGAGAGGAAGCATTTAGAATTTGGCCTAATAACCAAATCTCTGTGCGAGAAGCGTCTTCGTACTAAAGTTCTTACTGCTGCTAGAGATAGTAAAAGCTTTTCGTCATTCGCTAAAAGAGGCAAAGATAATGCTAGTTCTTCAATTTCAGCTCTTTTAAAAGATTACCAATTACTCACTGACTCGGTTGATAAAGCCAACATTCTAGCGAGAAAGCTTTGCACCCGAGAAAGCGTTGTACGAGAAGCGTACTGCTCCTAGGGCAGTAAAAGCTTTTGGTCATTCGCTAAAAGAGCCAAAGGTAATGCTAGTTCTTCTATTCCAGCTCTTCTAAAGGATGACATCGTTGACCAATTACTCACTGACTCGGTTAATAAAGCCAACGTTCTAGCTGACATATTTGCAAGCAATTCGTGCTTGCAATGTGTAACGTCAATCCCCAAAAATAGTGTGGCTAATAACCCCAAAAATTACCGACCAATAGCAATTTGTTTTGCACTATCTAAAGTAATGAAGACCATCTGGTAAAATACCTGAAGTCTAACAACCTACTAAGCGACCGACAGCATGAATTCCGTAGGGGTCGCTCTACGGGTGATATACTAGCTTTCCTATCGGAAAAATGGTGCCGTTCTATTAATAATTTTGCCGAAAGTAAACTTGTAGCTCTTGATATTTCCAAAGCGTTCGATAGAGTACACATATATCAAAACTTATAGCTTTTGGTTTATATCGAGTTTTCTCAGAGATCGCACTATAAGAGTTGTTATAGAGGGGTTTAATCAAACGAGTTCAAGATTCATTCGGGGATACCGCAAGGCTACTCTATTTGACCTTTTATGTCAAACTTTCAATCCTACACACTCTTTAGCAGATGACTGCAACATTTGTCATTCGTATTCTTCCAATTGTAGGCCAAACATGTTCAATATAAGAAGCATGGGGCAAAACATAAATGATACATTAAAATCAGACTTAGCCAAAATTTCTAAATGGAGTCATGCTAATAGGTTGATTTTAATACCCAAAAACACCACATACAATGTGGGTTTATCTGTAGTAATGGGTAGTACAAATATTGCGGAATCAGAAACTTTTGATGTTCTAGGCATGAAAATACAGTGTGATGTACGTTGGACCCAACACATTTTTCGAGTGTCAAAAGAAGCATTCAAGTGTCTCGGGTTTTTAAAGCGGTACAAGATGTACTTCACTCCATCTGATGTCCTCATTATCTATACCACCTATGTCCGTCCTAAAATGAAATACAACTCTCATGTATGGGCCGGAGTATCAAAGTTGGTGAGAGAATCTATTAATTCTCTCGCTGTTCTATCGGTATTACAATGGCAAGTGTTCCAACCGAATTAAGGATTTTACATTTCTTCGGAGTACGCGTATTTCAGCAAGAGCACACTCTTTTGTAGTACACTGGCCAGTTGATTGCACAATGCACTACAGAGAAAATTCGTTCTTTAGCATTACAGTAAGACTATGTAATAAGCTCTCCTCAAAAGTCTTTCCACCAAGTTATGATGTCCAAAAATTCAAATAGAATATCCACAATATCCTTCCCATAACACTTTTTCCTAGTTCCATTACAATGCAATGCATAAATACCCCTACTTAGTACTTTTTCACAATTGGGCAAAATAGGGTGCGAAAAAGGATAAAAAAGTGTTTGATACATTTTAACCCATATGAATAAAAATAAAATTTAATACGCAATCGGCAAACATCAAAAATATCTAACACGTGATTGGTACTTTTAAAATTTAGGGGGTAAAAAAGGGACAAATCAGTAACATATAAATAAAACAAAAACGGTTTTGGATATCAATGAAATTCTTTGTATACCTGTAAAAGCACGGCTATGGCCAGCACGGTCACGCTTGCAGAAGTCCAGACGCTGAACACAATTTTCAACAGTTTTCAAGCACAAATTGGCCGATACTGCTGCAATTTCACGTTCGATATTCGTATGAAGTTTATCAATCGTCGCTGGCTTGTTGGCATAGACCCGTGAGATAATACGTTCTCCAAACTTGGTTTTCAATAAACTGATTGTGACATTCGCTGTGTGTTGGAACCACATGTCCTCCAAGTCCATATCATCCAATTGGGGCCAAAGTCTTCGGTTATCATTGAACGGTAGCGATTCCCATTCACAGTAACGTGTCGGTCTTGATCATCACGTAAGAAGCACGGTCCAATAAACTGCATTAAACCGTAATTTTTTCGGGATGCAATGATGACTCATGGAGTACGTGCGGATTGCTGCCTGACCAATAATTAATATTATATTTATTGACGAAGCCATTCCGCCAGAAATGAGCCTCATCGCTGAAGATGATTTGCGCTCTTAGCGTTGAGGCCACTGACTCCGAATTTCGGTAGTAAATTCTAATAATTTCGACTCGTTGTTGGATCGTATATCTTTCCAAGCATCAAATAGCAAACCTTACTGAAAAGAAATTTCAAAAGAGCAGCAAGAAATATGCCATCGTCTGCAGTCAATGTCGCTGCCCTTTTGTAGCGCCCCTATTGAAAAACCCGATATTTAAGCCAAAAGAGGTAGTAATAAAAATTAAATTGCGTTAAGAACAGCAGAGAACACATTTTAAGTTATTTTTAGAAAAAGCGGAAAACATTTTAAAGCAAGGAATTGTATTTTAAATCTTTGTGTGCTTGCGAAGAAGCACACAATGAGAAGGAAGTGCAAAGAAAAAAGTTTTATGAATTCATATAATTTTTATACCCTTCACCACCATATGTGGAAGGGGTATTATAAGTTTGTGCCGATGTATGTAACGCATAGAAATATTTGTCTCAGACACACCTTTTAGTATACCAATAGGTTTAGAATCATTTTCTGAGTCGATTGAAATTCGTCAAGATCGGTTCATTATTTATGGTACCTCCCATAGGTCCCACTTCCCGGAATTGATATTTTGGCCACAAATATCAAAATTTTTTTATGAAATTTGAAACAAATACTGCTTATGTAAACCAAAGCCACTGTACTAAATTTCGTTGACATCGGTTCACATTTGACCATAGCTCCCATACAAACTATTTTGTCAAAATGCACTAAATGAGAAAAAAATCACTAAACGCTCGTAAATCTGAAGATAATGAGAATTTTGAGTTTATTGTGTAATTTTTGTAAAACCTGTAATCAATTTGCCAAATAGGTAATCGGTCCACATTTGACCCTAGCTCTCATATAAGTCGAATTGGCGGAAACAGCTTAAATATTTATATAAGTTTTGAGAAAATGTTTGTATGATGGCAAAATTTAGCAATTATTTGTCTTTATACAGAAAAAAGAACGCCTTTGAACTTAGTGGTGAAGGTTATGGTCGGGCTTAACTAGAGTTTGTAAAAAACCGCGAAAATGAGAAACGGCGGTTTCGTTTTTCAAACACCCAAAACCGGCCGGTTTCGGTTCGGTTTTTTAAATAAAACTATTTTGATTAAAATTTGTAGTAAAATTTAGATAATTTTATTAAAATAAAGGTATATTTATTAAAGCTCATATTTATAATTTAATACCAAAATTCAGGAAATTAATTCAGGTTTTCTAAATATGAGGGATTTCTTAAATAAGTCTTGTTTCTTTTAGAGAAACTGCAGAGCCCCTTTACCTTGTATAATATTTGCATCGGAGCGACAAATTGCTTCAACAGTTATTTTTACGAACAACAACGAATCTTTAAAAGTATTTACAATTTCAAAGTCGATAGAAGCAAATCTGAGGTCGACAGCTTTTCTAAACTTTCATGAATACTTTCATTTAGAAGCATAAATCTAAGAGTAAACTTAATTTACGATTATGATGCTTTTTATCGCTTGTTTGTAAAAAAATATTACGAACTGACGAATTATTGAAATACCGAACAGTTTTTCTTACAGCGTCTAGGTTCAAATTTATATGGGCAATCGGTTTTAAATGATTCAAAGTTTCATCGTCGCCATCTTAAAAATTGTCTTCGCTTTCGTTGGTTTTAAATTTATTCACATCTGGATTTTTAAGTAATTTTTCATAAAAAACATCAGTGACTGCAAGTTGAATTTTTTGTGCTAACCATAACTGAGGCAGTGTTTGATTTTCAGATCCAAATTAAATATTGACTGCTGCTCCACCTATAGTACATGCTACGATGTTTGTATCAAGTGTAATATTAAACTCCATTAGCTTTTGTCTAATGGTTTTTTGCGTTTTTCTTGGAATTACACGTTTTTAGAACGGCTGAGTCCCAGGATATAAAATATACCGTGACATACCGTCTTCCTCTTGCACTCGTCCATTGTATCTTTTGTTTTTTGTTCATTCTTCTGCTTCATTTCATAGACAAATTACGTCCAAAATTACAATGTTATTTCTGAATAATACGAACAAAAAATTATGAAAAATAAATAGCTAAAACCGTGTTTTTTTTCTACGGTTTTCGGGTTCGGTTTTGAGGCATAAAAAATCGAGGTTTCGGTTTCGGTTAAAACCGAACTGCAAACCCTAGGCTTAACCGACTATAGCACTTTCTTACGTGTTTTTTTATATAAATACAAAATGAAATAGTTTTTTTTTTAGTTTTGATAGTGTTTTAGTGCAAGTCCTAACGAGATTTTTTATATTACCAAAATAATGTTAAAGAACTAAAAACCAGCTAAAACTATGAATTAAATCTTTAGTTTATCTGGCCAAAAGAATTACTTAGAAGTCGTGCACAGGTCGCGTGGAAGAAGCGATTCTTTACAGGGAACAAAAAGCCCATAAAAACAAAATAAGATCCACATAATGAATCTCCCACAAAACAAACTTATTTACCACAAAATATTTATTATATTATATTTAAGAAAACTCACATACAACTGATTTTGTTGGAAAAAAAGAAGACGACGATTTACAAAAAAAAAGATGAAAAAAAAGAAACCATCAACAATAACAATTTATAGAAATTTACGAAATTTTATGTTTAACAATGACGGCTTCAACTCGGAAAATTCTCACTATTGTTTGACGCGTGGGAATGATTAAATATTCCACTTGCTCTAAAATACATACAATCAGACAAATACAAATACGGCCGACGGACCGACTAAGTATTTCCAATGTGTAAGGCAACAGAAACAACAACTACAAGTGAATAGTGAGTTTTAAACTTTATTTTAGTTTTTCTGCTGCTGTTATTATTGTTGTTGTAGTTGTTTAAAGTTCATAATGATCCCTTCGTGCTAAAAACTCTTGTGTGTGGAGTTTTCAAAATTCAAATTCAAATTTAAACTACAACTATTAAATTGTATTATAGAAAAAAGCTACAGAGAAACGTCTAAAAACAACAACATGTACAATATTTAAATTTAAATTCAGTGATAAACAAGATGAGAAGACTGAAACAAAATACAGCGACTAAAACAATAAAATGTTCGAAAAAAAAGGAATTAAAACGGAAAGAAACTTATTGCAAACTGAATAAATTGAACTAAAAACTTAAAAATACAAGTAAAAAAAAAAACACGGACGGACATATACAAAATAGCTCTTTATTTAATTTAGTTTTTTTTTGATATTCGTTTCTTAAAAATTTAAGTTGTTCATTCATTTATTCATTCGTCTTTTTCGGTTGAGTGATATTGTCATGGTGGAGCATTAGATACTTACCTCTGCACCAACTAGCAATACTTTTCATGCCTCATCAAAGTGTAATGGATGTTGATGAGAATGATGACGATGATGATTATGAGTCTAAGTAAGAGGATGATGACTAAACCATATCCAACATAATTTACATATTTAATATCAACAAAACATTTCCGAGTACTCGTGCAACCTGTTGGCTGGCAATTGGTTGGTTGCCATGAGACGGTGGGAAAATTATGACTCGTTTTTTAAAAGAAAATTAACTTATTAAAAATATAATTGGTAAAATAAATTCATTTAATTTTTCATGCCTGAATTTCATTGAAGTTATTTTTAGCTCGTCAGAATAATTAAAAATCCCACATAGAAGGGATTCTGTAATACATATTAACAATTGTTGAATATTGTAACTAAATAACAATTCTTTGTAATTTTATTAAATGGTTATACTAAATTCGGTTAAAAATACTAAAGTAATGTGAAAGTTTAAAGGTTTCTTCGAAAAAATTTAATGGAAACAGCTATAAATATTCAACCCTATTTTGTATAGATAAAATTTGAACAAAACAATTTTTAAATTTACGCATTTCTATGTAATAACATAATAAAAACAGTTAAATTAAATTTTTATTCCGACTATAATATACACAAATAAAAACAACCCACCCCACCATATACTCTGATATGCTCGAATTTCTATAGGTAATTTTACCAACTATACCAACCAACTAAATGAAAATAAACTTGAAAAGTAATTTTTAATGCAAATCAAAAGTTAAATTTATAAATCCCTTGTATGACCCACGAATAACTAACTCCAACAAATTATATCCATCGGAACAAAATTTAAATAGATACAAAAATGGCCAAGATAACGACTACTATTCAAAACCACTTTTAATTCCTGGAGTTTTTTTTAGTGTGTCTCAAGTTTGAGTTGGCATCACAGCTTTATTTTGCCAACCACGTACGAGCTTATAAATAAATAGTTGCCCCACGAATCTCTTTTTCCAACAAATTGGATCCATCGGAAAAAAATTTAAATAGATCTAAAAATCGCCGAGAACGACTATGATTCAGAACCACTTTCAATGGCGGGTGTTTTTTTAGAGTCTTATAAGTTTGAGTTTATTTGACCACCCATTTAACAGCTTATAAATAGTTCCTTTTTGTTTAATTTGCCCTGAAATATCATTATGAATCGACTTAGAGTCACTTTTTGACTTTGAAATCAAAATTAATTTTATTCTCCAATTAACTAATCTAAAACTAAATGTTATATGCATTTGCTTTTTTTGGGTTTAAACTTTATTGTATTGCCATATCGATTAACAACATATGTATGGCAACATTTTTGCAAATGTCAAATGTGCTGTTGAAATGACATATATTTTTTGGAAAAAGAAGAAGAAAGTGAGCGAATTTTATTTTTTGCAAATTAAATTGCAATGTTTTTATTAATACTTAAAAATTTATATATAAAGGAAAAAAAACTTCACTGTAAAAAGATCCGCGAATTTTACAAAAGACGAAGTGGAACATCTTTTAAAACTAGTTGAATGAACTCTGCGTCATTATACAAATAAAAGTGATTTGACCGCGTTCTTATAGTCCTTGGCTTTCTTATAATTGTTTTATTTAAGTTTTCATAAATTTCGGAATCGCTGAAATCTTCATCTGCACTAGAATAATCCATTTTTATCGGCTTCCAAAAATATAAATTTCTATTTGTTTAGGTATTTTTAATAGCTGTTTTTATTATACATTTGCGTTTTGACAGTTCTCACTAAATATTAAACCACCATCATCGACCGCTAAAACTAAAGAACAAAATAAGATAATCGACAACTCAAAAACAAAATTTGGCGATTAACTTTAATTTAATCTCTGATCTCAAATTCAAAAAGCCGCCCTTACACGCTTCCCAATTCGCCGAATGGGCTAAATCACAAATTGATATTGATTTTGTATTTTTATTCAAAAATTTTATTTTTGATTAAGCCGGTTTCTGGTCGAATGGGTAAATCCACTATCACATCCACAGAAAATAACTGTTTGGTGCGCTTTATGGGCTGGCGGAGTTATTGGCTCATATGTCTCTAAAAACCATGATGGTCGGAATGATACTGTTAATGTTAAACCGTATAGGAACAGGATTTGATATTTTTTCGTATTTGTTATTATATTTTTCACTAATGATATGTGGTTTAAATACGACGAAGCCACATGCCACACAGCGGGCCCAATAATTTGACCACCAAGGTCGTGTGATTTAACCCCATTGGATTATTTTTCGGGGTTATGTTAAGACACTTATCTTCATCGATAAACATTTCAACACCTGCAAATCAACATTCGAAGAGTTATCGGCAAAAATTTGGTGGCAAATTTTGTTCCAGACTGCGCCGTCTACTCACCAAAATTTTATTAAATTGTATATTTTTCATGTTGATGCCATTATATCCCATTTAAATGTAAAAGCTTCTGGAGATTAAACAACATATTTTTCGGGTGTCGAAAGAAGCATTTAAGTGTCTCCACTTTTAAAAGCCACGTAAGTTTTACTTAACTTCACCTTATGAAACACAACTCTCATGAATGGGTTGGTGCTTCAAATTCTGTTTTGGAGCTTTTCGACCGCGTTCAAGAGAGGGCGAAGGTGCTTATCGGTGACAGTAGAGTAATCAATTCTATTGATCCACTAGAACACCGTAGGAATGTGTGCTATGTTTCATTGCTCTATCGCTACTACAATGCTAAGTGTTATAACGAAATGGAGCTTCTTATATGTATATGGGCAAATCAAACTTGGTTCACAAATTGAACTTGGTTCGTAAAGAGAACTTATAGTATGTTTTACATTAGGCTAATATATTTTTAGATATTAATATAGCATTTTACAGAATAATACGTATTGAAAAGTGTGTAGCGTCCGTCACTGTATTTTTTTTTTAGAAAATGATATTTATTAAATACAAAATTTGCGAAAACATGTCTGTCTTATTCATAAAGCAATAACACTATCTATATCCACATATTAAATTTAAAGTATTATGTGTTAAAAAAAAAACATACAGTGGGGAAAATTTGATGCTTTTGAAAATTTTTTTTTTTGATTTTTGGGACACTCTAACATCTAGCCTCAGCATTCTTGGGACGAAACATAAGATGTAAAAAGTGTAAAACTGTAAATAAATATATGTATGTAGCCGTTTTGCGAAATATTAAATTGTGCCCAAAAATCGCATTTTTAACCGCGAACATGAATATGAAATTCGGGAACAAATAAAACCATTATTTTCACTGATTAACGACTCCTTAAAAAAATATGAAATATGAATTTTTTTTCCTAATAAAAAATATTCAAGTAAAAACTTTGTCCGTCACGTAGCGTCCGCAACAGTACATTTATGGATTTTTGGTGAAACTGGAAACTTAGAAATATTTTATAAAAGCTGTTTTGTAATCCTCTGATTTTCCTCTATCTTTAATGTATTTACATTTTTTTTATTACTATGACCGGTTTGATGAAAACTACAGAAACACATGTTGAAAAAATAGTCACTTCCATTTTTTGTAGCGTCCGTCACATCACTTTAAAAGCGAATATCTGTTTCCCCCAAAACAAGTATGTAAATTAACAAATGGCATTCATGAGCGCAATCGATGGGCTATAATTCTACAAAATCTGTGCAAAGATATCTCGTCTAAAACGACAATGGGATTCATTTACGTAAAACAAAATCCGTACAAATGTATCGTCCGTCACGCAGGATTTGCCCATATGTATTTCAGCAAGACCACATTATAAAGTAGTATTCTGTAAGGAAACAAGATGTTTGAAAGAACGTTTGACATTTGGAGCCTCAACGTCAAATCCTAGAGAAGATTCAAACGAAGTCATTTAAAGCAATATCTGAGTTTGGCAGATCTACGAAGTTAATAAGGATGTGCAGTATGACACTAATACAACTTCTTCAGTTAATACAAATGGTACAGTTTTTAACACGTGTGTTGACTGATGACATTGATGTCCTGGGACACACATTGTGTGAGGCGACTGACGCGTTTTCAAGTGTCAAGAAGGAGTCAATGAAAATGGGTCTAGCTGTAAATTTATCAAAAACAAAACTGATAGTTTCAACAACTGCACTACATGTGATCACTAACAACTTCAGCTCGTGAACATAAATATCGAAAGATAAATTCGAATTAAAACGAATTCCAATATGTGATATTTCGGCCTAAGCAAAGACTCTATCATATAAAGAGTAATCACCCCATAGATTTGTACCGCTAAAGAACGAATTTCCTCTGTAGTGTATCGTCTGTCTACTGACCAATCGACTACGAGAGGATAAGCTCTAACGGGTAGACGTGTATTGCGTAAGAAATTTCAAGTATCGAGAACGAGTTTCCTGATTTCATTAGAGCACATTCCAAAGTAGTAACAATAGAACAATAGAGTTGGATAACCTACTGTCTCCGATGAGCACTTTTGCTCTCTCCTCCACTCGGCCAAGAAGCTCCAAAATAGACTTTAAAGACGGGCCCATACATGAGAGTTGTACTCCACCGGTACGCAATACATGTTTCAGAATAGGGTCTATGTTAGAGTGCAGGAGAGGGAGAGTGTTCATTGATGACAGCATGGTATCCAACTCTATTGAACCACTGGAGTGTCACACTTTTCTATCGTTTTTACTTTGGAATGTGCTCTAACGAAATTAGGGAACTCGTTCCCAAACTCAAATCTTCTTACGCAATACATGTCTCAGAATAGGGTCTTTGTTAGAGTAGAGTGTAGGAAAGGGCGAACGTGCTCGTCGGTATGCAACTCTATTGAGCCAATGAAGTGTCACACTGTTCTATCGTTTCTAGTTACTTTGGAATCCGGTCTAACGAAATCAGAGAACTCATTCCTAAAACCCCAACTTTCTTACATAATACTCGTGTTTCTTTTAGAGCTCATATCTTGGTAGTCGATTGGCGAGTAAACAGAACTCTTAAAAGAAAATTTGAAACGCGTCGAGGAAAGGTTTCCCCACCAACATTTTTTGGTTTTATCAAGAAACTATTTATTACAATAATAAATAATTGTAATAAATTGGGATTCTTAGTGTAATACACTACAGTAAAACTTTTTAAAATTTGTTTATTTAGCCATACAGATCGTATGTGTTATATTTGCCAGTTGCAATATACAGTGGTTCAAACGTATAATCGGACATCGGTATAACACTTAGTTTAAGTGATTTTATAACAATATCGTTTTTAACAAAAAAATTCTTTTCGATGTATTTCGCTATAAAAATTATTTTATTTGTCTATAAAACCAAAAAAGAGAAAAAACAACAATTTATTTCATAAAAAAAACAAAAAATAACAAAAATAATTCATATTTTGAGATCAAACGAATAATCGGACATAATAATAAATACAGACTTTTAAACAACTTAGAAATAAAAAAAAATATTGCGTAGCATATCCTTTGGATTCAGCAACATTTCTGAGTCTATTTTACATCGAATTGACCAAATTGGCGCCCACTTCCGACGGAATATTGTTCCACTCATGTAGATACGCTGATTTTAGTTCCATTACATTGTTGTAGTTGTTTTTATACACTCTACGACCTAGTTCATCACATAAATGCTCTATAACATTTAAGTCTGAGGATTGTGGGGGAGGACTCAACAGCTTAGGGCAGTGGTGGATCAGCCAGAGCTTCGCAATAGCAAATGTTTGCTTAGGGTCATTGTCTTGGTAGAAAGCAAACTTGTTTAAAATTCCAAGTTTTTCTGCGCTCAGCTTAACATTTTGCTTTAAAATATGTACATAGACAAATTTGTCCATTTTTTCATCTATGAAATGCAAACTTCCAACACCAGCACTTGACATACAGCCCCAAACCATCACAGACCCATGTGTTAGGTTTACACCAAACGAAGGTCCTTCCATGTGATCCGTGAAGATTAAATTTACTCTCATCGGTAAAAAGGACCTGTATAAGGTATAAAAATTACTTAATTTTTATAAAATATGCCGTAAATTAATAATTTACCGTATCACATAACTCTTTATTGTGTAAAGTGCGACAGTTATGGGGGAGGGTCTGTAATGGTTTGGGGCTGTATGTCAAGTGCTGGTGTTGGAAATTTGCATTTAATAGATGGAAAAATGGACAAGTTTGTCTATTTAGATATTATAAAGCAAAATGTTAAGCAGAGCGCAGAAAAACTTGGTTTTTAAACAAGTTTGCTTTCTACCAATACAATGACCCTAAGCACACATCTACCGTTGTGAAGCTCTGGCTGATGCACCATTGCCCTAAGCTGTTGAGTCCTCCCCCACAATCCTCAGACTTAAATGTCATAGAGAATTTATGGGATGAACTAGGTCGTAGAGTGTATAAAAACAGCTATAACAATATAAATGAACTAAAATCAGCGTTGTTACATGAGTGGAACAATATTCCGTCGGAAGTGTGCGCCAATTTGGTCAATTCGATGCAAAACAGACTCAGAAATGTTATTGAATCCAAAGGGTGTGCTACGAAATAATAATTTTTTTTCTAAGTTGTTTAAAAGTCTGTATTTATTATTATGTCCGATTATTCGTTTGATCTCAAAATATGAATTATTTTTGATATTTTTTGTTTTTTTATGAAACAAATTGTTGTTTTTTCTCTTTTTTGGTTTTATAGACAAATAAAATAATTTTTATAGCGAAATTCATCAAAAAGAATTTTTTATTGAAAAAGATCTTGTTATAAAAGCACTTAAACTAAGTGCTATACCGATGTCCGATTATACGTTTGAACCACTGTAGTTCAATTCAAATGTCAATCACTACTTCATCTGTCCCTCCTCCACGTTCTTAATAGTTAGAACAAAATACATTGCATATGTAGGAGTCATCCTCTGAGTGCAAGTCCTAAATTACACTAAAGAAATTAGCTCTGCTGTTTTGGATCTTGTTATATGGGTCCAATATCAAGTATCTACTAGAATATCAGGTATAAAGTACAATTCTTGTGCACGGTTTCGGTGGGATGCAGGTGGTTTTAGTCAACCAAGGTACTTGAATGCTTTTGACACAAAATGTGATTAGTGCAACGGACATCAATTCTCAATCCCAGAACAATAATGTTGAAAAAATTTTAAATTTGTTTTGTTTTAAATTTTTTTTTTTTGATTTTATTTAATTGTAGGGTTAACTACATTTCACAAAATTACAAAAGTCAAAATTTTTAGAGGAAAAGCTTTCAGAAAAGTAATAAAATATTTCATGGCAATACGAATATTTGATATTTCATTACGAAGCTTTTACCATAGAGTACCGCACAGAGTGCGATCATATGTTTTACTAAGCACAAAAAAAAAAAAATAGAAAAAATAGAAAAAATAGAAAAATAATGACATTTCTTATATGAAGATGACGTCTTTTAAATGTACTTTTGACGTCTCTTAAATGTGCTTGACAGTTTCGTCCTCAGTCTAGTTCTGGTTTATGGCTTTTACTTGCAAACTAAAAAAGAAAATAAACTCAATTTAGAGCTTAATCGTTTGGCTAGTAATCGATTGCCTTCTAACGTATGAAAGTTTTGTGAACAGGCTGTAAGTTGTTAAACCAATTTTTTTCTTTTCAGTTGAAAGTCTCATATAGACGAAAATTTATTGCTTAAGTATCATACAACGCATACAAATTATCAAAACATACTACAAAAATGGTAATTCTGCAACAGCCACATATCGTGCTTTAAGAGGAGATTATGGTTTACATAGTCGTCCAACTACGCAAGCAATTGGCAAAATTGTGAAGAAATTTAAAGAGACTAGAGCGATTACATATCATCCAATTGAGGCCAAAAATATTCGGTTATCATTGAACGGTAGCGATTCCCATTCACAGTAAAGTGCCGCCAGCTTATAAACCGCACCAAACCGTAAATTTTTCGGGATGCAATGATGACTCATGGAGTACATGTGGATTACTGCCCGACCAATCACGCATATTTTGTTTATTGTCGAAGCCATTCAGCCAGATATGAGCCTCATCGCTAAAGATGATTCTTAACGTTAAGACCACTGACTCTGAATTTCAGTAGATAATTTTAATAATTTCGACTCGTTGTTGGCTCGTATATCCTTCCATCATGAAATGGCAAACCTTACTGAAGAGAAATGTTAAAAGAACACAAGAAATATGGCGTCTGCTGTCCCTGTCGACGTACTTTTGTAGCGTCCCTGTTGAAGAACCTGATACATATTTATAACAAATTTTGGGAGGTAGCACAAGTAGGGACTTCACAAAAAAGGTAGTGTTGCAAATAGATAAAAGTGAAAGAAATTAATATTTGTAACGAAACTTTACAATAGGTTCTTAGTTTCAAGTTTTTTAAAAGAATTAAAGTTTTTTAATATGAAGCCTTTAATGCATAAATATACGGTCAGTCACAAAAGTACTGTATTTCTGATTTTGTTTCAATGTGTGTAATTGCGTCAATATATCGAATGCTTCTGGACCGATTTGCTAAAATAATAGTAGTAGCCCCTATGGCAAATGGTCCCCCTCATTTGCCATAGGGGCGCATTTGCCACCACTAGTTTTCTTGAAAACTAACTTATATTTTTTGATGCTGTAATCGATTTTATATTCGTTTATCGTTGATATTCTATATCTCAAATTTTGACTGCTGTAGCTTTCATATTTAATTTATTGTTTCAGCAGATCCTGAAAAAATATTTTGCTAAAAGTATTTTTGTAATATTTTCCTTAGGTTTTTGTTATCCTAAGAAATTACTCATTAGTTTAATAAACAATATAGTATTGAGAACAAATATTTTTAGTTTTTATCAATAAATCTATTTCTTATGTGAAAAATAGTTCCTTACATCTAAGGACTCTACCTGGGGCACATTTGCCATACCTATATAACAAAGCAACTCGTCGACATTTTTTTGAGTCCGACATTTGTAATATCCCTAAAAAGGATATCGTATTTTGGTTGCAAGGCCTAATCCATCTTCCATCACAACATTTTTTTTTATTTTGATATGTCACAGTACAACGTTAACAGAGACCCAATAGTTTAAATTTTGGTCTCTGAAATTTTTACTGTTTTGTTTAATTTATCCACGTGAAATGAACTTGAATTAATTTTTTGGTTTGTTTGTTTTGTATATTAAAGCTTTATAGATGTAAAAATTTACTTTATTACTACAATTTTTTTACTTCTTTTTTGTACCCAACTTATTGGCAAATGTGCCCCATGGATGGGGCACATTGGCCACTTTTAGTTAACTTGCTATTTTTCAAATTTGATACATAAAGAAAAGCCGTAGGCAATCTGAACCAACACAGTTTAAAGCTAACATACATAGGTACCTATGAAGAACAAAAAGTTGTGATAACTCTCACTGTAAGAAACCTGGAGCACTTTAAAAAAAAAGTGGCAAATGCTCCCCCTTCTACCCTACATCCATTTGTTGATAAGAAATTGATTCATATATATTTAGTCCTTTAATTCCTTAGTTAGGGCTCAAATTGCCTTTAAGCTTATAGTGAGTTATTAAAAACTAAAAAAAAAAAAAATCATTTTGTAGACGACGTCCCAAATTCTTTTAGTGGTTAATAAATTTAAAATGAATAATTTTCGAAGTAGACTACTAAATTTTACATGTTCTTTGGAATAATTTGTCTGACTTTTGCTTATAGATTTGTATTTATTGTTGTTCTTAATTGTTGTCTTATATGTTAAAAGACACGTTAATATCAATCACATTTTGATAAGTTTTACAGTAACTTTCCTTTGTAATTAACTTCAGATAACACAGTGCGAGTTCTTAACGATCATATCTGTCTTTATCAGGTAAGAGAGGTAATAACTTTATGAACTTCGCCTTAATGATGTCTAGAGGTATTGGCGTGAGTGTCAACCCATGGTTATGGTCAAGAATTTTTCAAAAAATGTTTATACCACATAGCACTTGCATTGTTTGTATCTGTACTATAGATGGTTTTTCAAAACATCAGTTTTGTTTTTTTTACTAAATGGAACTGATTCCGTCTGATTGAAGAAGATAAGCCGACCAGCTCATTTTAGATTACGAATCAAAAATTTGACATGAACAAAACAATATTTTTTTGGATTAATATAAAATTGACTTATAACAGATCATAGACTTTTAACTCAAAAGGACGAAACATTTGCGGGATGTCAACAAGAAAAGCAAATTCATATATAAATATAATTCATATATGAATCATTTAATAAATGTAATTAATTTTTAAAAAACTATATAAAACTTTTCTAAGATTCTTAAAGTTAAATCAAGCAAAAATTCTTTAAATTATTTGATTTTTTTTAATGCAATGTCATTGATTTGTGTAAAGAACATAAATTTGTTTACGACAACACAAATTCTTAGAACTAAAAATTGCTTAATCCTTTTTATAGTTTAAGCAAAAAAATCACGTAAACGTTTTTTTTAGTTATGAAAGACAATAAGTTGCAAGTTGCTGTCTTTTTGTAGATTTTGGATCTTTTATTCTTTTAATTTTGGTTAATGCTGGTAAGTACAATAAATACTAAATACAATACATACACCTCGATGTATGTATTGTAGTACAATAAAACAAAAAAATAAAGTTGCATGTGTTTTGTTAAATTGATGATGTGTGTTGTCCTACAGATTTTGTTTTAAATTACGAGCCGTAAGTCCTTTTTGTTTGAAATATTTTTGCAATCTGTTTTTTGCATTCACACAAACGCAAGTATTTACCCAAGAACGTACGCACGCTCGTATTCAAATGTAAATATGAAAATACAAATGCAATTCATTGTTAGTGTTGTGACTACGTGCTCTTTCATCCAGAAACCGTTTTTAATTGTGCCTACTGAACCAACATCATTCGTATCTATACACATGAACGTATGTATGTATGAATGCATTTCGTTGCAGGGATTTCCAAATCTTAGCATCAATGTGGGCGCCTGACTGACCACAGAAACATATTAGAAACCGTAGATCAAACGAGTTGGCAACCTGATGTTAGCTTTTCTCTAGCCATACAGTTAATACTGCTGCGAGAAAGAGCATACGAATTAGCACCTGATAAATGAGAGTTAGTCCATCGAAGTCTGCAAGAAGGGACAAGAGAATGTGGATAGACGAGCAACGAGCCAAGCTAAATCAGCTGCAAGCAAAGGCGATATGAAGACCTTGTATAACATATCAAGGGTTTTGTGTGGCAAACCTACTTACAGTAACAGTCCTATCTTGAGTAGTAGTGGCACACTCCTTTCAACTGCGGATGAGCAACTAATACGCTGGATGGAGCACTTCAAGACAACACTTAACAACCCTATTGGATTAACACCACTGGCTGAAGTGCATAATGAAACCAACCATGATAGTATATTCAGAGGAATTTCCGACAGTCCGCCAACAATACAAGAAGTGAAGAACGCTATTAAAATCCTTAAACGCAACAAGGCCCCGGGCAATGACAATATTTCAGCGGAGATGCTTTTATGTGATGTTGAAGGATCGTCGAGATTCTGGCACCCATTTGTGCGTAAAATATGGGAAGAAGAAGCTCTTTCAACCTCTTGGAATGAAGGTATACTAGTTAAAATACCAAAAAAAGGGTGACCCTAAAGACTGCAATAACTACAGGGGTATAACACTTCTCCCAATACCTAGCAAAATACTAAGTCGTGTAATTTTGAACAGAATATCCGACGCAGTTTCCTCTACACTCCGCGAAAATCAGTTTGGGTTGAGAGAAAACCGTTCTTGTGTTGATCTAATCAACACAGTAAGAATAGTATTTACCTAGCGTTTATCGACTTTATGAAGGCCTTCGACAGTGTCAATAGAAGGTTTCTATGGAGAATTTTAGAAAATCGTAACATGCCGACGAAAATTCTCAACTTAATCCGGGCAATGTACGTTGATTTTAAAAGTCGAGTCCTACACAAGGGTAAACTATCAGATCCGTTCGATGTTACTACTGGAGTAAGACAAGGATGCATATTATCACCTATACTTTTTATCCTCGTCATCGACAACATAATGCGTACGGCTCTAAATGGTAGACACGGTATCCACACCCTTTAAACAACTTGAGAACTTGGAATATGCCGATGGCGTATGTCTTCTAAGCCAAAGCTCTGGCCACCTTCAAGAGAATACTAACGCTATTAGTGCTGAATCTCGTATAGCTGGTCTTGAAATTAATATTTCCAAGACAAAGATTATGCCTGGAGGCTATGGCGCAAACCCGTTGACATACATCAATGTGAATAACGAGGTTATTGGGCGTTTAGTAACCTGGGAAGTTTAGTAACTACAAAAGGTGTTGCAGACGAGGATATCAAATCGCGTATTAATAAGGCAAAATTTGCATTCGGCATTCTTCGAGCAATTTGGAAATCTCGGCAAATATCAACAACAACTAAGTTACGAATATATAACTCGAATGTCAAGTCCATCCTGTATTATGGCTGCGAAACATGGAAACGCACAAATGCCATCGATAAACGACTGCAAACCTTTACAAACAAATGCTTAAGACAAATTCTTAAAATATGGTGGCCGAATCGCATAAGAAATGAAGATCTACTTAATGCAACAAACCAAATCCCTGCTTCCACAGAGGTATGTCAACGGAAATTGCGATGGATAGGCCACACACTTCGAAGGCCAAATACCAACATTGCTCGACAAGCGTTTTGTTGGAATCCACAAGGAAGCGGCCGTCGTATTGGTGCACCTGCTAGAACGTGGAGACGATCAATTGATGCGGAGTTATAAGCAGCAAACTATTCATGGAATGATGTATGCCTAACATCTCGCAATAGAGTCCGCTGCTCCACTGGGAGTCAAGGATAACAGAAGAAGAAGTCCATCGCAAACCGGTAGAAGAGCTATTAGATTTCGATTACTATTAGTAATCAATTACATAACATTTTGAAAAGAATTGTAATTAGTATGTTATTCACTTTTTAACAGTTTTTTTTATAACTAATTGAATACGATTACAGAAAATAATCAAAATTTATCAAAAACAAGTAAGAAAGTGCCATACGATGCCCTTCACCACTGAAGGTAAAGGTGTTATTTTTCCTGTAAAAAGACAAATATTTGGCAAATTTTGACATCATACAAACATTTTCTCTGAACTTATATATTTAAGCTGTTTCCGTCATTTGGACTTATATGAGAGCTAGGGTCAAACGTGGACCGATTATCTCGAAATTTGGCAAATTAATTACACTTGTTACAATTATATGTGCAAAAAATAAACTTAAAATTCTCATTATCTTCAGATTCACGAGCGTTTTGGTGATTTTTGTCTCATTTAGTGCGTTTTAACTAAAGAGTTTGTATGGGAGCTATGGTCACATGTGGATCGATTTCAACGAAATTTGGTACAGTGATTTTGGTTTACATAAGTAGTTGTTTTAAATTGCATATAAAAATATTGATATTTGTGGCCAATATATCAATTCCGGGAAGTGGGACCTATGGGAGGTACCACAAATAATGGACTGATTTTGACGAATTTTAATGGCCATGGTCTCTCAAAAAAATGATTTGTGCCAAAATTCATCAAGTTATCTTTAGAATTGCGACCTGTGCTTTGATTACATGGTTTACATGGCAGTCCAGCCAGCCAGACGGACGGACTGACATCCCTAAATCGACTTAAAAATTGATTCTAAGTATTCTAAAAGGTGGGTCTAAGACAAATATTTCTATGTGTTACATACATCAGCACAAACTCATAATACCCTTCCACCTATGGTGGTGATGGGTATAATAATCCGACTTCTTTCAAATATTACTTTTGATTATTTTTTGTTATTTTTCTAATACCGAAAAAGAATCAAAAGTAATCAAAATATTTTTGATTTCTTTGATTATTTTCTTGTAATTTCAATTAATTTATATTATCAAATTAGTAATCATTACGATTACAAATAATCAAACAATTTTTCGATAAATTTTTAAGGTTAATTTAATTTTTTTTTAAATATTACGCAAATAATCAAAAGTAATTTTTGAAAGTATTCGGATTATTAATTGATTACTTTTGATTATTTTCTGTAGTCGTAAAGTAATCCAGAATACATTACGATTAGTATCAAAAAAGAATTATATAATCATTACGATTCTTTTTTAAATTCAATGTAATTGATTACTAATCGTAATCTAAATTTAATATCTTTGTTGCAGATATTGAACCCCTTATGGTCTTCTTCTGTTATCCTTGACTCCTAGTGGAGCATAGGGCTTCAACCATCCTTTATATCGAATTCTATTGCGAGATTTCAGGCATAAGTTTTGTAACTCCGCGTCTATTGACCTTATTCCTTGTGGATTCCAATGAATCGCTTGTCTAGCAATGTTGGTATTTGACCTTCAAAGTGTGTGCATCCACCGCCATTTCCGTTGACATACCTCTATAGAAGCGGGGATTTGGTCTGTAGCGTTCAGTAGATCTTAATTTCTTATGCGGCCACCATATATTAAGGATTTGCCGCAAGCATTTGTTTGTGCTTATCGATTACATTTGTGTGTATCCAAGTTTTGCAAACATAATACAAGATGGAGTTGATATTCATAACTTAGTTGTTGTTCATATTTGCCGAGATTTCCAAATAGCTCGGATAATGCCGAATGCAGATTTTGCCTTATTAATACGCTATTCAATACCAAAATACGCAATCAGATACCAAACTACCAAGATAATTAAAGGTACCTACACATCCAATGACCTTGTTATTCACATTGATGTGTGTCGACGGGTTTGCGCCATAGCCTCCATTCACAATCTTTGTCTTGGAAATATTGATTTCCAGCCCAGCCGCCTAAGATTCAGCAGTGATAGCATTAGTGTTTTCTTTCTGAAAAGTGTTCGATAATGATCCTGAGGGAACTCGTAGAAGAGGGCATCCAAAACTTCGATGGAATTGAATTCTAAAATATTCTCAGCCTTTGACCTAAAAAGGTTGTAATTATAGGTCATTTAAAATTTAATGTTTAAGATATTTTAATGAAATGGAATTGCATTTCAAAGAAATTCGTTATTTCTTTTGGATTTTTAAAAATTGATTCATATTTGACCATAAAACATTACTTCAAAAAAGTTACCCGAAATTATGGGCCAATCAGCCAATTTTAATTGTGATAGTCCCTCTACCGAAGCAAATATTTGTACCAAATTTCATCAAATTATTTTGGTTAAAGTTTACATGGACAATTATCCATCAACCCAAAAAATTCAATAATATTCATATGTTTTTTAGAAGTTTTTTTCCTAACATTAAAAAATTATATTTTAGGTAAAAGGATTTAAATATAAGCAATGATTTCAAAAACAAAAAACAAACTCAAACGATATTTTATTTATGTTTCACATGTAGATGATATCCACATTTGAAAAACCTTTGAGAATGAGGTTTTATAATGATTTGGTAATAAAGACATTTCTCAATTTGAGAATTAAGTTCCCTTTTTATTGAGAACGCTATTATTCTCAAATCAGTATCAAATGTTTGACCTTTGAAAAAACATCAAATCATCCTCAATTTGATAATAAACCTTTTTTCTTACTGGACATTGACTCGATCCGAATAATTCTTTGGTGTACCATCAGAACATGCATTTTGAAAAAGTCAAACTTCTAACGAGTCTATGAATAACGTTGAAATAGGGATGTATCTACTGAATTTTATAGCAAATTTAATGGAGAGCTACCTCAAATTCTTGATATTCGATTTTTTTAAGTTACAATAAATATCTAGATGTGGTGCAGAAAACAAGGTAATTATTTCATTAAATATTTACTTTCGTTACTTCTTGACCTAATTATGAACTAGTTGAGAATCTCTGCAGGGTAGTGTAATGCAACAACACCAACTGCACAACAATATAAACACGACAATGACAACAAGTGTAATGTACGGGTTGATACTGTTTGAATGAATGTCGTTTATCTTCATTTATGTGTTAGTCGCATTTGCCCACATGCACATGAACTTCGCAGGAAGAAAAAATATTTGTTGGACACAAATTTTGAAGGAATCATAAAAAATGTAAATTTGACACATTTACTCATATACACGTGTGTACATATTTATGCATTACTTGGTGAAAGTCAAAATATCGTAACTAACATTTGAAAAAGTTAGCAAAATCAATGAAATAAATGGTAAACTTATGCGTTTTTGATAGATTAATATGTCAGTTAGGTTGTTTTGCATTTAACCCCACAATATAAATATGATATAAAGAATACAGTTTAGTCCAAAATCACTTATACTTATATGAATTTTAGAATGTTATCAATTTATTACCCACGCCTCGATATCAGGGTCTTTAATCAGTCGGCGTATGCCGTAGAGTTGTGAACTAAGTCAGTTATTTTATACTTAGTTAACAAGTCATCTTTATTCATTCTCCATTTGCAACTGGCTAGTGCTTTGTGGACTATGTTCCTACACCGAAGTTTGTGAATGCTATTTGTGGATAATGCTATTTAAGATAACGACTCAGTCAACTGCAATGCGAAGGAGCTGAAAATTTTTAGAGTGCATTTAATATCTTTGCCCAATTTATATCGAGCTATCTTAAAGATTGCTCTATAAAAGTTGTTATGAATGGGTTATCATCCAACAAGTTCATGATTATCTTAGGGGTACCACAAGATTCTGTTATTTTTCCTATTCTGTTGTTCTTACTTTTCTGAATGGCCTTCCCCCAAATTATATAATATAAAAAAGAAATTATAATATAAAAATTCAAATCGAATGCACAAATACTACTCCCTCTAACCTCCTATCCATAAACTATTTTCCTAGTTCCAACACTAGTCAAATATCAAACAGGGTGACTCCAAAGACTGCAATAACAACAGGGGTATAACACTTCTTCCAATACCGTGCAAAATACTAAGTCGAGCAATTTCCGACGTGGTTTCCGCTACACTCCGAGAAAATCAGTTTGGGTTCAGAGAGAACCGATCTTGTGTTGACCTAATCAACAGAGTAATAATAGTAAGTACTAGAGCAATGTAATGACTTCCGCACCCCCATTTACCCATCTATGGCTATCTATGGAGAATTTTAGAAAACCGTAAAATGCCAATGGAAATTCTGAACTTAATTCTGGCAATGTACGAGGATTTCAAATGTTGGGTCCTACATAAAGGTAAATTGTCTAATCCGTTACTACTGCAGTAAGACAAGGATATATCTTGTCACCTATAATTTTTATCATTATCATCGACAATATTAAAGGCACGGTACTGAATGGTAGACGCGATATCCAATGAACACCCTGTTAACTTGAAATATGCTGAAAACACTAACGCTATCACTGCTAAATCTCGGGCATCTGGGCTAAAAATCAATATTTCCAAGACAACGATGCCTGGAGGTATGGCGCAAACCTGTCGACACACATCAATGTGGATAACGAGGTTATTAGATGTATAGGTACCTTTAATTATCTTGGGAGTTTGGTATCTACAAATGGTGGCGCCGACGAAGATATTAAATCGCGTATTAATAAGGCAAAATCTGCATTCGGCATTCCCCGAGCTATTTGGAAATCTTAGCAATATCAACAACAACTAAATTACGAATATATAACTCGAATATCGAATCCATCTTGTATTACGGTTGTGAAACTTGAAAACGCACAAATTCTATGGATTAGCGCCTGAAACCATTTGCAAATAAATGCTTGCGGCAAATCCTTTATATATTGTGCCCGAATCGCATAAGAAATTAAGATCTGCTAAACGCTACAAACCAAATCCCAACTTCTACAGAGGTATGTCAACAGAAATGGCGGAGGGCATACACTCCGAAGGCCAAATACCAACATTGCTCGACAAGCGCTTCGTTGGAATCTACAGTGAAGCGGCCGTCGAGTACCTAACATGTAGCAATAGAGTTCGATATAAAAGGATGTTCCACTGGGAGTGAGGATAACGGAAGAAGAAGTTCCAACACAATGCGCTGCATATGTACGGATCATCCCCTAAGTGTTGGTCCTATAAAAAAAAATAAAGCTAAAATCCTTCGTCAGGTTCAGAGCTGACTTAAGTCCTATGTATTCTTATTGGATAATTTAACAAGTTTGTCACATATTCTAGTCAGATATACTTAGAGGACTCAGTATTTTTGATGTTCACAGAGGTTATGCTAGGGTTGCCAGTCAGGCTGGATTCGACTGATTGTCCAGCTTTTTTATTGCTTGTCCAGTGTCAAGATAAAATTGAATTTGTCCAGCTAAAAGGTGAAGAATTGAATTATGTATTTATATTTTTAAAGAAAAACTATCTTTATGATAATGAACTCAAAAGTGTAGTTTTCTCTTTTTTACTAAGTAATTTATTCGTTGATTAATTGATTACTTGATCAAGTTCATTTTGAAACAAAATTACCCTCTATCAAATTTCCCCATTGTATTTACTTTACTTAAATGACCTATATTTACAACCTGTTAAAGCCAAACGTCGAGCATATTTAAAAGATTTTCCTCTACTTCTACTTGGCCTTTGCATCGAATTTTCGTACGTCCTCTTTTACGAGTTCATTCTGGATCGTTTTGGAATACTTTTCTTGCAGGAGTATTTTTATCCACTCGCACAACATGTCCTAGCCAACGCAGCCGTTGCTGTTTGATGCGTTTTACTACGTCGATATTCATGGTTTATTCGATGTCGATATTCATTGTTGATGTAAACTGGTCCAACGATTTTTCGTAGAATCTTTCTCTCAAAAACTCAAAGCTTCATCTGCTTGTGCAAGTGCCCATGATTCAGCACCATATAATAACACAGGTAGTAAAAGCGTTTTATAGAGCGTGTCTTTAGTTCTAACAGAATGAGCTTTATTTCTTAACTGCCTGCTTAGGCATCTGTTGGCAAGCATGATTTTACGTTTGATTTTGAAATTTATATCGTTGTTTAGTTTGCGGTTGTACAAAGGTAAACAAATTCTTTTACAACTTCGAGGTTTTAGTTCTCAACGAAATGATCAATTTTATTTTTGATTCATTGACAACTAGACCCATTTTATTAGATTTATTCTCGATGCGTGAAATGCGGCAGCTACCTCGTGCACTGTGCGAGGTACGATTTCAGGTAACACAATATTGAAGAGATCGCATGACAAACTATCGCCTTGTCTGAATCCCCGTTTTAGAAGGACTCCGAGAGGCTCTTACTTATTTTAACTTTTGAGGTTGTATCCGTTTATGTTATTATGCATGTCTGCCAAACTCAGACATTGCATTAAACACCTTCGTTCGTATCGGGCTGTCAAAAGCAGCTTTGTAGTAAACAAAGATATGATATGTATCAATTTATTTCTCTTGTGTTTTCTCCAGGATTTGATGTAGCGTAAAGATCTGGCCAGTGGTAGATTTACCCGGTCTAAAGCCACATTATTAGGTTCCAATTATTTCGTTAACTTTGGCCTTTTACCTTTCACACAATATGGTCGATATTATCTTATATGCAATTGAAAGAAGACTTATACCTCTATAATTGGCACATACATACCTAATTTGTTTGTGGACTGAACAAAGAACACTCCAATCGTCCGGCATATGTTCTTCTAACTATATGGTTTTTATAAGCTGGAACATAAATGATTATCAACTCCCACCTCCTGCCTTAAAAAGCTCTGCCGGCAAACCATCTGCACCCGTAGATTTATCACTTTTCAGTTATTTTAAATCTAACCTCATTTTGATTTGTTCGGACATGTCATCTTGTCCACTTTCATTTGATACTTAAAATTTGCAAAATTTACTAATGTCCAGCTAATTTTTGGGTTGTCAAGCTTTTTTTTTGCCTTATGTCCAGCTTTTTCCGGGTTTGTGTCTGGCAACCCTAGGTTATGCAGTTTAATACTATATTTTGTCTTGACCTTATTCTTAATGGAAAAAATTTAAATACTAGCTCTTAACTGTGGCGGTATATACCAGCTGTTAAGCAATCCTATGACTTTCTTCTTTGCATTTCAAAGTATTGTCCACAATCCGAGGGTAATACTAAGGTGCTTAGGTTAAAGCACCTTTAAAGCACCTAAATGATCTACGTAATTTTCAAACTTTTGATAGTTCTGAGTAGTTCTCTCGAGTTATTGCTTCGTGACCCCTAAATATTTTTCACCAAATATACTTCCATTAAAAATATTTTTTATAATAACAATTTTTCGGGAACAAACTTTTTGTGCATTAAAAATTTACGACATATATTGTCTGTTATACTAGATCTTAAATACTATGACCTATTTCTGATAGTACACACCTGATATCTCTCTTCTGATCTATAAGTGTTCTACTTTTTAATTGACAAAAGGATAAAGAAGGTTTAGAAGAAAACAGGTGGATATACTATATAATTCTTCATCCAGAATTACTAAAATTCCATCAAACTGGCGGCATCCTGGAATGTTTGTAAGGACCACCCCTGGAGAACCTTTGATCTATACACTACATTGCGACCCAATCATCGCTATTTGACGGGTTTTATGAGAGAGTAGTCCACAAACTGTCACATGTCTAATTCTAATTTATTAACGAGCAGATGTCATGGTTAATATTGATTAAATATAACAGGATCATTAAGGTTAAAACATTGATCTTATTCTATCTGCTGGCTTTTGCAGTTAGACACGAGTACCATCCCAGCTCAAAATTCTCTTGGCCTAGTACATGTAAGAGATGATATAATGAATATAGAAGCTATAAATGCTCTAAATCCGTTCCTGTCCTGATTCTGGTTGATAATAATAATATAAAGTGTTCAGTGCCTACGAAGTAATTTCGTAAGAAAGCGATCTGATGTTAGAAACCTAAAGGTAAAAGGCCAATGCACGCGGCAAGCGACAATGGAAAAAAGTAGAAATTTGTTCTACTTTTCCGCGCGGCAGATTTTTTCAGTGCTGCCAGATTTAATTATATTCTACTTAAATATTTTTTTATATGAATATTTTTGTAAACAAACGCACATTCAGGTATGTGATGGAAAACGATCGTTTTCAAATCGATCGATTTCAGATATATTTTTGAGGTAATTTTTTGGAAAAATAGGCGAAAATTATCTCAAAAATACATCTGAAATCGATCGATTTGAAAACGATCGTTTTCCATCACATACCTGATTTTATGTACTGGCAATACTACGACCGCCAGCAGCGGCATGCCGCGTGTATTGGCCTCGTACCTTAAATAGTCTTGATTGCGGTAGTTTCATAATAGAACATCCGAAAATGATCTTTGTAATTATTTCTCATAGAAATTTGTATTACACCACATTGGTAACAATCGATCTATCAACAATTTATGTTCAAACAAAAAGCACAAATTGACGGATCACTAAACAAAAATTTGAAGTTTTGTGAGATACTGTAAAACTCAATATAGATTGTATTTGGATTTAAAACAAGTGCGAAAACTGTATGATCTAGTACCGTCTTTGTAAATGAATGTTCGTTCGTTTGTGTTTATGTGGGAGTGTGTGCTGTACATGCCTCCTGGTGGATTTGTATGCCAGCATGCATGAGTTACAGTAAATACAAGTTCAACATCACGAGTCAAGTTCAAAATACCGAAAATATTAAATGAAAATAATCCATAAAACAAAAGACGAATTATACCAATTGACTACTGGTGTAACCCTCTTTGTCAGTTTGTGTGTGACTACATGTCCGTCCTTCCGTCTGTACTTTCCTTTGCTAAGTCTATTTTTCTGTCTGTCCGTCCGTCCATCCATCCATCCATCCATACATTCATTTTATTTATAAGTACATGTGTGAAGTGGAAGAGCTGTTGTTCTGCAGTCTACTACATACAATCTTCCTATGCTGATGTTCAAACTGTAGTACGATTTCAGTAGTCTTTGTATTCTATGCTGTTGTTCTATTCTATGTAATGTATAGTTAGTGCTATGTTGATGCCACTTTTAGGGGTTGACGTTGGAAAAAAAACGAAAATGAAACGTTCAAATTGGGTTGAATCTTGGTTGTTTTTTTATAGATTCGGGCAAATGTCAAGCTATTCCAATCATGGCATAACGAGGGATTTATTGTATTTCATTCCATGTATGACTATGTGTGTATGTGTATCTGTAAAAATAAACCTCAAACTCCCAACTAGACACATACAGACAAAATATTCGTACTGTTGCACATGCATAATGGTGATGATGGCGCTGGTGACGATGTTAAATGTATCAGCGATTGTTGGTGTGGGTATATATGAACGAGCACAAATAAAAGTCCAATCAACATGCCAAATATGTATAGAAAAGGAAAATAATAACAGCAGTAACTGAAAAAAAATACCAATATATATATATAGCATAGACTCATACTAGGAATACATTTGAACCTGAATATGAACCTTTGGGTATATTTATAAACAAAATAAAAAAATATATTTGTTTGGACTGAAAATAAACTCACACACCCAAATATACATACGCTTCAGAAGCATAATGTTTTCTAACACAGTTCTCATACTGAAATACACTATCCTATACATTATCCGCAATAATCACACTAACAACTTGAATTCGAATTCCATTGCCGATTTTTCTTCCTTGTTATTTAGCTTTTTGTTTTTTTTTTTGTTGCTACTGCCTGGTTTATTCTACTAAATATTTCAATTCAATGTGTTTTTGTTGAGTCCGGGCAAAATACAAATGTTTAAAAAACGAAAAAAAAGAAATAATAACAAGATAAAAATATCGACGGTCAAACTCGATCATATGATATCCTACATTGATGAGCTTTATGTGCCTATATAATAAATTCTAGAATTAAAGATCATATAGATCATGAGTGGCCCCGTATGAGGTCAATAAGGGTCATTATACAATGGCATATTTTTAAAGAGCCACAATAGTAAACAGTTGGATAAGAACAATTAACAAAAAATCATATATATATATATATATTTTAAAGGAATGTATATAATAATGATAGTTTATGATCAAGGATCTGTCTGGATCAAATGTAAATTCAAAACTGATTACGGTTTATTTTTAACAAATATAAATGTATTGTTTTGAAAATGCCATAATAAGGAAGGAAGGCATATCATGCATTCTGATCTGATCGGATAGTTTTAGCTACAGATTCCAAGTAATTTTTTCTCAGATTCTAGCGGTTAATTATGCAGTAAAATGATAATAAACATAAGGGTCTTTGTTAAAAAGTTTAATAAAACCTTGACCCATCATTTTTGTCACTTCATCAAGCAAGTTTTTCTATTCATCACTTCACAAAACGCTACTTACCTCCTCGAGTTCTCCTAGAACAACGATAAAAGCATGGGTTAGGACGTCGGGCTAGTAACCCACTCCTGGAAAAAATCAGCATCAATGAATCATCCGAACCCTTTACAGAGGAGGTGCTCTAATCCAGTTGATGGATGTTTTCGATGAATATAAATGTAATGTGACTGCTCTCCAGGAAATAAGTTGGAATAGCCACGGCGCACAGCAAACTGCCTAGTGGAAAAAAATTGAAAAAGAACTTGCCATTTTATTAATATATATGGAATGAAAGCTGAGACTCCCACAATTCCAAAGGTGGTTTGGTTTTTCATGTACTTGACAACTCTAAAGAGCTACACAGTTTTAATGTCGAATTATTTTGATCATTTTTCATAATTTTTAAGTAACCAAAAATGGCTTTAAAAAAATTAATATTACAAATTTTGATATTTTTATAAAAATTATCAGTTGATATTTTTAATATTTTTAAATATATGATAATAGAAGGCAATGCATTACACGGTAATGAATACCAATGTTATTTGAATAACAATGGGTATGAGTATTTTCAATACTTTAAGCAAAAAATAATAAAATGAGATTGGTTATATTTTATAAAAAAAAACTATCACCCTTTATCATTTTGTATGTGAAATGATATTTTGAAATTTAAAACAAAAATTATTCCTGAAATGGGGGAATTTTGGATATTTAATTGTCCCCGCACCGGAAAAATAAAGGGATAAAAATGTTAATTCATTTTTGAAAATAGTAGGCCAAAAGAGATATGTGCAAAAAATGTCATTAAGCTACCATAACTCCCTTGACTTTTTTCCAGTTTTACTATATGGACCGTACACTGTGCGGCGTCGTCAAGACACCAAAAGACGACCTGTATTACAGCTGTCATGAGAGTAAGCATGAATTTGGTTGCGGATTTATGGTTAACACAAGAAAGCGGATTCTTGTTTCCAGGTTCTCTCCAGTAAACGAAAGGTTAGCGACAATACGCGTCATAGCGGAGTACTTCCATCTTAGCTTGATTTGTGCTCACGCTCCAACAGAGGAGGAAGACGATGATATAAAGGAAGCCTTTTATGAACAACTTGAGGAAGCTTACGATAGGTGCCCTAACCAAGAAATTAAAATAATACTGGGTTATTTTAACGCAAAGTTAGGGCAGGAAAGTTTAAATTTATCAGCAGTAGGCTCAAAACTGCTGGTAAATTTAGCCTAGACAGCGTAACAACTGACAATTGTTTGAGGCTAATCTCCTTTGCGGCAGCTCGCAAAATGGTCGTGAGCAGCACCAGGCTCCCACACCTTAAAATCCACATGCTACATGGGTGTCTCCTGATCTAATACAAAAAAATAAAATAGACCATATTGAAGTT
Organism: Stomorhina lunata; assembly: GCA_933228675.1. Taxonomy (NCBI): domain Eukaryota; kingdom Metazoa; phylum Arthropoda; class Insecta; order Diptera; family Rhiniidae; genus Stomorhina; species Stomorhina lunata. Next base: position 78,691,990 of record OW121744.1, read on the forward strand.
GATGCGTTCCATGCGAGGAGCTAACATGGACTCCGATCACTATCTTCTTGAAGTCAAGGTAAGAACACGTCTAAGTGTGTCGAGGATCGTTCAGGTAGAAGCGCACAGGAAGTTTGACGTAAAAACCTTAAATCTCAGCAAATTCCCACTGATTACTCCAAACGAGCAACTCAATTCATAAGAGAGCTTAAACGACATTCGCACGTTATGGCCACATATTGCCAACGCTATGAAGTCTGCTGCAAAATCAGTAGAAGGATACCAAATCTCCACCTTAAAAACTCTTGCTACGACGAAGAGCACCGCAATGCCACTGCAAAGAAGACTCTGTAGTCAGCAGAAGAAAGATATTGAAGAAAAACGATTGTTCCGCAGAAAAAAAAAACAGAAAGCGTATTACTACTACAAAAGGGAGAACCTTTTCTACTTAGTTGTTGGTTGCAAATAAAAGCGACCAAAACAATACGCCTGAACAAATCAACGATGACGGCATTATATGTCTACCACCCAACCAGAATCAGGTAAGAACCTCAATAACAATTAAAAAATAACAAAGCTGCTGGTGTCGATGGTTTGCCGGCAGAGCTTTTTAAGGCTGGAGGTGATAAGCTGATAAGGTGTATGTCCCGTCCCGGCTTTTAAATAAAACTATATGTGCAAATTATAGAGGGATAAGCCTCCACTCAATGGCATATAAGATTCTATCGACTATACTGTGTGAAAGGCTTAAGCCCAAAGTTATCGAAATAATTGGGATGTACCAATGAGGCTTTAAATAAACCAGGTAAATTAACCACTGACAAGATCTTTACTCTACGTCAAATCCTGAAGAAGACCCAAGAGAAATAAATTGACATCTCTTGTTGACTACAAAGCAGCTTTTGATAGCCCGATGCGGAAGAAGGTGTTTGAATCAATGTCTAAGTTCGGCATCTCTACGAAGCTAATAAAGTTATGCAGGATGATACTAACTAATACTGCATCATCTGTTAAGATAGGTAAGAACCTATCAAAGTCTTTCACAGCTATACTGGAATTCAGGCTAGGTGACAGTTTATCTTGTGATATCTTCAATATTATCTTTAACAAAATATTGTAGCGAAATGTAGCAGTTAATACAACTGGTACAATTTTCAATAGAAAACATATGCTACTAGCATTTGCCGATGACATTGATATCATGGGACGCACTTTGCGCAAGGTAATTGCCGCTTTTTCCAGTATCGAGAAGGAATCAAACTAAATGAGTATAGTTGTAAATGAATCAAAAACAAAATCGATGGTTTCTACAGGCACAGAGATCACATGCGTCCGTTCAGAACTATATCTTCGAGGTTGTAAAAGAATTTATATACCTTGGTACCGCTGTGAACATCAACAACGATATAAGCTTCGAAATCAAACGTAGAATCACACTTGACAATCGATGCTATTTTGGACTACGCAATCAGCTAAGAAATAAAATGCTCTCCGGAAGAAATAAAATAACGCTCTATAAGACGCTTATATTACCCGTGTTATTGTATGGTGTTGAATCATGGCCACTTGCATAGACAGATAAAGCTATCCTTGGTGTGTTTAAGAGGAAAATTCTAAGAAAAATCTTTGGACCAGTCTGCGTCAACAATGAGTATCGACATCGAATGAATCATGAGCTGTATGAGTTAAACGCTGACATAGACAATGTGAAACGCATTAAGCAACAGCGTCTGCGTTGGCTAGGACATGTTATGTGAATGGATGAAAATACTGCGACAAAAAAAGTGTTCGATAATAATTCTGAGGGTACTCGTAGTAGACGGTGTCCAATACTTCGATGGAAAGACCAAGAGTAGAAAATCTAATATTGACCTATGGAATGGGCACGCTCTGAGAATACTATACTATACTCATTCGCAAGGTAGAACGTTTTGGGAGACTCCCGGCAACGTAGTAAAAAGCTGCGAAAATAGTGTTATGTAATATATGAACAGTCCCTAAGATAGACAGAATGGTACACCTTACCGTGCTACAAAGAGGTAGGAGAACATCAAATACATACTTGATAGTCTGCGAAGTTAAAAATAGAACGAGAATATTATATTGGAGCCATTCAGCACACGAGATATGCTGGTTCATGTATTAGTTACTTCAGAAGATTACGTGCAGCAAATAACTGAACCCTTTCGATCTGAAAGATCTTCGTGCTGGAACAGGAAAGTACACCGAACCTTTTTGCATTTGTATAGAAAGAAACTTGCAATGTAAATAGTTTTAAAATGTGAACGATATCTACCCATGTCCCTAAAACATTAATTTTTCTCCTCTATGACTTCTGTGAATTACAAATATGTTCATAAACCGGTAATACCTGACATATATTAGGGTGTTTATACATGAAGTCAGAATAAAAGTACGATTGAAAGTTGTTAGCGCGCGTGTTGACATCTAGTGTTGTATTATTGTCTTCATTGTTGTTTTTGTATATAAATTGGTTCGGACTAACATTTGATATTTGATTCAGCGATGCTCAGTGCACATTAGAAAATGTTTGAACATTATTAGAGGATTGTATTTCTAAAATTATAAAAGGTACCAAATATTTCTTATTCGATAAATCTTTACATGAAGTAGAACATGTTAAAGAAGCTATAGTGGTAGCACGAATAAACGCAAGGGGGTAAAATAGCGATGTAATTATAACAAATTATGCAAAACTGTATGACAACGTGAATACATTTTATGTTATTTATTATTACTAAAGAGTGTTTTAAAAAAAATATGCATTTACTATTTTAGACAAAATTTATCCATAGTGCAAGAAATAATTTATTTTTTGATCAAGTTAGTTTCTATAGATATGTCAGATACTATTATTTTAGAAATTATTAATTTTCAATAGTTATTTCAATCAAAATGGACTGCGAAAAAAAAGTTCGTGAAAATATAATTAAAACTTTTCAAAAAAATCCGTCATGGACTTTTAAAAAAATAGCTAAAAATTTGAAAGTTGACCCTCGAACGGTTGCTAATGCCATCAGACGGTATAAGGAAAACCTGAGCATTATAAGGAAACCTGGATCAGGGAGGAAAAGGTCCTACAGATATTGGTAAAGCAAAAGAAGTCGAGCGACTTTTTCGAAGAGCGCCTAACACTTCTTTAAGAAAAGCAGCTCGTACGGTGAAATGTTCTACGAATTTTGCACATAGAGTCAAAGCTTATGCTGGACTGAAGACATACAAAGTCCAAAAGGTTCCAGATCGCAATGCTTTAAAGAACTTAGAAGCAAAAAAACGAGCGAAAAAATTGAAGTCTGATTTTATAAAAAAATACACCTGTTGTGTGATGGATGATGAAACATACGTACTGGCAGACTTTTCTCAACTTCCTGGTCAAGATTTTTATGTTGCTGATAAACGGGGCAATGTTCGGCAAGAGTTTCCCACAAAAAACAAACAAAATTCGCTAAGAAGTTTCTCGTGTGGCAAGCTATTTGCAGTTGTGGCAAAAGAAGTAAAGTATTTGTGGCATCTGGCACAATAAACACAGAAATTTATATAAAGGAGTGCCTACAAAAACGGTTGTTACCCTTTTTAAGAGAGCACAGAGTGACTACATTTTTTTGGCCCGATTTGGCATCATGCCATTATGAAAAAAAGGCAATTGAGTGGTACTCAAAGAATAATGTCATTTTTGTACCACGAGAGGCAAATCCACCTAATTGTCCAGAACTTCGGCCTGTGGAAAGGTATTGGGCTCTGGTAAAAAAGGAATTGAAGAACACAGGAAAGATTTCCAAGAAGATGTCCGATTTTAAGCGCAGGTGGAACACATGCTCCAAAAAGGTATCAGAAGCAACTGTAAAATCTTTAATGGGAGGGTTTGCGAAAAAAGTCGATAATTTTGCAAAACCCGAGTACTAAGTAAACATTTTAATGCTAAATGATTTTGTATAATATGTCATTATATTTGCGTATTTTGTAGAGTTTTTATATTAAAAGGTTTGATTTTTATTTAAGAAACTCCAACTACAAATTTTATTTAGAGCACTCTTTAAAATCAACTTAGAGAAATTACTTAAAATTAAAAAAAAAAATTAAACATTAGTATAAAATTTTTTTTTAAAAAGTACCCAATTTTTTCCCTGGTATAAAGTTTTGGTTTCTCTCAGTTTCATCTGTATGTGTGATTGAGTGTGTTTAAGTTTGTATATGTGAATGTATGTATTTAGTTTGATTCAATTCAATATGGGTTTGGGATGCAAGAGTTTGACATGTTAAAGTGCGGTGCGGGTGGTTAATTTAGATTTAGAGCCAGAGGATGGTTGTACAAAAAAAAAAATAAAAAAATAACAGCAACATAAACAGCAAAATAATAATAAAAAGAGTTGACATAAACTTCTATTGTTGTTCATCATCACCATCACCACTACTACAAACACAATGACGATGATGAAGATGGAGAGAGTGAAATCCCTTCAAGTGTTTAAATAAAAATGATTTACGCTGCGGGAGTTGGACTTTCAGAAAATGAATTGTTTTCTTATTGGTTTCAAAAACTTGTATTTGTGTTAAAATTAAATTCCTATAATTTTTTAAACCGAACATTTGTTAAAAATATAAAGATCCCCTTCTTAATCTACAAATTATATGAAATCTGTTTTTACTTTTCATCGTTTTTTTTTTGTTGAATAAAGATTTTCGGTTTTTACACATGTGCTTACATTAATTTGCACAATAAGGGTATTCAGGAAATCTTCGTCATTTTTGCAAAATTATAAGTTTACGGGATATTTTGATATTTTATATTTTATTTTGTCCACAAATTAGTAAGAGTTTTAAATTATTCAATTATTCAATTAATTCAATTGAATTTTCTAATACATATTAGAGTTTTTTTCTAAGTACCACAAGATTTATTATATTGTATTATTTAGTTAAAAAATTCACATAAAAATAGCATTCCTATGGTATGTAATAGTACAAGATCATTTTTAAAACATAAATAATTACGCTTTCGGATATTACCACCACCCACGTCATAAACTGCATTCTGATGAAAATTTGATAGGAAAGTAAAATTTAGCTAAAGTATGATTTTTGACTTTTACTTTAATGGCTCTTACCTCTAAATCAGGGGTTTATCCTAAAGAAACATATGTAGCTAAATATTGCGCTAAGGCTACCGGTATTTTTAGACCCAAATTCTATTACGGAAGTAATATTGGCTAATATACAACGTCCTTCCAAAAAGTAGAGATAAATATATTCTCTGGATACAGATTTGCTGTACTCAACTTAAGTGGTCCTCGGGTCACAAATTCATAACTGAGAACTGTAGAGCAGACGATTTAGCTAGATTCCGAAGATGTATTCATTCTGTATAGATGTGGGTCTGTTAATATTGGAAGCGTTTTCACAAAATAAAGTCACTATTCTTCTTCTTCTTCTGTTATCCTCGACTCCCAGTTGAGCATAGGACCTCGTCACTATTAAGACCCGATAATTATATCCTTTCAAGTGTCCGTGATAACAGATCTGGTTTAGGCTATAGGAAATGATAAGTGACTTAAATATACATATGCTATGGTGACAAGGAAGTGGAGGAGTCTATAAAAACTTCGCTTTAAGTAAAAACAATTAAATTAAAAAGCGCACAGTGGTTTCAACCAAAAAAAAAGTAGTAATAAATCTGTATCTTCTAAAGTGTAAGTCTGATTATATCAGTATGTATGAGGAGGACTCAAGCTTGAATTTTTGGTAACCCTGTGTTTACACAGGGTGAATCATTGGGCGTCAACATAGACCGTGTAGATCTTTCAATTATTGTCCAACATTTTGGAATAAGCTTGAAGAAACGAAAAAAACATGTGTACTTTACTATAATAACTGTTATGGGTTATTAGTTATTTAATTTCAAAAAAAAAAAAAAAAATAACAGCCTGTCCCACGATGTCGAACGAAAGATTATGCAAACGAAAGTAAGCGTCCCACTATCTTTCGACTTATCGTTCTTCTGGCTTAACATTTTGAAACGTAAGATATTTGAAAATTGTCAAATTTTAATGTTGCCTAATCGACAGTTCGACAAATTTATCAACAATTTAAGAAAAAAAGCGCTGAAATTTGAAAATTTTGCTATTAATATACAACATTGTGCATTTAAGGTAAATAAAATTTTTCCAAAATATTTTTTTAATACAATTTGTACGAATCTCTGAAGCCTATTTTTGTGGAAAATGTTAAAATTATGTCTTAATTTTTTTTCAATAAAATAAAGTTCCTTTTCTTTTAAATTATAAAGTTGTTATGCTGTTTTTGATGAAAACGAAAGCTAAAACATGTGTGAGTGATTTTGACATATGTTTTCGTGCAGCTGGCAGATAAATGACATAGTGGGACGCAATTTTATATTAAAGTGTTTACGTTATTGTTCGCATTCGTTTTCGTCGTACTGAAAACTTTTAGTGGGACGCAAATCAGCTGTTTTTCGTTGAGAATGCGAACGATTGAAAACGTTCGATATAGTGGGATTGACTGTAAATCATATTTCTCTTCGACTTTTTTTTAGTTTTTGACCCATCGTGCATTCTATATTAAGGTCATATTTTTTAAATATTGACATAGAACCTATAGTTAAGAAAATGAAATAGTGAAAACCGTTTTTAAATATCTTGAACCGTTTACTGTTGAGAAATTTATATGTCAAATATTTTTCGCTGATTGAAAAAAGTGCATTTTTTTTAAAGACGGTATCAATTTTTTATTTTTTACGAAGAAGTTTTATATTAAAAGTTAATGTTTTCATAGAGAATGAAGTTCTAGGATGATTTCAAACAAAAGTTTAAGTCAGTGCAACATTTCCCTTATGTACAGCATTGAACGAAATTTGTCTAATTTTTAAGAAATTTTTTCAGTTTTCGAACATATAACAAAAATATCAAGCCTATTTTGCAACTTTCTAAAATGCAGTTATCTATAAACCCTAATTTTTTGAAATTTTTAAAATTGTTTTACATAAATAATAAATAAACTTTATAATAAATTTAAAGTCAAATTTTGTAAAAAATAAAATAAATAAACATACCCAGTAAAACTTTTCATTACCAAATAATGAGTTAAACAGTTAAACTATTGAACACGAACTACTTACTCATTCGCTGTTTAAGTCATTACATTAACATGGGGATGTCATTGGAGGCAAGTATTTACCAATTGCAGACAAGTAATGACTTGGGTAAGCAACTTGAAAGCAACAACAACAACAGCAACAATTTTTTGTTGTTGTTTTATTAAAAACATATATTTTTAAACGAAATACAAAATTTTTTGTATGATCCCATGGGGGCTCGAACCCAGACCCTCCGACTGCTAGGCAGAGACTCTTCCACTGAGCTACTTCATATGTTGAAAACTTAGCAGCTTATAATTAATATAAACAATTTTTATTTTTAGATCCAAAATCATGTGAAAATAACTTTGTTTTTCCCTCCTTTTTTTTTTGCTTTGTTGTAATTTTTGGAAAAATATTTTTATACGATTTTTTGTAATTATTTTAAAACTTTTTTAAAATTATTTTAAAACTTAAACAATTTAAATCTTCTTTTTTGTATAAGTTTTTACATAAGAGTGACTCTTACTTAAATGTTACAACCTGTTAAGGTCAAAGTCCGAGCGTATATTAGAATTCAATGGATTTCGATCTTGTGCGAATATTCTCCAATTTTATAGGCCAAGCTTTCCTCTACTTGGTCCTCCTATCGAAGTTTCGGACATCCTCCTCTAACATTAGGTAGTGGGACATTTCAATTCTAATTTTATCCTCTTTATTGTATTTTTTTTCAAGAGAGGGTTACTAGCCCGTAATCCTAACCCATTTTGATCGATCTTATGGGACATCTCTCGGAACATGTTAACTCACAATATTAATGGGTGTTAAACTAGCTCCCCGGGTGATACCATGAGGAGGTGTGTGTCCACAGTTGAGATGAAGGATGACCCAGATAAGTTGGGCTTACCAAGTTAAGACTAATTAGAATCGTGTTTGGTATTCAACATCCCCTACATAATCAAAATTGACTCATGATGGTATTTTTTCATTAACGTGAGTTAGTTTTACAAATTTTTTTTTACAGAAGATAATATTTAAGTTCTTAAAATTCAAAAATCATTTAAAAAGACTCTTTTAATAAAAAAAAAAAATAAAAAAAATTGTTGCCCTTGGTGGGATTTGAACCGGGGCCATTCAGTTTAAATTACCATCTTAATTACAAATAAGTACTTCTGTAATAACTTATTATTTATTCGGATGGTATGTTGTAGTCGTTACAAGGTAACCAGTTATCAGAGTACTTGCCATTACCAAAGTTTTGCTGGGTAGCTTTCATGCCTTGTGTGATTTTTCAATATGAACATTTTTGCACGATTTTCAAAATCTTCATAAAATTTTAGCAAAAAATAATTGTTTGGTACGCATTTGCTTTTACATGTTAAATCATAAAAACTCGGTTTACGCTAAAGTTTGAAAATTTTCATAAATATTTTTGAGTGTGCTCCACGAAAAACCGGTACATATATAAAAAAAATTTGCGTTCAAGGTTTTGTTATTTACACCGTATGTTATACCTACATACATTTATGAAGCTCAATAATGAGATATACATAAATAAAACTGAAGGTTCTACCAATTCTTATCCATTTTTTGCCGGCCGAAAAATATGCAAAAAAATAAAAAAGTGGCGAAAACGTGCTTCAAATTTTGGCAGCCATTAAGTATTAGAAATGACGAAACTAAAATTTATCGGATTTATCACCCAAGTGCGGTGACTATTTCTGTAATTCGATTTTCCAAACTCCTAAGAGTACAAAAATTATTCGAGTTGAAAGTTAGTTTCAAAGGAATTAAAATTATTTGATTTTTAGTCATTTGTTGTTTAAAATATAAAGGTCCTCTTTTACAGTTTGAATTTTGACATACATATTTTAAGAAGTGTGTATCCATATATTTGCTAGCTTGGACTGTATAAAGAAACGAAATTTTTTCTTGCGTCTTTTTTTTAGGTTTTTTCTCATTTGGACTAAGGAATCATATGCGTCTTAGGCATCTTTGGAAAGGCAGCACAAGTAGTACCAAGTGTGTCCACAAGTTCCCAGAATTTCTAACATATTAAAATAAAAACATAGGACGAAATTGTTAGTTGATGTCCATTTTTTAATATAATAGATTCTTTGAGCAAGTGTAATCACTTGGTTCTACTTACTTAGTTAACTGGCCTATATACAACCAGTTAAGGTCAAAGGCCGAGCATTTTAAAAATCCCATGAGCTTTGACCTTGTGCGCGCATTCTCCAAGATTTTTCTCTACTAGTTCTTTCCATCGAAGTTTCGTACGTCCTCTTTTAACATTAAGACGTCCTCTTTTAACATTAAGAGGGTCCGTCAGGAGTAGTTCACTAATCCGACGTCCTAATCTATATTTTTATCGTTCTTATGGGAGAACTCGCGGCAGATGTTAGTTCAATATATAAACGGATTTTAACTTAGTTCCCCGGGTGATACCACGAAAAGTGTCCAAAGTTTAAATTAAGGATAGCAAGATAAGTCTGGAAACGTTACTCGGTATCCAACGTTACTCGGTATCCAACATCCCCTACATCACCGAATGAGATTGCTCATGAAAAAAAAAACATAAGCAAAAAGCAATTATGCTATAACTTCCTGAACGATCGTACAAAATAATTGAAGCTATGCCCATGTGTACTTTCAAAGGCGCCTTGAACTCAAATTTTTCTTAAGTCGATTTAAGCACTTTTTCCTTTTTGTCAGAATTAATTTAACTCAATTTTCAGAGTTTGACTTCTGTAACATTGATCATAATTGATTCTAAAAATAATCCTTTATATGGATTTTTTTTAGTTAAATGGGCTTGAATATGATTAGGCTTAACCGGCACAATTTTTTATTCAGTCAAAATCATGTTTTCAATATTTTATTGAAAACTTTTCACCAACTAAAACAATTAAACTATTCATTTGAGGTTAATGAACTTTCTAGACGGCTACTAAGTTCCTCACTGCAACCTCAACCAAAACTTCCGCCAAAACAAAAATTATAAATGTAGTGAAAGAAATGTTGTCGTTTTGGTAGGATTTAGAATAACTCATGAACGAACATTTTTTATAGAAAATATAAGGTATGATTGTAATGCATTAAAATAAATAAAAGGAGCAGTGAGAAGAGGCTATCACATTCATTCATATTAGCTTACACAGATAAATAACAGTTGCAGGTGAATTATTCCACTTAAATATGGTGGACGAACATGTTTGACTTCGATTCAAACGATTTAATGTTTGACTTGTTCAAACAGAAAAGTTGTTGGAAATAAATAAAATGTTGCATATGATACTTGTTTTAAGTGTGAGTTTTGGTTTGATTTCAAACGTTGCTTTAAAATGTTGTTTAAAAGTATGATGTTCTACAACATCATCAAACATATTTTTATATCCGGTTTAACGGATATAAAAATATGTCGGAAACGAACGTACAAACATATGCATATGTGTGTATGAGAAGTTATATTTCTCTTTATTTCCTATTTAATCCAACAATTATTTTTATATCAAAAACTTTAATCAGAGACATACTTAGTATATATGTATGTACCAAATTTTTTTAGAATTTTTAACATGTCTCTTTTAGTTTCGTAATTCGAACTTTAAAATAAGAGATTTTTTTTATTCTATGATGATTTATTTTTTGCTGGAATTTCGAAAAACTTTAAGAGTAGTCCCATAAAAGTTGTTTTTAAGTTTGAGTTGCAATGAACACTCTCTTGCTGAATTTGTTGCTTAGTTTCAAAAAGTTTAATAATTTGAATGTTCGAACACATTTGAGTTTGGGTTGTAAGCGAACCTTCCAGCCCAACGTTGTATGCTAATGTCTTAGTATCTTTAGGATACAGTTTGTATGAAAGACATTTGGAATAAGTGATGTCAATTCGCAAATTTGAAAGAGAACTAAGTTTTTTACAAAAATGCACTAAAGCTATAGTTAATAAACGTTTATTGTTACGTTTAAATGTCTTTAGTAATTATTCAATAAATAGACTTTTGTGATCTAATTTGTCTAGGTCATTATTTAAATTTAAATCAATTCTCCAATCTTTTTGAATTGTTTGAAAAATAATCGGTTTTGCCTGAAAACATTCCATTAAATGTCAAACGAACACATACAAAATTTTGTTTTTGTATTTATTGCATGTTAGAATGAATTCGTAGAATTTGGGAAATAATAATTTTCTTAATATTTATCGCCAAATATTTCTCATATTGAATTTGAATAACTCCTGTAAAAGATAATATTACCCAGACCAGGCAAAATATAGTCTTTTGACAGGAATTTTAATAGCATTGTATTTTTAAATCAACAACATAAACTATTATAGACTAGTTTTCTAGCTTCGTAACGTTTACAATTTGGTTAGGCAAATAAAAAAATTTCTATTGAAATAAGATATATTAATTTTCTTTTGCTATACTAATTTGCAACGGATTGTGAGCTTATATTTTTATTGACAAATTTAATCTATGCGGGCAAATATCATTTGAACAAAACAATATTAGAAGCGTATAGAAATCTAAAATATACTCAGCCTTTAACCTAAACAGGTTGTAACCAAAGGCCATTTAAGTAAGTAACTCTTAGAAAAATATAGCCTATACAATAGTATAAATATACTGTAGATACGAATTCGGTTATTTTCTTTGGAAAGGAGATAGTAGAAGGGGAAAAGGTGCTAAAAAGGAGATAAAGCTTTCTTCATATTATTCAACATTATAGATGCACTTCATGTCTATTTTCAAAAAAGTGAAGTTATTTTTGTTCTAAGGCCAATTTTATTTATTTTACATCGAGGGCGTGTTATTGCTGTAATTTTACCGCCGATGGAGGATGTAGCATAATTAATAAATTTAAACTAATAATTACAGAAATTGACTGGGTATCAAACCCAGGCTCATTGTAATATTTTATGTTTACTAGTCGACGAGCTAACTAACAAAACCAAAGCAAACGTACCCGATATGCAATATTTATTTCAGATATGCTAATAACTAACAACGATTTAGTTGCAACCTACTCATATGATATTATATTATTAGCTTCTGATTACTTACTTTAATGCCCTATATTAACAACTTGCATATTTTAGTATTCCATGCGCTTCGATCTTCTGCGCATATTCCCCAATTTCGTAGCCAAGCTTTGAAAGACTTTTTCTACTTGGTTTTTTCATCGAAGTTTCGGACGTCCTCTTCTAACATAAGGGGCCGTTTTTATTCTAGTTTAAGCTTTTTCATAATAATTTGTTTTTCAGAGAGTGGGTTACCAGCTTGACGTTCTAACCCATATTTATACCCTTCACCAACATAGGTGGAATGGGTATTATAAGTTTGTGCTGATATATGTAACGCATTGAAATATTTGTCTTAGATCCATCTTTTAGTATACCAATAGGCTTAGAATCACTTTCTGAGTAGATTTAGCGATGTCCGTCCGTCCGTCTGGCTGGACCCCCATGTAAACCTTGTAATCAAACTACAGGTCGTAATTCTTAAGATAACGTGCTGAAACTTGGCACAGATCATTTTTTTGATAATGGGACCAATAGGTCCCACTTCCCGGAATTGATATATTGGCCACAAAAATCAATATTTTTTCATGAAACTTGAAACGTATACTGCTTATGTAAACTTAAATCACTGTACCATAGCTCCATTACTCTTTTCTCAAAACGCACTAAATGAGACAAAATTCACTAAAACGCTCGTAAATCCGATGATAGTGATAATTTTAAGTTTATTTTTTGCATACATAATTTTTGTAACAACTGTAATCAATTTGACAAATTTCGAGATAATCGGTCCACATTTGCTCACATATAAGTCCAAATGGCGGAAACAGCTTTAATGTATAAGTTTTGAGAATATGTTTTATATATTTGTTTATATGTATTTGTCTTTATACAGGAAAAAGAACACCTTTGACCTTAGTGGTGAAGGGTATCGTATGGTGGCTTGACTGACTATAGCACTTTCTTACTTTTTTTTTATAGTTCTTGTATCTAACATTTCATTAATGAAGATCTCGGTATACCAAAAATAATCGATGAAGTAAGAAGATTAAGCTTTAATTGTTTAAATAGAGTAAGTGAACATATAAATTGTTAAGCAATTGCCACTTTATGATGCGGAAGAAACTACAAGACATCAGTATCACATTCTGAACTTACCGTTTAGAACCTAAATTTATAAGTTTATAATAATTTTAACATTAATTTGATCGTATCTAAATTTCTTATTATCTCCAATTGAATAATTACGAGTAAGAAAAGCTGTAGTCGGTCAAGCCTGGCTATATGATACCCTTCATTACTAAGGTCAAAAATTTACCGACAATTTATTTTATTTTCCTTAAGTCTTAAAGACATGTGTTTTTTCGAGATTTAAGTAGATTTTTGTCATTTCCAACCGAGGGCCTGTGGATTGATTGTTATCAAATTTCAGTAATTTATATTTATAAAATATTTATTTAAAATTGGACACACTGATTTAGGTTGTCATAAGTAATATTATTAAAATACAACTAAATTTGTGTGCCAAAAGCTCTATTCCGGGAAGGGATCCCCATGCGAGGTATCCGAAATAGAAATCCGATTTTGCAAAAAAGGTATAGGGATCATGAGCCTATGAAAAATTTCATCAAACTGTCTTTGAAGTTATGACCTGTCTTTGAAGTTCTGACCTTTACTTTGATAACAAGTTTAAATGGATATCCTGCCAGCTAGCCAGCCGGACGGGCATCGTTAAGTCGATCGGGTCTCAGACCAATATTTCTATGCGTTACAAACATTTGCACAAACCCTATATACCTAAATAAAAAAAATATTGTTTGTGTAAACAAAAATTGGTGTGTTGCAAAAAAGCACTAAAAATATTTCCAATAGCTCTAAATTGACAACATTATGTTCGATGCCATCAAACTGAGAAGTAGCAAAAGACCTGCCATAAAAACTTGTTTAGATACTTATTCCGTTGTAATAAACACAACATTTGTTGCTGTTGTTGTTGTTGTCTGAGTAAGCGAGCGACAACAAGAGTTTTGTGAAACCCAACAAGATGTCAAGAAACAAGAAACCCACAAACAACGTTTCAGGGAGATGTAAATGTTTATTTGAAAGCATCAAACGTTAAAAACTCCTCGAACGTTTAACACACAATAAACGGATGGAAACGGATTTGGGTTTTTTGCTGTTCTCAAGAAATTTAAACGAAATAAACAAACAAGAATTGTTTATCTGAAGAGTCTTATGAGCAGTTTGACTCACACCGAAACGACGACGAGACGGTCGACCATAATACGACGAGTACAACTCCTCCTGCAGAGTTGGTAGGTTGTAAATGTTTATTTTAAAAATTCTGCTGCTGCAGTCGATGTTTAGTAAGTTCTGTGCGTGTGTGTGTTCGTTGTTTGTATTTCTTGAACTCCGCTTGACAAACTTCAATTCCTGTTGCGGTAACTCAGTTGAGTTTTGACTACGGTTTGGTGGTGTTGCGCTAAGAAAAAGAAACGCTTGAAATTTTGTTAAGAGAAACGAGTGAAAATTTTGAGAATTTTTTTTTTAACAAATCAAGTGCAAAAGAATCTATTGAAGATTTTAAAGAACAAATTGGAAAAAATATAAACAATAAATTCAACAAAAAAACCAAACAAGTGCGTTATCAATTCATCAATATTTCCGTTAAGAAAAATATTAACAACAAAATTTGAATTCAAAAAAGTAATTAATGAATATTTTAGCGGCATTTCTGTTGTCTAAAATTTTTACGTGGGCTGTCAAAAATGACTAAACATTTATAAAATCGTTATAAAAAAATATTAAAATAAATTATATACAATTTCAATACAGTTTTAAGTGGCAAAAGGTGTTCGTTCATTCATTCGATTTGATAGAACACAAATACAGTTAAAAAAATGAAACAAAAAAATTATTTTTAAACGAAATCAATACGAATTTTAATGAATGAAATTTAAATTTAAACAGCAACTACAACAATTATAGTAAAAAAAACGAATTATTACAAAATTTAAAGTGAACTAAAGTTAAGTGTTGGCGTTTCCTATTGAACATAAATTTTGAAAAAAATTAACATATTTAATTGTTTATGGAAATTATTTACATTTTAATAATAACAAAAAGAAACTAATAAAAGATAAGAAAATAATATTCAAGAATTCTAAGGAAAATCATTAAACTTAATATCAGTGTTATTAATGTTCTAAATACATATACAAAAAGGAAGGAAAAAACAAACTCCCTTTAAAAATGTTGCAAGTAGTGAAAATTGTTTAAAGCTAAAAAACCCATTTTCTTAACCATTAAAACAAATGATACCCTTTTTAAATTTTTTGCTAACAAAATAAAAAAAAATTGAAACTCAAAGCATAAACTTGTTTTCAACGCATTCATCCAACCAGGCTTTTAGCTTCCTTCTTAAAGGACTCCCTTCATCCAGCCTGTTTTAAACTTTTTTATTGTATTGTTCCAAGTCCTTATCGTCCTCATCCTCATTGACGATTTCAACATCAACAACTGCAACAGTAACAACAAAAACGTCGTCTGGCTTTGTTAACGTCTTTGTTTCATTACTCTTGTGTTTTTTTTCTTTCGTTCGTTTGTTGTATCGTTACAATTTGTTGCTAGCAGCTTGCAACATTTAATGCCACAAGATGCATCTGCCGTTAACACATTTTTGGATAACTTTGACATTTACGTTGCTGGCGGGTAAGTTTACTCACATACATTCAACATTTTAGTATTTAAGTTTTTTGTTTTTTTTGTTGTTTGTGTTTTTGCATTTATGCAATATTATAAAACAATAACATAAAACTACAGAAATTAAGGACAGACGTTACGGATGGAAGGTGGAACGTATGGACAGATGCACAGTGGGGTGATTTAGAATAAAAAGGAGATTAATTCAACAGTTTTTTAAATTTAACTAAAGTCTAACAGCCTAATTTATAAGCAAATTATAAAAATATCAAAGTCTTATAATTTGATGGAAAATTTGAATTAATAGCTTACCATAGCTTTATTTTTCGTTTATGAATTAGGGGGTACTTTTATTAAATTTGTATAAATTAAGTCGAGGTCTAAAATTGTACACCTTATTCATAAACGAAAAATAAAGTTATGACAAACTTATAACTATATCAAATTAAAAAAAATTTGCAATAATATATTCATTACTTTTTAAATCGTTGATAAATTAAGGGGTTAATTATACATATTGAGGAAAATATTAACCCCCTAATTCGTAAACGAAAAATATAGGTATGATAAACTTATAATTCAAATTTTCCATACAAATTCCTACATAGGACTTTGATAATTTTATAATTCCGTTATAAATAAAATGATAATAAAAATTTAAAATTTGTATCCTCCAAATTTTAAATTTTTATTATCATTTTCTAAAATGAATTTCATAAATTTTTACATAACTTTGATTAAGGAGCAAAACATTAAACCAGTTCAGAAAGCGATGACTTTATTTTGTATAGGTTTAAATCTTATTAAAGCATCGAAAATGTAATATTTGTCCGAAAATGATTTTAGTTTCTTTTAGTTTGGTCCAGTTTTCGAGATATAATTTTTTTTCGAAAAAGAGGTTTTGTATGACTAATATTAATATAACTGGAAAACGACTTGCCCCATTTTATAGGTAAAAAAACCAAAATTCGGCAACAGTATTGTCTTAAAGTTGTACCGACAATATCTTTTAATCCACTCAGTAGTTACAGAGATATTCTTCAATTTAAACTAAAAAATTTCAGAAGAACGAGAATCGTTTTAAACTTCTAAAATTTGAGAAACAGTTTTTTTTTTGTTTTTTAAAATATTTTAAAAAGATAAAGTATTCCATACTATCAAGAATAAATCGATGGCTTAATATAAAAAAGGCCTAACTCTGTTTTCTGTTACTTTAGAGGAGAAGAAAAATTGTTAATAAAATTCGTAAAATTTTAAAAACAACAAAATTTTTAATATCATTTTTTTTAAAGGAACACATTTTATTTATCATTTAAAAAAGTGTTTTTTTGCATCTAATTCTACGGGTTTCATTGAGTTTTTTCATCTCCTATAAATTAACAAAAAATCGATTTAGGCCTTCTTTATTTTTAGCCATCGAAATTTTAAAAATATTTCCTACTAAGAAATATTCCTCGTAGAATCGTAGAATTAAAACAAAATTATCTTTCATTTGAAATAAAATTTGCTAAACTTGAGTAAACAGTAGCGAGATTGTATCGTTTTTGTAATATTATAAAATTTCTAGATTTTACTAGTAAAAAAGTAAAAAATTGGAAAAATATTAGCTTTTAGTCGATTTATATTTTATTCAATTTTAACGTTTTATAACAAATCTGCAAGAAAATGATATACAATTTAAATATAGCTTCAAAAAAAAAAAAATAATAATAATAATAAATAAATTATATGTAATAAGATATAATACTCAATTTTAAGTTTTAAATTTATTTACTCTTTATTGAATATAGATTGCTAAATTTTTCCTTAAATATTTCAAGTTCAAAGGGTTAAAACTTTAAAACTCGAAACAATTTTTCCAAACCCTTTGGCGATTTCGATCTTCTAACAATCTACTTTCACTTTCAATTGGTATCGTTCGGGAAAACATTCTAAATCATTAAGACAATCATTTTGCAAATCTAACTAAATAATGAAAGGGCCAAAATCAGTATCATTTTCGAATTCAGTGTATACTAATAACACAGGCTATACAAAAATTAAGCTTTTTGTTGCGGCACGAACTTTTGGGATAATAAATAAATAGTGTCTGCTGAATCCGAAAATGATTTCAGCTTCTTAAAGTTATGTCTAGTTTTCGAGACATACATTTTTTCGAAAAGGAGGTTTTCGAGACAAAAATTTTTACCAATAAAGAGCTTTTGTACGACTAATATTAATATAACTAAAATTCGGTGACAGAATTGTCTTTAAGTTGTACTGACAATATTTTTTAATCCACTCAGTAGTTACAGATTCTGCAATTTAAACCAAAAATATTATTTTTAAAAAATTTTTTGTTTTTTAAAAAATCATAAAAAATATAAGTAAAAACCAATTTTCCTGTCTTTTACTATTGTGTGATAGATGGATATGTTGCCAGCAAAACGAGCTACGCCTTGTAATTATTGATCAAAAACTCAAGGATTTATTAAAAATTAAGTAACAAAAGGATGGAATATTTCTAAGATTTACAAATATAAGTTTTAATAGATGTACTGATAGTTAGCATTTAATAAAATGAAAAGTTCTATATCGATTTTTACCTGAAATAGCTTATTTTGTTAAAAACGTAATTACTTATATGAAAGTAAGAAAAAAATTAGCTTATGTTGCATCTTTTATTTTTCATGATTTTTTTTAACGAAAATATTTTGAAAGAAACATTTTTTTTAGTGTAAATTCCATGATATCTCTAAAGCGACTACTCGGATAGAAAAAAGTGCAAAAACGACTTAAAGATAAAATTGCTCTCGAATTTCATTTTTTTTATTAGCTCAATATAAGTAGTCGTTTTGGAGTTATATTAGCATTATTCGCAAAACACCTGTTTTTCGGAAAAAAATTATATCTCGAAAACTAGAGTCAACTTGGAAAAACTAATGTCACTTTCGGTTTTATTTTGTTAAAACGTATTAACTTATATGAAGATAGAAAAATAATTAACTTTTGTTGCATCTTTTAGTTTTCATGATTTCTTTTTAAACGAAAATATTTTGAAAGAAACATTTTTTCGGTGTAAATTCTATGATATCTCTTAAACGACTAAGGTGATAAAAAAATGTGAGGACGACTTAAAGATAAAATTGCTCCAGAATTTCGGCTTTTCTTATTAGTTCAATATAAGCAGCCGTTTTAGAGTTATATTAATATTATTTGCAAAAAACCGGTTTTTCGAAAAAAGATTTTATCTCAAAAACTAGAGTCAACTTGGAAAAGCTAATGTCACTTTCGGATTTAGCAGATCAACATCATATTGATTTGGTCAACAAATCTCGTGCCGAGCAAGTTTGTTGACCTGTGTTATCTAAGGGAAATTAACAAATATCGAGCCTCAATCTTGTTCCGCCATTTTATTAATATTTTGGGGTAGTTTAGGAAGTTTAAGCTCTCGAATATTTATAATAATTGTTATAATTGAATTTTATCAAAATCTGACCTGATTGAGTTTTGTGGGCTATATTGGTGCAATTTAATTTAAATGATGAAGTCAATTCCGCAGATATCAAAACAAATGATAAACTGATGATTTAGGGCTCGGATTATATGATATTTGCTGTTCTTTCAGTGTCGCGTTATATCGTTAGTTTGTTACAATCGTTCCAAGTTTTCAGACATTTTGAAACGACGATAACTTTTTACAGAATAATAACATTTTGATGATGTCATTTAACAAAATGAAGATAAAAATATAACATTTCAAAGAAGAAAAGTTCATGACAAACTTTATCCAATAAACTACTTTGGTCACTTACCTATATTACCGATTACAATAGCTTTTCAAATTCATAATTTGAGATTTAACTTGACTAATAGCCTTCAATGAGCTTGAGAAATCAAAATATCGTTAAGCTTATCCGAAAGCTTTCCATCAATTTTTTTAAAGATCTCCCCACTGTAAAATGATAGACTTCGGCAAAGATAGGCAGACAAACAGCCAAGCTTGTTATAAACCATGTTAAGACAAAGTATTGTTGTTGTTATTGTTGCATTTATTTTAAAACAATTCTGCCACAAAGTTTTATGTTATGTTATATTATGTTATTATTGTTGTTGTAGTTTTTGTTTGCTGGTTTAGACCAAAGACAACAAACAAACACCTTTTGCTTAAAGACTCAAATTTGGAAAATGCATGTGGGGAAGTGTCTTTTTGTTTAAAGCCATTATATTGTCATTATTCTTGCTGTTAACCAAGTCAACTAAAATAGTGGTGAATGAAGTAAGACTCACTCTACTTCACTCTACTCTACTACTACCGACT
Source organism: Stomorhina lunata (assembly GCA_933228675.1). Lineage (NCBI taxonomy): Eukaryota > Metazoa > Arthropoda > Insecta > Diptera > Rhiniidae > Stomorhina > Stomorhina lunata. The sequence goes on from OW121744.1 coordinate 78,712,105, forward strand.
TAGCTTCAGCTGCAAAATGATACGCTAAGTACCTTAAAACAGCTAAAACAACTAAAACTTCATTATCATTATGAACATCATCATTTACATCGTCATTGTGATAAACGCACATTAATTGTTGTATGTTTGTAGAATGTTTGCATATGAATGATGATGACCTTTTAGGCTTTAAACCAAAGAATGTAAAATAAAGACCATAAGTCGTCATTTGGGGGTTTTATGTATTTTTTTCATGTTTTACTAAGGGTCTTTATTTAATTTTTTTTTATGTATTTGGCTTTGCACTTTTGCATTATGGTCCTCATTATTAAAGAAAAATTTAAATTAAAAATTAAATGTGGTTTTTGTGGCTTTTTGTAGAAACTCAAACTGAACAAAAAAAAATCTATGAAAACTCTTGCAACCTGTTACCAGAAACTTGAGAAATATTTTTTTTTTGTTTATAATTTTTTATGTTTTTACATATAAAATGATAATTGATAAGATGATGTTGCTCACATAAACACTTTTGGGTTTTCTACAAAAAACTTTTAGCAAATAAATCGTTAAAGTTAATAATAAATTTCTATAAAAAGTTTTTTTATACAAGAAAAAAAAAAATATAACTTCAAAATAATAGACAAAAGTTCATGACATTTTTTACGTATTGTTTAAGTTTTGCCTGCTTTAGCTGCAGTTTGACTTGTTTTTCTTGCAACAAAAAATAACAAAATATTTTTAAACAAACAAAATTGTTATAAGAGGGTTTTTTTCTTGGAACAAAATATTTAGTTTTTTAAGGCTGGTATTTGCAGAAAGAATAAAAAAATTCAAAAATTAGTTGCTGTTTTTATTAGCTAAAAAACTATAAAAATACTGACATTTGTAACTAAAATTTAAGCACTATGGGCCTTTAATAAAAGATATTTGTTTACTTTATTAACCTAAAAATGTTTTTAGGGAAAAACTTTTGGTCAAAACTTTCCGCCTCAAATCAAAAACAAATCAATCAATTTTATTTGTTAAGGCCTCAATTAGCCCCAACAAATAACAAACTGAACCAAAATATTTAACATGAAAAAAAACTTCCATTTTAATTCGTCGAAAAAAGAATGAAACGAAATTCTAACCAGAAAACACTGTGAAAACCTGTGAAAAACCTTTATAAGGACTTTTGAAAACTTTTTACATTATTTTACTTTTATACTTTGCATAAAATTACTTTGAATTTAAGTTACAAGTTCTTGATAATTTTTGTTACTTGAAGAAACAAACATTTTTTTTTGCTCTAATAAAATAATTGTTAGCAGAAAAATATAGGAAAAAAAAACTGAAATATAAATATTGTAACACAAAAAAATACTTTTCAAAAACTTTTCGCTAAAGTTTGAAAAGTAAAAAAGGAAATAAATATTTAATAGAAAATTATTTAAGGTACAGTGAATGGGAAATGAAAAAAGTCTACGAAAAGGTGAAATGGGTAGTGAAAATAGAAAAAAAGAAAGAAAAAAAAGGAAAATTTTTTAATAGAATTTTTTGGGAAAATTTAAAGGTTTGAACTGAATTAAGTAGCTTTAATATGTAAGACCCAGGTATTCAATGAAATCATAAGTTTAAAATTATCAAGAAATTTGAAAAGGGTGTCCAAATTTGCGGTTATTTAAAAGAATTCGTACAACTGTTTCATAAATATTTTGTGTCCTTGCATTTGCATTAAAATCGTAGAACTAATCCGTCTTAAAAATTCTTGTAGGCACAAACAAATTTTTACACTTGCCGGAAAGCATTCAATTACAGCCCGAGCTTGAATGAAAATATGTGACCATATCCAAAAAGCTATTTTTAACGCATTTCAACTTAATCATGTCTCCTTGACCGGATGACATATCAGCATTGAGATTAAAGCAATACTTTTCGACATAGCAAAGTTTTTTTTTCTATTGAAAGGTGCCAGATGGACCAGAAAATAAGCGTCCAACATCAATTTGTTCTGTTCTTTACAAAGTAGTGAAAAATATACCATCTGGTCAAATATCAGGAGTCAGAACTCTTAGTAAGCTACAGAGAGTAGTTTTTTCGTAGGGCGAAAGAAAAGTTGTGGCTTTAGATATTTCTGAAAGGTTTTAAATTTGAAACCATTACAATTTTTTTCAGATGACTGCAACATTTGTCATTAGTACCTATTCAGTTACAGGTTAGCTTCGCAGAACATGAGTACATCTATATATAAACATTTTTGGCGGTGCCGTAGCTTAGTTGCTTACCACGTTGTCTACTAGCCTGGGCTCGAGCCCCAGTCACGACAACATCTATCTCTGTTATTATTAATTTCTATTAAAACAAGTAAGAAAGTGCTATGGTCGATCGAGCCCGATCATACGTATTCCTTTACCACTAAGGTCAAAAGTGATCTATTTGGTGTGTAAAGAGAAATATTTGCTAAATTTTGTCATTATACAAACATTTTCTCAAAATATATATATTTAACTATTTCAGTCATTTGGACTTATATGAGAGCTAGGGTCAAATGTGGACCGATTATCTCGAAATTTATGTATGCAAAAAATAAACTTAAAATTGTTATTATCTGCAGATTTACGAGCGTTTTTGATTATTTTGCGTTTTGACAGAAGAATTTGTATGGAAGCTATTGTTAAATGTTGACCGATTTTAACAAAATTTGGTACAGTGATTTTGGTTAAATAAGCAGTATCTGTTTTAATTTCATGAAAAAATATTGATATTTGTCGCCAAAATATCAATTCCAGAAAGTGTGACCTATGGGAGGTACCATAAATAATGGACCGATTTGGACGAATTTCAATACCCATGGTCCCAGTATCAAAAAATAATCCGTGCCAAATTTCATCAAATGATCTTTAGAATTGCAACCTGTACTTTGATTACAAGGTTTACATGGGGGTCCAGGCAGTCAGCCCTTCACCACCATAGCTATATTAATTACACAGGTCAACAAAATTTTGTAGCACGAGATTTGTTAATTAAATCTAGATTACTTTGGTATACTAAATCCGGAAAGACTTGGCTCTGGTTTTCGGGATATAATTTTCTTTCCGAAAAAATATGTTTTTTACAAATAATGTTAATATAACTCCAAAAGGGCGGTTATATTAAACTAAAAAGAAAATCCGAAATTCGAAAACAGTTTTATCTTTAAGTTGTTCTAACAGTTTTCTTTATCCGCTTAGTCGTTTAAGAGATATTATAGAATTTACACAGAAAAAGTATTTCTTCCAAAATATTTTCGTTTCCAAAAAAATCATAAAAAATATAAGATACAACAAAAGTTTACATTTTTTAATACCATCATAAAGGCAAATACATAAGTTTTTTACAAAATAAGTTATATCATGTTGAAATCGGTCAAGAACTTTTTATTATATTAAATGTCAAGTATCAGTACATCTATTAAAATTTATAGCAAAATCTACAACCGATAAAGGGAAAAAATGATTGTTTTTATTTGTATATACGCAGAAAAATATTCCATCCTTTCGTTACTTTATTTTTAATAAAACCTAAAGTTCTTGATCTATCATGACAAGATATATCTCTTTTTGTTTGGAACATATCCATCTATACAACATCAGTCAAATAATGGAAGATTTATTTTTATATATATTTTTTATGATTTTTTAAAAAACAAAAAATTTTTGAAAAAAAAAAGAAATTTTGGTTTAAGTTGTGGAATATCTCTGTAACTACTGAGTCGATTAAAAAGTATCATTAGTACAACTTAAAGATAATACTGTCGCCGAATTTTAGTTTTTTTACTTATTAAATAGGGCAAGCCATTTTTCAATTATATTAATATTAGTCGTCAAAAAAAAAAACTAAAACAAACTTAAACCATTTTCGGATTCGGTGGCCACTAGCCACTGGTTATTGAGTATTAAGCTATGTAAAACTTCTCTAACTAACGCATTTGCCGTTCGGAGCCGGAGTTAAAACATAATTCCCTTTCAATGAGTATAAAAATAGAATCGGATGCAACTCATTGTCTGAGAGAAGTACCTCTTGTTCCAATTGGAATGTTGTCGGGGAATTATAATAAACTTCGGAAATTTACCTAAATACATACCTACACTTTCACTTACAACCTTTTAATCTAATGATATTCTATCTTGAAATTTTCAACAAAATAAAGAAATCTCTTTGAAGGTTTTTATTGTATTATAAAATCTAACAAATTGCTCCATTGTGCATAATTATTGTTTTTCAATTCGTGTTTTTATCTTTTTCTATGCTGATGCTTTAACAAAAAACATTTATCGAGTTCAATTTTTTTTCTTCACAAACAAATATTATTGGCAATAAAATGCAATTGGCAAAGTTATGTGCTGATTTTTTATATTTTTGGTGTATAAGTACTTATGGATGTATGTATGTATATGACGTTGACTTAAATCAAATGCTGCCGCTGCTGCTGACTGCTATAACTATTAAATGTAAAGAAATTTATATGCAGACGAGAAGAAAAAAATATGTATATAAAAACAAATCTACAAAATTTATATAGATAATAAATACATTTTTAAAAACATATTGAAGGTATTTGTTAGTTTATATAGGAGTATAACGAATTACAGATACAGATACAAAAAATATCTCCTATACACAAACAGAATCATATAAATTTAACTTTGTGAGGGTATAGTTGAATGTTGGATGTATAGATTACATGTGTGTTTGCATGTTTATGTGTGTATGTTAATGTTTGAAGCTGCTTGTAGGTTCGTAGGACCATTTTTTTGTCTCCATAGGATTCATTTGAAATCATGACTGCTTGTGTTTGGTAGCATCAGTGATACTTTTTTGTACTCTTTCTCCTCTATTTGGTGCTAAAAACAGACGACACCTTGTGTGGAATTATGATATTTTTTGTGATTTTTATTATTTGTTGCCATGTGACAAAAATTTTTTTTTATTTGGTAAAAAATAAACTCTGTTTGTATGTTTATTATAGTTTTTTTATGTTACGAATGTTTTCGTTGTTGGTTTTTTATGTTTTTTTTTACTTATTTTTCATTTTGTCTGTATGTGGAAAATAAGAAGAAATATCCATTCGAAATGTCACTGACTGTTAGATTTATTGGTAAATATGTTCACCTAATTTAATGTCATAAATATACTATAAATAATATTAAAATGCTATTTGTTAAATAATTTTTATTATAACTATGTTATTAAGTGAATTTTATTGTTGGATTTAATAAAAAGTTATAATAAATATAAACATATTTGCCTAAATGAAATATTATGGAACATGTTTTATGTGAATTAAGTTTAAATTAATTATATTGTTTATAAATATAATTATGACAACATTTAATTAATTTCAAAAAGAAGCATATTTTTTAAAATTATGTGAAATTTTTTAACAAATACGCATAAGTCGTGTTTTTGAGATATCCTTGAGTCAAGGACATATATGACCTTTCTAGTCCTCTAATACATAATTAAGTCTTTTTGAATCTAATCTTGGGTAATAGTATCAAAAGTTGCAAAAAATCTAAACTAAGTCGAATTTTTAATTTTTGAAGAACTTTGAAAATTGTAAAAGCTTGGAGAATGTATACTCAAAAATTCATCAAAATCGGAGGTAAAGAAGAACAGAACTTGCGTTTTTATTTCGAAAACTTTAGATTTGACTCATTTTTTAAAAATTTATTCAAAATTTTTAACGTTTTTCGGTTGCATTCTTTATTAGTATATTTTAATACTTTTATCAAAGACTCTATAATATGGTAGTTTTGAAAAATCCCATAAAACAGAGAGTGTATCGCTTTTACTCTAATTCAGAAACAACTAATAGAGACGATTGTCTAATGCGAGAAAGCTGAGGCAGATTTTTTTTTTAAATATCCTTGAGTCAAGGACATATTTGACCTTTCTAATCCTCTAATAGATGATTAAATCTTTTAATCATGAAACAACAGTACATAAACTTTGATATCAATCTAATCTTGGGTAATAGTATCGCAAGTTGAAAAAAATCTGAACCAAGACGTATTTTTAAGTTCTGAAGAACTTTAACAATTTTAAAAGCTAGAACGTAAAACTCAAAAATTCATCGAAATCGGCTTTTTTCGATTGAAAACTTTAGATTTGACTCATTTTTAAAAATTTTATTTTAAAATGTTAATATTTTTTTTGTTGCATCCTTTGTTAGTATATTTTAATAGTTTAAAGTTTTGCTTTTCTCAATTACATACGAACATTTGTTAAAAGTTTTATTTCATAAATAAATTTATCAAAATATCTATTATTTTAGACATTAATTTAATTATGTCAATAAAATTAAAATTAATTGCTTTTTAATAAAATATTTGTTTTAATTTAATCAAAAGATTTTTTAATTTAATTTCAAAATTGACATATTTTTTCACAGAATTTTGTAAATTCACTAATTAAATTTGATTTTTTAAACAAACTGACATTTTATACCGACAACTTTAGTTTAGTGAATTAAATTGGAAAGTGTTTTAATAAAGGAAATTTTGAGGTTATAATTTTGGTAGTATTTTTGCTGAACTTCATTGAAATAAAAAATCTTTATTCCTGGGAGGCAGTTCTACAGGATGTTTCCTAAATAAAGATTCATACTTTATCTATTAGAATATTAGTACCAAATTTCATTTAACTATCTAAAAAGTTGCGACCTGTTAAGCGTTAAAAGCGTGGTAGGCACAAAGAGAACATAGGAAATATCAATGTATTAGTGATTTTACAAATAAAGAGTTTAAGAATTAATAAATATTTTCTTGTCCTCTTTTACATGTGTTTTGTTGTTGTAAATTCTAAAAAAAGAGACAAAGAACCTCATTCATTGGCTGCTATTATACAAATGAGTATTTATCGTATTTTAGTTTGTTTTTTCTTTTTAGTTCGTATTGTGTATGTGAAAATGACGATTGTTGCTTGGCCCCTAGGGGCTAACTTGCCGATCATTGCTTTAAAACGACACAGAAAGTGATTCGGAGACTATCGGTATATCATAATTTAACATATCCACCTGATGTGGTGATGGGTATAGAAAATTTGTTCTTAATTTTATTTTATTTTTCATTTAACGAACATTAAGTTTAGATTCCTTAACCTGATATATTATATAATATTTAGATCTAAAAAGTATATTTTTTCCTGAGACCTTCAAATGTCGGTTAGTAAAAAGGTTCTAAAATTGGCCATTTTATACTAAAGACTGCAATGTTACATATTAGACATTTTTAATTCTAGTTTAATTATTATACCCTTTACCACCATAGCTATGTATGTATAGGTGGAAAGGGTAAATTGGGTTTATGCTGATGTTTGTAACGTATAGAAATATTAGTCTGAGACCCAACTTTTAGTATACCGATCGACTCAGAATCTCTCTGAGCTGATTTAACGATGTCCGTCCGGCTGTCTGGATATCCATGTAAGCTTGTTATCAAAGTAAAGGTTGTAACTTTAAATATACTTTGATGAAATTTTTCACTGACTCATATTTTGGTCTAAGGACGATCCCTGTACTTTTTGGGAAAAATCGGAGTACTATTTCAGGTACCTCCCATAGGAATGCCTTCCCGGAATAGAGTTTTTCGAGCATTACAGCCACAAATTTAATTGTATTTTAATAATATTCAGCACAAATATTAGTTATGGTAAACGAAATGAGTGTACCTAATTTTGTATGAATCGGCCCATATTTGACCATATCTTCCATATAAGACCTATTCTCAAGAAAGGCACAGAAATGCTTATAGATCTAAAGATAATTTCATTTTATTACTAAAACTTTGCACAAATGAATACTTTGTTAATATAAATCGATAACTGAAATTTGGTAACAAACGATCTACAATTGACTCTAGCTGCCATATAAGCCCTCAGCCGAAAATAACATAAATTTACTTATATTTCGAAATTTTTAAAAAAATGGCACATTTATGTTTGCATGTCTCTAAGACTTAAGGAAATCATGTTAAATTGTTATTCCATATTTGACCTCAGTAGTGAAGGGTATCATATATTCAGGCTTGACCGACTGTAGCCTTTCTTACTTGTTAATTCTAGTTTAATTATTTTAAATTATTGTTGTTGAAACTCCAAAAGTAGAAATATTTAAACGTGCTTTAGAAACTTATGACTCCATGGCAATAGGATATGATATCACACCCTGTGAATACTCTAATTATTTTTTAAAACACGTCCTAAATTAATAATTTGTTAGACATTTTTTTACTCTTAATAATTTCTATTAGTTATAATTAATCTATTTACTCCAAGGATTTCAATGATGTGAAATATTTTAATAACTATTTTTTTTCACTCAAAAAGAAAGTGGTTCTAATACTCGTATAAGATAACTAGAAAAATATTTCCCCAAAATGGGAATTTCCTTTATATATGAAAGCCTGGGAATTAACTTCAGTTCATTGATAAGAGCTTTCTAATCTGCATAAGTATAAAATTTCATACCTTTTTTTTGATATTATCATAAATATTTATAGGAATTGAAATACATATATTCTAAGATTATTACTCCAAACACGTACGAAATAACAAATTTTGAGTTAAGTTGAAGTGGAAAAAGCTTTGGGTAGCGACAAGTTTAAAATGGTTTACCAAAAGGAATTACAAGCAGCTTTAGTTACATAAGACTTGTCTATAGGTTACAAAGTCATGTGTAGTGTAAGCTGTTTTTTTTTAATTCAAAGTTTAAATTCATAGAACATTAACTTCAAAGAAGGCTTATTAAAGGACAATTTTCGGTAATAGGGAAACAAAATAATAAGCACAGAAAAAAGTTTTAGACCAAATAGAGCTTAAACAAATTTAAATCTTTGTTAGGTTAGAATTGTTAAACTTTATTTATTTGTTGTTTATATAACGCAATCGGCTGACGATTGAGTGAAATTTACATGTATTTTGTTTTTGTTACAATAATAAAATACATGCAAATTTCACTCAATCGTCAGCTGTGTGTGTTATATTAACAGGTATTTTTATGTATTTTTATATATTTTTCTCCCAATGTTTTAAGTTCAAACTATGTAGGGAGTGATTCTCAGTCGATTTATATAATTAAAGTTGGATGTCAGAGCTATATTACAATGCTTTGCGTTCATCAGCAGAGACCCAATATACCATGCAAATAACTTGGAAATTTCTTAATTTGATCTCAGTGTTGAAGGGTATATATTGGTCAAGCTTGAACGACTTCAACACTTTTTCTTATTTGCTTTTTTTAAATTTTTCTTTGATGTTCGAGTTTCGTTTTGGTCATTACCCCTATAAATATATTTAAATATACCAATAAAACTTTTTAATTAAATATTTTCTTAATATGTTCCAATTTTATATGTTTCTTTATTTAAGTTTTTAGATAGTCCTTGATCTTTAGTGATTTTTTATGCTTAATCCATAAATTTAATTTTATACTTATTTATGTGCTTTAAATAGTAAATGTAAACACTAATTAAAAAATTTATTATTTTTAAAAAATCATAAACTTTTTTGGGTTAGTCACTGTTTTTCTCTTAATGATTATTTTATTGTGATCTTTGAGTAGGTAATATTAATGAAAAAATATGGCTTTAACCCAGAAGAAGCGAAAAAATTATGAAAAAGTTGAAACTCAAGTATTTAATGGACATCAAAAGCTTTGTGACCTTATACAAGACATATTAGAAGCTTATTTTATTAAAGAAAACTTGATAGAAATCTTAAAATAACTTAAAGATATTTATATACTTTTATATCAGCTTAAATCGGAGCCATCCAGCTCTACAGCACAATGTGCAAACTTTTAAGCTTTCACACCGACACATTATGTATGAGCTAGACGACTCTTTATTTGCACCACTTAAACTTGTATGTATGTGTTTTCGGACGGGTCTGGCTTAAAGCTTTTTTTATTCAAAAGCTGGTATTAAGCTTTAAGCGTTGTTTTTATTATAATTAGAGCTTAATAGCTTACAGTATGCCTTACTTGGTAGTCAATAATTGTACTATTCACCACCATAGGTGATGTTTGTAACGCAAATAAATAATGGTATTTTAGTATACTGATTGACTCAGAATCACTACCTGTGTTGATTTAACGATGTCCGTCCGGTTGACTGGCCACAAATTGAATTGTATTATAACAATATTCAGCATAAATATTGCTTATGGTGACCGAAAACAGTGTACCTTATTTGTGTGAATCTGCCCATATTTCGTCATACCTCCCATACAAGACACATTTTCAAAAGTCTTTTAAATACCCAGAAATGCACAAAAATGCTTATAAATCTAAAGATAATTGCATTTTATTACTAAACCTTTGCACAAATAAATATTTTGTAAGTATAAACCGATAACTGAAATTTAGTAACAATCGATCCATAATTGACTCTAGCTTCTATATCAGGCCCTTAGCCGGAAATGACATAAATCTACTTAAATCTTGAAATTTAAAAAAAAAACACATATTGCAAGTCTCTAAGGCTTAAGGAAAAATTGTTAAATTGTTGGTCCATATTTGAACTTAGTAGTAAAGGGTATTATATAGTCGGGATTAACCGACTATAGCTTTTCTTTCTTGTTTTATTCTGGTTTAGTCTTCAAATAATTTCAATATTAAAGTAATCAATCTTTGTATTAACGTTTATTATACTTTATGAGTTCAAAAATTGTTTAAAAAGCTTATATGTAGTAGTTCGCACCAAAACGTAATAATTCCATCATTAATCATTTTGAGTAAATTGAAATGGTCTGAGTTATTTGTTTAATTAACTCGAAACCGAAATAATGATTTGAAAAAGTAAAAATTAACATTTTGGTGCGATAGATTTTCAAAATCAATACTAATTGTTATAAAATATATCGCCAACTATACAAATGTGCTGTTGAATGAAAACTTTTGTGCGATAGATCGTTTTAAAAACAACTTTGTAACGAATTGATTGCCGTTTTTCGCGATTTTATTTAATGTGAGTATAGAGACCAGTATGTAAAGTTTGCATGTGCTAACGTCTACATATAAGCTTTAAGGTTAGTTAATATATTGCAGAATGCATTACTCTTTGGCCCGAAAAAGTATAGTAATAGGATTTGAGCTTTTAAAGCTATAAAGTGATCTCGTAAAAACTATTGATGTTATATTTTTTAAACGAAACAAATCTCACAAAATCTTGAGTATTATAATTATATTTAATATGTTTTGCTTTAAAATCCATAACAAATCGTTAATTTATATTTGGAAATAAAAACAAACAAAAAAAATGATTTTTCTTAAATAGCATAATAATGAAGCCTTAAGCTGACCATAAAGGGTTAATATTTTCTTCATTTAATTAACAAATATTTTATGACTTTATATAAAATATATTTGTTTTTGTTGTTGCTGGTGCTGGTACTGCTGCTGGTGTTGTTCTTGTTATTATTGTCGGTTTTGGCCGTCTTTTTATTATTGTTATTATAGTTATGTTGTCATACAAAAAACTCCTAACTCCCATAATGTAAAAAAGGTTTGTTGGCACAAATGTTTAAATTTATAGTTCAAATATTTTATAGTGTTTATTGTTTTATGTCTTTTGTTGGTGTTGCTGGTGTTTTTTGTTGGTGTTGTTTTGGTTAGAGCTGTTGGCTGTTTCAGTTTTTAGTTTTGTGGTTGTTTTTGTTTCTTTAACTCAAAAATGTTGTGTTGGTCGTTTAGCTGTCAGACATGGTGGCACTAATGAAAATTTACCTACACTACACTACAGATACAAATATTATTATAAATATATACGAGTTATTGTTTCTAGCAGTATAAACTTTTAGGCAGGTTAACCGCAATTGTGTATACGTTTTCTGAGGGTCTTACAAGGCTCTTGGCTTGAGAGCTCAGGGCGTCAATCGTAAATATGCTCTATGATCAGAGGTTGAATACCGATCGCGCCAGAAAAAGGTATAGACTGATGTAAAAAAGATACATAAAGACTCATACTGAAACATGTTCCAAGAGACTTAAGCGATTTTCAAAATTGAGTTTTGTATTACAATTTCGAATAAGATAAGCCGCATAAGAAAAAGCTAATGGAACCAGATTTTTCTAACAAAATACTAAGACAAAGACTAAGAGAAAAGCAGAACTTTCTAGTATTGTTGAGTTTTTGTTTAAACAAAAAACTTTATCAATGTCTACTTCTGGTTACCCTGCTAATATGCATTTGTATGAAAACCTAAACAGTTAACAACTTTTTTTCTGTTTTAAATACTCGTTCAAAAACTTAAATTACAGATACTTCCAGTATCAAAAGATACAGATATAGTAAATTAAATGTAGTAAAGTTGAACGATATAAAAAAAATAAATAAACTCAAAACCTGTTAACCTTTATTGGCAATTATCATGCTGAGAACTTTTAATTCTTTGTCTTCTGAATATTGTAACTGAAAGCAGAAAAATTTGTTATAACTAAAACGAACAGCAGCCCCAGCCGCATTAGAATTAAAGCCATTTTAAGGCTGCTTGTCATAAACTAAACGGCCCGTAAATGGCTACGATGTGAATTTCTGTTGGACTAGACAATTTAGTTAATTTAAATCAATTTATTAATTTACCCACAAAACTAACAATCGAATGAATAACTAAATATTCAACTTTGTATAATAGATACGAGCATGTCTAAATGTATATTTATTTATCTTTCCTTCAAACAGTTTCATTAACGGCTTAATCAAATCAAAAATTTTGTTTGTGGGAATTTTGTTTTGATTGTTGTTTGTTTGATTTTGGTAAAACAATCGTTATTAGCCCAAATCATATCAAACTAATGAGAATGACCAAACACTGAACAAAATCTAAATCATACAAATTTATTTAATAACAGCATTTAAATATTGAGATTTGTGGAAATGTCTTTGTTGTGCTGTAAGTCAGGGCCAACAGCATTCAGTTGTGGTTTAAATGGTTAAGGGAATTCAGATTGTAAAACTTTGATAACATTCCATGCTTACCTCCTAGATAGGCTGACCTTAAATCTTATTCAATTTTAAGAATTATTATAAAAATTTAGACAAATTGGTTTCTAGTACAATTTTTTAAAAAAATTTCATATTTTTATCGAAAATTTTTTACAAATTTCTCATTTTTATAGGAAACTTTTCAAAAATTTCTTATTTTTATAGGAAATTTTTCAAACATTTCTTATTTTTAACGGAAATTTTTCAAAAAATTCTTATGTTTATAGGAAAATTTTAAAAAATTTCTGATTTTTATTAGAAATTTTTAAAAAATTTCCTATTTTTATATAAAATTTTTCAAAAATTTCCTGTTTTTATAGGAAATTTTTTAAAAATTTCCTACTTTTATAGGAAATTTTTAAAAAATTTCTTACACTTATAGGAAATTTTTAAAAAATTTCGTATTTGTATAGAAAATTTTTAAAAAATTTCTTATTTTAATTTCTATTGGAAATTTTTCAAAAATTTCGTATTTTTCAAAAATTTTTTGATAGGAAATTTTTAAAATTTCTTATTTTTATAGAAAATTTTTCTAAAATTTCTTATTTTTATATCAAATTTTTGAAAAATTTCTTTTTTTATAGGAAATTTTTGAAAAATTTCTTGATTTTTTGAAAAATTTCTTATTTTTATAGAAAATTTTTGAAAATTTTCTTATTTTTATAGGAAATTTTTCAAACATTCTTATTTTTAACGGAAATTTTTCAAAAAATTCTTATGTTTATAGGAAAATTTTAAAAAATTTCTGATTTTTATTAGAAATTTTTAAAAAATTTCCTATTTTTATATAAAATTTTTCAAAAATTTCCTGTTTTTATAGGAAATTCTTTAAAAATTTCCTACTTTTATAAGAAATTTTTAAAAAATTTCCTACTTTTATAGGAAATTCTTAAAAAAATTCCTACTTTTATAGAAATTTTTTTTCAAAATTTTCTACTTTTATAGGAAATTTTTAAAAAGTTTCCTACACTTATAGGAAATTTTTAAAAACTTTCGTATTTGTATAGAAAATTTTTAAAAAATTTTTTATTTTAATTTCTATTGGAAATTTTTCAAAAATTTCTTATTTTTCAAAAATTTCTTGTTTTTCAAAAATTTCTTATTTTTCAAAAATTTTTTGATAGGAAATTTTTAAAATTTCTTATTTTTATAGAAAATTTTTCTAAAATTTCTTATTTTTATAGAAAATTTTTCTAAAATTTCTTATTTTTATATCAAATTTTTGAAAAATTTCTATTTTTATAGGAAATTTTTGAAAAATTTCTTGTTTTTTTGAAAAATTTCTTATTTTTATAGGAAATTTTTGAAAAATTTCTTATTTTTATAGGAAATTTTTGAAAAATTTCTTATTTTTATAGGAAATTTTTGAAAAATTTCTTATTTTTATAGGAAATTATTGAAAAATTTCTTATTTTTATAGGAAATTTTTGAAAAATTTCTTATTTTTATAGGATTTTTTTCAAAAATTTCTTATTTTTATAGGAATTTTTTGAAAATTTTCTTATTTTTATAGGAAATTTTTGAAAAATATCTTATTTTTATAGGAAATTTTTGAAAAATTTCTTATTTTAATAGGAAATTTTTGAAAAATTTCTTATTTTTCTAGGAAATTTTTGAAAAATTTCTTATTTTTAAAGGAAATTTTTGAAAAATTTCTTATTTTTATAGGAAATTTTTGAAAAATTTCTTATTTTTATAGGAAATTTTTGAAAAATTTCTTATTTTTATAGGAAATTTTTAAAAATTTTCTTATTTTTATAGAACATTTCTTACTTTTATAAGAAATTTTTGAAAAATTTCTTACTTTTATAAGAAATTTTTGAAAATTTTCTTACTTTTATAAGAAATTTTTGAAAAATTTCTTACTTTTATAAGAAATTTTTGAAAATTTTCTTACTTTTATAAGAAATTTTTGAAAAATTTCTTACTTTTATAAGAAATTTTTGAAAAATTTCTTATTTTTATAAGAATTTTTTTTTAATTTTTTTATTTTTATAGGAATTTTTTAAAAAATTTTTTTAGTTTTACAGGAAATTTTTTTAAAAATTTATAATTTTTATAGGAAAATTTTCAAAAATTTCTTATTTTTATAGGAAATTTTTCAAAATTTTCTTATTTTTATAGGAAATTTTTCAAAAAATTTCTTATTTTTATAGAAAAATTTTCAAAATTTCTTAATTTTTAGGAAATTTTTCAAAAATTTCTCATTTTTATAGAAGATTTTTCAAAAATTACTTATTTTTATAGGAAATTTTTAAAAAAATGTATCTTGTGGAAACTTGTACTTTTTTGTAGAAAATTTTTTAAAATATCATAAAATCGGCTCAGAAAGTGATTTTGAGTCGATTGGCAACTTAAAGTTGGGTGTTAGACTAATGTTTCTGAGCATTACAAAAATAAGCAACAAATTTAGATACTATTTCAACCTGTTAAAGTGAAGGGTATAATAAAATTAATTATTTTTCTTGAAATATTGTACTTTTATTACAAGTTTTTAGTGTATGGCTGATTGTTCAGACGGACTTTAGTCATTAAACTGACTCATTGGAGTATGTTATAAAAAAATTAAACTGAGTTAAAAACATTATTTATTTAGTTTAAACATAAATCCATTACAAATCTCAGAAAAAATAATAATAATGAAAGAATGTCCATCAGGTCAAGTCTCAATGCAATGTCAGCCAGCCTATATTGGCTATGACTTGAATAAACCTATTCATATGCTGATGTGATAACAAATGTTGGCAAAAAAAAACATTGACATTAATTAAAGAATTTTTATCTTCGAGGTGTGTTTTTTTTGTCTGATTTCTTATATGTATATGGGTATATTAAAAATAGCAGCACGTTGCATAAGAAATAAGAGTTTAAGTCGTTACAACATTTATGCCAAACATACAAAAAATACATAGATACATACATATAAAATTTGTTATAAATGTATTGAAAGTATGTAACTTGCAACTTAATTACGGCTTAAAGAAACAGTCAACTAAAGCTAAAGTCCAAATCTAGCAGCAGCAGTGACAGAAACTTGTATGTATTTACAATTAATATGCGTACAAAGATTGTAAAGAATATTAAATGAAGTAGAATGTGACCAGATAGTTAGAGGAAAGAAGCAAGAAAAAAAAAACAGAATGTCTTAATATTCTTTGTGCCACAAACTGAATTAGAATCTAAAGGTATTACGAGTATTTTATAAAAACGATTAAATGCTAATCCAATAATTAACTAAAAGCCCTGGTATAATTTAGTACAAATACTCACTCGGACTTACTTGTTTGCCTATGGACACAAACTACAAATAGAAACGAATTAAAGTAATTTTCATAAGAAACTACCAGTAGCAAAAAAAAAAAAAAAAAAGAAACGAAACTAAGTCCATAGGACATTAATAGAGTATTGAGTAAAAAAATTGCAATATACTACTGACCTGTAGTTACAATTTAAATGATAGTAAATGCTTATATACTCGAAGAATATATGAATTAAAATACTTACATATGTACATATGAATGTAAGTGCTCAATGCATAAGTAGTTGTATGAGCTATAAGTCCTTATATCCAGCCTTAAAAACGATTTGTTGTAAAAATTGTATATCATTTCTAAAACTTAAGGAAAAAAACATTGTTTCAAATTTGTACATACAACTAATACAACTTGTTGTGAATTGTTTAGTAACAATATCGACTTGAAATTTGTTTTGTAAATTGAGTTTTTTCTTTAGTATATCTTATTAGTATGCCGAAGCTAAAACTAGTAAATGTGACATTTACATATTCATAGTACGAGTATTAAGTCTAAAAATGTTCTACTAAATACTGGTATTTACTCTCAAACATTTGACTAAACCCAAGAGCTAAAAAAAATTAGACTTTATAGCTGAGATATTTGTAAGATTCTTTTGTTAACGGCTAATAAAACATTAAATTTATAAACCGAAAAAAAGAACTTTAACTAGAATTTTTGCAAACTCACTTCCGTTGAATGCTTTGCAAAAGTTGTGAGTTGTGCAGGTAGACACAACTACTACTACCACTTCACGTCGAAATAAGTTAAATAATTTTACACAATCACTGTGTATATGTAAAAAAGTATTTACCTACATATTTTACATGTGTATTTTTCAGTTTTTTTTTGTACAAAAAGTATGTCTCTTCTGTGGCAATTTTGTCAGGTTAATATAAACATTTTTATATTCATATTTTCTTCATTTTTGTTTTTTTATATATATTTTTATTAAATACATTTCAGAATAAGTATATGAACATACACACATAAGTAAATGTATAAATGTTGCACATATGAAAATTTTTGCCAACAAAGTAATTTTTCCTGTTTGCCAGCAAATGGGTTTGCTTCAAAAAATATGCAATGTTACAGTTTTACTGTTTTTACGAGTAATATGAAATTTTCAAAATTTTCAACTTTTTTTCCTCATTTTCTTTATTTTCAATTTAAATACTCTTTGTTTGTCTTGCGTTTAAGTTTGAATATTGGCAACCAGTTTTTTTTTGGAGAATTTTGGTTTCGTTGCAAGTAGTTAAACTTTTTTGGTAAAATTCATTTAAAACAAAAAAGTTTGCAAAAAAAAAAAAAAGTACCAAAAAAATAAATTTATATGTGTAAATATTGTATAAAAAGGGAAGAAATGTAAAAGAGAAGTTGAAAATTTTTAAGGTGTTGGCACTAAAATATTTAACACATTCTCACAGTTTCAATGTATGTATGTACATTGTACATCTATAGTATGGAATACACTCAAACAAGTACTTAGGAAATACATGAAATCTTTTACACATCATAAAAGTTAAATAACAAAATTTCAATATGAATAAATGCTTTTAAAAAATTTCTTATTTCAAAAAGTTAACTAACTACAGAATTTTTCTTTTGTAACATAAAGTGAGTTTTCCAGGAGAAAATATGTTTTCTTTTAATAACTTAAATTGAATTAATATTTTATTTAACCCCCTCTTCTAGTACCGGATGTCATTTGAACTCCTTTAATGAAAACATAAACAAGTAGAAAAGTTTTAATGTCGGTCAATATAGACCGTATGATATCCTACATTACTAAAGTGAAATGTAGTCCAATGAGTTAAAAGTTTTATTAATTTTCATATTAGGGTAACGTGAGCTGTTGTCAAATATTACTCGACTTCAATAATATTCGGTACAAAATTTACTGTTTTTATAAAAAAATTTTAAAAATTCCTTATTTTTATATTTTATATATTTTATATATTTTAGAGGAATTTTTTTTTTAAATTTTCTATTTTATGGGAAATTTTTCAAAAATTTACTATTTTTATACGAAATTTTTCAAAAATTTATTATTTTTATAGGAATTTTTCCAAAAATAACTATTTTTATAGGAAAATTTCCAAAAGTTTACTATTTGTATAGAAATCTTTTCAAAAATTTACTATTTTTATAGAAAATATTTCAATATTTTTATAGGAAATTTTTCAAAAAATTACAATTTTTATAGGATATATTTCAAAAATTTACTAGTTTTATAGGAAATTTTTCAAAAAATTTCTTATTTTTATAGAAAATTTTTCAAAAATTTCTTATTTTTGTAAGAAATTTTTCAAAAATTTCTTATTTTTATGGCAAATTTTTCAAAAATTTCTTATTTTTATAGGAAAATTTTCAAAAATTACTATTTTTATAGGAAATTTTTCAAAATTTTACTATTTTTATAGGAAATTTCTCAAAAATTTAATATTTTTATTGGAAATTTTTCAAGAAAAAATTTTTCGAAAAAAATTTTAAAAATAAAGAACTATTTTTAAAATTATTTTATTTTTATGGAAATATGTTTTAAAAATTTCTTATTTTTATAGAAACATTTTCAAATTTTCTTTTTTTTATTGGAAATTTTTTAAAAATTAACTATTTTAATAGGAAATTTAAAAAAATTTCATATTTTCATAGAA
Source organism: Stomorhina lunata (assembly GCA_933228675.1). NCBI lineage: Eukaryota > Metazoa > Arthropoda > Insecta > Diptera > Rhiniidae > Stomorhina > Stomorhina lunata. The sequence continues at coordinate 78,731,035 of OW121744.1, forward strand.
AATTCTTTTTTAAATTTCTTATATTTATAGAAATTTTTTCAAAAATTTCTTATATTTATAGGATTTTTTTTCAAAAATTTCCCATTTTTATATGAATTTTTTTAAAAATTTCTCATTTTTATATGAATTTTTTTTTTAATTTCTTATTTTTATATGAGATTTTTCAAAAATTACTTATTTTTATAGGTCATTTATTTTTTCTTATAGGACATTTAACAAAAATTTCTGATTTTCATAGGAAATTTTACAAAAATTCTGATTTTTATGGGAAATTTTACAAAAAAATTTATTTTTTTATATTTTTAAATAGTTTTTATTTTTAAAGGAAATTTTTTAAAAATTTCTTAATTTTTAGACAATTTTTCAAAAATTTCTTATTTTTGTAGAAAATCTTTAAAAAAATTGATATTTTTATAAGAAATTTTTAGAATTTTTTTTTTAGGAAGTTTTTCAAAAATTTCATATATTTATAATAAATTTTTCAAAAATTTCTTTTTTTTATAAAAATTTTCAAAAATTTCTTATTTTTTATAGGAAAATTTTTAAAAATTTCTTATTTTTATAGGAAATTTTTCAAAAAATTCTTATTTTTATAGAAATTTTTCAAACATATATATTTTTATAGGAAATTTTTCAAAAATTTCTTATTTTTATAGGAAATTTTTCAAAAATTTCTTATTTTTATAGGAAATTTTTCAAAAATTTCTTTTTTTTATAGGAAATTTTTCAAAAATTTCTTATTTTTATAGGAAATTTTTCAAAAATTTCTTATTTTTATAGGAAATTTTTCAAAAATTTCTTATTTTTATAGGAAATTTTTCAAAAATTTCTTATTTTTATAGGAAATTTTTCAAAAATTTCTTATTTTTATAGGAAATTTTTCAAAAATTTCTTATTTTTATAGGAAATATTTCAAAAATTTCTTATTTTTATAGGAAATATTTCAAAAATTTCTTATTTTTATAGGAAATTTTTAAAAAATTTTTTATTTTTATAGGAAATTTTTAAAAAATTTCTTATTTTTATAGGAAGTTTTTAAAAAATTTCTTATTTTTATAGGAAATTTTTCAAAAATTTCTTATTTTTATAGGAAATTTTTCAAAAATTTCTTATTTTTATAGGAAATTTTTCAAAAATTTCTTATTTTTATATAAAATTTTTCAAAAATTTGTTATTATTATAGGAAATTTTTCAAAAATTTCTTAATTTTGTAGGAAATTTTCCAAAAATTTCTTATTTTTATAGGAATTTTTTTAAAAATTTACTATTTGTATAGGAAATTTTTTCAAAAATTTACTATTTTTATAGGAAATTTTTCAAAAATGTATTATTTTTTTAGGAAATTTTTCAAAAATTTCTTATTTTTGTAGTAAATTTTCAAAAATTTTCTTTTGCTATAAGAAATTTTATAAAAATTTAACTTTTTTTATAGGAAATTTTTGAAAAATTTATTATATTTCAAGAAATTTTTAAAAATTGTTTAAAAAATTTCTAATTTAAAAAAGAAAATTATTTTCGAAGATTTGCTACTGAATTCAATGTCTTCAAGTAAACAACAACTGAGTCATTGGTGCCATTGGCTACTCGTAGTAATCATAAGATTTCCAAGAAATTTATTTGAAAAGTAAAATTTTTTTAATTATTATTTTAATAAATTTGCTTTTTAGGGTGAGAGTTTTCTTTCTCTTTTTGTTAAACAAAAACATTTTTATTGCAATTTCTTTTAAATAATTTTATATAATTTCTTGTTTTTACATAAAAATATAAACGCAGTGACAAGTAATTAGTGTCAGTTTGAAATGAAAGCAAGTGACATTTTATTATTTACAACTTGACTGAATGGAACATTTAAATATTTTTGGGTGTTTGTAATTGCTACTACAAAGGAAGTAATTTAAATATGAAATTAACTTTTAAATGGTTTATTATGTAAAATCAGAGATGCCCATCGTTGCTGAGTTGTTGTTATATGTACTTGGCAACACTGTGCTAAATCTAAGACTTTTGAAATTATTAAAGTTAATTACTAAAGATGACTTTTGTACAAATGTTTCACATTCTTATTGCTTTTCCTAATCGGCTTTTAAATTGTATTTGCTTACTAATTTACAGAATATTTATGCATATTTCTCATATCAAAGGATGTTAATATTTTATGTTTATTGCATAATAGGCATATTTTGTTGTAAAAAATATTTCAAATTAATAATACAAATTGAAATAATTCATAAGAAGTTGTTATTTAAAAACATGGCATTAACTTATTCTTGATAGTTTTGTTCTAGTTGCATATTTTGACATATAAGGTATTATAGTGCCTATTTTGGGCATTTGTTTAGATATTAATTTTTTAGAAATATTGCTTATGATTCTTAACATTTTCAATGCACGTTTTGCAAAAAAAGGCAATATGCCTAAGCTTTTAAATTTATATGAAGCTTTAATATATATATTTTGACTTGAAATGTAGATTCTGAGCTTTTAATGCATATTTTCATATCCAACGAGATTCAAGAGAAACGATTTGAATTTCTGCATATTTGCAAAACATATTTAAATTAATTAATTTCTTACTTTCCATTCAATATCAACTCTTCTCTAGAGTTTAATACATCAAACAATCTTTTAAATTTCTTAATTTGTTCTCACCTTAAGTGAATTTTTTTTTAATGACAGTAAAGTAAGTAAAACATTAAATAAAAAAAAAACTACCAAAACTTTTAGGTAAATTTACTTGTAAATACTTGTTCCGGTAGTTTGGGAAAAAAACTTTATTTAAATACTTATACGAGTACTTAAACTTAAAACCTTCAAGTGTACTTATTTTAATGTACAGTATTACCCAGTTAGTTACCCCTAAAGTTATATTATATTTATAACATTTACTCTGGAAATCTGAAATGAAATTTTTGTTTATGACATTTAATTCCTAAAAGTTTTTCAAAATTTTAAAAAGGCTTTTAAGCCAAGTTTACTGTTTTTATTTTGGAAGCAAAATCAAACATATTTCATTGTGGTTAATGCAAAAAACCAGAATAAAACTTAAAATTTTGATATGTAAATTATAGTAGAAAGGTTTAATAAAAGGTAATATATGAAAAAAAGGAAACATTATTTGGATATAAGAGAAAAAGATAGCAACAACTGAGTATTATTTATTACCTGTATGTTTCAAAAATATTAAATGTAATTTTTTGTTGTTAATATTTTTTTTATACATATACAAACATTAAAATGATTGACAATTAAGGTATTGGGTTTTTATTTTCTTTACTCTCCTCTGATCGCTACTTCATGGGTTTAGTTTTTTCACTGACTGTTAATTACACTTTACAGACAATAATTCAAATATTGATGCATGATTGTAAGTCTTTCAGTCAATCAGTCTGTCAGTCATTTAGCCTGGATGGACGTTCATTATTAGCTTCCAATGATCATCAATATCATTGTGATTATGATATTGGAGTTTTCAGTTATGTATATATGTATTTCTGTTTAATGATTGTTTGTCTTGCCTGTCTGTCTGTCTATCAGTCTGTCTCTCTGACACTCAGTCATTGAGGGAATGAGTGTGAGCCCAACTGACTGATTGCCTGCATGCCTGCATTTAGTCAATCATTGATGAATGATGCATGCATGCATACTCGTACATATGTCCGAATGCATGTATTTAACATGTTCATTTTACAACTTAATGAGTAAATATTCTGTGGCACAATAATTTTAAAAATCAAAATATATATTCGAAACTAACTACGAATATTGATGGAAAATACAAACATTTTATATGTAAGAGATACAACATTTTCATTATGCATTTTAACCATTATAATGTGTTATTAGTAGCCATTATTTAACGGTATTTTTTTTAATAATAACAAATACTTATACAAGGAAATTTATGAGTTCATTTCAAACGCATACATACATATATATGCAGATGCAATGATGAGTGTATACCCAGGATACAAAACTAGCAGACTTAGTAATATTGTCTGTCTAATGTGAAAAAAGACTTATATCTCGGTTCATAGTCTTAGGGCTAAAGTTGGTGGATATCTGACTAAAACTTTTTTGCATTACTAAGAAAAGAAAATTTTTCAGTAGAGAGTTCAGCAAATTCTTCCTTTAGTACGTATAAGCAGGCCCACCAGATTTGCCGACTTAACGGCATTTTGGCCTGAAAAATAGTTAAGTGCCGATATGCACGATTGACGATTTTGAATTCAATATCGAAAATTAACTTATCTTCAAAGTTTTAACAGTCTTTTTTTTTAACACATATGACAAATCAGAGCTTAAAAAAACGATATAAATTTTCAATAATTCCAATACATGGGAATTAACAGAGTCCAAATTTGAAAACGAAATAAAAATTTTTAATATGAAATTGTGCTATATAAATTTTTTTTTTCTACAGAAACTTTTTCAATTTAAATTTTTTTCTATGGAAAAATCTTCCATTTAAAATTGTTTTTCTACAAAACTTTAAATTTAAAATTGTTTAAGCCGAAAAACTTTTAATACAATTTTTTTCTATAGAAAAATTTTATATTCAAACGTAGTAAATTTTTCCATTAAAAGCATTTTCTGTCGAAAATTTCCGTATATAATTTTTTTGTAAAAAAGAATTTTTCATATACAATTTTTTGAGTAGAAAAATTTTCCATATAAGATTTTTTCATAGAAAAATTTTCTGCATACAATTTTTGTCAAAAAGAAGGATTATTTGCATTTGATCCCAATCTGTTACATTTATTTATTAATGTAACAGGCAATTCATTTATAAAAGCCAAACAAATTTTTTATATACAATTTTTTTAATAGAAAAATTTTCCATATACAATTTTTTGTATAGAAAAGTTTTCTACATAAAACTTTTTTCAAAAGCAAAAATGATGATTTACATTTGATTTACATTTGATCCCAATCTGTTACATTTATTTATTAATGTAACAGACAATTTATTGAATAAAATCCAACAATTTTTTTGTATTTTTTTTTGTTTGTATAGAAAAATTTTCAAAATAACTTTTTTTTGTATGGAAAAATTTTCCATATAAAATGTTTTGTATAGAAATATTTTCCATAAACATTTTAAGTATAGATACAATTTTAATATAAGTTTTTTGTATAGAAGAATTTTGAATATAAAATTTTTTGTATAGAGAAATTTTCAATATGATTTTTTTCTTTTAAAAAAATGTTCAATATGGAATTTGTGCTATAGAAAATTTTTCATTAAAAGTTTGTGCTATAGAAACATTTTTAATGAGCATTTTTTAATATTCGTCCATATTTCTCATATATTTTTTGAGAATGCCGATTTTTTTTGAAAAAATATGCCAATTTTTCACGAAAAATTTCTGCGGTTCTACTTTTAAGTATACTCGCCAAACAATCAAAACCAATTGTGCTCTGGAAGGAATATGTGGAATATGTTGTTTGGGAGATGATTTCATTGATAGAGTCAAATCTTTTTCCGTCGAGCCATTTCCTATAGTTTGGGTGCAAAAAATAGTCTATCGGGGCTAAGTCTTGTGAGTAGGGCAGATGGGGAAGTAATTGGTACCACAAATCTTTGACTTTTGCAATGGATATTGCACCGTATCGTTTTGTTTCCAATTTCTTATTGAATAGTCCCAACAAGTTAATATAATATTCACTAATGCACAGTGGGTTGGTGGAAAAATATAACTAAAATAAGTCAGCAACTTCTAAACCGTTAGAAGCGGTTTTAAATAGTTTTATGTGCATATAGCGGAAGTGTTGGAAAGTTTTGAACCTGAAAAACCTAGCTTTTACTGGGGCGGCATAGTCGGCCCCCAAAGTAGGGCACCTCAGACTAATAAATCACTTAAAACGATATATATTTAGTTGTATTTTCCCAACCGATTTTCAGAATCATACTATATAAAAAATATATAAGTCAAGATCTACAAAATATCCTATCTCTTACGGTTTTAAAGATATTCGACTTTAAAAATTAAATTTTTCATTTTTTGTCCCATATTGTACCGAATTTTTACTAATATCTGATCAATATATAAACCGATTTTCTTGGTTCAAATTTTTCTAAATTAAATATTTCATTTCAATGATATCAGTTCTTTATTTTACCAGATTTTTATTATGTTCAGAATTTGAACAGATACTTCCGTAGAGATAATTTATCATGGCCAAAATGACGAAATAAAATGAATTCTAACAAAATTGTTTCATGGGTATAAAATTATTTGCATACATATTAATGTATGGATGGAAGTACATACATAATTGTTTGTGTATAATGTTAAATGCAATATTGGCTAAATAAAGTCGTAATGAAATGACCATGATGCTAAAATCGAGAAAAAAAAACTAAAAAAATTACAGCAAATGAAGACTTAAATAAATTACACAAAATTTCAACACATGCAAATGATATTTAGTTGCACGTTTGTTGGTCGGTTGCAGCTGCCACTTAAGCATTTTAAAAGCTTAAATGAGTAAATGCAACCAAGACTTGTATCTTTTTCAGCTTAAGGTGTGCTCTGTTGCCGTTACTGACATTTTCAGTTACTTTTGCTGAAAATATGATTTTCATATTTGCTGCCGTATTTTTTCAGACTTGTTGCTGTAATTTTCTGTGCAACTAATTGTTGTTATTTATTTAAAATTTCGTGGCAATTTTTGCACATTTATTTTGTTGTTGTTATTTTCATAAATATATTTTTCATTTAAACTAAATTTATATAGTGAAAAATTGTGGTGTTAAACTTTAACTACTTTAGCAGCGTATAAATAGTAGTTAAATATCAATTTTGACAAGTTGTTGCTTCATGTTTTTATATCACACGCGAATTATTACCAACAGTTTCAAAAAGTGAAAAACTTTATTTTTTTTCGCCAAAATTTTTTCAAAATGAAAGTTTGAATTTGAATGTTTTGCTGCATTTTGGGTTTTTGTCTGCTCCACAACAAGGGCAACAAATTATGGACAATTTTGTAGCAATTTTTTCGTTTTTGTTTTTATATTTTCACACTTAAAATAAATGATGATTTTGTTCTACTTTTGACGTGTTGTTGCAGGTTAATATTGATGTTTCTTTTACAGCTGTTGTTTTTAATGGGAGTTTATTATTGAAATTTACTTTTTTTTCGCAAGTTTTTTTTTATTAAATATTCCATTTATGGCTGAGAAAGTCTGAAGTTATTTATATGTTTTTCGATAAATTTGCATTTTTTTTGGCCTGGTACTAAATTTAAGGTTAATTTAAAATTATATAAAATAATGAAAACGTAAAAAAGAAGTGTTATAACTTTGTTAACAGATTATTTAATTAAAATTTTGTTCAAACTTAATATTTGATCAAGTTTTGAATGGATACAATTTTTTTCTAATGAGAACTTGTAAGACAAAACATGTCTTAAATTAATGGCCATATTCTTGGCTTTTTACAGTATACAAATCATCTGCATATTTTTGCATATTTGATATAAAATTAATAAAGAGTGACAAGACTAAATATAAGTATTTTTATTTGACATATGATTAAAACGCCAATGCAACTAAATGTTAATGTCATAATTAAGGATTTGATCCAATATACCGACTTCACTTTTACAACACTACCACACATATTGATCTAATAATTCTTATAACCTTCTAAAGCTTTCATCTAATGAAATATGTATTTGACAAATAACATTTCCTTTTGACTTCGTTTTTTCTTTTTTGACAATTTAGACTAACTTTATGAACCTGAAAAATAAGTCAAAAATATTAAGTTACTTTGTCCGAAACAAGAACCTAATAAAGTTACAAACATATTAAAAAAAGAGCAAACTCCGCTAAATTTCATAAACATCAAAAAAGCTATCAGGAAGATAAACTTTGCTTAAAAAAGATTTCTTAAGTTTCAAATTTCAACTTTCTCATGCATCTCATAGAGATCAAATATGTCAGTCCATATGTTTCGTTTGGAAGTAAGGATGGATGAATGGTTGGTTGGTTGTATTAAATAAGTTTTAAGAACTTTTTTTGGTAGTTAAACTTAAAATCCGAGTAAAACTCTTATAAATATGAATATTTGCCATATTTAACCTTTAATACTTTGTTGTAAGTGTATTGTAAATATACATATAATACATACATATGTGCAATATTTATTAAACACAACTTAATCTTGAAAATATAAATAATTAAATATGTTTAAAAGTTTTACAAAGTTATATTATGTTGAATAGCTGGGTTAATCCATGTTAAAGTGGCTAAAAGTTGGATTTGATTTTTTTGGTAGTAAACGAAGTTTCCAAATATATTGTCTAATATAAGTTTTTCTTAATTCATAAATATTTTCAAGGTTCATATCGGATCAGGATTAGGATATTTTGAAAATTGTGGCATATGCTTACTACATATTTTCGCTTATAACTTCCACATTAAAAAAGTTTTAGGCATATTCTTATTGCTTTGTTATATAAGACATAAACAGGAATGATCTTTATAGATTTTTGACCAAATTGAAATATTATTTCGGGTACCTCCCATAGGACTGACTTCCCGGGATAGAGAGATTGTCTGCTTACTGCTACAAATTTTACGTGTGTTTTAATTAAATTTAGCAAATATGTTTCTAATAGTAGTCAAAATCAGTGTATACAATTTAATTAGCAACGGCCCATATTTGACTACAACTCTCATGCAAGACCAACTCTCAAAAGTACCTTAAATGCAAAAGAAAATGACAAAAACTGTGATACAAAATCAAAAAAAAAGTTGAAATTTTTTGTTAAACATTTTTACAAATACGTCTTCATAAATCGATAATAGAAAATTCATGACAATCGGTACACATTTGAAATTTGACTTACCGCTGCTGGAAGTGACCTACTTAATTCTCCAGAAATTGTTGCTGTGATTAAGAAAAACTTGTAAATTGTCTGACAATTGGTCTATATTTGATTAGAGAGGGGTGTAAAATATTCGGGATTGATCCAGAGCTGCCAGAAATTCATAACTATCGGCAGTAAATTTTCAGAAATCGGTAAAAATCGGAATTGTCAAAAATATATAACAAATATAGCCGAATATTAAAAAAATGTTCATTGAAAAAGTTTCTTTATCACAAACTTTAATTGAAAATTTTTCTATACGAGTAGAACAAATTTTATATTGAAAATGTTTCTAAAAGAAAAAAATTATATTATACAAAAAATTTTGTATTGAAGATTTCTCTATACAAAAAATCATATATTGAAAGTTTTATATGAAAAATTTTTTATATACACATAAAAGCACAAAAACGTTAATAACTCTAAAGATAAATGTATTTGATTACTTAAACTTTGCACAGATAAATATTTTGTAAATATAAAACAATAATCAAAATTTGGTAACAATTGGTCCACAATTGACCTTAGCTCCCATATCAGGCCCTTAGCCGGAAATGATATAAATCTCGAAGTTTTGAAAAAATAGCACATAGTATATGTATGTATGTCTCTAAGACTTAAGGAAAACTTGTTTAATTGTTGGTCCATATTTGACCTTAGTAGTGAAGGGTATTATATAGTCGGGCTTGACCGACTTTAACTTTTCTTACTTGTTTTACCTCTGATTTGTTATATAATGTTATGTAAAAGAAAGGGTAAATACTTTGAAGTTAAGTTAGTTTTCGATATTATCTTAAAAATCGTAAATTTTCTAGTTAAAATCTGCATACCGGCACTTTACTATTGTTCAGGTCAAAAATCGCCAAAATGTTGATAAATCGGCAAATCTGGCAGGCCTAGCTTGATCTCTTATTAAAACTTCTTACTCGTTCTAGTTAAGTTCCGAACTAGAAGTAAAATCTAATCAAACAATTTTTCTTTGTATCCATTTTAACCTGTATTCACCCAGTTTAAAATCATATAAGACCGGCGCATGTAAAAGTTTTAAATGAAACTAATAGTGCAAATGTTTGTAAGAAATTTCCTTGTAAATTTCCGGTTTCCACTTGACTCTCATAAAATACAATACAGACAAACCGACAAACATTTATAAGAGTAGTTAACCCATTAAATATGATAATAACCTTAATTTACAAAATATAAACTTAAACCTTCTTATAAAGTTCGTTAAGTAATGGGATTGAGTTCTTGGGTTGGTTGCTTCATTCGTTCATCTTCATTCAATTCCCAAGACCTTAAAAAATTGTACATTTAAATGTTAAAATAAATTTTCAATAACTCAACAATAACGGTTTTAATATGCATGAATACAAAAACAATGAAACGCAAATCAGTTGAAAAAGTTTTTATGTATAAGTATGAATTGTCTGTGTGTGTATAAGATTTTATTTCATTATTTTAATTAATTAAAATTGTAAAAGCAACAAAATAAATTTTCTACTTATTTGTAATTTTCTGATTGATGTTAATTGTTGTTCAATCATTATTATTGTTGTTTTTATACCTCATTTGTATTAATTTTTTATTTAAATTTATTTATCATTATGCTCTTTGTATCCACCTATATAAAGTCTGTCTATAAGTATTGTATCTCTGTTTGTAATACAATGCAATTTGTAATAGTTAAGCTCTTTTTTAAAGCAACGACGACTCAGCATCATTATGTGGTATTTTGCAAAAAAAAAAAAAAATAATTATAAAAAAAGTATTAGTTTATGCGTGTGTGTGAAAAGATTTTAATTGATAAATAAAAATTCATTTTTAATTTACACTTTGGTTAATCATACAACCAACAAACTTCAGCAGCAGAGGCAACGACATGAACAGCAATCACATTATATGTTGTAGCATAAATAACCCCGGCAAAAATAATACAGACAAACGGATAGACAGACAAAAATTTAATACAAATATATTTAATAAAATTGCATACAAATGATTGTATTAATGCGGTTACAGGTATAAAAAATAAAATAAATTGGTATTTGTAGTAATTTTGTTGCAAAACTTATCACCATTAATTTATGACTTCCTTTTTTGTTATTAATACAACGCACACTCATTCATTTACTCTTAAACACACACACACAGATACAATCATGTACATAAATAAGGCTCATAAACTTAAAAAGTGCTACAACTAAAAAACATAGTTTTATAGGCAATCTCTTTAAAAGTTTTGTGTACTCTCAAGATTTTCTGAAAGTGATCAATTTTTAAACTTGGATATATACTTCCTTTGTAGTATCGCGTTTGAAAATAAATTTTGCAAATTTTGAGTTATACCACTAACTTAGTAATTGAGCCATATATAAGGCAGACCGGTAATACGACTTACTGTTATTGTGATTTACTATATTCATTTCTATATACAAATGTAATCAATACATAATTACATGCAATTGGAATACACTTTAAAAAAATATGATAAGCATAAGTTGAAAGCTAACATTATTACTCTAAACTTATATACTAATACCCTTGCTGCCTTAGATCGGAGCCGTCCAGCACTACAGCACAATGTGCAAACTTTTCCAAAAGAGCATTTGAGCTTTCACACCGAGACACTACGTATGAGCGAGATGCAGCTATGTTTGTCCCACCTAACGCTTGTGTAAAATTGTCAGTGGTCTTTTCAAAGTCAGTGCTGCCAGATTATAATTTTTTGCTCGATTATATAAAGAATGCTCGAATATATAAGAAAAATGAAAACTGGCGGTACCGACCATAAGAACCTTCGAAGCTGTTTACCACAAATGTAAATATTAATGTATGTGTTTTTAGAAAGGTCTGCTTTAGATCGTATTTAGCCTTTCTTAAAGGTTTCTTAGACAACGAAAGTTACGAAATTACTTCCTGAAAGCTAGTACGATATGATTTTGAAAATAAGTAAAAGCAAAAGCTGATATCTTAGCTTTTGCTTTTACTTATTTTCAAAATCATATCGTACTAGCTTTCAGAAAGTAATTTCGTAACTTTCGTTGTCTAAGAAACCTTTGCTAACATTTTTTACGATGGTCTTTTTTATAATGTCCCTCTAAAAATAGAGTAACTGTCATATCAGCCCTTATTAAACTTTAATCCCAAAGTCAAAAAATGGTATCGAAATTTTCGAAATAAAATCGTATGAATATTTTCTATTTAAACTACAACCTTTTGAATTAACTATCATCTAGTTAAGTATTTGGAGTCTAATGACCTACTAAACGACCTGCAGTATGGATTTCGTAGGGGCCGCTCTATGGGTGATGTGTTAGCCTTTTTATCGGAAAAGTGGTGCCGTTCTAGTCACCGTTTTGGCGAAAGTAAAGTTATAGCTCTTGATATTTCTAAGGCGTTTGATAGAGTGTCGCATGGATCACTTCTATCAAAACTTATTGCTTTTGGTGTAGGTAACAATTTCTCTCGGTTTATATCGAGCTTTCTCAGAGATCATACTATAAGAGTTGTTATAGATGGGATATCGTCCGACGAGTTCAATATTAATTCGGGGGTACCACAAGGCTCCGTTCTTTCTTCTAAATACTCTATTTTTTATTTTTCTAAATGACCTTCTATGTCAAACTTCCAACCCTATCTACTTTTTTGCAGATGATAGCAACATCTGTCATTCGTATTCAATCAACTATAGGCCAAGCATGTTGGATATTAATTCCAAGAGGCAACCATGAATGATACGCTAAATTCCGACCTTTCTACAATATTCAATTGGGGTCTTTTTAAAAGGGTCGATTTCAACGCTCGAAAAACCCAATGTTATGTGTTAACACACAAACGCGTTACGAACAATGTTGCATCATCTGTAAGTATGGGTGGTATAAATATTGAGGAATCAGAAACTCTTGATCTTCTAGGCAGAAAATTCAGTGTGATGTCCGTTGGACTAATCACGTTTTTCAAGTGTCGAAAGAAGCATTCAAGTATCTCGGCTTGTAAGACATACTTCACTTCAACTGATCTCCTTAATATCTGTACCACTTATATCCGACCGAAAATGGAATACAACTCTCACGTATTGGCCGGTGCTTCAAAGTCTGTTTTGGAGCTTCTCGACCGTGTACAAGAGAGGTCGAAGGTGCTTATCAGTGACAGTAGGGTAGCCATTTTAGCATCGTCGTAATGTGGGTTGCGTATCATAAACAAATACTACTCCCTCTATCCTCCTTCCCACAACCTTTTTTCCTAGTTCCAGCACAATGCATATGCATACGTAGGGGTGTTGGTACAATACAATACAAAAAAAAAAAAAAAAAATCAAAAAATATTCCCAATTCGATTACATTTATTTCAAACAATGTTTACAAAAATAATAGTATCGTGGCAACAATGTTCGAAATTATATTTTTTTGTTTTCTTGAACCGTAAATTTTAATGATATAAATTGCATTTTGTTTCTTGTGTATTTTGTTTTTGAGTTTTCTTTAACAAAGCGGCACCAACCGACTTTGCTAGCATCCAAATTGCAACTGAATGCTTTTAATACTCATTTTTATCGACTTTCATTAATGATCGTGGTATTTACGAAAATTCCAAAAATTGTTCGGCTTCTGGTGGTATGGGCTGCCTATGCCTGCTAATAACACTCGATGAAGCAAAATTGTATCTTCTGCTACCAGTGCAATTGCAAATTTGGTTATGTGTTAATAGGCACTGATTCGTCAATCGCTTTCCGGGTTTTTTTTATAGGACATATGTATTTATTCCTGGAAATCTAATATGACCAAAGCATTTCTTCGGATAGATCTCTAATGATAAGAAAGGTAAAGTTAAAATTAAAAAAATAAATAAATTTTGTGAACAGTTTTTAGATGATTTTGTAAAACGTAAAAGAACTATGTCATATCTTCTCGCTTTTAACGAATCAAATGTGTTCGGCGGTCCACAATAAATGTCAGGCATGAATACGATATTATAAGCTTTAGGTTTTATTTGTCGTCCCTAGTAATTAAACGAAATTTTTACGACCTTGGGTTCCTCTAAGGAAATATTTGTATATGTATGTATATATAAAATGATACAATGAGTAATCGTAATCATGACTAAGCTACATTTACGACATGCAGAATCGCCTTCAAAATCTCATTCAAAATGCAAGCTTTTTGACTTTATCTCGAACATTTTTGGGAAAGTGTATTAAAGTCCTGACCAACAAAAAAAAAAGGCAGACAGACATAAATGTGTGTGTTGTTGCCTCAATTGTGGATAATGTTGTTGCTGTTCAATGCAGTAAAACAATATATTTTGTCATTGTTTGCAATTCATTCATAAAATTATAGAGAAACATAAAAAAAGTTTTTTTTTTTTTTCATATCCCGTAACAACTCCTCAAACCCTTAGCAAAAAAAAAGGTTTAAATAACATTCGGTAGTCGACTAAAGATAAAGTCTCTCACTAAAATAAAGTGATAGTTTTTTATGAAAAATATTCCACTCATTTTTTTTGGCCATAAAATATGTTATTTTAAATTTCTCTTCCAGTATCAGTTTGTTTGTTGTGATTTAGGCTCTTGTAAATATAAAAAAGTTTAAAGCGTTAATGATATACAAAGGCTTAAAAAAACCTAGTGACTACCAACTTAAGACAGGCGAACGGACAAATGGACAGACGTGCGGAAAAAAGAGGTCGTTAGCAGCACAGGAAGCAATCAATGTCGACGTCATCATTATTATTATTATGTTTATTACTATTATCGTCATCTCTTTTGTTGCTTCTCATATTAACTTGACCAAAAATAAACTTAAAAGTGTATATGCAACATAAATATATTGTAGTATAACCACAGTAGGGCCTTAACATGTGCAACAATATCAAAGAAAACCAAACCAACAACAAAAAAGGGAAATTAAAGGAAATTGAAAAAAATTTCATATCAAAAAAATAAAATCACTGCAACTCCTTATATCATCATGATGATGTTTTTGCTGATGATGAAAAAGAAGGAAAAAAGCAACAGCAGTAGATGTGTTGCTAAAGTAACTTTAGACTTTTAATAAACAGACAGATAGACAGACAGACATATAGACATCCATACTTTCATACATACACGCAGTAACAGCCGGTCAGCCAGCCAACTTAAGCATGTGTTAACTTGAATGCTTTGATTTTTCTTTTCACTGCTCTCCTTTCAACTTTTATAAATCGGCTGTCTGTCTTTCTGACTTTACTGACGTTCTGCTGTTGTGAGATTTTACTTTATTTTTTATTTATGAAATACTATTGAGCAGTGAAAAAAAACCCAAACTCCCATCAATATAAACTGCTAAAGGAATCCTGAAAAATTGGTAAGAAAAAAAAATAAAACTGAAGCAAAACCAAACTGAAAACATCAATGAACGTCTAAACCAGAATTTAAGTTAAAAAGTAAGAAAAGTTTAAAACCAGAGGCAACAAATAAACACAAAAAAGTGCACATCCACCAATGGCCACTAAACTTGAGCAGGTGCACACTTAAAAAGTCTTATGGAAAAAACTGAAAAAATATTATTACGAACGTTACAATTGAGAAACATACATATTTACGTATCATAGATATCTAGTGGGAAAAAACTCAAGGCCTTAGCTTTTTGGTGCTAAAAGATCCATTTCTTCTTTTCGATAAAACATTCAATTCGACGGCCGAATTAAAGTCTTATCTATAAGGAAAATTATACCTTCATATATATTTTTGCATTTCCGGACTTATGACATTGCATTGTCTAGTTGGAAGCATCGTGTGACTAAAGGTTGAGTGGTGTCGAGCACAAGTAGTTCATAAAATATTTTCTCTACACTAACTCTGACTTGTCACACAAAAGGGAACTCTGAGATCTTATGTCTTTGGAGACCTTGGCAGACTTAGATATTAGCCGGTTTAAGAGATTTTTAATGCGATATGGATGATTCAACGAGTAAAGCCAGTGTTTTTTTATTTTCTGAGGTAACACAATGGACTTTATAGTCTAAGCGAAGACTCTATAATATAAAGATGTAACACTTCCATACATTGATTTGCAGTGTGGTCTTTTTGAAAAGTCCCATAAAAAACAGAGATACCGCTTTTACTCAATTTCGGAAACAACTAATGGATACGATTACCTAATGAATAAAAGCTAAGGCAAGCAGGAGTTTTATTTGTTTGTTTGTCTTAAAGACTATATCTGAATCTTTTCCATTCATCAAACGATTTTTTTATCGTAAATCTCTGGTATTGCAATTGCCTTTGGAAATGTGCTTTTAGAGGTATATACTAATGGTTGTTGCGGAAGGGAGTGGAGAGGACTTTTCCATCCCGGTATCGCAAAAGAAAATTTCTTTCAAACTCCCTAACCTTTGCCGTATTTTACAGAAAGTTATAAAATTTTAAGCGAATTTATATATTTAAAAAATATAAATTTTATGTTTTCGAAAATTATCTGCATGTATGTAATTCCCCTACAACATTCCAATTGAAACAAGGGGTACTTCTCTCAGACAATGAGCTGTATCCGATTCTATTTTAAGACTTATTGAAAGGGACTTAAGTTTTAATGCCGGCTCCAAACTTTTTTGAAAACTTTTATTTTTTGAAGAGGATCTGGCCGGAGATCGAACTTGGGACTTCTGATATGCTAGGCGGATGACAAACCTGCTTTACCACGGCGAAAATTATCTCCATTTAAAAATTATATCATCTGACGAAGGCATTTTATGAAGTTTATTGTAAATCGGTGATGTCAGTTTCTATTCCCATTCACTTTATCGTTCCTATTATAAACTTAGCCTTACTATATCCATATATAGCTTCTTACAATCTCTGTTGGTTTTTAAAAGGAACATCTTTTGTAGGCTTTCACAGGACTCGTGAAAAATTGAACTTCTAAGAGTCTTAAAGAGGAATCAAAGTGTTGCCTCCTGTTAGCATAAATTAGAAATACGTTTGAAAATATTGTAGTTATATCTAACAAATCAAGTATATTTATGAGCATAAAAATCTTAAGAGAATCTAAGTTAGAAGGTTTTGTCCCAACATTGTCAGATATTAAAGATGGCAAATAAGTTTTTTGATAAATTAGGTCTGAACTTGGGAAATCATATATATCAATAGGCCTCATTATTATATATTTACCCTGATGAGTTGTAAAAATATGTGTATAGGGATTCACTTTAAATATTCATTGTTCCTTGCAATAGCTGTAGCCAGCAACATAAAATACACACACACACCACCGAGCAACATATCCAGCATATGCGAGTACAACAAATGTTCAACAAAACTTTAAAGACCAAATGCTGTTGGATTCAAACATACTCGAACTCGTTTAAGACATACAGTTGGTATATCTTTAAGCCGGTTTTATGCCCAGCTTTTTCTTAGCTGGTTGCAATAGTAATTCCTTGCTGGTCTTATTGTTGTTGTTGTTGCTGCTGCTGTTCTTTTTGTTGTATTTGTTTAGTGCTTCAATTAAAACTTTTTCCAACACTCATCCCTTGTGCATTCAATAAAAACGTAAGAACCACGTTTGTAACAAAGAAGAAGAGGGGGAACCAACCAAACAGACTCATGCAAAAGTCAATGGATGGGAACTAAAAGATACTTGTGGTTCCTCTAACTAAACGTACGTCCGTCCGTCTGTCCATCCATCCAACCGTCCCAAAACATACGATTATTCAATAATTTAAAAAATTTTACATTTTTCTTTACTTTCGTTCATTCATTCATTCTTTTGGGTTTTGTTTACTCACAAAATTGTAGCACAGCCAAAATTCAATTCAACTTTAGACCTAAAGACGGTCAAAGTGTTAGTGTTATAAATATTCTATAAAATAACAAATATTTAGAAGAAAAAAAAAGTGGTTGATTGTGCTGATAAAATATGGAAGATATACCTCGTTTTTAAGGCGATATCAATGACTCAATTTTTTTTTTGCTTTAAGTTAACCAACTTTTTCAATGAATTTTATTTCTTGAAACTTTTAAATAAGGGTTAATTTTATGTCTTAAAGAACTCAAATCAATTAAAGGGAAAAATAAGGTGTAGCTTTCCTAAACGCTCACATGCACTTGTTCTTTTTTCTTACATGTGTGTAAGTTCTTACTAACACTTGTCCACTTTTACACCTTTCCGCTTTTAAACTCATTTATTTGTTTCTTCATTCATTCATTTATTCATGTGATAAAGATGATGATTAATTTAAGTATAAATAATTAAAGTTCTTTTCCGTTTTTTTCTTGTTTTTTTTTCTTTAATTATTTTCTAGAGTTTGATAAATGAAGTTCTTGGTTTTTTTATCATTAGACTTTCTTGCTATTAAAAATGTAACGGTTTGAGTAGGAAAACGCAAACGTATGTTTTCCTTCTTCTTTAAATTATAAGTTATAAGCAAATAAATTGAAAAAAATCTTAATCATATTTTAAGTTAACTTGTAGATCTTACAGTTCTTGACTAAAGCTGTAAAATTGTTTAATCCCATTTCGAGATATGGTGATTTTTAGATTTTGCTAGAACTTACTTTTGGGATATTTTGAATAATGTTGTGAACCTAAATAAGTAATAACTTTTATTTTCTCTTCGTGAAATAAAGTAATTTTTTTAGCGCTTAATAGATATTTTATTGGTTTCCCATCTAAGGAAGACGGTAAGCAAGTTAGTAATTCGAAGGCTAATTCACACGGTGCACAGGCTTGATGAAACAGCACATTTAAAAAGTAGCTTTCATATAAAATATTTATTCACAGTAAGTCCAACACATTGTGAATAAATATCCCAATCAATCAACTTTAATTAATAGCTATCCAAAATATTAAAATTAACTTTTTCCATTTTTTCGTCGGGCCTTCACTGCATGCAGCGTTCTCGGTAATTATTTCACTTCGTTTAAATTTAGCAGACATCTTCTCCTTTGTGGAATTTCCTGGTAAAGATGTTCCCAAGAAAATCTTAGCTCCATGAGTATTTTTGCATATTAATCCATTTTAAGCTAACTAAAGTTATTTCACTGAAAATGCTATATCTCATAAACTAATAGGCCAACACACAGTGGGCTGAAAAAATATTAGGGAAGAGCTTTTAAACGGTAAGATCAATTATTAAATTTCACATGGCTATTGGGGAGGATTATTCTAGTTAAAGTTTTGAATTTGGAGTCTGTAGGCTTAATTCGGGTTTTTCGAAAATTTAAAACTATACAGAAGTCACATTTTGATCCGATATCATATGTACGAAATCTGCTAACTGAGATCTACAAAATATATCTCTACACGTATGGTTTATCTCGTATAGTTTATGAGATATTCCACTCCGAAAAAAATTTCAACTTTTTGACGAGTTTTGGTAATATCGGAGTTTTGTTAATATCGGACTGAAATTTTTCCCAATTTTTCAGAAATTTGTTTTATTTTATTTCCAAGAAATGAATAAATCACTCAAAAAAATAATTGATGGAAAATCTGTAGCAGATCAAAAATGATATGTATTGAAGTCTAAATTTTTTAAAAAAGTAAATTTTTTGTCGTTTTTTAGTCAAAAAAAGTGATAACATTCTTTCAGAGATATTGAAAAAGGCTTGTTAAGAAACATTTTTTTTATTTCGCCTCTCATAAATTAAAAAAGGTTTAACACTGTTTCTCACTTAATGTCAAATTTTCCCCAATCACAAGTTTTATATGTTGTTACTATTCTGTGCAAAAAAACTTAGAAATAAACAGAATTTCGGAAAAGTCGGGAAATATTTGAATCCGATATTAAAAAAACTCTAGGCCTAAGTCGTCAAAAAGTTTTTTGAAGTCGAATATCTTATAAAATACAATAGATAAACGTGTAGCGATGTTTTTTGTAGATCTCAATAAGCATATTTTTGACATATAAAAAACCTATATCTTTTATATCGGATCAAAAATGTGACTTTTGGATCGTTTTTAATTTTCGAAAAACCCGAGGTGTCCTACTTTGAGTTCATATAGCTCCTCTCCCGATAAGTCTACAGACTCCAAATTCCAATCTTAAGCTCGAATACTCAATAGCCGTGTGAAAATTCATAATAATTGGGCTTACCGTTTAAAAGTTCTTGAATTATTTCCCTAATTTTGTTTTTCAACCCATTGTGCTACAGTTGTTAGGGCTAAATTCGTATGAAGATTTTTTCAAGGGAATGGTTATTCAAAAAATCTGCATTTGTTAATTACTTTTCTGAAATTAATGCCAAAATTAACTACCAACGTAATAGGATTTGAAAAAAAAAAAATTAAAATGGTTTAAAATTGCCACCATTAAAATAAAATAAAATTAAGTAAGTAATAAAAAACTTTTTATTCAAATAAAAAAGTTTTTGTTTTTTTATTTTTGAGCTAGAAATTTTTAAAACAATAAAAATTAGAAAACTCTTGTCAAAAAACATAAAAATGGGAAAATAATAAATCTTTTAAGATGTTGTTCCATTTTCCTTTTTTTATATTTTTTAATTCTACCAACTTTTAGAATTTGGTTAACTCAAAAAATATTCTTAGTAATTTATTAAAAACAGAATTTTAAACAAGTTTTGTTGTTTAAACCTCAATATATAATTTACAACTGGCTTTTTTAACTTGTTGAGATACTTTTGAAAATGTTAAAATGTTCCATTTTAAAGAAGAACTAGTTAGGAATTGTTTGAAATCTTAAAACGAAAAATTAAACTCATATTTCATAATTTACTTCCTTTCAATAATTGTTTAAACATAAATATTACGAAAAATTTAATGGCCAAAATTTAAAACAAAAAAAAAAATGTATTTTTTTAATTATGCTAAATTATAGTAATAAACCAATTTTAACACTTTGTTCACGCTTCACGTTTAAATGGTTAACTTTTATAATACTCGTATATAAAACCAAAAACTAAACCAAAAACTAAAAAATGTTAATAACCTTTTAAGTTTAAAACAAAAACATTAATGATTTTTTCAAATGATTTAAACTTTTTTTTGGTTTCCTTTAAAATCAAATTCATCATTTGTCATTAGGAGTTTGCTAATGTTTTATATTTTACTTTGAATATAAAAGAAATCATTAACAATTTGCATAACAAAAAGACTAAAACAGCCTAAGTCAAGACTATTTTCTTAACGATTTCTTAACATAAATCCATTTTTCATTAGATTTTTTCTTTGTTTACTCAGATTTCGGGTATTATTATCGTTCAAATGGTATCGCCCAGTTTTTTTTAATTCATTGATAGAATTTCATATTCGTTGTGGTCATAGATTTTTATTTGTTTATTTTGTCAATAAATATATATTTGTTTAAAAACTGTAGTAGATTTGCATATTTCAAATACAAACGGGGCGTGGCAATTGCCCACCACTACGATTAATTGTGGATGATTAATTTAAATATAAAGCAAAGTTTTTCTGTTTTATTTGTGTGAATGTGAATAATTTTTTTTTTATTAGAATAAAGAGTCTTCCGATTGCGAATTTTAATTCTTGGCAACTGATAACGGTTTACATTGTCCAATTCATTATATGTATATGGTTTTGACAGGACGGCACTTTATGTGACACAGATCATCTCTCATTGAATAGTCTATACAAGGTATTTAATGCATATCATCTTACGTAATGTAAACTTTCAACTGAGATCGTGCATTTTTATCCCACTGCACTAATGATTTCGAATAAGATACAAACCCCAGAGGTCTTCATGTCATCTGTGAAATTCAGACTTATCCGCCAGTTATGGAATGCTTTTAAACAAAAACGGGAAATCTGTTTACGAAACTAGAACTTTTTTACGCAATACTCCCCTATCGATTACCTATCCCATCGAGGTTAATTGGTAAGTAGACCCAACAAAACATTACCGAGAAAGTTCGTTCTTTTGCCTTATAGTCCGTATGTAGAATATACTTCCAGCTAAAGTTTTTCCTTCCGGTTTCATTATAGATAAGTTCAAGACAAATTTCCGCAAACTCTAATCCATCTGTTCTACTTCCCATAACTTAATTTCTTAGTCTCAACAGAATGCTGCTCATACGTAGGGTTATCCCCTGAGTGCTATTCAAAAACTAAAAAATATTTCATAAACTATTAAACCGTTTTTAATTTGCAAAGATAATCTGAGAAATAGTAAATCGCCGTGGTATAGCAGGTCAGGTCCAAACTTCGATCCCTGGCTAGATCCACTTAAAAAAAAATAAATTAAAAAAAAGCGGCGGTTCACCTCATAACTCAGCTAGCCACTGGTTATTGAGTAATGCATTTGCTGTTCGGATCCGGAGTTAAAACGTAGGTCCCTTTCAATTAGTCTAAAAATAGAATCGGATGCAGCTCATTGTCTGAGAGAAGTACCCCTTGTTCCAATTGGAATGTTGTCGGGGAATTATATATATATAATCTAAGAAATATCTAAAGGTAATAATTGAGCTATAAAACGTAGATGTTATCAAAAACTAATTTCGTTTCTGACTGATAACTTGAAAACTAACTGTTCGATTTTTCAGAATTCTCATCGATGTACCATGTTCAATATTCGGGTGCCTAAAGAAAACTGATTGAAATATATAGAGTTAACTAAATCACTTTGTTACCTACATGGGGTCTTACCCAGATAGAAATTGTGAGATTGTTGATTATAATATCAGCAAAATTAGTATTTTAGGATTACTTTATATGACCAAAAACTGATTAATCAGCTTGATGATCTAAAAAGTTTACGAAAAGACTCATATAAACGTTTAAATAGCGACTAGTTAAAAATAGCATAAACTAATCTTGCAAAATGTGTGTAGTCATAATATAATCACGCAAATGATCCTATTATGACTGTTTTTATAGTGAATAAAAAGGCCACAAAAAGACTAATGAATTATTGTGGGTGATGTGGGGCAGTTGGATAGTCGACTATTAAGTATTACATATCATATTCAGCCTGGAATTGATTCTCGGTCTCGGCAACATCAATTTCTGTAATTATTAACGCAACTTCGCTGTTCTAAAATAGATATGTCGTGTAATTATTGTATTAAGTAAAGCTTTATCTTTTTTTAACAAATGTAGCAATATGTGTGCAGTCGTTATCTAATCATAATAGTTTAGAAAAACTACTCATTAAAGATTATTTCTGAGGAGTCGCATGAGGGGTACCATTTTCTCAAACAAAAAATTAATTTTTGACTCACTAATGAGTATAAATGATTATTTTAGTCGTGAAGTGGAGTCAAAAAAGACTCATATTCGATTAAAATTTTCCGAAAATGCTAGCTGGGTAGGAGAGTATAGTAGAAATTATAAATTGTATTGACATATGTATTTTTATATGTATATCCTTGAAGTTATATTTTTTATATTTGATTTGAAATTACCCTAAGTCTAAAATTTGTTGTAATGTGTAAAGAAATCCTGTTAAATATTAAATAATTATTTCGCCATACAACCGATTTTGTTTGCTTGAAGCTAATCACCTGTGATTGAAGTTGATCTTGATTGATTAGTTTTTCCAGTCATGATTGTGTAACAGTTGTTTCAAATCGAGTTGATAAATAAATTTATTTTTTTTTTAACTTTTTCTATAGAAAGCGAATTTTAAGAGATTTCAAGAAATTATTTTTTTTTATAAATTTTGAAAAAATGTTTAAATACAAAATTTTCTTGTTAGGCTAGTATTTTAGATTATTAGTTGGTATGTCAGATATATTGTAAGAATTAATTGATTAGTGTAAACTTTATATTATATAAATTCCTTATATTTATATTATATAGATTCCTTAAAGTAACTAAGAATTCTGAAAATTTAATAGCTTAAACTTTTAGGGTTCAGCAGAAAAGCTTTTTTATAAGGAATGGTTTTAATATTAAATTTAATTGTTCTAGATTTAGAGTTCGACTTAAAAGCTTTTGCTAAGCAAACAAAGTTATAAAACTAACAAGATATGTACAATTTGTTTTTAATAACTTATATTTATTTATAACTTATTTATAACAAGTAATTGACCAAGCCTTAGGAGTTTGGTTTAAAAGCTTTCGTTAAAAAAAAAACTTTTTATTGTAAGTCGTGTCAAGTATGCTTGTAAGTGCCATAAAGCCCACGTTATTATACTCTAAATTGTTTGGTATAATTCAAGATTGTGACCAATGGGTAAGAAAGTTTTACAGTCGGCTTAGTTCTGACTTATAATATCGTCAAAAGTCTAATGTGAGTAAGATATAAGCCAATTTTAATATATCGTCGTGTGTGCTCTATACGCCAAAAATGCATTTTGAGAAAATCGGTTTTAAAGTTTCAACATAATTTTTTTAAAAAACTTAAGGATAGAATTCGAGATTTTGACACCATATATTTGGCATATAGAGCAAAATAGCATAAAATCGGTTTTGAAGGATATAAAACAAAACAGACACTAATTATCTCAAAAACTAGGTGAGATAGCCGAAAATGGATTGCAGATTTAAAAAAATTAGGGTCGAAAACCTAAAGTGGCATCATTAACTCAAAATGTGTAAAATGCCGGATTGAACACATAATTTCCCGCATAGTATAATGTGATTTATATGTTTTGGTGCGGACTCCTACAAATATCAAAAAATTCTTTTTTTCAGTCGATAATCTGAGCTTTTATCTTTGACTTACAAACATAATTCGTAATGATTGTGTTTGAATAGTAGGCAATAATGCGATATTTTCGATCTGTCCTCCTGAGTATGATGGCCTAACCAACCATCGCAACTCGTCGAGGAATTGATTGTCCCACAAACAGTTTTAGGCTTTTAGCAAGAAATTGTCTTTTACATCAATAAATAAATGTAATAGACTGGAATCAAGAGCGAATAATTTTTCTTTTTGAATTTTCGCTTAACATTTCGATTTATTTATTCGAAACTAAATATTTAAGCTTGAAATTATCAAAACCAGTGGAATAAAACGCATAAATTAATCCCATATTTAGGATCTAATTTGCAATTTGTATGAAAATATATTAAAAATATTTCAAAGAAAAATTTAAAAAAATTACTCTTATTCAGTCTTGGACTTACAAACATAATTCGTAATGATTGTGTTTGTATAGTAGGTAATAATTTCGATCTGTCCTCTTGTATATGATGGCCTAACCAACCATAGCGTTGAGGAATTGATTGTCCCCACAAACATGTTTTGGCTTTTTCTTAATAAATTATATTAATAAATAAATGTAATAGACTGCGAATAATTTTTCTTTTCGCCTAATATTTTGATTTATTCTAAAAACATTTAATTTTGATGTTAAATTCTTATTAATTATAAACTAAACACATAAATTAATCCCATATTAAGGATCTAATTTGCAATTTGTACAAAAATGTATCAAAAAAATTTCAAAGAAATGGAATTCCATTTACAAATAATGAAATTTAATTCAAGTTAAAACTTATTAATTTAGACAAAATTCGAATGTATTGAAAAGAGGACAAAGAAAATCTCACATAAATAGAAATTAAATAATAATTATAATTCTTTATATAAAAATCCTATTAACATCTGAGTTAAATACTGAATGAAACTAACTATTAAGCCATGTTAATATGTTTTATTACCATTTATTATTAACTAACTAAGTTTTTTGTTAGAAGTATTTTATTGATTTTATTACTAATATCTTTCTTAAGCTTAGTTCAATGAATTAACTAACTTACTAAATAACTAATAATGAAATCTCAAATAAGAGCCATAGAAAAGAAACCAATAATTTTCAGAGAATAGACTTTTGGTAACAAACTAATTAACATTTCTACACGGTCAAACTATTAATCAGTTCTGGCAATCATTAAAATGGTAATAGAAAAAATAAGACAGAATGAGCCAAAATAAGCCAAAACGTAGTATTTCAGTATATTAACATTTCAGACACAAGATTTGGACAGTTAGTTAAATAGTTAGACCAGCTAACAACAAATACTCGAACACTTTAAGACATGGCTAAAAAAGCTCTGGTCTTAATGTTTGGTAATAAAGAAGATAGAGTAAAGAAAAATTAAAATCTCAGGGGGGTTTTAAATAAACTTACTTATATTTTTACTAAATAAAACAAAATATCAAATCAAATATTAAATAAGAGAATGAAAAAAAAATATTTATCAAAAGCAACTTTGAGAAAAAATTAAACAAACTTAAAAACCAGTTGAACCACAAAACAGCCCACGGTTTTAAAGCTTAAATTGTGGCAGGTTTCTCAAACAGATTTCAGCAGCAAAACAAAAAAAAAAAAAAAAAAAAAATGAAAATCTATAAAAAACCAACAAACAGAAAAATTACTACATTAAGCTTTGCTTTATGAATGAATATATGAATGAAATTGAACAGATACAAGTTGTAGCTTTATGAAACACACACTCACACAGATACTCTGCACATACAGATACAATACTTACAAGTGTGGGTAAATGTGTGAGTGTTTTTTAAGTCAAACGTAGGTTTGATAGTAAAACAAAGTTAGAAATAAAATTAAAGAAACCCAGCATGCACTAAATTGATGATTTTTTATACCAGTTTCGCTTTTTTTCCTGCGGACTTTACATCATCAACAGTAGAATCTCTGTTAAAGGATTTTAGATTTTCTTTTTTAAAAATGTATGAAAACTTTCGTAATCAACCGAATTCAACTGTTTTAATATAACCAGATTTAAGAAAATAGTACGTACATACTTGTTAGGTTGTATGGCAAATATGCCTTAGTTCATATTAAAATTAATTTGAATTTATAACCAGAGAATTTCAAACAAATGAACAAATCCAGATACAGTCACTTATAGATACAAACCTATTTGTACCTAACTATAGCTAAGTACATACATACATATTTACTAACTGATACCTTTACTTTTGCTGGTATCAGGTGTATATTTGTATGTATGTATTTTTGAACTCTACCTTTTACAAAACATATTTTAAATTGATGTATTTTAGCCATGTCCATCCAATACGCACCTGGTTGTAAACTAATAATGATGCCCGTCTTGCCAAGTTTTTAGTTGTTTCTTTCTTTATACTTTTGCTTTAGTTGTTGCTGTTGTTTGTTAGCTTCTTAAACTTCTTCTGATGTCTGTTGGTTGTTGTTGTTGTTCATATAACTTTAGCTTTAAGCCATCTATTGTATAGAGTATTTCTTGGTATTAGCTTCTGAGTTTGAGTTTGTTATTTTTTTGCCATGTCTCTTTTTTTTATAAGTTTTAGATCTTTTTTTTTATTTTTTTGCTTAAGAACTAGTAAAACATGTTGTAGTTTAAATGTTAAATGTATACTTTTTGTAACTTTAGTGTTTTTCTAGGCTCTTTGATGTTGTTGCTGCTGCTGTTGCTGTTATTATTACACCAGGGTAAACTTTAAATGTCCCGCTTGGAAATGAAAAGTGTTTAGTTGCCAACATCAGCAGCAGAAGTAGCAAGTTTTAATTAAATTGCAATATAAAGCGAACAAAGTTTCTTCGTTTAAGTCTTTGGAGACACTCTTTTATTTGTCATATAAAATGAAACATAAAACTTCAAAGCTTTTGGGAAGATGCTTGTAAAAGTTTAACAATTGAAAAAGTCATGTCGTTGTCAAATATTAAATGCGTCAACAATAATTAAGTTATAAACTTATGAGATATGTGCTTAAATTCCTTCTATTTAAAAGCTTAGAATTTTTGATAGTTGAAAGGTTAAGCTTTTAGAGTTTAGCTGGAAAACTTTTGCAAAAAAAGCTTCAGAATTCGACTTAAAGCTCATATAAATATTTAATGTGAAAATTATAGCAAACTTAAAAGATTTCAACATTTTAACAAAGTTTTTGATCAAGCTTTAATAGATTATTTTAAAAGCTTTTGGAAAAGAAGCATTATTACAAATTATAGTTCGTGTAGCTCCTTTCAACAACATTAAAATTGTAATCATGGTTTTGGTCAATCTCTAAAAGTTTATCTTAAAAGCTTTATCAAAATAGACTTTTTACAAACTTCGTATAGTATTACCGATTATCTTATTTCCGATATTGTTAATAACATAAAATGGTCTTAGTGTTCATGAATATTATGCTAGATGATGTTAAATTCGACCGATTGTAGCAATATTTTTTAATCTAAAATATATTTAGTTAAAGTTTTATGTAACTCTTCATTATACTTGTAAGGAATAATAAAGAGTTTAAGAAAAGTTTGGGACACTATGAAAGCTTTCAGGGCTCAAAATTTTTCGAGGAAAACTTCGAAAAGCTTTAACTTTCTTGTTTTCTGTACAAAGAAAAAGTCGCAATATTATTATCGATATATAAGGACAAAGATTATCTTTTAAATTATCACAATATTAAGCAAATACTTGACTAAAGCTTTTTAAGCTCCAATGTTTGTAAAAAAGTAAATTTTATGTGTGCTCCTTTACTTTAACGAAACAACCCAAACTTACTCAAAAGCGTTGCCGTACAAAATTTTCAATACAAACTGTTGATTTTTGGGTAATTTTTGACATCTTAGGACTGCTTTGGGTAGTTTTGTTAAAGTACGGGAACAAACATTATCAAAATCCTTAATATAGTTAAAATTTGTATTTGTCAAAAAATAATATATAATAAAGATTTTAAAGTTAATTTACTCGAATCTGTACTAGTATTTTTGAGTTATATTAATATTACAGTAAAAGAGCAATACATAAATACATACTCGTTTTAGTAATCGTATCTGTTTATTAAAATAAAAAAAGGAAACAGCAAAAAATAACAGATCTACATATAAAAACTAGTATGGAAAACAGTAAAAGAGTTGGTCAAGCCCGACCATATAATGCCCTACACCACTAAGGCCAAAGGTATACTAATGGTCAACAAAAAATAAGAAAATTATTCTAAAGCTAAGAGTCCTTTTGTCTTCATACAAACATTTTCTTAAGATTTTTTTACGTTCTAGTCATTTTCGTAAATTATCTTTTAAAATGCGACTCGAGAAATTAATCTGAGTAATTCGGTAATGGCTCTCAGACCAATAGTTTTATGCGTTACATACATTACCACAAACTTATAAAATCCTCCTCATCTATTGGTGTTATAGGGTATAATTACCAGTATTATTACTTAACTTTAACTATTCTCAAATGTTTTATGTTTCTTAGTTACAGCTTAAAAAGATTTAGTAATTTGCAGAAAACATATAAAAGACCTGGAGCTTAAAGCTAAATCTAAATAGAAGCACTCTCAATAATTTCAAAGCCAAGTTTTTTTATTTTTAATAACCAGACATTACACAACAACAAACTGACATTAGAAAAATGCCACAACAAACTAGCAATTATTCTACACAAAAGAAATTGCTACAAAACTCTAATATGTAGATCCGTCTGAGAGTCTTTCAAATGGTCGAACTAATAAAGATACCGTTTGTTCTTTGTTTTTTTATTCTATAAGATACATTTGAGTTCTTACATTCAAAGACATAGATGTAAGCATTTGATAGTTATGTGTTTGTTGCTTTTTTAAATCTAGTTACATACATCGATTTCTACATAAATCTTTTCAAACAATTGAGAGTTTTTTTTATTGTTGTTTGCAAATGCTTTTGGAATTCAAGCCATTGACAAAGACAATATGACACCAACACCATTTAACCAATACACTCAAAGATCACTTGGTCTTATGTGTGTTACCAATAACAAATGATTTTTAAATGCCACTATTGGCATTTAAATCTTATACGATTCTGAGGTATTAATGGAACATTGAAGAACAATGCAAGACATTCGCTTACTCAGGCACACATTTGCAACCAGACAGACAGACGGAGAGTACCAGAAATTTATGTCATTGGCAAATAAGAAAAAAAAAAAAATCAGACAGCCAGATGTAAAGTTTAGGTCAGATTTATAAAGCTATGGCATCTTTGATCTCACAATCGAAGTCTTAAGACTTTAAACGACTTTTGTTTTAAAGAAGCTTAAAAGCTTTACTTTTAAATTTAATCATTTTTATTTGTTCTCTTGTTTCTTGCACCTTTCTAAGCGTTCGACAGTATGTCTAGCAAACATTCTACGTCAGACTTACTGGCATTCCTATCGAAATGCTAAGTTACATTCTCCGTTTTAGTGAAAATAAAGTTGTGGTTTTAAATATTTCCAAAATTTGATGCTTAAGTGTCTTTAATAACTTTTATCGCTTTATAAATAGCTTCCTCAGGGATCGCACTATAAGGGTTCTTGTAAATTGAATCTCATCCAACAGATTCAAGATTAACTCAGGTGAACTGTAAGGCTTTGTTCTTTCTCCGACTCTGTTTTTTTTTATATTCATTATCAACTTTCTATTTCAAACTTCCAAAACTATCTACTCTTTTGTAGATGGCTTAAACATTCGCCATTTCATTCGTTTATAGACCGGACCCAAAAATACTAATTCTTCTATTCTTTTTTCTACAACCAATTTGTTAGTTCCAACACAATGCATAGCATAAATAGGTATCTTCCCCTGGTCCTAAAATACATAGAAATATCTTTAAGATTTTCACAAAGTTTATATTTCTTGTTGAAGTTTAGATTTCTGAACAGTTTAAAGGTTATGTTATCAGAGTTTAGATAAAAAGCTTTCACAAAGCTTTTTTGTCTCCAGTACTGCTTGTCTATTTTGCCCCATCCAATGTGAGCCGCCGTGGTATAGCAGGTTAGTCATCCGCCTAGCATACCAAAAGTCGCAAGTTCGATCCCCGGCCAGACCCACTTGAAAAAACTTAATTTTCAAAAAAGCGCCGGTTCACCTCATAACTCAGCTAGTCACTGATTGTTGAGTACATATTAGGCTATGTAAAACTTCTCTACCTAATGCATTTGCCGTTCGGAGCCGAAGTTAAAACTAAAAGTCTAAAATTAGAATCGGATGCAGCTCATTGTCTGAGATTCCATTCCTTGTTCCAATAGGAATGTTGTCGGGGAATTATATATACAATGTTATCTACTATTGACATTTAACATTATGAGTTCCTACGAAATCTACCAGTAGACTTTAATAATATTTACTTAGTATTTAAGCTTAGTAATTCAAATAGAGACAATGGGATCAAATTGGGGCCTATTGACATACATATATGTTGTCACATTCGTTGACAATGTCACCAGATATATACTAGAATTTTAGTCTCTATGTATTCAATATTTTAGTACTGAACACTTTGAACTGATGCTATACAAAGTGTTGACATAGAGACACCTTAAAGGTGTAAAAGTGTTAAAAAAGCTTTAAGATTTTAAGGAATTCAGAACTTTGTTTTGGTCAAGCTAAATCAAAATTTTTTGCAAAGAATATCTAAAAAAACAACAAAATTTGTAAACTTTTTTGACGTTAGTAGGTTTTTATTGCTTATTCTTATATGAAAGCTCATAAAAGTTTATATCAATATAATAAAATAATTTAGTTCCTAAACGTGATTTACATTTTTAAAATCAGACGAAAAATCTAAATGTTATTAAGCTTTTCATAAAGCAACCAGGCTATGTACTACGTACTTACATGGTAATACATTTTTACCAGAAATTATTTTAAAAAATTTTTACTTTGGAAAAAGTTAAATTACTTTTGTAAATGTTAACCGACATCAATAAGTAATACATCGTTTTTTTCTATATAGAACTAAACTTAAAAACTGTATAAAACAAAATAGGTTTTTATAGAAAAAAGTGGAAATAATTGCTTTTGAATTTTAATTTTAAGATTACGAAAAAATTAAAAATTATTACGTAAAAATGAAAAATTATTACGAAAAAATTAAAAAATGCGAAACTTTTGATAAAAACGCTTGTAAAAGCTCGATCCCTTGACTTTTCGAAACTGTTTAAAACTTTTAAATCGCTTTGCAAATATAAAAGTTGGAGGTACTAAACGACCTACCCAAAATTTTGCACGTGTTTCGAAATCTTTAAAAATGGTTTTTATATGTCCTCACCTAGGTCGATTTCCAAGTTTTTGCAAAAGTTGCTCATTTGTAACACCCTGTAATAGGTTAAGCTATTAGAGCTTTTTTAACAGAAAATTGGACAAATATTTTATTTAATTAATTTATTCCTAGTTCCTACATATTGCATAGCAAACATAAAGGCCATCCCTTGAGGGCCGGTCCTTATAGAACGAGTCGAAAAATTACGTTTTTTTACCCGTTTTACCCCTTTATAAGATTTAATTCTCTCAAACTTTGAATGAAATTGCTTGGAAACAAATGAACAATTGAAATGATGGCTAAAAACATTTGTTGCTTTTAAGCCAAGTTTGGTGGTGTTTTTTTTTTTTCCAAATTTTGTCTTTCATGTTGTCTATGTTATTGTAAAATAAATAATCAAAATTTCATGCTGCTTCATTATTAAAAGTGTCGGTATGTGGACGGACCTACTGCTCGTATGGCATAGTGTGAGCGTTTCTAAAGGCAAAACGATTGCATAGACAAATGCAAGAGTTTTGGTTTTTTTTCTTCGGTTCATTATAGACTTTAATTAAAAGGTCAAAATTTTATTAGTTGTTCACGGCATGAGTCTGTTTTTCCCCGTATGTATGTTTGTCTGCACGAATATATAAATTCTAATGTGTGTATTTTGGAAGTCAATTTTGTAAATATGTTTTACACATGTGTTAGACGAGAAATAAATCATAAATACCCATAACATTGAAGTTTTATATTTGTGATTGTAATTGTTACTTTGCTACATTTAAAGCAACAAAAAAAAGAAAAACATAATTTTTGGTTGCATGAATGCACCAACAATTGCTATTACGATTAGGAGGACCTTGTATGGAAAAGCATCTAAGACCATAAAAATTTAGTTTTATAAAATAAAATTTGTTAAACAAGTGAGTGTGATTGTGTGTGTGTTAAGTAAAGTAAAGTGTTTCTTGTGTATTGGTGCATTAGTAATCATTCTAATGATATTTTCTATTTCTATTTTCTATTTAGTTCTTAGTTGTTGCATTCAACTCAAATGTTTATAGCATTAGAAATGTTGTTGATGATGATTATGATGATGGTGGTATTTAATTTAGTGGTTGTTGGTTAAATACTTTTATGAAACTTCTAGTGGTGGCGCTGGGTTCGTGTTTAAATATTCTAAATAATTTTATGAGTTCACATGAAAAGGTAATTTTTTTCTCTTTCATTTCAATTTATTTTCATTTTTTTTACTAAAATATTCAAGTTGTTCTTTTTCGTTTCATTTTATATTTTTGTCGTTAATTCGGAAAAATAACGTCTTTTGGGTTCACTGCTTTTCAAAGCCTTAATTATCATCTATAAAGTTCAACAGTTTTTTTTTATTTTTTTATTTTGTATTTCTATATTTTATTTTCCCATTTAGATTTTCTTGTATCCTCTGAAGAATATTTTCATAATTAGAATGAAACAAAACTGAATGGGGGAATTAATAACCAACTCTCTGTGTGTTATTTTTTTATTTCATTTTCATTCAACCAATATTTGTTAGTTTTGAGTTTTCCTAAAGGTACTTATTTACTGGTCTTAGTTTTTTTTTCATGCAGCTGGAAAAACCCAACAACAAGTAGCTAAGGAAATTTGTTTGATGTTTTCTATTCAAATGATCTAGATTTGTCCATTTATGGGTTGAAAGAAAAAAAAAAAGAAACACACATACAAAGTTACTTATATGGGTTAATCCATAGGAAAACTTGACTTTCGCGAGCTCTTCATCATGGAACTAGGAAGAATTTGAAAGACATATAAAGTAGACTTCTTAAATCAATCATTTTTTGTGTCTTTAATGTTTGAAAATAACTATTCATCGCGGACTGAAGGATTAAAGTCGGGATCGCATTAATTATTGGTTTAATGGACTGCTTCAACTCAGTGACATTCGTTAAATTTGACTTGTACCAATGTATCTGGATTGACAAAACCTCATAAAATAAGTCATGTGACCTTTTTCTGTTATCATTGACTCCTAGTGGAGCATGGCGCCTCATACACGATTAAAAAAGTTTTCAGAGTATTATTTTACTAATTTTGTATAGAAAAGCTGATTTATTATGACTGAGGGTTATAAGTTTTAAAAAAATATACAAAAATGTTTCATTAATAGGAGTTCAAAACTATATTTTCAAGTATAAAGTATATCTGAGAAGTTCTCCAACTAATTTTATTTCTTTTATTGGATATCAAAAAGTAAGCAATATTCTTAAATTGTGCTAAATTTAATGTTAAAATTTCAATTGGTTAAGAAGTTATTAAGAAAAATGTAAGAAAGCTTGTTATATTTTTATATAAATTTGATAATTTTGAAGAAAAATTTTACCTTACATTAGTGTTACATATAGTGATTCCATTTGTTATGTTCATACAGTGACTCCACTTCTCTAATATGCTAAGATATGGAAATACCCATATTCAAAATTCTTCATTAAGCCTAAATATGATGGATTGGTTGTTTTTCAGAATTTCCAATTCTAGGCTAAAATATGTATCTGGTTATTGTTCTATTTCTATAGAAATGAAGAAAAAAAAACCCCAGTTGATTTATTGGAAAATTAACAAAATCAAAAGAATTTAGTTGTCAATTTTAGGGTTTAAATTAAAATATTTTATAGTAGAAATTTTTGTTAAAAGTAAAGTAAATGAAATATATTATTCAAACATATTTTCAATAAATAATATAAAAAAAGTCAACAGTATTGATTGTTTAAGGTATAACAAAAAATGCATTTGATTGGAAAATTTACAATATTGTAAAATATTAGAATTTTATATTTTTATAAACAAAATCTGAAACAAATTCAAATATTTTATTGGGAAAATATAGTTTTTTTTGTTGGTTGTTAGTTTTTCTTTATTAAATATTGAATTTTTCAAATGATTTATTTTTTGATTGTCAACAAATTGGGATGATTTTTTTTTTTGTAGAATAAATCACTATCACAACTTGTTAAAAATGTTTAAAATAAACTAAAAAAAATTGAAAGTTTAAATAAAATGATAAAATATATGAAGTAAATATTGTCGTTCTAGAGGAAAAATTTCTTATATTTTTTAATATTTAAAAGCTAAAATATAACTTAATACCTTTAAAGAATATGTGTAAAGGTATGTTCACACAGAACTTATTTAGTCATATAATTTATTCAATAAAGTATAACCAGTTGTGATTAAGTTTATAGTTGAATTCCTTATTTATTTGCCAAAAATGCCTCTTATGTGAACTAAGTTTTAGTCTAATATTTACAAGTATTTAGTCTCAAACATCAATAGCAAACAAATTTTATCACCTTCAGAAACAATTTTATTTCCAATGACTCAACTCTTAATCTAATTGTTTAACTTTTCATTTATTTCCAAATATTTTTCATGACTCTAAAGTATTCACGCCATTTAGAACAAGCCTATGGCTTCAATCAATTAATACAATTTTTATTTCTATGAACGACCAAAAATGCGAACAAATTTCTCCAGAAAATTATAAATGTATTCTATTTAATTCAATTTTCATCATCAGCATCATCATTCTTTTCCACAGAGAAATTTTCAACAATGCGAACACGAACTGTCAATCAAACTTGTGTTGAAATAATTTTTTTTAGATATTTAATAAAATTAAACTCCGAAAATGAAATTAATTTATTCAAAAAAAATTACGAGATGACTAAAAATATTTTGTGAACTCTAAAATTTAACGAGAGAAGGCAAGAAAAGGAATATACTTTGGCATATTAGTTAATAATAAATTAAAACTAATTTAAAAATCAAAGTTTGTTCATGAGAAAACAACACAATTATTATTGACTCATGCCATCGATTTAAGAAAAACAGAAGTCAGCCTCCATTCGACTACAACACCAAGCAGACAGACAGACAGACAGACAGACACACAGACAAACTAACGAGTGGAAAGATGAAAATACTGAAGGATAGAGGGAAAAAGGGAATACATTTTATGATATTTCAAAAGTTAAAAATACCAAAATGAAGATGAAATTAATGTTGAATACTGGTAAATGTCTACATAATTATTCAATTCATAAGATATTGTAAATGTTGTATAGGTTCTATGAAAGTTAAACAACAACAAATGTTATGGTTTAAGAGATATTAAATTTAATACCACTTCTTTTTATTTCACAAAAAAGGTCAAACAATTAGTCTTTGCTTACAACTCTTACAACATCTTGTGAATTGTTCAACTGTCTGTTGTCTTTTTGAATGCAAGTGAAGACTTTCAAGCAGTCTGCTTTCAGTCTATCTGAATTGATTTTACTTTTGTTTAAGGCAATCATATATTCATTAATACAATATGATGCTCTTAAAATTTCAAAGATACCCAAACCCCACGCACCTCAATCTAGTGCAATACTTAACATCAAAAAAAGTTGTAAATGAAGGTCTTAAAATTTGACACAAAAAACTATGTTAACACATGTTATTCCACCCACTATTTTCAGTCAAAATTTTAAGTTTTTTTTATATGAATACGATATTATTTAACAGTGATTGGAAATAAATACGTGGTTTAACAGAAACTTGAAGATTTTAACCGTCATCTCAAAAATTAAAACGAGTTAAAATCTTTGCACAAATTGTGCAATTTAGGACAGTGTTTTTTGAAAACTTTAAATCAGTGATGGGCAGCTCAGTAACATATTATATGTATGACAACAACAACTCATATCACTGGTTGTAGGAAAACAAAAATGGTGCTCTTCATTGCCCTTAGTATTCTTGTGATAACTTTCACATTTTTCTTCATAAATTTTTAACCTATTTAGCTTTTAATTTAAAATTTTGGGTATATCTTATTTACTTTTTTATACATTTACTATCTGACCCGGTCCGCTTTGTTGGCCCTAAGCAAACATTAGATATAGATAGATGTCATTGGTGGTGAAAACTGGATTTTGCCACGCCTCTCCGCCCGCAGACCGAAAAATTAAAAATTAGAATTCACAGTGTCACATGCCTTTGTATTTCTATAGAGAACTTTTACATTTGTCTTTATAACTTTTAAACCAATGTAGATTTTAGCATTAAATTTTGGGCCAAATATTGTTTATTGTTTTATACTATATACAAAAACTATTAAAATGTTAACTTCGGAGATATAAAATTTTAAAGTTTAAAAATAAATCTTTGAATTTTTGTAAAAAAAAATCCTCTCTGTGACTTGAGAGCGTCCATGTTTACTAGAACATCTCGAAAAGAAAGTTCGCCATACACCACCGAATATAAAGTATTGCTGTAAGACAATTTAGAAAAAAAAAAATTTTCGCCGCACATAGGGGTCGCCATAATACATTTTTCTTTATATCTTTGACATTTACAGTCGAAACTTAAAGTGTGATATATTGATGTTTTTGTCTCAAAGAGGCCAATATTTTGCTTTAATAGCCATTGGACTCAGATATCGCATGTAAACCATGTAATCAAACTACAGGTCGCAATTCTAAAGATAATTTGATGAAATTTGACAGAGATAATTTCATAGTAGGACCATGGCTTTTGAAATTCGACAAAATCTGTCCATTATTTATGGTACCTCTCATAGGTCCCACTTTTCGGAATTGATATATTAACCACATATTTCAATATTTTTTCATGAAATTTAAAACAAATACTGCTTATATAAACTAAAATCACTGTACCAAATTTTGCTGAATCGCTCCACATTTGACCATAGCTCTAAAATGAGACAAAAATCATTAAAACGCTCGTAAATCTGAAGTGAACAAGAATTTTAAGTTTATTTTTTGCATACATAATTTTTTAATTGTAACGACTGTAATCAATTTGCCGAATTTCGAGATAATCGGTATATATTTGACCCTAGATCTCATATAAGTCCAAATGACGGAAACAGCTTACATATAAAAGTTTTGGGTAAATTTTTATATGATGGCAAAATTTAGCAAATATTTGGTTTATACAGGAAAAATAACATTTTTGACCGTAGTGGTGAAGGGTATCGTATGGTCGGGCTTAATCGACTATAGCACTTTCTTACTTGTTAACCATACATTTTTATCATAAAAATAAAGACAAATTGGTTGTTCCAAAAAGTTTGCCGTAAATTCAAATCAAAAAACAATAATTACATATAAAACGAGCTTTGATTCACTACATATGTACAGTTCACCCTAATATTTAATGCCACAATGTTTTCTCATAAAAATTCTGTTAAATTCTCCCAAAAAATAATAACTTTTTACTAAACATAACATAATATTATTTTAGCAATAAAATTTTATGATTTTCGCAACTAACATTGAATAAAACAATAAACTGAAGTTCTGTTGTTCAATTATGAAAATTAACAAAATTTAATTAATTAGCATGTAAAGTTTTTCACATGTGTAGAAAACTACTTTAAATTTCCATCATAAGCATTCTCGCTTTTTCCCAGTTTTGCCACTAATCTAAGCCTTCATCTACATGAGTAAAAAAAGTTTTAAAACAAAAAAACAAAAACAATCCAACCTAACAGGATTTGAATCAAACTTTATTTTTTTTTACGAACACTTACCCAGCTTTGCAATACACTCAGTCATTCACACATGGGGCAGCAGCAGACCTTTTGTTTGTGATCCTCTATGTCCCTGTACTTGAACAAGTTTTGCCTGATAGCTGCTGAAATAAAAAAACAGCCTTTATTTCATCCCAACCAGGCATTTGAGTTTATTATAGTGGCTGACTGGTTAAGAGCCGGGATAGGCTGTTTTGTTTTTGTTTATTTAAAGTTTCTTGATTACTAGCGAAATTAAGCGGATTTCCGGTGATATACATAAGTGTGTTGGCAGTAGTAATCGTAAAGTATATGTTTTGATGATAATTCTAGAAACGCACTTATAAAACAGGGCGATTATTCTAGTGAAGTAGTTATTTACATTTAGTTATCCTTAAAGGAAAGAAAAAGACGCTAACATGCGTATAAAGATTCAAGTTTTTAGTTAGAAGACTATGACGGATGATAACCCAGTAAATAATTAGGCTTAACTTAAGGAATTTGGAATATTTAATTTGAATTTTCGTAGTTTAAATTATTTATACTGGACAAAAAAGAACGAAAAACACATAAACGCACAAAAAAATATACATTTCGTCTAGATTACTTGTTTTCGAATTAGAGTAAAAGCAGTATACTCTCTTTTTTATGGGACTTTTCAAAACGACCATACCGTAAATCAATAAATGGAGGTGCAACATCTTTATATAATAGAATCTTTGGTTAAAGATTTAAGAATTAAATTATTATGTAACTTTATACTGAGATCTGGGCTCTTTGAGGTACCTGCCTTGGACCCCCATTTTTCACTTATTTTTTCACCAATTTTTTCTTCAATGTATAATCCACAATTCTCAACAAAATTTGATTAAATTCGGAACATGTCTATAGGTTTATC
Source organism: Stomorhina lunata (assembly GCA_933228675.1). Classification (NCBI taxonomy): domain Eukaryota; kingdom Metazoa; phylum Arthropoda; class Insecta; order Diptera; family Rhiniidae; genus Stomorhina; species Stomorhina lunata. The sequence continues at coordinate 78,770,263 of OW121744.1, forward strand.
CAACAAATAGCTCTACTAATTTTGGCGTACTCCTTGGGGTACTTGCTTTGGACCCCCATTTTTCACTTATTTTTCTTCTCAATAAATAAGTCGCAATTCTCAACAGAATTTAATAAAATTCGGCACACGTCTATTAGTTGACCCAAACAGAGCTCTACTAATTTTGGTTGAAATCCATCGACTCCTGACTTTTATTTAGACTTTAATGCAATTTGATTTTTTTAATAATTGTTTAAAATCTTCAGCCTAAACGACTGCAACACTTTTTGCTTAAATTATGCGTAACAATTTATGTGCCTTTTTTTAGAAAATTTAGAACTTTGAATTTTGTAGCTTTGAATTTTGTAGAGCTTTTTTGATTTTCTGATATCTTCTGAAGACTAAAACCAAGGTTCTGTATCTTAATTGAATCGAAATCACGATTAAAGCTGTAAAGCTTTATTCGATGCGTTTAAGAACTTTAAGCATTTCAATACCTTTTTTATAACACATAATGTAACTTTTTCTTAAAAACAATTATTGATCCTTAATATCTAGACTCTTCTCTGTAGAACTGCGTTAGATTTTTCAAAAGCAGTGGTATAGCCCGTTTAGTCATCCGCCTAGAATACCAGATTTCCCAAGTTCGATCCCTGTACCCTTGTTCCCATTGGAATGTCGTGGGAATTTTGTATGATGGTCAAAAAATGGCTTTTTGCAGAAGAAATGCCATATTCTGATGTGTTGGCTCTATACAAAAGAGCTTTTGGTTTTATAATAAAAATCTATGCGCTTTAAAATTGTTACATTTTGATGAGATCAAGTGATTCATGAGTAAAATCTAAAAACTTTATGTTCATTTTCTGATCTTATTTCGATGGAATGAATAAAAAACATTTTAGAATGTCTAAAATATTAAACACAAATACTATTTCAAACAGAGATCCCAAAAGCTTTCTTCAAAAACTGCTTACATATTTAATGTATTAAATTTCATTAAAAACTGCTTAAGTTTTCTGAGAAGCAAAGCTTTTATATGATAGAAATCCTAAAAGCGTCTTTCATAAACTGAAAATCGCCTTCTTTTTGAAGTATTCACCAAATTTTATTATTTCAATCAAATATGTATATATGTATCTTTGAAAAGATTGTAACTTCCTTAATTTCCTATCGGTATTTTCTATGAAAATATTAAACTATCTTTAAGATTTTCATTTTCATAATCTTATAGCTTCAAGCTGTGCCAACCAAAGTTAATATTATGCCACGACACTTTATTAAGAAAACCTAAAACAAACAAAAATATCCCAATATGAAAGGAAAACTTTTAGAAAATCTAGACAAAGCCAGAAAAACTAGAAATTCATCCGGTAGGAATGTCCTTACACATTTGACTATTAACAACTTTTCCCCGACCATAAAGTCAGATATGAAAATGCAGTTAAATAGTTGTAGGTAGTTTATTTTATTTTTACACTTATTTTTACATAATAGCGTTTTTGCTGTTAATGGTTCTTATGGAATTGCCTACTTCCTCCCTTGGTTGCATGTAAAGTTGTTGCAAATACACTTAAAGCATTAATGGCCATTATGTCCTGGCTCAAAGTCCAGCCAAGCATTCATTCATATGTGTTTGGACTTTTTGCGTTTATCAAGAATAAAAAGAAAATAATTAACAAAAAGGAAAAGAAGAAGAACTTGTAAAAAAAACCTAAAGAAGTTATCATCCGAGAACTGAATAATGGCAGAGATATGTTGGTTGTAAGCCATTTATGAAGCCATAAGGCCCAAGTAAAATCAAGTAATGCTTGTGAAGAGTTTCAATGAACTGGAGTTGGAGAGAATCGCCACAGTTGGCTAAGGTTTTTCTTTTTTTTCATATTTTTAACCATACATACATATGTTCGTATCCGATAGTTTGTAGCTTTATACAAGTCATTAACTCATTTTGAGATGAAAAGAAGAAAAAAAACTGGCTAAAAGGTAATAAAAATAGCCAGGGAAGGAAGATTTCTAAATATTCATTAACAAAATTAAAAGTATTCATTATTTCATATATGCATATAAATACATACAGATATTAACATATACTATTACCTATACACAGATACATACATACATATATACAAAACATATTTATGGATAAAAACTAAAATTTCAAGTTAAGTTTGTTACGTTTCTTCCTCTTTGTCATCTATCCACTTGTTTTATGAATGAATTGACTCAAAGTTTGTTTAAGCCTTATTCTCCTGTTTTTCATAGGGAGTTTTACATACGAATAAATATGTATGTATGTGTGTACATTAATGTTTGTGTATATTTACACTTCTTTATAGAGTATATCATCAAGTTTGTTGTTTTATTACGAAACTAAACTGAAAGTGACCATTAGTGTGACATCCGGTGTGTTATTACCCTAGCAACTCCTCATATATTGTTTTTGTTAGCTTTGCCAACCACTGCCCAGATCCATTCATATGCAAACTTATACCCAAACTACAACTAACTACATACCACCACTTCCACTTTTTTTGTTCGTCTTTATTTGATTTCAAGTACGAGTACTTTTTGCTTGGATTTTTTTTTATAGCTAGTCCACACTTGATCACTTGACTAGTTACTTATATGCACTACCTTAAAATCTGTTCATAGTCATATGTAAACTGACTACAACTTTTTACTTCGTTTTGAGATTTATTTAGATTTAAATTTTTTTTAGTATTTTTGTTTTGAAAATGTTCTTTTAGTTTCTTGTGTGCTTCTTTATGGATTTTTTTTCATTTTAACTTTCGAGAGGGGATTAAAAGTATTTTCTAGTGCAGTATTAGTATATGGGGAAAGTATTTGACATATTTCAACTATTTGCTTTTTAAGTCAAATGCATAAATTCTGGATTGGGATTAAAAATAAAGCTGCTAAATAGTTGAGATGCAAGGATGTGAATGTGTCCTTAAATGCTGATACTACTTGGTCGTACAACAAGTATATTCTTTAATTTGCAAAAGCTTTTCCAATAGCTTTAACCTTTGAGAATTTTGCACGAAAAATAAAATAAATGAAAGAGATATTACATATTAACGGATATGATTTTAAGGTAATCTCATATATATTACCTTGGAACATGGCAAAAGTTTGTAAAACAGTCTTGTAGTCACAAACTTTTATGTACTTATCAAGGTTAAAAAAAACAGTACCTTATTAAATTGTACTGAACTTACGCACACACAAAAGTTATTAGTTATTACTTACCCAACTAAGTCGAAAACAAAGTTAGGTACACAAAGGCACAATAAAAAAGGAACGGTAAGTTATAATAAGGTACCGTTTTTTGGGATTTTAGAGTATTTTTTAGTTAACTTTAGAGTACTATAAAGTACTTAGTTACGAATTTTTAGATAACTCCCTTGTGGCTGCATTCATAAATAACTCGTATATTTTCATATAAAAAACCCCAACAATTAAAAGTCGAAAAACCATATTCAATACTGACGAAATAAGCAGAGATTTGATAATATACTTTTTGATAAATAAATTACTTGGGATATCAAAGTTTTGGTTCACGGCTGAGGCAAAAGCGGATATCAACATGTGCGAATCAAAAGTACGTGTTAAAATCCTCTGGCAGTTTACCAACTTGAAAACATTCCATCAATTTAGAACTGCTGGTAAAATATCCAAATTTACATGCATAGTTGTGTTTGTACTAGTGACACAAATTTTCTATGATAGATATATAATTGCCCTTCTCTCAGACAATGAGCTGCATCCGATTCTATTTTTAGACTCATTGAACCCACGTGTTGTAGCAGGTTAGTCATCCGTCTAGCATACCTGAGGTCCCAAATTCGATCCCCGGCCAAACCCTCTTGAAAAAAATTAAAAAAAAAACAGTTCACCTCAAACCTCACCTAGCCACTGGTTATTGAGTTTTAGGCTCAATAGCCAGTCGCCAAACTATAATGCATTTGCCGTTCGGAGCCGGCGTTAAAACGTAGGTTCCATTCAATGAGTCAATGAATTTTTTATGATATACATATGATATAAGCGAGTGTTGCCAGGTAAGGGGTTTCCATCCTAAACGACAGCATTATTTGTATTTGTTCGATAGTCTTTACAAAATATTTATATGTTCCATAAAGACCCCTTTTTCCTATTGAGGATAATCCCCCTTTTTCCTATTGATGATAATTTAAATGTTGGTAATACTGTTTTTCTCATTGTAATAATAGTTCGTTAAAGTACTCAACAAAGTACCTTATTGTTAGTGTACTTCGTGAAAGTTCGTTATGATAAAAGTTGCGTATGTTAACAGGTACTCTAAAATTTTAAGGTACCTATATTTAAATTTAACATTTTGTTACGTATGTGACTATGTACCGAACTTTCCTAAGTACAGTACGACACCTTAAAATACAGTACTTTGGAGTATTTTTTTCGAAACTTGGTACTTACTCGGCCAGGCCCAAATATTTGTTGTCCTTCATCACTTATATAGGTCAAATATAGATCCAAAAACAAATTTAAAAGTTTTTTTTTTAATTATAAAAGACATATCTCTATAAAATTTTCGTATCACATCAAAAATTTCTTGAGATTGAAGATTGTTTATGGCATGGTAGGAGATCAAGTATGGAATGTCACGAAGATTTATCTTTGTATAGTTTTAGCAAAAAACTTACGGTTATCCTTGGTTTTTATGTAATTTTCATGATGTGATCTTATTGTTCTGAAAAATAATTTGACAAAAAACTTCTATTAACATTTAAAATTTTTTTGTCAAATTGTTTTTTTGAACTTACTACAAAAAGTCAAACTTTATTATGGTGTTGTCAGCTTTAAGATATTGATATAAGTGTTACCAGTTCCCTAAAAAGTATTGCCAGTTTCGAAAAATTAAATAAAATGGTATTTAACATGACTTTGGTTACATATTTCATGATATGTATTACATTTTAAAGATGTCCCACAGGTGGAAAATAGGTAGTTCAATTAGAAATGAGAAAAATTAATTTTTTCAATTTTTTATTATTAATCTGATGATATTGTATTAAATTAAAACTGCCTTCCTCCAACTCTTATTATCTTAAAAACTTTTAAAACATTTCTAGATATTTTATAAATATTTTAATAATTTGTTACTCCCCTGCGAGATTTAAACTTATACAAAACTTAATTCAAATAATGGCTTTTAAACTAATGAGAAATAGATGATAAAGTTTTTTCCCCCAAAAGACATAAAACTTAAAATCTTTAAATATTTATTTAGTTTCTAGACAATTTTCTGGTAACTCACTTCCTTTATTACCAAAACTCCCTTAAAAAACTTTTAACCTTAATTTAATAAATAAATGAAAATGGAACTACTACTACTACATATTGATGAAATTTGTGGTTAAAGATCAGCTAAGAGTAATTTTCTAGAATTTCTAAAATTGAATAGTGGTGACTTAAAAACCAACAAACTGAAAGGAACGGAACGGGAGAAATGGAAACTTTAAACAAAATACAAACATAAATGACCAAAGAACCATAACTTGGGATATAAACATTTTTGAAGGCATTCAAGTGTAATTTTAGAACTTTTTCAAAGTAGCTAGTGTATGTGTTTGTTTGCATGATGTATGTGTTTGTATGTATTCATAAATAAATTGAAAACTCAGGAAGAAGGAAGCCGGTCAAGTGTTTTGACAAACATCAAGAATTGTTTTTTGTTTAAAACTACATCAAAATTCATTTAACTTTTTGCCTTTAACTTGTCACACTTGAAAAAGTTTTAACCAACAAAAATTACAACAAATCATTGTGAAAGAGAGTCAAAAAACCAACCACCCTGGGATTTCTTATGTGACACAATTGAAATTGTTTTTTTCCTTCTTTTTTTGGAAAATACCACAAAAAAGGCCAAGATGATTCTTGCCCCTAAGATAGTATTAATTGTTTTTTCTTATTATTTGTGGAAAACCAACATAATTTGTATCGTTTTAATCAAATTCCTTGTGCAAACTCACTTTCATATTCATGGTGATACCTACTCATACAACAATAAATCATCATTGTATGTATTTACTAGTATTCCCCCTTTTCATTCATTCTCTAATTTTTAATGGCTTGTGTACAGCATTCCCAACGGGAAAACGATGCGATTTCGACACTTGCTAACTGATATGAATTCGTAAGCACATGAACTTCCTATCTTTTTCAAAAGATAGGAATAGTACAGTATGTTTCTAATAGGCTTTCCTAAAAAAGTATGGCTATTGGAGGTCTAAAGAGGAATGAATAAACTAAGTGTTAAAAGTCTTCCACATAGGTCTTTGGAAAGTCTTTTGAATCAGACTTATTTCATAGTTCCTTTTTTTGATATACTCCTACTCATTTTTGTCTTACACATATATAGCTTTTTGATATACCCAGCAAAATCTTTCATTACCATATTATGGGATAAACAACTAGAATATAGAATATGACTCTTTTAATCTTGGTAGAATTTGAACCCGAGCAATTATGCTTAAATTACCATTCGAATCACAAATAAATTCTTATTTTAACAACATTTTAGTAATACGGACGTTATGTTGTAGTCATTACAAGGTAATGTAATTCCTAAGTACATCTCATAACCAAAGCTTAGCTGGGTACATAAATAGATTGATGTACGGACTGTTGTTAATTTTACCCGCTGGGTTCAATTTCCAATCCTGTGCATAAATGAGTGACTCTATATGTTTGTGATTATGAGTTGTGGTACTACCAAAAATTGCCAAAAACCATCATTTATTATTGTTGTACAAGTTGTAATTCCTCATAAAATTTGACCAACGCACGTTCCTCATTTACATTGAGGTCTTTGGATTTAGGTATGTGGTCAATGTTATATGAATTAGGTTTTGTTGTTGTTGTTGTTCATGTAGTTAATACTTTCCTTTCGTATAATAAAGTTCTCAAAAGATGACATTTTCATTATAATTACCATAAATTTTAATATTGAGTAAATAAAACGGAAATGAATCGTACCGACCAAATGCTAGAGAATGACCATTCAACTGAGGCTAATAATCAATTAATCCATTAAAGTTGTTTAACATGTTTACCTTAACACTGCTCCCTTTAATAATGGAGAGTTTTTATAAATTAGGATTTTTCAGGAATTTTACAATAATTTTGTAAAAACTTCAATTCAATTGTATACAATAATCCGAAAACCTTAATAATGTTACATACATACATAATTCCCAGGACATCGCAATTGGAACCAGGGGTACTTCCCTCAGACAATGAGTTGCATCCGATTCTATTTTCCGACTCATTGAAAGGGACCTACGTTTTAACTCGGCTCCGAATGGCAAACGCATTAGTTAGATAATTTTTATATGACCTAACATTCAATAACCAGCAGCTAGCTGAGTTATGAACGAACCGCTTTTTTTAATTTCTTTTTTCAAGTGGGCCTTGCCAGATATCGAACTTGGGACCTCTGGTATGCTAGGCGGATGACTAACCTGGTAAAACACGGTGGTTAACAATGTTAACAAATCTTTAAATGTCCCAGATAATCTGGGAAATCTCGAACACAAACCTTCATCGTCCGTTCGACGAGGTTCGAGTGTACATGGTTAAAATATGTATGTAGTTGCTTGAAGTCATGGGAACAAATATATAATGAATTTTCTTATCAATGGACATTTATTTCTTGGTTGTCTTGGAATACAAACACACACCCAAGAACCTTAAAACCCAAGAACACTTTCATGCTTTTCGAAAATGATTAGTTTGTGTCTTTAGGACTTTACTTTCGTCTCGACAGATTTTCAAGTTTCGTATGCTAATCAGTTTTATTGTTGTTGTTGTTATACAATAAATGTTCAGGTCACCTGAATGAATGAATGAATGAGTAAATGAATGAATGAATCAGTAAACAATTGAATGAGTAGGCTGGGAATGTCTGGGTCGATTGTAAGAACAAAACCCAAGACAACCAAATGCTTGTGCAAGATTTGAATTTGTATTTGAAGTGGTCGATGACTATGAAACTCTATTAACTATTTAACTATTAAATGAACGAGAATGAGCGTGTGTGTGTATGTGTGTGTATGTTAAAATCTGAATTAATGTTCAGTGTTTAGTGTTGGAAATAAGTTCACAAAACAATCTTAATTTACCCAATAGACCTTTTAAATGTGGGTGTTTATACATGTTTTCTTAACTTGATTTGGTGGAAGAAAGATATAACTATCAAATACAAAATACAAATAGTTAATAATTCAAATAAATAAATAAATACGAAATGAAAAGAAAATCATCGTGGGATGTTGGGTTTCTGGTAGAACGTGGAGATGGAGACTATGTAAATATAAAAAATACAGTGGGTTGTCACCAACGGTTTTAACACAATACTAATGAATTATCACAATAGTCATTAACATAAGATTTAGTTATTAAATTGAAAAAGTAAATATTTAATACTATAAATATTTAAACTATAAAATACATAATAAATAATTTGTATACTTTCTTTTTTACTTTCAGTCATTCTCATGACTTCAGCACAATTGATGGGTGCCCAACAAAAGTTTCGTGTGACGCCTCATGATTTACAAATTCTCGAGGGTACCGATACTTTGATGCGCTGTGAAGTTGCTAATCGTGCGGGACAAGTTCAATGGACTAAAGATGGGTTTGCTTTAGGTTTCTCGGCGGTTATTCATGGTTTCCCACGCTATTCAGTGCTGGTGGACGCTGTAAATGGCGTTTACAATTTGCAAATTAAAAATGCTTCTTTAGAAGATGATGCTGAGTATCAGTGTCAGGTTGGTCCTGCCGCTGGTAATCCTGCCATTAGAGCTAATGCCAAGTTGAGTATAGTGGCAGCTCCTAGTTCAATAGTAATAGATGGTTATGCTCCCAATGCCAAGGTGGAAGTTGTGGAAAGACAAAATCTTACACTCAGGTGTATAGCTGAGAATGCCAATCCTGCTGCCAATTTAATATGGAATAGTAATAATGTTCCCTTAATGGGAGGTAAGTTCAGTTAAATAATTATGAGGGTTAAACATATTAAAGGTTTGAGGTTAAACAAAATTAATGATTTTTTATAGTTAAACCTCATGTTGAGATAACTGAAAGTGCCGCTAAGCGTTATACCACTGTTTCAACCATAACCATACAGCCTAAGGCTGATGATGATTTTAAAGATTTTTCTTGTGAGGCAAAACATAAGGCTTTGCCACCAGATGTGCCAATGCGTTCTTCCATACAATTATCGGTTTTGTGTAAGTTTTTTTTAGAACTTAAGAAATCTACTTTAATACTAAATAATAAAAAAATAAAAATTATAACTTAGATCCTCCTGGACCACCATTCTTTGAGGGCTATACTCAGGGTGAGACATTAAGAAGAGGTCAAAGTGTTAAAATAGCTTGTCGTAGTCGTGGTGGAAATCCTCCTGCCCAATTAGTCTGGTATAGAAATGGTGAACCCATAAGTTCTCCCCAAAGGTAAAGATAGAACATTTTTTAAACATGAGTTAACAAAGATTGATCAATTATTTTGTACTCTTAGAACCTCGGGACGTTTATCGGAAAATGTCTATAGTTTCATAGCCGAGGCTTCAGATAACGGTGCCAATTTAGTCTGCGAAGCCAAAAATATTTTATCGAATACTGCCTTTAAAGCTGAACTGAATTTAACTGTTTTGTGTAAGCATTACATTTTTTCAGCATAACTTAAATTATTTGATTAAACATTTTTCTTTTTTCTCATTATTAATTAACATTAATATATACAGTTGCCCCCAAAGAAGTCACTATTAGTGGCGCCACAGAGGCCAAAGTGGGAGATGTTGTGCAATTGACTTGTTTAACAGCACCCTCAAATCCACCAGCTCGCATTAGTTGGTCTTTAAACGGTCGCCCTCTTAGTAATTCAACATATAAGACGCAGAAAAGTGTTGAAGGTGGTTGGTTTAGTACTTCGAATGTTTCTATAAATATTGATGCCAACTCGCGTACATTTGTGGCTGTCTGCCATGCTCTCAACGTTGAGCTGACCCAGAATGTTGTGGGTTCTCACAGTGTCAATGTATTATGTAAGTTTCTACTTGTTGTTGTTGTTGCTGTAATTGAAAAGTGTAACGAATATTTTATTAATGAATTTATGTTTTTGCTTTCATCTTCCCCCATTTATTGTGTAATTTATGTTGCAATATTTAGACGCACCCTCACCACCCTTGTTGACGGGCTATAATGATGGTGATATCATCACATCAGGTTCTGTTAAGAAACTACAATGTTCTTCGTCGGGCGGTAATCCTCCACCAGCCTTGAATTGGTATAAGAATGATAAGAAATTGAATACCCAAAGCAAAGTACAAGATTCAAAAATTTCCTCCGAATTGACCATTTTGGTGAACTCTTCCGATAACAATGCCATTTATAAGTGTGAAATACAAAGTCCCGCCATTGAGATACCCTTATTTGCCACCAAAACTTTAAGTGTTCATTGTAAGTAATCAGAATTTCTACGGAATTCGCAAGTTTGGAAGGTTCTGAAATCTTTTTATTTTTTTCTTTAGTTCCTCCAGAGACAGTAAAAATTTCGGTTGAACCTAAGAATTTAGTGCCTGGCATTAGAGCTAAATTAATATGTGACTCTAGTTCCAGTAATCCACCAGCCAAGGTATCTTGGTGGAAAGATGGTATACCAGTAGAAGGTGTAAATCTCTCTACGAAACCAGGTTTATGGGGTGGTTCGGTATCTACATTGGAAGTTTATGTAAATATAACCCAAGATTTGGATGGTATTATTTATACATGTCAATCTATAAATGAGGTCCTGCAAAGAAGTGTACATGAAACTGTTAGCTTGGATATATTATGTAAGTATTTAGTTGAGAAGTCAACAGTTTTGAAGGAAAAGAAGGATTATCACATTTGTATAATGATTTGTAGATCCTCCCAAGTTTGATAATCCCCAAATGTCAGCCTATATGGGAGTAGAAGGTGAACCTTTACGCATTGAACTTCATGCAGGTGGTAATCCTATGACTATGTCCTATACATGGACCAAAGATGGTTTGCCTATAATGAATAATGGTCAGGGTCAACGTATTGTATCGGATGGTTCTACTCTTAATATTAATAAACTTTCTCGCAATGATGCCGGTAGTTATATTTGTGAAGCCTTGAACTCCCAGGGTACAGCTATTATGGAAATACAAATAGTTGTGGAATGTAAGTTTGAGAAATGAGATATGGGGTAATTTGATATTTATTATTCTTCTTGGTTTTAGATCCTCCCTCAATTGAATCGGTAACAGAAAATTCTAGTTTCGCTGAAGGTGAGAATGCCGTATTAGCTTGTAATATTTTAGCACGTCCCTTGACTGCGGAGCATATCACTTGGATCAGAGCCGGCTATGATATGTCACAAAGAACTAGCATTACGTATGATAATGGTACTTCTTACCTGCATATTAGCAATGTGCAACGTTCAGATATCGGAAACTTTACCTGTGTGGTCGATAACCAAAGAGGACCTCCAGCTCAAAGAGATGTTTTGTTGGTGGTTCAATGTAAGTTCTATTTAAAGGTTTTAGAAAAAAATTGGTAAGAAATATTTTAATATTATTCATATAGCTGCTCCTGAGTTGGATCATTCACCTGCATTTACTCGCTTCGCTTCTCGTATGGGCGACAGAGGACGTTTAGTCTGTCGGGCTGTGGCCGCACCACAACCCACCTTTGTCTGGCGTCGTAATGGCAAGGATTTGAAAATGCGTCGCAATAAATTTAAGGCTTTAGATCGTAAACTAAATGCTTTGACCTATGAGTCTTCTTTGATTATTGAAAGTACTTCAGCCGATGATTATGGTCAGTTTGAGTGTGTAGCACGTAATTCACATGGTCAGGCTAGTTCTACATTAGAATTTTCCAAACCCATGAGACCTGATACCCCATTGGAATTACTGGTGAATAATGTCACCGATAATGGTGTAGATTTGTCTTGGACTCCCGGTTTTGATGGTGGTTTACCCGTATATTATCGTCTGAGATTTAAAATCTTTAATGAAGACAAATATAAATTTGTGGATGCCAAGCCGGGAAGTGTAAATATAACTATAGATGGTTTGAAAGCGGGTAGTACTTATTTGTTTTCGGTAATGGCTGCCAATGAGGCGGGAGGAAGTAAATTTGTACCCGATGTGAAATTGACATTGACTAAAGGTAAGGGAGATAGAGAGAAGGGAATTAAGGAGTGAGGGTATTTATTTAAATTCTTTATTTGGTAATATTTTTAGGCTCCCAACCCTATTCAGCTGAGTTAAATGAAAAAGATGAAATGCCTAATATGATGATAATTGGCATTACTTCTGCAGCCATGGTTTTGCTGGTATTAAATGCTGCTTTGGTGGCCTGGTTTGTGATAAGACGTCAAAATAAGAGTTCCACAGAAACTGAAATCCCTAACGATGATGCGTATTCCAAAGAAGACAATCAGTCTGTTTATAAGGTATGTTTCTTATTAATGCTTTTTTCGTAATACAAACTAATTAATTAATTCCATTAATAGTTAATATGATATATTAATACTTTGTTTTTGGCTAACACTTGCTAACCTTTAACCTTACTTTTAATTAACTTCCTTTCACAGTTGCCAATTTCTGCTTTGCAGGCTGATGTACAAAAACAAGCCACCTCTACTTATCTGGTGGAAAATGTTGACATCATACAATCCACTGCCTATCCACCTAAATACCAGGAAAGTTCCATGTGTAGTCCGCCTTATATGTGTAACCCCGATTTCACACGCACTCTACCCAATCCCAAGCGTCACAGCAATCGCAGTGGCATGCCAGAGCCCTCACGCTCCAAGGATGACCACATGATAATGTCCAATGGCATGTACATACCCTCACCATCACCAGCCTCCTCACTGGTCATTAAAGGCAGTTATATATCATCACCATCACCAGCCCCACCACCAGATGGCTCGTATTTTAATATGAGCGACAAGTACATCTCGTATCCACCTGTGGTGAGTATACGCGTTTAGCATGCCAAATTTGATTGAATATTTTGTATAAATACTAAAGCGTGGCTAATTTAGGCCTACTGAAGCCGATTTAACCAGCAGCAGTAGAGTCATTAACTTAAAATGGCCCGCATCTCTAAATACCAATAAAAGGAATCTCCTAGAGCTTCACTCACATTTGTAGAACTAGACTGACTGATGAATTACAAACAAACAAACAAACAAACAAAGCAAAAATAATGCATTTCTCTCTCCCTCTCTCTTTCTCTTGGGGAGAAAATATCTTTAATAAACGACAAAACGAATCTCAAATCAAAACACGAACAAAACAAAACATAAGAATCGAATCAATTATAAATGTACAAACGATACGAATTAAATTCAAAAGAGCGGCACTGGACAGGCCCGTGTTTCAAACCCGTTTTATATATAGAAATACAACAACAAATTCAAAAGTTTGTGCTTAAGGCTGTGATAAAAACGAAGAAGAAAAATACCTGCTTAAATGTTTTCTGGAGACTAGCAGAACTTACTACTAACGTACATATGTAAACCCTAATAAATACATAGACGGACAGATAGATGGATGGATGGATGGTTGGATAGTTGGATGCATGAATGGTTAGATGCTGGAATGGTGCATGAGGAACAAGTGCCGTTGGCACGCAAACTAAAAGGCGTCATCAGCAGCACTTTACCTTAAAACTCAAACATCACTTACACTTACACAATCACACATACAGCAAAGCCCAAAGACTCTTTCATTAGCTAAGAATTGTTTAATGCTTTCGAACAATCAACAGATGATACCTACCGATGGTTTTAAGTAGAAGCAAGTGATCAAGTCTTTTTGCTGTTCTACCCGGCAATCAATCATGTTCAGCTTCAGCTGATGGCTTAGTTTAAAGTCTTTTTGTTGGGTCCTCTTACATTTAAGCAGGTTTCTTTTTCAAAAAAAGTAGTTTTAAATTTTACAAAAAAAAAAAAAAAACAAAAACAAAAAACTAAACCATAAGATAAAATAATATATTGTAAGATCTAAGAACAAAATTCAAATAGTTTTAAACACATTTTAGTAATAAATACAAAAAAATCGTAAAACAAGTACGAGCATCTTCTTCTTTAGCATTTTATTATAATTAACTCTTGAAAAACAAAAAATAAAGAATATTCTTAGTCTTACTAGATCTAAAATATAAAGAAACTCATGTACATTCATCATTTACACACACATACATACAGTTTCCCTCCTTCACCCATTAACAAGCACTCATGTGTCAACTTTCGTTTCCTTTCAAAAGAATTCATATCCAAATATATCCTCATCCTGTTTAAAAGTTTTCTTTTATTTTTTGTTAAAAAAATTTTCCTGTTGTATAAGAAAAAAAATGTTTATTAAAATTAGTAAGAAATTAAACGAAATTTCAGAAAAGAAGAAGTTAAATATAAAAATGTTAAAAAAAATAGAAGACTTTTCATTCAATTAGAAAAAGTCTTGAAGACAAGAAATTATAAAAATACAACATGAATATTTAAGCAAAAACAAAACTTTAGTATAATTATATTTACACAGAATTTTACAAAGAAAAAATAAAGGAAAAGGAAAACAAAAAGAAAAAATAAAAAAATGTAATAAAATTTTAATTATTTTCAAATGAAACGAACTGAAATATACAAAATCCTTGGCCTCAAACAAAATAACCACCCCCGCCCTTCTTTTTCAACAAATACCAATTTCTATTTATAATATAATTTTTCTTCATTTCTAATTTAAAACAAATAAATTAAATTTTTTAAGTTGTTAAATACAGTCCGATTCACTTTAATACACCCGCTCAAAATGCCTTTGCCAAATGACTATATTCAAAAATGGGCAGGAATAAATCTGTAGGAGGTGTAACGTAGATACCTCTCCATATCTAAAGCAACAAACATATTTTTAGAATACATACATAAGTATGTATGTATTAATGGTAACTTTTTGAGTTTTTTGAAATGCTGTTAAAATTTAGCATTTAAAAATTGTTTATTAGAAACCACCTTATTTTTAGCTAAAAAAATAGACAAAAATAAAACAATATTTATCAGTCAATTTCTTAATGTAGTCATTTTATTAACGCGTTTAAGGTGGGTACATTTAAGTGAATCGGACTTTGCAAAAATTAAAAACAATTAAAAAAAGATATTAAACAACAACAAGTCGTAAAATATATTTAATTAAATGAAAATATTTTAAATAAATACAATTTAATTATATTTGTTTTTCATTTAGTTGAATAATAAAATTAAGACAAAAAAAAAATCACAAATAAATCTCATCTCATTTAGTTTTAAGTAAGAAATAAATTTTAATTTTTTTAGTATAATTATTATTAGTTTTTATTTGTATTTATATTTATAATTTCTATTATTATTTTTTTTTTTACTTTAATATAATTTATAAGTTTATCCTCAAATACTTTTCGGTTATCCACAAATTATTGAAATGACAATAAATTAAATCCATTGTACAAGTTTCATGACACAAAAGATTATCACAAAATCTCTCCCCCTTCTATTTGCTTCTTCCCCCTTCTTTTCACTCTTTTCTTAAGTGTTAAAATATTGTCTTGTCAAGTGTTTCATTAATTATGGCCGTCAGTGTAAATTAAATTTTAAATGTAATTGTACAGTTTATATACATACGTACGAGTTTAAGTCTAAAGAAATATTTCAAATTTTTTTTTAATAAAAAAAATTAAAGAAAAAAAACACAATTAAAGAAATTATAAAAATTAGAAAGTTTGTTTGAATTTCTATGAGTTTTTCATCATTACAAGCGTAAGTATATCTTAATCTCTGCCACGACATTATTAATTACTTTCAGCTTCCATTTGTAGCATCAAAACTCAGTTGCAGCATCCACTAAAATGAAAACACAGAAACTATAAAATGACTACATTTAATTACTAATTAATGTTAATCAGTAGCCCTGAAGTCATCTCAAAATTAGTAGCGGCAAAATTTCATTTCAATTTTCTTTGCCCTGAGCTTTAAAGGTTTTTTTTCATTCTTATTTTTATCAGATCTTTATGTGAAAGTTAATTAAATCGTTATTAGTGGTAAGTATATGGATGTCGCTGCATGTATTAGGTATAGTAAAAAGACATACATAATTTTTTTATTGGCCCAACACTCAGGGGATGCATAAGTGTCATTACATTGTGATGGAACTAGCAAAAAAATAGTCGGAAAAAGAATATTTAGTGAGAGGAGTGTTTATGAATATTGGATTTTAATCGTTTGATATCATAATTAGTCGAACATTCGAATTTTGCGGCTTAGGTAAGGTTAGGTTAGGTTTGAAAGGTGATGCCAAATGAATGGCATCTACACTCGGAGACCATTGGGTCAACTGTTATCCTTCCTTATAGAAGAACGAGAGAGAAGTAGCAGAAAAATAGATAGAACGAGATAGTTGTGAAAGAATAGTGCTAGAAAGAGAGTTAGAGAGTAGTAGAAAAGAGATGAGAAGTGGTAGCTACTTTGTTACCACAGAAAAAGCCGTCTGGGTCCCACTATAAAATCCACAGCATCACTCAGTTCGCACCGCTGGATGTCAATTAGTTCCTCATGAAATCTGTTAAATAGAAATTTAAATGAGCATAGGACAGTGGCTCAATCCCCGTCCGAGCATAGTGTGGAAACATCCTGGATTGCTCCATCCCACCTATTTAGCTTAGAATTTAGAGCGGCGTGGCCAGTTAGAATGCCTATGCATTTCCTAAGACTGGTCCTGTCAGCACCCAGTAAGAACTTGATTTGGCGTATATTTAGATCGGACCATAGGGTCCTCGATTTTGTGCAAATGTCCAAGTTATTCCAGTTCTTTGCTGTTTTTTCACCGATCCAAGATAAACGTCTGCAAGAGTATACAATATTGTTCATCAAAAACGAATACACCATAGTAGTACTCAATACTTGTAGTATAAATGAGAGAATGAGTGTAAACGATATTGTCTGCTTTTGTTTTTGCTCATCCACTCTACCCACAAAGTCAGTAACTGATGCTTTTGCTTATAAGTTGAGAAAGATACATTTATCTGTTTACAACTGTTTCTTGTTCCAAAATACTTAGATAACTATAAGTATTTATGAGTATTTCGAATAACTTGTGGTAAATGCAAAGACAATTTCGTAGCAATAATGTTTCTATGTTGAAATACTAACATTTTTCAGTGTTTGTGTGTATATATTTTAATTGACTATAAAAATGAATAATATAGAAATAAAAGGAAAAAATTGTCAAAAGAATATAAAATAAGTGATATAAAAGTAAAATTTTTTAAGAATTGAAATTTTTTAAAAATCCTATAATAATAAGAATTTTTTTTTTTAAATTTCCAAAAAAAAAAATTAAAAATTCCCTATAAAATTGAAAAAAATTTCCTATAAAAATAAAAGAAAGTTAAAAATTTCCTACAAAAACCAGAAATTTTTTACAAATTTCCTATAAAAATTAATCTTTGAAATTAAAAAAAAATTCTATCAAATAAAAAATTTTGAATTTTTTTTTTTTATAAAAATAAGACATTTTTTAAAAATTCCTTATAAAAATTAGAAATTTTTCAAATTTTTTTTATAAAAATAAGAAATTTTTAACATTTTTCAATGTTTGTGTGTATATATTTTAATTGACTATAAAAATGAATAATATAGGAATAAAAGAAAAAAAATGTCAAAAGAATATAAAATTAGTGAAATAAAGGGACGGAGTAAATTTTTTTTAAGAATTGAAAGTTTTTAAAATTATATAATAATAAGAAATTTTTTAAAAACAAGAAATTTTTTAAAAATTTCATATAAAAATAAAAAAAAAATTAAAAATTGAAAAAAATTAAAAATTTCCTACAAAAACCAGAAATTTTTTTAAAATTTCCTATAAAAATTAAGGAAAAATTTTCTTTGAAATTAAAAAAAAAATTCTATCAGATAAGAAATTTTTGATTTTTTTATATAAAAATAAGAATTTTTTTTAAAAATTCCCTGTAAAAATAAGAATTTTTTCAAATTTTTTTTATAAAAGTAAGAAATTTTTTTAAAATTTCCTATAAAATAAGAAATTTTTAAAAAGTTCCTATGAAAATAAGAAATTTTTTAAAAACTTCCTATAAAAATAAATAAAAATTAAAATTTTCTGCAAAATTAAGAAATTTTTGAATAATTTCCTATAAAAATAAGAAATATTGAATTTCCTTAAAAAAAAAATTAAAAAATTTTATATAAAAATAAAAAAAAACAAAATCAAAAATTTTCTATGAGGATAAGAAATTTTTGAAAAACTTCCTGTAAAAATAAGATATATATTTTTTTATTTTATATGAAAATAAGAAATTTTTTAAAAATTTCCTATAAAAATAAAAAAAAAATAAAATTTCCTATAAAATTAAGAAATTTTTGAAAAATCTCGTATTAAAACAAGAAATTTTTGAAAAATTTCCTATATAAAATAAGATATTTTTGAAAAATTTCCTATAAAAAGAAGAAATTTTTAAAAGATTTCTCACAAAAATAACAAATTTTTGAAAAAACTCCTACAAAAACAACAAAGTTTTGAAAAAAAAGTATTAAACTAATCGAATGTCGTTTTTAGTTTTTATTTTATCCTATAAGTAAACTTCATACGACATACTATAAGTTATCTATTGTATAACCACTAATACTCATTCCATCCATTTTGCAAAACTATAGGAAAATAAATATGTTATTCTCATTGTCTTTTTACCCACTCAGACTTACTTAGTGGGAGAATACAACAATACTCACTTATAATAAAAAACTTAACTACTCATCAATACACACTCAAAATGATAAAACACAGAAATGGATATACACGGATGGAACTATGCAGATGTTTAATCCAAGACCTGATTCCCATGATTTGTGATACCGCGAGCATCAGTTCCTTGCTCGAGCCCTAGTCTTCGACTTCGTTAACAAACTTATAATAGCTAATCTACAAGACTTTACTAACTTTGCGCTGATGCTGCATTCTTTCAGGGCTCTTAGTACAGCCTGATTGTCGATGTAGATGGTAACCTGACTATTTTCAGGTATATTGTATGATATAAGCCTAAAAGTCACTGCACTCATTCCTAAGCTTAAAAGATTTCCTAATAATTTGGTCCTTAAGGAAAATACCACCAGATATTAATTTTAGAGCCGTTTTTTTTTTTTTTTTTTTTTTTTTTTTTTTTTTTTTTTTTTTATTTATTGTTTTGTATATCCTACACAACAAGATATAAATCTTATAATTATAGTGCAGGAATTGAATTTGTTTAAAATATGAAATGAACTACGACAATTAATAATTAAAAATAAAAACAATAATAATAATAATATTAATAATAGTAGTGGTAAAAAAAAAATAATAATAATGAACATTGAACGTTGACATAAATTAAATTACACATTAAATGGAAATTTAAAATTATTAATATAATAATCAAGATGACATTAAAATGTTGGATAATAATAATAATAATAATAATAATAATAATAATAATAATAATAATAATAATAATAATAATAATAATAATAATAATAATAATAATAATAATAATAATAATAATAATAATAATAATAATAATAATAATAATAATAATAATAATAATAATAATAATAATAATAATGGCTAACTCTGAAATAATTATTAAAATCTGAACCTACAAAGACTTTAAATATTTACATTTTGAAAACCACTACGCACAGGTTCAGCTTTTATTAAGATCTGTACAGCGCTTTTTTTTTTTTTTTTTTTTTTTTTTTTTTAATTTTTTAAATTAAAATTTTTTAGGGTCAAATTTATTTATTTATTCATAGTTTTACCCTCGCAACAAGATTTGAATCTTATAATTTACAGCAGGGTTTATACAATGTTATACATTAATTGAACAGATTTTGAAATAATTAATACATATATTTTAATGTTTTAAAATTAAAAAAATAAAACAAGAACAAAAACGAAAAAAAAATATATAAAACAATAAAAGAGAATAAAAAAAAAGAAATTAAATAAAAAAAAGAAATTAAATAGTATTGAAACAATCCTTTAAAGAAATGAAATTTTTAGTTATTGATTTGCAAAATATTTTGTTAATTCAGTCTTAAATTTGCTTGCATTGCTTATGGTCTGAATTCTAGTGGGTAATCTGTTCCATAATCTGATAGCATTTACCAGAAATTGCCACTCAGAGATAAGGCTTTGGTACCTTATATTTATCAGCACGTTTGTGAAGATCTCCCAGCTGGCTCTATCTGAAATAACGATCTCTGGTACGGAACTGAAAAAAAGTTTTTGACTAAGTAGTCAGATATAGGTGACGCTAACCTGAAGTCAGGGACATTCGTTTATGTCCTGCCTTTCTGTGCCTAAGTATACCTGACTCATGTAGCCTTGTTAGACATCTAGTTGCTGCTCCCTCTATGAACAGACCCAAAGGGAATAGCAAAATCATCATGTCTAAGGCTGCCTGTGGAGTGCTCCTTATGGCCCCAGTGATGCCAGTGCTAGCACATTTTTGAACTGTACTCAGAAGACTTAGAAAGGAGACCTTGTCCAGTATAGCTACTTCGCCAGCGTAGGCGACGATCCTTCTCAATTCCGTCAATATCTAAAAGTGCAGCCAATATCTAAACCTTGAAAGCTAGCCCTTTTTAAATAAAACCAATCACATCACGAAGTGCACTTTCAATAGATTTACTTTTAAGGTAAGCGTGCTGAGCGTTACTTATGATGTGCGTTTATAACGAGTTCCTAAGATAGAGGTCAATCAGTCGCTCGAGTGTCTTCAGAAGAAAAGACGACGGGTTTTATTCTCCCATTTGTCTGTTTTAACACATTTGCTCTCCAGCAAATTCTAAATTTGTAATATTTGTTGAGCAAAATTTTCAAAAAATTAAAAAATGATTTTTGAAACCGACCTGAGAAAAATGTACCATTTTCCAACATGAAAAAAACTAAGTAAATTTGATTTTATTTAAACAAAACTGAACTATTTACTAGTAACAAGTCATTAAATGATGAATGATGTCTAACTTTGGAATTTCTTTATTTACAACACACAATTTTTGGTGCATATCATTAGGCGCGTTTTCAAGGACATGAATTTTCGGGGGAAAGCTGCAATAACTTTTCAAACTACCTCATGGATATTCGTCTTTCACGATTTGAAATAAAGCTGTGTTAGTTCTCTTTAATATTATGTTATTTTTTGGTAAAAATTATTTATTTTTGGTCTGAATTTCGCAAAAAAATAACCCATTTTTCCCCATACAAATGGGCTCTTAAACTTTGGACCCTATGCGCGCCCATAGCACGTTGTCCGATTTCGTTCAAATTTTCAGATCTAAACTTTTAGACCTAGTGTCACAATATTCCGTAGAAAAACTTTTGAAATCAAAGAAAAAAAAAATTCCTGTCACCCTAGTGGGACATATTGTGCAAATTAATGTAAATACTACAGCAAGAAAAGTATTCGAAAACGATCCTGAGAGAATTAGAGCAAGAACTTTCAAAGCTTGGCATACGAAATCGGGGAATATGCACAAAAGATCGAATCGATAAAAAAATGTTTAATTTCTGGTGTTTTTTTACATAGAGCCATAAAACATAAAAAAATATTTAACCTTGAATGTAATTTTAACTGTTGACCATTGATTGAATAATTAATTATTAGATATGATTCAAAGGTCGACATTATGTTTTTCTGAATTTGAGCATGTCTATTATAAATATACGTACATATACAATGAATTACACATAATAAGTTATATATTATATAACATTTGTACTTACATAAGTATCCATGCATATGACTTTATTTCATTCATCACACTTTGTATAACATACACATGAGTATGTAAGTATGTACATTAGGGCGTCTCGAAAAAATAAAGTTCGCCGTACACCATCGAATATAAAGCATTGCTATGAGGTAGTTTTGAAAAAAATTTTTTTAATTTTTTTCGTTGCACATTGGGGTCGCCAAAATACATTTTTCGTTATATCTTCGGCATTTACAGTCGGATCTCGAAGTGTGATATATCGATGTTTTTGTCCCGAGGAGCCCAACATTTTGCTTTAATAGTCATTATTCTCAGGTATCCGGTTCTAGTATTTATCTATCAGACCCCTGTTCCTATCACCCTAATGTACCACCCTAATATCAGAAAATTAAAGCTCTTAAAAAATCGTTAAACTTTTACTAAGGAAGTTTTTCGATTTTTCAAACCGATCTATTACAAACAAGGAATTTCTTATTTTGCCGCACATAGGGATCGCCAAAATACATTTTTCGTTATATCTTCGCCATTTATTGTCGGATCTTAAAGTGTAATATATCGATGTTTTTATCTAACGAAGGCCAATGTTTTGCGATATTAATCATTGACCTTAAATACATTCTTCTACATAGCACCTACCCAAGATATCTTAACTCATACAACAAGAATTATAAAAATTTTAAATCTTTTAATCAATTATATTTTGAAAAGACTCAAGTTTGCTGTATTTTTGAGGGCTCTCAAGTTCTGAAAAAATGTGGCCCATGCGTTGCTCACCAGTGACAGCCATGGCAGATTAATGTACTACATGAACAAAACGTTCAGTGTTTTGTTAAAGGCATCGATAAGCTGTGAAAATAATTAAGTTTAGTTTTATAATCATTGACCTCAAGTACATTCTTCTAGTACTTTTTTTTTGATAATAATCATTGATCTCAGATATCCGTTCTAGTATTTATTTAAAATTATGAAAAAATATCATGTACAAATTCACAGTGTAAATACCCAAACAGTCTCTTAGTTTGTCTTGCTATTCGTTTTATCCACGAAATAATTGTTCAAATTTCGTCTGTGTCTGTATAACATTTAATCGTGTTGTGTCTATTTTAATTATAAACTATTAAAAATTAATTTAAATAAACAACAGCCTCCCGAACTCTCCGCTTTTATTTTATCCGCCATTCTGGTTCTTGTGAAATCCAACCTCAAGCAATTCCAATAGATGATATATCTTGGGTTCATCAATTGCCGGACGACGTTCAACAAATGCTTCGTCTGGCCATAGAAAATATCGTTTACTTTTTTCACCCGATCCACAATTTCAGAATTTTTTTGACTGAACTTGAGAACTGCTGGAAGCATTACAGTTTTCCAAAGATGTAATCGAAATATCAGGTAACATAAGGAAAATACTTTCTGTTGATAGTTTTATTTCCTAAACTTAATTATTTTTACAGCTTATCGATGCCTTTAACAAAACACTGAACGTTTTGTTCATGTAGTACATTAATCTGCCATGGCTGTCACTGGTGAGCAACGCATGGGCCACATTTTTTCAGAACTTGAGAGCCCTCAAAAATACAGCAAACTTGAGTCTTTTCAAAATATAATTGATTAAAAGATTTAAAATTTTTATAATTCTTGTTGTATGAGTTAAGATATCTTGGGTAGGTGCTATGTAGAAGAATGTATTTAAGGTCAATGATTAATATCGCAAAACATTGGCCTTCGTTAGATAAAAACATCGATATATTACACTTTAAGATCCGACAATAAATGGCGAAGATATAACGAAAAATGTATTTTGGCGATCCCTATGTGCGGCAAAATAAGAAATTCCTTGTTTGTAATAGATCGGTTTGAAAAATCGAAAAACTTCCTTAGTAAAAGTTTAACGATTTTTTAAGAGCTTTAATTTTCTGATATTAGGGTGGTACATTAGGGTGGTAGGAACAGGGGTCTGATAGATAAATACTAGAACCGGATACCTGAGAATAATGGCTATTAAAGAAAAATGTTGGCCTCCTAGGGACAAAAACATCGATGTGTCACACTTCGAGATCCGACTGTAAATGCCGAAGATAAAATGAAAAATGTATTTTGGCGACCCCAATGTGCAACGAAAAAAATTAAAAAATTTTTTTTCGAAACTACCTCATAGCAATGCTTTATATTCGATGGTGTACGGCGAACTTTATTTTTTTCCCATGTAAGTCGAGACGCTCTAATGTACATATATATGGACAAAAATCAAATAGTTTTAATTTTCGGAATTGAAAAAATTCAAAAAATTTTTTGATCGCACACTAAATTTTTTTGGGGTTCTATTAAGGAAGCTTAGTGAATGTAAAATCCGTTCGCGTTAATGATTTTACGCGATGCGCGCAGAAGTTATGACGGTTAAGACAAAAATTTCTAAAAAAAAACTTAAAAACTATTTTATTTTTATTAGTTTCTGTTGATTTGACACAATTTATATATTTTCAGGTGTTCTGTCGTTTCATGGTATTATGGTAATTTATATATGCCTTAACACGAAGAAATAGTGCAATTACGCAAGTGAAGAAAAATATTTTTTAACAAGATTTTTTTATTTTTGTAACCGCGATTTTCACGAAATTTTACAAAATGTGAGTCTTTGTGAAATTATGCTGCCTTGACTTATGGACAAATATAATCTAAAAGAATTTTTTATTTAAATATAAGTTTATAAAATTCTTATTTGGTCCGTCAAATCGTTAATCCTTATAACATTTTGGTGCGCTTCAGATCTAAGGTAAAGCTATATTAAAGAATAGTTTTAAGACCATTCCTGATCAATTGTGAGCAAAATTCGCGATGTGCTTCATTGAAATGTTTTTAGATAAAATATTCGCGTTCTCAGTTAATAAAGAGATTTTTGACAAACTTTTGATGCAAATCGGTTATAAATGACATCGCTTTCATGCCTTATGTGATTTTGTCTCAGTTTGCATTCTAAGACCATTTAAACCAATATGCACTTTTTTGCACGATTTTCAAAATCTTCATAAAATCTTAGCAAACAATGATTTTTTGGTGCACTTTTGCTTTTAGGTGCTAAATGGCAAAAAACTCGGTTTACGCGGTAGTTTGGAAATTTTCATTCATATTTGCGAGTGTGCTCCACGAAAAACCGGTATTTTGGAAAATTTACGCTCAACGTAAAAGCACATTAACGAGATATATATCAAACGATCCAAAATTGAAAGATCTACAAATCGTTATCTATTTTTTTTTAAATTCTTTGAGGCGGCCAAAAAATATGCGAAAAAAATTAAAAAGTGGCGGCCATTAAGTAGTATTAGAAGTGACAAAATTAAAATTTATAGGGAAGTGGCTTTATCCCCTAAGTGTGGTGTCTATTTCGTAGAACAACGACTTGGGTCCAAATGTTAAAACAAATGCAGAATAAGACCAAATATGAAGAAAAACTTGAATGCTTCAATCGATTTTTTAACGTTTTTTAAAATTTGCATGCCAATTACGCTTAAAAGCGCAAATTTGCGCAGATAAGATATTGTGGTCAGTATACAGAAGTTTTAGCGAGTTCAATATCTGTAATTAGATTTTCCGAACTTCTCAGGGTACAAAAATTATTCGAGTTGAAAGTCGGTTTCAAAGGAATCAAAACTGTTTGATTTTTGCCCATATGTATGTGATAAAATACCTTCTAATCAGAATATTTCATTTCATAACATATTTTTTATGCAGGTTTTATTATTACATACACAGAACAAACAACCTTCAATTTAGGACTTCAACATCAAACAAACACACCTCAGAAAATCCTTGATTTTATTAAACGTATTTTTGCACCTACAACTAAACAAAAACAACAGCAGCAAATTATTTTGAACGTTTGTATTTATGTAAGTACTAACAAGGTGGTTGATTGTTGTTGTTGTTGTTGTTGTATTCATATTCATATGCTATAGTGGTTGCTGTTGTTGTAGCTTAAGGATGCAGGAGATATAAGATAATTGCAATTTTCGCCTCTAAATAAAGTAAATATTCGTACTCGAACTCAAATTCAACAGAATAGAAAATCACAAATCCCAACACATGTTGTCCTTGCAAAGATAAAGAAGCACAAAAAACACAGAACAAAAATAAAACCAACTGATGAAATGTATTGTAAAATGTATATACAATATCATACGTACATATGTAAATACATACATACATACATATGTACATACATACACACATGTATGAGCTTTTTCGAGTTGTTGTTGTTTATAAAGGATGAACGGATATTATTGTAAATGAAAAAATAAATAGGAGGATAAATAAAAATTCTGAGATACATATTTGTATGTCGAGAGTACGAGTTTATTGTGATTAAAGCTGAAAGTTGCAAATTGGACAAAACGTTAGCGGCCTTATAACGACTGTGTATTTATTTACATATGTATGTATGTCTGACAGTGAGTATGACTTTATTTGGAAAATAAAGAAGAAATAACAAATTAACAAAAACAACAACAACAACAAAATGTGAAGAAAATTCAAATTACACACACATTTGTTCCCGTTCACACATGAATAAAATAAGTGCAACTCCAAGAAATTCATTAAGGTGGCGCAATGACTTTAAAGAACCCTGAATTTTTTATGTGACAAACTTGATTTAACAGAATTGACAGGAGCGCACACTACAGCAGACTCAGAAGATATGCTTGTTAATAAAACGTATAATTTTGGGCGTAGCGTTTGCATTAATTTCATAATCTATTGTAAAAGCTTTTTTCTTTTTATATTCGATTTTCACTGAGGTTCTTATCAAGCAAGTTTCGGATTTGTTAAGTGTTATCGTGAGGCTTCATTTTTATTCTTACTTCATTTCTTATCTTTGTAAACAACATTCTTTGGTAAAATTATATTTTCACCTACTCTTTAAGAGTTTAGATTTATGAGACAAAAATACATGAATTTAACTCAAAAACAAGTAAGAAAGTGCTATAGTCGGTCAAGCCCGACCATATGATACCCTTTACCACTAAGGTCAAAGTTGTTATTTTTCCTGTATTTAGACAAATATTTGCTTAATTTTGTCATCATACAAAAATTTTCTCAAAACTAAGTCCGTAGTTTGGACTTATATGAGAGCTAGGGTCGAATGTGGATCAATTATCTCGAAATTTACAAAATTGATTAAAGTTGCTACAAAAATTATGTATGCAAAAAAAAAAATAAACTTAAAATTCTCATTATCTTCAGATTTACG
Organism: Stomorhina lunata; assembly: GCA_933228675.1. Taxonomy (NCBI): domain Eukaryota; kingdom Metazoa; phylum Arthropoda; class Insecta; order Diptera; family Rhiniidae; genus Stomorhina; species Stomorhina lunata. The sequence goes on from OW121744.1 coordinate 78,797,342, forward strand.
AGCGTTTAAGTGATTTTTGTCTTATTTAGGGCGTTTTGACAGAAGAGTTTGTATGGGAGCTATGGTCAAATGTTAACCGATGTTTGGTACAGTGATTTTAGTTTACATAAGCAGTATCTATTTTAAATTTCACTAAAAAATATTGATATTTGTGGCTTACACTTCCAGGAAGTGGAACCTATGAGAGGTACCATAAATAATGGACCGATTGTGTCGAATTTCAATAGCCGTGGTCCCACTATCAAATATCGTTTATTTGCTAATAAATGATAAATTATAAGTATAGGAAGTTTTACATAAGCACTGTAAAAATTTCATCGAAATCGGTTCACATTTAACGATAGCTCCCATACAAAACACTTACGGAAACAGTCTAAATTCCACCTAAAATACACATAAATGCCAATAAAAGATAAACTGTAATAGCTACAGCCACAAGGAAGATTCATGTCAATACAAGCTAGTGTCACAATCGGCCACCATCTTACTTAGATCCCATATAAAAACAAAAAGTTACAAAATTTTACAAATCAATTTTTGATATCTTGAAAAAGTTGTGTTTTGAAAATGGGCGAGTTCGGTTTACATTTAGTTATAGCTGGCATATAACCTCGCCCCGGGAATCACATTTATGCTGATAAATTAAATCCAACTGTAATAGGTATGACTACTTAATTTAGAAGAATTCGGAAGTTTGCTGCTGTTGGTCACTATGTATATCAAATTTTATAAGAATCGGTCCATATTATTATGGCCACTTAATTTTGCATAAATAAGCTTTATAAATATATAAATATCAGGCAGTGTATAATTTTGCGACAATCTGACTTATATGAGAGGGATTGAGATTAAAAAAAAAAATCTAGCTTATTTTAACCACCGGTCACACCTTACCATACTGTGAAAATTTAAAAAAATTGGTCCGCTAGTTTTGGAGATCCTTCATAACAAACAATACACAAACAGACGCGAACATTTTTGTATAGATATATCGGGTGGTTAAATTTCAAGGGCCGATGTTGATTTTGAATAAAACACAAACTATTTAGGAAATTATTGTAATTTTATTTTATTGTGATATATTGGTATTACTCAATTATGTATGGAACAAAATATCGGCCAAATGGGCGCCGCGACCACTGCGGCACACCTCCATCCGATGGCCCAAATTTTCGATGACCCTGATGCATAATGGAGGTTCTATGCCATTAATGTGCCGAATTATCTCATCCTTTAGGTCTTGAATTGTTGCTGGCTTATCGACGTACACCTTTTCTTTCAAAAAACAACAAAGAAAAAGTCCAACGGTGTCAAATCACATGATCTTGGCGGCCAATTGACATCGCCATTACGTGCGATAACACGGCCATTGAATTTGTTGCGCAAAAGAGCCATTGTTTCGTTAGCTGTGAGGCAAGTGGCACCATCCTGCTGAAACCACATATCGTCCACATCCATATCTTCCAATTCGGACCATAAAAAGTTCGTTATCAATTCACGATAGCGAACACCATTCACAGTAACTGCCTGACCGGCCTCATTTCGGAAAATATACTGCCCGATGATGCCGCCAGCCCATAAACCGCACCAAACAGTCACTCTTTGTGAGTGCATTGGTTTTTCGACAATCACTCTTGGATTCTCATTCACCCAAATGCGGCAATTCTGTTTATTGACGAATCCACTGAGGTGAAAATGTGCCTCATCACTGAAGATGATTTTCTTCGAAAATTGCCATTTCTTGCCACCATTCTGCCCATTCACGACGTTTGGAATGGTCAAGAGGCTTTAGTTCTTGAGCCAATTGCACCTTGTAAGCGTGTAAATGCAAGTCTTTATGCATAATGTTCATCAACGACGAGCGTGAGAGGTGCAATTGTTGGGCACGACGACGAGTTGAGGTGGACGGCTCTTCAGCCACACTATCGCGAACAGCAGCAATATTTTCTGCAGTACGAGCTGTACGAGCATGTACTGGTGTTCTCACATCTTCTACAGACCCGGTTTGCTCGAATTTTTCCACGGTTTTTGCGATTGTACGCACATTTGGACGATCAAATTGACCAAAAAAATCACGAAGTGCACGATATGCATTTTGATTTGAACGCCCATTTTCATAATATGTCTGGATAACTTTAACACGTTGTTGGATTGTGTATCTCTTCATGGTTCAAATTGAGTAAGTCTGAAATAGAAAAATGTTAAATAAAATTCGGAAAAAAACTTTGCGTTTAGGTGTGGTTCACATTCAACATCGGCCCTTACAATTTAACCACCCTTTAGAAGAAGAAGATAAATGTTTTGTAAGTGATAAATATTACGATAATATTTATTATATTATAAAAATAATAATATATAATAAAAAAACAAGAAAGAAAGGATTTGAGTCTGTCAAGGACGACAATAGGATACCCTACACCATTGAGTTAAAAAATTTGAATTCCTAAATCACAAAATGTAACCACGAGATTGTTATTTCTTTCCAATTTTAGTTTTTCTATATAAATATGTATTTCTAAATATGTCTATATATCCTAAATAGCAAAGTTGTTGCGCATGAGCCGATAAAGGTTTATATGACTTAATTCCGACAGGCGGCGCCACTGAAAATATTAAAAAAAATTCAATCGTAAACTGTGCTTTTGATCATGCTATGATCTTTAAAAAAGTTGTTGTGCATAGGTCGACGGAGGTTTCTAAGTTGATGCGATAAATTTCAGATATATTTCGCCACTAAAAATTATTCGAAATAAACTAAATCGTAAAATATGCAAATACATTTGATAATGTAGTTATCTTAAGCAAAGTTGCCGTGCCAGATGGCACCACTGAACACTTATCAAAATTAATTGAATATTGAACTATGCATTTGATAATGTGATAATCGGACAAAATCAATAAAATTATTAAAAATTAATTGGATTATATCTTAATTGTATAATGTCTTTCCTTCAAATTTATTTTGGTTGGTGGCGACGAGCACAGTTTACAGCAAGTTTTGTATACAAATCAATTAAACAAATGCATTGGATATTAAAAAATAATCCTGGCTTTCTTATGGACAAACCATGCATATGCAAATTGCAAAACTCAATAACTTTCATCAGCCATTAATCATTATTAACATGTGCATTTAGAAAATATTCATGTAATGTATCAAAAATTAAACACCCCCAAATTGTTTGTAAAGGATACGCCAATGATTGCATATATCACACTTTACTGCTAGTTGTATAGGGTGTTCCAATAAGAGTATATAAATATGAAAAACAATACATGTTGTAAAAAAATAATGTCTACGAAATGACCTCAACAAAAACGCTTCTAGAGCCAGACTTTATAATTCCTTTTATTGCTGTTATGTTTTAATTCGATCTTTCTAAAAACAAATAGAAATAAGTCATTAAACCATTAGCATATTATATACGTATGTAAAAGTTGCTAGTAAAATTATGAATAAAAGTTGTAGCTAACAAGGTGCAGCATTGCGGATGACCTTTTAAGTGCAAAAGCTGCCTTGCCACATGATTTGGCTGAACATGCAGCTTAGAAATGTATTTGGTACAAAACCTTCAAATCTTTATGTTTTTTAGGGGACTCTGATTATCAAATGTAAGAGCTTTGATTGTCTTCCTTGTAATTTGGCAATATTAGAGGTAGAAGTCGTTCCATTACCAATTTTTACAAAATTACTTTGCAGTCTAGCTCTTATTATAACACCCTATATTACATGATGCTCCCATTGGGAGGCTGTTGGGCGATATCAACATTGTATTCAAATAAATTCAAGAAGCGAAAGAAAACAACAAAATATTTAAAATGCTCTAAAAAATATATATGCAACATACATTTACACTTCATACTGATGTGCGTTTGCCGTTCTCCTTTTCTGAATTTAAAGGAAAAAATCATATTTTTAACTGCTTTGATTACTTTAGGCTGTCTCAAGCCTTGTTTCTTCTTAATTTTCATGTATGTGTTAAAATGTGGAATGAGTTTTGTTAACATTACAGAGATGCAAATTTTAATTCGCATGATAAAATTGTTAAGTATGTATTTTGGTACTTTTTTAAGAATGAACACAACTTAAATTGGATCTAGAACTTCAGAATTAAAATGGGTTTAAACCTTACTTTTTAACATTCAATAAAAATTAAAGTCATAAGAATATGGTGCAGGCTTTTGTGATCTAAAAAAAATAAGGTACATAGGTAGTGCACTTATTAGCAAACTGTGATTCAAATAGTATAACTATGTATATACAACCTGCCAGACCTAAGATTCTAAAATTGCAAATATTGACTATGAATTCTCGAAATAAGAAAGTTTAAAGTGTAAGATAAAATTAAGGCATATTAAGAGTTTTTCGCAAATAATTTTTTTAGTTGTTTAACGTTTGATAAGACCCATTTGCACCCTAATTGTAAAGGGTGGTTAAATTGTAAGCGCCGATGTTGAATGTGAACCACACCTAAACGCCAAGTTTTTTTTAGAATTTTATTTGACATTTCTCTATTTCAGACTTACTCAATTTGAACCATGGAGAGATACACAATCCAACAACGTGTTAAAGTTATCCAGACTTATTATGAAAAAGGGCGTTCAAATCAAAATGCATATCGTGCACTTCGTGATTTTTTTGGTCAATTTGATCGTCCAAATGTGCTTACAATCGCAAAAATCGTGGAAAAATTAGAGCAAACCGGTTCTGTAGAAGATGTGAGAACACCAGTGCATGCTCGAACAGCTCGTACTGCAGAAAATATTGCTGCTGTTCGCGATAGTGTGGCTGAAGAGCCGTCCACCTCAACTCGTCGTCGTGCCCAACAATTGCACCTCTCACGCTCGTCGTTGATGAACATTATGCATAAAGACTTGCATTTACACGCTTACAAGGTGCAATTGGCTCAAGAACTAAAGCCTCTTGACCATTCCAAACGTCGTGAATGAGCAGAATGGTGGCAAGAAATGGCAACAGTGGATGATCAATTTTCGAAGAAAATCATCTTCAGTGATGAGGCACATTTTCACCTCAGTGGATTCGTCAATAAACAGAATTGCCGCATTTGGGCGAATGAGAATCCAAGAGTGATTGTCGAAAAACCAATGCACCTACAAAGAGTGACTGTTTGGTGCGGTTTATGGGCTGGCGGCATCATCGGGCCGTATTTTTTCCAAAATGAGGCCGCTCAGGCAGTTACTGTGAATGGTGTTCGCTATCGTGAGATGATAACGAAATTTTTATGGCCCGAATTGGAAGATATGGATGTGGACGATATGAGGTTTCAGCAGGACGGTGCCACTTGCCACACAGCTAACGAAACAATGGCCCGTTTGCTCAACAAATTCAATGGCCGTGTTATCTCACGTAATGGCGATGTCAATTGGCCACCAAGATCATGTGATTTGACACCATTGGACTTTTTTCATTGGGGTTATTTGAAAGAAAAGGTGTACGTTGATAAGCCAGCAACAATTCAAGAGCTAAAGGATAAGATAATTCGGCACATTAATGGCATAGAACCTCCATTATGACTCAGGGTCATCCAAAATTTGGACCATCGGATGGAGGTGTGCCGCCGTGGTCGCGGCGCCCTTTTGGCCGATATTTTGTTCCATACATAATTGAGTAATACCAATATATCATAATAAAATAAAATTACAATAATTTCCTAAATAGTTTGTGTTTTATTCAAAATCAACATCGGCCCTTGAAATTTAACCACCCGATACATTCATATCAACTGCAAGATGAATTAAACAAATTTTAAGATTGTTTTGCGGTTTTTAATATCGAAATGTCGAAGATAAAGCAAGTACCTAATATTATTTTTATACTAACCATCAAAAGAATGGCCTGAAATCAAAAAAGTTTATGTATTTATATTCTATATTCTTACAAATTTTCTAAGAAGTTTGGGCGACGACCGTCTCTCCGTGTATTAAAAACATTAATGGGTCTAAAGGATAGAAGCTAGGACAAATTTTTGCAAGAGTATTCCTCAAAAGAACTTTGGTATTAAAATAATTCATGCTTCACTACAGTTCCCATGTAAAAACGGAAACCACATATAAAATTATAGTTAGGATGACAAAATGTTGAACGGAAATTTAACGAAAATCGGTCCACAACCAAGTGCGGAGAAATATAAAAATATAATAGCTATGACAATTAGTTTAGCCAGGCAGCCGATTATTACACAGGCTCATATTTTGGTCCAAGGACAATCCCTATTCTTTTTGGGCGAAATCGGATTACTATTTCGGGTACTTCCCATAGGGAGTTTTTGATCCTTTACAGCCACAAATTTAGTTGTATTTTAATAATATTCAGTACAAATATTGCTTTTCTGAACCTTAATTAGTGTTCCTAATTTTGTAGAAATCGGGCCATTTTTGATCATATCTCCCATACAAGACACATTCTCAAAAGACGCTTATATACACATAAAAGCACAAAAACGTTAATAACTCTAAATATAAATGCATTTGATTACATAAACTTTGCACAGATAAATATTTTATAAATATGAACCAATTTAGTAATAATCGGTCGATTTGGTAACAATTGACCCTAACTCCCATATTAGGCCCTTAGCCGGAAATTATATAAATCTCAAAATTTTGAAAAAATACCATATGGTATATGCATGTTTCTAAGACTTAAGGAAAACTTGTTTAATTGTTGGTCCATATTTGACCTTAGTAGTGAAGGGTATGATATAGTCGGGCTTGACCGACTATATCTTTTCTTACTTGTTTATCGTCACTTTGGTCCAAAAAAATAGTAATTTATTTCAGACCATCGGTGAGAGACTTATTCAAGCCAGCCTGTAGCCTTGATAAATGAGTATATTTTACGAATGTCAATACTTGCTAGATAAGAAAAGTCATACAGAAAAAGCGCCCCGAAGATTAAGTCTTTTGGCATGCAACCAAAAATGCAGTTTCCTACTAAGGTTGAGATTAGGTTGTGGAGTCGGTGGCAAGGCAGAAATACCAATCATTTTCAACGTTTACTGTCGTAAGTGGGCCATGTTTGCCTCGATATTGAATAAGTGGTTTCAATGAACCAAGTGTTCTGCACTTACCCATAAAGAGATGCAGGCGGATAGCGGTAAGCTTGTAAATTGGTGGATGTTATGCTGACTCAGGAGAGCACCGGATTAAGCAAGTTTGTCCGCAGTGGGGTTACCAAGTATCAGGGTACCAAGAAAATTTTTGATATTGCAATGTCTCGCCATCTCCTTAATAGATGGCCAGCACTCGTAAGTAAGAGCAGATGTCGTGTGGATATTAAATAGGCAGTTTATGGCAGCCTGGCTGTCGATACAGAAACGAATATCTCTGTCGTATATTCTGTGGTATCTTAACCATTTTACTGCTTTGTATATGCCCGATATCTCGGCTTGAAGAATACTTAATAGATCAGGAAGCCTAAAACAAATTTCCTTTCCTAATAGCGGGATGAAGAAGCCCTCCCCCCACACCTTCCTTAAGTGCATTTAGTCAATCTCTGGACTAGTTTTTTACTATCTTCAGTCATCATGTACAATTTTACGAGAATAGGTCACATTTTAATACCATGAAAGCCACTTAAATTTCAAAAAGTATGACGACTTGATTAAGTAAAGATAAGTTTTGTTCGGGATTTTCGCTTACCATTTGGCCCTAGCTCTTATCTAACCTCATTCCGGGAAACAGCTTTAATACCACAAAACACATCAAAAAATTCTAGTGTAAAGATTTTCGATGCAAACAGAAACCAGTTCTGCAAAAGATAAACAATAATAGTTCCCATACAACCCCTGCCCCGGAAACCGATTCAATATCACTAAAACAATTTAATTTCTAATAAAAGTAGTTTTATATAAATACAAGCCAGTATACAAAATTTTGTTATAGTCGGACCACATTTCGCCACATCCTTTATATCAAATCGCAAAAGAAAGCTTGTTTTTGAATTTCGTTAAAACAATCTGATACTGATAAGCTCTATATGCTCTTTCGTGAAATTTGGGTGTTTTAAAGTTTTTGTTTTGTAAAAGTATTTGAAGCGGAAGAAGAAAGGAAATTGTGACTCTAAATCCTTAAAATTCAAATTGTCACTCTATTCACTCCAAAAGCATATAGTGAAAAAGTACCAGTATTTCCTTTTTATCTGATTCGGATATGTGATGAGTTGTATTTTGATTTCGCACGAGTTTTTGCACCTCCCCTCCATTGTCCGCAGCATCATCCTATCATCCTATGTGGTTGGTGTATGTTGTTTTTTTAATACATGTGTTTAATATGTATATTCGTGGGAATTAATTATGCGATGCCTGATGATTCCCATGCCAAATACAAATGTAAACTCACACATACTCTCACTTAGGGGCACATCTGTAGAGATGACAAAAATATTTGTAGAACAGTTGAGTGTGTGGCGTCAGTGTTGCACTTGTTTTGCTGCCTGTTTCTTTGCAATAAAAATTCACAATATATCCAGTCAGTCTGTCTGTCTGTCAGCCAGTTCGTAGCCACCGCATTTGGGGCTTCATTTCGTTCATTGCTACGGAAAGAGTGCGTATCTATGTATGTATGTTTGTTTGTATGTATTTATGTACGAGTATGTAAGTATGTTGATAAGTGATGGGAATGCATGAATACATGAATGATGGTTTGTTTATTCTTTTGGGAGTCAGTTAGCATTTGTAACTGATGGATGTTCGGCTCAATTGCTGCTCGTAGATGTAAGTAGAACAGTAGTTGCAGTAGTTGTAATAAAATTCGTCTTTTTGACACTTTACAACAAATTACAACAATTTGACATTTATGATTTTACTTAAATACACACTCGTTTATCTTTAATATACACGCAGGCAAATTTACATAAATTTTATTTTATACATATGTACTTTTTTTCGAGTATATTTTAATAATTTTCTTTTATTTCCACATACTACAGCATTTGATAATTTTAATATGAGTGTATACTCATAATTTTATTTGGACAACACTTATGATTTTTACAATAATAATGGAATTATATGACATTACATATAACAATCATATGACATTTGTTCAAACATATATTTGTATGTAAAATAGAGCGGTTCGAAAAATAAAGTTATCTCGGTCAGTAGTCGATTCTAAGATATCATATATATACATAGTTATGACCTTCCCCTTATCTTGATTTTTATCAGGCATGTTGCAAATTCCGTTCGAAAATTCATCAAAAATTGACACTAATTCAATTCAAAGAAAGTATTTTAATTCCAAAGTTTAAAGTTTTTTCATAATTTATATAGTGGATAAATATATTTTACCCTTTCGTTACTTCTGATTTAAGAGTTCTTGGTAATTTTGCTTGTATAATTTGCACCATTTCAGTTGAAAAATGGAATATTATTTCATACATACGGCTGGCCTTCTTAAAGTATCGTTGAGTCGCATTTCGGAAATGGCATCACGATTTTTGGCCTTCTAATCCTTAATTTTGCCTGGTTTGTTGTCATAACCCTTTTTTAAACGACACCCCACAGAAAATTAAAACTGTCAATTAACAACACCATTTTGGCTAATTAAATGGCCATAATTGATTAATCCAGCGAAAATTTGTTCGTGAGAGAATAAAACGACACACAGTGGTTTTGAACAAAAAAAAGTGTCAATAAATCTATATCTTCTAAACTGTTAGTCTGATTGCATCAGTATGTGTAAGAGAATTTTTAAGGAGGACCTGTGTCTTCACAGGCTGAATTATTGGTAGTCAAAGCAGACTAAAATAGCTTTTGGAACGTGTAGCTCTTTCAGTTATTGTCCAATATGGTTGATTTTTGACATTTTGAAATGAGCTTGAAGAAACGAAGAAAAAATATGTTTACTATAAAAACTGTTATGTGTCTTATCCCTGCAGTAAATGCCGTCAGAGAAGCAATACTGTTTTGCTATTGACAATGTCTCCAGTACTACTTGCCTATTTTGCCCCATCCAATGTTATCTACTATTGACACTTAACATTTAGAGTTCCTACGAAATCTACCAGTAGATATTACCACTATTTACTTAGTATTGACTTTGTAGTTCTTTTGGTCCAAATGGAGACATTAGGATCAAATCGGGGCCTATTGATATACATATATGTTGACACATTCGTTGACAATGTCACCTGATATATACTAGAATATTAGTTTCTATATATTCACTATTTCTGTACTGAACTAAAATTGGGGACATTTGAATTGATATTACACAAAGTGTTGACATGGAGACACATGACCCCAGTTTTACTACAGGGATGTTACATACATATTTCATTTCACAAATAAACAAGTAAGAGTGTTATATTCGGCTGTTCCGAATCTTATATACCCACCATCAAGTTGTACGAGAGTGCAGCTAATTCAAAATGTTGACCAAATCTGGTATTTCCCTAGTATTTACCTTGCACAAAATGTTGTTCTATAACCGCGAATATTTTTACATTAATTAGCTGTTACATACTTTTCGTTGTGCTTAGTATGTAGTTAAGATAAACATGTTGATAGTAACAAGGTAGGTTTATATATTTTGTTAGGAGCTCCTAATGCATTCACCGTATATAAAGTCTGGACTTTTTGATGTTGGGTATAAAAATATAACTTTTCTCTTCGACTCTTTTAGTTTTTGACCCATTGTGCATTCGTTATTAAGCCCATATATTTTTTAAGATACTGGCATACAGTTAACAATTCAAACCGTTAAAAAATGAAAACAGTTTAATGTTGAGAAATTTTTGCTAATCGAAAAAAGTGCATTTTTTCACAAAAAGGTGGTATACATTTTTTAATTTTTACGAAGAAGTTTTTTATTAAAAGCTTATGTTTTATTATATATTCGCAGAGAATGGGGTTCTAATTTAAGTCAGTGAATCATTTTCTTTACGTACAGCATTGAACGACATTTGTCTATTTATATCCCTCACCACCACAAGTGGAAAGGGTATTATAAGTTTGTGCTGATGTATGTAACGTAAAGAAATATTTGTCTTAGACCTAGCATTTAGTATACCAATAGACTTAGAATCACTTTCCGAGTCGATTTAGCGATGTCAGTCCGTCCGTCTGGCTAGCTGGACCCCCATGTAAACCATGTAATCAAAGTATAGGTCGCATTTCTAAAAATAATTTGATGAAATTTGGCACAGATAATTTTTTTGATAGTGGCTATTAAAATTTGTCAAAATCGGTCCATTATTTATGGTACATCACATAGGTCCCACTTCCCGGAATTGATATTTTGGCCACAAATGTCAATAATTTTTCATGAAATTTAAAATAAATACTGCCTATGTAAACTCAAATCACTTAAAAAAATTTCGTTGAAATCGGTCCACATTTGACCATAGCTCCCATACAAACTCTTCTGTCAAAATATACTAAATGAGACAAAATTCACTAAAACGCTAGTAAATCTGAAGATAATGAGACTTTGAAATGATTTTTTGCAATTTCCCATATTTCGAAATAATCGGTCCACATTTGACCCTTGGTCTCATATCAGTCCAAATGACGGAAACAGCTTAAATATATAAGTTTTGAGAAAATATTTGTATGATGGCAAAATTTAGCAAATGTTTGTCTTTGAGCTTAGGGGTGGTCGGGCTTGACCGACTATAGCACTTTCTTACTTGTTTTAAGATAATTTTTGTGTTTTCGAACATATAACAAAATATCCAAACCGATTTTGCAACTTTCTGAAATGCTGTTTTACATTTCATATATTCTCTGTATATTTTAAAATTAAAAAGTAGCACGAAATCATAAAAATCGAATTTTATAAAAATTCGAGGCAATTTATTAAAATATATTAAAATTTCATCCGATTTTAAAATTTTAACATACGATAAGTTTGCGTCTTTGAATTTCCTGCCTACTTATCAAAATGACAATATACAATTTCTGCTTAAATTTAAACAAGTTGTTTTTTTTTCAGCTGTGGATAGCAGACTACTTCGGGGTTTTAAAGATGAATGAAAAAGGTATGCCTTGTTAATTTTGTGGGGATTCTGAACCACACATTTCCATGGTAAAGAAAGGGATTCTGAAGGTTCTGACGCTCAGTTGAGATCGAAACAATTAGAAAATTTTACGATGTAATTTTAGCCGATAGGAGATTAAAAGTAGAAGTTTATAGACACTATAGGTATCCCAAATTGCATATTGAATGGTTTGCATGTGCTTGTTCAGCAGCAAAATAAATAGTCTAGTTTTTTTATCGTTTGCTAACCGTGCGGTGCCGCAAAAGAATTCAAAGATGATGCCTGTTTAGACCTAAATAGCATTTGTTGGGAAGTATGATTCTACGTTTGATTTTGAAACTTCGCTTTAAATCGGTCGTATTCTGGGACAATTTTTAGGAGTCCAATGTTCTGTAAAATTGGATGGATTTGCCACTAGTGGAACAAAAATTACATTATTGTTTAAATAGCAATTAAGTACCTTTGATTCATAATGACATAATGCCAAATAGCTCGGAAATATGTAGGCACTCTGTGCTGTCCTAGAATCCTGTCAAAGCTGTTTTTCTATACACTCCGTTATATAAATTTCTGTGTTTATCGTGCTAAGTGCTTGAAAATTGCTGGCTTCACCTAAAATTTCTTGGGAATTTTTCTTTATTCAGATACAGAGTGAATGCAAAACCATTTGCATCCTTTCTCTTTTGTGTTTGTATACATTTTTGGTATATTTAAGAAGCGATTTAACTGAAAAAAAACTATTTAAGAAAAGTATTTTATTTGCTTACAAAGAAGGCAAAAACAATACCTGCTCGTCAAATTAAAAATTCGTACGTTACAAACTAATCTTTTACTTTTGTCTAGAAAACAAATGTTTGTCTTTTGCTTAAAATTTTGCGTAATTTTTGTGAAGTTTTTGTAAAGTTGATATAAAAATGCCTAAAAATTAAACATTATCGAAGATTATCAAAAGTGCCTGCTAAGTGTTTTATCCAATAAATATCAGACGGCAAAGTCATCAATATGTACAATATTGAAATCAAAAGGTTAACTTTTGAGTGAAATGGAAAAGACTAGTTTCGGACCAAAGAATAGAAAGGCCTTAAAAACCGGTGAGTTTCCAAGAATGGAAACAGAATTGTTTAATTGGTTCCAAAATAAGAGGAAGACGAACAAGTTTTTGAGTTTACTGATTACATACCAGTGTTGCCACTTTAGGTGTAATTACACATATCATGTGTAATTTATATTTTCATGTGTAACCGATGTGTAATTGGTTGCATGGGTAATTTAGGTGTAATTTTTTTTTAAACAAGATTTAATTTTAGTGACGATATATATTAAATTTTGGATATTGCTGAGCCCAAAATTGCGCAATCTTTTCAACCCAAATCATTACATTTGCTTAAAAAAATATTTGCATCCTTCAATGTCGATTTGCAAACACTCGATGAGTGGCGACAACATGCACTTTTAGATTTTGGAACTATTGGCCTTCATAGCAATTTGGAGCCAGAAGGTTATTGGATAAAGGTTCTTGATTTAAAGAATTCCTTGGAAGACAGATTGTTTCCTACTTTGCAAAAAGTTATTAGATATATTTTTATTTTACAGTTTTTGAACGATGTTGCAGAAAGAATATTTAGCAATTTGAAATATATTAAGACAGATCTAAGAAACAAATTGGCACCTGATACCATTTCATCGATTATATTTACTAAAGAAGGTATACACAGAAATGGTGGACCAAATTTTGAACCCACTCAAAAAATGTTACACAAGAAGTGGAAGCTTTAAGCGTCTGGTAAAAAAATGATTTCAATATAATCGTTATAAATGTTGTTTTGTTTATTATTAACTATTAAATTATGTTATGAAATACTAAATAATATGTACATTTTTTGTTTTGTTTTAAAGTGTTATTTTTGTGAAAAAAAAAAAATAACGATGAATCGTTAATTTAAAAAACCACAAAAAATTTTAATTTTTAATAAAAAATACCTATAGTTACTAGTGAATTCAATACAAAACATGTTATTTTACAAAAAAAAGCATGTGTAATTCCTAATTTCATGTGTAATTTTGGCATGATCCATGTGTAATTTCACATTTCGTTGGTGGCAACACTGTTACATACACACAAGACCATGATATAAGTATAAGGTAATTCCATTGGCTTTACTAAATTTTTAATAAGGATTTTTGAAGTTTGAATTTTGCGTATATATTTGAAAAATCGTTGCCACATTTTTACAAAGTATTTGAGGATTTTTTTTTATAATGTGTAATGGATATTGAACAATAATTTATTTTGGTAAATTAGAATAAAATAATATACCACAGAATAATAGATCAGAAATAAAGCTAGACTATGATTATATGAATATCTTATTTATTTTTTCAGAAAACATTTGTATTAATGTATTTCGCTTGTTTTTTGTTTCTAAATTTTGTACCGTATTTCGATCTGAAACTTTCTGAACTTTATATTATTTTATTCCAGTATAACTTTGGTACTATGCTCAAAAGTATAAGAGCATTTAACCAAACGTGAAGCTTTTCTGATAAAAGTGTTAGGTGCTCTTCGAAAGATTTTGATCGACTTCTTTATTTCAGTATTTCCACATTTCTTTTATGGCTTAAAATTTTCATAGCAAACTCGGCCGTATGTATGTAAAAGTACATGATCAAAGTAGATTTTTGTCTAAAACTTTTGTCTGAAGATCAAGGAGTTACATTAGTTTATTTAAATGGTCGAGCCGCTCTAACGTACAAGAACTATGTTCTACTTCATATCAGATGCATCATCATTATTATGTTCATTATTCATGCTGCATATACATAACTCAAGTGTTGCATAAATAGTTTTAACAATTTCCCCAATTCTTATGTATTTTTCGTTTAATTTTTTGTTCTTGTATTAAACATTACGACCGACCCCCTTATTGCCAACCACAACAACATATGTTAACATTGCAACAACATCATGTTGATGATGCGCAAAGACATCAACCAAGTACAATAACCAAATGACGACCAACAACGTCATCATAAGCAACTGCTGCAGCAGTAGGAAAATTTACAAAAAAAAAAGTCAGCAACAAAAAAAGCCCACAACTATAATAATAAATATAACCACAAACATTTAAATTATGTTGATAAATGTTTAAAAATGTTGCAATTACAAAAACCATTACAACTCCGTTCAACTCTTTAACAGCATCGGCAGCAAAAGCGAAAGCAACAGTAGCATCAAACATCCAACAATATCCGACAGGAACGACTACAACAAATGCAACAGCTTCAACCGCATAAATATCCAATCATAAATTTTTTTAAATTCAAAAATTTCTCTGACAGACAAAATTATTTTAAATAATTTTTCAAATTTTATATTCTTAAAGTGTTTTTTTTTTTAAATTATTAAAGAATATTTTTCTTTTTGTTACAATTGTGTTATGATTCTAATGATGAGAACAATCATGACATAAATTAGATTTTTATTATTTAGTCAATTTTGTTGCTTCTTATTTTTTTTTTTTTCAATTTTAATGACTGACATCAACTGCAAAGCTTGATTCCCTCAGTTTGAGTAGCGGGTTCGAGACGGCATCAATCTATTGAATAATGACTGTGTAATAATGAGTTAAAGTCATTTAAATGCCGCCATCCAAAATTACTAGTTTCTTTTGGGACCCAACAACCACTTGACAAATATTAACTCAATCTCATTTTGGGTTGGGGGAGTTTAATCTTAATTGACATTTCTTTAATTGATTTAAAATTTTACGATGAGAAAGATTTTGAGCTATCAACGTTGGTTTGATGTAATTTGTTAAATTTGTTATTTGAAGTAGGTTAATAGTTTATTCGAAATTGAAAGGGGTTAAATAGCAATTTGTTGGCTGGTTGCTGGTAAGTGAAGATATATCCATGTACGTTGGTAATCAAACCATAGAAATGTTTTGTTAATTGAAAGTTGTTAAATGTTCCCAGACAGTTCAAAGCACTTTTACACTTATAATTATCCAAGAGATACATATGCTAATTTTGTATACGTCCGAAATACAAAGTTTCATTTAGATCGGATATCGGAAATGCGTGACGACTTGACGACAAAGTTTAGACATGCCAATTATATGGGAAAAATAAGGGGTTTCTTCAAATGTTTGAAAAAAAATTCCACTTAGAATATATTTTGAAAAAAATGTTTAACAGCATGGTACTAAGAACTAAAGGTAGAAGGCCAATGCACGCGGCAAGCGGCTGCGGGCGGCAATCAGCTGTTTTTTGATTTGTCAAATTTAAAGCAGCAACGGAAAAAAGTAGAACTTTGTTATACTTTTCCGCGCGGCAGATTTTTTCAGTGCTGCCAGATTTAATTATATCCTACTCAAAAACATTTTATGTACTGGCAATACTACGACCGCCCGCATGCCGCGTCTATTGGCCCTGTACCTTAAATGGGCTTTCCAACGAGATGTACTCGTATTACTTTAAAATCAATTGTAATCTTTCCTAACCCTTTAACCACTGAAAATGAAATAGCCCATATTTTCTATGAATAAATTTTGACTGAAAACAACGAATTTGAAATCCATTTGCCGAAAAAATGATTTTTGAAAGCACCAAGTAAGAAAAACGAAAGACTGGCTGTAAACGGTTTTAGGGGTTAACGGAATAAAAAATTGAAAAAAAAAAAACTGTAATGTCAAAAAATTATTTTATTTAAAGAGGTTCTGATAAAGGTTTTAATATTAAAAAATGTTACAAATCATTATGATAAATTTTGAAACAGTTTTTAGCTTTTGAAAAACATAGATACAAAATTGCATTTCGTGCAGAATGTATGTGTTTCAGACTTTTTGCACAATTTACACGATTTTTTGATTTCTATTTCGGAAAATGGTTTATTTTATCGTATCTCAAGCTCGCTTCAGGATGGATTGCTTTTTTTCCAACAGAGCTGCTAGTAGTTGGATCTTTGCTAGAAGAGGAACGACCTATGTTTCGCTTTTCTGCGACAATCTACAGTTCTTAGCGATTTAAAAAAAAAGATAAAAAAGTTGTTGCCTGGGATTCCTGCTAACAGGTAATAACTGTATTCAATTCCTACTCGCACCTCCTCGTGGTACATCCTGGAAACCTGAACAACCTAGTTGAAGATGCGGTAAACAACCCGAGTGGGATTCTAGGTCAGGGCTAACGTGAGAGGGAGTTATCTTGTTGCCATTCCGACGTATTTGGTCTAAGATAATTGTATTTGGTAAAGTACGAAACGTACAAACGTGGCTCTTTTCTTTGGACTCATTATCCATCGTCTTAGCACTTACGATGTTTTAAGCATGGAAAGAAACAACATTACAGAATATACTACTCCAAGGAGAAATCCCCCTGCTACGGCAGCTGGCACAAGGATTTTGGAGGCGCCTAATCTATGCAAGAACATCCAGATGAATGAAACCAAATTGAGGCCCTATGTTCCACTGGGAGTCAAGGATAAGCGTACCTGCGACATAAAGTCAAAGGATTTCGACAAAAACCCAACTTTTCACTTAAGTTATTAAAACGGCCAATCCGTTAGAGATATCGATCTAATTTTTTCATTGTGGTAATTATTATTATTAAATAAATTTTTAAATTTTCATATAGTGAACTTTTTTTTAAGCATTTAATGAAACCCCTTATTTTTTCTAAATAACTAGCATGTCCAAATAACTGTCATCTTCCCGATATTCGATCTGAATAAAACTTTATATTTTGATTACTGGTGTCAAATATTTTAAAACACTTTTAATTTTTTTAGGACACTCTAATGTCCAGCCTTTATAAACTTTATAAAATTTCAAAAAGAAACTGTATTCGTATTTTTCTGCATTTAAAATTTAAGTTAATAAAAATAGATAATTATTTTAAAATTTTAAACACTTAACGAAATTGGTGATTATTTGATTTCAACGTATTTCTTATTAAGACTTAGGATACACTCCATTATACTATTGTGATGGAGTATATGGACCATAAAGTTGCAGCTTACATGTTTTCCGAGATACTATCGAGATCAAACATTAGGGTTTTAGACACAATTACGGATGCAGTATTGCTCATTTAAGTGTTTGTTACGGATGTTAAATTTTAAACAATAATTGAGGAGAACTTCTTATACCTGAGCGGAAGAAGCACCGTTATAAACTATTAAGGAAGAGGAAAGGAAGGTGGAAGGGACACAACATTATAATCCCAAAGCAAACCTGGAATATTATCAAAGGAATCTTCTAAATTTTGGTACAGTTGAAGTCAAGTGATGTACATATACGAATAACATAGATTTACATCTTATTGCCTCTCTGCCGCAGGAAACAAGAATTATTCTGGTCAAGCCAAGATCAGGATTTTCCAAATATTGATGATATCCGTTTGCTTAACCAAACATTTGAAACAACTAAAACTTTCCAATAAGTAGCACTTGCCAACAGCTACAATTACGTTTTAGTTAATGCAAATACGATTAGAAATGATTTTATTACAAAAAAGATAAAAATAACCTATTTTAGCGAACAATTTGGCCATATGAATCAATGTTGGGTAAAGTCTCTCTGATTTTATATTTTGCTAACCCTAGGGGTAGCAAAACACAAAATAAGAGAGAATTAGAGAGACTTTGCCCAACATTGATATAAATCCTTTTTTTCCAAAAAGATCAAAGGTCACCATTTTCAAAATACTTTC
The DNA here is from genome assembly GCA_933228675.1 of Stomorhina lunata. Classification (NCBI taxonomy): domain Eukaryota; kingdom Metazoa; phylum Arthropoda; class Insecta; order Diptera; family Rhiniidae; genus Stomorhina; species Stomorhina lunata. The sequence continues at coordinate 78,816,057 of OW121744.1, forward strand.
ATGACTTTTTAAAATAAACAAACTCTTCCAATATTTGGGGGTACCTCCTAAAACAATTTTCTTCCCGGAATTTAGTTTATTATGAAATTTGAACAAACATTTTTTGAAAAATCGGTCCATTATTTCAGTTACTTTCCAAATGTCTAATTTCCCGGAATTAAGTTTCTGGTCTCAAATTTTATTTTATTTTTATGAAATATAGATGAAATATTGCCTATATAAATCTCTGCGACCAAAACCACTAAAATAAATCGAAATTTAAAAGGATCTTAAGTTTGTTGCACACATAATTTATGTATAAACTATAATTTAATTGCTTAAATTCGACAAATCGGTACATATTTGACAATATCTTCCATTTAAGACTAAATGACGGATAAGGCTTAAAATTATTACAAAATTGGTTATTTTAACTTTACATTATTGTTAAAAAATTTATTTTATTTAATTTTTTATGAATTTTAAAATAATTTGAAAATTTAAATTTTTCTTTTTTTTTTACTTAAAAGTGCATATAACTCAGAATTCGTTTAATTTTCTTTCTGTTTTATTTATTTTCTATTCTGTGACTTTCAATAAAATCGAGTAAGCAGTTCCAAAGATAATGTAAAATGGATGGATCAGCCTTTTCAAAAATAACAAATTTTGTAACTTTAAAAATCAACCTATTGAAAAAAATCAACACTGTTTATATCAACAAAAGACTGATTATAATATAAATTTAGCCTATTACTGGTCAAGTGGTTGTACAGACTCTATAATATAACGATATCGCAGGCCATACATCTGCCAAAAGTGAAATTAACGTGGATAAAGAACATTCAAAAACACATAAACGCACAAATATACATTTCATGTGAGCACGTATGTGTGCTTTCGATCATTTGATAATCGTCTAAATTAGTTGATTCCGAATTAGAATAAAAGCGGTAGTACTCTCTTATTTGTGGGACTTTTCAAAACGACCATACGGCAAATGAGTGTATGGAAGTGCAACATTTTATATTTTAGAGTCTTTGAGAGGAGTGTTTGGTATGATTTAATTATCAAAAACTGACAATTAAACAATTATGAAGGATTTATATACAGTTTGTCAAGTAATTGTTTGCATTCAAAAAAAAATATTGAAAATGCAATTTAAATTTCGAAAATTAAACATCAAATCGTTTTAATTTGTTTATTTTGTTTAACACATACCGTTAATGTAACTGTTTAATACAAAAAGTCGTAAAAAAAATTGGAATAAATACTTGCATTGCAACAACAACAATACAAAAAGAAATATACTCAATTTAAAAGGCGTCAAATAAATGTTTGCGCAATAAGTAAAAATAACACCAAATGTTCATATTTACCGTTATATTTTTGATTTTATAATGTTTTTTGAGTGTTATCCAATGAAATTAAAGTTATAAAAAGTATTGTTAAAAAAATTGTGGATTAGTTGTCCTAAATTTAAAAAAAATGCCTGCAAAATTAATTTCGAGAGTCCTTATATAATTAGCGTATTTCCATCACTATAAGGGCAAATCCGCCAGGGAAATCGCTAAAATGTTCTCCCGTATGGTTAGGACATCATATCCAGAGCTAAAAGTGAAGGAATATTGGAATTAAAAGGATAACAATGCAGTCCACAATATAAGACAATACAATTTTAAAGTAATTTAAAGAATGTCTGGAGCTATTTGATCGATTTTTAAGTTTTTAAGATATCAGCTTTTTTCACTTCTAATTTTTCAATGTTACGGTACATGATTATTTTACTAAAAGCAAAACTGTCGGAGAAATCCAAATATATGATACATCACAGAGATTAAGACGTTGCATATTGTGGCATAGAAAAAGGCACCTAAGGGTAAAAAACAAGGGTAGAAACTAAGGTAAAAAATAACATTTAAATCATTAAAATGGCTCTCCTGAACAAAACCGGTTTTTATCCTTAGATCTCTTTCTATTTTGCGCGTCACATATACCTTTTCCGCCTATAGTGGTGTAGGGTATAAAAACATGAAGATAATCATTTTGGTCTAACTTGGTAGCATCAGACAAAAATAAATTTGATATCATCTAGGAACGGCGGCCCAGCTAGTTTTGTTATAAAATTTAATATAAACTTTACTAAATATAAGATCATATACAAAATTAATTACTTGGCTTCTGTAAAGTCTGTCAAATATTTGAATCGCGCGGTATCATATTACACATACAAATTTTCCAATAAATGAAATATCCACAATATCTCCCAAAATGTTTTATTTGTATTAACAATTGCTCTTTGTGCCCAGAAAATCGTATTTTTGCTAATAAATTTTTATTTTATGTACAAATTTATGAATATTACACAAACATATAATTGAGTTGTTAAATTAATGTATCAAAAGGATATATTTATTTTTTACAACCTTCTCATACCCTACACTTCGAATTTGTGAATTATTGCTGTCAGACAAACGAAATTACATATTATGAGTAAATTACATCTAAAACAAACTGACAACATTAACTGCTCATTCGTACAATGAGACAACACTTGAATTAGGTATTTTTATTTGTTTTTTTACATTAAGAAGGTGTGTTTCGGTTAGACTATTAGACGACATAAGACATTAGGAAAAGTTTTATTATGTCTGGACGAAAACTATTTCTCTATTCGGTTGATTATACAAACATTCATACAAAGTCAGACGGATAAATAAATGGGGGACTTATAAATCAATTTATGAGGACATACATCGACTTTGATGATAAGAACATTAATTAAATGATTAATCCCCCACAGTTTATGACATGCAACTTTTTAAAACATAAAAACGTGAATATGTGAGTGTCGTTTAGAAAAATACATACATACATATATTTATGTATAAAATAAAAAAATCTTCAAATGTGATGACAAATTTACTTGCTACCTTTTATGCAGGCAAATACCAAACAATGAAAATTTATTTCTAAATTGGAAATCGAATGGAATCAAAGCAATAAAATACCCCATGGGTGAAACTGATCAATAAATGTATTAGGGTGATTTTTCTTGTATGGAAATATTATATAAGGAGCTGTATTATGGCGACAAAACTTTCGCCTAGACCCGCGAAATATAAATATATTTATATTAAGAAAACTAATAAGGTGCTATACATTTTTAGATAAATATCTGTGCCTGATTTTCTTAGTATAGCAAACAAATTTTGAGATTTTAGTATATTTTCTGGATCTGAGCTATTGAGCTCTTCCACTAGGCTTGTGGGAAATCCTAAATACAACAGCAAAACAATATAGTTGGTTGATGAAAATGTAATAATGTAGGGCAGTTTTTCGACTCAGAAAATGGGACCATATTAGAATATTATGTCTTGTAGTGCCTACAGATCAGTATTAAGTACTAAGGAAAATATAATATTAATTTGGAGATTTCAACACGACAACTAAACAAACCACACTACTAAGGTTGTAACCGCCTAGTTGCAATTTAATGAGGTATGTGTTTTGATGTAGCCTGTTCAGTCTCCAGATCTCAACTCCAAACAAAATCTGTTGGAAATTGTAGATCGTAAAATAGGTGTCAAAAACTACACCGGAAAGAAGGATCTGGCGAATGCAGTTTTGAGGAAATAGAAAAAAATCCCCATAGAAACCATAGATGCCTTAATAGGTTTAATGCATAGGCGATGTGAAGCAGTGATAAAAAAACTAGACAAAACCTGGGACCGTAACTGTTATAGTCAGGAACTGCAACTGTTATAACTTTTATCGTAAAAGTCAGAAAATAAAAGTTATTTTTTGACTTTTATTTTTTCGAGCATGAATAAAAGTTATTTTTTGACCTTAATTTTTTCGAGCAGAAATAAAAGTTATTTTTTTGACTTTTATTTTTTCGAGCATAAATAAAAGTTATATATGTCATATGTCATATCCTCAAAAATCAATGGAGTTGAGTTTTGCAATCATAATTGGGGTTGAAAACTCAAAAATAACTTTTATTTCTGCTCGAAAACATTAAAATCAAAAAATAACTTTTATTTATGATCGAAATAACTGTAATTTTTACTCGAAAAAATAAAAGTTAAAAAAATAACATTTATTTTTGCTCGAAAAAATAAAAGTTAAAAATAACTGTTATTTTTGCTCAGAAATAAAAGTTATTTTTTGACAATTATTTTTTCGTGTAAAAACAATAGTTATCATCATGAATTTAAACAAAAACAACTTTTATTTCTTCTCGAAAAAATATAAGTAGAAAGTAACGGCTTTTCATATCTGAAACAATACAAATTAAAAATAACTGTTATTTTTGTTGGAAAAAATAAATGTTAAAACACAACATTTATTTCTGCTCAAAAATATAAAAGTCAAAAATAACTGCATTTCCCACCTGAACAAATAAAAGTAAAAAAAATAATTTTTATTTCTGCTCGTAAAAATAAAAGTAAAAAAAAGTCGAAAATAACTATTATTAGGAAAAAAATAACTAGTATTTGGGACGGAAAAAATAAAGGTAAAACATAACTGTTATTTTTGCTCGAAAAAATAAAAGCCGAAAAATAAGTGTTATATTTGGTTTTTTTCCGATATTTCCTTGTGGTTGTTTTTTTTTTTTTTTGAATCAAAAAATTCTAAAGTAACATTTATTTTTCGGTCCTTGGTTATCAATGAACATCACTACTTTAAACAGTTCAGGGTATCTCTTCACATTTTCTGTCTGTCATATAAAGTGGTATGCAAACTAATTGGCCCTCAGACTAAAGCAGATTTCCGATTAAACCCCTGAAATCATCTTTGTATTTGTCATGATCATTGGACTTGTCATCCTAATCTCGTTATAACTTCTTGTGACAATTCCACTGTAGTTACAGCAAGTTTAATTTTATATATCAATAGGAATACAAGCAATATAAATACAATGTAAAATGTATGTTTCCATTTTATATTTCTCTCAGGAATTTTATTGCAATCTCTAATATAACAATCTCTAATATAAACTCTTATATTAAAGACGACAAATATGTATAATTTTCATGGAAAATTGTGTTAAATTCAGAAACATATCTCACATATCCACGAGAGTGCAAAATGTGGACCAATTTGGCAGCCATAACTGTCATAGTTTATAATTTAAAAGCTTTTAACTGGCATTTTAGTGGTTCCCGGTAGTGAATTTTATATAAAAGCTATAGTCAAATATGGACCGATTCCTACTAAATTTGATATACTCACCAATAGTTGCATAAAACTTCTCTGTTCCAAATTATGTTGTTATATCTAATACAATTGTATTTAATTTATCAGTATTAATGTACATTTGACGGACAAAAATCTACTTTATTTTTGGTAAAATTTACTTTGTACACTGGCTGGCATTGAGATAAAACTTCCTTGTTCTTAATTTATTGGCCATAGCTACTATAGTTTATCATTTATTGACTGTGTTTTTAGGTTATTTTATAGCTGTTATAATTTGTCATTTATTACCAAATAAGCGATTAGCAAGAAATAAAGAATGTCTTTGCCAAGTATCTGTGACCTAGCTACTTTCGTTTAAGCGCTAAAGTGGTATCATACAGACAGACGGATATCGCTCAACCGTCTTAGAATTTCATATGGATTCAGAATATATCCCTTTTGGTTTTTGAGCTAATATTAAGGAAATTACAAACGGAATGACCATCTCAATATACCCCCATTTGGTGTTGAGAATCATTCTTGAAAATTAATTAAAATTTGAAAACAAGTAAGAGTGTTATATTCGGCTGTGCCGAATCTTATATACCCACCATTAAGTTGTGTTAAATTTAGAAACATATCTCATATATCTACGAGGGTGCAGCAAATTGAAAACGTGGACCAAATTGGAAAAAAGTTTTTACGCTAGTTGGTATTGTTGGTAAAATATTTGGAATAACTTCGGTTACAGTAGCTATATAGTTTAACATTCAAAAGTGTGTAAGTGGTTTCCCTAGTATTTATTTACTTTGAACAAAATTCGTTATCGTAATCGGGTATGGTTTTACATCAATGTAGGGCAAAGTCTCTCTGATTCGTTCTTATTTTTGCAAAATATAAAATCAGACAGACTTTGCCCAACATTGTTTTACATTAATAAGTTGTTAAATACTTTTCGTTTAGCTTAATATTTAGTTAGGATGAAGAAGTTGGTAGTAATAAGACTGGTCCATATATACCATATACATAATCTTAGTATGCTGCTTGTATCTCAGAATCTTTTTGATTGTAGATATAAAAAAGGGGATGTAATATATATATATGAAAGCTATAGTCAAATATGGACCGATTCATATAAAATTTGACCAATAGTTGCATAGAACTTTTCTATTCTAAATTAAGTCGTCATAGCTATTGGAGCTATGGGAGCTCTAACTAAATGTGAACCGATCGCCCATTTTCAGTACACAACTTTTGTTACATATCGAAAATACTTTTGTAAAATTTTGTCTCTCTAGCTTATGTAGTTAAGGAGCTGTCGCGCTTTTATCTGACGGACAGACGGACATAAACCTCCTTTTCTTTTTGTATTTTTGTGTTTCCGTAAGTTTTTTATATGGGGGCTATGGTCAAATGGTGACCATGGTAACAAAATTTTACACACTGGCTGGCATTCACATAAGACTTCCTTGTGCTAAATTTAGTGGCCAAAGCTTTTACAGTTTATCATTTATTGCCATTTAAGTGAATTTCAGGTGGAATTTAGGCTGTTTCCGTAAGTTTTTTATATAGGAGCTATGGTTAAATGTGAACCGATTTCGATGAAATTGTATATGCTGCCTAGTGCTTGCTAATTTTGTCATCATAGCTGTTATAATTTGTCATTTATTAGCAAATAAACGATTAGCCTAGACGAGGTTATACGGGAGCTATGGTCAAATGTTAACCAATTTTGCCCAATTTCAATACCAAAATTTTCTCACAGATGAAGAATGTTTTTCGTTTAGGCGTTATCGTGATTTCAACAGACAGACAGACGGACATCGCTCAATCGTCTTAGAATTTCATAAGGATTCAGAATATATATCGTTTTTGATTTTTGAGCCAATATTAGGGAAATTACAAACGGAATGACAATCTCAATAAACCCCCCATTCTTTTTGATGGTGGGTATAAAAAACAAATAAGAAAGTGCTATAGTCGGTCAAGCCCGACCATACGATACCCTTCACCCCTAAGCTCAAAGGTGTTCTCTTTCTTGTATAAAGACAAATATTTGATAAATTTTGTCATCATTCAAACATTTTCTCAATACTTAGATATTTAAGCTGTTTTCGTCATTTGGATCATTTTTGTCTCATTTGGTGCGTTTTGACAAAAGAGTTTGTATGGGAGGTATGGTCAAATATGGACCGATTTTAACGAAATTTGGTATAGTTTAGTTTATTTTAGTTTACATAAGCAGGATTTATTTTTAAATTTCATGAAAGAACACTGATATTTGTGGTCAATATATCAATTCCGGGAAATGGGACATATGGGAGGTACCATAAATAATGGACCGATTTTGACGAATTTCAATTGCCATGATTCCACTATCAAAAAAATGATCTGTGCCAAATTTCATCAAATTATCTTTAGAATTGCGACCTGGACCTGGATTACATGGTTTACATGGAGGTCCTGCCAGCCAGCCAGGCGTCCAGACGGACGGACTGACATCGCTAAATCTATTTAGAAAGTGATTCCAAGCCTATTGGTATACTAAATATTTCTATGCGTTACATACATCAGCACAAACTTATAATACCCTTTCCACCTATGGTGGTGAAGGGTATAAAAACAAACCTTTCCGTCATTTGAACTTATATGAGAGCTAGGGTCAAATGTGGACCGATTATCTCGAAATTCGGCAAATTGATTACAGTTTTTACAAAAATTATGACGAATTTTGTTTCATTTAGTGCGTTTTGACAGAAGTGTTTGTATGGGAGCTATGGTCAAATGTGAACCGATTTCAAATTTGGTACAGTGATTTACTTTTACATAAGCAGTATTTGTTTTAAAAAAATTGATATTTGTGGCCAATATATCAATTCCGGGAAGTGGGACCTATGGGAGGTACTATAAATAATGGACCGATTTTGACCGATTTCAATAGCCATGGTCCCACTATAAAAAAAATGTGACAAATTTCATCAAATTATGTTTAGAATTGCGACCTGGACTTTGTTTACTTGGTTTACATGGGCGCCCATACGGACATCGCTAAATCAACTCAGAAAGTGATTCTAAGCCGATTGGTATACTTAAAGGTGGGTCTACGACAAATATTTCATACATACATTAGCACAAACTTATAATACTCTTTCCACCTATGGTTGTGAAGGGTATAAATTAGAGTTTGCAAAAAACCGTGAAAATGAGAAACCGCGGTTTCGGTTTTAAAACACCAAAAACCGGCCGGTTTCGGTTCGGTTTTTTTAAATAAATATATTTCGATTTAAATTTGTAGCAAAATTTAGATAATTTTATTAAAACAAAGTAAATGCATGTTTATTAAAGCTCATATTTATAATTTAATACTAAAACTTAGGAAATTAATTCACGTTTTCTAAATATGAGGGATTTCTTAAATAAGTAATGTTTCTTTTAGAAAAACTGCAGAGCCCCTTTATCTTGTATAATATTTGCATCCGAGCGACAAATTGCTTCAACAGTTGTTTTTACGAACAGCGACGAATCTAAGGTCGACAGCTTTTCTAAACTTTCATGAATACTTTCTTTTAGAAGCAGAAACCTAAGAGTAAACTAAATTCTTATGATGCTTTTAAACGCTTGTTTGCAAAATATTATTACGAACTAACAAATTATTGAAATACCGAACAGTTTTTCTTCAAATTTATGTGAGCAATCGGGATTAAATGATTCAAAGTTTCATCGTTGCCATCTTCAAAATTTTCTTCGCTTTCGTCGATTTGAAATTCATTCACATCTGGATTTCTAAAAATTTTTCGTAAAGTGTTCGTAAAGTTCAGTGACTGCAAGATGAATTCCGTGTGCCAACCATTACTGAAGCAGTGTTTGATTTTCAGATCTAAATTTGATTTTGACTGCTGCTTCATCTATAGTACATGCTACGATGTTTGTATCAAGTGAAATATTAAACTCCATTAGCTTTTGCCTAATGGTTTCTTGCGTTTGCTTTTAATTACACGTTCCAGGTTATAAAATACACTGTCACATACTTGTCCATTCGTCCATTTATTTATTTATTTATTTATTTATTTATAAAGATTTTCTAATACAACAAGATTAGCTATCTTAGAAATTATAGTATTAGAATCAGCCAAGTCAATTTTAAAATATTGAATAAATACAATTAGTTAAAATTAAAAATCATCAGTAACATTATAATATCAATTGACAAAAGTTTAATAATAATAAAAAAAAAATAATAATAATAATAATAAAAATAATAATAATAATAATACATGATTTGACAAAATTAGAATTATTAATTACAATAATAGAGAAGACAAAGTTAATAGTCTTCAAGCAAGATATTAAATAAAAGAAAGGAAAAAAAATAAAGGTATTGTCTTAATCACTAAAGTGTTCAATTAAACATTTCCTAAGATTTATTGCGTTGTTGATGTTTTGTAGATAAGTGGGAAGTTGATTCCAGAGACGTATACTTTTTATGAAAAATTGGCATTCTGAAGCATGGTAGCGATGATGTAGTTGAATAATTCTTCTACCCCTTTGAGATCTTGTAAATCTAAGACGATTGTACAAATATTCAGGTTCTTTCGTAACAATGATTTTGTGTAGAAAAATTAAGCCTCTCATATTTAAAAAGTTTTTAAAAGATAATTTCATGAAACGCATTGAGAAAAGTGATATACTATCAAATCTTTTTAGGCCATATATATAACGGATAATGTTATTATACGTTGTAGTTAGTTTTCTCATATCGCGGGAAGAACAACCAAAGAAAATCTCCGCGCCATATAACAAAGTTGGTAAGAGATAAGCTTTTGCTAACAAAGTTCTTATATTCAAGGGAGTGAACTGCTGCGTAGCCCATAAATTTCTCAACATGCTATACACTCTACCACAGGCTTGACTGATATGATCAGACCAGGTAAGTTTAGCGTTGAATGTTACACCCAAATTTTTAGCAGTGTTTACACGTTCGATTTTAGAACCACCAATATAAAGATTAATATCGTTTACATCCAGAGTGCATTTTTTAGATATTAAAAGAAAAACTGACTTTTTAGGATTGATCCTTAAACCATTGGCAGAAGCCCAGACAAAAATACGATCTAAGTCAGAATTTAGTTCTTGTGTTTTTGACGCGATTGAGTCATAGGTACTAGAAAGATACAGCTGAACGTCATCAGCATACATCTGTATATTAGAGAAATGAATTTGTTTCGGCAGATCATTTGCGTATAAGGAATAAAGTAATGGTCCAATAATGGAACCTTGCGGTACCCCTCTAGTGACAGGTAAAGACCGAGAAATGCAATCATTATGTACAACACGTTGAGTTCTATCACTAAGATATGACAAAATTAGTTTCGTAGCCAAAGAAGAAAAACCAAACTGATTAGTCAATTTCATACAGAGCATCAAATGATGAACTGTATCGAAAGCTTTTGAATGGTCTAACAGTACTAAAAATGAAAAGTTTCCCTCGTCCAAGTTACCTCTGATCTCTTCCACTACATCAACGAGTGTCGTTATACAACTGCGTAGAGGTCTGAAGCCAGATTGTCGACTGGTCAGTAGATTATTTTCATTTACGTGGTTGAAAATCATTTTGTGCAGTAAACGTTCAAATACCTTAGAAAAGTATGGTAGTATGGCAATGGGACGGTACTCATTTCCAGATTTAGGTACTGGAACGATTTTGGCATGTTTCCATATGCTCGGATATGTACAGCTCGTAATAACACTGTTAAATATATGTGTTATATACTGAACAATCCATGGCAAAATAATCTTTACGAACCTCGGGTCAATGCCATCTAACCCAATCGAGTTTGATTTCACATTATGAAATGCCTCAACTACATCAAGTACATTTATAGCTTGGAAATCAAAACGGACACCCAAGTCAGGAAAATTTGCATTTTGATTATAAAACTGGGGTTGAACATTTGGTTGTGGTATATTTGTAAAATTTTCGTTTAAAACATTAACATCAACATCTATTGGTCGATGGGTTGATTTGCCAATACCAATGTCTTTTATATATTTCCAAGTTTTTTTATTATCTGTAGCTGTATTAAATTTAGTTTGATAGTATGAGGCTTTGTCACGTTTTATCTTCCTCACAACAGCTTTTTTGGCAAGACGAAATGCTGAAAAAAACTCAGGTGTTTTATAACGTTTCCATAAGTTATATAGCCGATCTCGCTGATCTATCAATTTTTTGGCTTCATTACTAAACCAAGGTCTTATAACTTTTTGATGTCTTTTTGTTGTTATGGGTACACTATTATTATATAAATTTACTATCATATCATTCAATAAGTTAATTTTATCATCTAAATTTTGTATATGGTAAATTGTATCCCATTCGGCATTTGCAATATCATAGCATAAGGAGTGATAATCAATCTTATTAAAATTACGATAGCTTAAGGTTTGATCCAATTCCTCAGTCAGGAAATCATAAGAAATAAAAATAGCATCATGCTTGGAGAAGGACGTTAAAGACAACTGCTCATAATGTAATACATTAGCGGTATTATTCACAAAGTACAAATCTAACAAAGTCGCAGATGTATTTGTGAAGTGAGTTGGTCTACAGGTGTTAACTGATGAGAGCCCAAAAGTTGACATGGCCGTGGTTAGCTCATTTGTTACAAGTATATTACTATTAAAGTCTCCTGCAATAATAACATCTGGATATGCTACAGACAATTCCTCTAATTTTTCAAGGAAATTGTCAAAATTAATATTTCTATTTGGCCTATAAGCACATCCTAATAACATTTTCCTACAGCGAGAGTTAACTTCTATAAAAATATATTCAGTTTCATTTTTTTCACAATAACAAGCAACAAGTTTACTAAAAATATTGTTCTTAATGTATATAGCCACCCCGCCTCCATTCCCAGATCTATCAGATCTAAAAAGGTGATAGCCTTCCACACAATAAATACCATCATCTACTTCCTTATTGAACCAAGTTTCAGAGACACAAATTGCATCAATACCAGAATTCTCAAATATGTAACGGAATTCGTCAATTTTAGGAAGTAAACTTTGGGCATTAATATGAAATATACTGAAGGATTGATAACGATTTGCCAAAATTCTGACCATACTAAAGTTACTTTCTCTGGAATCAATTTGACTAAATAATGTGTTCGTCATACACACAATCTACTATAAAATTCACTACAACGCAATAAAAATACGGAAATTTTAAGTTCAGAAAAATAAAAATTACTAATATTACATAAAATTTTAATATAACAATTATAAACTTATTATTAACGAAAAAGCTTTTCCAGGTCTTCCAAGAATTCGACCAGAATAGGGTCATCAGAGTCAGTCTTTTTAATATACACTAGTCCACGAAGAGTAAAAGTAGATTTAATGATGTTTTTATTTCTTTTTTTCATGTCTAAGGCAGCTTTGAAGATTTTGTGATTATGAGGGGTTAAGTCCTCGTTTATATAAATAAATTGATTACTTTCAAAGGCACCTTTTGTTTTTTTTTTTCATTCTTCTGCTTCATTTCATAGAGAGATTACTTGCAAATTTATGTAATTTCTGAATAATACCAACAAAAATTATGAAAAATAAATAGCTAAAACCTCGTTTTTTTCTACGGTTTTCGGTTTTGAAGCATAAAAAAACCGAGGTTTCGGTTAAAACCGAACTGCAAGCCCTAGTATAAATAGTTTAAGATTTGATAACTTAGTCTTATTTTCTTTCCAGAAACAGTAAAATAAAAACGTTTCAAAAAATCTAGAAAAATAAAAAGCAACCAGCGTACACTAGATTAATAAACTGATAGATATAAATAGTTTTAATTTTTATAGACATCATACATATTATGTGTTTGTGTGTATAAACAAGTAAATATGTAGTAAAAAGCATATGTGTTTTTGATTTGACACCACCTCACAGTTTTCTAGTTGTTGTAAATTGAGTAATGGATTTCTGATTACAAACAATTTACGAAATTTCTATCACACACGCACAAATAAATATTTATGTACTTATAAAGAGTAGACGACATTGACTCTTGTAACTTCAAAGTATGAGGATTTGTAGCTGAATTCGTAGCTACCTACAGTTGCGATGACTGTCCAACTTTTATTACATTGTGACAGACTGTGGTGTTGCACCCCGCTGAGATTGTGCGTAAACATGCGCCACAATCATCTATAATTAGTTTTCATGTTGCAAGGTCAATTTGTTTAAAAATAAACTCTGCACAGAGCTAAACATTTCAGTTTTCATTTTTAAATTATTTTCCAACGATTTATGTATGTTTATGTCTGTACGAGTATATTTGTTAATTAAACAAAAATGTTTAGAAACATCCTAAGAAATGCATAAAATTGTGTGTGTAAGTCCATGCATTTGGGTTTAAGGACTTTTCTGTATTCGTCCTTTGAAATAGTCGTTTATGGTTGATTTTTCCTGCTACGGGTAATCAATGAAAATATCAACATTAACACTTGATGGCGGCGGCGTAAAAACAATTGACAAGTCGAGTCAACGTCATGACCAACTGGGGAAAAAGGTGTTTCAAAAAATGAGTTTTTTACAAATATGGCAACACTGTCTCTATTTGCAGCGCGTTTCAGAAAAAACTTTTCTAATCAATAACAGATATATTGGAAAATATGAACATTATAATTTTTTTCAAATCGGTGCTTTGCCTTTTGAGAAATTTTTGTTTAAACTAATTTTTTTTTTACAAATTGCCATTTTTTGGAGAGGACATGTGCGAGGACCAAAAGTCCAATTAGCAAGAAATTTGTTTTATACGCATTCTCATTATGTTTTCTTTTAAAAACTTTAAAAATCTTTTTATGTTTCTTAAGAAAATATTTTTTTATTAGTGAAAAAATATAGCTATCTTTTGGGGAAAAACTAAAAAAAAAGCGAAATTTTTTGTAAGTTTCAACTTTGAATATTTTTAACTTTTAAACAAAAGAAGATTTCTATAACTAACTTGCACAAAAATTATTCAGAATTTTATTACAAATTTAAAGAATATTCTTAAAAAATTTTTGGTCCTCAGATGCGTCCACCAGATCAAAAAAAGCTTAAAAAAAGAGGTAAAAAATCAATCTAAAAATTCCTTTTTACCCAAATATCTCGAAATCCAAAGGAGATAACCTACACATTTAAGCATATTTTTTGTAGATCTTCTCAAGGACAACTTAAGTTTAAAATTTCTTTTCAATCCATACATAAATGGATTTTTGGCGAATTTTTAAAAAAATCGAACACCCGAGGTGACCAACTTTGAAGGTCCATCAATCACTCTCCCGACCCCTCATGGACCAGTGCTTTTAAAAACCAACTCAAATACTCCTTGACTACCACCATGTCAAATTTCATTCAAATATCTCCAGTCGTTCAAAAGTTACAGAATTATTTCCAAAAAAAAGCGTCCGTAAACCACTGTGCGTCAGCTTGTTTTGATGACAGTCCTGAAAGCGGACATGTTCGAGTGGTCATGTTATGTGGTCTTAGGTTAACAGTTTGAATACATTTACCTAGTTGCCAAAAAATAATTGACATTTTCACTTTGAGCTGTATTGAAAATGTATTTAAACGAATCCCTACAAAGGATGTATGTACGTATGTTTGTATGAACATTGTCAATCAAACACGACTTCCTTACAAAGTAGATGAAACATTACTTCAATGTCAATATTACAACAACGTTGATGGTAATGAATTATTGTAAAAACTGTTTTTTGTCGAATAATTTATTGACATGGTAGGTCATGAAATCAAACGTTTTGTAGAACATTATTAGAACTATTGATGTGGGTATAAAGTCAAGTAAAATAGCTAAATTTCAATGCCTCTAGGCAACATATAAAGCTGTGCGTTAAAATAGGAAAATATGAAATTTTCAAAAGATCTTGGTTATTCTTATTTTAAGCTTTATTAGTATTTATTGGTACTATTTACATAAATTTATATTCGTAGATGTCCATACCATAAAGTATTAATAACATTATGGATCATAAAGAAGTTGCAACATAACTAGATCGTTAAACCTGAAAGTACTAAAAGCAGTATAAAGAAAATGAGTAAAATATTAAATGCTAAAATCAAAGAAATTACACTGTGTTACAAATTAGCTACTTTTCTAAAAACTTGGAAAGCGACCTAGTGGGGTTTATAGGAATGGTTTAGAACATACAAAAACTATTTTCAAGGATTTTGAAACACTTGCAAAATTTCGAAATATTCACAAAAAACTGTTTTCTGGTAGGTCGTAGTACTTTAGTACATACCTTCAACTCTCACATTTGAAGAGCGATTTTAAAATTTTAAACAGTTTTGGAAAGTCAAGAGATCAATCTTTTTCAAGCTTTATGCATAGGGCTTATATTGTTTTTTTTTTTTTTCATTAGGTAAGTTTCATTAAAAGTTTCGCTTTTGTTTTTAATTAATTCTTAATAATCTTTAAAATTCAAAAGCAATTATTTAAACTTTTTTCTATTACAACCTATTTTGTTTTATACAGTAGTTTAAAGTTACTTATTAAATCTAGTTTTATATACCTACAAAACAAGAGATAGTACTTATTGATATAGGCTTACATTTCCAAAAGTTATTTAACTTTTTTCAAAGTAAACATTTTTCGATTGCAAAAGAAAAATACTTCTTAAATTAAGTTCTAGTAAAAATGTTTACATGTAGTATATGGCCAAGTCGGTTAATGAAAAGATTAATATCTTTTAGGTTATTAGGAACTAAATTCTCTTGATATATTGATATCATTTTTTATAAACTTTCATATAGGAATAAGAAATAAAAAAAACTACTATATTCAAAAAGTGGACAAATTTTGTTTTTTTAGATATTCATAACAAAAAAAAACTTTTAATTAACAAATGTTTCAAAAATAATACAATATTTTAAAGCGCAATCTGTTTTCTTTCATTTGCAGTAAAAACAAGTAAGAAAGCGCTATAGTCGGTCAAGCCGACCATACGATACCCTTCACCACTAGGGTCAAAGGTGTTATTTTTCCAGTATAAAGACAAATATTTGCTAAATTTTGCCATCATACAAACATTTTCTCAAAACTTATATATTCAACCTGTTTCCGTCATTTGGACTTATATGAGAGCTAGGTTCAAATGTGGACCGATTATCTCGAAATTTGGCAAATTGAATTATTGAATTATTTTTGAACGATAAACAACAAAATTTTTGGGGTAGACTAACGAAACTTCCTGACTTTGTTACCGATATGAATTAGATACAAAAAACACATTTTTTTATTAAAAATTATATATTAGTAACTAATTATTTCAAAACTTACATTAGTTTCCCTCATGTGTAGTTTTCCATACATATGTAGTTTTAATGTAATTTGTACTAGAGACAACATTTTCCGTAGTTAAGTGTGAATATTTTTATATCGTATAAATTGAAATACAACTCTCATATATAGGCCGGTTCTTAAAAATCTAGTTTAAAGCTTCTCGACCGCGTTCAAAAAAGGGCGTAATGAACATAAATTAATGTAAAATACACTCAGAAAAAAGACATGTACTAAATTTGAGGAAAAATAATTCCTTAAAAATAGTATAAAAAATTCCTTATTCAGAGTAAATTTTTACTCAAAATTAGGAAAAATTGTTACATTCTAGTAAAAAATACAACATGTTAATAAAAAATTTATAGTTCATATACTAAAAAATTGTTAACATTTTTCCATAAAAAATTGCATGAATTTTGTAAAATATTATTTATTTTAGGGAAATTTTTGTTAAAAACTAGTAAATATGTCCTAAATTTTAGTTCATCACATCGTAAAAGTAGGAAATATTGACTTTAGTTCAAAAAATTTGATTGAGTAAATGATTTACTCAAAAATAGTTCATTAAAATGAACTTACTTAAAATCTGGAAGTTGTTGTCTTAAATTTAAGTTCATTATTTTCCTAATTACTAAAAAGTTATACTTAAATTTAGAAAACTTTCTACATTTTAAGAAAAATTTATTTAAAATTAGGTAACATAAATTACAACGTCCAATAGTACACAATTTTCTTATAATAAGTAAAATTGATATTTACAATTTTATTGAAGAAACTCTATGCTTCTTGTGTGTGAAAAACCACACACAAGGGTAACTAATGTAAGTTTTTTTGTTTTTTTTTTTTTGTTTGAGGGTGATTTGAGTGTTAAAGCGTAACATTATGTATTTTGATATAATATTATACATGGCAAATCAGAAATACGTCCTTATTTAAGAGTTATACGCAAAAAAAAAACGGTTTTAACGAGATTTGTTAACTTATAGACCCATAGCTCAGCCAGTTTGTATCCGATTTTATTTTTATACCCTTCACCACCATAGCACAGTAGGAAATTACGGCCAAAACCCCCAAAAATGTTTTTAATTTTTTTTGAGAAATTTTAGTGTCAGATTAGAGCTGACATTTCAAAACATGAAATCCCAAATTTTTACCATACTGCATTGCCTGATAAGGCTGTAATAATTCCTCAAAGTTTGAATATTTGTTTATATGTTCGTAATAAAATTATTTGTATATTTGAACGCATATATAAAATTCGCTTAATTTTGGAATACGTGTAAAATTTTGACTTTTTCTTTCTTGAATTAAAAAGTAGATAGCTTTTACTAATCAATAGCGCTTATTTCAATATCTTTTGACCTATGCTTCATCTAGAAATCTAGCGGTTAAAACAACCATAAAAAATTAAAAAAAAAAGTATTAATACAAAGTTTGATAGACCGCGAATTTTTTTTAGAGATTTTTAGAGGTTGAAGCCCAACACTCTCTAATAGCTGAAGTCAATCATTATTAAGCCCAATGAATTTCATATCCATTTGCATCCCATTTCAAGAATTATAACGTTTTTAGTAACACCCCTTTTTCACAATTTTTTGCAATTTATCGCTAAAAAAATCACTACTTGAAGTGAAATATAGGCGTGATGTAATATTTTTATGCCATTTTCTTTAGTTTCCTTTCTAATTCTATGCAAAATTTATATATAAAGATAAAAAACAACAAAATTTTTAATTTTAAATGACTTTTGTATAATTTATTTAACTATATAGGTGGTGGTCACATTATTGTGGACGCAATAAAAATTTTAAAATCTGAAAATTTAATATTATTCAAGAACTCGTAATTTTTTTTATAAAAATATTCAATGTTTAGAGTTTTTCTGTAGGTTTGTTAGAAGCATACAAAATCTGGTTTTAAGCTCATAGTATGAACCCACTATCTCTGAAAGGACATATCCGATTTTGTCAAGTCATGTATCGTAGGATTGGTATTCTTTTTATATATTATTCTATTTATGTAAATAATTTTTATAATCGCCAGCAAAGAGTTTTTTAGCATGTTTAGTAGTCCAGTTTTATGTGACCACAGACTTTATATTTTCTTAAAAAAACTATTTCAGTTTAACTAAAGGTATATTATTTATATACACTAAAAATTTCAAGAACAAAAGTCAATAAATGACCAAGTTATTGAGTTTTGGCCGTATTCTCCCACTGTGCATAGGTGGAAAGGGTATTATAAGTTTGTGCTGATGTTTGTAACGCATAGAAATATTTTAGTATACCAATAGGCTTAGAATCACTTTCTGAATCGATTTAGCGATGTCCGTCCGTCCGTCTGGACCCCCATGTAAACCTTGTAATCAAACTACAGGTCGCAATTCTAAAGATAATTTGATGAAATTTGGCACAGATAATTTTTTTGATAATGGGACCATGGCTATTGATATTGGTCAAAATCGATCCATTATTTATGGTACCTCCCATAGGTCCCACTTCCCGGAATTGATATTTTGGCCACAAATATTAATATTTTTTCATGAAATTTAAAACAAATACTGCATATTTAAATTTAAATCACTGTACCAAATTTCGTTGAAATCGGTCCACATTTGACCATAGCTCCCATACAAACTCTTCTTTAAAAACGCCTCACAGTGGTTTACGGACGCTTTTTTTTGGAAATAATTCTTTAACTTTTGAACGACTGGAGATATTTGAATGAAATTTGACATGGTGATAGTCAAGGAGTATTCGAGTTGGTTTTTAAAAGCACTGGTCCATGAGGGGTCGGGAGAGTGATTGATGGACCTTCAAAGTTGGTCACCTCGGGTGTTCGACTTTTTTAAAAATTCGCCAAAAATCCATTTATGTATGGATTGAAAAGAAATTTTAAACTTAAGTTGTCCTTGAGAAGATCTACAAAAAATACGCTTAAATGTGTAGGTTATCTCCTTTGGATTTCGAGATATTTGGGTAAAAAGGAATTTTTAGGTTGATTTTTTACCTCTTTTTTTAAGCTTTTTTTGATCTGGTGGACGCATCTGAGGACCAAAAATTTTTTAAGAATATTCTTTAAATTTGTAATAAAATTCTGAATAATTTTTGTGCAAGTTAGTTATAGAAATCTTCTTTTGTTTAAAAGTTAAAAATATTCAAAGTTGAAACTTACAAAAAATTTCGCTTTTTTTTTAGTTTTTCCCCAAAAGATAGCTATATTTTTTCACTAATAAAAAAATATTTTCTTAAGAAACATAAAAAGATTTTTAAAGTTTTTAAAAGAAAACATAATGAGAATGCGTATAAAACAAATTTCTTGCTAATTGGACTTTTGGTCCTCGCACATGTCCTCTCCAAAAAATGGCAATTTGTAAAAAAAAAAATTAGTTTAAACAAAAATTTCTCAAAAGGCAAAGCACCGATTTGAAAAAAATTATAATGTTCATATTTTCCAATATATCTGTTATTGATTAGAAAAGTTTTTTCTGAAACGCGCTGCAAATAGAGACAGTGTTGCCATATTTGTAAAAAAACTCATTTTTTGAAACACCTTTTTCCCCAGTTGGGAATTGGGGAATTTTTAAGTTAAAATTGGGAATTTTTTTTAGTCTATTGCTTTTACATCTTATTGGTCTACATTACTACAAAATTTCATTGTAATATCTTTATCCATGTCATTTCCACAGAATATCAAAGATTAAAAATATTTTCCTTAAAAAAGCAGAAAAACAATTTTTTTTTGTTTTACGATACAAAGTGTAAAAAAAGTAACGCACTTAAAAAAAACTTTTACTTAGTGCTAATCTCCTAGTCTTTCCCGATCTAATGATACTAAACATGTATATAAAGCATTAATACCGAGTCTTAAAAAACTCTGAAAACTTTGGCCCCCGTAGCATTTTTACACTGTTTATTTAAATATAAGTGATGAATTTGTGCATATAAAATTAATAATCATACTCAAATATTTCACTATAAGATGACAATGATCCTTCGATAACAAACAAATATTTTTTTATTTTTTTAAAGAAAATATCATGAGGATTTATGAAATATCAAAATGTAAATAATTTGTACTTATATTAAAAGGTGAAATACATTTTATTGAAGTATTTGTAGTTAAAGTTTAAACTTACAGTTTTTATTACATATTTATATAAAAGTAGTTATTTACTTAATTTTTATTTTCAGTAAAATAATCAGTACAATCTATTATATCAAGAACCTCTTCCAGGTGTTCGTTTTCAGAAGTTTTTGTATAACTGCTCCACCATTTCTTTCTTATCGTTGATAGAGCAGGATCAGAAGACAACAAGAGATAATTTATTAGATCCTGATTTTGCGATTTTCTTGAGCATTTTCTGGTATTAAATAGTTGGATATACTTGAAATCTGAATTCCGCGCTTCCTGGGCCTCTTCTGTCAGTTCACCAAGTGGGAGAAGATTTGATTCAATTATTTCACGACCATGTTGAAGGACTTTATGAACTGTTGGTGTAATTTCTTTCCAGTGATACAAATGTCGTATACGAGTTAACGCGTTGAGGGCATAGCAATGAAATTTTTCAGCATTTATTTGATATTTGCTATTTATTGCCGATAATATTACGTAACATTTACGAAGAACTTCCTCATCAATTCCAGTAATCTTTGAAGTTGTTTCATAATTTTCAAAGAATCGCCTGGCCGTATTACCATCGTTTGTACTGCCATATCCTACAAGTGGTTTGTCTATGTTTAGACCCGTCATAGTTTTGAATTCTTCCTGAATCCTTTTTTTTTCACTGGATCTCATTTCAATCAGTTCCTTATTATTTCTCACGGATTTTAGCTGATTATCAGGTATATTCCTATATTTCAGATCATATGCTATATGTAGCATAAATTCTAAAAATCGGATACGTGCATGTAGGGGCGATATACCAAATTCCAGAACCTCTTGATTAATTGCAGTACTAGCTGATGCATCTTCTGAAGTTTGTAGAAATTCCGATTTCTTCTTTCCGCATAATGAGCATTTCCAAGTTGAATGGGTTTCCGTTATAGCGTTGCTTACTTTTCCATCTATCATTGTCAATTGAAGCTCAAAATTTACATTAATCAAATATCCATGTATGTCTATGCAGACTGGACTCAAATTGTCTATTGAATATTTGATATCATCAACCCAATTTTTTGTGCTTGCTGCATTTTCTTTTAAATATTCGAATCTGATCGGTCTGCAAAATGCCTTTGATCCTGGAGATGTGTTAACCCACACATATTCAGTACGCTCTTTTGATGTGGATGGTTTAGAACGATTCTTTCTTAATCTTAGTGGTACTAGGGATGCCATAAAAACGCTTCTGTAGTCATTTGTGTTCTGATGAGATGTTGATTGTTTGTATTCCGGTAATCCAGATAAACCGTCACATCCCCATTTACATATTAAAGTTAAGTCCTTGTTGTCAAGTTTCTTGGCTTCTTCTTCAGACAATGTAGTAGATATCAGCCTTGATGCCGTATTTTCCAATAATTTTGATAAATCCACAGATGCACTTTCGTCTCCTATCACGTTTGTTGGTATTAAGTTTTTTTTGGTTTTTAATAACGCATTATATCCTGGTAAAATTGAGTGTCCTTTGTCTCGTAATGCCTTACAGAGTTTAATATATTTATTTTTACTCAATTTCAACTCGAGCATAAGAGCAAGTGCTTCTTCCTCCGAAAATTCTGATTGAGAAGAAGGAGTTGGTATACTCTTAATAATTCGCTTAAGACGTTTAGGAGAAGCCTCTGGGAGAATATCTGCTATTTGTTTAGCTTCAGCTGGTTGATTATTTCGTTTGAGCACTTCCTTAAAGGAATCTTTGATTTCAGTATCCGAATGAGTAGAAAGAACTTCGGATAATCGCATCTTTTTAGATCTTTCTCCGAGATCATCATAGTTTTTTAGAGGGGCTCCAGCACCAGAAGTTTTAAGCTCAATTGAGTCCTTCAGCCAGTCTTTAAATTTAGATTCAAATCTTTTTAAACAGTAATTAACCGACTTAATTTTAAGTTCAAATAACTTTACAAATTTTACGACTTTGTCTTCCTCACTATTGAGAATCATGGAGTTAGTTTGACTTTTAGCATATCGCATGATTATTTTAATTTTTTCTGCTCTCGAACTGCTTGGTTGTTCAAAAAGAATATCGCACAACACTTTAAATTCCAATGTTATAGCCATGATGTTTTAACTGTTAATAGCAGTTACATTTAAAACTTTCTTTTTTATATTAAAAAAAAACATTTTTTATATATGCCTGTATCCAAAGAATAATAAAGAAATCAATGAATTAATGTATTTTTTACCTCTAAAAATAGGTGCATATATAACTCAACCAATATGTGCGTCTCGTAAAACCTACCTGTATGGAGGTGAGTAACCATATCCTTTCTGACCATTATGAAAAACCCAAGTTGTAACAATTTTTACCTATTGCATTAACTTTCACATTAAAAAACATTTTATAACCTTAACATAATTTTGCAATTTTTTCAAATACACCAATTTTAAATACCGGAAAAATGCCTTTAAATCTTATTTTAAATAAATTGTC
Organism: Stomorhina lunata; assembly: GCA_933228675.1. Classification (NCBI taxonomy): domain Eukaryota; kingdom Metazoa; phylum Arthropoda; class Insecta; order Diptera; family Rhiniidae; genus Stomorhina; species Stomorhina lunata. The sequence goes on from OW121744.1 coordinate 78,839,138, forward strand.
ACACTGTTACTATAAAAGTACTCTTCTAATTAAACTTTTGCTACAAATTATGGATATATTACCTTTACACTGTTATCAAAATCGGTGCCTTACTCGTACTTACTTATTTAGAATCTTTTACTAAAATTTTATTTTTTAGCTTGGAACAAAAGGCAAAATCGAATAAAATTTTTTTAAGTCATTCTTATAATGTTTTCTTTAAAAAAATAAAAAACTATTTATATCTTTTTGAAGAAAATATTTGTTTATTAGCGAAGGATCATTGTCATCTTAAAAATAGTGAAATATTTGAGTATGATAATTAACTTTATATGCACAAATTCATCACTTATATTTAAATAAACAGTGTAAAAATGCTACGGGGGCCAAACTTTTCAGAGTTTTTTAAGACTCGGTATTAATGCTTTATATACATGTTTAGTATCATTAGATCGGGAAAGACTAGGAGATTAGCACTAAGTAAAAGTTTTTTTTTAAGTGCGTTACTTTTTTTACACTTTGTATCGTAAAACAAAAAAAAATTGTTTTTCTGCTTTTTTAAGGAAAATATTTTTAATCTTTGATATTCTGTGGAAATGACATGGATAAAGATATTACAATGAAATTTTGTAGTAATGTAGACCAATAAGATGTAAAAGCAATAGACTAAAAAAAATTCCCAATTTTAACTTAAAAATTCCCCAATTCCCAACTGGGGAAAAAGGTGTTTCAAAAAATGAGTTTTTTTACAAATATGGCAACACTGTCTCTATTTGCAGCACGTTTCAGAAAAAACTTTTCTAATCAATAACAGATATATTGGAAAATATGAACATTATAATTCTTTTCAAATCGGTGCTTTGCCTTTTGAGAAATTTTTGTTTAAACTAATTTTTTTTTTTACAAATTGCCATTTTTTGGAGAGGACATGTGCGAGGACCAAAAGTCCAATTAGCAAGAAATTTGTTTTATACGCATTCTCATTATGTTTTCTTTTAAAAACTTTAAAAATCTTTTTATGTTTCTTAAGAAAATATTTTTTTATTAGTGAAAAAATATAGCTATCTTTTGGGGAAAAACTAAAAAAAAGCGAAATTTTTTGTAAGTTTCAACTTTGAATATTTTTAACTTTTAAACAAAAGAAGATTTCTATAACTAACTTGCACAAAAATTATTCAGAATTTTATTACAAATTTAAAGAATATTCTTAAAAAATTTTTGGTCCTCAGATGCGTCCACCAGATCAAAAAAAGCTTAAAAAAAGAGGTAAAAAATCAACCTAAAAATTCCTTTTTACCCAAATATCTCGAAATCCAAAGGAGATAACCTACACATTTAAGCATATTTTTTGTAGATCTTCTCAAGGACAACTTAAGTTTAAAATTTCTTTTCAATCCATACATAAATGGATTTTTGGCGAATTTTTAAAAAAGTCGAACACCCGAGGTGACCAACTTTGAAGGTCCATCAATCACTCTCCCGACCCCTCATGGACCAGTGCTTTTAAAAACCAACTCAAATACTCCTTGACTACCACCATGTCAAATTTCATTCAAATATCTCCAGTCGTTCAAAAGTTACAGAATTATTTCCAAAAAAAAGCGTCCGTAAACCACTGTGCGCCTAGAGAAAGTTGGGAGACCATGAATCGAAATAAAAACAAGCTATAGTCGGTCAAGCCCGTCCATACGATACCCTTCACCTCTAAGGTCAAAGGTGTTCTATTTCTAGTATAAAGACAAATATTTGCTAAATTTTGTCATTATACAATCATTTTCTCAAAACTTATAAGCTGTTTCCGTCATTTGGACTTATATGAGAGCTACGGTCAAATGTAGACCAATTATCCCGAAATTTGGCAAATTGACTACAGTTGTTACAAAAATTATGCTTGCGAATACTAAACTTAAAATTCTCATTATCTTCAGATTTAAGAGCGTTTTGTGCGTTTTGACACATAAGTTTGCAGTGATGTTTACATTAGCAGTATTTGTTTTGAATTTCAAGGAAAAATATTCATATTTGTGGTCAATATATCAATTCCGGGAAGTGGGCCTTATTTCAATAGCCATGGTCCCACTATTAAAAAAAAATATCTGTGCCAAATTTCATCAAATTATCTTTAGAATTGCGACCTGTACTTTGATTACATGGTTTACATGGGGGTCCATGGAGGTCCAGCCAGCCGTCCAGACGGACTGACATCGCTAAATCGACTTAGAAAGTGACTCTAAGCCTATTGGTATACTAAAAGGTGGGTCTGAGATAAATATTTCTATGCGTTACATACATCAGCACAAACTTATAATACCCTTTCCACCTATGGTGGTGAAGGGTATAATGAGGTCGACGTGCTGGATGTCAGGACGTTATGACAAAAATCCTGATGAATTCACCCGTGTTGGAACAGACATGGTTATTAGAAATACTTCTGAGGATGTATAATATGATGTATAATATTGTAAGACAAAAATTCAAGACAGATGCAGATACATTGTGATATTGGTCACTACGTTATTATCAAACTAAAGTTCATAATACCAAGTACATATTAACAATTTAACGGAAAAATGTACCAACCACGAGAATGACAAAATTTCAGGAACGTGCGCAAATAACACTAAAAACTTTAACAGATCTCAAGCAATAGACTACATTTTTCACTTCTGTCAATTAACTTTAAAACTAACGGTTATTGTCGTTACATATACACCTAACCAAAAAAGCTGGTTAAAGTGTATTTTCTTAATAAACAGATTGGCAAACGGGGAATGACGAAAAATTGGCAATGTCTCAAAATCGTAAATTTTCAAATAAAATTATATTTATAAAATTAAAGTTGAATTGATTTATTAGTTTTAAAAAACTTGACGTATTTTATTTATAATTTATATTTTAAGATATTGATGAAAATCTTTCTTTTTTTAAACACAAAAAGATTGGACACACGCCATGGTAATTAAGTTTTTTTTTTTTTTTATAAACATATCTAGAATATTTTATTTTGATTTCCGCACCTCCTTAAAGGACATTTTGTTTTATTTATTCCTGTTCTCAGAATTCCAATTTTTCAATATGTTTAATACTAAATGCTTCGGGCCACAGAATGTAGAAATTTCGTGACATTGACCCACATAATATAGTCGGTCTAGAGCGACTATTTGAACAAAGAAAAACTCTAAATATTCTTTAAAAATTATTAATTTCTCAAGATTTAAGTGCATTTATGTCATATAGACCGATATCTACGAAATTTTACTTAACAATTTTAACAGAATTTTGTACATAATTTTGTCAAATTTAATTAAATATAAATAAATTTGTAGTTAGAAAGGGGCAACATCTTTGTTCCTAAAGAGCAGTAAAATGGGAAGTACCCTTTTGCCAAGAAAATGTTAAATATTAAATTAACTTTAAGTTAAGAAAATAAAAGTAACGGTTTTATTTCAGTTTGCATTTATAGTGCCATAATAGAAACGGCACCCAGCTATTTGGAACTATAGAACTTTGCACATGTCGAAGTTCTATACTATTTGTTTTAAAGAGAAGTAATACTCTGGCAAATACTGCCTATATAATTGTGTATAGAGTTTATACGGATTGGGTTACCTTCTTTGGAAAGGGGATAGTAGAGAGGCGAAATGTGATGAAAGCGAGAAATAAAGCTTTGAATTATTCAACACTAATTGGCAGTTACGTATGTTTTAGAGCAGTGAAGTTGTGCCATTTGTTGTTATTTATGTGTATCTGAGTTTAGCTATAAAAGCTTTTGGTGAGCGATCAAATCAAACAGACGAACCCTCGTCGACCTAGATCCACAGTGGGATGGTTAAAAATAGAATGGAAATAATTCTGTAACTTTAAACAGTTGGGTGGATTTAAAATTGTAGATAGAGTAGAAGTGTTGAGGAGCTTAAGTTTTGAACCTGGAAAGCCTAGATTGCACTGAGGCGGCACAATCGGCCCTCAAAGTAGGGCACCTCGTGTTCATAAATCACTTAAAACAATATATAATTGTCATTTCCCAACCGATTTGATAAATCATACTATAGAACAAATACATACGTTAAGATCTACAAAAAACATTGCTACATGCCTATGGTAGTTTAAAAGATATTAGACTTAAAAAAATAAAATTTTAAATTATTGTAACATACTGTACCGATTTTTTACTAATATCTGATCTATATATAAACCGATTTTCTTAATTTAAAGTTTTATAAAACAAGAAAGAGTGGTATATTCGGCTTTGCCGAATCTTGGATACCCTTCACCAATGGTGTTCCAAAAGTACTTAATGTAATTCGTAGCAATATTTGGTTATACTAGTATTATATGCAAAGAGTCTTTAAAATTAAGAGTCGGAAAACGAAAACCTTTTCGGTGGCGTCATCATCTAGAATAGTTATGCACCCAAAGGTTAGGTTGGACAGGTGGCTGATATCTAGGGAAGCTTCACTTGGGTTCTAAAGTGGTCCATTTGTGAAAGATAATGATTACTAGACTACAAGTAGAGAATGCATATTTAAGCCAGCCAGTAGCTTCGAAATAAAATAGACACATATTTTACGAACATTTAATAAAGTTCGATAGACCAGATAAACCATGCAGAAAAGATGCTTCAAAATGTAGATGCCCTTAGATTTGCAATAGCACATCGATTTGATGAAGTTTAAGTATTGACATGCAACCGAAAAACGCTGTGCCCAGTGAGGGTTGTGCACTTTAATTCGTACGAATTATCCAACTAGTAAAAGTTCTTGATTAGTTATGTAAAACTCTGAAGTTAGCGGACTGATTTAGGTCAAAGCTTTAACAATGATTGTCAATGTATACAAGCCTTAAAATTATAGGGTATACACTCTTAGTTTTAGATACATACGTGAAATATATAGCTTTTGAATGGATGGTTATCAGCTTTGTCGGAAAAGTTTACTTATTAATTTGAAGTTAGTTAATTAATTAAAATGAACACTTCATTAATAATATTTGGGATGTATAGTTCTTTCGATCTGTCCGATGGATGTTTGGAAAGTTTTGCTCTAGTTCTTTGTGCAATTTTAATGTGATTTAATTTATCAGCATTAAATCGATTCCCGGTCGGGTTTATATAGGAGATTTCACTAAATGTGAATAGAGCTCGCCCATTTTCAATATCGAACTTTTCAAGAGATCAGAAATACTTTTGTCAAATGTTGTCTCTCTAGAAAGTTTATTTTAGGCGCTATTGTCCTGAATATCAATATTGTACAACGTCTTTTTACTAAATGTCATCATCGTATCTATTATAATTTGTCATTTATTAGCTACTAAGAGATTGCCTTAGGCGAAGTTATACGGGATCAATTGTCAAACGTGAAGGGATTTCTCCCAATTGCAATTAAAAAATTTAAATTTTTGTTGATATGTGAGATACTTACATACATATGTAGGTTTTGAACGGATAGCATTTTTGTACTTCCTAGGAAGATTACCTATAATTTGATATATAATACATTCTCAAATGTTATCATAATGTTCAAAAGTCAGACACAAAATTAAGATAAATGCAGTGTGTCTGTCTGCTAAAACCAGATTTGTGGAGCTCCTGAATTGTCCCACCCTGAATTTCAACATTGTCGATCAAAACACCATCGCTTAAACGCTAAATTATATCTACCACAAATTACAGAATGCATCAGGATTTAGATAATCCCCTGCGAAGGATTATCTAACATCTAAAATATCGACAAAACAGGAGCTCCAAAAACTTGACTACAACAGAAAAAAGGACAGACAGGTAGACGGACGGACATGTAGACGGACGGATAAACAAACAGACGGACGGACGGGCAAACAAACAGACGGACGGACGGAGGTCGCGAAATCGATTCTTGTGCCGATTCTGAGTTGATCGGTACAATTTGAATGGTATTCATAATCAGATTTGTGGAGTATATATATCAGATTTTAGAAAATCTTCCCATAAAGAACGATGTCAAATTTCATCACAATCGGTCCATAAACACCTGAGATATCGCTGAAACAATACTTACAAAATGTAAACAAAATTTCTTAGACACGTACTTTGGGCAATTTGCTGTACATCAAATGTAGTGTTATGGCGATATCTCAATTGTTTATAGACCGCTTTTGATAAAATTTAATAACGTGCTTGGTGGGGGAATTTCCTAAAATCTGATATAAAATTTATGTAAGTCCATCCCCAGGGGCTTCAGAAACTTGATTTCAACAGACAGACAGACAGACGGACGGACAGACAGACAGACGGACATCGCTTAATCGATTCTCCTCCCGATTCTGAGTCGATCGGTATAATTTTTATGGGGTCTACGATCACTAATAAAAAAATTACAAACGGAATCACAAACTTATAATACCCTTTCACCTATTGGTGAAGGGTATAAAAAGAACAAAATTTCAAATTTTAAAGAACAAAATTTTAATTACAACGTAAAGTGGTAACTGTTATATTGCTCTTTTAATTTAAATGACAAAAACACCAAAAATTATTGGAATTTATTAAACTTTTTTCCACACAAGGCTTACTAGCTCTCAAAACGTATAATGATTTTGATGATCAAGAGTCAATCGAATTAGTTCAATTACAATTTTAGTTAAATCCGCCAACTGTCTGAACTCTTTGAATTAATCTTTCGGGAGCTGATTCCATTTGAGGTTAGTTACCAAAGAGATGTTTAATTGGGTTAACATACAAACTTTTACTTGAGTCTGTCTCACTTAAAAAAATAATTAAATATTTAAAATGCAATTGATAATGTTATCTAATTGCATCTAAATAAGTTAAGATTTTGCCAGGTAAAGATAGATTTACTTTTATAAATAAAACTTATAAGTCATAATAAAAATTGTTAGTTTGCCTCCGAATAGGCATTTTCATCTAAATACAGTGGCTTTAAATATCACCATATTTTAAATTACATATACAATTATCACTTTTCGACTTTAAATTACTAACTTTGCTTTAATTTATATTTTCTTTTGTAAATATTGTTTTTCCCGATTTCTCTTAAAGGTTCTTTCCGTTTGGATTTGCTGCTCACCATAAACAAATTATAAAAGTGTAAAGTTGTGGCAATCGATTTCAAATTATACAGAATTGCAGCACGCTCCATTTTCCGATTACAATCGAAAATATGTTGGCAACTGTGTACTCGTATTCTTTCTGGCAAGATTTCGAGATAAAAATAGACGAAAAACCGGACAACTGCAATGATAAGCGGCCTCCTTAAAGAAAATCTAACAAAGATGGATGAATGGGTGGATAAATAAAAAGATTAAACAGGGACATTTAATGGTTTGTGTATACATATAGATATGTACACGTATGTATGTACGATTACCATGATGTAAATAATTATATATGTCCTATGTTTGTGTTCCATCTGGTAGTTAATGGTGTATTATAAGATCGATAGGAAGGAAACAAGACCATCAAATGATTATTACAACACAATGATCTTGAGTTTATTTTTTTTTTTTGTTAAGGAAAAGAAAAACATAGCAAACGATCAAAACTGGTTCAATTGAAAAACGACACACAGATGCAGTCTAGCGATAACTGCAAAAGAGGAACATCACAGCATCAATTAAGATGCAATCAAGTTTTTCTCCCTTCTTTGGCCAGAACCAGATAAAAGAATAATAGCAATGGAAAACGTGAAGTAATGAGTGTTGCCAAAATAATTTTATCCTGTACAAATTTATTTATTCCATAGAAATATTATTTAAAATATTTATAAAAGTTGTTTAGCTACCCAGCCATAACAATGTACTTATCTTGCAGCACTACCAAATCTGGTACACTTCATTTTTTAAATTAGAACCAGCACTCAGGCGATCTCACCTACTAGTACAATACATTGTACTGGAACTAGGAGAATATGTTATGGGAGTTAGGATAGGTAGAGTTTGATAAAGTGTTGTGCTGTCTACTGGCCAATCGACCATGAAGAGGTAGCTCTAACAGATAAATCTGTCTTACATATAAAAGTTCGATATCTTGAAAAGATTTATTTTGATTTCGTAAGAATGTCTGGGTTTTTCTAGAACAGTGTAAGAGATATCCGTATGTACCGGTGCATCAAAGTCTACACGGGTAAGTCAATAGATCTGTTTTTCAAGTTTTTTTTTTTAATTAATTTTTTTTAATAAACATAGTTTTAAAAAAGGAAATTTATTCGCACTTGATCTAATTTTATAACATTTATTTATATATGTCTTCTTCTTCTCCTGTTATCCTTGACTCCCAGTGGAGCATAGGGCCTCAACCATCCTTTTATATGGAACTCTATTTTGAGATGTTAGGCATACATCATTCCATGAATAGTTTGCTGCTTGTAACTACGCATCAATTGACCTTTTCCACGTTCTAGCAGGTGAACCAACACGACGGCGGCTTCCTTGTGGATTCCAACGAAGCGCTTGTCGAGCAATGTTGGTATTTGGCCTTCGAAGTGTGTGGCCTATCCATCGCCATTTCCGTTGACATACCTCTATAGAAAAAGGGATTTGATTTGTAACGTTTAGTAGATCTTCATTTCTTATGCGATTTGGCCACCATATATTAAGGATTTCCCGCAAGCATTTGTTTGCAAAGGTTTGTAGGCGCTTATCGATGGCATTTGTGCGTTTCCAAGTTTCGCAAACATTATACAAGATGGACTTGACATTCGAGTTGTAGATTAGTAACTTAGTTACTGTTGATATTTGCCGAGATTTTCAAATAGCTCGGAGAATGCCGAATGCAGATTTTGCCTTATTAATACGCGATTCAATATCCTCATCGGCGCCACCTTTTGTAGATACCAAACTACCAAGATAATTAAAGGTACCTACACATTCAATACCCACAGGAATAATCTTTGTCTTGGAAATATTGATTTCCAGCCCAGCTGCCCGAGATTCAACAGTAATAGCGCTAGTGTTTTCTTGAAGGTGAGCTGGTCTTTGGCTTAGAAGACATACGTCATCGGCGTATTCCTCGAGTTGCTTCAAGGGTGTCCATTGGATACCACGTTTACCATTCAGTGCCGTGCGCATTATATTGTCGATGACAAGGATAAAAAGTATAAGTGATAATATACATCCTTGTCTTACTCCAGTAGTAACTTCGAACGGATTAGACAATTTAACTTTATGTAGAACCCGGCATTTAAAGTCCACGTACATTGCCCGAATTAAGTTCAGAATTTTCGTTGGCATGTTACGGTTTTCTAAAATTCTTTATAGATAGCATCTGTTGACACTGTCAAAGGCCTTCATAAAGTCGATAAACGCTAGATAAATGGGGGTGCGAAATTCATTACATTGCTCCAGTACTATTCTTAATGTGTTGATTACATCAACACATGATCTATTCTCTCGGAACCCAAACTGATTTTCGCGGAGTGTTTCAGAAACTGCGTCAGACGTTCTATTCAAAATTACTCGACTTAGTATTTTGCTCGGTATTGAAGTGTTATTCCCCTGTAGTTATTGCAGTCTTTGGAGTCACCCTTTTTTGGTATTTTGACTAGTATACCTTCATTCCTGGAGGTTGGTAGAGCTTCTTCTTCCCATATTTTACGCACAAATGGGTGCCACGGTCTCGCCGATCTTTGAACGTCACATAAAAGCATCTCTGCTGATATATTGTCATTGCCCGGGGCCTTGTTACGCTTAAGACTTTTAATGACATTCTTCACTTCTTGTATTGTTGGTGGGCTGTCTGAAATTCCACTGAATAAACAGTCATGGTTGGTTTCATTTCGCACTTCCGTCAGCGCTTCTAATCCAATGGGATTGTTTAATGTTGACTGGAAGTGTTCCATCCATCGTATTAATTGTTCATCCGGGGTTGAGAGAAGTGTACCACTACTACTCAGAATGGCACTATTGGTGTAGGTAGGTTTGCCATTGATATATTGTATAAGGTCCTCATGTCGCCTTTATTTGCAGCTGACTCAGCTTGGCTTGCTTGTTCATCTACCCACATTCTCTTGTCCCCCGTTGCAGACCTTTTTATTCTGTTGGATAGGTCACGGTATATTGTATTAAACTCCTCAACATCAGCGTTTGCATTTAGACTTGCATTTTGTATGCTTTTACGTTGTTGAACCAGGTCCCATGTTGCTTGGGTGAGCCATACTTTCCTTTTATTTTCTTTAAAACCTAACGTTTGTTGACCAACCTCATTGTATGTCTGAGTGATACACCTTCCGATTTCGTTTATATTTGCTGCGTTATTGTTTAAAATATCTGGAAGTCGATTCCTTATGGATATTATAAAGGCAGTTCGTAATGTAATAGACAATTAATTGATAAATAAAAGCCAAAAAATGTTTGTGGGAACAACTAATTCTTCAACGCGTTTTGATGGTTGGTTAGGTCAACATTTTCAGAAGGAGCATCTCTACTTTTAGACGGATCGAAAACCTCGCATTATTACCTATTTTACAAACACAGTCATTACGAATTAAGTTTGTGAATCAAAGGTAAAGGCTCAGATTATCGACTGAACAAAAGTAAACACAAGTTTTCTTTTAGCTTTATAAATAAAGTCCAACGTTTCTTACTTTTTAATCCTTTCCGAAAAAAAAAATATGATTTATCAAGGTCATCAAAACATGAATTTCTGTGATACGATTTCGTCGTTGAGTGAAATCACTCTCCGCCAAGCATAAAATTGTCTCTCGGCCCAGGTGGACGCAATAAGTTGGATTATATCCGGTGTATCTCTGTCTGACGAACCCTCTATTGCCTTCTTTGGATTTATTCCCACAAAGCCACTGTTTGGTCTTCGGTGTGTTATAGTGGAACCTCTACTCCGGAAAGCTTTCTAATACCTAAAAGATCATTCTATGCTTAAACAACTGAATCTTGTGGGTGTCCACAATCTGTCATAATTACCGATCGGCTGAAACCATATAGTGAATTTTTTTTTATTGTTTTTGTAGAAAACTCAACAGAGCGTAAGAAAGCTCGGCATTTTCAGTGTATTAATGGACAATTTAATATTGACAGGGGTCGCACAGTGAGTTGAAAAAAAAATTTAGAGAAATAATTCAAGAAACGGTAAGCTCAGTTATCATGACTATTAAGGAGGAATGTTCAAGCTTAAGTTTCGAATTTTTAGTCTGTAGACTTATCAGGAAGGGCTATATGCCCTCAAAGTAGGGCATCTCGGGTTTTTCGGAAATTAGTTTTTCATGATTTTTTTATTTTTTCCATCAAAAAAACTATTCAAGTACAAAATTTTATTGAAATACATTGACAAATTAATTTATTATTGAATTATGAAATCTTAATGAAGAAGTCTCTTTTTTGGGATTTGAAAAAAATTTGGGAAATGATTTGATGAAAAAAATACAAAAAAATGTCAGTAGGAATCCGACAATTCCCAAAAATTTGTTGAAAATCCCCAAATACTATTTTTTTTTTAGTTTTTAATAAATATTTCTGGGATGCAAAAGTTATTTGCACAGAATAATATGAATATATAGACAACTTGTTCCTTACTTTGATAAGTCTACAGGCTCTAATAATATTATGAATATATAAGAAACTTGTTTTGAATTTTCGATTCTAGCTTTGCGAATGGAGAAAATTAGGCATAACGTGAACAGTGTAAAAAATTTGTAATTTTTGAAAGGTTTTAAGCGCCCAGACGAAATAAAATTTTGGACCATAGTTTAATTTATAGTTTTCCTTATGAAGTTTTCTTTTTTAAAATTGGAAATGCTACATATGTTTCTTAACAGGTTTTTTTTTGCCCTAAGTCGTCAAATAGTTGAATTTTTTTCGAAGCAAAATATCCCATAAACTATAGGAGATTTCGTACATATATAAATGTTTTATATTGGATCTGAAATGTGACTTCTGGTTAATTTTTAATATTCGAAAAACCCGAAGCCCCTTACACTGATAAGTCTACAGGCTCTAAATTCTAAACTTCAGCTCGAATACTCCTTCTCAATACCCATATGCAATTTCATAATAATTGAGCTTACCGTTCCAAAATTCTTGAATTATTTCCCTAATTTTTTTTCCAACCCAGTGTGGGCCGTGTGAAACGACGTGATATAGCAGGTTAGTCTTCCGCCTAGCATACCAGAGGTACCAAGTTCCCTGGGATCGAACTTGACCCACTTGAAAAAATAAATTTAAAAAGAGCGGTTCAACACATAACTCAGTTAGCGACTGGTTTTTGAGTATAGGGATATGTAAAACTTCCCTAACTAATGCATTTGCCACTCAGAGCCTGAGTTAAAAAGTAGGTCAATGAGTCAAAAAATAGAATCGGTAGTAGTTCACTGTCTGAGAGAAGGAACCCTTGTTCCAATTGGAATGTCGTAGGAATAATGTATGTATGTGTGCCGTGATGTTAGCTTATTATCATATAAATACTTATGATAACAAGTGATCTGTAATATTAGTATTCTTCGCAACATAATTTCTATTCTCACAGGGCTATTGTCACAGGCCATAACTCTGAAATTAATAGGTAAATTAGAAAAGGGTTCAATAAATTTTTAATTTCTTCGTGCTGCTAAAAATCCAGCTAAATAATCATTTTAGTTAATTAAATGGCAACACGTGCAATATTCAAACTGAAAGTAAAGAGACCAATAAGTTCCTTTTTCCATTTCAACTAATAGATGACAGACACACTGAGGTTTTGAGCCCAATTCATTTCAATTTCATGTACAATGACATCCCTTCCACAGCACACACAAAGTTACCCAAGTTCTAGAAACTTTCCTCAAATTTGATTACGATACAGTTTAAACTTGATTAGAGGCGTCAACGCGACGGTCATTTTATGAATGAATTCAAGTCCCCGGGTCGCTGGTGTTGGTACTGAGCAATTGTGTGAGTAAATGATGGACGAAAATAAAAACCCAACTATAAAACGAGCACAAAAAAAGAAGAAGAAAATAATGGACTAAAACAACAAAAGAACAAGATTTGTAGCATCTCCTAGATGGCATGAATGAATGAATGGGTAAAGTTACTGGATGTTGGATGTATGAATGAATTGCTTAGTAAATGGTCAGTGCACCCAAAAGTTCAATTGCAGTTATGAGCGAGCGAGCGAGTGCACTTTTTACGCACCTTAAAACTGACTTGTTGTTTACCACTCTATGAGTCCCAGCAGTTTGTCAGCCAAGTTAACAAATTGCACACATCAAAAACAGCTCAACTAAACTGATAAAATCCAAATAAACCAGCAGCACTCGTTTTTTATCTACTCTTGTGCAACTTGTACTTACATACTTACTTACATATATGCTGGAATATCATGGATTCATACATTTGTTCATACATAAATAAGTACCAGGGTATGCATGTGTTATAAGATCAGTAGTTTGAAATATAAAACGGTGGGACAGATGTGTTTGACTGGGATAAAATGTCCAGTATAACGCACATACGAATCTATTGCAGCCAGTGATTCTATTCAATCGAGGCAATATAAAAACAACAACGGAAAATAAATAAAAAAAAGTGTTGTTGTGTTACAAGCCCATGTCCATAACAAGAAATTGGAAGCTAATATTTTATTTTGTAGCTTTAGATAGTTCTTCGAGTACTACTAGCACTTATTACTACTGCTTGTATATTCTTATGGATGATCGCACTAGAACTTTAAGATATATATGTATATATATGTATGTACTTCATATATGTACATATGTATTTGTGTAATGTAAAGATCAAACATTCTAAAACCTGTTTAGGTTAACTCACATCTGTGGTTACGATTTGCACTTGTTGCTTTAATAATCGAGAGTAGTTTTCTCTAGGTAGTTGATTTCAGCCGCTGTATAGTGATTCTAACATAGCAGTATTAATGGAGTTATATGAAGATATATTTAAAATAATATTTTTTATTAAATTAAATCCTAACCTTTCAAATGCCAAAAGACAACTGTGAAAAATAAATTTAACTTCAATTAACTTGCATATGTATACATTTATTTTACATATATACCGAAATTTAATTTTCACATAACATTTTTTGATGATTTGAACCGATTTTTATAAACTTCTAAGCAATTTACAGCGCTATGTATAACCAAAAGTTAGAAACTGTTTATAAACTGTAGCCAAGTAGCTGCCAACTAGAATACAGATAGCAGCTTCTTGGCATAATGTTTATTTATAACGATTTATAACTGTCTGCGAACTTTGAAAAAATCAACTCTGAAAATTAATGATGCCACTACTAAAACTACTGTCTTTTCTTGTATCAACCCTGATTTTGACGTTTGATAATATGTTTTTTCCCTCTATATTAAAAAAAAGAACAAATTAAAAAAATTTATTTAAAATGGAAGAAGAATTAAATAAAAAAATGGAAAAATTAATAAAAAGATCGGTGAATTGGCAACAGGAGGAAAGGGTAAGTTATTAATGTTATTATTGACAATATTAAATAAAATCAAATGTCTTTTTAGGATTTGCTTTCTCAGATCGCTCTGGACAAATTGGACGTTATAGAAGATGCCAGAATAGATACAAACACAAATAGGAAAAAGAAGGATGCCTGGAACAATATACATGCCCTATTCCACAAGTTTTTATTTTTTTAATTTAAGGCACAATTCAATTTATATTTTTCCTTTGTTTTCAAAAAATTTACAATAAACGGCTGTTTGACAGAAGATAGCAAGTATTTGGCAACTTGCTAACAAGTGTTTAGCAGTTTGTTATCAGTAGTTTGTTTGCCAATTATAGTTAAACTGTATGCTAACTTAATGCTAATTTTTAGTTATACATAACGCCGTTAGTTTTCAGTAAAAACTGGAAAGTAATAAATTTATACTTCTAATAAATGACTCATTCTACTTATAAATGTTAAGAATTATCTTGGTATAGGGGGTGGAACTTACCCTACCCCAATAATTTTTATTTGAAATGTGGCGTTAGTAAAACAGTCACTTTTTTATAGTTCAAAGTCTTTGATTCTTCAGATAAATCGTTGTATAGAAAAAATAAGTCAAATCTCTCTAGAAATTTATATATGGACCATTTGTTTATATAAGTTAGAGTGTCCCGAAAAAATTAGTAATTTTTTTAACGCATACCCTTTATTTTTTTAATGATGTCAAAAATACTGTAAAACGAATTTCATGGACCTAGGTGGAACCACATGTCGCCATCATCACAAAGAGCCTTCGACCCATTTGTATGAGAAAAAATATAAGTATTTTTTGGTTTAGCTGAATTTCAACCACTAATGACCCAGTTTTAAAAAATATATAATAGAACTAAAACAGCTTTCAATAAAGTCATAAAAATAAAATATCGAAATATTGGAGAGTTGACATTTTGCTTCCGAAAATTCATGTCCTAGACAACATTCCTAAGGATATGCAGAAAAAAAAATACTGTACAAAAAAATTGGTAAATTAAGACATTACCACTTTAAGACTTGTAAGTGCTACATAGTTTAATGTTGTTAAAATATAATGTACATATTTTTTCATAAAGAAAAGGGAATATTTTTCTCAGACCAGTTTCAAAATTCCTTTTTTTAGTTTTTTTTATGAATTTATTCAACAAATACTTATTACAAATTTTCATTTATGAGTTAAAATATACACATAAATGGAAGAATTAAAACCAAAAAATTAAGGTCGATATCTTGCACAGCTTCGCCATAACTGCTGCTGAATTCGCAGAATTTCGGGAAAATATAATTTTTTGGTCATAATTTGAGGAGATGCTATGTTTAAATTCAAGAATTTCACAAATGGGTAAATACATACAATCTCTAGTCTGTTGAATTTTTTTTTCGAAATTTCGTATGATTACCCTTTTTTCTCGGAGTCAAAATTTGAGGCATTTGGTTTTTCATAGCAAATTTACGAAAATTAGCGAATTTCAAATAAAACTCATAAATTAATTATTTTATAATAAATTTAAATCCTCTATATTAAAATAATAAATTTTAAACCCTGAAAGACTTGGTGCATACATTTTGAAAGAAAAAATTATGGGCAAGTTTCTTAATAAATAACATAATCCTGATATTAGCTGTGTTTTTTCGAAGTTTATATCTATGTCTATAAAGATTTCAAATAAAACGGTATTGCTACTCAGCTTTCTAAACTTGGTAATACATTTTTATACCCACCATAGGTGGAAAGGGTATTATAAGTTTGTGCTGATGTTTGTAACACATAATATTTGTCTTAGACCCACCTTTTAGTATACCAATAGGCTTAGAATAACTTTCTGAGTCGATTTAGCGATGTCCGTCCGTCCGTCTGGCTGGCTGGCTGCAAACCTTGTAATCAATGCAAACCTTGTAATCAAACTACAGGTCGCAATTCTAAAGATAATTTGATGAAATTTGGCACAGATCATTTTTTTGACAATGGGACCATGGCTATTGAAATTGGTCAAAATCGGCCCATTATTTATGGTACCTCCCATAGGTCCCACTTCCCGGAATTGATATATTGGCCACAAATATCAATATTTTTTCGTGAAATTTAAAACAAATACTGCTTATGTAAACTTAAATCACTGTACCAAATTTTGTTAAAATCGGTCCACATTTGACCATAGCTCCCATGCAAACTCTTCTTTAAAAATGCACTAAATGAGACAAGAAATCACTAAAACGATCGTAAATCTAAAGATAATGAAACTTTTGAGTTTATTTTTTGCATACATAATTTTTGTAACAACTGTAATCAATTTGCCAAATTTCGAGATAATCGGTCGACATTTGACCCTAGTTCTCATATAAGCCCAAATGACGGAAACAGGTTAAATATATAAGTTTTGAGAATATGTTTGTATGATGGCAAAATTTAGCAAATATTTGTCTTTATACAGGAAAAATAACACCTTTGACCTTAGTGGTGAAGGGTATCGTATGGTCGGGCTTGACCGACTATAGCGCTTTCTTACTTGTTTTTTGCTTATTTTATGTCAACAAATTTATTTTAAAAAATAACAATTTTTTTTGTTATTTTGTGTAACAAAACATTTGCAGGACTTCGATCCATGATGATTTCAAGAATCATCTTATTAATTTGATAAGACCCAGAATTTAAAAGCAAGCAACAGTTGGACTCAATGTCCAAAGTTTTATTCATTTAAAAACCATAACATACATATCTTTCTCCTTAACTATCTAAAAGTGCCAATTTATCCCATTTATGTCTTAAAGTGTCTCAACTCCATCAAACGATAAGTCAATATGTGCCACACAAAGTTAAATGATTTATAATCTAAAGAAACTTAACCTGCCTCTAGAATTGGTATTATATGGAGAGTAGCGACATAAGATACAACTAGAAACTTAAAGCATCTCTATCAGCATAACATGACAATTTTTAGTATAACATGGCTATCTTAACTAAGTTTTACATATTTTTGGCCAAATTTTCACGAAATAAGCATATCTTAAATTTTTACTGAATAAAATTAAAAAAAATATAATTTTAAATAATTAAATATTTATTTATTTTAAGACATTTTTTAGTGTTGTAAATCGGAAAAATATTAAAAATTTCAAACTTGGCAGCATTTCTCTCACTGCTTAATTTTTAAGTAGCTATAAATATAACTACTTATGAAATTTATATCTACTTAATTTTGTACTGGAAGTTTATATAAACTTCAATATCAATATTAAGAGATTTTTTATAATTACAAGGTGTGTTCGCTCATGGTGACTACTCTACCTTGTACTCAGTCAGTTATCTTTGATGTTATAACTATTATATCCGATTGCAAATCGATGTAAATATTTATAACTTTTTGCACTTTATTTATACAAATGATTTTTTAGGGATTCGAAAAATTTGTTAGTTAATTGTTTTAATAGTATTTTTGTTTGTTATGGTCTTCTGATGGCTGATTTTAAAATTTTTTTGTACAAAGTTTCATCGAATTTTTGGAAATGGTTGTTTGCAGAAAAGAAATGACTTGGGTAAGCAATTGGAAAACAACAACAAAAACTTTTTTGTTGTTGTTTTATTTAAAAAAAATATATGTTTAAACGAAATACAAATTTATTTTTATATATTTTTTTTATATATATATATATATATATATATATATATATATATATATATATATATATATATATATATATATATATATATATATAAATATAATATATATAATTCCCCGACAACATGCCAATTGGAACAAGGGGTACTTCTCTCAGACAATGAGCTGCATCCGATTCTATTTTTAGACTCATTGAAAGGGACCTACGTTTTAACGCCGGCTCCGAACGGCAAATGCATTAGTTAGAGAAGTTTTACAAAGCCTAATACTCAATAACCAGTGGCTAGCTGAGCTATGAGGTGAACCGTCGCTTTTTTGAAAATTTATTTTTTCAAGTTAGTCTGGCCAGGGATCGAACTTGGGCCTCTGGTATGCTAGGCGGATGACTAACCTGCTATACCGCGACGGTTCACATTATATTATGATTAATATATACAATTTTTATTTTTAGATCCAAAATCATGTGACAATAACTTTGTTTTTCCCTGCTTTTTTGCTTTGTTGTAATTTTTAGAAAATATTTTTATACATTTTTAATACATTTAATGAAAAAGAAAGAAGTTTTTTTTTTAATTATTTTAAAACTTAAATAGTTTAAATCTTCCTTTTTGGTTATATAACATTGACTCTTACTTACTTAAAAGGCCTATAGTTACAACCATGGACTTCGATCTTGTGCGAATATTCTCCAATTTTATAGGCCAAGTTTTGAAAAATGTTCCTCTACTTGGTTTTTCCATCGAAGTTTCGGACGTCCTCTTCTAGCATTAGGTGGTGGAACATTTGAATTCTAATTTTATCCTCTTCATAGTAATTATTTTTTCCAAAAGAGGGTTACTAGCCCGTCGTCCTAACCCATTTTTATCGATCTTATGGGACAACTCTCGGTACATGTTAGCTCACTACATTAAGGGGTGTTAAAATAGTTCCCTATGTGATACCACGACTAGGTCAGTGTCTGCAGTTGAGATGAAGGATGACCCAGATAAGTTGGGCTTACTAAGTTAAGACCAACCAGAACTGTGGTTGGTATCCAACATCCCCTACATAATCAAAATTGACTCATGATGGTATTTTTTCATTACCGTGAGTTAGTTTTCCAAAATTTTTTTACAGAAGGTAATATTTAAGTTCTTAAAATTCAAAAATCATTTAAAAAACTCTTTTATTAAAAAAAAATATAAAAAAATTGTTGGTCTTGGTGGGATTCGAACCGGGGCCATTCAGTTTAAATTACCATCTTAATTACAAGTAAGTACTTCTGTAATAACTTATTAGTTATTCGGAGGGTATGTTGTAGTCATTAAAAGGTAACCAGTTACCAGAGTACTTGCCATTACTAAAGTTTTGCTGGGAAGGTATATAATCGACCAATTTTGGCCTGTTTTAATCGCAATACTACCACTGCCAAAAAAATATGTTAGTGCCAAATTTCATAAAGAAAAGGCAAATTTGGCTTTGCGGAACGTTAAACTATATTCCGTGAAGAAAATTGCTTGGGAGGTACTTCTGCAAAGTCTGTATTAGGCTTCTAAAACCGACTTCCTAAAAACTTTTGGTGTGACGAGGATGGTTTTTTTTTTAAGATGCTGAAATAGTACTTAAACTACGAAATCTGCACTTTTGCAAATTGTTGGTATCAAGCGACCAAGATAATACGACTAAACAAATCAATGAACAAATCAATGACGTTTTATGTCTGCCACCAAACCAAAATGAGGTTACAATTGCAATAACTCGACTAAAAATGAGCTGCTGAATTTTCCAGTATCGAAAAGGAATCAAACAAAATTGGTCTTGGTGTCATTGAATCAAAAACAACACTGATAGTTTCTACAGGCAGACAAGCCGCTAGAATTGGTTCACATGTTTCCGTTGAGAACTATACCTTCGATGTTGTAAAAGGACTTGTATACCTTGGTTCCGCTGTGAACATCAACGACATCAAACGTTCAATCATACTTGTCAGTTGTCGTATTTTGGCCTAACAAAACAGCTAGAAATAAAGTCCTCTCTATCATGGGAGTGTTTGAGAGGAAAATTCTACTGAAAATCTTTGGAGCAGTCTGCGTCAACAATGAGTATCGACATCGAATGAACCATGAGCTGTATGAGTTATACGCTCACACATACATAGTGAAACGTTTTTAGCAATAGCGGCAGCTTTGTTTAGGACATGTTGTACGAATGGATGAAAATACTCCGGCAAGAAAAGTGGTGGATAATTATCCTGAGGGAGCTCGTAGAAAAGGGCGTCCAAAACTTCGATAGAAAGACCAAGTAGAAGAAAATCATTCAAAGAGATAGAGGCGCATGGAGTTCTAAAATATGCTCGGCATTTGACCTAAACAAGTTTTAACAATATGCCATTTGAGTAAGTAAGTAATATCATATTTTAAATATCATTCGTTCTTTAAATACATTACAAATTTCGTCATTTGTTCGTTATTTGAGGTATTCAATGCAAAAAAAAAAAACGGTAAAAACGGTTCACTAAACGCGATGTTCATTAAAACTATGGTTAAACTGAAAACTACTGTAACTCCGAAACCGATGATCGTAGTACGATTTCAAGAAAATTTCGTTCTTAATCAATAAATGTTTAATAAAATTTTATAAGTAGTTTTCAATATATGGTAATATACAAAATTAAAAGTTTTTAAAAAATTTAATACCTCTGACCAGAAAAAGCGAACTAACATTCAAATGGATACCCTTTAGCTTTTTGTCTTTTTACTTTAGCTTTTTGTCTGTCTTAATGGGATATAAATGTAGATTATTTCAAAGTAATCAAGAATAAAATGGGGTATACAAAAATGCCATTTGGACCCGCTGTATAAAAGGTAAAATAAATAATATCACTTTTCAAATCATGTCACATAATGTTTCTTTTCCCTGACTTTTGATCCTTTTAATTTAATTCAAACATCAATAGCTTTAACTAGACATTATAATAAAGGGAACATAAGAGTTTAACAAACTTTAAAACTCGAATGAAAACAATATTTCTCTAAGTGTATAGCATCATGTTATTATTAAATATTCCTGTTGTTGCTCCTTCTGGTGTTCTTGTTGTTTTGAATATTGTTGATGTTGCTGGTTATATTATTATTACAATTATTTGATATGTACAATGTACATACATATGTATGTCTGTATTTATATATAAATGTATTAATGTTACATCCATATTCCAATACAAGTGGTCTGCGCAAGTTTTCTAACAAGATGACTCGTTTGATCGTATTTTTATAATCATCCAATAGTTCATCTCTTGTATCTGCGTTCAAAAACAGGAAGTACAATTGCGCATCCGCGCGTTCTCTGTCGTCACGTTGGCGCTATCATAATATTGGTTCCACTTAGTTTTGTCTCATTGGAAATTTATTGTTCAAACATATTCTGCAGCTATTGCTGATGCAGCAGCAACATCATCATCTTCAACATCATCTTCGTTTTATGCTGCAATTTAAACAAGTTAAGTTTAGTTTGTATCGTAATATTAATTAGTTTGTGAGACCGGTTGTCCAGTTTTTCTTTTCCAACTCAATTTGTTTTTCATAGCTTAGTATTAAAATTAGTTCTTTTTTTGTTGTTATTTGTCTTTGTGTTGCTTTGTAGTACGTGTCGTCTTAGTTTATTTGTGGAAAATGCCATCCCTAATGGAAGTATTTTAGAGTATCCATATAAATACCTATGTACGTATGTATACATCGCATAAGTACAGGAAATTCAAATAAAGGAACTAGACTGATAGTATTTTTTTTTTAATTTTGTACACGTATATTTTGAATTGAAGCTTTTGAGCATTTGCTGTCTGTCATTGCATGTAATTTGCAATTTTAAAGATATTGTTAACATATCTAATGAGGAGAGGGATATGGTATTACATGATCACATAAATGATGAGTTGTATTATGATGATTGGCGTTGAAATTGAAATTTCATTTCTATTAGTTTCAAGAAATTATTAATTAGAACTTTTGCTAGTCGTGCTTTATACGTGTTATACAAAGCTAAATTAAATCAAGTTAAGGGAGATTGAAATTCATATGATTTTTAAATTTCAATTATATTAATTAGAACAACGCATTGGAATGAAATCACTGTTTGATTAGACATTAAACTATATACTATATACCATATATATACTAATGAATGGAATATTATGACATCATGTTTATCGAGTAATGAATTATAATGACAGATAACGCAGTGCAGCACTGAAATATTAAACCGATTGAGATCCCCAAAATCTAAAAGCTTATGCTAGAATAAAAACTCTAGCTGTGTTTTGAATTATTATTTAATGTTTTATTTTAATTCATCTTTGAAGTTTCAACTGAGCGATGGATTTTAGTACAACTTTCAAAAAACATGTACTGATTCCTAAGTCTATATCTCGTGAACTATTCGAAATATTATATTTCTCTTTTCAGAAAATTTGTACCCCCTAATTAGATCTTAAAAGTTTGCCTTGAGATAAAAAACAACAGAAAAACAACAAAGTCTTTCTTGTAGTCATAGCTAGTACAGTTTATGATTTATTGGCATTGAAGTGTATTTTAGGTAGAATTTAGGCTGTTTATGGAAGCTATGGTTAAATGTGAACCGATTTCAATTTCTTAGAATTTCATAAGGATGTAGATTTGAGCCAATATTAAGGAAGTTACAATTCAATTCAAATATATTTTGATGCTGGGTATAAACATGAATTAAAGAATTTAAGCTATGGTGGAAAAACTTTTTTTGCTTTTTTTTAATTTTTATAATGGGGTTTCATTTTAAAATTTTCTTTTTTACGACATATTTGGTCTGAAGCGCCATGGTGTAACAGGTTAGATGCCTAGCAAACCAGAGGTCCGATCAATTGCCAGACCCACTTAAAAAAAAATTTCACTGGTTATTGAGTATTAGGCTATATAACACTTCTCTTACTAATGTATTTGCCGTTCGGAGGCGGAGGTAAAACGTAGGCCCTTTCAATGAGTCTTAAAATATAATCGGATGCAGCTCATCGTCTGAGAGAAGTACCACTTGTTCCAATTGGATGTTGTCGTGGATATTATTATTGTTATTATTATTATTATTTGGTCTGAGGAGCAGCAGAATCGTTGCAAAACAAAAAGGCACTGTTTGGCTTAAATTATGTACCGGTTTCAACATTTGACCATATTTGTTTGAAGAACGACAAAGACAAGAACTTTACTGTGAATTGCGAGAGTTATCGAGCGATGATAACAAGTTTTTTTTGCCAAACAATTAATGATTTGAATTTGTCCAGAATGTAGTTTCACCAAGACTTTGGCAATTGCAACACAGCACTTCGAACATTTCCCAGTTTAAAGTCGAGTGAGATAAACGTAAAAGGCTAGTGGATTGACTTTGAACTGGGATATTTTTTTCGAATTCGGATAAGCATATTTGTTTTTCTTTATTATCCTAGTGTCATATTTTAAACATATTATTATCATCGGATAATATTTATCCACGCCGACTTAACTCCGAAGATTGAGTTAAAAGTTGGCATGAAACCCATAGAATAAAACCCTAATTCATAAATGAAAAATAAAGCTATAGCAAGCTTATAGTTCAAATTTTCTAATCAAAAATCCTACTATAAGTCTTTTATAATTTGATAATTCGTTTATGAATTAATAACATAAATTTTACTTGGATCATACTTATATGTTTATTAAAACTTGAAAATATTTTAAAAATACTGAATATATTATTAAGTATTTTTTAATCTTCTGTTTAATTTAAATAAATACATTTTATTTTTTATATTGGAAAATGTTACACAATTATTTATTTTTAATTTTTTATTGCAAAATCACGAATTTTTGTTAATTTTGTAGCGAATTTCGATGAAAAAGCTTAAAATAAATTTTTCTATACGATAATAATATTACTAAAATAACAAGTAAAAAAGTGCTATAGTCGGTCAAGCCCGACCATACGATACCCTTTACCACTAAGGTCAAAGATGTTATTTTTTCTGTATAAAGAAAAATATACCGATTTCGACGAATTTTAATAGCCATGGTCCCACTATCAAAAAATTATCTATGCTAAATTTCATCAAATTATCTATAGAATTGCGACCTGTAGTTTGATTACAAGGTTTACATGGAGGTCCAGCCAGCCAGCCGTCCAGCCAGACGAACGGACGGACATCGCTAAATCGATTCAGAAAGTGATTCTAAGCCTATTGGTATACTAAAAGGTGGGTTTAAGACAAATATTTCTATGCGTTACATACATCAGCACAAACTTATAATACCCTTTCCACCTATGGTGGTGAAGGGTATAATGATATTACTAAAATATATTTTAGCTCTGATAGACATGGGGACTAAAATGGACCAATTTTTTTTGTCAAAATTTGACTCCTTGTCTGATAAAGGTAAACATATTTTTTAAAAAATTCTTAGAAACCCAAATTTTAAATCATTAGAAAATTTTAAAAGTTACCCCAAAGTCAATTTTCATTTGTATAGAGTGCGAACAGCTTAAAAATAAATATGTAGTAAGTGTAAGTTCCATTTTCATAAAAATACATTTAAATGCATCGTAAATAGTTCTAAAACATTTGGTGAGTACGTGTACGCATTCGAAAGATGCAATAAACAAAAAGAAACAACGAAAACGCCCCACGCAAAGTTTTTATATGAATGTACTCGTACAATAGAATCATTGAGCTGTAACTAGTGCGCCAAATTATTTTATAGCTGTACTAATGGAGCTGTACCATAAGCTTGTTATAAGAAAATTAAATCAAATGACATGAGGATATGATATGACATCAATATAATTTAGTTTGTGATGAAAAGTTGAAATAATGAATTTAACATATTGATCATTTACTTAACTTTAGGTAGGAAATGTACTTAGAGATTGCTAACACTTTTAAGACCAGATTAATCAATACTTTTGTCTCTCACGACAGAATCGGAACAATCTGAGATATTGCCAAAACTCTAAATTCGTTGTCCTGAAAATTACCGAATTATATTTTTTAACTGTGTATTAATAAAATTTTTTTTGAACTGTATATCAAATTTTAGGAAATTATTTAATGCAACACACTATTGAATTTCATCAAAATCGGAAGATCAATCACTGAGATATCGCCAAAGCAAAAGATATCGATGTACGCAAATTGACAAATTTTAGATTTTTTTTTTAAAAGCAATATTAAAAGAAAATCGTAATATATATCAGATTTGAGAAAATACTCCAAAGCAGTACTCTATTAAATTTTTTTCAAAATTGGTCTATAAACAATAGGGATATTGCCAAAACTCAAAATTCGATGAGAATTTAAAAAAATCGGTAGATAATTAAAAAAAAATTTTTAATAAAATTTTTTTTTTAATTTCGAAATTTTTCAAAATCGGTCTATAAACACCAGAGATATCGCGAAAATTCAAAATTCATTGAGAATTAAAAAAAAACTGCATTTTTCATAAAAAAAATTAATTTCGTAAAAAAAAAGTTTTTTGAACTGTATATCAAATTTTTGGAAATCACACTATTGAATTTCATCAAAATCGGTAGATCAACAACTGAGATATCGCCAAAGCAAAAGTTGTCGATGTACGCAAATTAACAAATTTAAAATTAAACAAAAAAAAAACAGAATTAAAAAAAAAAAAAATTTGAATTATGTACAGATTTTTGAAAATACTCCAATGCAACATGCTATTAAATTTTATCAAAATCGGTCTATAAACACCAGAGATATCGCCAAAATTCAAAATTCGATGAGAATTAAAAAAAAAAAAAATAAAAAACTGTATTTTTTAATTTTTTTTTTTTTAAATTCGTCATCGAAGTTTAGTATTTTAGCAATATCTCTGGTGTTTATGGACCGATTTTAATTAAATTAAATAGCGTGCTGCGGAAATTTCCTAAAATCTGGTATATAATTCGTCTGGGTACATCCACTATGAGCTCCACAAACTTGATTTCAAGAGACAGACAGACGGACAGACAGGCAGACAGACGGACATGGCTAAATCGACTCTCCTGGCGGTTCTGAGTCGATCGGTATAATTTTTATAATATTGAAATAATTACAAACTGAATGACAAACTTATAATACCCTTTCACCTATTGGTGAAGGGTATAATAACTTACTCTAAAGAAGCAAAAAAAAGAAGAATTAAAACAGCCCCTCTAATGTTGACGACAATGGCAAACGAAAAAAGGTTCATGATTTAAGGATCAGCACCGAACCATTTACAGATTAGGTACTCTGATCTAGTTGATGAATGTTCTCAAGGAGTATAAATGCGATTTGACTGCTGTCCAGGAAGTAAGATGGAATGGGTCACCAAAAGGTGACCTAAATTACAGCTGCCATGAGAGTAGGCATAAATTCGGTAGCGAATTTAGTAAAAAAAAAAAAATGCGAAACCTAGTCTTTAGATTCACCTCATTTAACGAAAGATTAGTAACAAAACGTGTTAACGCAAAATACTTCTTTCTGAGTTTAATTTGTGCTTACGCTCCTACAGATGGGAAAGATGAAGATTTTTAGCTTTTTATCAACAAATCGAAGAAGTTTACGATAACTGCTCCAATTATGACGTAAGAAAAATACTAGGTGATTTTAGTGCAAAGTTGCTTTGAGCCCACTGTTGGTAAATTTTGCCTCCACAAACGTAATATCACAATGGTATGAGGTTGATCTCATTTGCGGCGGCTTGAAATATGGTAGTAAGTAGCATCAGGTTTCGACACCGTAAAATTCACAAAGCTACATGCGTCTTTCCCGATTAAATAACGGGATAAGTTGACGAAAAGCACTCATTAAGTGTATTGGTTGTGCGTACAATTCGGGGATCCAAAATGGACTCCGATCATTATCTTATTGCAGTCAAAGTGAGAACACGCCTGAGTATGTCACGGAACATTCATATGGAAGCGCAAAGAAAATTTAACATCACAAAGCTACATCTCAACAGCTCAATTAGACGGAGAAAATATTTGTAGTTCCAACGGTATCAGCGCTCTATGGCAACATATTGTCAAGTCCATGATAACTGCTGCAAAATCTGTATTAGAGTTTTAAAACCATCTTCCTACAAACTCGTGGTATGACGAGAAGTGCCACGATGCCACTGCTGCGAAAAATGCAGCCTTTTGAAAGATATCAAGAGAGAAGGATGGAAGAGAAACGCATATTCCGAAGAAAAAAGAATGAAATAGCAAGACGTGTGTTCGAGGAAATTGAGATGTACGTAAATTTTATAAAAAAGTAAAACACCAAACTGATGGATTTAGCAATTGTATTTTTTCCTGCAAGGACGACCAAGGAAACCTAGTATCGGATGTCGAAAACGAACTGAAACTATTGGAGGAGCACTTTTGCAAATTGTTGGTTTCAAATGAAAGCTACTAAGATGACACGCCTGAACAAATAAATGATGACGGAATTATATGTCCACACCAAAACAAAATGATGTAAGAATTGCAATAACACGACTAAAAAATAACAAAGCTGCGGTGCCGATGGTTTACCAGAGCTGGTCGACCACACGTGTAAAAGGCTGAATCCAAAAGTTAACGAAATAATTGGGACGTACCAATGTGGAGTTAGACCTGGTAATACAACCACTGACCAGATCTTTACTGTACGTCAAATCCTGGAGAAGACCCAAAAGAAACAAAATGATATGTATCATCTCTATGTTGACTACAAAGCAGCTTTTGACAGCCCTATGCAGAAGAATGTGTTTGAAGCAATGTCTGAGTTCAGCATCCCTACTAAGCTAAGAAATTTATGCCGGATGACACTAACAAATACAACATCTTCTGTTAAGATAGGTAAGAACCCATCAGAGTCTTTTATAACCAAACGGGGATTCAGGCAGGGTGACAGTCTATCATGTGATCTCTTCAATATTGTGTTGAGAGAAAATCTATCGAGTTAATAAAACTGAACAATTTGCAATAGAAAACATATGCTACTTGCGTTTGCCGATGACATTGATATTCTGGAACGTACTTTGCGTTAAGTAATTGCCGCCTTTTCCAGTATCGATGAACCAAAATTTAAAATGATGGTTTCTAAAGGCACAAAGACCACTAGAATTGCATCACATGCTTCGAGGTTGTTAAAGAATTTGTATACCTTGGCACCGCTGTGGACATCAACAACGATATAAGCTTCGAAATCAAACGTAGAATCATACTTGCCAATCGATGCTATTTTGGTCTAATCAAACAGCTATAAAACAAAGTCCTCTCCGGAAGAAATAAAATAACGTTCTAAAGGGTGTCCCAACTAGAACGTATTTTCAAATTTTAAATAAAACATAGATATTAAAAAAAATCGTGAAACTTTATTATATCGTAAAGTGAGGTTATGTATGGAACAAGATATCGTGTTCGTTAATTGGGTATTGGAGAGACAACATAAAAATTCTGATTTTGCCGATAAAATCATCTTTAGTGACGAGGCCTATTTCCATCTTGATGGCTTCGTCAATAGTCAGAATTGTCGCATTTGGGGTAAGGAAAATCCTTGAGTGATTCAGGAGAGCAAATGCATCCTCAACGTGTCACTGTATGGTGTGGCTTTTGGCCTGGAGGAATCATTGGACCTTTTTTTATGAAAATGGTGTTCGGTATCGTGAAGTGATAACCAGTTTTTTCTTGCCAATAATTAAAGAAATGAATGTGGAGGGCATGTGGTTTCAACAAAAAGGCGCCACATGTCATACGGCCAGAGAAACAATTCAATTGCTACATCAGTCATTTCCCGGTCGTGTTAGTTCGCGTTTTGGAGACCAGAATTGGCCACTTAGATCGTGCGACTTAATACCTTTAGATTTTTTTTGGGGTTTTTTAAAGTCGATGGCTTACGCGAATAAGCCGACGACGACTCAAGCCTTAAAATAGGAAATTGGACGCTGCATTAATGAAATACCGCAGCATTTATGCAAAAAAGTCATTGATAATTTCATTAAAAGATCGCGTGTGTGCCAGCAAAGCCGCGGCTACCATCTGCACGATATTTTGTTCCACACATAAACTCATTCTGTCTACTTTACGATATAATAAAGATTCACGAATTTTTTTTTAAATATCTGTGCTTTATTTAAAATTTTAAAATTGCGTTCTAATTGGGAAACCATGGGGCACTTGCACAGACAAATGAAGCTATCCTTGGCGTGTTTGAGAGGAAAATTCTACGAAAAATCTTTGGACCAGTCTGCTTCAAACAATGAGTACCAACATCGAATGAACCATGAGTTGTATGAGTTATACGCTGACATAGACAAAGGGAAACGCATTAAGCAACAGCGACTGCGTTGGCTAGGACATATGCAAAGTGTTCGATAATGATCCTGAGGGAACTCGTAGAAGAGGGCGTCCAAAACTACGATGGAACGACCAAGTAGAAGAACATCTTTTAAAGCTTGGCCTACGAAATTGTAGAATATGCGCTCAAGGTTGAAGTGCATGGAATTCTAAAATATACTCAGTCTTTCACCTTAACAGGTTGTAAATATAAATAAGACAGTTGCTCAATATTTGGCCTTAGTAGTGAAGGGCATCAACAAGTCGCACTGGACCGACATTAGTACTTTCTTACTTGTGTTATTTAGATTTTATTTGTGTAAACAAATTTTCAATCGTTTACTTAAGGAATATGACTTCATAGATAAAAACTGCTAATATTTAAATAGTTACAATTGTTGCAATAAACATTAAAGTGCAAAAGGGTGTTATAGTTTAGTGAGTGTCTAACACACCTGTAGTTGAATGTACTTTTATGTATATTTATTGCAACTTTATTGAAATAAGAAACTGCAAAGTTCATTGTTGCATACGTGTAGAAATGTCATGATATATTGAATGCAAGCACCCTATTTGGCATTAGGTTCTACTGAGGATGTCTGCAGTAGTTACACTTGCATTTTTAGCCAGGATACAACTGTCGTTTTAAAGCAAAATCATCATAAAATGTCTAGTCATTTTTAAATCCTTAATTGATGAAGTTGAATTTAGCTAGAATTGCATTTTGAACAATTCTTTATGTAATTTATATTAATGTGTTACTAAATATTCAAATGCAGAATACATTTGCGAAAATATGTAGGGCTATAAATGTTCAGCATTGGTGTACAGATATTGTAATTTCTAGATTCATTAAGGTGACCATTGCATGAAGTAAATCTTGAAAGGTGTTATTAACGAAATATATAAAAATCTCAATTATTAAGAAAATTCAATGTATACTTAAAAATCTTAGAGATTAGGTACACATATATTGAATTCAATAAATATATTCAACTTGGTCACCTTGTTTAATAATACTATTGCAACAGTCGGTTTTAATGCACAAATTTCTATTCAAGAAATAGGAGTAACTAGTTTCATTCATAAAATTGAAAAAAGAGAATAAAAAAAAGATTCAAATCCAGTTTTCAATTATAACTTTAAAGTTGTTGCACTTTCTTGCAAAGTTCTGCCTTTTCTTAAATATGTAGTTTTACTGCAACGTCTGTGAAGAATATGAATGAAGCAAAAAGTATTTAATGCGAATTACATTAATACAACGATTTACGACATTGATTCCAGAAAATGATGATGTAAGTTCAATTTCTAGTTTTGAATTTGTGATTAAATTTGTTGATTTTTTATACCTGTAGTATATCGTAATTATGTGTTAATTGCAGCTATGAAGTTAAAATAACGTCTTTAAATCAAACTATCATAATAATGACGTAGATCGAGGGACTACTGTAAAATAAACTTTTTTGTTTGTGTGTAAAATTATGCGATATTTTTAAACACGGTCAGGTTGGTGAGAATATTCCCGCACTTTTATGAATGAACAAACATAGATATAGACGTACTTACATACATACTTAAATATGTATGTGTTATAGTTTAATATGTACTTTAAAAGTAAATGTGATATAACACTATTTAGTATAAAAACCCATTTGAAAATTTTCTTAAATGTCTTTGACTCCGTTTCTTGATGTTTTAAAGTTTCACCTGATTTTTACAAAAAAATCTCATAATTGTTTCAAATACTTCGTCTATAACATTTACATTAAATTACTCAGGTTTTAAATAGTGATTACCAATTTATTTCAAGTAAGAAAGATGCAATCATATAACCAAAACGAAATGCTTAGCTAGTATAGATTACATTCTAAATTTTAAAATATTCCTTTAGTAAATGAAAAATTTTGATCACATCACCGGTTAATTACCGTTTAAAAATAATGTAATGAAATTTGGCACACACACATCTTCATGGTACTTTTTGGAGCAAATCGGTACTTTGGAGCAAATCGGTACTTCCCGAAAGTTCAAACAAAAATATTAAATATATGTAGTAGCAAGAATCAGTTTAATAAATAATTTGGTATTCATATGCAAATATATGACCAGGGGCCTTACTCTGTAATTCGATTCTAAACAAAACTTTTTGAATCACAATGTGTAAGATATATAAATACGAAAGTTTTTTTTTTCGAATCAAATTACAGAAAAAGGCCCCAGGTCTTTCACACAAGTTCAACTCTATTAAGTCATTTAAACCCCCGAAAATCTCATAAATGACATAAATCTTAAAATAATAAGAGTTTTTTGTGTAAACTTAACTTAAATAAGTCTTTCGTTACTATTAGTTGATGAGAGAAATTTCTGGATAACTGGTTTACATTTGACCCTTGGCCCTCTGTAGAAAATAACAAAATATAGGTACTCGTACTAAGATCTTGACAAGTTGTTGTTGCTGTCTTAAGAATATTAAGCAAAGTTATTTAGCAATTAATGAGGACTAAATACATATTTCTTTAATATTTATGAAATTTGTTGACAATTTAACCCCAGTGGCGAAGGGTAGCAAATAGTCGGGTTTGGCCGACTATTGACTTTCTTAATTGTGTTTATTTAACATTAAAAAAATTCACATTTATCAGGTTAATATTCATGTCTGATAATCATTAAGACGACGACAATAGGTGGAAAGATTTTTTTCCATTTGTGGTTATCTTTGTAGTGCCCAAAAATTATGGTGTCTTAACCTTTAAGTGCATCGATCAACTGAGAATAACTTTATAAGTCATTTTTATGATGTACTGTGGGTTAAAAAAAATTTTAGAGACATAATTAAGGAAATTTAGAACGGTAAGCTCGGATTTGGGGAAATATTGCGGATTATTATCCAGAATTCCCAAATTTTTTTTTTCAAATCCCAAAAAAGAAAAGAAAAACTTAAAAAAAAAAACGTTGTCAGCAGCAATCCAACAATTCCCAAACATTATTTGAAAATCCCCAAAACTATTTTTTTAGTTTTTTATGAATATTTCTCTTAATAATTCCGGGGTGCAAAAGTTATTTGCACAGGATAATAAAATATAAAGATATCAAAACTTGTTTTGAATTTTTGGTTCTAGCTATACGATTGGAGAAAATTAGGTATAATGTGAGAAACAG